>OZ007598.1:53310353-54682853 GCA_963931845.1 Maratus michaelseni | reverse complement strand
TTAGGCACCGGCGTGATTCGAACACGCGATCTCCTGTTTACTAGACAGGCGCTTTAACCAACTAAGCCACGGCGCCGACGCAGCTTCTCTCAGCTTTTATACACAAACATCAAATGTAAGCCATCCCTTTTTAATAATACGGCTTACGTTATTTAAATCTTCTAAAAATAGTGAAATATACAGGAACTTGGCAGTTTGTTTTATCTGTGAATAATTTTGATGAACTTCTAGAGTTAAAAATTTAATTTGCAAAATTTTCAGAGAATTCCTTTCGGAAATTTTAGGCACCGGCGTGATTCGAACACGCGATCTCCTGTTTACTAGACAGGCGCTTTAACCAACTAAGCCACGGCGCCGACGCAGCTTCTCTCAGCTTTTATACACAAACATCAAATGTAAGCCATCCCTTTTTAATAATACGGCTTACGTTATTTAAATCTTCTAAAAATAGTGAAATATACAGGAACTTGGCAGTTTGTTTTATCTGTGAATAATTTTGATGAACTTCTAGAGTTAAAAATTTAATTTGCAAAATTTTCAGAGAATCCCTTTCGGAAATTTTAGGCACCGGCGTGATTCGAACACGCGATCTCCTGTTTACAAGACAGGCGCTTTAACCAACTAAGCCACGGCGCCACGTTAAGGTTATCATTAGAAGTTTTATATAACATGTAATTACCCTCATTTGTAATATTTATTTTTATTTCCTTATAATTTAAATTCTAAATTTTATAATTTACTACTTCAGTGTTGTTTTTTCATCATTTAATTTAATTAATTAATAAAATTCACTTGTCCACATTCTATTTAAGCATGAACAAAACAATTCTATACCCGATAGGTTAAGTACAACAGGCTTTTTTAACAAGGCATCAGCGAGATTCGAACTCGCGATCTCCTGTTTACTAGACAGGCGCTTTAACCAACTAAGCCACGACGCCGGTGTAGAGTGCAAAAGCCTTTATGCTCAAATATTAAAAGTAAGCCACCATTGTTTAATAAAATAACTTAATCTTATGACTTTTGAATACTGTGAAATACTCTGGAAATTTGCATATTTTTCATCTTTGCCCAATTTTGCATACATCCTAAAATTAAAAATTTAACAATAAAAATTGTCCGAGAATTCGAGCAAGAAACAGAAGGCACCGGCGTGATTCGAACACGCAATCTCCTGTTTACTAGACAGGCGCTTTAACCAACTAAGCCACGGCGCCGACGCAGCTTCTCTCAGCTTTTATACACAAACATCAAATGTAAGCCATCCCTTTTTAATAATACGGCTTACGTTATTTAAATCTTCTAAAAATAGTGAAATATACAGGAACTTGGCAGTTTGTTTTATCTGTGAATAATTTTGATGAACTTCTAGAGTTAAAAATTTAATTTGCAAAATTTTCAGAGAATTCCTTTCGGAAATTTTAGGCACCGGCGTGATTCGAACACGCGATCTCCTGTTTACTAGACAGGCGCTTTAACCAACTAAGCCACGGCGCCGACGCAGCTTCTCTCAGCTTTTATACACAAACATCAAATGTAAGCCATCCCTTTTTAATAATACGGCTTACGTTATTTAAATCTTCTAAAAATAGTGAAATATACAGGAACTTGGCAGTTTGTTTTATCTGTGAATAATTTTGATGAACTTCTAGAGTTAAAAATTTAATTTGCAAAATTTTCAGAGAATTCCTTTCGGAAATTTTAGGCACCGGCGTGATTCGAACACGCGATCTCCTGTTTACTAGACAGGCGCTTTAACCAACTAAGCCACGGCGCCGACGCAGCTTCTCTCAGCTTTTATACACAAACATCAAATGTAAGCCATCCCTTTTTAATAATACGGCTTACGTTATTTAAATCTTCTAAAAATAGTGAAATATACAGGAACTTGGCAGTTTGTTTTATCTGTGAATAATTTTGATGAACTTCTAGAGTTAAAAATTTAATTTGCAAAATTTTCAGAGAATCCCTTTCGGAAATTTTAGGCACCGGCGTGATTCGAACACGCGATCTCCTGTTTACAAGACAGGCGCTTTAACCAACTAAGCCACGGCGCCACGTTAAGGTTATCATTAGAAGTTTTATATAACATGTAATTACCCTCATTTGTAATATTTATTTTTATTTCCTTATAATTTAAATTCTAAATTTTATAATTTACTACTTCAGTGTTGTTTTTTCATCATTTAATTTAATTAATTAATAAAATTCACTTGTCCACATTCTATTTAAGCATGAACAAAACAATTCTATACCCGATAGGTTAAGTACAACAGGCTTTTTTAACAAGGCATCAGCGAGATTCGAACTCGCGATCTCCTGTTTACTAGACAGGCGCTTTAACCAACTAAGCCACGACGCCGGTGTAGAGTGCAAAAGCCTTTATGCTCAAATATTAAAAGTAAGCCACCATTGTTTAATAAAATAACTTAATCTTATGACTTTTGAATACTGTGAAATACTCTGGAAATTTGCATATTTTTCATCTTTGCCCAATTTTGCATACATCCTAAAATTAAAAATTTAACAATAAAAATTGTCCGAGAATTCGAGCAAGAAACAGAAGGCACCGGCGTGATTCGAACACGCAATCTCCTGTTTACTAGACAGGCGCTTTAACCAACTAAGCCACGGCGCCGACGCAGCTTCTCTCAGCTTTTATACACAAACATCAAATGTAAGCCATCCCTTTTTAATAATACGGCTTACGTTATTTAAATCTTCTAAAAATAGTGAAATATACAGGAACTTGGCAGTTTGTTTTATCTGTGAATAATTTTGATGAACTTCTAGAGTTAAAAATTTAATTTGCAAAATTTTCAGAGAATTCCTTTCGGAAATTTTAGGCACCGGCGTGATTCGAACACGCGATCTCCTGTTTACTAGACAGGCGCTTTAACCAACTAAGCCACGGCGCCGACGCAGCTTCTCTCAGCTTTTATACACAAACATCAAATGTAAGCCATCCCTTTTTAATAATACGGCTTACGTTATTTAAATCTTCTAAAAATAGTGAAATATACAGGAACTTGGCAGTTTGTTTTATCTGTGAATAATTTTGATGAACTTCTAGAGTTAAAAATTTAATTTGCAAAATTTTCAGAGAATTCCTTTCGGAAATTTTAGGCACCGGCGTGATTCGAACACGCGATCTCCTGTTTACTAGACAGGCGCTTTAACCAACTAAGCCACGGCGCCGACGCAGCTTCTCTCAGCTTTTATACACAAACATCAAATGTAAGCCATCCCTTTTTAATAATACGGCTTACGTTATTTAAATCTTCTAAAAATAGTGAAATATACAGGAACTTGGCAGTTTGTTTTATCTGTGAATAATTTTGATGAACTTCTAGAGTTAAAAATTTAATTTGCAAAATTTTCAGAGAATCCCTTTCGGAAATTTTAGGCACCGGCGTGATTCGAACACGCGATCTCCTGTTTACAAGACAGGCGCTTTAACCAACTAAGCCACGGCGCCACGTTAAGGTTATCATTAGAAGTTTTATATAACATGTAATTACCCTCATTTGTAATATTTATTTTTATTTCCTTATAATTTAAATTCTAAATTTTATAATTTACTACTTCAGTGTTGTTTTTTCATCATTTAATTTAATTAATTAATAAAATTCACTTGTCCACATTCTATTTAAGCATGAACAAAACAATTCTATACCCGATAGGTTAAGTACAACAGGCTTTTTTAACAAGGCATCGGCGAGATTCGAACTCGCGATCTCCTGTTTACTAGACAGGCGCTTTAACCAACTAAGCCACGACGCCGGTGTAGAGTGCAAAAGCCTTTATGCTCAAATATTAAAAGTAAGCCACCATTGTTTAATAAAATAACTTAATCTTATGACTTTTGAATACTGTGAAATACTCTGGAAATTTGCATATTTTTCATCTTTGCCCAATTTTGCATACATCCTAAAATTAAAAATTTAACAATAAAAATTGTCCGAGAATTCGAGCAAGAAACAGAAGGCACCGGCGTGATTCGAACACGCGATCTCCTGTTTACTAGACAGGCGCTTTAACCAACTAAGCCACGGCGCCGACGCAGCTTCTCTCAGCTTTTATACACAAACATCAAATGTAAGCCATCCCTTTTTAATAATACGGCTTACGTTATTTAAATCTTCTAAAAATAGTGAAATATACAGGAACTTGGCAGTTTGTTTTATCTGTGAATAATTTTGATGAACTTCTAGAGTTAAAAATTTAATTTGCAAAATTTTCAGAGAATTCCTTTCGGAAATTTTAGGCACCGGCGTGATTCGAACACGCGATCTCCTGTTTACTAGACAGGCGCTTTAACCAACTAAGCCACGGCGCCGACGCAGCTTCTCTCAGCTTTTATACACAAACATCAAATGTAAGCCATCCCTTTTTAATAATACGGCTTACGTTATTTAAATCTTCTAAAAATAGTGAAATATACAGGAACTTGGCAGTTTGTTTTATCTGTGAATAATTTTGATGAACTTCTAGAGTTAAAAATTTAATTTGCAAAATTTTCAGAGAATTCCTTTCGGAAATTTTAGGCACCGGCGTGATTCGAACACGCGATCTCCTGTTTACTAGACAGGCGCTTTAACCAACTAAGCCACGGCGCCGACGCAGCTTCTCTCAGCTTTTATACACAAACATCAAATGTAAGCCATCCCTTTTTAATAATACGGCTTACGTTATTTAAATCTTCTAAAAATAGTGAAATATACAGGAACTTGGCAGTTTGTTTTATCTGTGAATAATTTTGATGAACTTCTAGAGTTAAAAATTTAATTTGCAAAATTTTCAGAGAATCCCTTTCGGAAATTTTAGGCACCGGCGTGATTCGAACACGCGATCTCCTGTTTACAAGACAGGCGCTTTAACCAACTAAGCCACGGCGCCACGTTAAGGTTATCATTAGAAGTTTTATATAACATGTAATTACCCTCATTTGTAATATTTATTTTTATTTCCTTATAATTTAAATTCTAAATTTTATAATTTACTACTTCAGTGTTGTTTTTTCATCATTTAATTTAATTAATTAATAAAATTCACTTGTCCACATTCTATTTAAGCATGAACAAAACAATTCTATACCCGATAGGTTAAGTACAACAGGCTTTTTTAACAAGGCATCAGCGAGATTCGAACTCGCGATCTCCTGTTTACTAGACAGGCGCTTTAACCAACTAAGCCACGACGCCGGTGTAGAGTGCAAAAGCCTTTATGCTCAAATATTAAAAGTAAGCCACCATTGTTTAATAAAATAACTTAATCTTATGACTTTTGAATACTGTGAAATACTCTGGAAATTTGCATATTTTTCATCTTTGCCCAATTTTGCATACATCCTAAAATTAAAAATTTAACAATAAAAATTGTCCGAGAATTCGAGCAAGAAACAGAAGGCACCGGCGTGATTCGAACACGCAATCTCCTGTTTACTAGACAGGCGCTTTAACCAACTAAGCCACGGCGCCGACGCAGCTTCTCTCAGCTTTTATACACAAACATCAAATGTAAGCCATCCCTTTTTAATAATACGGCTTACGTTATTTAAATCTTCTAAAAATAGTGAAATATACAGGAACTTGGCAGTTTGTTTTATCTGTGAATAATTTTGATGAACTTCTAGAGTTAAAAATTTAATTTGCAAAATTTTCAGAGAATTCCTTTCGGAAATTTTAGGCACCGGCGTGATTCGAACACGCGATCTCCTGTTTACTAGACAGGCGCTTTAACCAACTAAGCCACGGCGCCGACGCAGCTTCTCTCAGCTTTTATACACAAACATCAAATGTAAGCCATCCCTTTTTAATAATACGGCTTACGTTATTTAAATCTTCTAAAAATAGTGAAATATACAGGAACTTGGCAGTTTGTTTTATCTGTGAATAATTTTGATGAACTTCTAGAGTTAAAAATTTAATTTGCAAAATTTTCAGAGAATTCCTTTCGGAAATTTTAGGCACCGGCGTGATTCGAACACGCGATCTCCTGTTTACTAGACAGGCGCTTTAACCAACTAAGCCACGGCGCCGACGCAGCTTCTCTCAGCTTTTATACACAAACATCAAATGTAAGCCATCCCTTTTTAATAATACGGCTTACGTTATTTAAATCTTCTAAAAATAGTGAAATATACAGGAACTTGGCAGTTTGTTTTATCTGTGAATAATTTTGATGAACTTCTAGAGTTAAAAATTTAATTTGCAAAATTTTCAGAGAATCCCTTTCGGAAATTTTAGGCACCGGCGTGATTCGAACACGCGATCTCCTGTTTACAAGACAGGCGCTTTAACCAACTAAGCCACGGCGCCACGTTAAGGTTATCATTAGAAGTTTTATATAACATGTAATTACCCTCATTTGTAATATTTATTTTTATTTCCTTATAATTTAAATTCTAAATTTTATAATTTACTACTTCAGTGTTGTTTTTTCATCATTTAATTTAATTAATTAATAAAATTCACTTGTCCACATTCTATTTAAGCATGAACAAAACAATTCTATACCCGATAGGTTAAGTACAACAGGCTTTTTTAACAAGGCATCGGCGAGATTCGAACTCGCGATCTCCTGTTTACTAGACAGGCGCTTTAACCAACTAAGCCACGACGCCGGTGTAGAGTGCAAAAGCCTTTATGCTCAAATATTAAAAGTAAGCCACCATTGTTTAATAAAATAACTTAATCTTATGACTTTTGAATACTGTGAAATACTCTGGAAATTTGCATATTTTTCATCTTTGCCCAATTTTGCATACATCCTAAAATTAAAAATTTAACAATAAAAATTGTCCGAGAATTCGAGCAAGAAACAGAAGGCACCGGCGTGATTCGAACACGCGATCTCCTGTTTACTAGACAGGCGCTTTAACCAACTAAGCCACGGCGCCGACGCAGCTTCTCTCAGCTTTTATACACAAACATCAAATGTAAGCCATCCCTTTTTAATAATACGGCTTACGTTATTTAAATCTTCTAAAAATAGTGAAATATACAGGAACTTGGCAGTTTGTTTTATCTGTGAATAATTTTGATGAACTTCTAGAGTTAAAAATTTAATTTGCAAAATTTTCAGAGAATTCCTTTCGGAAATTTTAGGCACCGGCGTGATTCGAACACGCGATCTCCTGTTTACTAGACAGGCGCTTTAACCAACTAAGCCACGGCGCCGACGCAGCTTCTCTCAGCTTTTATACACAAACATCAAATGTAAGCCATCCCTTTTTAATAATACGGCTTACGTTATTTAAATCTTCTAAAAATAGTGAAATATACAGGAACTTGGCAGTTTGTTTTATCTGTGAATAATTTTGATGAACTTCTAGAGTTAAAAATTTAATTTGCAAAATTTTCAGAGAATTCCTTTCGGAAATTTTAGGCACCGGCGTGATTCGAACACGCGATCTCCTGTTTACTAGACAGGCGCTTTAACCAACTAAGCCACGGCGCCGACGCAGCTTCTCTCAGCTTTTATACACAAACATCAAATGTAAGCCATCCCTTTTTAATAATACGGCTTACGTTATTTAAATCTTCTAAAAATAGTGAAATATACAGGAACTTGGCAGTTTGTTTTATCTGTGAATAATTTTGATGAACTTCTAGAGTTAAAAATTTAATTTGCAAAATTTTCAGAGAATCCCTTTCGGAAATTTTAGGCACCGGCGTGATTCGAACACGCGATCTCCTGTTTACAAGACAGGCGCTTTAACCAACTAAGCCACGGCGCCACGTTAAGGTTATCATTAGAAGTTTTATATAACATGTAATTACCCTCATTTGTAATATTTATTTTTATTTCCTTATAATTTAAATTCTAAATTTTATAATTTACTACTTCAGTGTTGTTTTTTCATCATTTAATTTAATTAATTAATAAAATTCACTTGTCCACATTCTATTTAAGCATGAACAAAACAATTCTATACCCGATAGGTTAAGTACAACAGGCTTTTTTAACAAGGCATCAGCGAGATTCGAACTCGCGATCTCCTGTTTACTAGACAGGCGCTTTAACCAACTAAGCCACGACGCCGGTGTAGAGTGCAAAAGCCTTTATGCTCAAATATTAAAAGTAAGCCACCATTGTTTAATAAAATAACTTAATCTTATGACTTTTGAATACTGTGAAATACTCTGGAAATTTGCATATTTTTCATCTTTGCCCAATTTTGCATACATCCTAAAATTAAAAATTTAACAATAAAAATTGTCCGAGAATTCGAGCAAGAAACAGAAGGCACCGGCGTGATTCGAACACGCAATCTCCTGTTTACTAGACAGGCGCTTTAACCAACTAAGCCACGGCGCCGACGCAGCTTCTCTCAGCTTTTATACACAAACATCAAATGTAAGCCATCCCTTTTTAATAATACGGCTTACGTTATTTAAATCTTCTAAAAATAGTGAAATATACAGGAACTTGGCAGTTTGTTTTATCTGTGAATAATTTTGATGAACTTCTAGAGTTAAAAATTTAATTTGCAAAATTTTCAGAGAATTCCTTTCGGAAATTTTAGGCACCGGCGTGATTCGAACACGCGATCTCCTGTTTACTAGACAGGCGCTTTAACCAACTAAGCCACGGCGCCGACGCAGCTTCTCTCAGCTTTTATACACAAACATCAAATGTAAGCCATCCCTTTTTAATAATACGGCTTACGTTATTTAAATCTTCTAAAAATAGTGAAATATACAGGAACTTGGCAGTTTGTTTTATCTGTGAATAATTTTGATGAACTTCTAGAGTTAAAAATTTAATTTGCAAAATTTTCAGAGAATCCCTTTCGGAAATTTTAGGCACCGGCGTGATTCGAACACGCGATCTCCTGTTTACAAGACAGGCGCTTTAACCAACTAAGCCACGGCGCCACGTTAAGGTTATCATTAGAAGTTTTATATAACATGTAATTACCCTCATTTGTAATATTTATTTTTATTTCCTTATAATTTAAATTCTAAATTTTATAATTTACTACTTCAGTGTTGTTTTTTCATCATTTAATTTAATTAATTAATAAAATTCACTTGTCCACATTCTATTTAAGCATGAACAAAACAATTCTATACCCGATAGGTTAAGTACAACAGGCTTTTTTAACAAGGCATCGGCGAGATTCGAACTCGCGATCTCCTGTTTACTAGACAGGCGCTTTAACCAACTAAGCCACGACGCCGGTGTAGAGTGCAAAAGCCTTTATGCTCAAATATTAAAAGTAAGCCACCATTGTTTAATAAAATAACTTAATCTTATGACTTTTGAATACTGTGAAATACTCTGGAAATTTGCATATTTTTCATCTTTGCCCAATTTTGCATACATCCTAAAATTAAAAATTTAACAATAAAAATTGTCCGAGAATTCGAGCAAGAAACAGAAGGCACCGGCGTGATTCGAACACGCGATCTCCTGTTTACTAGACAGGCGCTTTAACCAACTAAGCCACGGCGCCGACGCAGCTTCTCTCAGCTTTTATACACAAACATCAAATGTAAGCCATCCCTTTTTAATAATACGGCTTACGTTATTTAAATCTTCTAAAAATAGTGAAATATACAGGAACTTGGCAGTTTGTTTTATCTGTGAATAATTTTGATGAACTTCTAGAGTTAAAAATTTAATTTGCAAAATTTTCAGAGAATTCCTTTCGGAAATTTTAGGCACCGGCGTGATTCGAACACGCGATCTCCTGTTTACTAGACAGGCGCTTTAACCAACTAAGCCACGGCGCCGACGCAGCTTCTCTCAGCTTTTATACACAAACATCAAATGTAAGCCATCCCTTTTTAATAATACGGCTTACGTTATTTAAATCTTCTAAAAATAGTGAAATATACAGGAACTTGGCAGTTTGTTTTATCTGTGAATAATTTTGATGAACTTCTAGAGTTAAAAATTTAATTTGCAAAATTTTCAGAGAATTCCTTTCGGAAATTTTAGGCACCGGCGTGATTCGAACACGCGATCTCCTGTTTACTAGACAGGCGCTTTAACCAACTAAGCCACGGCGCCGACGCAGCTTCTCTCAGCTTTTATACACAAACATCAAATGTAAGCCATCCCTTTTTAATAATACGGCTTACGTTATTTAAATCTTCTAAAAATAGTGAAATATACAGGAACTTGGCAGTTTGTTTTATCTGTGAATAATTTTGATGAACTTCTAGAGTTAAAAATTTAATTTGCAAAATTTTCAGAGAATCCCTTTCGGAAATTTTAGGCACCGGCGTGATTCGAACACGCGATCTCCTGTTTACAAGACAGGCGCTTTAACCAACTAAGCCACGGCGCCACGTTAAGGTTATCATTAGAAGTTTTATATAACATGTAATTACCCTCATTTGTAATATTTATTTTTATTTCCTTA
Source organism: Maratus michaelseni (assembly GCA_963931845.1). Taxonomy (NCBI): domain Eukaryota; kingdom Metazoa; phylum Arthropoda; class Arachnida; order Araneae; family Salticidae; genus Maratus; species Maratus michaelseni. The sequence continues at coordinate 54,672,475 of OZ007598.1, read as the reverse complement.
TAATTTAAATTCTAAATTTTATAATTTACTACTTCAGTGTTGTTTTTTCATCATTTAATTTAATTAATTAATAAAATTCACTTGTCCACATTCTATTTAAGCATGAACAAAACAATTCTATACCCGATAGGTTAAGTACAACAGGCTTTTTTAACAAGGCATCAGCGAGATTCGAACTCGCGATCTCCTGTTTACTAGACAGGCGCTTTAACCAACTAAGCCACGACGCCGGTGTAGAGTGCAAAAGCCTTTATGCTCAAATATTAAAAGTAAGCCACCATTGTTTAATAAAATAACTTAATCTTATGACTTTTGAATACTGTGAAATACTCTGGAAATTTGCATATTTTTCATCTTTGCCCAATTTTGCATACATCCTAAAATTAAAAATTTAACAATAAAAATTGTCCGAGAATTCGAGCAAGAAACAGAAGGCACCGGCGTGATTCGAACACGCAATCTCCTGTTTACTAGACAGGCGCTTTAACCAACTAAGCCACGGCGCCGACGCAGCTTCTCTCAGCTTTTATACACAAACATCAAATGTAAGCCATCCCTTTTTAATAATACGGCTTACGTTATTTAAATCTTCTAAAAATAGTGAAATATACAGGAACTTGGCAGTTTGTTTTATCTGTGAATAATTTTGATGAACTTCTAGAGTTAAAAATTTAATTTGCAAAATTTTCAGAGAATTCCTTTCGGAAATTTTAGGCACCGGCGTGATTCGAACACGCGATCTCCTGTTTACTAGACAGGCGCTTTAACCAACTAAGCCACGGCGCCGACGCAGCTTCTCTCAGCTTTTATACACAAACATCAAATGTAAGCCATCCCTTTTTAATAATACGGCTTACGTTATTTAAATCTTCTAAAAATAGTGAAATATACAGGAACTTGGCAGTTTGTTTTATCTGTGAATAATTTTGATGAACTTCTAGAGTTAAAAATTTAATTTGCAAAATTTTCAGAGAATCCCTTTCGGAAATTTTAGGCACCGGCGTGATTCGAACACGCGATCTCCTGTTTACAAGACAGGCGCTTTAACCAACTAAGCCACGGCGCCACGTTAAGGTTATCATTAGAAGTTTTATATAACATGTAATTACCCTCATTTGTAATATTTATTTTTATTTCCTTATAATTTAAATTCTAAATTTTATAATTTACTACTTCAGTGTTGTTTTTTCATCATTTAATTTAATTAATTAATAAAATTCACTTGTCCACATTCTATTTAAGCATGAACAAAACAATTCTATACCCGATAGGTTAAGTACAACAGGCTTTTTTAACAAGGCATCGGCGAGATTCGAACTCGCGATCTCCTGTTTACTAGACAGGCGCTTTAACCAACTAAGCCACGACGCCGGTGTAGAGTGCAAAAGCCTTTATGCTCAAATATTAAAAGTAAGCCACCATTGTTTAATAAAATAACTTAATCTTATGACTTTTGAATACTGTGAAATACTCTGGAAATTTGCATATTTTTCATCTTTGCCCAATTTTGCATACATCCTAAAATTAAAAATTTAACAATAAAAATTGTCCGAGAATTCGAGCAAGAAACAGAAGGCACCGGCGTGATTCGAACACGCGATCTCCTGTTTACTAGACAGGCGCTTTAACCAACTAAGCCACGGCGCCGACGCAGCTTCTCTCAGCTTTTATACACAAACATCAAATGTAAGCCATCCCTTTTTAATAATACGGCTTACGTTATTTAAATCTTCTAAAAATAGTGAAATATACAGGAACTTGGCAGTTTGTTTTATCTGTGAATAATTTTGATGAACTTCTAGAGTTAAAAATTTAATTTGCAAAATTTTCAGAGAATTCCTTTCGGAAATTTTAGGCACCGGCGTGATTCGAACACGCGATCTCCTGTTTACTAGACAGGCGCTTTAACCAACTAAGCCACGGCGCCGACGCAGCTTCTCTCAGCTTTTATACACAAACATCAAATGTAAGCCATCCCTTTTTAATAATACGGCTTACGTTATTTAAATCTTCTAAAAATAGTGAAATATACAGGAACTTGGCAGTTTGTTTTATCTGTGAATAATTTTGATGAACTTCTAGAGTTAAAAATTTAATTTGCAAAATTTTCAGAGAATTCCTTTCGGAAATTTTAGGCACCGGCGTGATTCGAACACGCGATCTCCTGTTTACTAGACAGGCGCTTTAACCAACTAAGCCACGGCGCCGACGCAGCTTCTCTCAGCTTTTATACACAAACATCAAATGTAAGCCATCCCTTTTTAATAATACGGCTTACGTTATTTAAATCTTCTAAAAATAGTGAAATATACAGGAACTTAGCAGTTTGTTTTATCTGTGAATAATTTTGATGAACTTCTAGAGTTAAAAATTTAATTTGCAAAATTTTCAGAGAATCCCTTTCGGAAATTTTAGGCACCGGCGTGATTCGAACACGCGATCTCCTGTTTACAAGACAGGCGCTTTAACCAACTAAGCCACGGCGCCACGTTAAGGTTATCATTAGAAGTTTTATATAACATGTAATTACCCTCATTTGTAATATTTATTTTTATTTCCTTATAATTTAAATTCTAAATTTTATAATTTACTACTTCAGTGTTGTTTTTTCATCATTTAATTTAATTAATTAATAAAATTCACTTGTCCACATTCTATTTAAGCATGAACAAAACAATTCTATACCCGATAGGTTAAGTACAACAGGCTTTTTTAACAAGGCATCAGCGAGATTCGAACTCGCGATCTCCTGTTTACTAGACAGGCGCTTTAACCAACTAAGCCACGACGCCGGTGTAGAGTGCAAAAGCCTTTATGCTCAAATATTAAAAGTAAGCCACCATTGTTTAATAAAATAACTTAATCTTATGACTTTTGAATACTGTGAAATACTCTGGAAATTTGCATATTTTTCATCTTTGCCCAATTTTGCATACATCCTAAAATTAAAAATTTAACAATAAAAATTGTCCGAGAATTCGAGCAAGAAACAGAAGGCACCGGCGTGATTCGAACACGCAATCTCCTGTTTACTAGACAGGCGCTTTAACCAACTAAGCCACGGCGCCGACGCAGCTTCTCTCAGCTTTTATACACAAACATCAAATGTAAGCCATCCCTTTTTAATAATACGGCTTACGTTATTTAAATCTTCTAAAAATAGTGAAATATACAGGAACTTGGCAGTTTGTTTTATCTGTGAATAATTTTGATGAACTTCTAGAGTTAAAAATTTAATTTGCAAAATTTTCAGAGAATTCCTTTCGGAAATTTTAGGCACCGGCGTGATTCGAACACGCGATCTCCTGTTTACTAGACAGGCGCTTTAACCAACTAAGCCACGGCGCCGACGCAGCTTCTCTCAGCTTTTATACACAAACATCAAATGTAAGCCATCCCTTTTTAATAATACGGCTTACGTTATTTAAATCTTCTAAAAATAGTGAAATATACAGGAACTTGGCAGTTTGTTTTATCTGTGAATAATTTTGATGAACTTCTAGAGTTAAAAATTTAATTTGCAAAATTTTCAGAGAATCCCTTTCGGAAATTTTAGGCACCGGCGTGATTCGAACACGCGATCTCCTGTTTACAAGACAGGCGCTTTAACCAACTAAGCCACGGCGCCACGTTAAGGTTATCATTAGAAGTTTTATATAACATGTAATTACCCTCATTTGTAATATTTATTTTTATTTCCTTATAATTTAAATTCTAAATTTTATAATTTACTACTTCAGTGTTGTTTTTTCATCATTTAATTTAATTAATTAATAAAATTCACTTGTCCACATTCTATTTAAGCATGAACAAAACAATTCTATACCCGATAGGTTAAGTACAACAGGCTTTTTTAACAAGGCATCGGCGAGATTCGAACTCGCGATCTCCTGTTTACTAGACAGGCGCTTTAACCAACTAAGCCACGACGCCGGTGTAGAGTGCAAAAGCCTTTATGCTCAAATATTAAAAGTAAGCCACCATTGTTTAATAAAATAACTTAATCTTATGACTTTTGAATACTGTGAAATACTCTGGAAATTTGCATATTTTTCATCTTTGCCCAATTTTGCATACATCCTAAAATTAAAAATTTAACAATAAAAATTGTCCGAGAATTCGAGCAAGAAACAGAAGGCACCGGCGTGATTCGAACACGCGATCTCCTGTTTACTAGACAGGCGCTTTAACCAACTAAGCCACGGCGCCGACGCAGCTTCTCTCAGCTTTTATACACAAACATCAAATGTAAGCCATCCCTTTTTAATAATACGGCTTACGTTATTTAAATCTTCTAAAAATAGTGAAATATACAGGAACTTGGCAGTTTGTTTTATCTGTGAATAATTTTGATGAACTTCTAGAGTTAAAAATTTAATTTGCAAAATTTTCAGAGAATTCCTTTCGGAAATTTTAGGCACCGGCGTGATTCGAACACGCGATCTCCTGTTTACTAGACAGGCGCTTTAACCAACTAAGCCACGGCGCCGACGCAGCTTCTCTCAGCTTTTATACACAAACATCAAATGTAAGCCATCCCTTTTTAATAATACGGCTTACGTTATTTAAATCTTCTAAAAATAGTGAAATATACAGGAACTTGGCAGTTTGTTTTATCTGTGAATAATTTTGATGAACTTCTAGAGTTAAAAATTTAATTTGCAAAATTTTCAGAGAATTCCTTTCGGAAATTTTAGGCACCGGCGTGATTCGAACACGCGATCTCCTGTTTACTAGACAGGCGCTTTAACCAACTAAGCCACGGCGCCGACGCAGCTTCTCTCAGCTTTTATACACAAACATCAAATGTAAGCCATCCCTTTTTAATAATACGGCTTACGTTATTTAAATCTTCTAAAAATAGTGAAATATACAGGAACTTAGCAGTTTGTTTTATCTGTGAATAATTTTGATGAACTTCTAGAGTTAAAAATTTAATTTGCAAAATTTTCAGAGAATCCCTTTCGGAAATTTTAGGCACCGGCGTGATTCGAACACGCGATCTCCTGTTTACAAGACAGGCGCTTTAACCAACTAAGCCACGGCGCCACGTTAAGGTTATCATTAGAAGTTTTATATAACATGTAATTACCCTCATTTGTAATATTTATTTTTATTTCCTTATAATTTAAATTCTAAATTTTATAATTTACTACTTCAGTGTTGTTTTTTCATCATTTAATTTAATTAATTAATAAAATTCACTTGTCCACATTCTATTTAAGCATGAACAAAACAATTCTATACCCGATAGGTTAAGTACAACAGGCTTTTTTAACAAGGCATCAGCGAGATTCGAACTCGCGATCTCCTGTTTACTAGACAGGCGCTTTAACCAACTAAGCCACGACGCCGGTGTAGAGTGCAAAAGCCTTTATGCTCAAATATTAAAAGTAAGCCACCATTGTTTAATAAAATAACTTAATCTTATGACTTTTGAATACTGTGAAATACTCTGGAAATTTGCATATTTTTCATCTTTGCCCAATTTTGCATACATCCTAAAATTAAAAATTTAACAATAAAAATTGTCCGAGAATTCGAGCAAGAAACAGAAGGCACCGGCGTGATTCGAACACGCAATCTCCTGTTTACTAGACAGGCGCTTTAACCAACTAAGCCACGGCGCCGACGCAGCTTCTCTCAGCTTTTATACACAAACATCAAATGTAAGCCATCCCTTTTTAATAATACGGCTTACGTTATTTAAATCTTCTAAAAATAGTGAAATATACAGGAACTTGGCAGTTTGTTTTATCTGTGAATAATTTTGATGAACTTCTAGAGTTAAAAATTTAATTTGCAAAATTTTCAGAGAATTCCTTTCGGAAATTTTAGGCACCGGCGTGATTCGAACACGCGATCTCCTGTTTACTAGACAGGCGCTTTAACCAACTAAGCCACGGCGCCGACGCAGCTTCTCTCAGCTTTTATACACAAACATCAAATGTAAGCCATCCCTTTTTAATAATACGGCTTACGTTATTTAAATCTTCTAAAAATAGTGAAATATACAGGAACTTGGCAGTTTGTTTTATCTGTGAATAATTTTGATGAACTTCTAGAGTTAAAAATTTAATTTGCAAAATTTTCAGAGAATTCCTTTCGGAAATTTTAGGCACCGGCGTGATTCGAACACGCGATCTCCTGTTTACTAGACAGGCGCTTTAACCAACTAAGCCACGGCGCCGACGCAGCTTCTCTCAGCTTTTATACACAAACATCAAATGTAAGCCATCCCTTTTTAATAATACGGCTTACGTTATTTAAATCTTCTAAAAATAGTGAAATATACAGGAACTTGGCAGTTTGTTTTATCTGTGAATAATTTTGATGAACTTCTAGAGTTAAAAATTTAATTTGCAAAATTTTCAGAGAATCCCTTTCGGAAATTTTAGGCACCGGCGTGATTCGAACACGCGATCTCCTGTTTACAAGACAGGCGCTTTAACCAACTAAGCCACGGCGCCACGTTAAGGTTATCATTAGAAGTTTTATATAACATGTAATTACCCTCATTTGTAATATTTATTTTTATTTCCTTATAATTTAAATTCTAAATTTTATAATTTACTACTTCAGTGTTGTTTTTTCATCATTTAATTTAATTAATTAATAAAATTCACTTGTCCACATTCTATTTAAGCATGAACAAAACAATTCTATACCCGATAGGTTAAGTACAACAGGCTTTTTTAACAAGGCATCAGCGAGATTCGAACTCGCGATCTCCTGTTTACTAGACAGGCGCTTTAACCAACTAAGCCACGACGCCGGTGTAGAGTGCAAAAGCCTTTATGCTCAAATATTAAAAGTAAGCCACCATTGTTTAATAAAATAACTTAATCTTATGACTTTTGAATACTGTGAAATACTCTGGAAATTTGCATATTTTTCATCTTTGCCCAATTTTGCATACATCCTAAAATTAAAAATTTAACAATAAAAATTGTCCGAGAATTCGAGCAAGAAACAGAAGGCACCGGCGTGATTCGAACACGCAATCTCCTGTTTACTAGACAGGCGCTTTAACCAACTAAGCCACGGCGCCGACGCAGCTTCTCTCAGCTTTTATACACAAACATCAAATGTAAGCCATCCCTTTTTAATAATACGGCTTACGTTATTTAAATCTTCTAAAAATAGTGAAATATACAGGAACTTGGCAGTTTGTTTTATCTGTGAATAATTTTGATGAACTTCTAGAGTTAAAAATTTAATTTGCAAAATTTTCAGAGAATTCCTTTCGGAAATTTTAGGCACCGGCGTGATTCGAACACGCGATCTCCTGTTTACTAGACAGGCGCTTTAACCAACTAAGCCACGGCGCCGACGCAGCTTCTCTCAGCTTTTATACACAAACATCAAATGTAAGCCATCCCTTTTTAATAATACGGCTTACGTTATTTAAATCTTCTAAAAATAGTGAAATATACAGGAACTTGGCAGTTTGTTTTATCTGTGAATAATTTTGATGAACTTCTAGAGTTAAAAATTTAATTTGCAAAATTTTCAGAGAATTCCTTTCGGAAATTTTAGGCACCGGCGTGATTCGAACACGCGATCTCCTGTTTACTAGACAGGCGCTTTAACCAACTAAGCCACGGCGCCGACGCAGCTTCTCTCAGCTTTTATACACAAACATCAAATGTAAGCCATCCCTTTTTAATAATACGGCTTACGTTATTTAAATCTTCTAAAAATAGTGAAATATACAGGAACTTGGCAGTTTGTTTTATCTGTGAATAATTTTGATGAACTTCTAGAGTTAAAAATTTAATTTGCAAAATTTTCAGAGAATCCCTTTCGGAAATTTTAGGCACCGGCGTGATTCGAACACGCGATCTCCTGTTTACAAGACAGGCGCTTTAACCAACTAAGCCACGGCGCCACGTTAAGGTTATCATTAGAAGTTTTATATAACATGTAATTACCCTCATTTGTAATATTTATTTTTATTTCCTTATAATTTAAATTCTAAATTTTATAATTTACTACTTCAGTGTTGTTTTTTCATCATTTAATTTAATTAATTAATAAAATTCACTTGTCCACATTCTATTTAAGCATGAACAAAACAATTCTATACCCGATAGGTTAAGTACAACAGGCTTTTTTAACAAGGCATCGGCGAGATTCGAACTCGCGATCTCCTGTTTACTAGACAGGCGCTTTAACCAACTAAGCCACGACGCCGGTGTAGAGTGCAAAAGCCTTTATGCTCAAATATTAAAAGTAAGCCACCATTGTTTAATAAAATAACTTAATCTTATGACTTTTGAATACTGTGAAATACTCTGGAAATTTGCATATTTTTCATCTTTGCCCAATTTTGCATACATCCTAAAATTAAAAATTTAACAATAAAAATTGTCCGAGAATTCGAGCAAGAAACAGAAGGCACCGGCGTGATTCGAACACGCGATCTCCTGTTTACTAGACAGGCGCTTTAACCAACTAAGCCACGGCGCCGACGCAGCTTCTCTCAGCTTTTATACACAAACATCAAATGTAAGCCATCCCTTTTTAATAATACGGCTTACGTTATTTAAATCTTCTAAAAATAGTGAAATATACAGGAACTTGGCAGTTTGTTTTATCTGTGAATAATTTTGATGAACTTCTAGAGTTAAAAATTTAATTTGCAAAATTTTCAGAGAATTCCTTTCGGAAATTTTAGGCACCGGCGTGATTCGAACACGCGATCTCCTGTTTACTAGACAGGCGCTTTAACCAACTAAGCCACGGCGCCGACGCAGCTTCTCTCAGCTTTTATACACAAACATCAAATGTAAGCCATCCCTTTTTAATAATACGGCTTACGTTATTTAAATCTTCTAAAAATAGTGAAATATACAGGAACTTGGCAGTTTGTTTTATCTGTGAATAATTTTGATGAACTTCTAGAGTTAAAAATTTAATTTGCAAAATTTTCAGAGAATTCCTTTCGGAAATTTTAGGCACCGGCGTGATTCGAACACGCGATCTCCTGTTTACTAGACAGGCGCTTTAACCAACTAAGCCACGGCGCCGACGCAGCTTCTCTCAGCTTTTATACACAAACATCAAATGTAAGCCATCCCTTTTTAATAATACGGCTTACGTTATTTAAATCTTCTAAAAATAGTGAAATATACAGGAACTTAGCAGTTTGTTTTATCTGTGAATAATTTTGATGAACTTCTAGAGTTAAAAATTTAATTTGCAAAATTTTCAGAGAATCCCTTTCGGAAATTTTAGGCACCGGCGTGATTCGAACACGCGATCTCCTGTTTACAAGACAGGCGCTTTAACCAACTAAGCCACGGCGCCACGTTTAGGTTATCATTAGAAGTTTTATATAACATGTAATTACCCTCATTTGTAATATTTATTTTTATTTCCTTATAATTTAAATTCTAAATTTTATAATTTACTACTTCAGTGTTGTTTTTTCATCATTTAATTTAATTAATTAATAAAATTCACTTGTCCACATTCTATTTAAGCATGAACAAAACAATTCTATACCCGATAGGTTAAGTACAACAGGCTTTTTTAACAAGGCATCAGCGAGATTCGAACTCGCGATCTCCTGTTTACTAGACAGGCGCTTTAACCAACTAAGCCACGACGCCGGTGTAGAGTGCAAAAGCCTTTATGCTCAAATATTAAAAGTAAGCCACCATTGTTTAATAAAATAACTTAATCTTATGACTTTTGAATACTGTGAAATACTCTGGAAATTTGCATATTTTTCATCTTTGCCCAATTTTGCATACATCCTAAAATTAAAAATTTAACAATAAAAATTGTCCGAGAATTCGAGCAAGAAACAGAAGGCACCGGCGTGATTCGAACACGCAATCTCCTGTTTACTAGACAGGCGCTTTAACCAACTAAGCCACGGCGCCGACGCAGCTTCTCTCAGCTTTTATACACAAACATCAAATGTAAGCCATCCCTTTTTAATAATACGGCTTACGTTATTTAAATCTTCTAAAAATAGTGAAATATACAGGAACTTGGCAGTTTGTTTTATCTGTGAATAATTTTGATGAACTTCTAGAGTTAAAAATTTAATTTGCAAAATTTTCAGAGAATTCCTTTCGGAAATTTTAGGCACCGGCGTGATTCGAACACGCGATCTCCTGTTTACTAGACAGGCGCTTTAACCAACTAAGCCACGGCGCCGACGCAGCTTCTCTCAGCTTTTATACACAAACATCAAATGTAAGCCATCCCTTTTTAATAATACGGCTTACGTTATTTAAATCTTCTAAAAATAGTGAAATATACAGGAACTTGGCAGTTTGTTTTATCTGTGAATAATTTTGATGAACTTCTAGAGTTAAAAATTTAATTTGCAAAATTTTCAGAGAATTCCTTTCGGAAATTTTAGGCACCGGCGTGATTCGAACACGCGATCTCCTGTTTACTAGACAGGCGCTTTAACCAACTAAGCCACGGCGCCGACGCAGCTTCTCTCAGCTTTTATACACAAACATCAAATGTAAGCCATCCCTTTTTAATAATACGGCTTACGTTATTTAAATCTTCTAAAAATAGTGAAATATACAGGAACTTGGCAGTTTGTTTTATCTGTGAATAATTTTGATGAACTTCTAGAGTTAAAAATTTAATTTGCAAAATTTTCAGAGAATCCCTTTCGGAAATTTTAGGCACCGGCGTGATTCGAACACGCGATCTCCTGTTTACAAGACAGGCGCTTTAACCAACTAAGCCACGGCGCCACGTTAAGGTTATCATTAGAAGTTTTATATAACATGTAATTACCCTCATTTGTAATATTTATTTTTATTTCCTTATAATTTAAATTCTAAATTTTATAATTTACTACTTCAGTGTTGTTTTTTCATCATTTAATTTAATTAATTAATAAAATTCACTTGTCCACATTCTATTTAAGCATGAACAAAACAATTCTATACCCGATAGGTTAAGTACAACAGGCTTTTTTAACAAGGCATCGGCGAGATTCGAACTCGCGATCTCCTGTTTACTAGACAGGCGCTTTAACCAACTAAGCCACGACGCCGGTGTAGAGTGCAAAAGCCTTTATGCTCAAATATTAAAAGTAAGCCACCATTGTTTAATAAAATAACTTAATCTTATGACTTTTGAATACTGTGAAATACTCTGGAAATTTGCATATTTTTCATCTTTGCCCAATTTTGCATACATCCTAAAATTAAAAATTTAACAATAAAAATTGTCCGAGAATTCGAGCAAGAAACAGAAGGCACCGGCGTGATTCGAACACGCGATCTCCTGTTTACTAGACAGGCGCTTTAACCAACTAAGCCACGGCGCCGACGCAGCTTCTCTCAGCTTTTATACACAAACATCAAATGTAAGCCATCCCTTTTTAATAATACGGCTTACGTTATTTAAATCTTCTAAAAATAGTGAAATATACAGGAACTTGGCAGTTTGTTTTATCTGTGAATAATTTTGATGAACTTCTAGAGTTAAAAATTTAATTTGCAAAATTTTCAGAGAATTCCTTTCGGAAATTTTAGGCACCGGCGTGATTCGAACACGCGATCTCCTGTTTACTAGACAGGCGCTTTAACCAACTAAGCCACGGCGCCGACGCAGCTTCTCTCAGCTTTTATACACAAACATCAAATGTAAGCCATCCCTTTTTAATAATACGGCTTACGTTATTTAAATCTTCTAAAAATAGTGAAATATACAGGAACTTGGCAGTTTGTTTTATCTGTGAATAATTTTGATGAACTTCTAGAGTTAAAAATTTAATTTGCAAAATTTTCAGAGAATTCCTTTCGGAAATTTTAGGCACCGGCGTGATTCGAACACGCGATCTCCTGTTTACTAGACAGGCGCTTTAACCAACTAAGCCACGGCGCCGACGCAGCTTCTCTCAGCTTTTATACACAAACATCAAATGTAAGCCATCCCTTTTTAATAATACGGCTTACGTTATTTAAATCTTCTAAAAATAGTGAAATATACAGGAACTTAGCAGTTTGTTTTATCTGTGAATAATTTTGATGAACTTCTAGAGTTAAAAATTTAATTTGCAAAATTTTCAGAGAATCCCTTTCGGAAATTTTAGGCACCGGCGTGATTCGAACACGCGATCTCCTGTTTACAAGACAGGCGCTTTAACCAACTAAGCCACGGCGCCACGTTAAGGTTATCATTAGAAGTTTTATATAACATGTAATTACCCTCATTTGTAATATTTATTTTTATTTCCTTATAATTTAAATTCTAAATTTTATAATTTACTACTTCAGTGTTGTTTTTTCATCATTTAATTTAATTAATTAATAAAATTCACTTGTCCACATTCTATTTAAGCATGAACAAAACAATTCTATACCCGATAGGTTAAGTACAACAGGCTTTTTTAACAAGGCATCAGCGAGATTCGAACTCGCGATCTCCTGTTTACTAGACAGGCGCTTTAACCAACTAAGCCACGACGCCGGTGTAGAGTGCAAAAGCCTTTATGCTCAAATATTAAAAGTAAGCCACCATTGTTTAATAAAATAACTTAATCTTATGACTTTTGAATACTGTGAAATACTCTGGAAATTTGCATATTTTTCATCTTTGCCCAATTTTGCATACATCCTAAAATTAAAAATTTAACAATAAAAATTGTCCGAGAATTCGAGCAAGAAACAGAAGGCACCGGCGTGATTCGAACACGCAATCTCCTGTTTACTAGACAGGCGCTTTAACCAACTAAGCCACGGCGCCGACGCAGCTTCTCTCAGCTTTTATACACAAACATCAAATGTAAGCCATCCCTTTTTAATAATACGGCTTACGTTATTTAAATCTTCTAAAAATAGTGAAATATACAGGAACTTGGCAGTTTGTTTTATCTGTGAATAATTTTGATGAACTTCTAGAGTTAAAAATTTAATTTGCAAAATTTTCAGAGAATTCCTTTCGGAAATTTTAGGCACCGGCGTGATTCGAACACGCGATCTCCTGTTTACTAGACAGGCGCTTTAACCAACTAAGCCACGGCGCCGACGCAGCTTCTCTCAGCTTTTATACACAAACATCAAATGTAAGCCATCCCTTTTTAATAATACGGCTTACGTTATTTAAATCTTCTAAAAATAGTGAAATATACAGGAACTTGGCAGTTTGTTTTATCTGTGAATAATTTTGATGAACTTCTAGAGTTAAAAATTTAATTTGCAAAATTTTCAGAGAATTCCTTTCGGAAATTTTAGGCACCGGCGTGATTCGAACACGCGATCTCCTGTTTACTAGACAGGCGCTTTAACCAACTAAGCCACGGCGCCGACGCAGCTTCTCTCAGCTTTTATACACAAACATCAAATGTAAGCCATCCCTTTTTAATAATACGGCTTACGTTATTTAAATCTTCTAAAAATAGTGAAATATACAGGAACTTGGCAGTTTGTTTTATCTGTGAATAATTTTGATGAACTTCTAGAGTTAAAAATTTAATTTGCAAAATTTTCAGAGAATTCCTTTCGGAAATTTTAGGCACCGGCGTGATTCGAACACGCGATCTCCTGTTTACTAGACAGGCGCTTTAACCAACTAAGCCACGGCGCCGACGCAGCTTCTCTCAGCTTTTATACACAAACATCAAATGTAAGCCATCCCTTTTTAATAATACGGCTTACGTTATTTAAATCTTCTAAAAATAGTGAAATATACAGGAACTTAGCAGTTTGTTTTATCTGTGAATAATTTTGATGAACTTCTAGAGTTAAAAATTTAATTTGCAAAATTTTCAGAGAATCCCTTTCGGAAATTTTAGGCACCGGCGTGATTCGAACACGCGATCTCCTGTTTACAAGACAGGCGCTTTAACCAACTAAGCCACGGCGCCACGTTAAGGTTATCATTAGAAGTTTTATATAACATGTAATTACCCTCATTTGTAATATTTATTTTTATTTCCTTATAATTTAAATTCTAAATTTTATAATTTACTACTTCAGTGTTGTTTTTTCATCATTTAATTTAATTAATTAATAAAATTCACTTGTCCACATTCTATTTAAGCATGAACAAAACAATTCTATACCCGATAGGTTAAGTACAACAGGCTTTTTTAACAAGGCATCAGCGAGATTCGAACTCGCGATCTCCTGTTTACTAGACAGGCGCTTTAACCAACTAAGCCACGACGCCGGTGTAGAGTGCAAAAGCCTTTATGCTCAAATATTAAAAGTAAGCCACCATTGTTTAATAAAATAACTTAATCTTATGACTTTTGAATACTGTGAAATACTCTGGAAATTTGCATATTTTTCATCTTTGCCCAATTTTGCATACATCCTAAAATTAAAAATTTAACAATAAAAATTGTCCGAGAATTCGAGCAAGAAACAGAAGGCACCGGCGTGATTCGAACACGCAATCTCCTGTTTACTAGACAGGCGCTTTAACCAACTAAGCCACGGCGCCGACGCAGCTTCTCTCAGCTTTTATACACAAACATCAAATGTAAGCCATCCCTTTTTAATAATACGGCTTACGTTATTTAAATCTTCTAAAAATAGTGAAATATACAGGAACTTGGCAGTTTGTTTTATCTGTGAATAATTTTGATGAACTTCTAGAGTTAAAAATTTAATTTGCAAAATTTTCAGAGAATTCCTTTCGGAAATTTTAGGCACCGGCGTGATTCGAACACGCGATCTCCTGTTTACTAGACAGGCGCTTTAACCAACTAAGCCACGGCGCCGACGCAGCTTCTCTCAGCTTTTATACACAAACATCAAATGTAAGCCATCCCTTTTTAATAATACGGCTTACGTTATTTAAATCTTCTAAAAATAGTGAAATATACAGGAACTTGGCAGTTTGTTTTATCTGTGAATAATTTTGATGAACTTCTAGAGTTAAAAATTTAATTTGCAAAATTTTCAGAGAATTCCTTTCGGAAATTTTAGGCACCGGCGTGATTCGAACACGCGATCTCCTGTTTACTAGACAGGCGCTTTAACCAACTAAGCCACGGCGCCGACGCAGCTTCTCTCAGCTTTTATACACAAACATCAAATGTAAGCCATCCCTTTTTAATAATACGGCTTACGTTATTTAAATCTTCTAAAAATAGTGAAATATACAGGAACTTGGCAGTTTGTTTTATCTGTGAATAATTTTGATGAACTTCTAGAGTTAAAAATTTAATTTGCAAAATTTTCAGAGAATCCCTTTCGGAAATTTTAGGCACCGGCGTGATTCGAACACGCGATCTCCTGTTTACAAGACAGGCGCTTTAACCAACTAAGCCACGGCGCCACGTTAAGGTTATCATTAGAAGTTTTATATAACATGTAATTACCCTCATTTGTAATATTTATTTTTATTTCCTTATAATTTAAATTCTAAATTTTATAATTTACTACTTCAGTGTTGTTTTTTCATCATTTAATTTAATTAATTAATAAAATTCACTTGTCCACATTCTATTTAAGCATGAACAAAACAATTCTATACCCGATAGGTTAAGTACAACAGGCTTTTTTAACAAGGCATCGGCGAGATTCGAACTCGCGATCTCCTGTTTACTAGACAGGCGCTTTAACCAACTAAGCCACGACGCCGGTGTAGAGTGCAAAAGCCTTTATGCTCAAATATTAAAAGTAAGCCACCATTGTTTAATAAAATAACTTAATCTTATGACTTTTGAATACTGTGAAATACTCTGGAAATTTGCATATTTTTCATCTTTGCCCAATTTTGCATACATCCTAAAATTAAAAATTTAACAATAAAAATTGTCCGAGAATTCGAGCAAGAAACAGAAGGCACCGGCGTGATTCGAACACGCGATCTCCTGTTTACTAGACAGGCGCTTTAACCAACTAAGCCACGGCGCCGACGCAGCTTCTCTCAGCTTTTATACACAAACATCAAATGTAAGCCATCCCTTTTTAATAATACGGCTTACGTTATTTAAATCTTCTAAAAATAGTGAAATATACAGGAACTTGGCAGTTTGTTTTATCTGTGAATAATTTTGATGAACTTCTAGAGTTAAAAATTTAATTTGCAAAATTTTCAGAGAATTCCTTTCGGAAATTTTAGGCACCGGCGTGATTCGAACACGCGATCTCCTGTTTACTAGACAGGCGCTTTAACCAACTAAGCCACGGCGCCGACGCAGCTTCTCTCAGCTTTTATACACAAACATCAAATGTAAGCCATCCCTTTTTAATAATACGGCTTACGTTATTTAAATCTTCTAAAAATAGTGAAATATACAGGAACTTGGCAGTTTGTTTTATCTGTGAATAATTTTGATGAACTTCTAGAGTTAAAAATTTAATTTGCAAAATTTTCAGAGAATTCCTTTCGGAAATTTTAGGCACCGGCGTGATTCGAACACGCGATCTCCTGTTTACTAGACAGGCGCTTTAACCAACTAAGCCACGGCGCCGACGCAGCTTCTCTCAGCTTTTATACACAAACATCAAATGTAAGCCATCCCTTTTTAATAATACGGCTTACGTTATTTAAATCTTCTAAAAATAGTGAAATATACAGGAACTTAGCAGTTTGTTTTATCTGTGAATAATTTTGATGAACTTCTAGAGTTAAAAATTTAATTTGCAAAATTTTCAGAGAATCCCTTTCGGAAATTTTAGGCACCGGCGTGATTCGAACACGCGATCTCCTGTTTACAAGACAGGCGCTTTAACCAACTAAGCCACGGCGCCACGTTAAGGTTATCATTAGAAGTTTTATATAACATGTAATTACCCTCATTTGTAATATTTATTTTTATTTCCTTATAATTTAAATTCTAAATTTTATAATTTACTACTTCAGTGTTGTTTTTTCATCATTTAATTTAATTAATTAATAAAATTCACTTGTCCACATTCTATTTAAGCATGAACAAAACAATTCTATACCCGATAGGTTAAGTACAACAGGCTTTTTTAACAAGGCATCAGCGAGATTCGAACTCGCGATCTCCTGTTTACTAGACAGGCGCTTTAACCAACTAAGCCACGACGCCGGTGTAGAGTGCAAAAGCCTTTATGCTCAAATATTAAAAGTAAGCCACCATTGTTTAATAAAATAACTTAATCTTATGACTTTTGAATACTGTGAAATACTCTGGAAATTTGCATATTTTTCATCTTTGCCCAATTTTGCATACATCCTAAAATTAAAAATTTAACAATAAAAATTGTCCGAGAATTCGAGCAAGAAACAGAAGGCACCGGCGTGATTCGAACACGCAATCTCCTGTTTACTAGACAGGCGCTTTAACCAACTAAGCCACGGCGCCGACGCAGCTTCTCTCAGCTTTTATACACAAACATCAAATGTAAGCCATCCCTTTTTAATAATACGGCTTACGTTATTTAAATCTTCTAAAAATAGTGAAATATACAGGAACTTGGCAGTTTGTTTTATCTGTGAATAATTTTGATGAACTTCTAGAGTTAAAAATTTAATTTGCAAAATTTTCAGAGAATTCCTTTCGGAAATTTTAGGCACCGGCGTGATTCGAACACGCGATCTCCTGTTTACTAGACAGGCGCTTTAACCAACTAAGCCACGGCGCCGACGCAGCTTCTCTCAGCTTTTATACACAAACATCAAATGTAAGCCATCCCTTTTTAATAATACGGCTTACGTTATTTAAATCTTCTAAAAATAGTGAAATATACAGGAACTTGGCAGTTTGTTTTATCTGTGAATAATTTTGATGAACTTCTAGAGTTAAAAATTTAATTTGCAAAATTTTCAGAGAATTCCTTTCGGAAATTTTAGGCACCGGCGTGATTCGAACACGCGATCTCCTGTTTACTAGACAGGCGCTTTAACCAACTAAGCCACGGCGCCGACGCAGCTTCTCTCAGCTTTTATACACAAACATCAAATGTAAGCCATCCCTTTTTAATAATACGGCTTACGTTATTTAAATCTTCTAAAAATAGTGAAATATACAGGAACTTGGCAGTTTGTTTTATCTGTGAATAATTTTGATGAACTTCTAGAGTTAAAAATTTAATTTGCAAAATTTTCAGAGAATTCCTTTCGGAAATTTTAGGCACCGGCGTGATTCGAACACGCGATCTCCTGTTTACTAGACAGGCGCTTTAACCAACTAAGCCACGGCGCCGACGCAGCTTCTCTCAGCTTTTATACACAAACATCAAATGTAAGCCATCCCTTTTTAATAATACGGCTTACGTTATTTAAATCTTCTAAAAATAGTGAAATATACAGGAACTTAGCAGTTTGTTTTATCTGTGAATAATTTTGATGAACTTCTAGAGTTAAAAATTTAATTTGCAAAATTTTCAGAGAATCCCTTTCGGAAATTTTAGGCACCGGCGTGATTCGAACACGCGATCTCCTGTTTACAAGACAGGCGCTTTAACCAACTAAGCCACGGCGCCACGTTAAGGTTATCATTAGAAGTTTTATATAACATGTAATTACCCTCATTTGTAATATTTATTTTTATTTCCTTATAATTTAAATTCTAAATTTTATAATTTACTACTTCAGTGTTGTTTTTTCATCATTTAATTTAATTAATTAATAAAATTCACTTGTCCACATTCTATTTAAGCATGAACAAAACAATTCTATACCCGATAGGTTAAGTACAACAGGCTTTTTTAACAAGGCATCAGCGAGATTCGAACTCGCGATCTCCTGTTTACTAGACAGGCGCTTTAACCAACTAAGCCACGACGCCGGTGTAGAGTGCAAAAGCCTTTATGCTCAAATATTAAAAGTAAGCCACCATTGTTTAATAAAATAACTTAATCTTATGACTTTTGAATACTGTGAAATACTCTGGAAATTTGCATATTTTTCATCTTTGCCCAATTTTGCATACATCCTAAAATTAAAAATTTAACAATAAAAATTGTCCGAGAATTCGAGCAAGAAACAGAAGGCACCGGCGTGATTCGAACACGCAATCTCCTGTTTACTAGACAGGCGCTTTAACCAACTAAGCCACGGCGCCGACGCAGCTTCTCTCAGCTTTTATACACAAACATCAAATGTAAGCCATCCCTTTTTAATAATACGGCTTACGTTATTTAAATCTTCTAAAAATAGTGAAATATACAGGAACTTGGCAGTTTGTTTTATCTGTGAATAATTTTGATGAACTTCTAGAGTTAAAAATTTAATTTGCAAAATTTTCAGAGAATTCCTTTCGGAAATTTTAGGCACCGGCGTGATTCGAACACGCGATCTCCTGTTTACTAGACAGGCGCTTTAACCAACTAAGCCACGGCGCCGACGCAGCTTCTCTCAGCTTTTATACACAAACATCAAATGTAAGCCATCCCTTTTTAATAATACGGCTTACGTTATTTAAATCTTCTAAAAATAGTGAAATATACAGGAACTTGGCAGTTTGTTTTATCTGTGAATAATTTTGATGAACTTCTAGAGTTAAAAATTTAATTTGCAAAATTTTCAGAGAATTCCTTTCGGAAATTTTAGGCACCGGCGTGATTCGAACACGCGATCTCCTGTTTACTAGACAGGCGCTTTAACCAACTAAGCCACGGCGCCGACGCAGCTTCTCTCAGCTTTTATACACAAACATCAAATGTAAGCCATCCCTTTTTAATAATACGGCTTACGTTATTTAAATCTTCTAAAAATAGTGAAATATACAGGAACTTGGCAGTTTGTTTTATCTGTGAATAATTTTGATGAACTTCTAGAGTTAAAAATTTAATTTGCAAAATTTTCAGAGAATTCCTTTCGGAAATTTTAGGCACCGGCGTGATTCGAACACGCGATCTCCTGTTTACTAGACAGGCGCTTTAACCAACTAAGCCACGGCGCCGACGCAGCTTCTCTCAGCTTTTATACACAAACATCAAATGTAAGCCATCCCTTTTTAATAATACGGCTTACGTTATTTAAATCTTCTAAAAATAGTGAAATATACAGGAACTTGGCAGTTTGTTTTATCTGTGAATAATTTTGATGAACTTCTAGAGTTAAAAATTTAATTTGCAAAATTTTCAGAGAATTCCTTTCGGAAATTTTAGGCACCGGCGTGATTCGAACACGCGATCTCCTGTTTACTAGACAGGCGCTTTAACCAACTAAGCCACGGCGCCGACGCAGCTTCTCTCAGCTTTTATACACAAACATCAAATGTAAGCCATCCCTTTTTAATAATACGGCTTACGTTATTTAAATCTTCTAAAAATAGTGAAATATACAGGAACTTGGCAGTTTGTTTTATCTGTGAATAATTTTGATGAACTTCTAGAGTTAAAAATTTAATTTGCAAAATTTTCAGAGAATCCCTTTCGGAAATTTTAGGCACCGGCGTGATTCGAACACGCGATCTCCTGTTTACAAGACAGGCGCTTTAACCAACTAAGCCACGGCGCCACGTTAAGGTTATCATTAGAAGTTTTATATAACATGTAATTACCCTCATTTGTAATATTTATTTTTATTTCCTTATAATTTAAATTCTAAATTTTATAATTTACTACTTCAGTGTTGTTTTTTCATCATTTAATTTAATTAATTAATAAAATTCACTTGTCCACATTCTATTTAAGCATGAACAAAACAATTCTATACCCGATAGGTTAAGTACAACAGGCTTTTTTAACAAGGCATCGGCGAGATTCGAACTCGCGATCTCCTGTTTACTAGACAGGCGCTTTAACCAACTAAGCCACGACGCCGGTGTAGAGTGCAAAAGCCTTTATGCTCAAATATTAAAAGTAAGCCACCATTGTTTAATAAAATAACTTAATCTTATGACTTTTGAATACTGTGAAATACTCTGGAAATTTGCATATTTTTCATCTTTGCCCAATTTTGCATACATCCTAAAATTAAAAATTTAACAATAAAAATTGTCCGAGAATTCGAGCAAGAAACAGAAGGCACCGGCGTGATTCGAACACGCGATCTCCTGTTTACTAGACAGGCGCTTTAACCAACTAAGCCACGGCGCCGACGCAGCTTCTCTCAGCTTTTATACACAAACATCAAATGTAAGCCATCCCTTTTTAATAATACGGCTTACGTTATTTAAATCTTCTAAAAATAGTGAAATATACAGGAACTTGGCAGTTTGTTTTATCTGTGAATAATTTTGATGAACTTCTAGAGTTAAAAATTTAATTTGCAAAATTTTCAGAGAATTCCTTTCGGAAATTTTAGGCACCGGCGTGATTCGAACACGCGATCTCCTGTTTACTAGACAGGCGCTTTAACCAACTAAGCCACGGCGCCGACGCAGCTTCTCTCAGCTTTTATACACAAACATCAAATGTAAGCCATCCCTTTTTAATAATACGGCTTACGTTATTTAAATCTTCTAAAAATAGTGAAATATACAGGAACTTGGCAGTTTGTTTTATCTGTGAATAATTTTGATGAACTTCTAGAGTTAAAAATTTAATTTGCAAAATTTTCAGAGAATTCCTTTCGGAAATTTTAGGCACCGGCGTGATTCGAACACGCGATCTCCTGTTTACTAGACAGGCGCTTTAACCAACTAAGCCACGGCGCCGACGCAGCTTCTCTCAGCTTTTATACACAAACATCAAATGTAAGCCATCCCTTTTTAATAATACGGCTTACGTTATTTAAATCTTCTAAAAATAGTGAAATATACAGGAACTTAGCAGTTTGTTTTATCTGTGAATAATTTTGATGAACTTCTAGAGTTAAAAATTTAATTTGCAAAATTTTCAGAGAATCCCTTTCGGAAATTTTAGGCACCGGCGTGATTCGAACACGCGATCTCCTGTTTACAAGACAGGCGCTTTAACCAACTAAGCCACGGCGCCACGTTAAGGTTATCATTAGAAGTTTTATATAACATGTAATTACCCTCATTTGTAATATTTATTTTTATTTCCTTATAATTTAAATTCTAAATTTTATAATTTACTACTTCAGTGTTGTTTTTTCATCATTTAATTTAATTAATTAATAAAATTCACTTGTCCACATTCTATTTAAGCATGAACAAAACAATTCTATACCCGATAGGTTAAGTACAACAGGCTTTTTTAACAAGGCATCAGCGAGATTCGAACTCGCGATCTCCTGTTTACTAGACAGGCGCTTTAACCAACTAAGCCACGACGCCGGTGTAGAGTGCAAAAGCCTTTATGCTCAAATATTAAAAGTAAGCCACCATTGTTTAATAAAATAACTTAATCTTATGACTTTTGAATACTGTGAAATACTCTGGAAATTTGCATATTTTTCATCTTTGCCCAATTTTGCATACATCCTAAAATTAAAAATTTAACAATAAAAATTGTCCGAGAATTCGAGCAAGAAACAGAAGGCACCGGCGTGATTCGAACACGCAATCTCCTGTTTACTAGACAGGCGCTTTAACCAACTAAGCCACGGCGCCGACGCAGCTTCTCTCAGCTTTTATACACAAACATCAAATGTAAGCCATCCCTTTTTAATAATACGGCTTACGTTATTTAAATCTTCTAAAAATAGTGAAATATACAGGAACTTGGCAGTTTGTTTTATCTGTGAATAATTTTGATGAACTTCTAGAGTTAAAAATTTAATTTGCAAAATTTTCAGAGAATTCCTTTCGGAAATTTTAGGCACCGGCGTGATTCGAACACGCGATCTCCTGTTTACTAGACAGGCGCTTTAACCAACTAAGCCACGGCGCCGACGCAGCTTCTCTCAGCTTTTATACACAAACATCAAATGTAAGCCATCCCTTTTTAATAATACGGCTTACGTTATTTAAATCTTCTAAAAATAGTGAAATATACAGGAACTTGGCAGTTTGTTTTATCTGTGAATAATTTTGATGAACTTCTAGAGTTAAAAATTTAATTTGCAAAATTTTCAGAGAATTCCTTTCGGAAATTTTAGGCACCGGCGTGATTCGAACACGCGATCTCCTGTTTACTAGACAGGCGCTTTAACCAACTAAGCCACGGCGCCGACGCAGCTTCTCTCAGCTTTTATACACAAACATCAAATGTAAGCCATCCCTTTTTAATAATACGGCTTACGTTATTTAAATCTTCTAAAAATAGTGAAATATACAGGAACTTGGCAGTTTGTTTTATCTGTGAATAATTTTGATGAACTTCTAGAGTTAAAAATTTAATTTGCAAAATTTTCAGAGAATTCCTTTCGGAAATTTTAGGCACCGGCGTGATTCGAACACGCGATCTCCTGTTTACTAGACAGGCGCTTTAACCAACTAAGCCACGGCGCCGACGCAGCTTCTCTCAGCTTTTATACACAAACATCAAATGTAAGCCATCCCTTTTTAATAATACGGCTTACGTTATTTAAATCTTCTAAAAATAGTGAAATATACAGGAACTTAGCAGTTTGTTTTATCTGTGAATAATTTTGATGAACTTCTAGAGTTAAAAATTTAATTTGCAAAATTTTCAGAGAATCCCTTTCGGAAATTTTAGGCACCGGCGTGATTCGAACACGCGATCTCCTGTTTACAAGACAGGCGCTTTAACCAACTAAGCCACGGCGCCACGTTAAGGTTATCATTAGAAGTTTTATATAACATGTAATTACCCTCATTTGTAATATTTATTTTTATTTCCTTATAATTTAAATTCTAAATTTTATAATTTACTACTTCAGTGTTGTTTTTTCATCATTTAATTTAATTAATTAATAAAATTCACTTGTCCACATTCTATTTAAGCATGAACAAAACAATTCTATACCCGATAGGTTAAGTACAACAGGCTTTTTTAACAAGGCATCAGCGAGATTCGAACTCGCGATCTCCTGTTTACTAGACAGGCGCTTTAACCAACTAAGCCACGACGCCGGTGTAGAGTGCAAAAGCCTTTATGCTCAAATATTAAAAGTAAGCCACCATTGTTTAATAAAATAACTTAATCTTATGACTTTTGAATACTGTGAAATACTCTGGAAATTTGCATATTTTTCATCTTTGCCCAATTTTGCATACATCCTAAAATTAAAAATTTAACAATAAAAATTGTCCGAGAATTCGAGCAAGAAACAGAAGGCACCGGCGTGATTCGAACACGCAATCTCCTGTTTACTAGACAGGCGCTTTAACCAACTAAGCCACGGCGCCGACGCAGCTTCTCTCAGCTTTTATACACAAACATCAAATGTAAGCCATCCCTTTTTAATAATACGGCTTACGTTATTTAAATCTTCTAAAAATAGTGAAATATACAGGAACTTGGCAGTTTGTTTTATCTGTGAATAATTTTGATGAACTTCTAGAGTTAAAAATTTAATTTGCAAAATTTTCAGAGAATTCCTTTCGGAAATTTTAGGCACCGGCGTGATTCGAACACGCGATCTCCTGTTTACTAGACAGGCGCTTTAACCAACTAAGCCACGGCGCCGACGCAGCTTCTCTCAGCTTTTATACACAAACATCAAATGTAAGCCATCCCTTTTTAATAATACGGCTTACGTTATTTAAATCTTCTAAAAATAGTGAAATATACAGGAACTTGGCAGTTTGTTTTATCTGTGAATAATTTTGATGAACTTCTAGAGTTAAAAATTTAATTTGCAAAATTTTCAGAGAATTCCTTTCGGAAATTTTAGGCACCGGCGTGATTCGAACACGCGATCTCCTGTTTACTAGACAGGCGCTTTAACCAACTAAGCCACGGCGCCGACGCAGCTTCTCTCAGCTTTTATACACAAACATCAAATGTAAGCCATCCCTTTTTAATAATACGGCTTACGTTATTTAAATCTTCTAAAAATAGTGAAATATACAGGAACTTGGCAGTTTGTTTTATCTGTGAATAATTTTGATGAACTTCTAGAGTTAAAAATTTAATTTGCAAAATTTTCAGAGAATTCCTTTCGGAAATTTTAGGCACCGGCGTGATTCGAACACGCGATCTTCCGCTTACTGGATCGGTACATTTACCAACTAAGCCACGGAACGCCTGATTGGCTTGTTGAAAATATGTCTTTTCACCCCTGATATTGTGTTTGAGAAACTATCTCCCAATCATTTGCTTTTTTTTTTTTTTTTTTTTTTTTTTTTTTTTTTTTTTGCAAGAAGGCTTTTATTTACCCATCATACGTAATATAGTCTTGTACTCGTTTTGAAAATCGAAATTTTTTTTGAAGGATTTACCCGTTTCAGACATTGCAGATTCCGAAAAACATAATTTTTGAAAATAAAAATTTGCCGTCCGTCTGTGTGTGTGTCTTTAAACGCTCTATCTCCCGAAAAAATTGAGACAGAGACTTGAATTTTGGTACGTACTTTGTATGTAATAATGGGCAGAAGCTTATTGAATTTCAGTATCCTCGATTATCCGGGTTGGGTTGATTATTGACGGCCAATTATCTACACTAGGGATATAGGCCCGGGGGGAGCGCCCTTCGTGGGGGTCTTTCTAAGGGAAGCTAATCCGTATTTACGCATGGAGAAAATCCACGGCTCGAAAGAAAACCACGAAAACTCCGAGCGATTAGGCCGACGGGCGCGATTGGGATCGAACCCAGCACCTCCCGTCTACCAGCTTCGAGAGCACAATCTCTCAGCCACTGGTGGGGCTCCTCGATTATCCGGAAGTATATTTTTCTGACTCTCGAAATATTCGTTCTGATAAAAGGTATTATATAAAAATTTTCGAAATTGTTTATTTTAAGGAGTGAATATAAAAGACAATAAAAAAAACATAAATTTTGCATAAAGAATGAAGTCGATCGGATAATGAGTTACCGAGATATTTGTAATTATATTTTCCACACTCCTCGATTTTTCACGACCCTGTATTTCATCCAAATTTCAATTCAAAGGTATATTTTAATTCGAAATGAGACGCTTAATCCGACGCAATAAGCCGTTAGTTAATATGATTATCATTTTGGAGTTATAAGGATGTTTCCTTTACGCAATTCAGTAATAGAGCATTTAAAGTTTAGGACGTCATCAAACCAGGATTTTATCCGAATTGCAATGCATTTTATAAGTAGTTTACACATGTTTTATTTTCATATTTTATATTATGCATATGGCATATCCATGATGGGTAAGTATTACGGTGGCCCCCAACGACTAGTTTGATATGTACCATGTTCTACTATTTTGTACTAGATATTTGAATTATACATTCATTTTCGTACGGTAGAATGCTGCTCTATGTTCATGTAGATAAGTAATTTTATTTAATTAAGTAGCTGACCTGCCCGGTGTTTCTCGGGTATGTGATTTTAAACTTAAATTTATCCAAATCATGTTGAATGATTTTATATTTTTAGACGAAAATCTTTAACAGACGACCCTAATGTTGATGGTCACCTGAAACTAATATTTGGGGGCCAAAATATGTTTCCTTTTTTTTTGCCTCGGGGGAAGCAGCCGTAGCACTTAAATTACGATTGTTTGACTCTTAATTTAATTTTTTTTTCTTTTCCAAATTGCCTAATTTTATTGATGAAAATCAATAGGATGGGTTGGGTTAATTTATGACGGCTAATTATCAACACGAGAGATATGCGCCCTACACTCTAAAAAAAATCCGTGAAAATACAAGAGATTTTCCGTAAAATTTTACGGGTTGGGTTGATTATTGACGGCCAATTATCTGCACTTGGGATATAGGCCCAGGGGAGTGCCCTTCGTGGGGGTCTTTCTAAGGGAACCTAACCCGTATTTACGCATGGATAAATCCACAGCTCGAAGAAAACCACGAAAACTCCGAACGATTAGGCCGACGGGCGCGATTGGGTTCGAACCCAACACCTCCCGTCTACCAGCTTCGAGAGCATAACCTCGCAGCCACTGGTGGGGCGTAAAATTTTACGGAGGAGTTTCATTTTCCCAAAGCAACAATGCCCCACCAGTGGCTGAGAGGTTGTGCTCTCGAAGCTGGTATGCGGGAGGTGCTGGGTTCGATCCCAATCGCGCCCGTCGGGCTAATCGTTCGGAGTTTTCGTGGTTTTCTTCGAGCTGTGGATTTATCCATGCGTAAATACGGGTTAGGTTCCCTTAGAAAGACCCCCACGAAGGGCACTCCCCCTGGGCCTATATCCCAAGTGTAGATAATTGGCCGTCAATAATCAACCCAACCCAAAGCAACAATACAATTTCCGTAAATGACATTAATTCTGTAAAGGAGTTTTCAAATCCGTAAATATGCAGAAAGTTTTCCGTAAATGTAATGGATTTTGTCCGTATTTCTTCCAAAATAGTGTAATTTCCGTAAATAACTGTTAGAGGTTTGCGTACAGAAATCGCTTTGTTTGAAATGCGAATTAAGATTGTTGTATTTACTAGAGTTCTTCAAGGATCCAGACCTGACCCGGCTCGAAATGCTGACCCATTCTAACCGGGGTCATGAGTGGACGGCAATTTTTTTGTGAAAATAATAGTAATATTTATATTTTTTTTAATGAAATATTTTGAAATTGATTTTATTTTTATAAGTTGCAGAAAAATATATTTTTTAAATCTACTTTTTTATTTTTATTAATAGGGCTTCAAAATTATGACCTTTTTTTTCACTAATTTTTTAAAATTTTATTTTAACTTTTCTAACATGGGGCAATACTGGGTCATTTAAAGGTTTCATAACATAATATCTCTGCAAGTTATCGCTATGTAAATTTATATTAAACTAAACAGATTTGTCTTATAAATTTATAAATTAAACTAAAATTTATTATTTTATAATTTATAATTTTACAACGTTTATAATTTTTTCCTTAAATTTATAAAAATAGTTAATATTTTTTCTTTATAAGTTTATAATTTTATAAATTAAACTAAATTAATTTAAACTATTTCAATAAGTCCAAATTTAAAATTACCTATCACAAGATCATTAATTTCGAAATTGTCTTTAAAAATCATTTTTTTCTTTTAATATTAATAAAACTATTCAGTTTGACAGAACCGTACACAAAAGTTCTCAGCATAGCTCAAATCTAATAATTTAATTTATTATAAAATTGTTTATTTACATAAGTTTTTTAAAATAAGAGATAACGAAAATTTATTTTAATAGCCTGTAATAAATACGTCTCCTTAAGATAATTTTTGTTTTTATTGGAATTGATAAATAGATCATCAGACAAATAATTTAAAAAGTTCGAAAAAGAAAATGTTGGTACATTACTTTTAATACAATGTTTTACGCATATAATACATAATAAGTTAAAATTTATCTGTTATAAGGCATCAAAAAATAAAACAAAATATTGAAAATTATAAAAAGAAAATATTAAAAATATTGGTACTCTGAAAAAAATCCATGGAAACCATCAAGTTTTTGCAGCATAAAAAGCGACTAAATTAAGTAACAACGCTTGAGAAAACGGAATATCTAATCATAGCGTAGTGGTCGGGACTTCCAGTTTAGTACACGGAAGATTGCGGGATTCGATTCTCATCGTGACAAGGTTTGGTTATTTACACAAAACTCACTCAGAAATGAGACAAAAAAAAAAAGCAGAAATATATATATCCTTAGGTTGTTCTTGAGAAGTAACATTTTTTTTGGTCCTATAATCTTTATTTTAACATTATAAAAATTTCTAAAAAATACGGAAGATATCTGTTATAAAACGGTAATTTAAAAACGGATATTTCAGAAATCACGGAAAATTTCCTGGAATTTACGGATTTTTTTTCCGTTAAAACACGGAAATAACCAGTACAATTGCCAGTACGATTGCCAGTACAATTTCCGTTTTTTTTTTCAGGAATTTCTTTTTACAGTGTAGGTGAGGTCTTTCTAAGGGATTCTAACCCGTTTTTACGCAAGGTTCGAAGAAAACCACGGAAAACTCCGAACGATTAGGTCGACGGGCGGGACAGGGGTTTAACCCAGCACCTTCCCGTCCACCAGCTTTGAGAGTAGAATCTTTCAGCCACTGGTGAGGCGAAGGCATTTTGGAAACTGATGAAAATAACATTTATTTCATGAAAAAATGAGCACTGATGCCGCCATTTATTGGTTTCGTTTCAAAGCAAAAAACATTCAGTTTGTAGCGTATTGATGAATAGATGGTCAGGATTACCGACGGCCTTTTCAATGCTTTTTTCTATTACGAACACAGCTACAGACAAATAGACACAGATTTTGGATGATATTACAGAATTTTAAAAGAAAGACTAAAAATAATTTAGCCTGTCAACAACTTACAACTGTTCGTGGGTCTCGCTTTCAGGCTGTTCTCAAATCCAAATTGACTACTTTATGACATATTGTTTTTTTTTCAATTTTATTCAGAAACGCATGAAATTGGCAGGCGTTCTTATTCAGAAACTTTGTAATCGAAATACGTTTTCCATTTTTTGGTAAAAGCAGAAGATCTTTCAGAAAATACTGACGAAGTTGGCGTTTGGAACCGAATTTCCGGACATGACAGTCTGAGCAGGGAGAAAAACTATTCTTCACGTGACACGAATCGATTATAATTCGGTAAATAATTTATTTATTAAAAAATGGAAAACTCATTTCGGTTCCAAATCGCTTCAACAGTCAAGCCAGCCAATTGTAGGCCTTTGTGTTTAAATATAAATCGGAAATTGTGTCAAAAAGTTTTGCTTTGTTGAGCAGATCATTTGAGAATCACCTTAAATGAGGAATTCCAGAATACAATTCTGTATTCAACCTGACGTGATTAAATCAGAAATGTCCAGAGTTTAACTCTGAGATCAAAGTCCTTCAAACCGGACTGCCCTCCGCTTCCAGCAGCATAGCAAAGAGACATGTTCTCTTCAACGAAACTTGCGGAAATCTCACATGTCGTCCCTTGTTGACACTATTTAAGCATAACGGTTCCTGAGTTGATTCTGAAGTAGAACATCTGGGTTTCGAGTACCTCGGGAGTTATTACGCAATTGCTGTCGGTGTAACGTCAAGATCCCAAAGTGCTCTAAGACACGATTTTTATAGTGTCAGATCAGAAGTTTTTGGTGTTTAAGTAAGTAAGGAAGGAGTAAGAGAGTTTATGATAGTGTGATAAAGATGTTATATGCTGGTCAGCTTTCTTATGGAGGGAAAATCTAGGAGTTTTTGGGAATTCTGTGAATTTCTTTTAATTGGTAAAAATAATTCAGTTCTTCATAAGCTATATAGAAGTGCAGTCAAAATGTAATATAAAAAAAAAAGTTTAGTTTTTATGAGGAAAAGGATAGGGGTTCACATTTGTGTACCTTGGATCTGAAGAGAATAATCTAATACGCGTTTCATAAGATGTTTCCTTCAGGTGGATATATTAATCATGAATTTTGAAACAGACTATTTTAAATCAAAATAAACTTATAAGTAGTTTTGAGCAGTACATTTTTACACTCTTTTATTTATCTTTACTCGATTTTTGTATGTAAAGATGGAATTTTGTAATAGATTTTTCACTCACTTCCTCGTATGCTAGAATTATGAAAATTATGTATGTACACAATTGTGTTTCCGATAAAACATTTAAAAATTTTTAGTACTGAATTAGGAATTAATAAATGGATTTTGAGTCATTTATCCTGTAGCCGGGCGCAGGTGATAAATCACCAAATAATCTTCATAGTTACCATTGTATACGGGTTATAACGACAATGAAGAATGAAGTTATTTATACAACAAACCATTCTAACCAAAATATGCCAACTGGCTATGAAACTGCTACAACGAAGTATTTCAAACGCTAAAAAAGTAAAAAATATAAATAAAAAAATAAAGAGTGTAATATTAATAAAAAAAAAAAACACTATTTCACCATTTTTTAACAGTGTAATATTAATTTAAAAGAAATACACTTTCATCATTTATTAATAGTGTAATATAAATTAAATTATGATTATACGTTGAGAAAATAATCTAGAAATCCTGAATATATAGTTTAAATAATACTTTTTTTCTGGGGTTTTTTCCTGTCACATGAAAAAAAAATGTAATTTAAAAATAAATAAATTTATTAGTTCCCGCTTTTTATCAAGCGTAATATCAAAGCGGGAGATTTTCAATAATCGAGGCCCACGCCCAATTAACGTATTGAAACTTTTTATTTTTTTAAGCAACATGAATTGCAGTTACGTAATTAGGCGGGATTTTTAAGATAAACATTAAATACTTATAAAAAAGTTTTTTTTTTTTTTTTTTTTTTTACTTTTATTTCATTCTTATTTCCATTCTATACGAAAACAGGATACAAACTTCAAATGTTCCAAAAGAATATTCTTTCCAAATAATTGTATCAAACTTATAGTAGAAAGGGGCTCCCTTATTCAGGAACCTCGGGAATTTCCCCCCCGCCTGACCTCCTTCTCTACACCACTGGAACAATCAACAAAGTAAACATAGTTTCATAGGTAAGGAAATCCAAAATTAGTCAAACACAAGACACCTGAATATATTAAGAGGCCCTGTCTATATAGCTATCTAGAAAAGATTTGATATCATTAACAGAACCAAAAATGTCATAGTTAGTCACTGATACCATCAAACATTTTATGTTCTGGTTGCGCCACCTCTATATTTTATCAAAATGTAAGGGGATTTCACCGGAAGAGACGAGTTACAAATTGATAGCATAGTCTGTTCGATTTCCTTTTGTGATAATACTCACGTTTATTTTCCAATCATTAGAACATTCTAGCTTTTAAAAGAAGATAGCGCTAATCAATCACTACTGTGTGTGATGTCATTTTTGTGAGAGAAGAAAAAGAAAAAAATACATTAAATTTTATCTTCGCATGTTTTAATCACTAAAGTTGTCGCTTAGCGATTAAAATTTTGAAAACTCAGCATGCATTTTCAAATTTATGTAGCTTATGGTGGCTCTCAAATGACCTGCTCAACAACGTAAAATTTTCTGACACATTTTCTGACCAATTTTAAAAGCAAAAGCGCCTGACTACTGAAGCGATTTGAAATCAAAATGAATTTTCTATTTTTTGATAAATAAATTACTTATCGGGTTATAAGCTATTCGTGTCATGTGATGACCGTTTTTTCTCCTTTCTTTCGCTGCCACGTCGGAAATTCAGTTCAAAACGCCGACTTTGACAGTATTTTCTGAACGATCTTCTGACTTTAACAAAAAATGGAAAATATGTTTAGATTACGTAGTTTCTGGATAAGAACATCTGCCAATTTAATGCGTTTCCGAAAAAAAAAATTTTTTAAACATGTCATAAAGTAGCCAGTTTGGATTTGAGAACAGACTTAAGGTGTCTCAGGAGTCATACTTTATCACTGAATGCACAATTTAGCATCATGTCACTTTCAATTTTTCAATTTTTCAATTTATGAAAACAGAACCCCCCCCCCCCCCCCCCCCCCCCCATAAGTTCTTATTATGATACGTATCGAATCCGTTTAAAGTTATTATTACTTCTAGGAAAAGGGCCGAAAATTTATGTATGACAAGTTTTTTATACAATTAAAAATGGCCCCAAGGGGGTTAAAATAGGGATTTAAGAAGAAAATAAAATTCATAACTTCGTCAATTCGCAAGATATCAAATCCGCTTTATTATAAATCCTCTTAATACTATCTTCAAGTTTTTTATAGAACCAACCCTTACAGAAAAAAAAATCCTTGCCGGCTTCGCCTACAAACACAGGTAGATTTCGAAGTGGGAGGTCCCAGCTGCCGCATCATGGCAAAAAGGTCATTTCTTCAGCAATTCTCAATAAACAGGTGCCCCATGGTCTGCGTCTTTGAAATCTCTTATACATGTGCCTGTAGGCCGAGCTGTCAGGGATTTTTATTATTGATAAATTATAAAATTTATTCTATATTTACAAACTTTGAAGTCCAAACTCTATAGTCAGCCCAAAAAAGCCCATAAAAATTCGTTTCCTTGTGAATAATACAGTTTTTTTTTAATTTCTGAAAAGTTCTGATTCTGTGACTGATGGGGTTTTTGAAATGACCGATTCAATTATGTTTCAACCCAGAAATTTTATTTTATATAATGTAACTTACTAGATCACTGTAAATATTTGACTTCAATTCTGGGTTGAAACATAATTGTTTGAACCGCGGATTATAGGCCGGAAATTACGGTTACACGCAATGATGACGGCACTGCACATTATCTTGAACGTGATTTCTTTTCTTTCTTGGCTTATTTTTACGAATTACGCCATCTCCCATATCGAATTGTAACACTACACACAGTACTGCAGAAACCTATCTTTCACTTAGAAACAACAATTTCGCAATATTTCCCAAGATAACACCATCCGTCGAGCAGCTGTTGCCACATAGCTTAAATTTGGCATGCGTTTTATCACCAATTTATGCCTCTCATGATTTACTGATCCCAGATAGCTCAGGATATTATGTTTTCACGAGGCCCCGGCGTGTAATAGTGCATTTAAGACTTTACCTTTGCAATTATTCTAAATTTAGGTTTTAAAGATTTGGCAACATTTTGTAATCCGAAAGATTGTATTATTAGACAACAACTTACCGGGTGTTTCAAAAGTTCGGTGTAAAAGTAAAACGTGATAAAAAAATAAATAAAATCTATGGGTTGGACAGACATGCAGTTTGCAGATAAATATTCAGCATCGTACGAGATTTTGTATGACACACACACACACAAGAAAAAAAAATCCCGACAATAGAGGGCGCTGCTGTAGATAATTTCAAGGAATAATTCCATATTGCTCGCAAGCTTTTATCAATGCCTTCCTGGATTCACGTTATATGACGTCAGATGATATATTTGCATATGATATCAGTAGGTTATCATGTGCAATTTTCAATCACATAACATCACGCACCATTATTATTTTTGCGTATTAAAAGTGTAACATGCAATATTCTCTAATGTTTTTGTATCCAAAACTTGCGTTGTGTGAGTAATATGGAATTATTCCATGGAATTATATGCAGCAGCGTCCTCTATTGTCGGAATTTTGAACTTTTTTTGTGTCATACAAAATTCCGTACCACGCTGAATATTTATCTGCAAACCGCATATCTCTCCGACCCATAGATCGTTTTTTATCGCGTTTTACTTTCGCACCGAACTTTTGAAACACCCGGTATATACTAGTACAGATATCAGAACGGGACAGAGTAACACGCACACTGTAAAAAAAGACAAATGTCTATAATCAACGAAAATATAATATAAACACGAGCGAAAACAAACAATAACTTTTTCCGAGTTACTCACGATTCCGGAAAGCGTGCTCTATCTTTAGAAACGTCAGAAACCAATATATTTTCGGATTTAAAGAAACATTTATTTTTATTTTTTTGCTCCCAATGATTTTTAGAAATGTTTCCGGGTAGTCTTTTAATGTGTATTAATCAGTTTTCTCAAACCGGATTATCGGTGTTTAGAATACTGTCAGTTCTCAGTTAAACATATTCAGCTATACATAACTGAATTCACACATGCAAGAGTAACAAAATAATATTAACTTTAATTTTTCAATATTAATGCTGTTAATTTATCATGTTTGCTCTATAAAACATGTTTGTTGAACATGAAAATGTTTACTTGAAAATTGATAGCCTCTGTAAAATCGATATTCCGGTTTAAGAAAATTGATTAATACACTATAAAACTACTCGGAAACGTTACCGATAATCAGAGGCAACAAAATAAACTTCGTTTTTATACAATCTTCTTTAAATCTCTCAAACGTATTCCTCTCTGATGCTTCCAAAGATTAAAAACGCTTCCTGAAATCATGAGTAACTCGGAAAAGATTATTGTATATTTTCGTTCGTGGTTATATTGTATTTTCATAGGTTCAGAAAGGAAACTTTGTCTTTATAAATGCTTCTTTAAATCTCTAAAAAGTATTGGTTTCTGATTTTTCTAAAGATTAAAAACGCTTCCTGCAATCATTGGTAACTCGGAAAAGATTATTGTATACTTTTGTTCGTGGTTATATTATATTTTCATAGATTCAGAAAGGAAATATGTCTTTACAAATGCTTCTTTAAGTCTCTAAAACGTATTGGTTTCTGAGGTTTCCAAAGATTTAAAACGCTTCCTGAAATCATGGGTAACTCGCAAAAGATTATTGTATATTTTCGTTCGTGGTTATATTATATTTTCATAGATTCAAAAAGGACAATTTGTCTTTATAAATGCTTCTTTAAATCTCTAAAACGTATTGGTGTCTGAGGTTTCCAAGATTAAAAACGCTTTCTGAAATCATGGGTAACTCGGAAAAGATTATTTTATATTTTCGATCGTGGTTATATTATATTTTCATAGATTCAGAAATGAAACTTTGTCTTTATAAATGCTTCTTTAAAGCTCTAAGACGTATTGTTTTCTGAGGTTTCCAAAGACTAAAAACGCTTCGTAAAATCAAAGGTAACTCGGAAAAGATTATTGTATATTTTTGTACGGGGTTATATTATATTTTCATAGATTCAAAAAGGAAACTTTGTCTTTATAAATGCTTCTTTAAATCTCTAAAACGTATTGGTTTCTGAGGTTTCCAAAGATTAAAAACGCTTCTTGAAATCATGGGTAACTCGGAAAAGATTATTGTATATTTTTGTACGGGGTTATATTATATTTTCATAGATTCAAAAAGGAAACTTTGTCTTTATAAATGCTTCTTTAAATGTCTAAAACGTATTGTTTTCTGAGGTTTCCAAAGATTAAAAACGCTTCTTGAAATCATGGGTAACTCGGAAAAGATTATTGTATATTTTTGTACGGGCTTATATTATACTTTCTTAGATTCAGAAAGGAAACTTTGTCTTTATAAATGCTTCTTTAAATCTCTAAATTGTATTGGTATCTGAGATTTCCAAAGATTAAAAACGCTTCCTGAAATCATGGGTAACTCGGAAAAGGTTATTGTATATTTTCGTACGGAGTTATATTATATTTTCATAGATTCGGAAAGGAAACATTTTCTTTATAAATGCTTCTTTAAATCTCTAAAACGTATTGGTTTCTGAGGTTTCCAAAGATTAAAAACGCTTCCTGAAATCATGGGTAACTCCGAAAAGGTTATTGTATATTTTCGTACGGAGTTATATTATATTTTCATAGATTCAGAAAGGAAACTTTGTCTTTATAAATGCTTCTTTAAATCTCTAAAACGTATTGGTATCTGAGGTTTCCAAAAATTAAAAACGCTTCTTGAAATCATGGGTAACTCGGAAAAGATTATTGTATAGTTTCGTTCGTGATTATATTATATTTTCATAGATTCAGAAAAGAAACTTTTTCTTTATAAATGCTTCTTTAAATCTCTAAGACGTATTGTTTTCTGAGGTTTCCAAAGATTAAAAACGCTTCCTGAAATCATGGGTAACTCGGAAAAAGATTATTGTATATTTTTGTACGGGGTTATATTATATTTTCATATATTCAGAAAGGAAACTTTGTCTTTATAAATGCTTTTTAAATCTCTAAAACGTATTGGTTTCTGAGGTTTCCAAAGATTAAAAACGCTTCTTGAAATCATGGTTAACTCGGAAAAGATTATTGTATAATTTTGTACGGGCTTATATTATATTTTCATAGATTCATAAAGGAAACTTTGTCTTTATAAATGCTTCTTTAAATCTCTAAAACATATTGGTTTCTGAGGTTTCCAAAGATTAAAAACGCTTCCTGAAATCACCGTTAACTCGGAAAAGGTTATTGTATATTTTCGTACGGAGTTATATTATATTTTCATAGATTCAGAAAGGAAACTTTGTCGTTATAAATGCTTATTTAAATCTCTAAAACGTATTGGTTTCTGAGGTTTCCAAAGATTAAAAACGCTTCCTGAAATCATGGGTAACTCGGAAAAGGTTATTGTATATTTTCGTACGGAGTTATATTATATTTTCATAGATTCAGAAAGGAAATTTTGTCTTTATAAATGCTTCTTTAAATCTCTAAAACATATTGGTATCTGAGGTTTCTAAAGATTAAAAACGCTTCCTGAAATCATGGGTAACTCGGAAAAGGTTATTGTATATTTTCGAACGGAGTTATATTATATTTTCATAGATTCATAAAGGAAACTTTGTCTTTATAAATGCTTCTTTAAATCTCTAAAACGTATTGGTTTCTGAGGTTTCCAAAGATTAAAAACGCTTCCTGAAATCACCGGTAACTCGGAAAAGGTTATTGTATATTTTCGTATACGGAGTTATATTATATTTTCATAGATTCAGAAAGGAAACTTTGTCGTTATAAATGCTTATTTAAATCTCTAAAACGTATTGGTTTCTGAGGTTTCCAAAGATTAAAAACGCTTCCTGAAATCATGGGTAACTCGGAAAAGGTTATTGTATATTTTCGTACGGAGTTATATTATATTTTCATAGATTCAGAAAGGAAATTTTGTCTTTATAAATGCTTCTTTAAATCTCTAAAACATATTGGTATCTGAGGTTTCTAAAGATTAAAAACGCTTCCTGAAATCATGGGTAACTCGGAAAAGGTTATTGTATATTTTCGAACGGAGTTATATTATATTTTCATAGATTCATAAAGGAAACTTTGTCTTTATAAATGCTTCTTTAAATCTCTAAAACGTATTGGTTTCTGAGGTTTCCAAAGATTAAAAACGCTTCCTGAAATCACCGGTAACTCGGAAAAGGTTATTGTATATTTTCGTACGGAGTTATATTATATTTTCATAGATTCAGAAAGGAAACTTTGTCGTTATAAATGCTTATTTAAATCTCTAAAACGTATTGGTTTCTGAGGTTTCCAAAGATTAAAAACGCTTCCTGAAATCATGGGTAACTCGGAAAAGGTTATTGTATATTTTCGTACGGAGTTATATTATATTTTCATAGATTCAGAAAGGAAATTTTGTCTTTATAAATGCTTCTTTAAATCTCTAAAACATATTGGTATCTGAGGTTTCTAAAGATTAAAAACGCTTCCTGAAATCATGGGTAACTCGGAAAAGGTTATTGTATATTTTCGTACGGAGTTATATTATATTTTCATAGATTCATAAAGGAAACTTTGTCTTTATAAATGCTTCTTTAAATCTCTAAAACGTATTGGTTTCTGAGGTTTCCAAAGATTAAAAACGCTTCCTGAAATCATGGGTAACTCGGAAAAGATTATTATATATTTTCCTATCGTACGGGGTTACATTATATTTTCATAGATTCAGAAAGGAAACTTTGTCTTTATAAATGCTTCTTCAAATCTCTAAAACGTATTGGTTTTTGAGGTTTTCAAAGATTAAAAACGCTTCCTGAAAACATGGGTAACTCGGAAAAGATTATTGTATATTTTCGCTCGGGGTTATATTATATTTACATAGATTCAGAATGGAAACTTTTGTCTTTATAAATGTTTCTTTAAATCTCTAAAACATATTGGTTTCTGGGGTTTCCAAATATAAAAAACGCTTCCTGAATTCATGGGTAACTCGGAAAAGGTTATTGTAAATTTTCGTTCGTGGTTATATTATATTTTTTTTAGAAAAAGAAACATTTGTATTTTTGTACTTTTAGATAATGCATGCTGATGTTATATTATAGCAAATTAATTTTTAGGTTAAGCAATAACCTGATCTATTAGTTATCTGTGACCTAACTTTTAAAAAATGAATAAAAGTTTTTATTGTGTAAAAGTACTTTTATGACTTTACCTTTAAAACGGAACCCGCGTACTAAATTTAGATTTTTAAGATTTGGCAACATTTTGTAATCTGAAAGATTGTATATTATTAGACAGTTATAAATATTCCAGTACAGATATCAGAACTGGACAGAGTTACATGTACTTTTAGATATTGCATGCTAATGTTATATATATAGCAAATTCATATTTAGGTGAAACAACCTGATTTATTTCTTATCGGTGACCTAAATTATAAAAAAATGAATAAAAGTTTTTACTGTGTGTAATATTACGATTAACACTTTATCCTTATCCCGATTCCTAAATTTAGATATTATAAGATTTGGTAACATTTTGTAAGCCAAAAGATATTATTAGATAGCAAGAATGCACTAGTGCTGATATCAGAGCTAGATAAAGTTGGATGATTTTTTTATTGCATAATTATCTTATACAGGGAGATGCAAAATTTTCTAGATGATTTTCGTATTTACTATTTTTTCAGGGGCGTAGGAGAGAGAGGAACTTATGAGGCTCAAATGCTTAGCAATTCTTATCTCGAAAATCTTTAAGGGGACAATAGACTTTCAAATTCACGAAATTCAACTAAAAAATTGATTTTTTTAACGTGAATTACGATACTAAATGCTCAAATTCACCTGATAATGATAATAGTAATAATAATAATAATAAATAATAATAATAATAAATCAATTATGACTTTTTTTGCAGAGAATAATATACATATATATAGCTTTTATATTTGTAAACAAATTATATATTTAAACAGTTGTTTATAATTAAAATGCTGTTTTCTTAAAATTGAAAATTTCGCACATTTCTAAATTTTGAAACATTTTATGGGCATTCCTAATAATCAGATTCTTTTGAAATTTATACTGTATACAATAAGAAATAAATGTTATCATAAAAAGTTGCATTTCAGGGGTATTTTAGTATCGAAATTTATATGTATATGGAAATATATAGCTACCTTTTTTACAAAAAAAAAAAAAAAACGAACAAAATATAATTTTTTTTTTCTTATACATTCAGCGAATGTTTAGAATTCATGCCACTTTCCGTTGTAATATATGAAAAGTATTTCATAAATAAATGTTGTATTTTAAGCACTAGAAATACGTATCTAACATTTTGAAATGTGTCACTTTTTTTATCGTTTTAAAATGCAACACCAAAAAGGATTTTTAATATTTTAATTTCGAAATTTGTATATAAATATTTTAGCCTGTTCTGGACAACTCTGCCAAATTTCAAGGGAATCCATTAAAAATTTAATTTTCAACGTCCACTATCGCCTTAAAGTCACACGAATCCAATGCTTGATAATTTATTTCTTAAAAACAACTCCTTACATAAAGAAACCCTGTAAATATTGAATGTATTTCTAACTAGTAAATCGACAGATCAGCGACATCAACGTAAGTTCACCGCCACTGAATACTAGGTGCTGACACTAAAATGACGGCAATCGTAGGCAAAAAAAATTTTCAGCGTTTTTTTTTTCAGCGTCACTTGAATTTGAATACAAATATTTTTTTTAAGTATTACCCGCCTTATTTTTCTGGTATGAAATGAGTCAAAGGAAACTTTTAGAAAATACTGGTGTCTAAATTTAGGGGACTATACAAGCGCTAAAAAACCCTCGCATACGACAACCGCCATTTTTTTTTTCAGCGCGTAGACCTAGTATTCAGGAGGCTGTGGTCAGTTCTGATAGGCGCATTTTTATTTTAAAGTATTTTATATAACATTTGAAACTTTAAATCCAAAGTTTCAGGAGAAGGTTTCATTCCTGTTTATGTATTTTTTCACGTAGAATCGATGTGTTATTAAAAATACTAAAAAATTGCAAATATAATGCTTTTTTATATAGCTTTCTGCAAATATTAAAAAATATATATGTGAGGTTGGTGCAGAAGCATGTTCTTTTACGTGGACTTTCATTCACTTAAACACCGCTATCTGCCAAACCCTGTCATGGCGAATCGTTTAAAATCTACTGCTCTACACAAACTGTAATGCAAGTTTCACGGCACAGCTCGTTTCATTGATCGCTGCAGCCTGTCAAACACGCTTCACTGTACAGTTGAGTTTCTGCCGTAAAGATGAGTTCAATCTCTTTTTTTTTCGGAGCCTGAACCCGAAGGTTTGAAATCTGAGCTCGCCTAAACCCGAAAAAATTTTACCCCATTATAGCTCGAGCCCGATATCGAAATTAAGCAATAGGAAATCGTAAATAATATTTATATTCGTAATTGTTTCAAGATTAATTTTCTTGTTTAAAAATCTCTTTCTAGATATAGAAATAAGCACTTTCCCCTGAACGACACGCACTGTGACGAAATGGCTTTTTATTTATTTTTATTTATTTATTTACTTATTTTTTCCCCAGACATTGACCACATATGATGTACGAACCCCCCCCCCCCCCCCCCCCCCCCCAAACTTATGTTTCAATATGCTCTGTTATGTTTTCTTTTTTTTTGTTTTTTTTTTTTCAGGTAAAATCGACTGGTGCCTTAAAAAAAAAAAAAAAAAAAAAAAAAAATGCAACTATAATGCTGTTTTTGAGTTATATTCAAAGATTGACATACTTTTTTTATGAGGTTGGTGCAGAAACATGTTCTTTTACGTGCACTTTCATTCAATAAAACACTGCTGAATTGTCAAACCCTCTCATGGCGGCGTATCGTTTAACCCTTTGAGGGGCGGTGGTATATATTATATACCACCTAATTTTAATCCGATTCAAACCAGAAACGTCTAATTAAATTTTACTTTTTTAGCTTTGACGAGAAAAAGTTGAAAAATTGCTTATTCTTATTTTGAACTAAATTCTTTCCTAAATT
The DNA here is from genome assembly GCA_963931845.1 of Maratus michaelseni. Classification (NCBI taxonomy): domain Eukaryota; kingdom Metazoa; phylum Arthropoda; class Arachnida; order Araneae; family Salticidae; genus Maratus; species Maratus michaelseni. Next base: position 54,631,085 of record OZ007598.1, on the reverse strand, counting down.
CCGGTGGGAATTCAACGTTACAGGAGCACAAGTGCTTGCCCCTGAAAGGGTTAAAATTTCCTTCTCTACACAAACTGTAAGGCAAGTTTTACGGCACAGCTCGTTTCATTGATCGCTGCAGCCTGTCAAACACGCTTCACTGTACAGTTGAGTTTCTGCAGTAGAGATGAGTTCGGTCTCTTTTTTCGAAGATTAAAAAAAAAGTGTAAAAGACGTTCATCGCGAAAGGGTTAGGCGACTGTAGTCCCCCCCCCCCCTTGTTTTCTTTTAGATTTTGCACTTCGGAATTTCCAAAATCTGTACCCAATTATTGCGACTCAAGCAGCTTATTGCAGAGACAATTTAATGTGTGAAATGACCAGGTAATACGCAACATAAGGGTGTTCTCGAATTTTTATTTTTCCTTACTAATCGAGGCAAATATTTTTGTTACATTTACAATCTGTTACATTTGTCTGAAAATTTCAAATATTAACATTCAGATGCCAAAGACTTGAATAGTGTACTTAATTTTTCTATGAATTCCCTATATTTTGTTATAGTCAGTTATTCTCTGATGACTATTCCGTTTATACGATAATCCAAAAATCGTTTCAAAACGCTAATTTTGACGGCATTTTCTATAAGATTCATTATTTTTATTGAAAAGCGCAAAATTAGGTTTTATTTGTTGTTCTCTTCATAATAATGCTTGTAAATTTCAATTATTTACAAATAAAAATGACTTCATGAATGTGTCAGAAAGTGGGGAGTTTGAATTTGTGATTAGCCTTTCAATAACAATGTTTTCGATAGAAAAGTTTTTTGGTGGATTTATCTTGCGAAGACGATCGCATTTTCCATTAAACCGGGGAACATTGTGCATGTAATGAATGGGTGTCGATTTGAAAATCTAGTTCTGCCATTACTCCTTTTTGTTCAAACGTGTTTCTCTGCATACTAAAACTTCTCAGTGTCCAAATTCCAAATCTAAAAGGAGAAGAGAAAATTAATTAATTTAAAAGATATTAACTTACAAAATCATCTACTAATTTTTGAACTCCCCTATAAAATAAAAATTGATATTTATATAAAACAGGCTGATCATATTATTTCTTTGCGATCTTACTAGCATAGATCTTGCGCACCACAACTTAAAGCGCACTTCCAACAATTATTGTTCTTAGACAGTACTGTAACGAACTCTTTTGTGTATCCCTATAAATGAGCGATAAATGCTGTACACACCATATTCTATTGTAAGCATCTTGTATTGCACCTTAATGATCTATACCAATTTAAATATGTTTGAAATAGTCTAATATGATTAAAATACACCGCAAATGATTTTTCCCCATAGACTGTAATATAATTTTAATATAATGTAATTCTTTTGAGTGTCTCTCTCTGGCAATGAGTATAAGCGCTATATATTTCATTTTTAATACCGAACATGCCATAGTAAACCTCATTAACATATATGAATTGCAGGGCAATCCGACTATCTTTACGCGAGTTAGAGCACAGACAGACAGACAGACAGACAAACCGAATTCATAAACACTTTTCAACTATGTTGAAAAGCGTTAAAAAATGGGTCAGAAAATATGTCAGAAAGTTTCGCATTGTTGAGCGGGGAAAAAGGTTTTCTTGAGATAAAGTAGTACTTTCTTTTTTGAAACCAGTTTAAAAATACTTTACAGTAATACGGTATGATATGTAAAACGATAAAAAAAAAAATGTGTATTAATTTAACAAATTTAAGTTGAAATTTCTAGAAAAAGATAACTTCTTGCTTGTATGTGTGCAATAGTACGAGAGTCCAATAATATCTTTATCTGAACTGAATGCTTAGGAAGTGATCGCTTCTCTAAACACTTTACAAGATAAGTTTAAGCGTTACAAAACTTTTTCTAAAATATCTGAAAGTAATGTAGAGTTACAAAAGAAATTTTTTTAGCGCGAGAGATTTCTTTTGTTTATGATGGCAATGCGTAAGAAATAATGTAAAACACATTATAATAATCAATTTGTTTACTATGTTTAACATTCTTGTTGCATGTGACAAACAGTGTTCATTTTGGATGAATCAATTCACAAATCATCCCCCACACACGCATACACAAAAGTAAAGATAGTATAAGAGATTATAAAAAGGATTTTCTAAGTAAAAGCTGCCTCTTTAGGAAAATGGAAGGAAAAAAAAAAAAAAAAAAAAAAAACCTGTTTGATTACAAATCATTTCATTAATCATGCCTTCAAGTACCATGCTTTTATGTTTAAAAATGGATCAGAAAATGTGTCAGAAAATTTCGCATTGTTGAGCGGGGGAAAATATTTTTTTCAGAAACGCCTTGGTTATATTAAGTTATATAAAGTAGTGTTTTCTTCTTTGAAGCCCCAATTTAAACATACTTTACAGTAATACGGTAGGAAATGTAAAGTGATAAAAAATGTGTATTAATTTAACAAATTTAAGTTGAAATTTCTAGAAAAAGATAACTTCTTGCTTGTAAATGTGCAATAGTAACGAGAGTCCAACAATATTTTATCTGAACTGAATGCTTAGGAAGTGATCGCGTTTCTAAACACTTTATAAGATAAGTTTAAGCGTTACAAAATTTTTTCTAAAATATCTGAGAGTAATTTAGAGTTACAAAAGCAGATTTTTTTTGGACGATAGATTTCTTTTGTTTGTCATGGCAACGTGTGAGAAATGATGTTGAAAACAGATTAGATTTGTAACTGAGTTTAGCATTCTTGTTGCATGTGATAAACAAAAACAAAAAAATAAATAATAATGATGAATCAAAATTTGGAGAAATTTTCTTTTTAAGATAAAAGATTAATATATGGGATTATATTTTAAAAAGTAATTTTTAAAATACAATTTCTGTTGGGGCATGTTGAATGTCTAATAATTATTATCAGGTTCATACTTTGTAATTTTTAACAGAATGCAAGCGGAACTAGAGTCGTCTGTATTAATATTAATCATTATTGATATTAATAATTATTTTAACTGGAAAATATTGAGAATTGAATTTTGAAAATGAATAATTTATAAGATTAACTTTTGCTGAAGTTATATGAAATTAAAATTGTAAGATGCTTATCTAATGCTTTATAATTAATTAAGTGTTAAAATTATTTGATAAATACTGGAAATGATTATTTTCGATTTTGAATTAAGTGAATAGATCGTTTAAATATTGTATTTAAGGTTGAAAAACATACTGTAAATTTTTTGAATAAGTAATGAAATTTTAAACGTTTATAAGATTTATTTTCTTATTCTAAAAGTAGAAACTTCGAACTGAAAAATCTATATATTTAAAACGCTAAGCGTTTTGTTTCGACAATCCGTGAGAACAAACTACTACATCAAATTACATCATTCTTTTTTTAAATGAAGATATTTGGTCACAGATTTGTTATCGTACATTCGTTTGTTCGAAAATTTAATTAATTAGCCGTAATCTTAAATTAAAATTTTACTTCTGCTTATGACGTCATAAAGTCGGCAATCAGATTAACGCCCACTGTTGCGACGTACAGAGTTTATTTTCTGAACTCAATGATTGCGAGCATAAAAAATAAATATTAAATATTAAAAGCACGTGACTTTTAGGCCGAATTTTTTAATTTGTAAGTTAAAATATAGTTAAAATGTTTAAGTATTTCGGTAAAAATATTTATCCGTGTGTTTTATAAGCAAATAAAAATTCATATTTATTGTGACGTCACGGAAATATTGTCCATTGGGTTCATTTTATCATTAAGCATTATAACTTTGTTGATGCCATTTTTTTCATTACAATTAAATGCAAAATATATTTTTATTTGTATGCATGGTGCTTAAGCATACGTGTGAAAAGTTTGTACCGGTGAAAATGACGTTATGCTTAGCTTGAAATGTATTTTAACATTGATAAAACTAAAAAGAAAAATTTATATGATTGTGTCAACATGGCGTAATATTAACTGATATTTCAATTTTTAATGTTAAAGATTAGAACTGGAGCCTTTATTGGTTGCTTCATCTTGATTGCATACCTTGATTACATGTTACAAATTACTTTTTTTTAATTATAAGATTAAGTTATAGGAATTATAGGATTTAAATTATTAAGATTTCCTTTTGTAATAAAAAAAATCAAAAAAGTAAAGAATTTCAGGAAAAAAAAACTTGAAATAATGATTGTATTTTTAGCTAGAATAAACAATGTAAGGTTAATATTTTATAGGAATTATTTTGGTAGGTTTGTTATAAGTTCATTTAACAGTTCCTTATTAGCGGCAAAGTCTTATTTCTTTCACTGTGAATTTTTCTTTCGATGTCAAAAAATGGTAGTCTAATTTTGGACGCCAACCAAAACACAGTGGCAATATTTAGAAATGTATAACGGGTGTGACAACAAACGGCACTATCGCTTTAGCTTTCATCGCGCTTACATCACTTCTAAATACTAAAAATTTAATTTTTTTACTACATTTTACAATTTTAATTCTTACATCCTCAATTAGAAAAAAAATTAGCTTTCGATTGAAATTTATTTGAAATCTGCCGCTTAATTTAACGACTTTTTAAATAATTTTCAAGCATGATATATTTTTCAATTCTATCTCAACAATGACCATCCGTTTGTTTTAATAATGTAAAATAGCCCCTTGGAAAGTTGCAACAATTGAAAATAGGTATCCCTAACCTTCATGAAAAGTGAAAAAATAATAATAAAAACCTGATAAATCATAAGATCAGATTATCCATAAGATAGAGTATTTTGGCGCTAATATAAAATCTGTCAAAAGAAAAAAAAAACTATTTTTAGTTTATGATTAACATAAAATTGATATGTTGAATTCGTTGATGTATATGTTGAATCAAAATTTAAATTTTCAGAATTAATTTAAATTTATGCTAGGAACTGTTATTTATTATTTTTTTAAAGATCCATTGGATATTTAACTGTATAAGAGACCAACTGTGATGGAAAAGGAATAATCATCCTGATTATGTAAAGGGATAGAAGAAACCATACAAATAAATTACAATTGAAAACATTAAAATTCTCCCTCATCTGCATATTAATTTATTATTTTTAACAAAAATTCTTCATTTTTACATAAAAATTGATTAGCTTACAACAATGGATGCGTTTTAGAAGATATGGATTTGAAACGAACAATGATTAAAGAGGACATTTTAAAACTTTTAATTTAAACATTTTAAAACTTTTTTAACGTCGAGTTTCAACGGTGCCTTTGAGCATATGCAATACATATACGCATAGGAGCTCATTCGATTACATTATCACAGGGGGGGGGGGTGCTTATACTATGTTCTTTTATTAACTGAATATGAGATGAAAGTAGGAAATTTGTATGATACTTTATGATAGGACCATTTGTATGATACTTTATAGGTCCATGACCTTTTTTTTTTTTTTTTTTTTTTTTTTTGTGGGGAATATGGTGGTAATGTCAAACTGATTTGCATTACACATTTGTTTACGGAGTGTTCATTTGGAGTTTGCATCGGAAATAGCATTTCACTGGGGGGGGGGGGGGATTTTTTAAAATAAAATATTTGAAAGACTGTTTCATACGAAGCCCTACTTAAATAATAAAGAAGCTTATTTTACTGATATTGTTATAGTATTTTTTTCCGTCACGTTTTGACGGGTTCCATCTAGTTAAAATTAAGATCGTTAATCCTCTTTAATAAAAATCTACGCGTTGCTGACGACTGGATTTTTTGCTAATTATTGCCACAGATTAATCTCGGAAAATGAAACATTTGAAGTTACTGAAAAAATTAATAGCTTGAAAAGTATTTGTCCGAAAATTGTTATACAAACTGCGCTAGAAAGGTATAAAAAAATGTATTTTTATTGCTATAAATTTCAAATCTAATGATTATGCAGTTTTTCAAATATTGAATTTCAAAAATTACTAAATTTCCAAATATAAATACCACAGCGAAACCTTCCCGCGTACAAAATATAATGATATAACGACAATGTGTCCTGGCGTGTATATTGGCTATAGCACGAGTCACAAATTATAGTAGCCTTATTATTCTGTTAATACGTTAATACAGACATAAAATGTGAAAGTGAATTATGATGTCACGAGTGCATGATTATCACGAGTGCATTAATTATCAAGAGTTAAATGTTTTGCTTAATTAATGCATTCATTATTCTCTTAATGTTACGTGAACGAAGTCACGGGTAACAGCTAGTGTAATATAATTTCTGAAATTGAAATCTAATTTATATTATTTCAAATAATTTGTGAAAATAATAAATATAAATAATATTATAATCCTCTTTAATAAAAAGCTATGCGTTGCTGACGACAGGGATTTCCGATAATCGTTGCCACAGATTAATCTCGGAAATGAAACATTTGAAGTTGCTGAAAAAATTAATAGCTCGAAAAGTATTTGTCAGAAAATTGTTAGACAAACTTCGTTAGAAAGGTAAAAAATTGTATTTTTCTTGATATAAATTTCAAATCTAATGATTATGCCGTTTTTCAAATATTGAATTAAAAAAATTATCAAATTTCACAATGGAGTACCATAGCGAAATCTTCAAGCGTAAAAAGATAATGATAACGGCCATGTGTCCTGACGTATACTGGCTCTAGCACGAGTCACAAATTATAGTAGCCTTATTATGTTAAAATATAAAAGTGAATTATGATGCCACGAGTGCATGATTTTTATTTAATTTTAATATAATCATCTTAGAAACAAGGTTTTGGACAAATTTTTCGAATGGGACTAATAAATTGGCCAATACTGTATATTATTTTGAGTTTAAAACAGGAAAGGTGGGGGTGCGCTTTATATTATTTAGGTTTCCTCAGGAACTTTTGGTCCGAATTGAAAGTTTAATATATCAAAACGTCAGAAATTAAATCGACATTAAATCGGCAATAACTATAACGACTGTTCCTCAGTTTGTTTGGATTGATTTTCATTTAAAAATATAAAACCATTCAACATTGATTTTAGGTATTTTTAAGGTTATTATCACGGGTCCAGGCAACGCCAGGCATGTCAGATAGTTATAAAATAATAGGTGAAGCAAAGAAAAATGTTTCACTTTGTAACAGTCTGACAAGGGGTTTCTGCTTCAGATTTTCATGTTATTGAATTCGGAAAACAGGACTCGCAGAAAGAAATGTCATAATGGCAAGAGCCAGCTTCTGTAAACAACTCCTACGTGTCTGAAATTAAATTCCCAGCTGTCATAATTGCCGAAACGTCAGTGAAGGCTCATTGTGGGGACGCGAAAAGTTTTAGGTTTCCGTCTGTTTGTCTGTCTGTTCCGCGATAACTGCCGTAAAAATCGTCCTATTAGGTTGATTTTTGGTGGGTATGTAGGTGAGGTACTCGGAATCAGCTGTATAGTTTTTAGTTACATTTGGTTCATTCGTTCAAAAAATATAGAACTTTTCTTTTTAGGTCATAATGCTTTCCTATGGGAATGCAGACGATTTTCAAATTTCATTTTTAACTGAAATGAAAATCACATATTTGAATAGTGGATTCAAACATAAAATTATGGATGCTAAATTTTTGATATGGAGGTTTTAAATATATCCAATAGCTTTGAAAATTTGCCGATACCTTTATTAGAATTTAGAAATTAATTGTTTAAATTATTGGGAAATTTTCTGCATCCGTTCGGGAAATATAAAACATTTTACTTTCATATTTTTTACAAATTTAAATACATTTATTTTTACTTTGCTCTTTAACCCTTTAACGGACATTGGTTTCCCCACGAAAATACAAAATTTTAATTACGAAATTCAATAATGACAGCAGAATTTTAATAAAAATGTTTTCCATTTATTATGTATGTGAAATATCGCTTTTTTTTTTTTTATTACATACAAATAAATTTGTTTATAATTTCCGGTGTCAATCATTTATTTCAACATTTTAGCAATTGAAGTGCTTTATACGTTAAAGGGTTAATTTATTAGTTTTTTATCAACCCTATTTCAAAGAATATCAAAATAATAAAATTCAAATAACTCGCACTAATTTGCTGCAATATTGTTTTTGCAAAATAAATTATTTTCAAGTGATTTTAGTATTCTATTGACATAAATGACAATTTATTTTGACACAAGTTACCGTTTAACTATTATAGATTACCGAAATATATTTTTTTTCCAAACAAAACTTACAAAAACATTGAACGTGTAATTTAGATTAAAGTGTCGTAGTATGTGTTCACATTTGTATATAGTTCTTATCTTACATGAGATATTATTCATTTTCTGGAACAGACGTGGATGTTTCGTCGTTGAAAAGTTAATATAATTTTTAAAATAGGATAAAATCACTCGTACAACGAGGTGGATAATCTAAATAAATTACATGATCCTGAAATATTATAATTACTGGAAATTGTGAAGTTCCGAAAGTTCCGAAAAAAAGAGCCCGAACTCATCTCCAGCATATAAGATTTATGGTGATCCCTCGGCCAACAAATGTTTCGGCTTACAATTTTTTTCACTTGCTGTTACTAATTTGACTAACGAATTTTTTATAAAGCGCGCGCGCTAAAAAATGTAGCCGCATTGCATTTTAATTAGACGGGAAATCATGTTTCATTTAGAGTAGTGAACAGATCGGGTTGGGTTGGGTTGATTATTGACGGCCAATTATCTACACTAGGGATATAGGCCCGGGGGGAGTGCCCTTCGTGGGGGTCTTACTAAGGGAACCTAATGCGTATTTACGCATGAATAAATCCACGGCTCGAAGAAAACCAAGAAAACTCCGAACGATTAGGCCGACGGGCGCGATTGGAATCGAACCCAGCACCTCCCGTCTCCCGTCTACCAGCTTCGAGAGCACAACCTCTCAGCCACTGGTGGTGCCAGATCGGATTTTACCCTACCCGAACCCAAAAATTCTGCTTCACTCACGCGACAACACCCGCTAACGAGATACTGTAAAAACTTTCTCCCATAAGATTAACATTAGCCAGCGGTTATTTTCGCTTCAGTAAAAGTAGTCAACACGAAACCGAAGACAAACTCGACAAAAAATATCCGTTAACCCGAAACCCGAACCGAAACCAACATGCATCAACTAGACACCGACGCAAACTCGAAATATTCAAACCCGACCCCGAAGTGGAAGAAAATTAATTCATATTTTAACACAATTATGAGAAAGTAATCTACAGTTACGTCTGTAATATCTGTTATATATTTTTTTGTATCAAAATTTACATAAATACACTAATTAATAATCATCTATATATAAGTTTATATAATTTTAAACCCATATAATTAATTATCTAATATATAATTTTTTTCAATTGAAAAATAGTCAGGATTTTTTTTGAAAAATTGGATCGACCCGAACACAACCGAAAGAATCCAATCTGAACACAAAACCGACCCGAATCCGAAACATCTAAAAAACACCCGATCCAACCCGAACTTGACCTGCAATAAATTAAAAAAAAAAAAAAATGGAAATTGCACGTCAAACGTGACAAAATGAGGTGCGTTCGTACTGTTATTATTTCAGTGAAATGAATTATATAGTCTGTTAATATGATATGATTAATTTTCGTAATAAAATAAGTACATTTTAAGTTGGCAACATTTTATCTTTTGTTGACATTTACTGAAAATTCACATGGGAAACTTAAGCCTAGCTTTGAAAATTTCAGAAATTGAAATCCGTATTTAGATTTTTTTTTTTTTTTCATTTAGCATTTATTTCTGCGGAAACATATATCCAAAAAACTGCCAGTTTCATTAAACTATGATTACTATAATTAAACAATTTTAGTATGCAAATTCGGTTTTTAAATTCAGTAATACGGAAATAATATAACTCCATCTTAAATAGGAATTAATCACCATGACAACCTAGAATCATTACTAGTCATGAGATATCATTGAATTAATTACGTATGATAGGATATAACAGAATGAATAACGTGACTATAATTTGGTCATAGAGGTTATAAAATGTCATATACGTCATATATGACTATAACATCATACGTGTCAGATTACTTGACGATACATCTCGGTCGCTTGACGATTAATTTTCAGAAGCTGCTACAAGGAAGTGCCGATTTTTAAAAAATTCAATTTACTTTAATAAATATTTTTAATAATACCTTTTTAAGTTTTGATTCGATTTTCATAAAATTTGAAATGACTCGACAAAATTCTGCAACAATTATATATGTTAAATTTCAAACCATTTGGTCTGGTAGTTTTTGCGCGGTTATATGCGGACAGACGGACGGACAGATCTGACGACGACTATAGGTGCTACGTATTTATATAATTACGAACGCACCTAAAAAGCGTCAACCCGACCCGGTGTAGAACTTAGGTAACTTATAATTAATTAATAATAAGTATATATTCAAGAAGATTTCGACTAACAAATGTGATTCCCAAATGAATTGTTTTCGTTATCCGAAGTATCACTTTATTTCGTAAACAATGAGTGAATCATAAATATATTTTTTTTCGTTTTATTATGACGTACTACAGCAGCACAGCCTTTCATAAAAAGCATTTTTCTGTCCCTGAAATAACGGTAAAGATAAAAATATTTTCAACTGCTATAATTTTAAGATAAAGGTTAATGTGCATTATTGTGCAACTCAGATAAATTTTGAAAGAGTTTATTTGTAAACATAATGCATTATTTTTATTGTCACCTTGTACTATTTTAGAAAACGATGTCACTTTTTTCCCCAAATTTTTATTGTAGCTATTGTGTCATGAAAATATGAAATTTTTAATCGGTTTACAGTTAACACAGTTTGAGTAATAATTTTCACGAGTTGTACTGTCATCAGTAAAGTGGCGTTTTTATGTCAGAATTATACCAAAGGCTTTTCAAACTAGTCGTTGGGGGCCACCGTAATACTTACCCATCATGTATATGTATAATGTAAAATATTAAAATAAAAATGTGTAAACTACTTATAAAATGTATTGCAATTCAAATAAAATCGTGGCTTGATGACGTCATAAAAAGGCTCGATTACTGAATTGCTTGAAAGAGGTTTTTCCTTATAACTCCAAAAATAATACTCCTATTAACTAGCGGTTTATTGCATCTGATTGAGCGTCAAATTTCCAATTAAAATATATCTTTGAAGTGAAATTTGGATAAAATACAGGGTCATGAAAAATCGAAGAGTGTGGAAAATAGGATTACAAATATCTCGGCAACTAATTATCCGATCGACTTCATGTTTTATGCAAAATTTATGTTTTTTATTGTTTTTTATATTTACTACTTAAAATAAACAATTTGGAAAAGTTTTATATACCTTTCATCAGAACGAATATTTCGAGAGTCCGAAAAAAAATGTTCCGGTTAATCGAGGTTATTGAAATGAAATAGGCTTCTTCCCATTATTACATACTAAGTACATACCAAATTGCAAGTCTCTATCTCAATTTGTTCGGGAGATAGAGCGTTTACAGACACACAGACACACACACAGCCACACACACACACAGACACACAGACACACAGACGGACGGCAATTTTTTTTTTTTCTAAAAATATGGTTTTTGGAATCTCCAGTGTCTGAAACGTGTAAATCCGTCAAAATTTTTTTTTCGAATATCAAAACGATTACAAGACTTACCCTATACTACGTATGATGGGTAAGTAAAATAGATGCGAAATGATACATTCAAAAATGTTAAATTCTTAAATATTTTCATAATGAAAAAAAAAAAAAATCAAGAATCAATTACAGCAGCAGTCAAAAATATTGAGATAACCGTTATTTTTCATATTTATTTATATTACAAAGCAAAAACATGTCCGTGAGTAATGCTGACGAGCTGACGTCATTTCGGCTGTGGCAAATAGCTGAAGAATCGATTTCGTTTTATCGTAAATTTTAGGTGCGTTCGTATAATTATATAAATATAGTCGTCTGGTCCGTCCGTCTGTCCGCATAAAACAGCGCAAAATCTACCCAACCGACTTGTTTGAAATTTAATATATATTATCGTTGTAGAATTTTGTCGAGTCATTTCAAATTTTATGAAAATCGAATCAAAACTTAAAAAGATATTAATAAAAGTTTTCCTTTTTCTATTAAATCCTATCGTACGTAATCTATATAATAAAAGCGCAAGTCATGTGAATGAGGAAAACAAATACGGGCAAACACCACTTCTTTTTTCATATGACCGGTTTCCATTTTTATTCATAATTAATTTTTCGAATAAAATTGCGTAAAAGTTACATTTTTAGAAAGATCGTTGAAAAAAATGTTTGTTTGAGAAGTGAGTTACATTAAAAAATGTATAGATTCTGATATAACTTCAGTGAAAATTATGTTAACAGCCGAATATCTCAATCCATTAGAGTAAATAAACACAGGAGATTCGTTCATTATGAGTCATAAAAATATTAAATCGTGAACGGAATCATTCGCAAAGCAAGATCTCCATGGTGAATTTTACAGTGCTGTCTGATGTCGAAAAAGAAACCGCACTTGTAAACGTGGCATACGTAATAAGGAAAAATCATGCATGCTCATTTCGTTCATAGCAGACGATATAAATCATTTCACTGAAATAATAAGAATGATTTTTTTTTTAGATTGTGAAACTAGTTACAAAAGGAACGCACCTTCTATGTCACGTTTAACGTAAAATTTCCAACTTGTTTTGAAATTCTAAACATTGCTCAATTTCAATTTTTACAACGTCGAATAGAAAATAAAAATGTACTTTCAAATGCAATTTATTTAAAAACTGTATTTCAATTTACCGATTTTTTATCCCCCAACCAGTGGTTGAGAGATTCTGCTCTCAAAGCTGGTAGACGGGAGGTGCAGGGTTCAAACCCCCGTCGCTCTCGTCGACGGAGTTTTCCGTGGTTTTCTTCTAACCTTGTCACAAATACAGGTTAGGATCCCTTAGAAAGACCCCCATGGAGTGCACTTCCCCTTAGGGCCTATATCCCTTGTGTTGATAATTGACCGTCATAAATCAACCCAACCCAACCCGATTTTGAAACATAGGTCTACTCAAACTTTTGTGTGAAAATTCCATCAACCCGACTTGCAAAAACCTATATCTGACCCGAAAGAAACATTCTAAAGTGAACCCTACCCGCAGAAAGAAAATTAGGGACAACCCGGCCCGATGCAGGACTCTATTTAATGATCCCGAAGTGTGCGCTATTCAGAGGTTTTACTGTATTTTAATATTAAAGAATATATAGACATGTCCATTTTTCTAAACAAAAGATAAAATTGGTATTAGAGGTATAATTGTTGATTAATTTTCATAATTGCATTAAAACATGAATAATTCATTTCAGGTTCAGGTCAAGAGTCGAGTTCGGTTTGATATATATGTCGGGTAGCGTGTTGACAAAAATTATTTTGTCAAGTTGCGGGTCGATGAATTTTTAAAAAAAATTTTTTTTTATTGTTTTGGCTTGGCTTGTAGGTTGACTCCAAATAGAATTTTCGGGTATAGATCGGGTACAATCCGACCAGCTGAAAAAATGCACGAAAGTGGCGCATTTTACTTAATTAGTTTCCTATATTTTGAAAATAAAGTAATGCTTAAATTTTAGGCAAATATGTATTACTTTTTAAAAAGTAATTATTCAACAAATTCATTTGGTAATCACACTTAAAATCCTGTATATGAATCACTACCGGGGCTTACAGACTTTCTCTGCGTCCTGTCCATCAGTGTTTTTCTCTTTAATTAAGTTGCGTAACCTAATGAGATCCCTAATCCTTCATTTCTGCGCGGCAATTTAGAGATTAAAGCCAGGTTTGCGCATGGCTTGCTACGACAGATAACATAACAGCTTAGTGATTGTTATTACACAATATTCTGTAATGTGATTATCACTGGTGATCGCCTGCCATTATTGTGAGTGTGATAAGAATTTATAAAAAGATACCATAATGTCATCAGCTGCGCAACGATGAAGATCGTTTTTTCTTTAGAGGCGAGATTAATCTGGAATTATCGCACTTAAAGTAAATTTGGATTACGAACAATGAAGCCTAGAGATGGCTTCGGGTATATTAAAGCATTAGCCTGAGCATTTTTATGGGGTTCAATTATTGCTTTGTGTAAAGCAAAATACGCGTGGTTAATCTCTGATAGAAATTCAGAGAGCAAGTTTCAGTATGTTGTTTGCTTGTTTGATGATGTTTACTTGTTTGTTTTTTGATTGATAAGAAACAAACATTTTTCAAAATAGAGTTGGGACATTTTTTAAAAAATATAACTGAACTTGACAAATCAAATCAACTTTCATTTAAACTTCTCTATATTTTAAATATATTTACAAATTCTGAAATCTGATAAAAACCTTGTTTCAGTATGATGTTTGATTGTTTAAAAAAGATAAGAAACAAACATTTTTCAAAGTACAGCTGGCGCATTTTAAAAAAATGTAACTGAAATTTACAAATCAAACCAACCTTCATTTAAATTTCTCTGTATTTTCAATTTTTTTTACAAATGCAAATTTAATAATCTTCTTTTTTAGTTTTGCTGCATACTGTTTTTCTTTGTAAGTTAAGAAATGAATATTAAAAGAAAACAATTGACGTCAAATTACATTAATTGGGTATATCCAAAGTCTTATCCATAGGGCATTTTTATGGGGTTAAATTATTGCTTTGTGTAAAGCAAAATATGCGTAGTTAATCTCTGATAGAAAGACAGAGCTTTTTTCAGTGTGATGTTTGCTTGTTTGTAATGTATAAGAAACAAACATTTTTCAAAGTAGAAATGGGACATTTAAAAAAATATAACTGAAATTTACAAATTAAACCAACATTCATTTAAATTTCTCTGTATTTTGAATTTTTTTACAAATGCAAATTTAATAATCTTTTTAATTTTGCTGCATACTCTTTTTCTTTGTAAGTTAAGAAAGGAATGTTAAAAGAAAACAATTGACGTCAAATTACATTAATTGGGTATGTTAAAGCCTTATCCATAGGGCATTTTTGTGGTTAATCTCTGATAGAAAGACAGAGAGCTTTTTTGAGTGTGATATTTGCTTGTTTGTAATGTATAAGAAACAAACATTTTTCAAAGTAGAGCTGGCGCATTTTTAAAAAATATAACTGAAATTTACAAATTAAACCAACTTTCATTTAAATTTCTCTGTATTATGAATTTTTTTACAAATGCAAATTTAATAATCTTTTTAATTTTGCTGCATACTCTTTTTCTTTGTAAGTTAAGAAAGGAATGTTAAAAGAAAACAATTGACGTCAAATTACATTAATTGGGTACATTAAAGCCTTATCCATAGGGCATTTTTGTAGTTGATCTTTGACAGAAATACAGAGAGCTTTTTTGAATGAGTGTGATGTTTGCTTGTTTGTAATGTATAAGAAACAAACATTTTTCAAAGTAGAGCTGGTACATTTTTTTTTAATGTAACCGAAATTCACAAATCAAATCAAGCATCATTTAAATTTCTCTTTTTTTTTTTTTTTTTTTACAAATTCAAATTTAATGATATATATATATATATATTATTTTTATTTTTTTAGTTTTGCTACATATTTTCTTTTTTGTTATAAGCTAAGAAAAGAATGTTAAAAGTTATGCTTTGATATCAAATTACATTAATTCGGTACATTTAAGCATTAGCCTGGGCATTTTTATGGGGTTAAATTATTGCTTTGTGTGAAGCAAAATACGCGTTAATCTCTGATATAGAAAGACAGAAACCTTGTTTCAGTGTGATGTTTGCTTGTTTGTAATAGATAAGGAACAAACATATATCAAAGTAGAACTGGGACATTGTTTTAAATCTAACCGAAATTCATAATTCAAATCAACCTTCATTTAAATTTCTCTGTTTACAAGTTCAAATTTATTTTTTATTTATTTATTTATTTATTATTTTTTTAATGTTTTGTAACATATTATTTTTGTTGTAAGTTAAAAAAGGAATGTAAAAAAAAAAAATTACGTCAAATTACATTAATTATGCATATTAAAGCATTAGCCTGGGAATTTTTATGGGGTTCAATTATTGCTTTGTGTAAAGTAAAATACGCATGGTTAATTTCTGATAGAAAGACAGGAACCTTGTTTCAGTGTGATGTTTGCTTGTTTGGAATAGATAAGAAACAAACATTTTTCAAAGTAAAGCTGGAACATTAAAAAAAATATATATAACTGAAATTCTAAAATCAAACCAATCTCCATTTAAATTTATGTGTTGTATTTTGAATATTTTTACAAATTCACATTTAAAAACCATTTTTTTTTCTTTTATAGTTTTGCTACATATTTTTGTTGGTGTTGTAAGTTAAGAAAGAAATGTTAAAGCTAAGCGAGAAATATTAAAAGATACAAGATAATTTTTGACGTCAAGTTACATTAACAGTAAATTGATACCTTTCATATTACTATAGTGCCATGCACTATATAAAATAAAGACAAATAGTTCTTAATCTTAAAAATAAATGTGCAACGTTAAATTAGCACAAATTAAAATAATTTATAATGGCAAACAGCTGTTTCAGAGCCCTTAAGCTCCATCTTCAGTGCCAACTCAAAAGGTAAAAACTAATTAAAAACTCCTAGGCCATGACCGCTTGCCTGCCATCTCTCGCCCCGCGGCCAGATGAAATGGCGTTGAATTTTTCAAAACAACAGCGGAGACGAGGAAACACACGTGACAGAGAGACCAATAGGAACACTCCGCCGACCGGGAAAGTTTAAGTGTGGAGGCGAATAAAGGAGGGGGGGACGAAGAGAATGAACTAAGCGAAACGCAGCCAGACGTTTGAAATGCCTTGTACGGCAGAGAAAAAACCCGAAAGGTGGGGGGGGGGGGCAATGAGGATGAATTAAATGAACGGTAGCCAGACATTTGAAAAATTTGGTGTACTGGACAAATCATTAACCAAGTTGCTCGAATTTTTCCATATGTAATAAGCTTCCCAGAAATTTAGGTCGTAAATTGATGAGCATTTCTGAATTATCGCACCTTCCGAAAAATTAAAACTGTGACTTTCAGACCAACAATGGTTAGCTATTGCAGATCGTTTAATATCACAATTTTTAACATAGTTTTTATGCTCCCCCAAACGGACTCTAAGCGGTCTCTTAGTTTGACCTATGTACATCTTATCACATTCGCAAGATATTCGCGATTTATTCTGTTGAGCTGATTCAGATATATCAGACCAGATGCTAGGATCTATAAGGTTAACTGGGTGAATTAGGTCCTCCCGATTCGACCAGGATGGCTCAGTTGGTAGAGCATTGGCAGCCAAGAGATCTCAGGTTCGAATCCTGGCCCGGACATTTTTCGCCCAGTTGGGAAATTAGAACTCATATAAATTATTTTCTTTCATTTCATAAAGTTAATTTTACTTTTATTAAAAAAAAAAAGTGTAAAATAAAAAATAAAATGAATAAAAAAATTAGAAGATTTGCGATCATTTTTGCAATAACACTTTGACTACGAATTTATTTATGCTGGAAATTGTTGCCTTAAAATGCAGATCATGTTGCAGCTTTTTGTTTTACAAGTCTTTAGTTAACACAAAAATTAGTTTTAAAACCATCACTTTTAGTATTTCAAAACATCTATTGAGCGCAGTAGGGCGTAGGGGAAGGCAGGGCAAAGTGGACAACCAATATAATGACGTCTCCCTTGCGCTGGCAGTGCGTGGTTTGTGGTCAAACTATTTCGTTTGATAGCAGTATAAGTAACCAGACAATCGTTGAACAAAGTGGTTCACTGTTTCATGATTTTAGAGCTGGTTTTCCAGTTTTTGAAGTTTGTGATCTAAGGTAAGTGATTTATATTACATACTATTAACAATAACCTGTTGTACTTGCGCTTATTCATTGAATGTGAAGGAAAGAGCACAGACTATTATAATGTAGTCTATTTGTAACTTTCTCAAGATTTTATTCCTTCTAATTGTTTAGATTGTACTGTCTGTAGTTGTGACTATAATAAAAAAGCTTAAAAAAGCCATCTGAATCCAGTCAAAGAAGTCACTACATTACAGTACATTACAACTGTCTCTCAAAATGTAGTAATGTATCAGTTTTGCCAGACAGACTTTTAACCTTTAAGGACCCCCCCCCCTCCAAGAATGTGCGAAAAACATTCTCTGCGGTCTTGAAAGAATGGAAGAAAGAAAGGAGCAATAAGAACGTCTCAAATACCGACCTTTTGTAAGATTTACAACTGAGCCATGGAAAGGTAGGACCGTAGAAGAAAATCTTTATTGTTTTTTATTTAAATACGGAATCTGGGTCATATAACTAGCCTTTTCATGCCTCATATTGAACTGTTGAAATAAAACGAATATGTGAAATCAATAGTTCGAAAATTGCTGTGACTATTGTAATGTTAGCTACGTTTTCTGAGAAAAGGAGAATTGATTCAGTTGCATTATTGTATGTCGTTCTTCTCATTCGGAATTTTCGTTCTTCATAGGCTTTAACTTATGTCCTGTGATAACTGTTTTGTCAAGAAAAAAAAAAAAAAAAAAAGAAAAAAAAGAGAGAGAGAGAGACCTATTTAAATAAAATGGCACATCACAAAGGTAAAACTGAATATTTTATCTTAACCTTGTGCTATTAAGTTAATTTTAGCATTGAGTTATTTGAGTTAGTCCTTTGCTCCTCGTAATTACCGAGTTCGAATGCATACAAATCAGATTTCGAACGTAGAGTAAAAGAAAGTAAAATAATATACTCATTGTGAAAACGCGTGTTACTGAAAGTGAAATAAACATACAGCAGTGAAATTAGAACTAAACTGAAAGTATGTGAAAAAACTGCGCGTAATGCTATGATTTATTATTTAAATATTTTCCTGCTGTTTGAAGATAAATAAAAAATTATCAAATCAACCTTCAGTTTGTGTAAACATATCTAATGTTGAAAGTGAAACTAATTTTCATTATTGAAACTGCCGATCTTTTCGGAAGTGATGAAATGCCAGCAATGTGTTCTTTCACTTTTAAAATGAAGGAAAGAAAAATAATTTATGAAGACATACGTATTATGTTACAAGCAAAAGCTGTACAACTTTTATGGGAAATATATATATATATATATATATAAAATAAAAGTAAAAACTGTTTTTTTTCTTTAAAAAAAAAAAAAAAAAAAAAAAAAAAAAAACATTCTTTTATAAGCATTCAATGTTTATCTTGAAAATGCCGCCTAATTTCATTGCTGCAATTCATGAAATTTCCAGAAAAAATTCATTACAATACGTTAATCTGACGGGGGTATAGAACCCAATTATGGAAAATTCACCGTTTTTTAACCAATGACAGAAAGCGCGAGCTGGTGAATTTATTTACATATTATATATATATATATATATATATATAATATCTATGAATTTCAAAAACATATCAAGTTCTAATATCATTCTACTAAAATCTACAAAGAGATAATTAATGATATTGTGTAATCAGAATACCACATAGCTAATAATTAACTTGTGCAATCATAAAATTACCATAGCATGTGCTTCAATGGTAATTAGCCAAATTTACTCATACCTGAAGAACATTTAAAAAGAAAGAGAGAGAAAAGGGGAAAAAAAATTATAAATTGGAGTTGCTATTAAGTAAACACAAATGGATTAATAAATTAATTATGAACATTATTCAGTGGAAAAACTGGACCACAATATATATATATATATATATATATATATATATATATAACCAAAAATGAAACATTACCATAACACCAACTTAAACTATGAAATAATGATTAAGTATGTAATAATTAGTTGACAATGAAAGTATTCCCCAACACACTGAATATAGAGACCAAAAACTTATTAAAAAGAAGAAGAAATTAAATTAAAAATTGAATACATGAAATTGAATGAATGAAATGAAATTCGTGGAATTTAGACAGAATTATCAAGTCCCAAATGCCTAAATACCACAAATAAAGTGAGTGGTTTCATCATCATATTAGCCATAACATTGCTAAAGAATATGATTTTGGGACTACCACTTATAAACAATGAATCAAACCTGTGAAAAAATAAAAAATAAATACAATATTAAAAAGGAAAGAAACCAAACCTATAATATACAGATAAAACTTGAAATAGAGTCATAAAGTACATAATCCATTTGGATTAAAAAAGCTACCTGTGCACCACATGAACCACACATGAACACAACCAAACAGAGGGAATGTTGCCAAATTTAGTTTTAGAAAATGATTGACCATGTTGCCAGAATTGATGTTAGAATAATATGAATATTATTGTAAAGCAACAGAAACCATGGTGCTGCCATCTATTAGGGTAAAAAGTGAATATACGCTGAATAAAAATAGCATTGGATGAAAATTAATATTTAAAAATTAAACCATATACAGTAGAACTCCAATTATCCGAATCAATTGGGACCGAACCGCATTCGGATAATCAAAAATTCTGATAATTGGATTTTTTCCGAAAAAGGGGTCTATTTTAATTAACTACTGTATATATGTATAAAAAGGGAAGAAAAAACTATTTTTAAAGAAAAAGATCTTTCAATTAATTAAATAAAAAGGCAACACTTTTACATGTTAAGCGTACTTACAGGTGCAGTAAATTAATGCAGTATGCATGTACCGTACTGTAAATGAAAGTCATTGCTTGCTGAAAATCTCGGTCAAAGTAAGCTGTTTGACAGTCTTTATCCGTTTTCGGGCAGCCACGTCACCCATCCGCTTGACTGTGAGAAATTGCATGTGATCACACTCAGGCTGACGCTCCATCCACTTCAACGCAGTTTCAATGCCGGCAAATGCTTCACTAGCTGATGGTCCTGTGTCTGCTTCAACTTCGACACTAAGGTCATCTTCTTCCTCGACACTTTCTTCTCTCACACTTTCAATAAGTTCATCATCATTTAGAATTTGAAACCCAGGGTCTGAAACGCAGGTGGGCCGGGGAGGCCACCTGGCGACGGAGGACAGCCAATAATCGAACTGCACTATGAGACGGTGACTCATCATCCCAATAATGTTCGCGCTGCGAATACACTAGATTCGCGGAGGGAAGGACAATAGCGCGCGTAGACAGAATCCTTATTTTGCGAATCGCAATACGTTTCCGTCTTATTATTATTGTTTTTAATTCAGAAAGCGATTCGGATAATCAGCGATTCGGATAGTCGGAGTTCGGATAATTGGAGTTCTACTGTACTATCTAAAGATGATAGCAATTAGTTAAATAATAAATTAATGAAATTAATTAATAAATAATAAATAGAATATCCAATTACATTAAAGTAATGGATGTATTAATGAATAATTCTATGTTAAAAATAAGATGTAAGATAGAAAAATTAATAATTAAAGCAACATAAAAATATATGTACCATGAAATAACATAGCAACTATTAAATAGCTGTGCCAAAAATGCAACATCACAAAAATTAAATTAAATTAAAATCCTAAATATTTGAATTAAGATACAAAGGATTTAAAATTAATAATAATTAAATATTGAAATTAAGTATTAACATATGTTTCTTCATACAAAGTTAAAAATTAAATACTGTTGATATAAGTGGTAAGGGTAGAACGTTTAATAAAAATTAAAACATGTATTATATTAACACTTTAGAAAAGTATACATTATATTAGAATGTAATATGATATTGTCCACCATAGGCATTAATCTAAATACATTTGATCAAAAACATTCTTAATATTAATGAATATAAATTCATTTAAATTATTAAATAATGAATATGTAAATATAACTAAATTAATATAGATATAAAAATAATACATCACAGTCCATTATAAAATGTGTAATATCAAACGTGTGTGTAAATCAAAATGCCCCCCCCCTTTTTTTTAAATATAAATTAACCATGCGTTTTTTCCATACAACTCCGCCACACACCTCCTCAATCCAACATCTACCCACCCAACCGTCCTATTATATATATTTTTTTTAATACTATTATCTAAGATTATATGTTATATATATATATATATAAATATATTAAAGAATATATATTAAAGAACGCTTTCTTTTTAATATTTTTTGGTCCGGCCCAGTGTAAAAGTTAAAAGTTTTGCCCGAGCCTGGCCCGGCCCGTTCAAATTTTTTATGCCGCATATCGGCCCAGTATAAAGGTTAAAAGTTCGGCCCATCCGGCCCGGCCCGCCTGAATTTCTATAAAACACGCCGATATTTCTCAAGCAACTTTATCCTACAATTAAAACTATTCAAAAAACACACTTACTTATGCATATATTTTATTTTCAGATTATGTTCGAAATGCATGGAATGTAAAAATATCAACAATATAAATGACCACTTAGACAATTACGTACATAAACACTGATAAAAAAAATTGACTTAAACAATTACATTCAAATGAACATTTATTAAGAGAAGAAAAATCCGTTAACAGGTTAAATAGACTCTTAGCAGGTACATCGTCTGTAGTAAATGTATTATAATTCTTTTCGTATGAAATAGTATATTCATTTTGAACAGATCAAGACATTTTTCCTTTTAAGACGGGTTTTCGTCATAGACAGGTTTTATTTCACAGGTTTTACTGTTCTTTATTTTTATTTTTATTTTTTACTGACCTTTAATTTTGATTGTTTTTTAATAACGTCTTGCTTGCAATTGTCAAAAACGCATGTTAAAGAACCCAGTGTCTGCTTTTGCTTCACCTTATACTTTACAATTGACAAAAACTCGCAACACGACTGACGTGGTAACATTACCTATTTTTTTATTTACTCTTTGAGCGCCAATTGGCGTATTTTAGGAAGATTGGTTTAGCACAAGCGAGGTTTTTTTTGTGACAAACACATTCAGTTTCATTTGCGTTGTTGCCATTTGAGTGTCTATAAATAAAAGATTGACAGCATTAGTGCATGGAGCATTCTTAGAATTTAAGCATTTGTTCAAACTGTTCCAACCTGCATTCCAGATCTTTTCAATACTCACTCGGCTAAACAAAGAAAAAAAAATCATTAGCTTGGCGATAATAGCAGATTCACCAATTTCTTTGAATTTTATTTCTCGTATGTCGCCATTATCTTATGTATAAAGACACTCTAGCTGCACTGTAAAAAATTTCCAACCCTTTTCCGTTTCGTAAAAGATAAATTTCCTTTACGATACGGAAAACAACCGATAAAATATTTTTTCCGAATCACAACAGAAAGTTTTCCTACAGTCATAAAAATAATCTTTTTATATCGTATTAGTTTCCGAAATTAGGAAAATAGCATTGACCGGACTTACTGCGCAGTCTCGCTCTCTGCTGACGTATGAAAGGCGTGGCGTCACGTGATTGATAACAGAACAGAATCGAGATTTTCGATGAAGAAGACCTACGCCATTTTGTTAAATATTGGACAATTGTTCTACGTAGTTCTAACTTCGCAATGGTAAGTACTAAAATTTATGTGATTTTTAATATTTGGAATTTGATATGTCCATATATTTACAGTGCATGATTATCAAACCGAATAACATGTGTAAGGAGCTGCGTAGCCTGAAATAAAATGCATATTATCTTATTTCTCGCTCAGTTTATTTTTTATGAGAAAAATATCCCCAATCAAAAAAATATTTTGATGTGCCAGAAATTTCTAACTTAGATATTATCTTAATAAAAACTCAATTTTTGTAGACTGCTTTTTAAATAGTTTTTAACTTATTCTAAATTCAGGTACTTGTTTATTTGTTTAATTCTGTAAAGCATCCAGTGTTGAATTCAGGAGATAGCCGGGGGAGGGGGGGGGGGGGCATTCCTCTCTCCCGGAGCATTGAAATGGCCACCCCTTCTGAAGATTTCGGATTTTATGATTTAATGGTCAAAAAGTGCAATTCCCCCCCACCTCCCTCGGAACTCTATAATATGCCCCCAGGAGCCACAGAAATCCCTCTCGGAGAAAAATGCCTGAATTCAACACTGAAGATATCAATAAATACCTATGATCTTAAAATAAATTCATGAGATTTTTCTGTGTTCGATGCCATATCAGAATCATATATTGTCTTTTTTTTTCAGGTACTACATTATTATAGAATCAATTTAACATTTTATTATTTGTAGTGTATTAAAATTCAATTAAAAAGGAATGTCCATTAAATTCTATAATGTTGATTAAAAAATTGAGAAATGTATGTCAGGGTGCTATAACGAAATTTATAATGGTATATGGTAAAATAAATTTCAGTAGTCTTTTAATATCAGGCAATATTTTAGTTGTGAAAAACGTAAAGTAGAATATGCTTAATACCTTGAGGTTGATTTTACCTATATTCATGCTGTAAAAGCTTGCATACAGAAGCTTTCAACTGCCCCACCTGTATATTCAAATTTAATTTATTAAATTTTATTTTTCTCACATTATTTTGAAAATAAAAAATGACGTTTAATCTTTTCTAATAATTTAAAATAAATAGAATAAAAAAAGCAAACAGGGAATTTTTGTCAGTAGAGGTGGGAGGATTTATTTTAAAAATATAAAGCTTCAATTCTTCATTTAAAAATTAAGAAAAAGAAAACCTGTAATAGCTTTTGTTACATTTCTGTATTGTTTTTCATCCTAATTTATATAAAAATTATCTTGTATGTGGGTTTCTAACAAAAAAAAAAATCTAATTTGATTTTATTTCATATTTGTGCTTTCCTTTAACTAAATCTTGTCATGTATTTAAATGCACGTGTTAATACTGTGCAAATTTCAAGAAATAAAAAATGTTCAAATGAGTCATAATGTCAACATATAAATCATAAATGTTCTGAAAATTCTGCTATTTTTGGAGTTCACAGAACCCGAAATACCATTGTAATAGAATTTTTTTTTAGCTCACAGGTTATCAAAGCCGGACCCCCCCCCCCCTCCCCCCGCTTAATTTACATAAATAGGTTTTTCATGCAGAATTATCCGATTTTAAATTTTCAAATTTTATGTATATGTTCATTCTGATAATCCGATTCCTTGATTAGTTTTGGGGGTTAAATTGCTAAGTATAAAGGGGGAGGGGGAACGGGGGCTGATCCCCAGTTAATTTATATAAATGGGTTTTTCATGCAGAATTATCAGTTTTGTTTCAAATTTTATACATAGGTTCATTCTGATAAGGCGCTTCCCTGATCAGTTTTGGGGGTTCATTTGTTAAGTTTACATGATGGAACTGGGGGCTAATCCCCCCCCCTTAATTTTTAGATAATGTGTTTTTCATGCAGAAATATCCGATTTGTTTCAAATTTTGTATATAGGTTCATTCCAATAAGGCGCTTCTCTGATCAGCTTTGGGGGTTCAATGGTTAAATATAAAGGGAGAACAGGGGCGAATCCCCTCCCTAAATTAAATAAATGGGGTTTTCATGCAGAATTACACAATTTGCTTCAAATTTTGTATATAGCTTCATTGTGATAAGGCGTTTCCTTCATTAGTTTTGGGGGTTCATTGGTTAAGTATAAAGAGGGCAACGGTCATTAATCCCCCCACCCCCTTAATTTAGGTAAATGGGTTTTTCATGCAGAATTATCCGATTTGTTTCAAATATTCTATATAGGTTCATTCTGATAAGGCGCTTCCCTGATCAGTTTTGGGGGTTCATTTGTTAAGTTTACAGGAGGGAACTGGGGGCTAATCCCCCCCCCCCCCCTTAATTTAGATAATGTGTTTTTCATGCAGAAATATCCGATTTGTTTCAAATTTTGTATATAGGTTCATTCCGATAAGGCGCTTCCCTGATCAGTTTTGGGGGTTCAATGTTTAAATATAAAAGAGGAACAGGGGCTAATCTCCCCCTAAATTAAATAAATGGGTTTTTCATGCAAAATTTCCCAATTTTCTTCATATTTTTTATAGAGCTACATTATGATAAAGCGCTTCCTTTATTATTTTTGGGGGTTCATTGGTTAAGTATAAAGAGGGGAACGGTGATTATTCCTCCCCCTTAATTTAGATAAATAAGTTTTTTATGCAGAATTATCCGATTTGCTTCAAATTTTGTATATAGGTTCATTGTGATAAGGCGCTTCCCCGGATCAGTTTTGGGGGTTCAATGGTTAAATATAAAGGGGAACAGGGGCTAATCCCCCCCCCCCTCTCTAAAATAAAGAAATGGTTTTTTCATGCAAAATTACCCAATTTGCTTCGTATTTTGTACATAAGTTCATTGTGATAAGTCGCTTCCCTGATTAGTTTTGGGAGTTCAATGGTAAAGTATAAACGAGGGGAACGGGGGCCAATCCTACCCTTAATTTAGATAAATGGGTTTTTCATGCAACATTATCTAACTTGCTTCAAATTTTGTATGTAGGTACATTGGTGAAGTATAAAGGGGAGAACAGGGACTAATTCCCCCCCCCCCCCTCTCAATTGAGAAAAATTATTTTTTAAAGCAGAATTATCCAATTGTTTCAATTTTTTTTTATAAAAGGTTCATTCTGATAAGGTGCTTCCTTGATTAGTTTTGGGGGTTCAATGGTAAAGTATAAAGGGAGCGAAATGGGACTAATCCCCCCTTAATTTATGTAATGGGTTTTTCATGCAGAATTATCCGATTTGCTTAAAATTTTGTATTAGGTTGTTTCTGATAAGGCGCTTCCCTGATCAGTTTTGGGGGTTCAATGGTTAAATATAAAGGGGAAACAGGGGCTAGTCCCCCTAAATTAAATAAGTGGGTTTTACATGCAAAATTACCCAATTTGCTTCATATTTTGTACATAAGTTCATTGTGATAAGTCGTTTCCCTGATTAGTTTTGGGAGTTCAATGGTAAAGTATAAAGAGAGGAACGGTGATTAATCCCCCCCCCCTTAATTTACATAAATGGGTTTTTCATGCAGAATTATCAGATTTGCTTAAAATTTTGTATATAGATTGTTTCTGATAAGACGCTTCCCTGATCAGTTTTGGGGGTTCAATGGTTAAATATATAGGCGGGACAAGGGCTAATCCCCTTAAATTAAATAAATGGGTTTTTCATGCAAAATTACCCAATTTCCTTTAAATTTTGTATATAACACATGGGCTGATAAGTTCCCGGTCTGGCACACAGATGGCGTTGCAATTGCCGAACCGATGCTTTTTTTTTTAGTAAATACTAACCTTTAAAAGGTAGCAGAAAAGATGTCATGATGATTCGCCGTGTGGATAAAACGTTAGAGTGGTTTTATTTGAACAACTTTGTTGATAAACAAAAAAAATGCATAAACAAGAATTTCAAGAATTGTATTTTGATGGGAAAAAACACTGTTCAAACAAAAGCTTGGCTTGATAAGCATTATCCGGACGCTGCACCAGGTAAATCAAACATTATTGACTGGTTTGCTGAATTTAAACGTGGTCGTACGGACACCAGTGATGCACCACGCAAAAGAGGTGGTTACTCCGGAAAACATAAAAATAGTCCAAAAAATCGTTTTGGGGAACCATAAAGTGAAGTTGCAGGCGATAGCTCAGACTCTGAAGATATCCAAGGAACGTGTAGGTTTTATTTTGAATGAGCATTTGTCTATGAAAAAGCTGTTGTCAAAGTGGCTGCCGCGCGTGTTGACTTTTGACCAAAAACAACAATGAGTCAATGATTTAGAACACTGTTTGGAGCTTTTTCGTTATAAAATTGTTATTTATTATTAAACTATTATTATTATTTATTTATTAAATTATTATTATTATTTATTTATTAAATTATTATTATTATTTATTTATTTATTAAATTATTATTATTATTTATTTATTTATTAAATTATTATTATTATTTATTTATTAAATTATTATTATTTATTATTAAATTTATGTTATTTATTAAAGTTATAAAGTCATAAAGTTTTGTTAAAAAGTTGTGTTTTCTTTATTAGACCAGGAACTTATCAGCCCATGTGTTAGCTTCATTGTGATAAGGCGCTTCCTTCATTAGTTTTGGTTGTTCATTGGTTAAGTATAAAGAGGGGGACGGTGATTAATTCCCCCCCCCCCTTACTTTAGATAAATGACTTTTTTATTCAGAATTATCAGATTTGTTTCAATTTTTATATATAGGTTCATTGTGATAACGCGCTTCCCCGGATCAGTTTTGGGGGTTCATTGGTTAAATATAAAGGGGGGAACGTGGTCCAATCCCCCGTAATTTGGATAAATTGATTTTTCATGCTGAATTATACAATTTGCTTCAAATTTTGCATATAGGTTCATTGTGATAAGGCGCTTCCCTGATTAGTTTTGGGGGTCCAATTGCTAAGTATAAAAGGGGTGGAACAGAGGCTGATCCCCCCTTTAATTTAGATAAATGTGTTTTTCATGCAGAATTATCCAATTTGCTTCAAATTTTGAATATAGGTTCATTCTGATAAGGCGCTTCCCTGATTAGTTTTGGGGGTTCATTGGTTAAGTATGAAGGGGGAATGGGGCTAATCCCCCCTAACTTAGATAAATGGTTTTTTCATGCAGAATTATTGGAATTTTCTTCAGATATTGTATGAGGTTCATTGTGATAAGGCTCTTTCCTGATTAGTTTTGAGGGTTCATCGGTTAAGTATAAAGGGGGGGAACTGGAGGCTAATCCCTCCCCCCCTCCTTAATTTAGTTAAATGGGTTTTTTATGCAGAATTATCCGATTTGCTTCAAATTTGGTATATAAGTTCATTCTGATTAGGCGCTTCCCTGATTAGCTTTGGGGGTTCTTTGGTTAAGTATAAAAGGGGGGGAAAGGGGTTAATGCTCCTCCTAATTTAGATAAATGGGTTTTTCGTGCCGAATTATCCGATTTTCTTCAAATTTGGTATATATTTTCATTGTGATAAGGCACTTCCCTGATTAATTTTGGGGGTTTATTGGTTTAGAATAAAGGGTGGAACGAGGGGCTAATCCACCTTAAGTTAGATAAATGGGTTTTTTTTATACAAAATTATCTAGTTTGCTTCAAATTTTGTATATTGATTCATTGTGATAAGACGTTTCCCGCATTAGTTTTGGGGGTTCATTTGTTAAGTATAAAGGAGGGAATGGGGACGAATTCCCTCCCCTTAATTTAGATAAATGTGTTTTTCATGCAGAATTAACCGATTTGCTTCAAATTTTTTATATAGGTTTATTCTGATAAGATGCTTCCCTGATTCGTTTTTTTTTTTTTGGGGGGGGGGGGGCTGTTGGTTAAGTATAAATGGGGAACGGGGACTAATTGTCCATTTTAATTTAGATAAATAGTTTTTTCATGCCGAATTATCCAATTTGCTTCAAATGTTGTATACCGGTTTATTTTGATAAGGCGCTTCCCTGATTAGATTTGGACGTTTATTGGTTAAGTATAAAGGGCGTAAATAGGGGAGCTAATGACCCCCCTCCCCTTTTTCTTTGAAATAAGAGTATAATATGCAAATAGTGTGAATAGCCTGTGAGCTCAATGCCATCAGTTTGACTGAGCACTTTTCTTTTTATTATTTTATTTCCAATTTAATGTATATAAATTTTTTTAATTAATATACTTTTTAAAAAGTTAGTATCCAGCCGAATATTTGATAATCTGCTAAATCACTATTTGTTACATATCGTAAAATTATTGTTATGTTTTTCTACTATATTCCTGTGGCACCATCTTTTTTTCTTTTAATGCTGATTGTGAAATCCCATAGTAACCTATGTAAATTTTAAAGAAATGATAAATTCCGTTATACAATTATCAAAATATAGCTTTCACCAGCAGGAAACAGATGTCCAATGCTGGTAGAGTACATTTTTAAAAATTTCCTTAAATTTTAAATTTTTTAAAAATTTTAGGAATTTTGAATTCTTTATTCAAAGGAAAATTTTCAAATATTTTGTTCTTAAAAATACTTATCGCTGAAGACGAAGTGTCCCCTTAATCATTCTTTGCTCTTGTGCTGTTTTTTATCTTTTTAAATATACATGGTCACTAGCAATTAGTACAATAAAAAAAATTAATATTATTACTGTTATTATTACAGGATAATACTGCAGTGATCAATGTCGCCTTACAGCTAGAACAGATCATCCTTGCCTAATAGAGAATGAGGATGATAGAAAGGACGTCAAGGTGTTTTCGTATGTTGATGGTGTGACACTTTTTTCGGAGAAATGTTCAACTGAGTCAATTTCGTTGCTGTAGCATCCTACTGGGTGTTTAATTAAGACTGTTATCAGGCCGGAATCTAGGCAGGCTTTTTTACTAACTGCATCAATTCTAAAGGAATAAAAGCCAATACCAATCATAGCATAAATACAGTGCTGTAATTTGTTTTATTAAAACATTTTGATTTATAGTTTTGTTGAAAATAAATTTTATTTTTCAGTATAAATGTTTGTTTTATTTTTTCTGTCTTTTGTTGTTAGCCAGAAAAAATCGAGTAATTTATATATTTTTTAAAAAATTGTATTTTGTCAATACGTGCAATTTAATGTTTGTGTAAATTAAATGCGCTTGATTTATTTTAATAAGTTTAAGTAAAAAAAAAAAAAAATAGCACATACATGTTTGCTAAGACCGATTTTTTATTGAATGCACTCTTATTTTATAGATATTTTTTCTGAATTATTTGCAATTTTTAATATTCTGCTATTAAGTGATCTGCCATTGAGGAATAAAAGACTCACAAACATTTATTTCTTTGTTATTAATCATGATAAAAAAAATTTGTAATCAATATACTTTTTAAAAAGTTAGTACTCAGCCGAATATTTGATAGTCTGCTAAATCTCTATTTGTTACATTTTGTAAAATTATCACGTTTTTCTACTATATTTCTGTGTCATCATTTTTTTCCCTTTAATGCTAATTGTGAAATCCCATGGTAACCTATGGAAATTTTAAAGAGGTGATAAATTCCTTTATACAATTATCAAAATATAGCTTTCACCAGCAGGAAACAGATGTCCAATACTGGTATTGTACATTTTTTAAAATTTCTTTAATTTTTAAGAATTGTTTTAAAAAGTATTTTTATTTTAATTTATATTTAAAAAATATATATATATTAACTGACAACTGGACTTCCACTGTAAGTAAGTGCTTATATATTCCATATTTTTGCTTTTTTAATTTCTAAAGAGTTTATAAGTATTATTCACAAGTCCTTATTTTATTTCTTCAAAATATAATGCAGGTTTTAAGTTATCAAATTGGCTTTTGGTAAGTTTATTTAGCTGATTCGCCAGATTGGTGTTATAACTTTTACTTCAATATAATCTTTTGTTAAAATATTGTATGCAAGTACATGATTTCGGAAAGAATTTTTTTTAATTACTTTTTTTACAGCAATTGGTAAATTTTGGTATCTTTTGAAATCTAAGCATAGTTTCATTGCCAATTTCTTCAACGTTATCTAATCAGTTATAATACAGAAAGTTCCGAATTCTTAAAATAGTTAGATCAATATAATTGAAATTATATTTCAGCACTATAATCTCAATTTAAATTAAATAATTGCTAAATAACACTTGTATAGTCTAACAATTTTTAAACAGAGTTCATTGATTTAAATCAACTTGATTTCAATCCTGATTTAAATCAACTGATTTATTTAAATACACTATTTTTTTTCAAATTTAGGTTAAGATATTTCATTATAAATATTATTTTTGACAACAATACATTGTAAATTTAAGGACTGGGAGAGACAGAACTCAAAATCCTTGCTTTTTGAATTTTATTTAAATCAAATATCACACTTAAAAATAAAAATTCTATTTTAAAAATAGAGAATCTCAGCTGAGAAATGTTAAAAGATTAAAGCATAAATTTATTTGTTAAAAAAATATGTACAAATCTTATGTGAATTTTTTAATACAAAAACATGGAGAGTTTCTGTGAGGATTTGTAAAACGTTAGAATAAATAAATATAGGTCAATCAAAAGTATATTTATTGTTATTTTTGTTGATATCTCATGACTTCATTGTGCACATGTAAATAACAAATGGTTTGATATTCCAATGTACTTTATTTATGGAAAGATTCGGAAAATAAAGATTACATGGTTAGTAATACTCTGAAATGTTTTTATATATTTTTTAATATAATTTTAATTTTAATTACTTATAAATGTAAACTAATAAACAACTAAAGTTTTAAAATCTTTAAAAAAAATCAAACACCTGATATAAAAGTTTCTTTTATTTTAAATAAAAAAAAAAATCAAACTTTAATTCATTGCAAACTCTGTAATCGCTTATAAAGAACTCATAAAGCTGGAAAATTGGTATTTCTTTTCAAACATTTTAATAACAAAGAATAATTTTTTCAGATCCATTGAAATTTATACCCAGATAATCATAAGTATTTTTAATATATGCTCCAACTTCATTAAATGAATAGTGTATGTATTCTGTATTCCAGAGTAGTGTATATAATCTGGAATAGGTATGTTTAAAGGAATACTGTATATAATCCAGATCTAGAGTAGGATGTTTAAAATTTCATTTTTTTTTTTCTGAATAAAATTCTTACATTATCTTTTATATTTTAAGATTTTTAATCGAGAAATTTGGTCAAAACAAAAAGATTTAGCTTTTAGTAATAAAGAGTTTATATGCTTTTTATTTTATCAAAGGGGTAATTTAAGGTGGTATATATTTTATACAGAATAGGTCAATAAAAAGTATATTGTTAAATTGCAGTTAGTGTAAATAAGTGATATATAACACAAGACAATTTGTTTAATTTATTTCATGTTTTCAAAAGTAAAAGAGAATTCACATTTTCAAATTATATCATTTTCTGTTGCTCCATTTTTTAACTATATTTTTAACTGTTTATATGATTAAAATATTTCAAATTAAACAAGTGAATGAGTTTCTCTTTATATTTTTAAATTCAAATAAATTTAAATGAGCTTTTCTAATTATTAATTTTAATGATTTAGTAAAGGTTATTTTACTTTAAAACGCGTAATTTTAAAATTGTATTTTGAATTTTTTAAAAAATAGCTGATTTAAATTTTAACAAAAAATGATTTTCATTTACTGAGCCTTTTTGTTATGTAATTTTTAGTTGAGCTTCAAGTTCAAAGTCTTGTACATTTTCAAATTGTATGGCTTCTGAAAATTGTTTATCATCAACGTATTTATTAGGGTTAGCTGAATTCTGTATATTCTTATAATTTACATGACTTCAAAAGTTTTTAGATTTACTTTATTATTATTATTATTTTATGGCATTTTAGACAGGAGAAAAAAATTACCTTCCACATAAAAGATAAAAAAATTAAAGTTTCAATGCTGCTCTATATAAATTTTCAAAATTTATAAAATAGTTTCTGGATTTTTTTTTTTTTTTGTGTGTGTGTGTGTAATAGCAGAAAAGCACCCAAATTAGGTTATAATAGTTAGGTGCAGCAATGTTCCTAATTGGAAAGTGTCTCTGTGACACAAATTGGGTATAAAAAGTGACAAATTTGAAATATCATATGTATTTGGGGACAAAAAACATTTAATCTCTAAACTGTCACAGTAAAAAACAAAGTTATTCTTCTGGAAACTGTCTTTTTAAATTTAATTAAAGAAAAAATAAGCTTAGAGGGTCATATTCATGCCGAAATTGTAGCAAATTCAATAGATACATCTAATTGGGGCATCATGTTTGTTTTTTTCAGTAAATGTTGCCCTATGATAACAAACTGGAATTCACTCAGTCAAGTAGTTTTGAAATTATGAAAATTTAAAGTTTGTAACTCCTAATCTGTAATCGTTGCAAATCAGACTGTAATGTGGGTAGTGTTTTAAGCATAACTTAAAAACTACTTAGCGGAATTAGCTGTGATTTTTGATTTGCATATTTGAAGTTTTTAGAAATCTATTTCTATTAAAATTAATTTTTTTAATTAGTTTAAAAATACATTTTTTTATATAAATTAAACCATAAAATAAACCATAATCTATAATTTTTTAATCGAAATAGATTTCGAAAAGCTTCAAATAAAATATATGAATATAAAATTATTACGTCAAGTATTGAATTGTATAAAAAAAACTCCACAAGCTGTTTAACATTAGGAGTTCCAAACTTTAAACTTCATAATTCTTAAACATTTTGACCAAGTGACTTCCCTTTTGGTATCCTTGAGAAAAAGTTACCGAAAGAGGCAAATATAATGTCAAAGTTAGATGTACATATTGAAAAGTTCGGAGTTTTGTGCAACTTAAGAACGAAGACGACTCCATAAGATTGTTTTTTTTTAAGGCGTAAATTAAAAGAAGTTCTCGTTTTTTCAGGAGGGGCGGTCACTATTGTGATTAAAAAATGTTTTGTATGTTCTTTGTTTTGGATATACAGCAATAGAAGTCTTTCCAGCATCAATAAAACTTCAATGTTAGTTGCATACACTTCATACGCATGCAACATGTCATATACTTGTGCTACACCCAATGACATAAGTGTGGGTTTTAAATATCCAGTCCAAATTGAAAATATTTTGTTCCGTTTTTAATATCTTATTTAACAGTTTTTTGGCATTCCCTAAATATTTAGTGCCTGGGGAAATCATCTCCCACACACACTTCACCACTGGCTACACCTATGTATATTCTGGCACTAATAAGCTGGCATCTCTGTATACAGTTCACTTTGCTATACAGACAACAGATGAAAAGGTTTGTTTTGGGCACTATTTGGATTTTCTTTTATATCGTTTAAAATATATTAATTTTTTTTTTTCCCTAGGAAACATATACACATATTCTAAAGAAAATAAAAGTATATTATGTATTTTATGAACATAAAATCCATTTCATTGTGTACTTTTTATTTATTTATACACTTTTCTTTTACGAGAATTACTTCTTGTTTATAAAGATACTTCCCTAGCATTCCTTGTATAAAATACTTATTTAAAAAAAATGTAAATACCCATGAGCTAAACGTATCAGTATACTTGTAACAAATAAATAAAATTTCAAGCTGATTCTGTATTGTAAAGAAACTTTTGTTATAAAGAGTAGGACCAATAAGAGATGAAAATATTGCTTTTGGACACTGTTTTGATTTCCTTTTATCTCAATTAATTATTATTAAGAACTTTTTTGAATACATACATACATTTTAAGTATTTTGTTATCATAAAATGCATTACATGTAATGCATTTTATGATAACAAATACTTAAAACGTGTGTATGTATTCAAAAAAGTTCTTAATAATATTTAATTGAGATAAAAGGATATCAAAACAGTGTCCAAAAGCAATATTTTCATCTGTTAATGTTCCTACTCTTTAAAACAAAAGTTTCTTTACAATGCAGAAAATTTTCCGATCATAATGAAAAAAAATTCCGTAAAGCAAAGAAAAAGTTTCTATTCTACACAGGAATTTTTAATTTTTTCATGATTAGTTTACTGACTGATTCGGAAAAGTTTCCTTTTTAAAACGGAATACTTTCTGTCTATTCTACCGTTCTACCAAGACATTTCTTAGTGTGAATGGAAGTTTTCCTTTTTAAAACGGAATACTTTCTGTCTATTCTACCGTTCTACCAAGACATTTCTTAGTGTGAATGGAAAGTTTTCCTTTTTAAAACGGAATACTTTCTGTCTATTCTACCGTTCTACCAAAACGTTTCTTTATGTGAATGGAAAGATTTCCGTAAGACCCAGGAATTTATTCTGTGTCTAAAGATTAGTTTCTGAATCAAACAGGAAAAGTTTCCTGACGGAAAGAAAAAACTTTCGTTTTTTTTCGTTTTTTTTTCCGTGTTGGTTCGGAAAAGTTTCCTGTACTATACGGGCAACTGGAAATCCTATTCCTACCGGAAACTTTTCCGAATTTTTTTTTACAGTGTGCTCATCGTTCATGATCTCGTTCAAAATCCTCTGGATCAGTCAAATTTTATTACTCGTATGTCAACACTTTCTTATTTATAAAGGCACTCTAGTTACTTATCACTCAGGATTTTGTCCACAGTACTTTCGACCAATCAAATTTTATTTCTTGTAAGCAACTCTCTCACATTTATAAACATAATCCATTGTTCATCGCTCACGTTTGTAACTCTACGCTGTAGAGAAACGTATGTCAATGTACTTGACGTGTCCCTGTAAACATACACGATATGATGAATGGATGAACCTTTTTACCTTAAAACCATCCCTAGTATACTAGAAGTACCGTGAAAAAGTTACATTCAAATCTGCTCAATTGTTGTTGAGAAAATTGAGGAGACCAAAAACAGAACATTTTTTTTTAAAAGTCGCTTAATAAAGTAAAAGCAATCAAATAAGAATAAAAATGAAAATGGTTGATTACAATAAATTCATGATATTATCATTTATTATACGATTTATTTTCTGTTTAAAGTTTAAACAAAAAGAAACAAGTGGTTTAAGTGTGATCGAAGATCGCACAAAGGGTTAAGTTTAAAATTCCTTTCAAAACACTTTATCCTTCCTTTAATAAATCTATCTAAATAAATTTCATTTTCCAGAGAAAAAAAAAAAAAAAAAAAAGGTCAAGTTTTTTATAAAGTAAAAATTTACCGGTCTATTTTTTTCGTTTTTTCCAAAATATGAAGCGGTCGGATAGCGGGCGAAGCCCGCTATTATACGCTGTCATAATAATATCTGTCATGTGGACTAAATGCGAAATTAAAAAAAATAATAATAATTTCAAAATTAAATTAAACATGTTGTATAGACATGTTGTAAATACAGTATACCTTCAAAATGTTAGACGTCAGATTAATTTTCCTTTTAATTCTCTAATGACGTCATATTAAGCTGCTGTCTGTATTTACATATGCTCATACTCCTTGTATTAGTGAGAAATGTTTGAAAATTTCCGTTTTATTACCAATATGACGACCTATTAATCTTTTTTTCAATTGGTGAAACTTTTTATTTCATATTCATTTTTCACGTGGAAATCTTTCAAGAGAAAATTAATTATTGTAGAAAGAATTTTATTGTGGATTTTTAATTGTTGGCAACTGCTATAACAAAAAATGTTTAAATTTAATAGGAAAAGGCTATTAGTTTTTTGGTTTTTTTTATCTCTCTATATTAAAATAATACGATTTTTTAAAATTTTATGATTTTGAGCTTCATAATAAGGTATTTAGCTATAAGTACACAACATTTCATGACTGTAAGTTACATAGTTTCTGAGAACCGGCTCTGTGACGGACAGGCAACGAAGCGGGAGTAATAGAGTTTCGTGAAATGAACGAAACCCTAAAAAAGAAACTCAACTTTCAGTTTGTAAATACAGTATAAGGCACAAAAAAAAAAAAAAAAAAAAAAAAAAAAAAACCGGACACTTTTAATTTTAGACGGCTTGTCGAATATCTAGATAAATTCTTCTTGAAATTTGGGGTACTATAAAGAAGATGTTAGACCTCATATTTTTCATTGAAGGTTTTGTCACTAGGGCAATTAGGGGGCCAACAACAATTTGAAGAAAAAACACATGTTTGGTATCACCCTGTAAAATAAAATCTACGAAATGATCTGTCTGTCGCTGCAGTATATGAATATGTCGATGTTGTACAATATTTTTGATCAATTGTTTAAGAATAGCATATATATTCATGCAGGTATAACCATTTCTTAAAAAAAATTCAAGAAATTTTTGCATGTTTTTTTGTTTATAGCATGCAGGGTTTTCAACCAAATTTAACGCCACTTTAAGAAATTTTGCCAAACTTTAGTAGAAATAACACAGTATAATTAGAATATAAAAATATTAAATAATTAAGGAAGTTGTAATGAAATAACTTTTAATTGCACTTGCGCGAACTATTACCAAAGATTTTTTTTGCATGATTTGGAAGTCAACTCTATAGACTATAGAGCAACTAATATAAAAATACCAGTGTAGAAAAATCACTAAGATATCGGCGATATAGTGAACTGAATTTCGGTTGCCTTCGAAAAGTAGTCCGATGATAAGGGATTTTCGACAAATTGTGATTTTCTATTAACTGACTTCCAACAAAGGAGTTAGCATTTAAGGAATAACACATGGGCTGATAAGCTCCCGGTTTAATAAAGAAAACACAACTTTTTAACATAACTTTATAACTTTAATAAATAGCATAACTTTAATAATAAATAATAATAATTTAATAATAATAATAATAATAATTTAATAAATAAATAAAAATAATAATTTAATAAATAAATAATAATAATAATTTAATAATAAATAACATAATTTTATAACGAAAAAGCTTCACACAGTGCTCAGAATTATCGACTCGTTGTTGTTTTTGGTCAAAAGTTAACACGCGCGGCACACCCACTTTGACAACAGCTTTTTCATAGACAAATGTTCATTCAAAATAAAACCTACACGTTCCTTGGATATCTTCAGAGTCTAAGCTATCTCTAGCAACTTCACTTTACGGTTCCCCGAAACGATTTTGTGGACTTTTTTAATGTTTTCCAGAGTAACCACCTCTTTTGCGTGGTGCATCACTGGTGTCCGTACGGCCACGTTTAAATTCAGCAAACCAGTCAATAATGATTAATTTACCTGGTACAGTGTCCGGATAACGCTTATCAAGCCCAGCTTTTGTTTGGACGGTGTTTTTTCCCATAAAATAATAATTCTTGAAATTCGTGTTTATCCATTTTTTTGTTTATCAACAAAGTCGTTCAACTAAAACCACTCTAACGTTTTATCCACAGGGCGAATCGTCATGACATTTTTTCTGCTACCTTTTAAATATTAGTATTTACTAAAAAAAAAAGCTTCAGTTCAGCGATTGCAACGCCATCTGTGTGCCAGACCGGGAACTTATCAGCGATGTGTTATCAACGGGAAAGCTTTTGAACAAATGTTTCGACTTTGATAATTCTTTTTCTGTTGGAATAGGCATCACGTTCTAGTGGTTTTCTAAGGAAAATTAAAGCATCAATAAAGAAAGCCATTTGTGGAAAATCCCTTATCATCCAGCTACCTTTATAAAGTAACTGAAATTCAGCTTATTCTATCGCCGAAATCTTTCTGAACTTTCACGATATTCTCTCTTTATATGTATGAGTTGCTCTCACAGAGTTAGAGTTGCAAAAATCCGGTTTATTCCCGGGTTTATTTCCAATAGACCCGGTTTATTTCCAGGTTTATTCCCAAAAGACCTGGTTTATTCAAAAAAAAAAAAAAAAAAAAAAAAAACAAGTTTATTCCCAGGTTTAAACCGGGTTTTTTTTTCTAGCCTTTGCACACAGAGTTGACTACCAAATGATAAAAGAAAAAAAAAATCTTTGGTATTGTTTGCGCATGCGCAGGTAAATATTATGTCATAAAAATGCTGATTATAATTATTCTATGTTGTTTCTACTGTACTTTGTCAAGTTTTCGGAAAGTGACATTAAGTTTGGTTGAAAAACCCCTCCATGCTATAAACAAAACATGCGAAATTTTTTTGATTTTTTAAAGAGACCTTTATATCTCCATGAATATAAGGGCTATTCTTACACAAATGAACACGAATGTTGCACAATATCCACATAATCATGTGGTTCGGCGACAGATCATTTTGTGCATTTAATTTTATAGGCCTATACCAAATAATACTTTTTTTTTTTTAAGTGAAAACTTCTTTAGGCGCGTTGGGCATTTTTTGAGATGGGAAAAAACCATTGAATTCGCGACACCGTTACCGTTACTGTTACCGACACCAAATTAAATTATGTTGCCAATTCATACAATGAAGCGAAAGTATCAAAAGGAAATAGTTCACGTGCAGAAAACGAAATGATTGGTATTATGAATAAAAATAATTCAGAAAATTATTTCAAGATAAATTTAGCACGCGCGGTGAAAACAGATAAAAGTGACTCAACTCGCGAGACTCACGAAAGTTTTAAGAAACGTGGTTACTGATACGGTAATGAAGGGAAATCATTTTATAGAAAAGAAAAGTCTGTTGATAGAAATTATAGATACCGCAAACAATACGCGCAGTATGAAGATAGAAAAAAAGCATAATGTTCACGAATACCGTAAACAAGACAGGCAGCAAAGAAGTCATAATTTTTGGAGTGATAGGAAGCGGGAACCCTATTTTGCAGATAAATGTTATTACAAAAGATATGAAACTACATCTCATGGAAGAAATGATGAATGTATTGAGAGTTGTTAAAATTGTGGATGAAAATTCATAAGTTTCATTGGTATTCATTTCAAAGAAT
This sequence comes from Maratus michaelseni, assembly GCA_963931845.1. Classification (NCBI taxonomy): domain Eukaryota; kingdom Metazoa; phylum Arthropoda; class Arachnida; order Araneae; family Salticidae; genus Maratus; species Maratus michaelseni. The sequence continues at coordinate 54,590,917 of OZ007598.1, read as the reverse complement.
ACCAATTAATTAAATTTCATATATTTTATGTATTTTTAAATTTACGTTTTAAGCAATAAATTGCAATTTTTGTATGTAAAATAATATGCATTATTTTTCATGTACAATAGTGCATTAAATGAAAATTGTAATATAATTTTTGTAGTAGTAGTTTATAATAATGAATAAAAAAAAACACTTCATTTAAAAGTATTTCCTGCACAATAAAACATTTCCTGACGATTCAAAAAATGCACACGTAATTGTTCAAGTTTTCACTTCTGTCGGCACTCCCGGAGTGCCATTGTTTTTTTTGTTTGTTTTTTTCTTTTTTCAAATTATTGTTTTTCCCCTAATTTCCTTCGTGGTGAAATCTTCACGGAAAAATATGAGGTCGAACATCATCTTTATATTCCCGAAGTTCCAGAAAAAATCCTCAAGTATTTCTCTAGGTATTTGACTTTTTTTTTTTGCCTTATTCTGTATAATAAATTTCAGGGCTAAAACCACTAATTTTTCTGGAAATGTGAAAATGTCATTAATGTACTTTTTCATTTTTATTTGACAGGAAATAAGTAAATTAAAATAATTCATGAAAGTCTTTATGTAACATTCTTTCACGTTACAGAGATAAGGCTTTACAAAGTATATTAAATAAAAAAGCATTTACATTAATACATAAATACATATCAATTAGAAAATTTACATTTATTAGCCTTAAATGACGCATATAAATTCAAAGAATCAGGTATTAGAAGTAGAGTAAGAAGGAAGTAAAAGAATATTCTCATCAGTAAAAAGATGAAATTGAAAGTGAAAATAATTTCAAGTAGCCAAATTAAAACTAGATTGAAAGGACGTGAAGATAATAATTTCATGATAATGTCATTTGCTATCTATATCGTGTTACTGTTTGCAGAAAGCAGGTGAAGCAAAAAAAGCCAAAGCAACTTTCAGTTTGGAAAGTTATATAACGATGAAAGCTAAAATAAATGAAAAATAAATATTTTTCTGGAACTCATAGTATGTCAGTTTATAGTGTTTTCAAAAAAGGAAAAAGGAAATTACGACAATTCCTGAAATTTCATTCTTTCACATTCAAAACTAAGGGTTTTGAAAATTTAATCCTTATAAAATTATTAGATAAAAGAAAAAATAACAAATAAGTACACTGTAAAAATTGACCAATGTTTCTTATTTTATGGAAATATACTATAACCAAGAACGAAAATATAATATAATCTTATTTATATCCAAAATTCCGAATAGCGTGTTCCATTGTCTTTTGAATCCCCACAGAAACCAATATATTTCCAAAGTTTAAAGAATTATTTATAAAAACAAAGTATTTTTCGCTGCCCGTATTTTTCAGAAACGTTTCCGAAGGGTTTTTATAGTGTATTAATGAGTGTCCTCAGCCTGGAATACCTGTTTTTCAAATGCTATCCATTCTCAAATAAACATTTTCATGCTCAAAAAATACGTTTAACAGACAAACATGCAAAATTAACAGCGTTAACATTAACATTAAAATTAAGATTATTTCTTTACTCTTTCATGTATAAACTAGCTGGCTTCGCCCGCCAGCGGGCCCATAATTTACATCGGTGCCTCGAATTGTAGAAAATCTCGAATCTTGTAAAACCTCAAACCGGACGAACCGCCGACCCGGGTCCCCGCTGCCTTCGGCACCGTATACCGGTCGTGCTACGCACGCACCGGGTAATCCCTTAATTAGCACATTGAATTGTACAAACCTCTAACCGAACGAACCTCCGACCCTGGTCCCCGCTGCCTTCGGCACCGTATACCGGTCGTGCTGCGCACGCACCGGATAATCCCTTAAATTGCACATAGAATAGTATAAACCTCTAACTGAACGAACCTCCGGCTCGGGCAAACGTTTAAAAAATTCAATAAACTGTTTCAAAAACATGAAGAAACATTACTTTCAACACTTAAAGCAGTCAATTCTGTTCCAGAGTTAGAGAAGTGGACAGAGGAATTTAATGTTATCCTTTTAAACATCATGCAAAAATCACTTAAAAAGAAAAAGTTGTCTCATGAAATTAATGTATCCTGGTATACTGACAAACTTAAAGTACAGCGAAGCCACCTAAATGCTATATATAAACTACATAAAAGAAATCCAGATTCTGTAGAACTCAAGATTAAATATAAAAAAGCCAAAGCAAAATACAAATTAGATATTAAAAAAGCTAAAATTGATTCTTGGATAACATTTTGTTCGGAAACAAACAGTAAGTATGGTACTGCTTTTAAAATTCTGAAGCAGAAATATTTATAAAATACAGATCTCATCCATTCTTTCATGGAATCTTCAACTCAAAATGATACATACAAAGAGATTCAAGAAACGTTACTTCATTACCATTACAATACAAGCCCAGAATTCGAATCATCATTTCAAAACACAAACACACTATCAACAAAAGAATATAACAATTTTAAATTTACCCATAGAGAAATTCAATATGCAATTAACCAACAAAATAAAAAGAAAGCCCCAGGATATGATCGGGTAGATGGCAGAATTTTAGAAAATTTGATAAAAAATAATATGAAGCTTATAAAGTTATTATATAACAAATGTCTCTACCTTGGACACTTTCCTGAAACGTGGAAGAAAGGAGTAGTCATCTATTTTAGAAAGAAAAACAAAGATCCATCAAAACCTGATTCATACCGTCCAATTTCACTACTACCCATGATTGGTAAAATCCTAGAAAGATTAATAAAAAATAGAACTTTAACTTATCTTGAAGCAATAAACTATCTAAAAGATGAACAGTTCGGCTTCCGTGAAAACAGAAGCACTATATCAGCTCTGGAGAGACTTAAAGAGAAAATTGCACAATTATTACAAAAACATACTTATGTGGGCATCATATCATTTGATATTACAGGTGCTTTCGATTCAATAAACTGGCACCAATTATCAGAAATAATTGATGACTCACCGTTACCCAGATACCTCAAAACCTTACTAAAAAATTATATAAGCAAAAGAAGTATAGGCTTAAATCAATATGAATATATAGAGTGGTTCAGGGTATTTAAAGGATGCTCTCAGGGATCCTGTCTTGGACCACTCTTATGGCTTCTTATAGCTAACTACATAATAAAAAATTATAAAAATCTATATGAAGATATTATTGTTTACGCAGATGATTTTTTGATTCCAATATAGAGGGAAATACCGTAATAGACCTGGAAGTTACAACCAACAACAAAATAGTCCATTTTAAGAATATCTGTGATGAACTCGGTTTAAAAATATCAACTCAGAAAACGCAATCAATGCTTTTCGGTAGCAATCTCCTCGAAAGAAGACTTCCGAGATTTAAATTAGAAAATATAAAAATAAAAGTAGTAAAAAATATTAAATATCTTGGCGTATTGTTAGATTCTAAATTCAATTTTACAGATCACATGAAAGACCTTCGAACAAAGATTGCAAACTTTGTAAACGGATTTAGAGGATTTCGATTCTTTAATAAAGGTATCAAACCAGACATCCTGAAAATATGGTATCAAACAGTCATAGAACGCCAAATACTATATGCTTACGAAATTTGGTATCCAAACTTGAATACTGATGGCCGCAAATTACTACGTTCAACTCAGCGTTTGGCATTATTAAACTTAATACGGACCTATAGGACTATCTCTCACGAAGCTCTGTATCTTCTTACTGGAACTCCACCAATCCTAATAAAAATACAGAATGAATTTCAGTACTACCAACTGAAAATAGGAAATAGAAATTTGTTAATCAATAACACACAGCTAAACATTAACAATATAATGCAGAAAGAAAAATCGCATCGATTCCTCAATTACTACAGAGTCCAAAATATCAGAATTATAGAAGATAGAAAATCCATCCATCCAAAAGAATACGATGTGGAAGCCTACACAGATGGTTCTGTCATGCCAGGGGGTGTAGCCAGTGCTTTCACCATATATAAAGATGGAAATAATATACATGATAAAGCAATACGACATCATCCACTGAATAACATATATCAAGCAGAATTAATGGCAATTTATAAAGCAATAAAATGGTTCTCTACCTCCGACTACAATAAACTACTAATTATTACAGATAGTTACTCTTCTATGGAAGTATTAAAAGTTGCTTTTCCTAGAAACTACATTATCAAAAACATTTACAATCAATTACTTCAAATTCCTGATAAATCCATTATAATAACATGGACTAAATCTCATGTGGGTGATACTGGCAACGAAAGAGCTGATCTCCTAGCAAAGCAAGCCATCTTACAAGACCAATATCAATCAAGAAAAGATCTGTTGTTCCCCATTTCAATAGCAAAATTGTATTTTAAAAAGAAAACCATCTCTGACTGGCAAGCCATTTGGGACTCATGTAATAAGGGCAGAGATACCTATAAAATTATAAATAAAGTCGATCCAAATTATCTATGCAAACAGCCAACACTGCCGTATTATCTGAGTAACCATGGCAGTTTCCCACAATACTTACATAAAATAAGAAAAAGAGCCTCACCTAGATGTCCATGCGATAGATAAAGCAGAAGGAGATGCAGTTCACTACATATTCGGATGCTGCCCTCTTATGATCCATCACTTCCCTTTTGATAAGAACGAAACTCTCATATATAACCTTCGTAATATCATTTTCAATCCTTCAAACTCTCAAAAGTTAAAAGAGAATTATAATATTCTCAATAAAAATTTCTCTTTCATTACGAAAGAATTAAAAAAAAAATTGACTGAACTGAACATTGACTTTCTGAACTAAAATACCATAAATTTAGGACATCATGAACTTATAGTACTTCGAAAATATTTTATATTTAACTTTCAATTTGCAAAAAATTGTTATTTTTTACCTTTTATATTTTATTATTGTTATGTAATTATATTCATTGTTTCAAATCTAATAAACAGGCGCCTCCTGCGGTGGGGGTTGGAACGGATGGGTGCTATCGGGGTCGGGTAGCGTTTATTTTTCCCCTCGTGGACTTATTGTTCCTATACCTCACGGGTGGCTGTCCACGAGTGGGTGATTTCGGTCCCCGCTGCCTGCGGCACCGTATAGCAGTCGTTCCGACCCTGGTCCCCGCTGCCTTCGGCACCGTATGACGGTCGTGCTACGCATGCACCGGATAATCCTTTAAATTGCACATGGAATAGTATAAACTTCTAACTGAACGAACCTGCGGCTCGGGTCCCCGCTGCCTGCGGCACCGTATAGCAGTCGTGCTGCGCACGCGCTGCAGTATACGTTAGTTCCACCTTCCGCCACCAGGTGGCGCAATCTGTTTATATGATCATAACTGAAATCGTTAAGACTTTCGATGTCGAGTCGAATGAGCCACACCCCGTCGTTTTCATGCCCGTAGAACCGAAGATAGGAAAGCGCCCCCTAGTGGTGAAAAAACGAAATAAAATCGGTAAGCTGTATCGATGTCGAGTCGAATTGATTTAGACTACCTGAGTTCTAGTTCAAAGACCTGTAGAAAAACTTAAAACTTAAAAAAAAAAAATCGATAACGGGAGAACCCCGCTTTTCCCTATCATAATATCTGGATAGGGGGTCCTTATTACTTTAATTATGATGTTTGGAATCAGTTTGGTGGACATCCGTAACATAGTTTCTTAGTTATAGAAACGGACCACAGTTAAAAGAAAAAAGCGGGGGGGGGGATTGGCGATGACACTGCTTTTCCTCAAACAACTTATGTAGACTACCTGTGTTCTAGTTCAAAGACAGTGAGCTGTAGAAAAACTTAAAACTAAAAAAAAAAAAAAAAAAATCGATAACGGGCGAAGCCCGCTTTTCCCTATCGTAATATCTGGTGCCACTCTAAAACAAAAACTTAAAATACTAAAACTTAAAATAATAATGCAGTTTTTAGACGCGGCCTACTTCTTAAAATCCTAATATCTAGCCGGCACTGTCATAAAAAGCGGGGGGGGGGTTGGCGATGACACTGCTTTTCCTCAAACAACTTATGTAGACTACCTGAGTTCTAGTTCAAAGACAGTGAGCTGTAGAAAAACTTAAAACTAAAAAAAAAAAAAAAAAAAAAAAATCGATAACGGGCGAAGCCCGCTTTTTCCTATCATAATATCTGGTTGCCACTCTAAAACAAAAACTGAAAATACTCGTAATGCAGTTTTTAGACGCGGCCTACTTCTTAAAATCGTAATATCTAGCCGGCACTGTAATGGAAATCTTTCTTTTGCTGTAATTATACAAATAACGATGATTAATTATACAATAAAATAATATATCGGCTCGTAATGAAGATATGACAATAATTTTTAGATATTCTGAAAGCAGAATCCATTTAGCGTCGCCCTGTCAAAGTTTGGAATTTCTGCGCCTCTTAGAATCAGAGATGCCCCACCCCCTCTGTAAAACCCCAGTTGAACGTCATGTGACCTCACCTCCGTCAAAGAAAATGCCGATCCAGACAATCGTCTGGCCGTGCGTCTCCGATCTGGGAATCGCAGCTCGGAAAGAAAAGAAAAATAATTTTTTATCGATCGATTTTTAAAGGATTTTTACGGTTCTAATCGTCGCACGGAAACGATTTTTCGAATTTATGAGACCTGACGACGTCCTGGTTGCGTACGTGCGACTTATGAATTTCTGGCCCCCCGACTTCCGGAGATAGGGGTCGGACCTGCGCTGCGGCTTAAATCGCTCCCTGGGAACCCCCTGCCTTTTCCTTCCCGGACCGGACGTGTACCGGCAACCGTCGGCGGAGGCGAACTTTTCGCTGTTTTGACTTCTCTTCCAACTTCGGTTTCGGTCGGTAATTAAAACACTTTCGCTCATTAATAACTCCCCGGGTCCAGGTCGGAATCCCGACCCGATCGAAACTTGAGCGTCGCGCCTTTTTTGCGAATTTTTCGGTCCGCGTCCGCCGTCCGTGCGTCGCCTGGTCCCGGAGCCTTTGCGGGTACAAAGGTGGAGTGCACAGACAGAAACACACACACACAGACGTTCACGGACATTAATAATATACCCGATTAACTCATGCGGCTGAAAACGTTTACTTGAGAATGGATGACATTCGAAACACAGGTATTCCAGGACCTCATAAAAGTTAGCCCCCCCATGACGGAAAATTAGAAAGTGACAGATGAATTTCGTTTGATCATCGTTTGATCAGATTTGATCAACAATTTTTGTCGTTTGATCGACTTTATTTAATGAGTTATAATTAAAAATACACAGGGGCGGCTAACTTTTAGGAAAATTAAAATGCGCAAAATTAAAAACAAAATTAGTGATTCTTATCAGAAATCGTTAGATCAGATGTGATCAACCATTTTTAGCGTTTGATCAAACCCGGAAGTGCCCGAAAAATCGATATTTATATAAGCTGTCCCCTACAAGTTAGCCCCTCCCTTGACGGAATTTCGGAAATAAAACGGTGTCATCCGACGTAGAGTCGATTGATAAGACTTGATCAACCATTTTTAGCGTTTGATCAAACCTCGAAATCTCCTAAAAATCGATATTTATATAAGCTGTCCCCTACAAGTTAGCCCCTCCCTTGACGGAATTTCGGAAATAAAACGGTGTCATCCGACGTAGAGTCGATTGATAAGACTTGATCAACCATTTTTAGCGTTTGATCAAACCTCGAAATCTCCTAAAAATCGATATTTATATAAGCTGTCCCCTACAAGTTAGCCCCTCCCTTGACGGATTTTCGGAAATAAAACGGTGTCATCCGACGTAGAGTCGATTGATAAGACTTGATCAACCATTTTTAGCGTTTGATCAAACCTCGAAATCTCCTAAAAATCGATATTTATATAAGCTGTCCCCTACAAGTTAGCCCCTCCCTTGACGGAATTTCGGAAATAAAACGGTGTCATCCGACGTAGAGTCGATTGATAAGACTTGATCAACCATTTTTAGCGTTTGATCAAACCTCGAAATCTCCTAAAAATTGATATTTCTAATTAAAAATGCGCAGGGGGGCTAACTTTTAGGAAAATTAAAAATGCGCAAAAAAAAAGAAAAAAAATAGTGATTCTTATCAGAAATCGTTAGATCAGATTTGATCAACCATTTTTAACGTTTGATTAAACCCGGAAATGCCAGAAAAATCGATATTTCTAAGTGCAGAAACCGTAAAAGTTAGCCCCCCCCCCTTATTGAAACTGGCGGAAATTCGGAACAAATTTGATGTCAACGGACGTAGAATCGTTTGATCAGATTTGATCAACCATTTTTAGCGTTTGATCAAACCCGGAAGTGCCCTAAAATTCGATATTTTTAATTAAAAATGCGCAGGAGGGACTAACTTTTAGCAAAATTAAAAATACACACACACACAAAAAAAAAAAATAGTGATTCTTATCAGAAATTGTTAGATCAGATTTGATCAACCATTTTTAGCGTTTGATCAAACCCGGAATAGCCAGAAAAATCGATTTTTCTAAGTGCAAAAACCGTAAAAGTTAGACCTTTCCTTATTGAAACTGACAGAAATTCGGAACAAATTTGGTGACATCGGACGTAGAATCATTTGATCAGATTTGATCAACCATTTTTAGCGTTTGATCAAACCTGGAAGTGCCAGAAAAATCGATATTTCGAAGTGCAGAAACCCTAAAAGTTACCCCCCCCCCTCCTTACTGAAACTGACGGAAATTCGGGACAAATTTGGTGTCATCGGATGTAGAATCATTTGATCAACCATTTTTAGCGTTGGATCAAACCTGGAAGTGCCTGAAAAATCGATATTTCTAAGTACAGAAACTCTAAAAGTTACGTCCCCCCCCCCCCCCGCCTTAATGAAACTGACGGAAATTCGGGACAAATTTGATGTCAACGGACGTAGAATCGTTTGATTAGATTTGATCAACCACTTTTAACGTTTGATGAAACCCGGAAGTGCCCGAAAAATCGATATTTCTAAATACAGAAATCCTAAAACTTAGCCCCCCTCCTTTTTGAAACTGAAGGAAATTCGGAACAAATTTGATGTCAACGGACGTAGAATCGTTTGATCAGACTTGACCAACCATTTTTAGCTTTTGATCAAATCCTTAAGTGCCCGAAAAATCGATATTTCTGAGTGTAGTAACCCTAAAAGTTAGCTCCCCCCCCCCTTATTGAAGCTTACATAAATTAGGAACAAATTTGGTGTCATCGGATGTAGAATCATTTGATCAGATTTGATCAACCATATATAGCGTTTCATCATATCCGGAAGTGCCCAAATAATCGATTTTTCTAAGTGCGGATACCCCTATAAAAGATAGCTCCCTCTTATTGAAACTCACGGAACTCACTGTCGTTTCATTATGGTTATTAAAAATGGTTGATCAAATCTGATCAAATGATTCTACGTCCGATGACACCAAATTTGTTCCGCATTTCCGCCAGTTTCCATAAGGGGGGGCTAACTTTTAGGGTGTCTGCACATAGAAATATCGATTTTTCGGGCACTTCCGGGTTTGGGGCACTTCCGGGTTTGATCAAACGTTAAAAATGGTTGATCAAATCTGATCAAATGATTCTACATCCGTTGACATCAAATTTGTTCCGAATTTCCGTCAGTTTCATTAAGGGGGGGGGGGCTAACTTTTAGGGTGTCTGCACTTAGAAATGTCGATTTTTCGGGCACTTCCGGGTTTGATCAAACGCTAAAAATGGTTGATCAAATCTGATCTAACGATTTCTGATAAGAATCACTAATTTTTTTTTTTTAAGTTTGCGCATTTTTAATTTTCCTAAAAGTTAGCCTCCCCTGTGCATTTTTAATTATAACTCATTAAATAAAGTTGATCAAACGATAAAAATTGTTGATAAAATCTGATCAAACGATGATCAAACGAAATGCATCTGTCACTTTCTCATTTTCCGTCATGGGGGGGCTAACTTTTATGAGGTTATTCCAGGCTGAGGACACTAATTAATGCACTATAAAAACCCTTCGGAAACGTTTCTGAAAAATACGGGCAGCGAAAAATACTTTGTTTTTATAAATAATTCTTTAATTTTTGGAAATGTATTGGCTTCGGGGGATTCAAAAGACGATAGAACACGCTATTCGGAATTTCGGATAACTCAGAAGATTATATTATATTTTCGTTCGTGATTATAGTATATTTTCTTAAAATAAGAAACATTGGTCATTTTTTACAGTGTAAGTACACTGTAAAAAAGGGCAAATGTTTATTAATCTAGTTAAATATAATATAATCAAAATATATAATAACCTCTTCCGAGTTACTTACGATTCCGAAAAGCGTTCTTTAGCTTTAGAAACCTCGGAAACCGATATATTTTCGAGATTTAAAGAAGATTTATAAAAACAATTTTTCCTTAGCTGCCATTTATTTTCGGGAACGTTTCCGAGTAGTTTGTATAGTGTATTAATCAGTTTTCTCCATATGGAATATAGGTTTTACATTCTCAATCAAACATTTTCATGTTCAACAGACATGTTTTATACAAACAAACTTGATAAATTAGCAGCATTAACATTAACATTAAAATCAATGTTAGTTTGTTACTAATACATGTATAAATTCAATTACGCAACTGAAAATGTTTAATTAAAAATTAATAGCGTCCTAAAAACCGATATTCTGGTTTGAGAAAACTCATTAATACAACTCGGAAACGTTTCCTAAAATCAGTGGCAGCAATAGAAACTGTTTTTTATAAATGATTCTTTATAGCTGGAAACATATTCGTTTCTGATGTTTCTAAAGATAAAGAACGCTTTTTGGAATCATGGGTAACTCGGAAAAAGTTATTGTATATTTTCATTCATATATTATATTTTCTAAAATTTATGAAACATTTGTCTTTTTTTAGAGCGTAAATATTACATTTATCGTTATTAGAATTCAATTATGTTATCGGCATACAAATTTGGAATTTGTTTTAAAAGCATTGTTAAAGGGGAATTCTTATTGTGAAAAACACGTGAAAGTGAAAGCGAAAATAAATACAAAGCAACTAAATTAGAACTAGATAACTAGATTAATATTTGAAAATTTAAAATCTTAAAAGTGGAGTTTGAGCATTGTTAGTATTACCTTATAAATCTTTATCTGTGTATGTTTTTTTCTTAATTATAAGAATCACATTTTTTTTTTAATTAAACTTTTTCATATTTTATAACAGTTTTTCTCATTAGGGAAGCTAAAAATTCCTTAAAAGTTGTCAAAAGAAAGCAAAGTGTTTATAATTTTCTACTGCGTAAAAATGAGATAAAAAAAATAGAAGGCGGATTTTTCTTTTAAATAAATTACATTAATGATAATACTCCTTCACATTTCGAAAGATATGGTGTTATACGCATTCAAAGAGACAAGGTTAATTTTCCACGATTTTCACGGGCGGGGAAAAAAAATGCAAAATTTAGAAGACTAGCATTTTTTAACACAACGTAAAAAATTTCAATATTTAACTAACTGACCCTCCCGGCGTTGTCCAGGTACGTGTTAGTAATCTTTAAAAAATCTCAGATTTGCATGGTTTTATATTTTTAACCCGATTTTGTATAAATTTATATTTTTTAATGAAAAATTCTCGAAAAAATATTGATATTTAGTAGGAAAATTCACTCTTAAGAAGATGATTTCTTGTTTTTTCATGTAAGGTCGTTTCATCGTGTTTTTTTTTTTTTTTTTTTTTAATAGTTCTTGTTGTCCGAACACTTTGAAATTTTTATAGGTTATAAATATAACGGTTGCCAGTGTAAAAGTTTCATGAAAAAATGTTATCTAGTTGTAGAATAAATATGTTTTCTTCTCGCATTTTTTTTTCCGAGTCGGGTCCTTTAACACGTGGACGATTAAAAAAAAATGAGGATAGCTTTTTACTAAGTTTTAATTAATATCTCGGCTAATTATAAAAATAAAATAAAAATCTGAGCATCAGGTGCATCAAGGCCTACCTTGGACTATCATCTTACACATTTTCAGACTTCTATATATGCGGTAGATTTTACTAGCCATCGCCAACAGACACACACATACACAGAATGAAACTTTCTTCTGTTAATATAGATTGTAATCTTTAACATTGCAATTTATTCATTAACAATATTGGTAAACAAACAAAAGCATTTTGGAGTTCGTGTTTCTTCTTTATTTTATTATTATTTTTTATTTTATTTTTTATTTTATATTTTTATTTTTCTAGAACTTGCCAATACATACATATTCGATTTTTTTTAATGTTTAAATAATAAAAATTAATAAATAATAAATATAATAATTAATAAAGAAAGAAAGAAAAATAATTTAGTTTAAAGAAATAAAAAAATAATCTGCTTAGTAGATTATTCATTTTGATTGTTCTGCAATTTAATAAATAAAAATAATAAACTGCTTAATTTATTCATTTTGATTGTTCTGTCTTTTAATATATACAAAGTTAAACTGCTTAAAGGTAAATTAACAGGAGATTATAAAAAAAAAAATGTAAAATAAAAATCATATTCAAAAAATTTTCTACAAATTAAAACTTGGAAATTTTTTAAGAAAACTTTTCTAGTAATAATATCCATTATCTATATACAAGGTAATTTGAAACTCCTGGGCAAAACTTTAAAGGGTGATAGAACTTAGAACACGCCTAGACAAGATCAAAACACCATACAATGCATGGTCGTAACTCAAGCAGAAAAACGCTAGAGGGCGCTTTCTGATTAGGGAGAGAACCACGTTTTCTACACAATATCTAACAAATGATTGCTAATTTTATTTATGCGGAATAGTGTTATACCTAGGATGCTAATATGGATGAAAATTAGAAGAATAAATAAAGAAATTGTAAAATAAGTAGAGAGTAGAGGAAGGGGGGGGGGGGTGTATTTTAAAATGGAACAAATTTCCTCCAGAGAAATTGAGGGTGAATCAGAACTCATGGACGAAACTTTAAAGGGTGATAGAACACATCTAAACAATCTATTTTCGCCATACAATACATGGGCGTATTGCAAGCGACCAACCGCTAGAAGACGCTGCCATTAAACACACCATGCGCTGGTTTTTCACACACATCGTCATTTCTACCGTGGATTGCAAAAAAGATAGCTGGTTTTGCTAATCATGAAAAGACGAACATGCCGTTTATGCATAGTGCTGCAGTTGTGAGTGCTCCGGACGTTTTAACTGCGTGTAGTAAACAGAGTTCTCTTCACAATCAGAAAACACCCTGTAGCGCTTCACCACTTGAGTTACGATCATGCATTGTATGGTGTTTTGAGCTTACCTAAGCGTGTTCCATCATCCCTTAAAGTTTTGCCCAGGAGTTCCAAATCACGCTGTATAATATAAAAATCAAATCAAAACTTAGATGTGCATCATGAGTTTTCAAACTATAGTATTAAAAAAAAAATTCCCCGACGGCTCGGCCTACAGGCACAGGTAGATTTCGAAGACGCAAACTGTGGGACGCCTGTTTATTGGGAACTGCAGAAGAAATTACCTTTTGGCCATGATGCGGCAGTTAGGACCGCCCACTTCAAAATCTACCTGTGTCTGTAGGCGGAACAAGCAGGGATTTCTTTCTTTTTTTTTTTTTTTTTTTTTTTTTTTTGCTGTAAGGGTTGGTCCTATAAAAAACTTGTCAATATAAAAGTTGTAGATAATATTAAGAAGACTTATAATAAATTTAAGCGGATTTGATATCTTGTGAATTGACGAAGTTATGATTTTTTTCTTCTTAAACTCCTATTTTCTCCCTCCTTGAGGCCATTTTAATGATATCAATAATCTGTCTTGCATACATTTTTGGCCCTTTTCCTAGAATTAATACCTAGAATTATACTAACTTTAAACGGATTCGATATGTATCCTAATTAAGAAGTTATGGGGTTTTTTCTGTTTTCACAAAACAACCCCTTCCATTGCTCCCCCCCTGGTCCTATTTTGCCCATTAACGAACTTGACCGAGATTTTCTGCCCCTTTATTTTATGTATTAGTTTGGAAGAGATTTATAGATTTATAGAAGTTATCGTGTCCATAAAAAAAGGGATATAGATAGATAGATCTTTTGGGTTCTAGGTTGGTTGGTTATTTATTACGGCTGATTATCTGCGTTAGGGATATAGGCCGGCGGGGGGGGGGGGAGTGCCCTCCATGGGGTCTTTTTAAGGGACCTAACCCGGATTTACGGCAAGGTTAGGTGAAAAACACAGAAAACTCTGAACAGTTAGGTCGACGAGCGCGACAGTGGTTTGAACCCAGCACCTCCCGTCTACCAGCTTTGAGAGCAGAACCTCTCAACCGCTGGTGGTGCTTTGGGTTCTAGGAGTCATGATCGGCGTATAGATCTGCAAAGTTTTTTCAGAAATTCCAACATAGGGGAGAATGTAATAGGTGTAGTATTTCTTACGAAATCTACCTAAGAAACGATGAACATTATTCCGTTCATCGTGAGAATATTCTACCCTTCCAAAAGCAAAAGATAATCCACTCGCATTATGAAAATTAATTAACAGGAAGCAATGAAAATATTGACGTATGAAAGCAAAGTAATACGCCCTGATGGAAATTATGTTTACAAAAAATCGAGGAAAATAATGCTTTGTTGCTTGATTGCTTGTCATTAAAGTGTGTGGCGCAATTGATGAAATTTTACCTCCTTTTTTTTCTCTCTTTTTTTTCTTTCACCTTGTTGAAAAAGCGGAAGAAGATTTCTCAATGACAGCTGGCTCTGATGCACGAAATTGAGGAAAGAGAACAGCTGTAATTTTAAAACTTTTATTCTTTAATATTTTTATTATTTTTTAAATTTATTTTTTGGTAATGTTTTTCTGTAAGAATGCCCGTTAAAAACTTTAAAGACACGGGCGTCGTACTGAGTGAAGAAAATAGCTGTGAGTTCTAAAATAAATATGTAATTAACAAATTTGCACTTCTTTTACCTTCTTCCAAAATTTTCGTTTAATGTTCAATCAATGTTTAAAATTGTAGTTCGCATTTTTTTCTGCCCTGTTTCATTAAAATTTGTAAGTCCCCACTGGTATACGGAATATGCCATCAGTGTATTTGTGTATTATATTCAATTTTCAGTCTTACTTAAACATGTTTTTATATATATAAACTTGATGCCTATTACTGTTATACTATTACTAGACATTAGACCAGGGCATGAAATTTCAGTTGAAAAGGTACTAGCCAGACTAAAATTTTTGCTCGCCACTATTTTCATTCATTCAGACAGTAACGTCGGCCACCACACCTGCCCAGAAAATGAACTATTTATGGCAAACTGAATTTAAATTGACAATTGTTAGAAGGAGCTGTCTGTTAAATCCAGAATATTTTACATTGATGAAAAATATGAACAATTTTTAAAATGTTAAAAATTTGAGAGAAAGCGAATAATTTTTACCGTGTTTCAAGCAGCTGAGCTTAGGTGGCGAAACCTGATTCACTTCGCGCAGGAGTGAAGAACGATCAGATTCGGCCTCGGAATCGAAAAAAGCAGCCTTGGCACTTGCGCGGTGCGAAAGCGTGGGAACGAATGCAGACGGGGGAAGTTCATTCTTCCGTTGGAGAGAAATGGAAGTGGGTGACACCGCATTTGTTCTTCTTTTGGACAATAAATGCCGTCGCTTGATTTTAAAACACTTCCACGTGTCGCTAGATTGAGGCACGATATTCTGAGCGTATACAGTTTGATTTGAAGCAACAACATTTGAAAAGACGAAACTTACTCGCCAACCTTAAATATTTGCTCGCCAATGGCGAGCTGGTGAGCG
This sequence comes from Maratus michaelseni, assembly GCA_963931845.1. Taxonomy (NCBI): domain Eukaryota; kingdom Metazoa; phylum Arthropoda; class Arachnida; order Araneae; family Salticidae; genus Maratus; species Maratus michaelseni. The sequence goes on along the minus strand of OZ007598.1, from coordinate 54,575,161 downwards.
AAATTTCGTGCCCTGCATTAGACACTATTCTTTTTTAGCATAAAAAATGATATTTAGTTTTCAAAAGGTGTTGGCTCATCGAGTACGCCTTCCGCGTCTTTATATCACTGAAAACCGTCCGCATAATTTTAATTTTAATTAGCTTTCATGTTTATTACTTTTATGCTACTACGGGACATGGCATTTAACAAGGATATCATTAAAAGTTGTTATTTAGGCTTTAAAAACTGATTGCGCATAGAGTGCGCCGCCTGTGTCTTTATATTACTTAACTGAAAAAAAAATTGTTGATTTTATGGTGTAACACTCCATATTCCAGCTGCAGTGTTATACCGTAAAATTAACAGTAATAAACAGTAAAATAAGCAGTAATACGCTATTTACGTAGCTTTAAATGTTAACTTCAACTTCGAATATTTTGACAGACGTTATCTAATAAAGAGCTGCTTGCTCTCTCTCTTTTTTTTTACAATCTGAGCAATTGTTTTTCCATAGATTTTAAAACTTAATCAACTAAAATTTTCTTTTTTTCTCCTGTTTTTTCAGAAAATAATAAAATTTGTTCTTCTCAGAAAATTTAAAGTATTGAAATATTAACAAAAAAAGGAACTAAGGATTTTTCGTCAGGAGACAATTTTCAGATCTAATTTTTTTTTTTTTTTTTTTTTTTTTTTTTTGTTCACATATTATAAAATTCTGTTAAATGGGGAATCAGGGAGCAGTGCCTGCCTGACGAAAAAATAATAAAATGTTTCAATTTGTTATTCGAATTTTTTAATATGTCCCAACTGCTATATTTCTTTGATTTTTTTTTAACACTGTCAAAAAAAAAAAAAAAATTAATCTAGTTTTTGTTTTTTTGGTTTACGAAAATATAATCTAATCTCTACCGAGCTACCCGTGATTCCGAAAAGCGTTCCTTCATCTTTATAAGTATCTGATAAAAAACTTCTGCTCCGTGAAGAAGTATAGCTCCCGACGGCATAATGTAAATTAGTCGAATTAAGTTAAGATCTAGTGCACGATAGACAACTTTAAAGGGGAGTATCGTAAATTAAGTGCATTTTTTTTTCTTTTCATTTGTTCTTTTCACTGACTTTGCTTTTATTTTATTGTTTTATTTTATTTATTTTTTAGTGTTTCCATTTAGCTTTATGAATACATTTCAGTGTTTCGTAAAAACTTTATTTTTTTTCGATATTTATGTAATTTTAATTATTCTAACACAGAGAACAACCAAACACCGTCAATGCCTGTTTTAAATTACAGTGAATTTAAATTAATATATGTATACTAAAATTTTAGTTCTATAATTCATAGAAGTATGTTTATTTTTTATTTAAAAAATATTTTTATCTTCATTATTATACTCTAAGTCAAATTAATAGTGATGATACCTTACCTAATATTTATTTTCATTTACGTAACTTGTGTAGAGATCAGCAAAATAATTCATAGATGCAATTATTTTTGTTTAAAGTACTAATAATCCGACACAATGTTAATCACTTAAAAAAATAATAACTACTATGTATTATTATTACTATTATTATTATTATTATATTTCAAATAAAGATAATGGAGGACAATTTATTTTAGTTGTATCAATGTAGCTTATACAAAAATTCCTAATATAACATAACTTACAGTTATAAACGTTATCATTCAAATAATAGCTCAATTTATAAAATCTGCATTTTTACAAAATCACAGAATACGATCACTAATTATAATTAAATTATTAAATTATTTATTATAATTTAATTTAATTTGAATTTTTTTTTCAATGTCTTCAATTATAGACTATTACACTGTATTTAATAATAATTACGCTTCAAACGTTTGAATAATAACATTTATAACTCTAAGTTGTGTCTTCTTCATATTCTTTGTCTTTGAAACCAATAGTTTTCCGAGATTTAAAGTAACAAAGTTTATTTTGCTGCCCGTCATTTTTTAAAACGTTTCCTAGTAGTTTTTATTAGTGTTTTACTCAGTTTTAGTTATCAAAATATCGGTTTTTCGAATGTTATCAATTTTCAAATAAACATTTTTAGCAGCGTAACAGAATTTATACATACAAAAGTAACAAAATAGTATTAATGTTAATGCTATTATAATGTAAATGTTGTTAATTTATCATGTTTATTGAATATAAAAATGTGAGAATTGATAGCATGTACGAAAAACGATATTTTGTTTTAAGAAAACTAATTACTTCAATAAAACGTTAAAATTTCAGTGCAAATTCAGGACAGAATCATGAAGCAGATCTGAGATTAAATAGACCCCACACTGCGTTAGCAAGATTAGCACAAACTGAACCTATAAAAGTAGATTTCAATGGATCCAAAATTATATTCCGCACAAATAATCACCAAGAAACTATCATAAGAGAGTCTCTGGAAATAATATCTAAAAAAGAAATAGTCTGCAACGATGTATTAGTATTATCATATGATATCCGCGCAGTCTGGAATGAATTAATACATCATTGATTAACCTGTACTTGTTTTTGAAATGTTGAATGACCTTTCCCATCCCACCTTATATTCCACACCCTTGAAGTAAAATGATTTGTTCCGGGCAAGCTAGAAGACGCGAAGTGACAACAACTCAACTTAACTATTAGTTTTTCACTGATGATGACCGATATATTTTAAAATTACTTTAATGTGCTTTTAAATGTTTTATGTATGTTTTTACGCACCTTCAAGCAATATATTTACATGTATTTGTATCTTCATGAATTCTAATTACTTCACTTTAAATATTACTCGGAAACGTTTCCGAAAATTACGGGCAGCAAAAGAAATTTTTGCTTCAGAACTGCTTCTTTATACCTCGTAAATCTATTGGTTTCTGAGGTTCAGAAAGATAAAGGAACTTCTTCGGAATCGTTGGTAACTCGGAAGAGGTTATATTATAATTTCGTAAACCTTATAAAAGATAATAGCTAGATAATAAAAAAAAATATTTGTCTATTTTCATAGTGTATGTTGATATGCTAAAAAATTACTTTGCACGTGAGGTTCTGACAAAAAATTCCAGTTTAGTTTATTTCATGTTTATGTTCTCCAATAAATAAAGGAAAAGGCGAAAATTAGGTTTACAAAATTATCGAGGAAAATAATGCTTAGTAATTGTCGCTGAAGTATGGTGCAATTGGTGAAATTTTATTGCCTCTCCCCCTTTTTTTCCCCTTTCTTTCACGTTGTTTGAAAAGCGAAAGAAGATTTATCAACGACAGCTGGCTCAGATTTTGCATTTGAGGAATAAGAACAGCTGTACCTTTAAAAATTTTATTAACTTGTTTGTTTTAATACATATATACTTTTTTCTTTTGTAAAATTAAACTTCGAATATTTTAACAGTCCGTATGTAATAAAGGGAAACGCCCATTTTAATCTCGCACGACAATAAAACAGAATAATGTAATACAGTCATACATTAATTTTTTTTAATGACTTTTAATTAGATTTCAAAGACTACCCGTTCAACAATTTATTTTTGTTTAATATTTCTTTTAATTGACAAATTTGAGGAATAAGAAGAGCTGTACTTTAAAAAAATATATTCACTTGTTTGTTTTAATATGTATATTTTTCTTTTTGTAAATTCAAACTTCGAATATTTTAACAGTCCGTTTATAATGAAGAGAACCGCCCATTTTCATCTCGCATGCCAATAAAACAAAATAATAAAGCACAGTTATACATTTTCTTTTCTATTTTTTAATCATTATTAATTAAATTTCAAAGTCGACTCGTTCAACATTTTTTTTGTATCATTTTTCTTTTAATTGGTAAAACAATCATCATATGAAAAAATACCAATAACCATAATTTATTTAATCAAACGCGCTGGGTCAGCCCCGGACCTAACATTTTTCTAGAGGCTCGGGTCGAGCCGGACTGGGTTTAGTCATCACTCTTTCCAGACGGGCCAGACTTTTTTACGGACCATACTGAGCCTGGACTTCATTATTAGTAGAGATCTGCACGGGCCGAAATTTTCAGACCCGTGCAAAAATCAGTAAAATGGGGCCCGGCTGAACATTTTTTTGCAAAAAATGCATCGGTTTTTAAATTGCCATTGTTCTACAATTAAAATTCTTTTTAAAGGATAGCACATGCATTTCTACGAAAAAAAAATAAAGTACAGTAAAACGTGTGAAATAGTACTTGTCTAGATTTTCCTGCTAAGATTGGAACCTGTCTATAACGGATATTTCCTCTCTGCTGATTTTTCTTCTCTTACTGAATCGTCATTTGAATGTAATTGTCAATTTTTTTAATCAGTGTTTATGTACGTAATTGTCTAAGTGGTCATTAATGTTGTTGATATTTTGCATTCAATGCATTTCGAACATAATCTACTTATAATAAAATCCGAAGGCAAGAAAGTGTCTGTAACCATTCTGGGCGCGAGCACTTTGGTCTGCGAATCGACGGTAGTTAAACGCCATGTTGGGCTTAATGAAAAACCTATGCTAGCTACAGCTAAATGAGATAATATCTTCTACATGAAAGCATGCCTGTTCAGCATATTTTCCTATAAAACATGTATATCATATCCTATTATAATGTTTTAAGTTCTTAATTAAAAATCCTGATTAAACATAGGAATCCCAGATCTAAATAAACGAACACTGTTATCCAGTATTATATTACGCTTTCTTTTTAAATATTCTGGCGCCATCTACCAGCAAACAATACAACAGGCATGAAAGAGTTCCTCCTAAAGGAGAAATTCCACCTTTTTAAAGCAATTTTGGACATTCTCTTGTATTGATACAAAAATGCAAAGAAAATTGTAGAGAGGGGGGGGGGGGGGTCTGAGAAATTTAATAATCAGACATTTTGTCTACTCAATTCCTTGGAGTTTGTTTTTGAATTGCTGTGCAAAAGAGCCATCAAATGAAAGGCGAACTTATATTATAAGTATCTGAAAGTGAATGAAGTTGCGTATAAATGAATGTTATAAATGATGTTATAAATGAAGTTGTTTAAAGTGCCTTTGCAGAGTGAAATTTCTTTTAAAGGAAGTTTTCATAAGGTTCTCTTTTTAATAGAATAAATTGTCTTATTTATACAACACTTTTGGATAATTTCACTGATGCATTTTTGGAGATTTATTTCTGGAGAAGAGATTGATTTGACGTGTAAATATTTAGCATGGAGATTTTTTTTTCTTTTGGAAGAAGGGGAAAAATCTTGAACAGCCAAATCATCGAGAATAATATTTGTTTTGGAAAATTAATCTCTGTACTTCTGTACATAAGTTGATCAGATATATTTGGATTTATACCTTTGGCAAACTGTATTCAATTTTATTTTTTGATGTAATTATGCTATGCATTTATTGTTAGTTTAAATTTGTTTTTAGTACTTTCTAAGTTATGGAAAAAAATAACAATCATATGTACAGTTATATTGCATTTTATTGTATAAATAACTCTTAAAATGTGTCTAAATTATAAGAGTTTGGCGCCATTGTATAGATGGAAAAAATTCTCCAACTTTTTTCCTGTTTCCCACTTTCATGCCTGATACAAACAAATTTTGAAATTTTCTTTCCATCGTAAATAAAATGTTTTTTTCTTATGAAACATAATTAAAATATAAGGAATAAATAGTACCGAGTAATTTCCATTTAATTTTGCTTCTATAATCAAAAAATGAGCTATGTGGTGAGTCAAGCTCTTTAGAAACTCATTGATAACACTTATTTACAAAAACTTTCGCACATGGATTATTTTTCAATATTTAATTTGAATGTTTTGTCCAATCGTTGAACTATTTCAAAAATTTAATATTGAGTAAAAAATAAAATAAAAAAATTAAAAAATTCCTCATCATTTGTATTTGTAGAAATTCTACAATACATATACCTTTCAATAATAAAATCTTGATGTTGTTTGTTTGTATGAAGCCTTATGAAAATAAAGCGCAGATCAACTATCTGCCATTTTTGACGGAGGTTATATACTATAATTTCATATAAAACATGTATTCTGTAAACAATTTTTTCTGTAAACACTTTTTTTTTTCAAAAATTGCGATGATTTCTTCAGTAGGGAGGATTTGCGTTGATCGATCCAGTATTACGCTTCTGTTTTAAATATTGTTTTGGCGCCATCTACCGGCTTTAAAATGTACTTTTCTACAATACAAACCTTTCAATAATAAAATCTTCATGCTGTTTGTTTGTATGAAGTCTTATGAAAATGGAACGCAGATCAACAATTCGTCATTTCTGACGGTGGTTATATACTAGTCTGAAAATAAAATCTATGCATAAGCAAGTGTGCTTTTTGAATAATTTTAATTTTAGAATAATGTTGTTTCAGAAATATCGGCATGTTTTGCAGAAATTCAATCGGGTCGGGCTCGGTCCGAGGTTTTCATTTTTATGCCGGACCGGGCCAAAAAAATTGTACGGGCCAGGCCGGGCCAAAAAATATTATATGGGCCGGGCTGGGCTCGGTCCGAACTTTTTGCTTTTAAACCGAACCGGGCAAGTCCAATAAATTATTTATACGTGCCGGACCGGTCTCGGACTGAACTTTTAACTTTTATACCGGGCCAAGCCCGGGTCTAGAAATTTCGCCCCGTGCAGACCTCTAGCACAGACTCTGTTGCTGGTTCAAAACAAAGCCATAAATTGCACTGATTTTTAAACTATATTTTTTCTAATTCATTCATTACGAAACATATTTTTATTTACGTAGTAAACGTTTTGATAACTCCTCTTTCATATCAGTATTATCTATTACTAGTATATAACCCCCGTCAAAAATGACGAATTTTTGATCTGCGTTCCATTTTCCTAAGACTTCATACAAACAGCATGAGGATTTTACTATTTGAAGGTTTGTATTGTAGATGTTTAATCTGGATTTTTAATTAAGAACTTAAAACATTATAATAGGATATGATATACATGTTTTATAGGAAAATATGCTGAACAGACATGATTTCATGTAGAAGATATTATCATTTAGCTGTCATATGTTAATAGGTCATTCATTAAGCCTAACATGGCGTTTAACTACGGTCGATTCGCAGACCAGAGTGGTTTCGCCCGGAATGGTTACAGACACTTTCATGCCTTCGGATTTTATTATAAGTAGATTGCTCTCGTGTGTATGCCTGTGTCAAAGTTCATATTTTTCTTATGATAAGTTATACAAGAATCTCCATGTGCCTGCCTATTAGGTGGGTCGCGTACTAATAACGTTTGGGAATCATTTAATGTAATCAATACTTTCAGCCAGTACCAATAGTAAAGTCTTTGAGCCTTGTCATTTCCTCATTTTCAAGGGGGGGGGGGGGGAAGGCTGTTAAAGGCACTCTTACTTATTGTGGTTCTTAAAAATATTTTCTCCGCACAGCAACGCGAAATTTTTGTGACTAATTTTTAAACATAAAATCACGATACTTGCAGACATGACTATTAAAATAATTTGTAATAGAACAATTTGTTTTGTTTTGTTTCGTTTTACTTTTCCGATAAATGAATTACACCTTGAGTTATAAGAAAGTGTTGTTTCAGAACGGCAGCTTTTTTTTTTTTTTTTTTTTTTTTTTTAGCGTTTTGGAAATTTGGTTCCAAACACCAGCTTTGACAGCATTTTCGAAAAAATCATCTGACTTTTCCAAAAAACGGGAAATACAGTTCGATAGTTTCTGAATAAAAGAACCCGCCAATTTGATACACTTGCTAACAAAAAATGTGTCAGTAAGTAGCCAGTTTGGATTTCAGAACAGCCTTAATCGATTCATTCAGGTAGTAATAATAGTCGAGCCTTATCATTTTCTCATTCGCAGATTAAGAAAATAATAATAATAATAATAATAATAATAAACTTTTTAAAGGAACTCTTATACTTAAAATAACTCCTAGCTAAAAAAAATTCGAATATCTGGGCGACAATTGCTGAAATTATGTATTCAACTGTATTATACGTTTTCTAAATTGTTTATATAGATATATTTTTTAACTAACCTTATCAAAATATGACGTTTCTTTACAATATTTTGGTGTGTTTCATGTGTTTCATGAACTATGCGTGGAGCATGATTTTTTTTTTTTTTTTTTTTTTGTTATTGTCAAATAGATTAATTTGGCAGTATGCCCTTGTTATACTACTAATAGATATTCAGAAACTGGGTTGTTTCATTTTTAAATCATTGACCTATAATTTTACGGAAGTATGGCTACTCAATAAAGTAAATAATGTTATAGGAAAAAAGAAAGCCTGAGGATCATTTGTTATGTAAATCATTTCATGACTAGAGTTCACTATCACTTTTTCTTTCTCTTTCTCTCCTCTTTCTGTTTTGGTAAATTGCAAACTGCAAATGCGTTCTTTCACCTTTAAATTACTAAATTTAAACTTATAAATAAAAGTTAGAAATAAAAGTATATAACTTAAAACTACTTATAAATAAAAGTTCTGGTTATAAAAGTAAGATATGAGGAAATAAAGAAAATAAAATGAAACACACACACACACACCCAAAATCATATTCTTTAGCAATGTTATGGCTAATATGATGATGAAACCATACATTTTATTTGTGGTAATTTAGGTTTTGGGGACCTGAAGATTCTGTCTAAATTCCACAAATTTCATTTTTTCAATTTCTGTAATTCAATTTCTTCCTTTTTTTTTTTTTTTTTTTTTTTTAACTATGTAGGCATCCCCTCGACTTTCGCAGTTACGTAAAATTCTTTTGAAAATTACATTTATGAACGCACTAGCGCATTTGATACGAGTTTGCATACTTTTGATATTTATTTTATAAATATAATATGTAGATAAAAATGGTTTATAATATAGTTTTATAATATAGTTATAATATAGTTTTATGTATTAGAGAGAGTTATATTTTTGTTGGGAATATACAGTATTACCATAACAAAGAATCTTTATTGTTCGTTATTCATTGTTGTCATCTAATTCTTAATAAATACAATTTGTGCTTATCAAGAATTATTTTATTTCGTGAGTGCTATTAATTTGTCTTGTCATCGAAAATTCGTGGAGATGACGATGAGGTAAGTCAGCCCTGTTTAATTATTTCTTATTTTTATAGTCGTTTGAAGTAATCTTAAAATTGTTATTACTCCATCAATGTTAAATTTATAAATCCCAAATTCCACAAGATATTTTTTAGTTGAAATGTTTTTCTTTTAGTTTAGCAAGAATGCCCCATGGCGCATTCTTGCTCAATTGTGGTACCGGAACGTTGTCTTAGGAACATGCATTCGTTTCAAACTTATCTTTTATCCAATGAATTCTAAGTCGCATTAAGTGGATCTGCATGAAACTCCCTGCGATATTGTTTTCGTACTTCTGCTACATTTTCATACTTACAATAATATTTTAAAATATTTTTTTTTCAAAAGTTAATCTTGGTACACTCATCATTTCCAATTAATTGCACTTTGAAAAGAAAGAAAAAATAGAAATTTATGACCCGTTAAACCCTTAAAAGTTTTGCTCGACCCGTTAAACAGTGTATATATATGAAAAAAATTTGGCGCACCCTGTATAATGTTTTAAAAACAGAAGTTTTTTTATATATTTTATTCTCTTCAATTTCTTTTATTAAATTTATCACAAAGCTGCCTTTTAGAACAAAGTACAACTTTCTATATCAGTCAGACAATTTTCTGACGATGCTTTTTTAATGAATAAAGTTTTAATTTATAGTTTTAACTTATAAAATTTTTATAAAGAAAAACGTCTAATAAAGTAGTAACCTTTTTTATTTCTCTATATAAAAATATAGCGAATTTCTTAATTAAATTTAAATATATCGTTCAATATTATATCAAGAGTTGACTATATTGTCTGTGAAAACAGCTCTAGTATTCATACTAATAAATGTAAGACTCTGAAAATTTTCTCAGCTGTACTTTAGAATATACACATACAAAAAAAAAAAAAAAAAAAAAAAAAAAAAAAACAATTGATTCTAAATATAAAAAATATATAACATAACCATGAACGAAAATATACACTAAACTCTTCCGAGTTGCCCTTGATTCCAAAAAACATTCTTTATATTTAGAAACCTCAGAAACAAATAAATTTTCAAGATTTAAAGAAACATATATATAAAAAAATATATTCTTTTGCTGGCATTGATTTTCGGAAACGTATCCGAGTAGTTTTTATAGTACATTAACTAGTCTTCTCAGCCCGGAATATAGGTTTTTCGGATGTTATCAATTTTCAAGTAAACATTTGCACCTTCAACAAATTTGTTATACTTAACACACTGAAAAAAAGCTTATGTTTATAAATGTAGGAAATTAAATATTACCGCAAACAAAAAAATACAATAACTTCTTCCGAGGTAAACGATTCCAAAAAGCGTTCTTTATCTTTAGAAACCTCAAAAACTGATATATTTTCGAGGTTTATACGAGGATAAAGGCGTTTATAAAAACAAAGTTTCTTATGCTGCCACTAATTTTCGGAAACTTTTCCGAGTAGTTTTTATTGTATATTAATAAGTTTTCTCAACCCGAAATATAGGTTTTTCGAATGCTATCCAGTTTCAAATAGACATTTTCATGTTCAACAAACATGTCCCATAGACAAACATGATGAATTAGCAGTGTTAATATTATTATTAAAATTAATATTATTTTGTTTCTCTTGCATGTGTGAATTCAGTTATGTATAGCTGAAAATGTTTAATTGAGAACTGACAATATTCTAAACACCGATAATCCGGTTTGAGAAAACTGATTAATACATTAAAAGACTATTCTGAAAATCATTGGTAGCAAAAGAAATTTTAAAAAAATGTTTTTGTAAATCTCGAAAATATATTGGTTTCTGACGTTTCTAAAGGAAAATAGAAAATAGTAATAATATTTATTATGATATTACTATTTTCTATCTTGCTTTCTTGTTCTAACTTAAAATACGAGGACAAGCTTCCCCCTTTAAAATAAAGTTCTTAGCGTATTATTAAAGCTATTTCTCCACTATCGATCAAATAATGTTGTTTTAACTTAATAAATTCAGTTTATATTAGCGAGCGCACATAATCGTACATTTTTACGTGCACTTTTAAAAACATATATATTGTAAAATAAAAATATGGAATAGCTGTCGCAGAAGCACCGGAACTGGCTCGATTTTTGTTGTGCGCTATTTTGGCGAGAAAATTCTGTTTTTGGATACCCGTTAGGCCTAGACTGCTAAAACATCATGTTAGTTTGATTTTATTATAAAATAGTTTGTTTTATTATAAAACACACAAAAATTTTTACTATAAACACACACAATGATTCATTTATTATAAAACACACAATATTTAATTTATTATAAAACACACACAATGATTCATTTATTATAAAACGCACAATATTTAATTTATTATAAACACACTCAATATTTAATTTAATATAAAATCCACAGAATCTGCTCTATCGGGTTGCCCTACGAAGCAAAATCTCGCCAAAATCGCTATTTTGGCGCCAAAAAGATACCCCTGTGCGTCTACGACAGCTGTACCAAAAATATGTATAATTTAATAGGAGTACATGATTAGGTATTTCCAAGTATTTTCTTTGTAATTATTTCCAATTCTTTTAACAAATACAAGTTACATATATTAAGTGTATAAAAAATACAATTCAGTATAAAGTGTTATTGTATCTCCATTCATTAAAAGTGTTATAGTATCTCCATTCATCAAAAGCGTTATAGTATCTCCATTCGTTAAAAATGTTATAGTATCATAACCATTTAGTATCTCGCTTTTCGGAATCATGGATAACCCGGAAGAAGTTTTTTGTATATTTTCGTTATATTTCAAAACTGTATTGCACTAGTGTTTTTTTTTTTACTTTGTTATGGGTTTAATAAGTCAAATAATAGGGAAGTTTTAAATATGAAACCTATTTGCAACAAATTGTCAGTTTAGCTACCGTCTCTTGTTCTAAAATAATTGATAAATATAATGTTGCTAACAAAGTTAATAAACTGTTTTATTATATTACAAGTATATGTTACCGTGTATTATTTTTACGCTTAATGAAATCAATTTCTGACGGAAATATCACAGCAGAAACACTATCATTTGCTAAATTGATTATAAAAACAGAATATTATATAAAGAGAGAAAGGAATAGGGTTATTGCACTGTTTCCAAAAATATATAAAGACGCTAAATCAATGATATAAAGTGACTTATTGCAATATTTTTAAACATATATCGTAATAAATATGAAAATGATTTTTATAGAATTGCAGAGGACTGTCTCAAATTTAATTATGACGTATTAAGCGATTTTGAAGTGTGTAGAATGAGCGTTTAATGCGATAGACATTTATCATTATCATGAAATCTTTGTTAATATGCGATATTATCTATTGGGATTTTTTCCCTTTTGTTATAATATTTCTGAAATACTAAAAACGCATGATTTTATATATAGGGTGTCCCAGAATTATTGGGACAAACTTTAAGGTGAGGTAGGGGACATCACAAGTATTCAGATTTGCATAGCAACCCATGGTCGGAAACGGCTTTGTTCGCCGTTAGGTGGTGTTGTTCACAAGAGCATTGGAGCACCTCTAACATCTGAAGATTATTGCATCTTTTTGCAAGAGGTGCTACCAAGCTTACTTGACACTATGCCAAAACATGTCAGACGCCATATGTGGTTTCAACAGCACCTTCCCATTATGGCAGATGTTTTCGTGAACATTTGAATCACGTGTTTGGTCACCGATGGATTGGCAGTGGTGGACCGGTTCCCTGGCCACCACGCTCTCCTGTTTTAAGCAGTATAGATTTCTTTCTTTGAGGTGCACTGAAAAGTGCTGTGTACGCAACACCTGTGGATTCCGATATGCATCTGGTTGCAAGACTCGTCTGTGCTGCTGCGGATATCACGTATTTGAGCGAATCCACCAATCCATGGTCCACGGTGTAATGCATGCATCGCTAGTAATGGTGGAAACTTTGATCATCTTTTGTAACATTTTCACATATCATCTACCACAGCATATGTAATATCTTTGACCAATAAATTATTTCAGATGATCTCAGTCTTTTGTCTCTTCGTTTCTTGTACCTGTCATACTACTTTCCCAAGACGTTTCCGACCACACTGTAAAAAATGATCGATGTTTCTTATTTTATGAAAATATGCTATAACCACGAACGAAAATATAATATAATCTTCTGAGTTATCCGAAATTTCAAATAGCATGTTACATTGTCTTTTGAATCTCCAGAAACGAATACATCTTCAAAATTTAAAGAATAATTTATAAAAACAAATTATTTTTAGCTGCCCGAATTTTTCAGAAACGTTTCCGAAGGGTTTTTATAGTGTATTAATTAGTGTCCTCAGGCTGGAATACCTGTTTCTCGAATGGTATCAATTCTGAAGTAAACATTTTCATGCTCAAAAAAAATGTTTAACAGACAAACATGCAAAATTAACAGCGTTAACAATAACATTAAAATTAAGATTATTTATTTACTCTTTCATGTATAAATTAACTTATGCGGCTGAAAACGTGTACTTGAGAATGGATAACATTCGTAAACATGTATTCCAGGCTAAGGACACTAATTAATACACTATAAAAACCCTTCGGAAACGTTTCTGAAAAATTCAGGCAGCTAAAAATAATTTGTTTTTACAAATTATTCTTTAAATTTTGAAGATGTATTCGTTTCTGGAGATTCAAAAGACAATGTAACATGCTATTTGAAATTTCGGATAACTCAGAAGATTATATTATATTTCCGTTCGTGGTTATAGCATATTTTCATAAAATAAGAAACATCGGTCATTTTTTACAGTGCATGGGTTGCTATGCAAATCTGAATCCTTGGGATGTCCCCTACCTCCCCTTAAAGTTTGTCCCAATAATCCTGGGACACCCTGTATATTACAAAATTTAAAATTCCGTACCCCATTTAATCTATTGTATAAAATATTCCTTTTATTAATATTCCATTTACAACCCTGGTTTATTAAAATATTCCCTTTCTTAAAAATAGTCCATTACTGTTCATATTTTAAAACATTTTTTATCTTAATCTACTTAAATTCACTTTTTATTTCCCGACAAATAAGATGTAAAAATCACATTTCATAAGAATATTTCTTCTTATAAAACCTATTTTCTTAAATTCTTTATTATATTAAATATTTCCTATTTATTCCTGTATTTGAATCTCTTTTATTTCTTTTAATCTGTGTAAATTCACGATTTTCAATTTCCTAATAGTCCAAAAAATCATTCTTTTAAATTGTTTTGTTATCAAGAAACTTATATTCTCAATACGCAAAAGCTGAAAATTATTCTATTAATTTCCCGCGTTTTTTAATTTCTATAATGTTCTAGAAAATTATTTTCCCGCCAAAAACATAGCAGAGACGTATTTCTTCAATATTAATTCACAGAAAAAAGACAGTGCGCGGCGAATGTTGAAAATGCATTGGTTGAAGTAAGTCACGTGTTACGAAATGCTTCTTGCGCACTCTTCGCTTAAAACGAACTGAAAGAGAGAGAGGAAAGGATTTTGCCGTCGAGGTGAGTATTAAAATAAAATATTGCTGGCGTTGTAGAGTTCTAATATGATTCAACAAAGAGATTTGCTAAGAGAGATCACTCCCCCAGTGTTTAAAGATGATTGCGTTTAAATAAATGGATTTGAGTGCAACAGTGTTTCTTTCTTTCTTCTAACTACATTTACTCGACTACTACTGGTTAAACTGCATAATACGACTGCATTAATTTTTTGAGATGTTTACCATATTTTTTCTTCGACTGTTGGATGGAGCTGAAAAAATAGCAGAGTACAACATATATAAATGAATATGTAAATACAGTAAGTCGTTAGCTGCTCTTTATCATGTACAGAGAAATGCTATTTGAATATAATATTCAGATTTTATATTCTCTAGAAAATAATGAAATGTTTTAAACTTACGTAAATAAGAACTGGCAGAAAAATAGGGAAATCTTTGAATAAAATAAAATGAAGCATATTACTATTATACTTTGAGAATACGATATGTACACTGTAAAAAAAGTAGAGTGTTTCTTAATCTAGGAAAATATAATATAATTACAAAAGAAAATATAAAATAACCTGTTCCGAGTTACCTACAATTCCCAAAAGCGTTCTTTATCTTTAGAAACCTCGGAAACTAATATATTTTCGAGATTTAAAGAAGCATATATAAGAAACAAAGTTTCATTTTTTGCCAATGATTTTCGGAAACGTTTCCGAGTAATTTTTACAGTACTTTGTTATTATAAATCAGTTATAATAACTTTGTTATTATAAATCATCAAAAAATCAGTTTTCTCAACATAGATTTTTTGGATCAAATTTCAAGCAAACATTTTTCGTGTTCAACAAACATGTCTATATATATATTTGTCTTACGTGGCGCGAAAATAGGGCTGAATTTGTAGCTTATGGTTTGGCAACAACCGTAGTTTCCAGAGCTCAGACCAATGAACAGATTAGATTGTGTTAGATCAGCTCCGCCTCCAATCCAATATGGCGGTCACTGCAAGAGCAGTGAAACCATAGAATGAAACTCAAACTAGCAATTATTAAAAATAAAATAACATGTACGTAATCCAAAGCGTCTGAGTTGATTCCTCATTTTAATTATGAGTAATATCGTTAATTTCAAAAGAATTCTCAACTCTTATTTAGAATTCATTTACAAATTTCACTCACTCAAAAATCGGAAGAAAAAAAAAATCAACTGTCTAGGTTGCACCTGCCGCCATCTATTGCTGTAAATTGAAGTAAAAAATAATTTTTTTTGTAAAAATCTATAATCATTTTTTTTCCTCATGAATTTAATCCGCGCTGTACAATATTATAGGTGCAACAAGTTTTAAACTAATTATGTTTCCAAGATCCTTTTTTCATAGTATTTAAATGATTTATATGTCCATTGGTAGTGCCAACTAAATGCATTTTTAGTTATGTTTTCAACGGAGAATTACTTTTTTACATTAAAAGAAAATTGTCGTGCAATAAGTTTTAAACTAATTATGTTTCCAAGATCCTTTTTTCATAGTATTTAAATGATTTCTATGCCCATTGGTAGCGCCAACTAAATGCATTTTTTGTTCTGTTTTCAACGGAGAATTACTTTTTTACATTAAAAAAAATTGTCAATTTCATATGTTCAAATGTTTTAGGTAGAACTTATACCGGCTAGAATTGCAGAAAGATAAAAAGGGGCGAGCGAGCGAAGCGAGCTGGGACCGCATAGCGGTCTCAATGTGAATTGCTTCGCAATTCACGGTGGGTTGGCGAGCGTTAGCGAGTAGGGGGCTGAGCCCCTTAGTGTTTTATAAACTAACATGATAAAGTAACAGCACTAACATTAACATTAAAATTAAAATTAATTTGTTATTCTTGCATGTATAAATTCAGTTATACAGCTAAAAATGTTTAATTGAGAATTGATAGCATACTAAAACCAATATTTCCCAGTTTGTTGAATGCATTAAAAAAAAAAAAAAAAAAAAAAAAAAAAAAAGAAAAACTCGGAAACGTTTTTGAAAATCAGTGGAAGCAGAAAAAAAAACTTTTTTTTATATAAATACTCTTTTAAATCTCGGGAATATATTGTATTCTGAGGTTTCTAAAGATAAAAGATGCTTTTCGGAATCATAGGTAACTCGGCAGCGGTTATTGTACATTTTCCTTCGTGGTTATATTCAGTGTGAGGAGGCGAAAAATTTTGGGTCCGGTTGGGCTCAGATTTCAATCTTCGGGCTCGGACGGACTCCGAAAAAATAGCCCAAACTCTCTACCGCACAAACTCAACTGTACAGTGAATGAAGCGTGTTTGACAGGCTGCAATGGGCAATGAAACGAGCTGTGCCGTGAAACTTGCTTTGCAAAATAGCACACCATTTCATCCGGTGTAAAGAGATAAAGGAGAACACAAACTATTTTACCATAGAAACTTTCATATGTATTCATCTACCAAAAAACTTGCTAATGATCTATATGAGGGTTGATGTGCCCGAACTGCCACGTACGACAATTTCTCAGGCACGCGAAAAGCTTAAATTAGATAATCCCTGTGTAAATAAAATTATTTTTATCTTAATTATAAGAAATAAAATTTCCATCACATCATACTGTCACAAATAATGCAATTATTTTTGCACCGAATTAACACAATATTTTTTTGTGTGATGTTTTGTATCTAGAAAACTACAGGTATCCCACGCACTCTTAGTGCGCTTTTCAGTTAATGCGATATTTTTTTTAGATGCTCCCTAGTTTAGTGGAGGCAAAATTTTGATTTCTGCGCGCCGCGCAGCACAACATGGGAGATGCTTTTTTATTCATCAAAATGGCATCGAATTTTTGAAAATGAAATTTGCAGACCATGCCGAAAAAAAGAAATAACATTAAAGAATTCTAAGAAGTTATTCTTAAATTAGAATTAACTCGAACAGAATTTGATAAATATAGATCCAAACATCACTGGAATTATGCAAGTTCACCGTGAATTAGAGAATCGCATTTTGTGTTGACACAAGATCTATTCCGGAAAGAAGAAAAAAATTCTGCAGTTGGCAATTGATAAGTTTTTGCTTAAATAAATTAAAATGTATGTTATTTTATAGTAATTAAATTGTATTACAATAAGCGGAGCTCGATTAAGATTGCCCAGGGACTAAGGCCCAGCAGCTTTTCATGTCTCCCCCCCCCCCCCCCACAAAAAAAACAAAATAGTTGCTAGAAATGTTTTTTGGGAGTATTCAGAAATTTTCCTACATTTTATAAAATTGCTCTTGAAATTCAAGCTAACTTTATTTTATTTTATTATTATTTTTTATTTTTTTGTTTATTTTTGCTGTTTGATACTATAATACTTAAAAAGCAGCGTTGATACTTCCATCTTGTTGATACCCCCACCCCCACTTCCTCTACCTGTTGATATCTCTTCATCTTAAACAATTCTTAAAAAATAATTCCCATAAAAGGTATTTTGTCTGCAGGATTCCTAATTTAAGCTGTTTTTAAAGAGCTGAAAAGTACAGGGAAGGCGCTTACAGAGGAATCTGATACAGATACTCACGTATCATAAGAGATACTGATACTGATACTGAAACTGATACCTCTGTGTCTCCTCTTAAATATTAGAGATTGAAATTTAAAAAAATTCTAGCAGATTTAAGAATTTTTTTTTTATTAATAATTTTACTTAGTTTAGGGGTCCGTCTATAGTGGTGCCCAAGACCGTAACCTTAGTTGGCCTGTGCAGTAATCAGACCTTCGACAATAAGTTTTATATCACATTATGTAAATAAAAAAAAAAACTTAACGATAATAAAATAACATAAGTAATCTAAAGAATCGCAGTAATGCAAGAATTAAAATTACATTGCAAAAAAAAAAAAAAAAAAAAAAAAAAAAAAAAAAAAAAAAGTTGATTTTACAGTATAATACTGGCATCCCAGCTTCCAGTATTATACCGTAAAATCAACAGTAATAAACAGTAAAATAAACAGTAATACGCTCCCGTGCTATACCGTAAAATTAACAGTAATAAACAGGCAAATAAGCAGTAATATGCCACTGCGCTTGCGCGGTAGCATATTACTGCTTATTTTACTGTTTATTACTGTTAATTATACGATATAATACTAGCAGCTGGGGTGTCAGTATTATACTGTAAAATCAACATTTTTTTTTTTTTTTTTTTTTTTTTTTTTTTTTTCAGTGTAAAATCGACTTTTTAATGTTTCTCGACTGTTACTTATGAAATTAGTTCACATGTTTTATATTATTGGAAATTCATTAAAATTAGATAAAAGTTTCTTAAAGTTTCAAAACAATTTGCAATATGTACTTTCTAACAACAATTACATCAAAAACAATATCATAATATATTATTAATTAAAAACAAGTACACTATACAGACAATTAAATTATAAAGTTAAGAAGCACAAATATTTATTAAAAGCAGCATTATACGTTTAAGACTTTTCCAGAAACCCCTCATCAGTAATGTAAAATTAAAAACACAAAATCACGAGAGATGATAAAACAACTTACAGAAGAGAGCATGTGTCAAAAACAATTCAAACAAGTTGGGAATTGTACGTTAAACGTCACAAATGAGGTGCTTTCGTTTTATAACTAGTTTCACAATGTAAAAAAAATCACCCTTATTATTTCAATGAAATGAATTACATCGTCTGTTATGAACGAAATGAGCATGCCTTTATTATTATTATAATTATTATTACGTATGCCACGTTTATAAATGCGATTTCTTTTCTACACCAGACAGATCTGAAAAATTCACCATGGAGATCTTGCTTTGCGAATGATTACCTCCATGGTTTAATATTTTTATGACTCATAATGAACGAATCTCCCATGTTTATTTACTGTAATGGATTGAGATATTCGGCTGTTAACCTAATTTTCACTGAAGTTATCTCAGAATCTATACATTTTTCAATGTAACTCACCTCTCAAACAAACAATTTTTTTGAACGATCTTTCTAAAAATGTAACTTTTATGCAATTTTATTCGAAAAAATAATTTTGAATAAAAATGGCCTCCTGGCATATGAAAAAAGAAGTGGTTTGTCGGTATTTGTTTTCCTCAGTCACATGACTTGCGCTTTTTATATGTAGATTACGTACGATAGGATTTAATAGAATAAAGAAAACTTTTATTAATATATCTTTTTAAATTTTGATTCGATTTTCATAAAGTTTGAAATGACTTGACAAAATTCTGCAACGATTATATATATTGAATTTTAAATCATTCGGTTGGGTAGTTTTTGCTTTTGCGCTGTTGTATGTGGATGGATGGACAGACAGACAGACGGACGGACCAGACGACGACTATAGGTGCTACGTATTTATATATAGTTACGAACGCAACTAAAAATTTATACATTACTGGTGAGAGGCTTCTGGAAACTCCGAAACGTATAATGTTGTTTTTAATAAATATTTGTGCTTCTTAACTTTATAATTTAACTGTCAGTATAACTTTAGTCGTTTTTAATTGATAATGAACAGACGTAATATCTTTGTAAACTTTAAATATATTAATATACATTGTCTACTTACGTATATCAGGTTTATGATAAAGTTGGCTGTGGATCTGTTGCAGTGTTTCCCATACAATGTATGTTTCGATTAGTGCGGTAATATCGCGGAATTAATTGACAGCACTAATCGGGGGAAACCCTGTATTTTGACTTTCAAATTCTTTATTTCTTCAAAAGAAATTAAGACGGTCATTGCAATAAAATGGCAAGTGGAACCAATTTTTCTAAGCCTATAATCAAAAATAACAAAATATGAACCCCAGGTATAAAGCATTCTATATCAAATATGCATTTTATTGTGCAGTTTGGTTTATTAGAAGTTATGTGTTGCATTAATGATATTTAAAAAATGACTAAAATTGAAATTAGTAATACCCCCCCCCCCCCCTTATTACAGTATGTGCCACTTAAATGAATCAAATTTCTCATTCAAAATGTTGCTAAATTACTGACCGATTTTCAATTTACGGGAAAATCCCATCTTTTTGTTGTTGTTGTTGTTTTTGTTTTTAGTTTATTTAATGCATAAAAACGACTGATTCTATAAAATAGTGTCTCGTATAAACAACGTATGCTGCAATATCTTTTTATGTTAAAGTTTGGTACATTATAATGTTGGAATATATTGTTTGTGAATTTTCGGCACGCTTTTTTTCTTCATGTGCCTTCGATTTTCTACAGAACCAACTTTAACTATTTTTTAATTAAAAACTGTTCATTTGTATGTGAGCCAGCATTAGCTAATTTTTAAAATATTTTCATTTTATATTCAGGGCCGTAACCAGACGAGATCGAGTGTTTCTCGATGGCAGTGGCTGAGCCCCTCCTAGCAACTTCTTGAGCCCACTCTAGACTTCATAATCTTTCAATACGACTAACATCATTTATTACATTTAAGAATTTTATAATTTTATAATCCAAAAGTTTTATGACAACTTGCTTTTTACTGCTGTCTATATTTGTATATACTTAAATAGACTTGCTGTAAATTAGCCTTCTCTGACTCTGCCTACTGGTTACGACCCTGTTTATATATTTCGTTTTTAATGTTAAACGTTTTTAATGAAATTTCTGCAAAATGACGGCAGTCAGGTTATTTCCATCATTGCAAAGGAAAGAGAAACAATGAGTATTATTATATCTTTACTGACTATATATCTTTATTGATTACATCTTTATTGATGCCATTTTCTCATTATAATTAACAGGAAAATCTATATATTTAAAATAAAAGCCATTTTTTTTCTGTCATCTGCCCCGTATTTTCTATAGAACCACTTTTAATTATTTCTTAATTGAAAGCTGTAACAACGTATTATACAATTTGTATATGAGCCAGCACTAGTTAATTTTAAAAATATTTTCGTTTTATATTTCATTTTTAATGTTAAACGTTTTTAATGAAATTTCATCAAAATGACGGCAGTCGGGTTATTTCCATTGTTGCAAAAGGGAATTGGAACAAAGGGGATTATCATATATCATATCTTTATTGATCACAGTTTTACTCGCAGTTTTATTGATTACATCATTATTGATGCCATTTTCTCATTATAATTATAAGAAAATCTATATATTTAAAATACGAGCCGGTTTTCTTTCGTCATCAGTCCTGGACATTCCATTGAACGAATTTTAATAGTTAATTTTTTAACTGAAAGGTAAAAGGGGTTCATTTGTAAGATGAGCCAATACGAGTATCTTTTCACAGTTTTGTAACGAATTGTCTTCTAGACTCAGAAGTTATATTTTGATTTTTTTTTTTTAAATCATTAAATATATATTTTTTTTTATTTTAAGATAAAGGAAAAAAGGAACTAAGATGTAAATGCATTGAGTATCACTTTTATAGCAAATTTTGCAAGTGCTTGGAAATCAACCAGCACTTTTTTCGCTGTATTTTCAGAAAGCTCATAATGTTCTCTTAAATCTTATGAAATATTCATAAGATTTTTAAACAAACTGAAATTATAAGTGTTCGGTTTCAGCCTATCTTCTTAATACCACTTAAAATTTAATCCGCAAATACGCTTTATAAAATGTAAAAAGAAGTTACGTTCGAAAAAAAAATAGCATTAATGAAATATTCATCTGCCACACATGTGATTAGAAATCACCTGATTACAAAATCACGTTCACGGTTACATTGCATATTTACGATAGGGGAAAGGAAAAAAAAAAGTTTTATGTGTTGGATGGCAGCAGGCGACCTTGGCAGTGTTGTGGCGCCATCTGGGAAGATGATGATGCAAGACAGCCTCGGAATTGAGCGTTGCGATTCTAGTCGAGCGTTTCTAGTTTTGATGATTTATTGCAATATTGTTTTTAGCGCTTGTTGAAACCTTTGCGTATTTCGCGCTGTAATTTATTTCCTTTTGAAGGAGAAAGATTACAAGAGATTTGAAAACGATATTTCGATAGTTGTATTTTATTATACATTTCGTTGGTCTATTTTTTTCTTCTGAAATTACGATAAAATAGAGATAACCTCGTTCGCAGGTGGCGAAATTCTTTTGTTAAACAGCTATTCATATCATTCTTTCTTATTTTAAGACTTGATATATATAAACACTTACGTAAATCAGTAAATGAATTTAAGCAGTAAAAATAAATACATGGTACATAGTAGCGAATTTGCTTATTAATTTTCCCAAATCTTATTTTATATAAAATATATTATTAGTTTTCTTATTTTAAAATGTTTGTTTTAACTTATTTCTTTCAACTTTCAAAATTCTGGGTTTTAAAATGAAATATAAATGATATAATTACACGAATAGAAAAGAAAAGAGGGGGGGTGTGTAAATGGTCACCCCCGAGTCTTAGGCCAGGCGCATACCGAGCAATAGAAGCTTTGAAAATTTTTTCCCTCTCAGCGATAGACCACACATTAAAAAAAAAAAAAAAAAAAAAAAAAAAATATATATATATATATTTTTTTTTTTTTTCCCAAACGTAAAAGTTAATCCTAGGGAAAAAAAAAATTCTGATTAATAATTTAAATTTCAAAAACTAACTACTTTTCTTTCAGGTTTCAGGTAGACGTGTGAACTCATTCAGAAAAATGACAGGTAATGAAGTAGTAAAGAAAAAAGTTTCACTCTCTTTTATTTTATTTTATTTTATTTTATTTTTTAATTATTACAATGAAACCTGCCACTTTAAATATTTTCAAAAAGTTTGAATCTCTCGCTCTTTCATAAAAAAAGTTCCATTTTTTCAAAATTTTCTGATATTTCTCTCTCTCTCTCTCTCTTTTTTTTTTTTTTTTTTTTAATTTTCTGAAAAAATTTAATTTAAAAGAAAATTATTATCTTCTTCTTATTTAAGATAACAAACCTCTTAGATTAGACTCTCAGGAGATAGTCTTAGATTAGATTCTTGGGAGGAGGGAGTTGATATGAGTTGCTCCTCACTCCTCCTGAACCGGACGCCCACCTCCTACTTTTATGACAAACTTATCTATATTTTTCTTACTGGTAAGAGCGGTAGTACGGTATAGTGTTTGCAAATTAACAAGTTCAGCTCCATTTTGTGCAGGCCTCGCATACGCTTCCCTACTTTTATTATATCAGGGGAATTCTGCCACCCCCCCCCCCCCCTCTCCTCCTTGTAATACTTAAAAAAATATTAATTTTTTTTCAAATATTTCCAATCTTCTCTTTTTTTTTTCCAAATTCTATAAAAATATTCAATTTTTAAAAAATTTCTTATATTTTTCTAATCTAAGATAACAAAACTCTTAGATTAGACTCTCGGGAGATCCTTTTAGATTAGATTCTTGGGAGTAGGTAGTTGCTCTGAGTTGCTCCGTACTTTTCCTGAAGCCGGACGTCCACTTTACTCCTACTTTTAGGAAAAACTTATCCATATTTTTCTTATTGGTAGGATCAGTAACACGGTATAGTGTTTGCAAATGAACACGTTCGGCTCAATTTTGTGCAAGCCCCGCCTACACTTTCCTACTTTTATTATATCAAGGATATTCTGCCCCCTGAATCACTCACTGTCTCATTAATTTTATAATCTAACTCTCTAGAAATCATTACCTTCAATCTTCTGTAAAAAAGGATTTCACATATTGATTTTGTTGTAGTAGCAATTAAATATTATCATAGATATCTTGTAATTATTGGTAATACTAAATGTTCTTTTTTTTTTTTTTTTTTTTTTTTTTAAAGGAAAAAAAAAAAAAGACAAATATCTCTTAATTTACGAAAATACAATATAACCACGAACCAAAATATATAACAATCTCTTCCGAGTTACCCATGATACCGAAAAACCTTCTTTATTATTAAAAACCACAGAAACCAACACATTTTTGAGATTTAATGAATCAGTCATAAAAACAAATTTTCTTTTTTCGGAAATGTTTCTGAGTAATTTTTGTCGTGTATTAATCAGTTTTTTCAAACAGAAATATAGTTTTTAGGATGCTATCAATTCTCAATTAAACATTTTCAGCTGCGTAATTGAATTTTTACATGCAAGAACAAACAAAATAATATTAATTTTAATGTTAATGCTGTTCATTTACCATGTTTGCCTGTAAAACATGTGCGTTAAACATGAAAATGTTTTCTTGAGAATGGATAACATCTGAAATATCTATATTCCGGGTTAGGAAAACTGATTAATACACTATAAAGAATACTCGGAAACATTTCCGAAAAACAGTGGCAGCAAAAGAAACTTTGTTTTTATAAATGCTTCTTTAAATATCGGATATATATTGGTTGGCTGAGGTTTCTAAAGATAAAGAAAGCTTTTCAGAATCGTTAGAGGAACTCGGAAGAGGTTATTGTATATTTTCGTTTGCGGTCATATTATATTTTCCTAGATTAAGAAACATCCGTTTTCTTAATTTCTTCTATCTTTACAAGAATAAAGTATTGGATTCATGAAAATTTTTGTCTTCCTGTTTTCGACGGAGTTATAAGTTTAGAAGGTCCTGAACACGATTTGATTTCTTTTTAAGAAAATGTCTGGCTGTGACAAAAATTTTGTGGGCGCTCTATCTCAAGAACTAAAGCACGGAATTTAATAAAACTTTAGATTCAGTTAGTCCCTGATATAACTTGGTGCAGATTAGTTTTTGGTGAAAATATCGGAAAAGGTGGCGCTGCTAGACTACTTTTTCTATGATTTTAACGATAACGATATCTCAAAAACTAATGCACAGAATTTCACCAAACTCTAGATTCTGTTAGACTATGTCCTAAATAGATGCTGATTACGTTTTGGTGTAAATAGTAAAGCAGGAGGCGCTGCTATGCTACTTTTTCATGATTTTCACGTTAGCTGTATCTCAAGAACTACTGCACAGAATTTCATCATACTTCAGATTCAGTTTGACGTTGACATAAGTTGTTGTTGATTAGGTTTTGGTGTAACAAGTGGCGCTGCTGTGTTGCATTTTTCAGAATTTACATGATTTTAGCAATTATCTCAAGATATAATGCACGGAATTTAATAAAACAGTTAAAAATTGATAAAAATTGGTGTTGATACATTTTTGGTGTATGTGAAACCTGTATGAGATATAAATAAAGTTTTGGGATTGGCATATCCGACTAGTTTTATAGCATATTTTAGATAATCCCATCAAATCTGAATCGCTACGTTTTTGTTCATTATTTCCTATATAATCAAGATTTAGATTCAACTGATTATTATCACTTCAGGAAACTCGAGCCCATAAGCATCAGAGAACTATATATATTATGATGAAGAGATGAATACCGCAGTTATGGAATAATTTTCTGACATATGCACTAAAGAACAAGTTTGAAATTGTACGTCAAACGTGACACACGAGGTGCGTTCGTACTAGAACTATTTTTATAAATATTCACACCTTTGGTGCAATAGCTGTTGCACTTTTATGCTAAAATGCATGAATACAAAATTTATTTTATGTGCAGATTTCATATATTATATTTTATGAAATTAAGTTTCAATACTCTTTTTACAAACAATTATAGGGTGTCCCACAAGGTACACAGCGTCTAATATGTACAGATTCGGATAGAGCACGTCAGTATGAGTATTTTGAATGGTAACATGGGGGGTCCCGGAATATAGCGTGATAGTGTAAGTAAGGTGTGAAGCTTGTCATATGAAAAACAGAAGAAATGATGAAAAAACCAAGTGAAAATCAATGTTTATTGAGATATTTCGGATATATTCGGGGACCCCACATGTTACCATTCAAAATACTCATATTGACGTGCTCTATCCAAATCTGCACATATTAGACGCTGTGTACCTTGTGGGACACCCTGTAATTACAATTCTCTTACATTAAAATTATACTATGCGCAAATATCCAACACAAGACAATGTAAAAAAATCATCGTTATTATTTCAGTAAAATGAATTATATCGTCTATTGTTATAATATGATTAATTTCCGTAATAAAATAAGTACATTTTAAGTTGGCAACATTCTATCTTTTGTTGACATTTACTGAAAATTCCAATGGGACACTTAAGCCTAGCTTTGAAAATTTCAGAACTTAAAATCCAAATTTAGACTCTTTTTCCGTTTAATATCTATTCTTTTTCCGTTTAATATCTATTTATCCGGATACATCTATTCAAAAAACTTCCGGTAGATTATACGATTGCTATAATTAAACAATTTTAGTATACAAATTCAGATCTTAAATTCAGTAATACGGAAATAATATTAGGACTCCATCTTAAATAGGACGTACTCACCATGGCAACCTAGGATCATTACCTATCATGGGATATTATTTAATTAATTACTGGATTGATAGGATATAATTGAATTAAGAAAACTTTTATTACTGTCTTTTTAAGTTTTGATTCGATTTTCATAAAATTTGAAATGACTCGACAAAATTCTGCAACGATTATATTATATACTAGCTGTTACCCGTGACTTCGTTCACGCAACATTACAAAAAGAAGAATAAATACATTAATTAAGCAAACTATTTCCCTCCCGATATAATTAAAAACGTTAATAATTAACTATTTATCACATTTCATAGCAGAAAATACGGTATTTTTTGTTATAGGGACCTTGACATAACTCAGTCTTAAAAAAGAAAAATTTTGTGCCAAATAATCGTGAAAATAAAATTGCAACCAATGCAAAAAGGAGGGCCAAATAAAATCGTTGAAATAGACGAATTGGGTAAAAACAAATGTCAATTTTACCTGATAAACAATTTTACTTTTAACGCCTTTTTGAAACGTTTTAACAGCCATCCTACAAAAAAAACATTAATTGGAAATGGTATATGCTTTTCTTTGAATTCAATTCTGCCTCCTTGGTTTAATGTATAGCTGAAACAAATCTTGTTTTCTAAATGACAGTATGTTGACAGGCAATTTTTGTTCTCCAGAATAAATTGATTCATGAAGTTTGAATATGTGAAAATATGTTTTTATTTTTCAGATAATTTACTGAAATCAAGATTTTTTTTCACCATCTATATAAAGTGAAAATAAATTCTGTTTTTCAGTTTTAATGAGAAAATGGTGTAAAAAAATATACTGATCTGTTTTATTTCTCCTTTTTATACACAAATATGGAGAAATTTACTTTCCGTTTTTAGAGAAACTTCGTTAAAATTTACAAAAATAAATAAATAAATAAATAAATAAATAAATCTTGGCATCTAATTTAATTTTTTAAATTCTGAGAGTTTGTGTGACATCCTCGGATCAATGATAACCGGTATTAAGTAAATCGCGTTGCGTTTGATAGTCTAGGAGTAGTTGCGAAATACAAACACACGGTCAGATTTTAATATAAGAGATTCGTGGTCATTTTCCTTTTCTTAAAATTATGATGTGATTTTTAGCAGAAAACTCTCATCTGTATGTAACGGATACTCATGCTTAATAATCAGTATAGATAAAAAAATTGAAATTTTTCGTTATAAATATGGCGTGAAACTCATCTACTTTCTATACTTACTGATCCTTGTATTATTAATGTGAGGAATTGATTCACACTCATTTTAAAACATATTGGAAAATTCCCGTTTTATTTCAAATATGACGTCTCTTTTTCTCCTGAGAAATCCCTATTTAATGGCATAATTCTTGTTAATTTTCTTTTCCAGGCAATTAATTTAAATACTGGCATAGGGGAAATTATGTTACTTTAACGAAATAATATTAAATCTTTAGGTTTTATCAACAAAAATGGAACTATTAACATTCGTCATTTTTTTTTTTTTTTTTTTTTTTTTTTTTTAGGTAATCGAGTTATTTATTTTAGTTTTAAGAATGTAAATAACTATTTCTCGCTATCCATGACATCATTTTCGACATGGATAATTTTGCGGAGCATATTATTAACATTTGCTAACTTTACTGTGTTTTATTATTAACATTTGCGGAGCATATTATTAACATTTCCTTTTCAAACTTCTTTTTACTTTTTAAAAATTTAAATAAAAAATACCGTATAGTTATATTAGCCGTGCGCAGACGGTAAAACGCCACGTATTGTTACCATAGAAAAGAAAAAAAAGTAAAGAAAAAAACCCAAGATCATTTTATTTCACCATTAAAGCATATCCGCTTTATTTTCGATGTATGGCGTCATATTCGCCTGTTTCCTGTGGTTACGCATATTAAAACCTTGTATTATTATCAAAAACTAAAAAAAGTACGTTTTATTTCTAATAATATTATTTTATCTACTTTTTTATTTCATTTTCATTTTTCACGTGAAAATTTTTCAATTGAAACTAAATTGTTGAGTAAAAATTATTATTCCGGCTTTTGATTTAGTTTTTGCAACGATAAAGTATTAGCAACGGTAAAGTAAATCTAACCATTTAAAAATATTATACGAAAAAAATGTCCATTTATTCTCTATGAAAATAACGAGATTTTGAATTATTACGAAAAATATTTGAATAAAATAAACAAAAAAACAGCCTATGTTCATTTGAGGGTTATAATCAACCGATAGGATCATTAAATGCTCCATTTTGACGCTGGCTTCAGCCTAACATTTTCACACAATCGGATTTATAATATTATTAGGATTAAATTTCAAACAATTCGGTTGGGCATTTTTTGCGCTGTTGTAAGCTGACAGACGACGACCATAAGTGCTATGTATTTATATAACTACGAACGCACTTAAAAATTTATCGACAGTGGTTCAATATCCTTTTCAAGGATAGAGATTATTGGATTGAGATTAATTACTACATTTTCAGTATTTACGAAATATTATAATAGAATAGAAATTACGATAGATAATGATCTAGATTACACGATAAAAATAAATGTCTATCGCATAATATATTTTATATAATATATTTTATTAATACTATATTATAGCAGCTCATTAAAAGTTGTAAAAAGAGTTTTATTGAACAAAGGAAGAAATTTTCAAATTCAAATATATTGAAGAATTTTTTTTAACTATCTTTATGTCTTTTAGAAATATTTTAGGACAGAAACTTTTGATTTAACCTGCGGATCATATTCACAAAGCATAAAATTTCATTTTTATGTCATCCAGAAATTTGCACGTGGATTTAACGCATTTCATTATTATTATCTTCTATCTTTACAAGAAGAAAGTATTGGATTCTTGAAAATTTCCAATATCGATTTTCGACGGATTTATACGATTTAGAAGATCCTGAACACGATTTGACTGTTTTTAGAAAATGTCTGTCTGTGACAAAAATTTTTTGGGCGATCTATTTCAAGTACTAATGCATGGAATTTAATAAAACTTCAGATTCAGTTAGACATTGATATAAATTGGAGCTGATTAGGTTTGGGTGTAAATTGGCCAACAGGTGGCGCTACTATGCTGCATTTTCTCGATTTCCGCAATAGCTCCATCTCAACAACTAATGCACGGATTTTCATCAAACTTCAGATTGAAATATTGACATAAGTTGTTGCTTATTAAATTTCGGTGTAAATCGCCCAACAGATGGCGTTGCTATGCTGCATTTTTCATGATTTTCACGATAGCTGTATCTCAAGAACTAATGCACAGAATTTCACCAAACTACATATTCTGTTAGCCCTGACATAAATAGACGCTAATTACTCTTTGGTGTAAATCGCCTAACAGGTGGCGCTGCATGCTCTGCTTTTTGCGTTTTCTGCGATAACTATATCTCAAGAACGTATAGATCGTCATAATTTTTGTTGCAGACGATTTGATTTATATATAAGAAAGTTTTGTAATGGAAAAAACATGCTTGTTTTTTCGGTGAATATGAAATTTGAATACAATATTCAAATAACATAGACGACTTTTGATATTAAACAGCTAATAATTCAATGTATTTATATATTTATTTATATATTACCTTATATATTTTCAGTTTTTACGAAATGTTATCCTCTTTAATAAAAAGGTATGCTTCGCTGACGACTGGGATTTTCGCTAATCGTTGCCACAGATTAATCTCCGAAAATGAAACATTTGAAGTTACTGAAAAAATTAATTGCTCGAAAAGTATTTGTCAGAAAATTGTTAGACAAACTGCGTTAGAAAGGTAAAAAATAGGATTTTTCTTGATATAAATTTCAAATCCACTGATTATGCCATTTTTCAAAATATTGAATTTCAAAAATTACCAAATTTCACAATGGAGTACCATAGCGAAAACTTCACGCGTAAAATAATAATAATAACAGCAATGTGTCAGCACGAGTCACAAATTATAGTAACCGTATTATTCTGTTAAGATATAAAAGTGAATTATGATGTCACGAGTGAATGATTTTTATTTAATTCTCGACAAATATTAGATGCGCCATTTTTTTTTTTTTTTTAGTTGTGAATAATATAGGTTAATTCACGTTATTAAAAAATGTAGCTATAAAACATATAAATCAATGGAAAACGGTAGGTAATAAATTGTAAACGTAATTATAAACCGTATTAAAAAAAACATAACTTAATGAAATAAGTGTCCGTTTTTATGTTATTTTAGGATATTCCAGGTAAAGGTACAGATTACTTTAAAATAAAAGCTTAAATTCACCGATATATTTCGTTTGATTCAAGGTTCTTTTGGAGAAACCAACCAGCGCAGCAGGCGTAGTCTGCTAGTAATAGAATAGAAATTACGGCAGCATCAGACGATCTCTTACTACCAAAGATTTCACGATAAAAATATATGTCTGTCACATAAGCGCCCAATCTACGCACTTGAAAACCATAATAACAGCTTAATATGTCAGAAATACATTTGAGTCGCTTCTCTGGCATATTGAAAAAAACGTTTCCATTATGTATTAAGATGTATTTTTAACATAATGCAATAAGAGATGTCTTACATATTTCATTTACCTTTTCTGTGTATTTTTGGAAACAATGCAACAGCTGCATTTCTTTTATTTTTTGACATTTTGACAACATATTCCGGTTCATTCGTAAATTTAACAAATTGCCAACAACATACTAGTTTTTTCGCTGAATATGAAGTTTGAATACAATATTCAAATAACATAGACGACTTTTAATATTAAACAGCTAATAATTCAATGTATTTATATATTTATTTATATATTACCTTATATATTTTCAGTTTTTACGAAATGTTGTAATAGAATAGAAATTACGGCAGCAGACGATCTCTTACTACCAAAGATTTCACGATAAAAATATACGTCTACGGTCACATAAGCGCCCAATCTACGCACTTGAAAACCATAATAACAGCTTAATATGTCAGAAATACATTTGAGTCGCTTCTCTGGCATATTGAAAAAAACGTATCCATTAGTTATTAGGATGTATTTTTAACATAATGCAATAAGAGATGTCTTACATATTTCATTTACCTTTTCTGTGGTATTTTTGGAAACAATGCAACAGCTGCATTTCTTTTATTTTTTGACATTTTGACAACATATTCCGGTTCATTCGTAAATTTAACAAATGATAGAATTTCAACTATGATATTACCTTCTAAAAACACTTTAATAATCCTAAAAATAGTAATCGTAAGTGAATCTATTAACTTTGTTAGCAATATGATAGTTAGCAATTATTTTAGAACATGATGCGATAACTAAAATGGCAGTTTGTATAGCGAGTATAGATTTCATATTGAAATCTGTCCTATCATTTGATTTATTAGGTTATACGAAAAAAGACGACACCTGAAAAATATCTGCTAAATTGGGTAATACAATAAAGCTTCTATAATGACTTATTTGTAACTATATTTCTTGAACGAATTGTAGCTAATTCTTTAAAATATTTTTATAAATACATATTATGTAGTTTTTTTGTTAATTTATATATAGATTTATCTTATTATATTTTTAGAAACTGCACATGTAAAATCTACACTGCAAAAAATAACTGTTGATTTTACAGTATAAAACTGGCACCCCAGCTGCCAGTATTATACCGTAAAATTAACAGTATTAAACAGTAAAAAAAGCAGTAATACGCTGCCGTGCAAGCAGTAATACGCTACCGCGCATGCGCGGTCGAGTGATAAAATCGAGTGATAAATCGAGTGATAAAAATTTTTTTTGTCAATCCGGCCCATTTTGTCGATGAGGTGTGTAAAAATTGTCAAGTCGAATGAATTAAACTGCATTAGATACCAATTAGTCTCTGAAAAAATTGCAAATTTCATTATTTTGCAGCATAAAAATCATGAATTTTGTTGATCAATGTGCAAAAATCATGAATTTCATCCATCGGCACAGAAAAAACATGAATTTTCTCGATAGGGGGGGAAAAGATTATAAATTTCGTCAAACAGGCGCGTAAAAATCATTAATTTCATTTATTAGCGCATAAAAAAACATTAATTTCGTCAAGTTTGCACGTAAAAATCACTTTCATCAAATGGGTGCATAAAAATCAAGAATTTTGGCAATCGGGTGATAAAAATTTTTTTTGTCAATCCGGCACGTAAAAAGTATGAATTTTGTCGATGAAGCGCGTAAAAATTGTCGAGTCGAATGAATTAAACTGCATTAGATACCAATTAGTCTCTGAAAAAATTGCAAATTTCATTATTTTGCAGCATAAAAATCAGGAATTTTGTTGATCAATGTGCAAAAATCATGAATTTCATCGATCAGCACAGAAAAAACATGAATTTTCTCGATAGGGGGAGAAAAGATCATAAATTTCGTCGAACAAGCAGGTAAAAATCATGAATTTCATTTATAAGCACATGAAAATCGCAAATTTCATCAAACGGTCGCATGAAAATCAAAAAATTCTTTGATCGGGTATGAAAAAAATCATTAATTCCGTAAAGTTTGCACGTAAATATCACAAATTTTTTCAAACGGGTGCATAAAAATTAAGAATTTTGGCAATCGGGTGATAAAATTTTTTTTGTCAATCCGGCCCGTAAAAAGTATGAATTTTGTCGATGAGGTGCATAAAAATTGTCGAGTCGAATGAATTAAACTGCATTAGATACCAATTAGTCTGAAAAAATTGCAAATTTCGTCATTTTGCAGCATAAAAATCAGGAATTTCGTAGATCAATGTGCAAAAATCATGAATTTCATCGATCGGCACAGAAAAAACATGAATTTTCTCGATAGGGGGAGAAAATATTATAAATTTCATCAAACAGGCCGGTAAAAATCATGAATTTCATTTATTAGCAAATGAAAAACGCAAATTTCATCAAACGCTTGCATAAAAAAAAAATTCATTGATCGGGCATGAAAAAACATTAATTTCGTTAAGTTTGCACGTAAAAAACCCAAATTTCATCAAACGGGTGCATAAAAATCAAGAATTTTGTCTATCGGGCGATAAAAAAATGTATTGTCAATCCGGTACATAAAAAGTATTAATTTTGTCGATGAGGTTAAAAATAAAGGTAATACGAGTCAAGGGGTCTAACCTTATGAGTCTCCTTATTTTCTTTCTTGTTCGGATGCAAACAATTCATATTTTTAATCTGCATTTGGTCGAAAAATGAATTATCTTTAATTTTAAAAACGAGAAATTCGTAATTACATGTATAAAATTCGATTGGTATTTATTATTGGTATTTATGATTTCAAAATTTTTAATAAGAAATTGTTTTTTTGCTAGTATACAGTGGGCAAAGTTTCTAGCCATGCCAACCAACCAATCGGTTGCTTATGGATCTGCTTATGCTTATATCACTTATTCATATAGTTTAGATTTGGCTTGCCTCTTATTAGTTTGTCTTGACTGCTAAATTTTTATATTTCACATTTCATAATTTTTATTGCAATACTTCAGGTAAGAATGCTTTTTAACTTGATTATTTCCTGTATTTATAATAATTTTTTGTTACTAACATTCTTATGTTTTAATGGGTGCAAAATTTAAGATTGGCGAAAAAGCTACTAAAAGGTTCTTTATTTCAATAAATTGTTTTATCTTTTGTGCCATGCTGTCGAAAATTGAAAGAAAAATTTATGTAAAGGTTTATTTTGCATCATAGTATCCAAACGAAGTGAAATGTATGCAAATGGATAGTATGATGCAAAAAAAAACATTTACATAAATTTTTCTTTGAATTTTCGACAGCATGGCACAAAAGATAAATCAATTTATTGAAATAAATAGATTTCAATGCATAATACAGGCTTATTGCAAGTGATATATTTAATGATGATTGTACTGAATTTTGTATTGAAAATGGAACATTTTAGTACATATTAATGGTTTAGTATAAAAAATAATTTATGTAGGTCATTCTAAAATTCTTATATAACAAAATCTGTAAAAATGAAGCTCTGTTTTGTCAGAATTCTGCAATTGTTAATTTGTTTTAAAACTAAATAAGCACTCCTTAGGTATTTTTAACTGTTTTTATGATTGGAAATGGTGCGGAAAAACAGAACAAAACAAACTTTAGTAAAATATTTTATGTAGTAATAGGGTGGGTTTTTTTAGGAAACATTTATTTAACTGCGTTTATTATTTTTTTTTTAAGAGGACAGCCAAGGGTCGATGCATGCTTTACACTCACGCTAAAAAAAAAAAAAAAAATTATCGGTTAAAAAAAAGAAAAAAGTCTCCAAACTTTGGGGACTGTTTTTTCTTTTATGGCAACATGGCTATTAAGCTTGTATTTAGTAGCTTGGCGCAGTCTTGGAAATCGTGCCATCCAAACAGTCGCCAATCTTTTGTTTACATTTTAGCGTGAGTGTAACACATCTGTTCAGTTATTTTTCTTGGGGCCCATTTTGTGAAAAGTAAAGGTTACTTTTGTGAAATTTATTATATTTTAGTGAAAAATAACATTTTGTAACAAAAGTTGAAATTCAGTTACTCAAATTAGAACAAAGTACTTATTAACAAAAACTTTTTACATTTACAATCACTTTGCTGAAATTTTCCTCTCAAGTGAACTTGTTTGTTTACAAATTACACATTTTAAAACATCACAAAATAATAAATATTTAATAAATAGTAAGTTTTTATGGAATAGAATTTTGTGAAAGGAACTATTTTAGTAAAAAGAATTTTGTGGAGAGGCCCATTTTATCTAATTGATTTTTGTGAAGAGGTCCGTTTTATTAAATTGATTTTTCCCCAAATTTTACCTGGATCGACCCTTGACAGAGCAAAATATAAATATGTAAACTTTATTCTTAATAAAACAAACAAATAAACTGATATTTTTTTTATGTATATCAATATTTATTTACATCAAACTATCAATTATTTATTTTATTTATTTTTTTAATAATAGAAACTATTTCATTAGTTACGCTATTTTATTTTTATATTGAAATAAAAAAAATCCACGTGCTATTATTGCATGCTATTTGTAACTAATATTAAAAAAAAGTTTTCGCCGGCGGAGGAAAAAAATCGCACCAACGTGGTGCGTATATATATGACATCTGTGCGGTATTATTGATCAATAATACTATATTAATAAAATAGATTAGCAGTTTCACACAGCTTTTTCGCCAATCTTAAATTTTGCATTAAAACATAAGAATGTTAGTAACAAAAAATTATTATAAATACAGGAAATAATCAAGTTAAAAAGCATTCTTACCTGAAGTATTGATATAAAAATTATAAAATGTGAAATTTTAGCTGTCGAGACAAACTAATAAATAAGAGCCAAGCCAAAGACAAACTAATAATAAGTAATAACAGCTAAGCTAAAGCTAAACTACTGTGGCTAAACTATCAGTTAGATAATCAACCGATTGGTTGGTTGGCATGGCTAGAGACTTTGCCCACTGTATACTAGCAAAAAAACAATTTCTTATTAAAAATTTTGAAATCATAAATACCAATAATAAATACAATCTAATTTAATACATGTAATTACGAATTTCTCGTTTTTAAAATTAAAGATAATTCATTTTTCTACCAAATGCAGATTAAAAATATGAATTATTTGCATCCGAACAAGAAAGAAAAAAAAATTTAACCATAATTTAATTTAATACATATTTTGGAATGTATAATAAACTGTTTTCATATTAAAAAAAAAAAAAATCTAAATAGTTCTTCAGCCACATATGATTGCGAAATCGCCTTTAACTATAACCGTGATACCCATGAACATCCTGACCGCGCAGGAATAAAAAAGGGTGAAAAGGCCGAAAATCTTTAATGTTAGTCTACCAGAAAAAGCATAAGAAAAGAGTCCGATTTTGAAGCTGGATTATATAAAAAACAAGAGTTTTCCTACGTTAGCTCAAAATCTTACTCTCTTCATCTAAAAGCGATTAATATAATATATTAATTTTAAAAAAATCGTTCGATCCATTTTCGAGATAACACCTCTGTGCCCATTACACCATTACATTTTCCATTTTCGCTTAAAAATTGTTTTCCAGATCTCAAAATCTACTGCATGTAGAAATCTATAAATTTCAGGATAGAGTTAGGCCATAGATATAAGACTAATGTGAAAAAATCGAAACGGTATGCCTCATATTTACTGAGATATTAAATGTCGGCGTTTCGATTTTCCTTTGATGTCCTGCTAGCTGTATATATGAGAGTGACGGAATCTTCGGTTTTGGGCTTACGGTTTTCGGTTTTTCGCTGCGTCACTCAAGAGACTACCGTCTCTTATGATTAACTACGCCAAATCAATGTATTTTTACTTTTATTCTATATTTACAAGAAGAAAGTATTGGATTCATGAAAATTTTCGACATCCGGTTTTCGACGGATTTGTATGTTTTAGAAGGTCCTGAATACAATTTGACTGTTTTAAAAACTGTCTGTCTGTGACCAAAGTTTTTGGCCGCTCTATCTCAAGAACTAATGCACGGAATTTAATAAAACTTTAGATTCATTTAGACCTTGATATAAATTGGTGCTGATTAGTTTTTGATGTAAATCGCCTAGCAAGTGGAGTTGCTATGCTACGTTTTTCACGATTTTCACGATAGCTATATCTCAAGAATTAATACACAGAATTTGATCAAACTTCAGATTCTGTTAGACCTTGACATAAATAGACTCTGATTACGTTTTGGTGTAGATATCCCAAAAGGTGGCGCCGCTATGCTAATTTTTTATGATTTTCACAATAGATATATCTCAAGAACTACTGCACAGAATTTGATCAACCTTCATATTCTAATAGATTCTAATTCGTAAATAGATGCTAATTATGTTTTTGTGTAAATAGTCCAACAGTGGTGCTGCTATGCTACGTTTTTCATGATAGCTATATCTCAAGAACTAATGCACAGATTTTCATCGAACTTCAGATTCAGTTAGACCTTGATATTGGTGCTGATTCGTTCTTTGTGTATGTGGAACCTGTATGAGATAGAAAAAAGTTTTGGGACTGACTAGTTTTTATTTATTTATTTATTATTTTTCTACTTTCTTCAAGCTATACAAAAAGAAAGATTGGAATAGTATAAAATTTCGACTTCCGTTTTCCGACGGATTTATACGTATTAGAAGGTCCTGAACACAATTTGACTGTTTTTAAAAATTGTTTGTCCGCAAGTCTGTATCTCTGTCTGTATGTGACACAAATTTTGAGAGAGCTCTAACTCATGAACCACTTGTTTTAAAGACAAACATGATAAATTAACAGTATTAAAATTAACATCAATATTATTTTGTTACTCTTACAGATATAAATTCAGTAAAGTAGCCGAAAAGATTTAATTGAGAAGTGATAGCATCTTAAAAATCGATATTCCGATTTGAAAAAACTGATTAATGTTCAATAAAAAAAAAAAAAAAAAAAAAAAAAAAAAAATACTTGGAAGAGTTTCCGTAAATAGGTGGCAGCAAAAGAAACTTTTTTTTATAAATCCCGGATGTAGATTTTTAGGATGCTATGAATTCTCAATTAAACATTTTCAGCTGAGTAACTGAATTTATACATATACTGTAAAAAATGACCCATGTTTCTTATTTTATGAAAATATACTATAACCACGAACGAAAATATAATATAATCTTCTGAGTTATCCGAAATTCAGAATAGCGTGTTCCACTGTCATTTGAATCCCCAGAAACCAATACATTTCCAAAATTTAAAGAATTGTTTATAAAAACAAAGTATTTTTCGCTGTCCGTATTTTTCAGAAACGTTTCCGAATGGTTTTTATAGTGTATTAATTAGTGTCCTCAGCCTGGAATACCTATTTTTAGAATGTCACCCATTCTCAAATAAACGTTTTCAGCCTCATAAGTTAATTTATACCTGAAAGAGTAAAGAAATAATCTTAATTTTAATGTTATTGTTAACGCTGTTATTTTTGCATGTTTGTCTGTTAAACATATTTTTTGAGCATGAAAATGTTTACTTAAGAATGGATAGCAGTCGAAAAACAGGTATTCCAGGCTGAGGACACTAATTAATACACTATAAAAACCCCTCGGAAACGTTTCTGAAAAATACGGGCAGCGAAAAATACTTTGTTTTTATAAATAATTCTTTAAATTTTGGAAATGTGTTGGTTTCTGGGGATTCAAAAGACAATGGAACACGCTATTTGGAATTTCGGATAACTCCGAAGATTATATTACATTTTCGTTCGTGGTTATAGTATATTTCCATAAAATAAGAAACATGGGTCATTTTTTACAGTGTATGCAAGAGTAATACAATAATATTTATTTTAATATTAATGTTAATGCTGTTAATTTATCACGTTTGTCTTTAAAACATGTTTGTTGAATATGAAAATGTTTACTTGAGAAATTATAGCATCCGAAAAACGCATGTTCCGTGTTGAGAAAACTTATTAATACACTATAAAAACTATTCAGAAACGTTTCCGAAAATCAGTAGCAGCAAGAGAAACTTTCTTTTTGTAAATACTTCTTTAAATATCGAAAGCACATTGCTTTCTGAGTTTTCTAAAGATAAAGAAAGCTTTTCTGAATTTTTGGTAACTCGGAAGAAGTTATGATATATTTTCGTTTGAGGTTACATTATATTTTCACGATTAAGAAACTTGTCTTTTTTTACAGAGTGATGAAGAAAAAAAATTTCGGGCTCGGGCAGGCTGAGATTTAAAATCGCTCGGGTTCGGACGTGCTCGGGCTGTGATAAAAGAGTCCGAACTCATCCCTACCGCAGAATTCAACTGTGCAGTGAAACGTGTTTGACATGCTTCAATGAGCAATAAACCGACTCTGCTGGGAAACTTACTTTACAATTTGTATAGAGCAGTGGATTTTAAACGATTTAAAATGAGGGGGTTTCAGCTGGACCGCGGAGTAAATTTTATTTAAATTATTTAAATTCTATCAATATATTATAAATTTATAGCAGTGACTTTTTTCAAACCACATTCAAATTATGCGAATTTGTTTTCTCATTAAATTAGATTTAACATAGTTGTATTTCTTGCAGATTTCTTTCACAGTTTAGATAATGTTAACAACTGTGTGAGGGAAAATATCTGAACTTTTTATTAAAATTATTAAAATGAAACAATATTGTCTAGAAAAAAAAACTTAAAGTAATTATTTTTTTTAAAAATTATTATAAAATTAATATAATGTCTATCACAAAATCGTGTTCGAGCTCGGGTGACGCAAAATTTTTTCAGGTTGGGCGCGCTCAGGTTTCAAATTTTTGGGCTCGAAGGAGCTCAGGTTCAGAAAAAAACAAGAACGAAAAATCATGCGTCAAGCATAAATTATGTAACACTTTCCAACGCTTCCAAAATAATTTTACAAATCATTACCATTTAATAAGCTGAAAGATAACGTCTAAGTAAACAATTTAGAAAACGCATAACACATTTAAAAACGTAATTTCAGGAATTTCCAACATATACAATATTCGGAAAATTATCCGAATACGTTACAAGTTTTAGTAACATTATATTCAGCCCTGTATAGGATCTATAGATTTGTATATATACTACATAGGATGCTAAATTTTAGTTTAGTTTGGAAGCGCGTAGAACAGTTTAAAATTCTACTTCTGGAGTTTCTGTCCATAAACAGAAATGTGTTCACAAACTTTTGTGCTGCCCTGTATATGAAATACAGAATTTATACACACCAAGTAATAGACAAATGTGATTTAAATTTAAAATCGCGTTCAGCAACTTAAAACAAAACGCACTTCCAGGAATTATTGTTAACAGACAGCAGAGAATTCTTTTGTGTGTCCCTGTAAATGAAAGATGACTGCTATACACACACTATTCTGTAGTAAGCCTCTTGTAATGTACCTTAGTGATATATATAAATTTCAATGCGTTTAAAATAGTGAAACATTATTTAATTAAACCGCAAACGATTTTTCTCCATAGACGTAATGTAACGGAATTCTTTTGACTGTCCCTGTAAATTAACTATAAGTGCTATGCACATCCTATTCCATATTAAGCTTCTTGTAATACAACTTAGTGATATATATCAGTTACAATGTGTTTGAAATTGTTTAACATCATTAAAATAAACCGCAAATGATTTTTCCCCATAGACCGTAATGTAACGGAATTCTTTTGAGTGTCCCTGTAATGAAACTATAAGTGCTACACACTTCAGTTGAAATAGGGAATTGCAAATTTCTTTCAGTGTTTTAGTACTGTTAATAAAGGTGTGCGGGAAAATATCTGTACTTTTTATTTCATTCATCCTTAAAAATTGTAAAAATAAAACAATAATTTCTCGGAAAAATTGCAACATAAAAAATTTCTTCGTTATATATAAAATTAATATAATCTCTATGCGTGTAGTGTAATAAATCTGTACGTTTTATTTCCTTCAGCATTAAATATTACAAAACTAAAACAGCATTTTGTGGAAAAATTTAAACATAAAACATTACTTCTTTATATATAAAACCAGTGGACCTGCACGAGGATTTCGCACTGTAATCTAATTTTTTTCCCCAATATCTAATATTTTTTAGATGCAGGTTTAAACTTCTAAAAAAAATTAAGAATTAAAAATATCTGAGAACAATGTTAGTCAAGCTAGAATGTCATCTCATGGATTTTACCTATGTCACGTCCGATGCGGGTATATAGAAGTAAACACCAGTAGTCGTGAAGAATATTTTAATACTACTTCCGCATTATCCAATAAGCACTATTTTTCACAGAGTATATACCCGCAGAGATGCATCTGTTGCCACTCGTTACAGTAAAAACCGATCGAAGATAGCAAAAGGCACGCGCGAGAGCAAAAAATAAAAATCGTATTTTAACCGCATTATAGGATGACGTCATCCACTCCGGGAAAAACACGGGACAAATAAAAATAAATTGAATACATATAAACTAAAATTTAACTTAATATAACAAAACATATTTTAGGCTACATGTGAAATACCACTGCTTCAATCGATCGATGGTGTCTTTTTCTTCTAAACATTTCAAATTCAATTTTACTTTTTAATCATAAAGATAAAATAAGGTCGTGCTGCGACGTCCCACTCCATCTTTTTGTACTATTTTTTATATTCATTGTTGAGCACGATATAATGCGATATTTTATTTTTGTGGCAACATTGATTTGAGAAAAACCTTTCATTTCATTTACGGAAACAATGCTGATTTAATTTTTAATTTACCGCAATTTTTAATTATAATAATAATTAAAAAATCATGTTTTAACGAAATGTGAGTGTACTATGCCAGAAGCCGGTTTAAAAACCTTTCGAATGATACCTCATTCATTGTTGTACGCGTTTTGTAAATGCATAGAAAAGGAGATGTTGACAACAGAAATAATACATATGATTAATATAACCTTTATCACATAATAAATAAATAAATTTATTTATTTATTTACAAACTTATTTAACATTTTATTTTGTCGTAATAATCTTGATAAATATGATGTATTTTATCTAGCATTATTATGATACTCTAGCAAATGAAAACTTTTTTTTTTTTCACACTGTAAAAAAAAAAAAAAATGTTTCTTAATCTACGAAAATATAATATAAACCACGAACGAAAATGTACAATAACCTCTTCCGAGTTACCCAAGATTCTGAAAAGCGTTTTTTTATCTTTAGAAACCTCAGAAACAACATATTTTCGCGATTTAAAGAATCATTTTTGAATAATAAGTTTATATTGCTGCCACTAATTTTTGGAAACGTTTCCGAGTAGTTTGTATAGTATATTAATCAGTTTTCTGAAACCGAAATATCAGTTTATAGGTGATATCAGTTTTCAATTAAACATTTTCAGCTGCGTAATTGGATTTATATGTATGCAAGAGTTATAAAATAATGTTAATGTTAATGTTAATGTTAATTAAATTAAAAACACGAAAACATTTAAAATGAATCGCAATTTATTACTCATTACTAAAATAGGTGTAAAATGAAACTAAAGGTTTTAAAACATTAAAACCCTTCTATAGATGTATTCCCTTTAAATGCTAAAGGTGTAAATTAACAACATAATACAAATTAAAATAACTTTTTATTAGTTGTTTTACATGTTTCGACTCTTTCCGAGTCATTTTCAAAAACAAAATATTCCAAAAATTGCACGGGCTTTGAAGTTATTATTTTCATGTACTTTTTCAAAATTACGCACGTTATCTATTATTTTTTTACTTGGTTGTTTATTTTCATATCTGTGACATGGAGTAATTCGAGCCACAGTTTCGGTAAATTAAAAGATGCCGCATCGTTACATATTGTATTTTTGGGTGTTAGTATCTCTATGGTTTCTCTTATTATGGATGGATAGTATAGACTGGAGGTAAATATTATTTTACTTTCATTGAAATTTATTTGGATGGTTTCTTCTTGATATAATCTTGCCAGGTCATTTTGTTTTTGAAAAGGACTTGGAAAGAGTCGAAACATGTAACACAGCTAATAAAAAGTTATTTTAATTTGTATTATGTTGTTAATTTACACCTTTATCACTTAAAAAGAATACATTATTACAAGGTGTTATAATTTATTATATTGTTACATAAATATCCCTTCTATAGATGTTAAAACTTTCGCCGGAGTCCCGAGCGCTTTCGTCCACAACTTGGCCCTCATGAAAAGGGGTGATGAAATAAGAAAAATGAGAAAAATTCTGTAACTTCCGTAATGTACGCTGGTTAAATATTAGAAGGCGCA
Source organism: Maratus michaelseni (assembly GCA_963931845.1). Classification (NCBI taxonomy): domain Eukaryota; kingdom Metazoa; phylum Arthropoda; class Arachnida; order Araneae; family Salticidae; genus Maratus; species Maratus michaelseni. The sequence continues at coordinate 54,531,511 of OZ007598.1, read as the reverse complement.
ACCAAATGTGAAAAAACGAGAGGGGGATGGATAAGTCTATTGAGCGAGGTGGGTTATTCCAAACCAAATGTACCATTACCACCAAGTAGATTAAATATTGCATGATATATTATTGCATTAATATTGCATGATAACATATTACAGGATTACCCCTTGTCAGTATTTCCACAGACTCCCTAAGTATACATGTGTTATAATAATCATTCATTTGTGCTGTAATCTTTATTTTGCTGAAATATATATCAATTTCTGTTTTTAAATGTAAACGAGATAATGCTGTAGATGGTTTCCCTCTTGCTATATCTGCCATATGCCCTTTTATTCTGTCTTGTAATTTCCTTGTTGTTATTCTGTTTTTAAAATGTCAATGCTGTTAATTTATCATGTTTGTCTGTAAAACATGTTTGTTGAACAAGAAAATGTTTATTTTAGATTTGATGGCATCCAAAAAAATATCTGTATTTTGGGTTGAGAAAAAAAATTAATAAACCATAAAAAAACCTACTCGGAAACGTTTCCGAAACTCAGTGGCAGCAAAATAAAAAACTGTTTTTATAAATGCTTCTTCAAATATAAAACAAATATTGGTTTCTGAGGCTTCTAAAAATATAATAAACGCTTTTCGGAATCGTTCCTAACTCGCAAGAGGTTCTTGTATAATTTCGTTAGTTGTTATACTATATTTTCGTATGGATTAAGAGACGTTTGTCTTTTTTATTTATTTATTTATTTTTACAGTGCATTATAATTATGTGAAAGCAAATTTTCTCAGGGTATAAGTCTTATGCTAAATGACTCTGTACACAAAAAAATATTTAAACAACAAATAAAGGGGAAAACCAAGCGTGGCGTTCAGCTGTTCATTTTGTTTCAGCTGTGAACTTGTTTATCCACGAATTTCGGTCGCACACTCCACAACATGTGAACTTGTGTCTTCCGGATTTCACGTAAGCTCATTTAGCTAGGCGTGTGTAACAGATACGCATCAGCGAAAGCGTTCGCGAGAAAGAGCGAGATGCGAGAGAGGGGGGCGAGAAACTCTTCACGGTGGTAGAAAGAGATAATTCAGAAAAAAAAAATGCGTGAGAATATGACAATGCATGAGATTCCATTGAAGATGAGATACTTTTTCAAAAGCTTATATAAATATAAACTACACTTTCAGGAAGAAGCAAAACATTTCTCATTGAACACCAGTGGCGCCATTGAGCATATAATGATTAATGTAAACTATTTCTTATAAGCAGAACTTTGTCCATGTTAACCAAGAGGGCTTTACAGGTAAAATAAATAAAAATATAGGTAAAAGAATAAAATGCCGATCACAATAACGGAGTTCTGTATATTACCGCACATAAAACGTTAAAAGTCAATCTGGAAAAAAAAAAGTTACTTTGACACAATCGAGATAAAAACATCGGCTTTATAAATGAGAATGTTCATTTTCTTTGTTGATGTAACAAAAAAATATACGATTTCCCTGACAATACGAATAGTATGGCAACATATTATAAAATTAAATAATAATAATAATAATAATAATAATAAAATTGGAAAAATGATTTACGCAAAATATCTAATAAAAAATCAGCGTTAGTTATCTTATTCTTCTAATCTTCCATAATTGGATTCACAATTGCCGATGTTCTAGAGGAAATCGCTAAAATAGCTCTAAAATAGCTGAAATACGTGGTTAACTATTTCTTTTAGCAGATTGGTTTAGCATTATTTTATGCTCCTACCTAAAACTGCAGCTGGGATATGGCGAAATGACTTAAAAATTTCAACCCCTCAATTAACTCCCTTTAGTGATTGCATTTCTAAAATCGCTAAAATGATTAATGTAAAATATATCTTATATTCAGTGTTGCCAATTTACAGAATTTTATTATTATTGAAATATCTACCAGGTATATACTAATTGTAAAAAATCCCCCTATTTAATAACAGATTAAATAAGGCGATTTTCATTATTCGGATATTCTGTAGGTATTTAAATAAAAGGAAACAGCAAAATTGGTAACACTGCTTATATTCTTCATGATGATAGGGTGAGATAGTTTTGAAAAAGAAAAAATAAGGGTGTGTGAACGAGTAGTTTTTATAGTGTATTAATCATTTTTCTCATGTTGGAATAGCGGTTTTTAGGAAGCTAATTCTCAAGTAAACATTTTCAGCTGCGTAATTGAATTTTGTACATGAAACAGTGAAAAAATAATATTCATTTTAATGTTAATGCTAATGCGGTTAATTTATAATGTTTATGAGTAAAACATGTTTGTTAAACATAACAATATTTACTTGAAATTTGAAAGCCTTCAAGAAATGTATATTTCAGGCTGTGAGAAAACGTTTTAATGCACTACAAAAACAACTCGGAAATGTTTCCGAAAATCAGTGGCAGTAAAAGAAATTTTGTTTTTATAAATGATTCTTTAAATCTCGTAAATATATGGGTGTCTGAGGTTTCTAATGGTTAAGTACGCTTTTCGGAATCGTGGAAAACTCGGAAGAAGTTATTGTTTATTTTTGTTCCTGGTTATACCGGGTCATCGAAGAAGGTTGGACATTTGAAAGAATCATAACTCTAAAAGTAATTGAGTAAACGCAATTGTTTTCTTTCCAAAGTACTCGGCAATTATCTAAGATGTAGAGTAGTTGTATGTATAGATGTAGCTGTTTTAAAGTCGTGACATTCAGACGATGCACAGAATTGATGATCTGAAAATGCAAATCGCACCACAGCACTTTCTCAATTTTCTTCGATGATTCCGGTGTGGAAAGCGTATAAGTCTAAAACTATTGGAGGTATGGGAAAAATGTCAACTAGAAAGTTCTTCAGCATCGTCGATTTAGTAGGAAAGGATTCACTATATACACGAATAGCCCAAGCAAAAAGTGAAAATAGCGAATGTGTGGTGCGATTTGCATTTTCAGATCATCGATTCTGCGCATCGTCTGAATGTCACGACTTTAAAACAGCTACATCTAACAAATCTTGGATAATTGCCGAGTACTTTGGAAGAAAATAATTGTGTTTACTCAATGATTTTTAGAGCTATGATTCTTTCAAATCTGCCCAATCTTTTCGATGACCCTGTATTATATTTTCCTGGATTAAGAAACATTTGGCTTTTTTTCTACAGTGTATACGGTATCTATAAAATTTTCCTTACTTTCTTCATTATATTGTCTTCACTGAGGTGGAAAGAAATTATTAAGAAAAAAAAACCCTTGAAAATTTGACAACGGATAACATTCCATTGAGAAATTGACATTAGATTCTTTTAAAAAGCTACTAAAACAGAAATTGCATTTTCCGAAAAAAGCAAAACATTTCTCACTGAACACAAACTATAGTTTATATAAAATATTACTAAATTTACTCTTCTTAACATATTCCAATATAGTTTAAAAGTATCTGTAAGGACATTGAAAATGTAAAAAAGTTCGAAAATGATAATTTCCCTGAGAAAATTATCAAAACAATAACTTTAGTTCCGGAAGCAATTAAACCGTCGCTTCCTTTTAAAATTCAATTTCACTTTAAAGTAGTTACTGGAGAAATATTTGAGAATTAGGCTGGCAATCAATACATCTTCTCAAACGGATTAATCAGAATTCGAGTTCTACAAGCGAATTCTATAAGTTTATTTGAAATTAAGTTGAAACTTTATCCGAAACCGAAAATAATATCTTCATTATTCCGATAAGTCGACCTAAATGCCAAAATTTATTTTTATTTACTTACAATCCGACATATGCTCAAAGCACTTTAACCCGCAGTCACCTTTATAATTAAAAATTTCTGCACACTTGCGCACAATCCAGAGTATAGAGCTGGTATTGATTTTTGAAGCCAGAACTCTTGGTATCCATTTCCGAATTTTAGTTCTTTGTTATTTATGAGTTCTACGATTTTATCTTCTAAATTTTATGATTCTGCTGCATCTGTATTTGAGAAAATATCTAAAACCCAACTCGGTATATTCATGTTTAAAATATCCTGGAATCGCTCCATAAAATCAGCATGAAGAACGACCAAGTGTTGGCAGTAAGTAAGTAAATCTTCCTGTTTTGCAGAGGCTGTTGATATGTGGCAAGTGGCTGTACACTGCAAATCTTTATACACTTTTCAGAACACTTTTTAGAACACTTATTTTGTCACCTTTTTTAGTACACTTTGAAGCGCACTTTTTGGAACAGTTTTTAGAATACTTCTGAGAACACTTCTTTTGTTCAACACACTTTCTAGCGCACTTTTTGAAAGCGATGATTTTACAAGTGTGCCCAAATGTGTACCCAAGTTTAGATTTAACAAATATCCTGATCAGAACACTTCCGGAACACTTTCTTTATAGCGGAGCATATTCGGAACACATTTCAGTACACATTAAGGTAACTGGAACACTTTGTTTGAATCAAAGTGTTCCAAATGTGTTCCCAATGTGTGCCGGGAATTTGCAGTGTATTCACCTCTACCTAGATTTCGTTTGAAAAGAAGAAGTTTTCCCACAAAAGCGACTGTGACGTTTTTTGTTGTAATTAAATGCAACTTATCCCCTTACCATCCCTAGTAAATTGACTTCATTCAATATTCTAAACAGTTCATCATTTTCACTACAAAGCTGGCCAAATAAGCTGTTATGCAATAAGAATTGATTCTAATTTTATTGACTGCTCCAATAACGTAATGAAGCGAAGTATGCAGGCGTTCATTCAGATTTTTTGCAACCAAATGCTGATGATGAAGAACACAATGTATAGCGAGTACATAGTACATCTTGTACTACTTGTTTTAAATGCGCTATGAAACCCTTATGACTCCCTGTCATTGCTAGAACACCATCAACAGCAGCCGACAAAATATTACGAATAGGAATTTATTTCTCTTGAGAAAACTTGACCTCATGGTATTAAATATCGATTCTCCCTTTGTATCAGTTTTCCAAATCTAATAATAACTAATAATAAAGCAAATAATAACTATTGACAGATGTTTTCTTCTTTCATGAATCGAACGTATGATAAGAGTACTGCTTCGTTATTTGATAGAGTTGATTTATCGAGTTGAATGGAAAATTTGCAAGTCTTTCAGTAATAGCATAATGATATTTCAACGTCTTTGGCCATTTCATCTTTTTTTTTTTGTACCGAATTTTTTGACATTCGTGAAAGAATTGCGGTTACGATGTTTCTGCCCGCTATAATAAAATTTTGTCCTCCGCGAGTTTTAGGGTTTATTCCTGTTCCATTGCGATTTTTTTAATATTCGTAAAGGAAATTCGATTTGGAGCTCCCAGCTCTAGGCTAGTTTGTATAGATTTTCACTTAAAAGTATATTTAAGTTTTTTATCATGGTCTCGAACAGCGCTAGGGAGGGGGGGGCAGCTAGTTTTATTATATTAATTTCCTAAATAGGTAGGTACGCCACGGCAGCCCCCTACCCACCATGACGGTCGAAACGCCCCCTATTTACGTTTGGACTCGCCACCGCACCCCTGGATGTCTTCAGCGCCCATTGGAGGGTGGTATACCGTCCCGTTGCGAACCTATGCTCTAAACGAACTATAAGAGCTACATACTTGATTAATGAACTCATCCAAGTTACTTGCAAGATCAGTATACTATCCCAATTAATTTAAAATTGATTTGGTATTTCGGACGTTATCGTTATAACAATGTTTCGCACTTTTTTTGATTTTCCGTATTCATGTAAGCGATCTATAAGAACAACACACATGATTAACGAAAATAATCCAATATTCTTGGATAAATTACAGTGAGATAAATTAAATAGAATTTTTTTTATGTTTAAAATAACTATATAAATTCTATTATAAACTTTTTTTTTTTTTTAATATACTTATTATTGAAATGCATATGATACTTCTGATGTCTTTTTCCAGTAAATATAAAGAAATTTTTTTGTAAACATTTTAAAATATTTTTTCACTTATCATGCTTGACAGGTTACCACCTAGTTTGTAGTAATAGGCCATAAATCTATTGGCCGTGAATGGCACAATATTGTTTTTCTTAGCTTTGTATGGGAGACATTAAAACATATCATTTTCACGCAAAAATGATATTATGTTTGTTATAATGTCTCCAATACAAAGCTAAGAAAAAACAATATTGTGCCATTTACGGCCAATAGCTTTAGTACGAGGTACTTAAAATGCGAAATAAAAATATAAAATACCGACTGTCGATTCCACAAATCGCATTGTCTGTTTTGTAAGTTATCCATTATCACATCTGCAAATACTTTGCGAAGGAATAAAGAAGGCGCGTAATTTTATTTCCGAAATCATCTCCGTCATGCCTCAACGCACAGCGTAATGAATTTATTGCATTCTGAAACTGAATTACATTATATTTCTATATGACTTGTAAAACATTTCCTATGAGTAATGAAATCAAATGATTGCGAGGTGAAAACGGATTTCCCTATACAATGAATTTTGAAATAAATGGAATGTGTGCAATTTGGTCCGAATTCACCATTCAAAATATTTTGTAGAAATATTATGAAGTAAGTAGTTTTTTGTAGTAGTTTTTGTAAGTAGTAGTATGTAGTTTTTTTTTTTTTTTTACTACATTTGTTAGAAGTGAAAAATAGTGAAATTTCGTTATTAGCCAGTATATCCAATCCTGTGTAACTAATTTTATAGAAATGAAGGTACATAGTTTGGCAATATATATTTTATATATTGAACGCATGATCTTGCATAATTTCAAACATATGCTCATTTTTTTTTAAGCTTAAGTGTTTGCTTTAGTGAAGGTTTCATACTATTAAAGTGGGGGGGGGGGGGGAGGGGAGGTCTGTTTGCCTATATCTCCCTGGATACTTTCTGACACATTTTTTTAATTAATTTCTGTTCACAAACGTATGAAATTGGCTTGTGCTCTTATTTAAAAACTATGTAATCAAACTGTTTTTTTTCGTATTTAGGTAAAAGCAGAAATTTTTCCGAAAATGCTGCCAAAATTGACGTTTTGAATTAAATTTCCGTACGCGATATCGCAGAAAAGAAAAAAAACTGTTATCCGAGGACAATATTCCCTTGTAACTCAAGATTCATTTATTCGAAAAAGAGAAAGACTATTCGATTACATATAACTTCAATAATCATGTCTTCAAGTATTACGCTTTTATGTTTGAAAATGAAACAGAAAATGTGTAGTAAAGTGTCGCGTTGTTGAGCGGAGAATTTTTTTTTTAGAACCGCGCAGTGCAAAAATAAATTTATGCATAAAGAAATATGCATATACAGTGGAGCACGTATCTCTTAACAAGAGCACATATTAAACGAGAACACAATTAAAACGAACAATTTGCACGTTAAGAATGGCTCATCATTTAAATCAGTCATACTCAACCTTTTTTCTCGCGGGCCGCAAACATATACTTGCGACGTTACGCGAGCCGCAAAACACGCTTCAAAAGGGGTTAATAAAATACTATGATAACAAAAGTAGTATAACAAAGCTATATAATAAAGTTAATATAATTAGTAGGATTGAAGGTTTGTCACGGAAAAAATGTTACCAAAAATTTAACATCACTAATTTCAAACAATATACATTTTTAGTAGATTTTTATTCCTAATGTGTAAGACATATGCCGCGAAGATTGTTGTTTGAAAATAGTGATATAAAACTTTTTGTTGCCAATTTTTTTCTGCGGCAAACGTTTAACCCTAATGTCCCTAATATGCAATATTAGTTATATGATAAGTATAAACGTAATAATATAACAATGCAGCATTTCCAAGTTTCTGAAGTAAAAAAAATCAGGTGATTTTCTTTAATAAATCAGTCATTTTCTCAATGCAAAATCTCTTTTTCAAATATTAGAAATATATAGTGCAAATTTAATTGATTTGAAATAATGTTTGTTTAGGCAGATTTTGTCTTCCTATGAATATATATAAAGGAACAGTGAAGGTCTTAAAAACTTTTTATGTACATCTCAATTGATTTTATAAATAGGGATTAATGAATATGTGTCGCGGGCCGCATATTAAAGGTCACCGGGCCGCAGGTTGAGTATGGCTGATTTAAACTATATTAAGATTTTCCCTCTTTTTATGAGCTACAAAAGCATGATCACGACAAATGAGCAATGCATCTGTTCATTTCAAAAAGTCATTTTGGACGAAAAGTATAGAGTAAAATTAGGGATGAAATATCTTTCTTATCGAACACTGTTATTTCTGAGCGATTATATTTCTACATTACAACTGTTTATCAAAATGTAGCAATTTATCAGTTTTACTAGACAGAATTCTGACTTGCAAAGACCGCCCCTCCCCCCTATTAAGAAAATGCAAAGGATTATCCCGAGGTCTTGAAAAAATGAAAGAAAGAAGGGAGAAATAAGGACGTTTCCAATTATAAGATTTACAACTCAGTTATGGAAAGAAAGGAGCATAGAAAAAAGTCTTTATTGGTTTCTTTCTTTTAATCGTACTCTGGGCCACATTAACTAGCCTTTACATGTCTTTTATTGCACTGTTAAAAGGAATAGAATATGTAAAATCAATAGCTTGAAAAATTCAGTGATTCTTGCAATGTCAAACGAGTTGTTCAGGGAAAAGAAGAAATTACCATGTTGTACCAGTTGCATTATTTCATATCATTTCCAATTACTAGTTTTTTTACAGTACTTGACTTCAGCATTGATGCGATTTCGACGAAAGAAAATGATACTCACAAAGGAAAGGCTGAATATTTTATGTTAAATTTATGATATTAATTAAATTTTAGCATTAAAACAATTACAGTAATTAAGAGTAGTAATTAGTTTAATTATGTCCGCGTTTTTAAAATTCATTATTTTCCCTGATGTTACGAGTAACAGTTAATACAAGGACATTTAAAATTCTCTTGCTTCTAGTAAAACCAAGTTCAACTGCACACTTACAGAAATACAAGATAAACTTAGTAATTTAAACAAGTTGGAAGTTGTACGTTAAACGTGACAAAAGACCGTAGTATAACTAGTTTTACAATGTAAAAAAAAAATCATCGTTATTATTTTAGCCAAATGAATTATATCGTCTGTTATAAGCGAATTGAGCATGCCCCCCCCCCCTTTTTTTTTTTTTACTTATACGTTTGCCACGTTTACAGATGCGATTTTTTTTTCGACACCAGACAGCACCAGACAGCGTTGCAAAATTCTCCATGGAGATCATGCTTTGCGAATAATTACCTCCATGGTTTAATATTTCTGACTCACGATGAACGAATTTCTTGTGTTTATTTACTTTAATGGATTGAAATATTCGGCTATTAACCTAATTTCCACTGAAGTTATATCAGAACCTATACATTTTTTAATGTAACTCACCTCTCAAACAAACAATTTTTTTCAACGATCTTTCTAAACATGTAACTTTTATGCAATTTTATTCGAAAAAATAATTTTGAATAGAAATGGCCACCGGGCATATGAAAAAAGAAGTGGTTTGCGCGTATTTGTTTTCCTCAGTCACATGACTTGCGCTTTTATTATATAGATTACGTACGATAGGATTTAATAGAATAAAGAAAACTTTCATTAACATCTTTTTAAGTTTTGATTCGATTTTCATAAAATTTGAAATGACTCGACAAAATTCTGCAACGATTATATATATCAAATTTCAAATCATTCGGTAAGGTAGTTTTTGCGCTGTTATATGAGGACAGACGGACAGACAAACGGACCAGACGACGACTATAGGTGTTATGTATTTATATAATTACGAAGGCATCTAAAAAAAATCGAGTTCTGTTTAAAATGAATGGCGGTAGAATGTAAAATTTTGAGAGCTGTTAAAGAAAAAAAAAAAGTATTGCTCTTCATTTTGTTAAGTTAATCAAACAAAATTCCACAGTGTTGCACGGCCTTACGAAAAACAGCAACCAATTGTGTTTTTTAGTGATCGACTTTACGAAATGCTCGGCATTGTGAAAGTGGCCAGAACTCTCCTTGTTTGTAATTTCATTTTGCTGGTTATGTTAGGTTAGATGTGTTACGTGATCGAAGAGAAGCCGAAACAGGATTGTTCTCTTTTGTTCACTGAGATGCCAGTAGTTCAAGGCGGACAATCTTAAGTGGCACGGAGTGATAAGCTTTGCATTTACATTAAAACCTTAATTATACGTCACTCGCTTACCGCTAACTTTTTTTAAATCATAACTTAAATAAACATATATTTTATCTTGTTTTTAGTGACGGAGTAGCTATATTTTCATTTATTGAAAAATATAGTTACCAAAAATTATAGAATATTCAGATTATTCAGATAACAAGAAATTAAATAGCATCTATATTTTTTTCTAAAAATTGTGTCAAATTTGAAGCTTTAACTTTTGACAGTTGGTTTTCGGGTAATGAACCTATTAGCACAAAACTTTTATAAAACGTTTTTAAAACGATATTCCTGGAATATAAATTGCAACTATATATAGTTTTCAAAAAATCAAAATATTTCCAATGATTCTCTGATTTTAGCAGTAAATTCGTTATTTAATTTTGCTAAAATCAGAGAATCATTGAAAATTTTATGTAAAGGAAATATAGCTCGTAACGATAGTTTATCTTATAATGTACATAAAATCTGGTTTAATATTTTGAGATTATCAAGAACTCCAGCGCTGGAACTCACGATTTTTCTTCATAACACCCATACAGATTAATAGATTAGTCCCTGTTCAAACTCCGTTACGTTTTGGCACAGTGAAAGCGACAATTGTATGATCAGTTCAGTCAAAAGTTCCCCCTGATGATGAGCGCGTTTGTGCTCGAAAGATGTGCTCGCGTGTAAATAAATGTTTTAACACCTTTTTCGGCATCTTTTAAGCTTCTTTTTTAATGTGTATTTTATCGATTTGGTTTGTCGTAGTTTAATACAAAAAAAATATATGAAATCTGGATAAAAATGTTTTGCAACTGGAAAATCCAAAAGAAAAACTGAAAGTGCCCGGGACACCAAACACTAAGGGGTGTAAAATTCACAAAATAAAATACTTATTTAAAAAAATTTCTTTTTTCGTTCTAAGTCACTGTTATAATTTTGAAAATTACTGATAGGTTCAGGATAGCATCTAAACATATTAGTCTATAAATACGAAGAGCGGTATAAGTGATTGTTCCATAAAACTAGCTCTAGATACCACACAAAGATATTTTACAGTATTAGAATTCATTGTTATACCTACAGAAAATCCTGGTTTTTCAGTTCTTAAGACATTGTGACTCATATCATGTGACTTTAAACGCCTGTTAAATTGTAATGTAAAATCTATGAAAACGAAATCTGTCTATAACGGAATCTTGTCTTAAATGAAAAAATTACGTGGTCCCGAAAGAAATAATATCAACAACTCTATTTGCTAAGGCGAAAACCCGTATAAAATGGAATTTTTTCCTGTGCTTTTCGATTCAAGTTTCATAGGTTTTATTGTATAAATACTTTGACAAAACTGCTTACATAGTTTACTATTGCGTATTTTATGATTACATATTTTTAATTTTAAAATAAGTCGGCTATTAGAAACTTAGTAAAATTATCTTTGTAAATTTACTTTGCGGAGAAGGGAGGGGAGGGAGGGGCGGCGCCAAAACCCATGTTTGCTTCACGTGAAAAAAAAAAAAGCTAGTTTCGCCCTAACATATATCAATTTCAAGGCGAGTATATTTACGTGAGTTAGAGCACGGACAGGTGACAGACAGACAGACAAACCGAATTCATAAACACTTTTCAACTGTGTTAGAAAGTGTTAAAAAGAGCTTAAACCCTTTTAGACGTAACTTCCCTTCTAAAGCAAAGTTTTGCATAGAATATCTTTTAAAATGTTCCTAAATGAATCAGATTTTAATATTAGCTATTAAAAATAATTGATTTTTTGGAACTTTAAAAAGTACATGACCTCTTAACAATTGAAAAACTGTGGCATTAAAACATGGCTGGGGTGTTACTCAAATGTGACAATCTGAGAGAAAAAGGAAGGGAGGAATTAAAAAGAAAACCTCGAAATTTGCATAATGTAATTTCTGGATGGTCCCTCACCATTTATCTTTGTCGGAAGGCATTTAAAATTGCAAGATCATTCTAACAAAAGAAAAGAAAAAAAGATTTAAAAAAAAACATGCATAGTCATTCTTAAAAAAACACACCACAAAATAAGCAACTTGAAAAAAACATCTAGTTTTTCTTTAAAATGAATGATGAATGACACAAAAGTATAAAGAATTTGGAGAGCTCCGCAAAAAAAAAAAAAGTATTGCTCTTCATTTCGCTAAGTTAACCAAACAAAATTCCACAACGTTGCGCCGCAGTATTACGGAAAGCTGCAACCGATTGTGTTTTTAGAGATTGACTTTACGAAACGGTGCGCCCATTGTGAAATCGGTCAGAACGTTGCCAGAACAGTCCTTGTTTGTTATTTCGCTTTGCTAGTTATGTTAGGTTACATAATCGGAGAGATACGGAGAAGCTGAAACAACACTGTTCTCTTTTGTTCACTGAGGTGACAGTATTTCAAAAGGTCCGTGAAGTTAGACCCTTGACTTTAAGGAACTTAAAAACAGAAAAAAGTTCAGGTCTGAGAGTCGTTTGGGCGCATTTCAGCGACAAAAATTTTCATTTGAGCGGTTATCTAAAAAAGGTTAGAAATAAAATAAAACTCGGGGTCAACTTCACGCGAAGTTGGCTCCCGAGTTTTATTTGGTTTTTAACCTTTGTCAGATTGTTGATCAAACGCGTAAAATTGCCCCCCCCCCCCCCCCAAAATTTTATTTGGTTCCTAACCTTTTTCAGATTGTCGCTCAAACGCGCGAAGTTGGCCCCCGAGTTTTATTTTGTGTCTAACCGTTTTCAGATTGTCGTTCTAAGGAAAAATACTGTCGCTCAAACACGCAAAGTTGTCCCCCGAGTTTTATTTTGTTTCTAATCATTTTCAGATTGTGGCTCAAACGAAAATTTTTGTCGCTCAAACTCGTGAAGTTGGCCCCCGAGTTTTATTTTGTTTCTAACCTTTTTCAGATTGTAGCTCAAACGCATGAAGTTAGCCCCTGAGTTTTATTTTGTTTCTAACCGCTTTCAGATTGTCGCTCAAACGTGCGAAGTTGGCCCCCGAGTTTTATTTTGTTTCTAAGCTTTTTCAAGATTGTGTCTCAAACGAAAACTTTTGCTGCTCAAACGCACGAAGTTGGCCCTCAAGTACTATTTTGTTTCTTATCTTTTCAGATTGTTGCTCAAACGCGCTCAAACGACACTCAAACCTATACTGTTTTAATTTTTTAAGTTCGGTAAAATCAAGTGGCTAACTTCACGGGCATATATAGTTATTCACGGGTATATATAGTTCAAGGCAGAAAATCTTCAGTGGTGCGGATGTGGAGTGATAAGATTTGAATTTATATTTTTGCATTAAGACCTTAATTATACTCGTTACATTTCATCAATTAATCAAATAAATAAATATTTTATCGTCCTCTTATATTTTATTTTCGGAATTTAATAAATTAATAGTTTGAATAACATCGTTTTTATGAAAAATATATATTCTACTCTTGAATTTAATATCGCAGTCGACAAATTTAAAAACTGCTATACAAATTAAGATTGGAATAAATAGCATACAAATTTTAAATGTAACTTTTTTTTTCTTTTCAAAACAGTCAATATACTGATATATCTATATTTTAGATGTAATGCATCGGCAATTCTTTAGATTAACAGTGCCAGCTATAAGGTAGATGCAGCTGTATGTTGGTATAAGGTGGATGATTTTTTTTTTTATATGAGGATGCTTTCATTTTTAGAACCGGTTTCAACCGGATCCAAAAATGTATCATCATAAAAAATACTGTAACCAAAATCGAAAAAGTACAAACGCACAACATTAGATATTGACCTCAGGTATCCTATGCAAAATAAATAAATAAATAAAAATAAAAACAAAAATAAAAATAAATATTTAAAAATAAAACAAAATTAAAAAATTAAAATACAAGGGCGATTTTTGTAAAGTACGCTTTCATAGGTTAAACATTAGCTTACGAGTGCGTGACTAGCGTAGGCTCATAAGTGTTGCGCATATGAAGGTGAAGAATACTGGTTCTTTTTTTTTCATGTGGTCATTATAGTCGCAACCAACTTTACATGAGAAACAGGTTTAACCATTTTAGCAAAGTAACACGCATTTCGCTAAAAAGTGTATCCTTCAAAAATTTTCCTCCGTAATTAGTTAGGCCCATTCACAATCTTTTCCTTACAAATGTAATTCCTTCACACCTTTAGTTGAATATGTAACAATTTTCCTCCAACGCATCCGTTGGGAAATAATTTATGACTAACAATTTGCCAATAACTTTTTCCGGCGGGAATTATTTTTTCTCTTCAAAACGCAAGGTCAAGGTTGCGGAAGGTTCAGTTGCGCAGTTTCACGACCTTTCGAGCCTGAAAGTCTGAAAAGGTTTTTATTAAAAGCCGTATGAAACAGTATTGCGCAAAAAGTAGGAAAAGACGATTGCTTCTAAAAGAGAAAAAGTAAAGAACACAGTGATAAAATATATAGATGTTTCATCTTTAAATACTTATTCGTGGCTTAGAGCTCTCGCGTGCGTGTATTGAAGACATCATCCTTATTTGTGAAATGCTTATTGACTAGTTACAAAAGGATTGTAGAACAGCTGATGTATAAACATCGTGACTGTTTCGAAATGAAGAAAACAGTTAGAACTAAGAGCAAGGTAAATTAAGTTTATTATAGTGGCACAGGGGCATGCATCTAAATTGTGAGGCCTAGTGCAGATACTACAGTTACGTTTTATGGGTCCCCTACCAGGGGCGTAGCTACTGTGGAGCAGTTGGAGCACATTGCTCCAGGCGTGAGAATCATAAAGGCGCAAAATTACAAAGGAACGAAATAAATATATGTAAAAATATTTGAATAAATATTTTTTTCATTTGCCAGGTTTCTTATAAAATATTACCGATTCTATAATATACCGATTATAAAATATTACCGAATTTTACCGATTCAAACCGGTTCCAAAATTTAAAATGTCCGCTTATAAAAAAACTGTAACCAAAATCAAAAAAGTAAAAACTAACAACGTTAGAGATCGACCTCAGTTATCCTATGCAAAAAAAAAAAAATCATTTAAAAATATTAAAATACGAGCGAGAAATCGCGCGATAACCTTCCCATAGACTTAACATTAGCGTGAGCGTTTCTTCGCGTGACTAGTGTAGGCTCTTAAGGTAACTGGAACACTTTTTTGTAATCAAAGTGTTCAAAATATGTTCACAATGTGTATTGGGAATTTGCAGTGTAAATGCTACACAATTCAATTTCAATACCGAACATGCCATAGTAAGCTTATAGAAACTGTATAAATTTCATGGCAATTCGAATTCGAGTATATTTACGCGAGTTGGAGCACGGACATGCAGACAAACCGAATTCATAAACACTTTTCAAACTTTGTTGGAAAGCGTTAAAAAATGTGTCCGAAAGTAGCCAGTTGGAATTTGAGAACAGCCCTAACAGGCTAGCACTTAAAAACGATGGATCAAAGTTCGATTATATGTTACTGTTTAATCGGATTAAACTTAAAACTAGTCACATTTATTTAACAGGCCGTGCCAAAACTCTTTTAAATTACGCATGCGAAGCAAGTGCTGATTAATATGCAGTCGCGACATCTATATCTTGTGTCATAGATGTCGAGATTAATAGAACATTTACTGCACTTCTGAACTGCAACGTTCTTTTTTTTTATTATTATTATTAAAATTAGATCCTGTGATAGCTAAACTACAAGCCATTAAAGGAAGTTTCTAGAATAATGACATTTGTTCGTGATGAAACCAAAGAGTAGAGAAAGGTAGTCGAATTATTTTGTGCAGCCCTGTAATATGTTCTATAGAATTTATATACACCAAGTAATATGCAACAAATTAGTTAAATTTAAAAACTCATACCACAACTAAAAACGCACTTCCAGCAATTATTGCTTTGTAACCGAATTATTTTGTGTGTTCTTGTAAATAAACTATAAATGCTAATGCACACCATATTCTACAGTAAATAACTTGTAGTGCAGCATCGCAGTGATGTATATAAATTTTAGTAATGTTGGAAATAATGTGACATTATTAAAATACATTGCTAACGATTTTTTCCCATAGACCATAATGTAACGGAATTCTTTTGAGTGTCCCTGTAAAAGAACTATAAATGCTACACATTTCATTTTCAATACCGAACATGTCATAGTAAACCTATATAACATATATCAATTGCATGACAATCCGAATATACATACTGCTCAAAACAATTAAACGATATTTGAAGTTTTATATAAAATAAAGATATAAACGAAATTTTTTTTGCCGAAAATAGAAGAAGAGAATCACAAATGCAAATTTTTCTGGTTTTCAAACTGTGGAGTATGCAAATTTTGAGTTCGACGTCAAAAACGTCGCTTCAGCGGCACCGAATGAAATTTGACTTTCAACTGGATAAAAGAGAATGAAGACAAGGATGATCGGCATTCAGTGATTGCTTTGTTTCGATGAGTACGATGTCTCAGCGAAGTCATTTGACAGATTCAGAAGCTTGGAGAATTGTTGATAGGTTAGAAGGGGGCCAAACTCAAGCCGAAGTAGCGCAAGCCATTGGAGTGTCACAAAGTGTCATTTCCAGGATCTGGAACCGTTTTTTGATTGTGCAGGCCGAAGACCAGGGCAAGGTCGTAGACGGGCAACAACGCCCAATGAAGATCGGTATTTAGCGTTAACAGCTCGGAGACACCGAAACATGAACGCTACTCTTCTCCAACAACACCTTCGCTCGGCTACAGGCACCACGATTTCAACTCAGACTGTCCGAAACCGGCTCCATGCTGTAGGTCTGTATGCTCGCCGACCGATGGTATGTGTTAGATTAACATCAAGGCATCGTCGCGACCGCAGGGAGTGGGCAACCGAGCATGTCAACTGGAGGAGAAATGATTGGAGCAATATTCTGTTTTCTGACGAGTCCCGTTTTTCTGTGCATCCGGATAATAGGCGTATTTTCATCTAGAGGGACCGTGGCAGTAGGAATAATCCTGCGTTCGTGCACGAAAGTGTCAGATTTGGCGGTGGAGGAGTGTTGGTGTATGGTGGCATCTCCATTGACGGGCGCACTGACCTCTACATCATTCGAGATGGAGCTCTGACTGGTCGCCGATATAGGGATGAGATCCTCAGACCTATTGTAGTCCCTTACGCTGCAGCAATCGGAGATAACTTCATTTTAATGGACGATAACTGCAGGCCACATCGTGCAAACCTGGTGGAGGATTTCCTTTTCGAGGAAGGAATCGTTCGAATGGAATGGCCAGCGTGTTCTCCAGACATGAATCCAATCGAGCACGTTTGGGACGATTTAGGAAGACGAGTTTCTGGCCGCCAACAACCCCCACAAACTCTCCAAGAACTGGAAAGAGCTCTTCTGGAAGAGTGGGGCAGAATACCCCAACTCGTCATTAATAGCCTCATTGAGTCCATGCCTCAAAGGTGTTCAACGTTGCTGGCCGCCCGTGGAAACCATACCCCCTACTGAAAATGATTTTCTTTGAAGAAAACACCTTTTCTTATTCTTTTTTTCTGATATGCACAAATTGTGTTTTTTTCCTTTTGTACACAAATGCGCAATAAAATGCATTTTTTTCTGCCAAACATGTGTAATTTATTCTCATATAACCTACTATGTCTGTCGACCATGTATCAATCAGCTAAAAAGTTTCCCAGATACAAAATCCACCTAAAACTGCAATATCCTTTAATTGTTTTGAGCAGTGTATTTACGCGAGTTAGAGCACGGATAGACAGACAGCACAGACAGACAAACCGAATTCATAAAAACTTATCAACTATAACTATTACATGGCAATTCGAGCATATTTACGCGATTTAGAGCACTACAAGATTAACCGAAGTCATAAACATTTTTAATATGTTTAAAAGTGTTAAAAAATAGGAGATTTTCTTTAACAATACAGACTTTTTCTCAATGCAAAAAACTTTTTATCTTTCAAAATGTAAAAATAAAGAATGAAAATTTAATTAATGAAGAATATTAATAGTGTTGAAGATTTAAAAATATATACACGACGTTAATGCAAACAGGATTACGTGTAAAAAGAACATTTGACCTAAGCAAATGACATATTTAGTATATTTTAACACAATTTAATAATAAATAACTATTACATGGCAATTCGAGCATATTTACGCGACTTAGAGCTAGAGCACTGCAAGATTAACCGAAGTCATAAACACTTTTAATACGTTGAAAAGTGTTAAAAATTAGCAGATTTTCTTTAACAATTTAGACTTTTTCTCAATGCAAAAAACTTTTCATCTTTCAAAATGGAAAAAAAAGAATGAAAATTTAATTAATGAAAAATATTTTAATAGTGTTGAAGATTTAAAAATATATACACGACTTTAATGCAAACAGGATTATGTGCAAGAAGAACATATGATTCTTTTAGAATTGTGTTTTTTTATACTTAAATTAAGAATTAGACACCAGAAATTTTAGATAGATTTTTAGCATAAATTTTTCACTTTATTTAGTAGCTGATTTATGTTATTTTTACAGAATTAATAATTCTATATAAATATAGTGGTTGATGAGAACTTGATTTATTTATTAGAAGTTAAATAAAAAGTGTTGAAAATTCGATGCACTATGCATCTAAAGGTTAAATATATTTTATGCACATCTAATTTTTTTTTTATATAAATATGGATTAATGATTGTATGTTTCGGGTCGCCCTTAAAAGGTCGACGAGTTGCAAGTTGAGTATGGCTGCTGTAGAATAATGATATTTATTCGTGGTGCAAGAACTGAAAGGATTAAGTCCATCGCTCTGTCGATAAAGATGGTTTCCAACAGACCTTGCAATACCTCGCTGACCAGTCTTTTGGCAGACTGCGTGCGAAAGAAAAGAAAAACTTTAGTAATCAGTGAACTGCTTCGAGCATGGCAACGGAATGATATGTGGAAGGTCACTGGTGATCGAATGCTTCTTCACTCGGAAAATTTAATGGCTATAATTGAATAGTATGTTGAAGATGTGAAACGTGATAAACTGCAGCTGAGTGATTCTATCGATTGATGGTGAGTTTTGCTTCACGTTGTGTCAGAAAAAAAATTAAATATCGGATTAGCTTACTTAAAAAAAAACACACACACAGGGTGTTTAAAAAAAATATTACGATGCAGATTTCAAGGGGTAAAGTTGATAGAGCAATTGTAATAAAGAACTTTTGCATAAGACACCGGGGGGGGGGGGGGGGGGGGCGTAATCCATTTATTCAGTCAAAAATACAGGGTGTTTCATCCCAAACTGAATCTGGAATTTTGTTCATAAGTGCAATAATGAAAAAGATAGTTTAATGAAACTTTGATAGTTTAATCGGATCAGCTTAATTTTCAAAAGAAATGAACACAGGTGTTTAAAAAAAGATGATGCAGACTTCAAAGGGTAAAGTTGATAGAGCAATTGCAATACAGAACTTTTGCATAGGACACTAGTATCGGAATCCATTTATTCAGTAAAAAATACAGGGTGTTTCACCCCAAACTGAAACTGGAATTTTGTTCAAAATGCAATAACAAAAAAGATAGTTTAATGAAATTGTCAACAGACTTATTTAATTTTGTGCGGCTATAATTGAATAGTATGTTGAAGATCTGAAACCTGATAAACTGCAGCTGAGTGATTCTATCGATTGATGGTGAGTTTTGCATCAGGTTGTACCAGAAAAAAAAATATATATATTGGATCAGCTAGTTTTCAAAAGAAATGAATACAGGGTGTTTAAAAAAAGATCAGAAAGACTTCAAGGGGTAAAGTTGATAGAGCAATTGCAATAAAGAACTTTTGTATAAGACACCGGGGTCGTAATCCATTTATTCAGTCAAAAATACAGGGTGTTTCACACGAAACTGAATCTGGAATTTTGTTCATAAGTGCAATAATAAAAAAGATAGTTTAATGAAATTGTTCAACAGACTTATATAACTTTGTGTGGGTATAATTGAATAGTATGTTGAAGATGTGAAACTTGATAAACTGCAACTGAGTGATTCTATCGATTGATGGTGAGTTTTGCTTCAGGTTGTACAGAAAAAAATAATAAATATCGGATCAGCTTACTTTAAAAAAAATGAACACAGGGTGTTTAAAAAAAATACGATGCAGACTTCAAGGGGTAAAGTTGATAGAGCAATTGTAATAAAGAACTTTTGCATAAGACACCGGGGGCGTAATCCATTTATTCAGTCAAAAATACAGGGTGTTTCACCCCAAACTGAATCTGGTATTTTGTTCATAAGTGCAATAATAAAAAAGATAGTTTAATGAAACTTTGATAGTTTAATCGGATCAGCTTAATTTTCAAAAGAAATGAACACAGGGTGTTTAAAAAAAGAGGATGCAGACTTCAAGGGTTAAAGTTGATAGAGCAATTGCAATAAAGAACTTTTGTATAAGACACCGGGGTCGTAATCCATTTACTCAGTCAAAAATACAGGGTGTTTCAACCCAAACTGAATCTGGAATTTTGTTCATAAGTGCAATAATAAACTAGTCGTTGGTGGCCACCGTAATACTTACTCATCATGGATATGCATAATATAAAATATGAAAATAAAACATGTGTAAACTATTTATAAAGTGCATTGCAATTCGAATAAAATCGTGGCTAGATGACGTCACAAACTTAAAATGCTCTATAACTCCAAAATTGATAATCACATTAACTAACGGTTTACTGCGTCGTATTAATTGTCTCATTTCCAATTAAAATATATCTTTGAATTGAAATTGGAATGAAATTATTGGGTGTTTCCCTAATTAAAGAGTTAATTTTAATGCATCTTATGACTATAATCTTACATTCTACCACTTCACAATATTTAACTTCAATCTAATTATACAAGAATTTAAATTTAACATTACACCAGGTGAGAAAGACATACCACCAACTGAATATTGTTACCATAAATTTATTACAAACACCAGGTAATTAGATTTAAGAAGGGGCACCAAAATTTAGTACAAGTTAACACACATAATACAAAATATAAGAAAAGGGAGAGAATGGCAAAATAAATTCATTTACTTTTAAATTTTACTTTTAAATAAAATCAAAGGAGGTAACAATATTCTCATATCTTTCACAACCAAAAAAAAAAGAAAAACACCCAATACTTCTAAATCTAAAAAATATAAAGTATTCATAAATGATGACGAATAACAGTGAAAATTAAACTAATTTTGAATGACTGAATGGAGACAAACTCTCATATTTGAGAGGATAAAACCCAGAAAATTTGCAAGTAAAAACCAAAATGACATTACTTTATGAATACATTTATACCTTTAAAATTTAGGGACCAATGAAATCGTATAGTTGAGCACACTACGTATTTTACAAATCATTTGAAAAGCTGTGATTCAAGATGATAGGACACATTTTTAATTTCCTAAACAATAATATTTCATTTAATAGGATTCTCTTAATACTTCATAAATTTATTAACTCTCTTTAAAATATATAAAATTTCACAATTAACTTAATTCAGAATAAACAATTTATTTTAAGTGCATCAATAAACTTTAATCTATAAAATTTACTATCATCTGTTTAGCTATTTAGTCCTATTTACATTTGGATATTTAGATTAGGTCTACACATTTCATCTTAAATCCACATTAATTTAAAATTATATTTGTCATATATATATATTTCTTACAGAATTAATATATTTAAAGAAAACATGTGTGATTGAATTTCACTCCATATGAATTCTGTTATCAGTTTTAAACAAAAAACAATGAAGGTGGACTATTTCACAGAATAAAAATATAAGGGCAACAAAGCTAAAAACAAGGAAAGGGGGTTTAAATTACTATTAATTTACAGATTTTAAACTAAAAGTGCAGAAAAGAATTACTTATTAAATAATATTTATAAACACATCTGAATAAAACAATAACAGAATTCTAAATTCACATTACACATATTTAATTGCTGTTATTATATTCGGGCATAGTCATTATTGTAGAAATTTAACATTAACATTTAAGTTTTTATTACTTGAATAAAATATTTAACATTAATACTGCTACTTATGAGAGTCTATCTATAATAATTAGAGAAGGAGAAATGTATAAACAATGAGAAAAGGAAACATTTTTTTTTTTTTATCATCGTTTCTTTTTAATTAATTAACACATAATATGTAGACAACATTTATCCGAACACTCTATTTGGCATTGATACTGTAATTTCTTATATTGAAATCATTTAAAATAGTTTTAAAAAACAGTTTATATACATATAGGATAAGCACAATTCAACATTATAAACATATAGAAATGAATAATTTTACTCACATTCTTGAAGACAAAGCAAATCACCTTTGCACAAATACAAAAATTTCTTGTACCAACCAATTTTCATTGTATTCTTGGTCACTCACCCAGTTGGCAGTTTAGGATACCTATTATACTAATATGGGGTAAGACTACTGCTGTTCTCTATTTCCACTCATCATCCAACGATGTTATCTCCTTGAATTCTTATATTTATAGCAGCAACCGCCTTTCAAAAGGGAGTACCTTCTCATAAATTTTTTAGGAGCCGAACCTTCTTATGCTATCTGCAAGACTCCGCTTTACCGATATTACCTCCGGGACTTATTTTTTTGGAGATTCGCACAGCTAAATACTGCTCCACTACCAGTCCAAACTTATCAACTCATGGATACTTTGACAACTTGGTAATTGTCGTCTCATGTTCATCTCTATCATCTGAACATCATACAGCATCAAGACTCGCCTTAGATATTTCATAGAAAGGAAATTGTCACTTTCAAAAAAGTGTTTTCAACTCACACTAAGCGATATGCCTCATTCTAGAATCTAATTATGAGAGATTATTCAATCTCGACTTCTTTTCAGCTAGGTGTCATATCAACTACTACACACGATCCCTTCTCGGAGCTCAGGGGTAGAGTGGGAAAGCATCTTCCCGCCAAAAATGAACCCCCTCGCCCGTACCGAATTTTATTGGCTCGCACCTACATCACTAGCTGTTTTCTACTCACTGACTGACCTTCTCGTATCACCTCTCTCTCCTCGAACCTATATGGGACCTACCCATTTAAAAAAAAGGGGGAACGGGGGCCTATCGCTTCTGTTACTATGCGCTAACTACATGGTAACAGAAAAATATTTGAAGGAACGGGTCACCTAATGGTCCTTTTTTTGACCGAAATCCTGGGGGAAGGTTGACTGCATGTCCTACAAGGTTAAACTTTGCGGGTATTTTTCCTGGAATAAGTGGGGTTGAACAACAAGGTCACAACAATTTACACTTGGGGTTGATATTACGAAAAGGGAAAAAAAAAGGAACATTTAACTAGAATTTGGAAGAAAGAACTGCATTACTTACCATGTTATACATTAAAAAAAAAAAGAAAGTGAAAGAAAAATTAACTGAAAATTTAGAGAAATGAAGGGTTATGTTAATATAAGTTAAAAAAATAGAATTTGCGAAAAATTCTACAACACCTTGATGACAAGCAGCTAGAGAGTCGTGTGTTAGAGTGAACACTTGCAAAACCAGTTCCTTAGGAACCACTAACTTGATGGGGTTGTTTAAAATCAAAGATTCTCTAGTATCCTCACATACCAAGATATCGTCTCTAAAAAGGAATTTCATATACCTAGGTGAGATTTCCAATTTCTGCTCCAATTTTTTTACAATTTCACAGCATTTCGTGTCCGATTTTTGGAACTCGCAAATTTTTTCCATAAGGCTTGAGTATGGTTCAAAAGATGTTTCTTTAGCTACCTGAATACTAAAATTGCAGCTAACTGCACTTGTAGGCTTCTCTACATTAGCAAAACGCGATAGGAAGTCTGCCACACTGTTACATTTTCCCTTGACATAGTTTATTGTAAAGTTATAGTCTGATAAAGTGCATATCCACTTGGCCATGCGTGACGTGGGATCCTGAATCTTCAACATAAAGGTGAGTGGAGCATGATCTGTATAAATGGAAAAATGTGTACTGGCTATATAACACTTAAAATGTGCAGTGGCCCAGACAAGGGCTAAAAGTTCTCTTTCGGTGGCAGAGTATCTTGTCTCTGCATCTTTCAGTCTCCTGCTAGCAAAGGCGACAGGGTGTATCATTTTGTTATTATCCAATTGTGATAACACTGCCCCTAAAGATTCACTACTTGCATCAGAATATATAATGAATTCTTTGTCAAAATCAGGTAAAGCTAAACAAGGTTTTGAGATAAGAGCTTTCTTAAGATCATCAAATTCCCGCTGGGCTGCCTCGTTCCAGACAAAACGCCCTGTTTCTTTAGTGAGGTCTATTAAATTAATTGCTCTTTTAGTAAAATCTGGGATAAAGCGTCTGTAAAAAGACAATGTGCCGATGAAAGATCTGACACCTTTACGATTTGTAGGAGGTTGTAACTTTTCTATAATTTCAATATTTTTATTAATGGGGGATACTTGACCACCATGAATCTCAAAACCAAGATACTGAATTTTGTCTGTCAGGAAATTACATTTGCTGGGTTTAAGTTTTAAGTTATGTTGGCGAAGCCTTTCGAATACTAAGTTAAGTTTGGTAAAATGAGACTCAATGTCTTTAGAAGATACTACAATGTCATCAATATACACTAATATACCCAAATTTCCGAGATCCCCAAAAATGGCATTCATTAATCTCTGAAAGCTATTTCCTGAATTAGCCAATCCAAAACAGTTGCGCGACCACTCAAATAATCCTTTATGCGTAATAATAGCAGTTTTATGCATGTCTTCAGGTCTAATTACTTGTTGAAAAAAACCACTAGTAAGGTCGAGAGTTGAAAAATAATTGGCACCTGAAAGGGAGTCTACAGAGTCTGTGATATTAGGAATGGGGTATGCATCTTTTACCAAGTTTTTATTTAGCTTCCTAAAATCAACAGCTAATCTGTATGTACCATCTGTTTTTTGTACGAGAATGACTGGAGAAGAAAATTCTGACATTGAAGGTGACAAAATATTAGCTTCTAATAAAATGTTTAATTGGTCCTCCATTTCCTGGCGCAGTTTATAAGGGACTCTATATGCTTTGCAACGAACTGGTTTATCAGAGGTTAGATTTATGGTATGGGGAATAGTGTCACAGCCAGGTAAATCTAGTACAGAGGCTGCGAACACATCTTTGTTCTTATCCAGGAAATCTTGCATTTGTGCTTTTAAAGGGGTGTCTAAGTGGTCTAAATTAATTTCAGAGCTCCATTTTAAATCTGCATGGTCGAAATCTGCAATTGGGGGTCAACATTTACATTACAATTTAAATTACATATCTCTGGGGTTAAATTTAAGTTGTCTTTACATTTAAGAATTTTGGCAACATACGTTCCTTTATTTAAATTAATAGAATTATCTGAGAAATTAGCAAAAGATAAAAATAAACCATGCTCTTGTGTGCAAATGGTTCTAGAAATAAGGAGGCCTTGGTGCATACTTCTAGCAAGGGGTTCTAACATTATAGGGTCATTAACATTTACATTTAATTCTTTATTACACTTAACATTAGCTAAAATTTTAGTTTGGGGGGGAATTGTAAGTTTGTCACATAATGCGGCAATGCCTATGATAGTCTTGTCATTACTCTCATTGCTACTCATTCTATTTTCACTCTCATTATTTTGTGTGTTCCCACTTAATTGTTCCTCCTTATCATAAAAAACAGTCTCATCAGATTTGCTAGCATTATCCGCATGTTGTGCAATATGGTTTACTTGTTGAGCCTCAGTAGTCTGTGGTATACTGTAGTTATTTGTGGTACCCTCTACTTTTTCACTTTGCAAGACACTATTACTTTCACTTGACACCTTATTCTGCCCACCATTATCGAATTCTCCACTAATACTACTTATGGTACCCTGAACTGTCTTTACATTACTACTACAGTCTACCTTCTGCTCCCTTTCACCTTTGTTGACATATTTGCACTGGGAATTTTCAGGGTCACAATTATCACAATTACACATTTTTGAATCATTATTATACATATATTTACAATTATATTTACAATTATTTACTATAACCCCTACATTATTTACAGAATCCTGACACTGTTCAGTATTTTCCTCGACGTTTTCCACACTCTCAGTAGACTCACTAAGATTATGGCAACCCTTGTTTGTCTCTAATTTGGAATGACTTTGCATATCAATTTTTTGTTTACATTGGGTTTGTTCAGGGCTTCTAAGAGTGATAGCATTGTCTGAACAATCAATGAGAACTCGATACTTTTTTAAAAAAGGCATTCCCAAAATAGCAGAAAATTCCTCCGCCAGCTGACCTGGTACAACAAAAAACTGTGCCTTGCACAGCGTATCATTAATTTTAAATGTTGCGAGTACACTTTGATTGAGATGAACTTTTTGACCAGTTACTGTCACAATCGGTGTGCAACACTCTTCTATAGGGCTACCCGTGAACAAATTGAGCATAGTGCTACTCAACAAATTGATAGCCGATCCCGAGTCACATAACGCAGTAATATTTTTATTATTTACAGTAATTTTAGTAACTGGGAGACTATATAAATGGGGTGAAAACACACTATATACAGGGGGTGAGTCGTTTGGCTTTTGGGGGATCAATTCGACCATTAAAGATCCGGCCTCTAACCGTTTAAAGGCCTCACAGGAGTACCTTGGGCATTAGCATCATTACTCGGTTGGTTTCCATTACTGTTTTCATGTCTGTCCCTATTATTATCTCCTCTATTTATGTAGTCATCACTATCTCTATAACTGTAGTCATTTCTACCCCTATAATTATATTCATTTCTATTTCTATTTCCCCTATAGTTACCATTCCCTGCTTGGTTTGAATTTCCTCTATAATTACTGTTATAGTTTCCACGGCCCCTATAGTTATTATGCCTGCTCCTACCAAAGTTATACTGGTACCTCGCCTGTGGGCAATCTCGTGCATAATGTCCACTTTCTGAGCACAAATGACACTGAAAATTTCTGAATTGTGCTCTTTCCTGGCTCTGGACCTCACTCTGCCTTTCCTGAATTCGAACTAAACTGTCAATTTTTGCTGACAGCAAATCTACCTGGTCTTTCAAATTGCTGATGTCCTGCTGTGATTGTTTATACTCATTTTGGGGATACATAGCTGCACAGGCTAAATTTTGTGGTACAGATTCAGGTATAAATGGAGCACTAATTTCATTTTGGAGGTTATAGAATGGATTTATACTCCTGCACGCTTTTTCCTCAAGCAATGCAACAGTGAGGATTTCTTCAGGCGTTTGTGGGTTTTTCGTAATGACCCCTTTTCTTATTTCTGGGGACAGATTTCCCAAAAGCATTGAGTGAAAGATAGCGTTTCTACTTTTGTTAACTACCTCCCCTTGTAATCCATCAATAACTAGGGCTTTAAGCGACATGTCGTAGGCTCTGTCATAGAAGTCCTGCACCGACATTTGAGGGGTTTGCTTGAAACTAAAAAAATTTGAAAGGGCTACATCTGGAGAAACATGACTGGTGTATCTTTCCCTGAAAATTTTAACAATTTCATCTACCTTTTTATCTTTATGAAGCTTAAATAACCTTGCCGCTCCCCCGGTAACTCTGCTAAACCAAGCGAATTTTTTCTCATCCTCCCCCCATTCGAAAAAGGTAGCAAGGCTATCCCACTTTTCAAAAAATTCACTAAAAGAAACTGAATTTTCAACACCGCTAAAAGGTGGAATTGAAGAAATATTTTCCATAAGGGAATTTTTCTTTTGAATATTAGCCAAGTTTTTTGCCTGATCTTCTGCCATGATAAGTTTTATCAATGAGAAAAAAAAATTAAGTGGGAGGGGGGTGCAACTATACACAGAAATACACATATAAAAGCATAAAAACAAGAGAGAATTTAAATTTGGAACTATCTAAGTGCAGAGATGTCAAAACTTTAACCAAATTGCAATACAGAGTCACAGACTTACCTTTCACAACCATGAAAATTAAATCAAAATACCTTTTACAACCATGAAAATTAAATCAAAATACCTTTTACAACCATGAAAATTAAATTAAAAACACAAAATACAGCTTCATATTTTTTAAAAAATTTTAGATTTTTATAAATCTATAAGCATAAGCCAGGTTTGAAATGTCATGGGCACCAATCTTATTGGGTGTTTCCCTAATTAAAGAGTTAATTTTAATGCATCTTATGACTATAATCTTACATTCTACCACTTCACAATATTTAACTTCAATCTAATTATACAAGAATTTAAATTTAACATTACACCAGGTGAGAAAGACATACCACCAACTGAATATTGTTACCATAAATTTATTACAAACACCAGGTAATTAGATTTAAGAAGGGGCACCAAAATTTAGTACAAGTTAACACACATAATACAAAATATAAGAAAAGGGAGAGAATGGCAAAATAAATTCATTTACTTTTAAATTTTACTTTTAAATAAAATCAAAGGAGGTAACAATATTCTCATATCTTTCACAACCAAAAAAAAAAAGAAAAACACCCAATACTTCTAAATCTCAAAAATATAAAGTATTCATAAATGATGACGAATAACAGTGAAAATTAAACTAATTTTGAATGACTGAATGGAGACAAACTCTCATATTTGAGAGGATAAAACCCAGAAAATTTGCAAGTAAAAACCAAAATGACATTACTTTATGAATACATTTATACCTTTAAAATTTAGGGACCAATGAAATCGTATAGTTGAGCACACTACGTATTTTATAAATCATTTGAAAAGCTGTGATTCAAGATGATAGGACACATTTTTAATTTCCTAAACAATAATATTTCATTTAATAGGATTCTCTTAATACTTCATAAATTTATTAACTCTCTTTAAAATATATAAAATTTCACAATTAACTTAATTCAGAATAAACAATTTATTTTAAGTGCATCAATAAACTTTAATCTATAAAATTTACTATCATCTGTTTAGCTATTTAGTCCTATTTACATTTGGATATTTAGATTAGGTCTACACATTTCATCTTAAATCCACATTAATTTAAAATTATATTTGTCATATATATATATTTCTTACAGAATTAATATATTTAAAGAAAACATGTGTGATTGAATTTCACTCCATATGAATTCTGTTATCAGTTTTAAACAAAAAACAATGAAGGTGGACTATTTCACAGAATAAAAATATAAGGGCAACAAAGCTAAAAACAAGGAAAGGGGGTTTAAATTACTATTAATTTACAGATTTTAAACTAAAAGTGCAGAAAAGAATTACTTATTAAATAATATTTATAAACACATCTGAATAAAACAATAACAGAATTCTAAATTCACATTACACATATTTAATTGCTGTTATTATATTCGGGCATAGTCATTATTGTAGAAATTTAACATTAACATTTAAGTTTTTATTACTTGAATAAAATATTTAACATTAATACTGCTACTTATGAGAGTCTATCTATAATAATTAGAGAAGGAGAAATGTATAAACAATGAGAAAAGGAAACATTTTTTTTTTTATCATCGTTTCTTTTTAATTAATTAACACATAATATGTAGACAACATTTATCCGAACACTCTATTTGGCATTGATACTGTAATTTCTTATATTGAAATCATTTAAAATAGTTTTAAAAAACAGTTTATATACATATAGGATAAGCACAATTCAACATTATAAACATATAGAAATGAATAATTTTACTCACATTCTTGAAGACAAAGCAAATCACCTTTGCACAAATACAAAAATTTCTTGTACCAACCAATTTTCATTGTATTCTTGGTCACTCACCCAGTTGGCAGTTTAGGATACCTATTATACTAATATGGGGTAAGACTACTGCTGTTCTCTATTTCCACTCATCATCCAACGATGTTATCTCCTTGAATTCTTATATTTATAGCAGCAACCGCCTTTCAAAAGGGAGTACCTTCTCATAAATTTTTTAGGAGCCGAACCTTCTTATGCTATCTGCAAGACTCCGCTTTACCGATATTACCTCCGGGACTTATTTTTTTGGAGATTCGCACAGCTAAATACTGCTCCACTACCAGTCCAAACTTATCAACTCATGGATACTTTGACAACTTGGTAATTGTCGTCTCATGTTCATCTCTATCATCTGAACATCATACAGCATCAAGACTCGCCTTAGATATTTCATAGAAAGGAAATTGTCACTTTCAAAAAAGTGTTTTCAACTCACACTAAGCGATATGCCTCATTCTAGAATCTAATTATGAGAGATTATTCAATCTCGACTTCTTTTCAGCTAGGTGTCATATCAACTACTACACACGATCCCTTCTCGGAGCTCAGGGGTAGAGTGGGAAAGCATCTTCCCGCCAAAAATGAACCCCCTCGCCCGTACCGAATTTTATTGGCTCGCACCTACATCACTAGCTGTTTTCTACTCACTGACTGACCTTCTCGTATCACCTCTCTCTCCTCGAACCTATATGGGACCTACCCATTTAAAAAAAGGGGGGAACGGGGGCCTATCGCTTCTGTTACTATGCGCTAACTACATGGTAACAGAAAAATATTTGAAGGAACGGGTCACCTAATGGTCCTTTTTTTGACCGAAATCCTGGGGGAAGGTTGACTGCATGTCCTACAAGGTTAAACTTTGCGGGTATTTTTCCTGGAATAAGTGGGGTTGAACAACAAGGTCACAACAATTTACACTTGGGGTTGATATTACGAAAAGGGAAAAAAAAAGGAACATTTAACTAGAATTTGGAAGAAAGAACTGCATTACTTACCATGTTATACATTAAAAAAAAAAAAGAAAGTGAAAGAAAAATTAACTGAAAATTTAGAGAAATGAAGGGTTATGTTAATATAAGTTAAAAAAATAGAATTTGCGAAAAATTCTACAACACCTTGATGACAAGCAGCTAGAGAGTCGTGTGTTAGAGTGAACACTTGCAAAACCAGTTCCTTAGGAACCACTAACTTGATGGGGTTGTTTAAAATCAAAGATTCTCTAGTATCCTCACATACCAAGATATCGTCTCTAAAAAAGAATTTCATATACCTAGGTGAGATTTCCAATTTCTGCTCCAATTTTTTTACAATTTCACAGCATTTCGTGTCCGATTTTTGGAACTCGCAAATTTTTTCCATAAGGCTTGAGTATGGTTCAAAAGATGTTTCTTTAGCTACCTGAATACTAAAATTGCAGCTAACTGCACTTGTAGGCTTCTCTACATTAGCAAAACGCGATAGGAAGTCTGCCACACTGTTACATTTTCCCTTGACATAGTTTATTGTAAAGTTATAGTCTGATAAAGTGCATATCCACTTGGCCATGCGTGACGTGGGATCCTGAATCTTCAACATAAAGGTGAGTGGAGCATGATCTGTATAAATGGAAAAATGTGTACTGGCTATATAACACTTAAAATGTGCAGTGGCCCAGACAAGGGCTAAAAGTTCTCTTTCGGTGGCAGAGTATCTTGTCTCTGCATCTTTCAGTCTCCTGCTAGCAAAGGCGACAGGGTGTATCATTTTGTTATTATCCAATTGTGATAACACTGCCCCTAAAGATTCACTACTTGCATCAGAATATATAATGAATTCTTTGTCAAAATCAGGTAAAGCTAAACAAGGTTTTGAGATAAGAGCTTTCTTAAGATCATCAAATTCCCGCTGGGCTGCCTCGTTCCAGACAAAACGCCCTGTTTCTTTAGTGAGGTCTATTAAATTAATTGCTCTTTTAGTAAAATCTGGGATAAAGCGTCTGTAAAAAGACAATGTGCCGATGAAAGATCTGACACCTTTACGATTTGTAGGAGGTTGTAACTTTTCTATAATTTCAATATTTTTATTAATGGGGGATACTTGACCACCATGAATCTCAAAACCAAGATACTGAATTTTGTCTGTCAGGAAATTACATTTGCTGGGTTTAAGTTTTAAGTTATGTTGGCGAAGCCTTTCGAATACTAAGTTAAGTTTGGTAAAATGAGACTCAATGTCTTTAGAAGATACTACAATGTCATCAATATACACTAATATACCCAAATTTCCGAGATCCCCAAAAATGGCATTCATTAATCTCTGAAAGCTATTTCCTGAATTAGCCAATCCAAAACAGTTGCGCGACCACTCAAATAATCCTTTATGCGTAATAATAGCAGTTTTATGCATGTCTTCAGGTCTAATTACTTGTTGAAAAAAACCACTAGTAAGGTCGAGAGTTGAAAAATAATTGGCACCTGAAAGGGAGTCTACAGAGTCTGTGATATTAGGAATGGGGTATGCATCTTTTACCAAGTTTTTATTTAGCTTCCTAAAATCAACAGCTAATCTGTATGTACCATCTGTTTTTTGTACGAGAATGACTGGAGAAGAAAATTCTGACATTGAAGGTGACAAAATATTAGCTTCTAATAAAATGTTTAATTGGTCCTCCATTTCCTGGCGCAGTTTATAAGGGACTCTATATGCTTTGCAACGAACTGGTTTATCAGAGGTTAGATTTATGGTATGGGGAATAGTGTCACAGCCAGGTAAATCTAGTACAGAGGCTGCGAACACATCTTTGTTCTTATCCAGGAAATCTTGCATTTGTGCTTTTAAAGGGGTGTCTAAGTGGTCTAAATTAATTTCAGAGCTCCATTTTAAATCTGCATGGTCGAAATCTGCAATTGGGGGTCAACATTTACATTACAATTTAAATTACATATCTCTGGGGTTAAATTTAAGTTGTCTTTACATTTAAGAATTTTGGCAACATACGTTCCTTTATTTAAATTAATAGAATTATCTGAGAAATTAGCAAAAGATAAAAATAAACCATGCTCTTGTGTGCAAATGGTTCTAGAAATAAGGAGGCCTTGGTGCATACTTCTAGCAAGGGGTTCTAACATTATAGGGTCATTAACATTTACATTTAATTCTTTATTACACTTAACATTAGCTAAAATTTTAGTTTGAGGGGGAATTGTAAGTTTGTCACATAATGCGGCAATGCCTATGATAGTCTTGTCATTACTCTCATTGCTACTCATTCTATTTTCACTCTCATTATTTTGTGTGTTCCCACTTAATTGTTCCTCCTTATCATAAAAAACAGTCTCATCAGATTTGCTAGCATTATCCGCATGTTGTGCAATATGGTTTACTTGTTGAGCCTCAGTAGTCTGTGGTATACTGTAGTTATTTGTGGTACCCTCTACTTTTTCACTTTGCAAGACACTATTACTTTCACTTGACACCTTATTCTGCCCACCATTATCGAATTCTCCACTAATACTACTTATGGTACCCTGAACTGTCTTTACATTACTACTACAGTCTACCTTCTGCTCCCTTTCACCTTTGTTGACATATTTGCACTGGGAATTTTCAGGGTCACAATTATCACAATTACACATTTTTGAATCATTATTATACATATATTTACAATTATATTTACAATTATTTACTATAACCCCTACATTATTTACAGAATCCTGACACTGTTCAGTATTTTCCTCGACGTTTTCCACACTCTCAGTAGACTCACTAAGATTATGGCAACCCTTGTTTGTCTCTAATTTGGAATGACTTTGCATATCAATTTTTTGTTTACATTGGGTTTGTTCAGGGCTTCTAAGAGTGATAGCATTGTCTGAACAATCAATGAGAACTCGATACTTTTTTAAAAAAGGCATTCCCAAAATAGCAGAAAATTCCTCCGCCAGCTGACCTGGTACAACAAAAAACTGTGCCTTGCACAGCGTATCATTAATTTTAAATGTTGCGAGTACACTTTGATTGAGATGAACTTTTTGACCAGTTACTGTCACAATCGGTGTGCAACACTCTTCTATAGGGCTACCCGTGAACAAATTGAGCATAGTGCTACTCAACAAATTGATAGCCGATCCCGAGTCACATAACGCAGTAATATTTTTATTATTTACAGTAATTTTAGTAACTGGGAGACTATATAAATGGGGTGAAAACACACTATATACAGGGGGTGAGTCGTTTGGCTTTTGGGGGATCAATTCGACCATTAAAGATCCGGCCTCTAACCGTTTAAAGGCCTCACAGGAGTACCTTGGGCATTAGCATCATTACTCGGTTGGTTTCCATTACTGTTTTCATGTCTGTCCCTATTATTATCTCCTCTATTTATGTAGTCATCACTATCTCTATAACTGTAGTCATTTCTACCCCTATAATTATATTCATTTCTATTTCTATTTCCCCTATAGTTACCATTCCCTGCTTGGTTTGAATTTCCTCTATAATTACTGTTATAGTTTCCACGGCCCCTATAGTTATTATGCCTGCTCCTACCAAAGTTATACTGGTACCTCGCCTGTGGGCAATCTCGTGCATAATGTCCACTTTCTGAGCACAAATGACACTGAAAATTTCTGAATTGTGCTCTTTCCTGGCTCTGGACCTCACTCTGCCTTTCCTGAATTCGAACTAAACTGTCAATTTTTGCTGACAGCAAATCTACCTGGTCTTTCAAATTTCTGATGTCCTGCTGTGATTGTTTATACTCATTTTGGGGATACATAGCTGCACAGGCTAAATTTTGTGGTACAGATTCAGGTATAAATGGAGCACTAATTTCATTTTGGAGGTTATAGAATGGATTTATACTCCTGCACGCTTTTTCCTCAAGCAATGCAACAGTGAGGATTTCTTCAGGCGTTTGTGGGTTTTTCGTAATGACCCCTTTTCTTATTTCTGGGGACAGATTTCCCAAAAGCATTGAGTGAAAGATAGCGTTTCTACTTTTGTTAACTACCTCCCCTTGTAATCCATCAATAACTAGGGCTTTAAGCGACATGTCGTAGGCTCTGTCATAGAAGTCCTGCACCGACATTTGAGGGGTTTGCTTGAAACTAAAAAAATTTGAAAGGGCTACATCTGGAGAAACATGACTGGTGTATCTTTCCCTGAAAATTTTAACAATTTCATCTACCTTTTTATCTTTATGAAGCTTAAATAACCTTGCCGCTCCCCCGGTAACTCTGCTAAACCAAGCGAATTTTTTCTCATCCTCCCCCCATTCGAAAAAGGTAGCAAGGCTATCCCACTTTTCAAAAAATTCACTAAAAGAAACTGAATTTTCAACACCGCTAAAAGGTGGAATTGAAGAAATATTTTCCATAAGGGAATTTTTCTTTTGAATATTAGCCAAGTTTTTTGCCTGATCTTCTGCCATGATAAGTTTTATCAATGAGAAAAAAAAATTAAGTGGGAGGGGGGTGCAACTATACACAGAAATACACATATAAAAGCATAAAAACAAGAGAGAATTTAAATTTGGAACTATCTAAGTGCAGAGATGTCAAAACTTTAACCAAATTGCAATACAGAGTCACAGACTTACCTTTCACAACCATGAAAATTAAATCAAAATACCTTTTACAACCATGAAAATTAAATCAAAATACCTTTTACAACCATGAAAATTAAATTAAAAACACAAAATACAGCTTCATATTTTTTAAAAAATTTTAGATTTTTATAAATCTATAAGCATAAGCCAGGTTTGAAATGTCATGGGCACCAATCTTATTGGGTGTTTCCCTAATTAAAGAGTTAATTTTAATGCATCTTATGACTATAATCTTACATTCTACCACTTCACAATATTTAACTTCAATCTAATTATACAAGAATTTAAATTTAACATTACACCAGGTGAGAAAGACATACCACCAACTGAATATTGTTACCATAAATTTATTACAAACACCAGGTAATTAGATTTAAGAAGGGGCACCAAAATTTAGTACAAGTTAACACACATAATACAAAATATAAGAAAAGGGAGAGAATGGCAAAATAAATTCATTTACTTTTAAATTTTACTTTTAAATAAAATCAAAGGAGGTAACAATATTCTCATATCTTTCACAACCAAAAAAAAAAGAAAAACACCCAATACTTCTAAATCTCAAAAATATAAAGTATTCATAAATGATGACGAATAACAGTGAAAATTAAACTAATTTTGAATGACTGAATGGAGACAAACTCTCATATTTGAGAGGATAAAACCCAGAAAATTTGCAAGTAAAAACCAAAATGACATTACTTTATGAATACATTTATACCTTTAAAATTTAGGGACCAATGAAATCGTATAGTTGAGCACACTACGTATTTTATAAATCATTTGAAAAGCTGTGATTCAAGATGATAGGACACATTTTTAATTTCCTAAACAATAATATTTCATTTAATAGGATTCTCTTAATACTTCATAAATTTATTAACTCTCTTTAAAATATATAAAATTTCACAATTAACTTAATTCAGAATAAACAATTTATTTTAAGTGCATCAATAAACTTTAATCTATAAAATTTACTATCATCTGTTTAGCTATTTAGTCCTATTTACATTTGGATATTTAGATTAGGTCTACACATTTCATCTTAAATCCACATTAATTTAAAATTATATTTGTCATATATATATATTTCTTACAGAATTAATATATTTAAAGAAAACATGTGTGATTGAATTTCACTCCATATGAATTCTGTTATCAGTTTTAAACAAAAAACAATGAAGGTGGACTATTTCACAGAATAAAAATATAAGGGCAACAAAGCTAAAAACAAGGAAAGGGGGTTTAAATTACTATTAATTTACAGATTTTAAACTAAAAGTGCAGAAAAGAATTACTTATTAAATAATATTTATAAACACATCTGAATAAAACAATAACAGAATTCTAAATTCACATTACACATATTTAATTGCTGTTATTATATTCGGGCATAGTTATTATTGTAGAAATTTAACATTAACATTTAAGTTTTTATTACTTGAATAAAATATTTAACATTAATACTGCTACTTATGAGAGTCTATCTATAATAATTAGAGAAGGAGAAATGTATAAACAATGAGAAAAGGAAACATTTTTTTTTTTTATCATCGTTTCTTTTTAATTAATTAACACATAATATGTAGACAACATTTATCCGAACACTCTATTTGGCATTGATACTGTAATTTCTTATATTGAAATCATTTAAAATAGTTTTAAAAAACAGTTTATATACATATAGGATAAGCACAATTCAACATTATAAACATATAGAAATGAATAATTTTACTCACATTCTTGAAGACAAAGCAAATCACCTTTGCACAAATACAAAAATTTCTTGTACCAACCAATTTTCATTGTATTCTTGGTCACTCACCCAGTTGGCAGTTTAGGATACCTATTATACTAATATGGGGTAAGACTACTGCTGTTCTCTATTTCCACTCATCATCCAACGATGTTATCTCCTTGAATTCTTATATTTATAGCAGCAACCGCCTTTCAAAAGGGAGTACCTTCTCATAAATTTTTTAGGAGCCGAACCTTCTTATTCTATCTGCAAGACTCCGCTTTACCGATATTACCTCCGGGACTTATTTTTTTGGAGATTCGCACAGCTAAATACTGCTCCACTACCAGTCCAAACTTATCAACTCATGGATACTTTGACAACTTGGTAATTGTCGTCTCATGTTCATCTCTATCATCTGAACATCATACAGCATCAAGACTCGCCTTAGATATTTCATAGAAAGGAAATTGTCACTTTCAAAAAAGTGTTTTCAACTCACACTAAGCGATATGCCTCATTCTAGAATCTAATTATGAGAGATTATTCAATCTCGACTTCTTTTCAGCTAGGTGTCATATCAACTACTACACACGATCCCTTCTCGGAGCTCAGGGGTAGAGTGGGAAAGCATCTTCCCGCCAAAAATGAACCCCCTCGCCCGTACCGAATTTTATTGGCTCGCACCTACATCACTAGCTGTTTTCTACTCACTGACTGACCTTCTCGTATCACCTCTCTCTCCTCGAACCTATGTGGGACCTACCCATTTAAAAAAAGGGGGGAACGGGGGCCTATCGCTTCTGTTACTATGCGCTAACTACATGGTAACAGAAAAATATTTGAAGGAACGGGTCACCTAATGGTCCTTTTTTTGACCGAAATCCTGGGGGAAGGTTGACTGCATGTCCTACAAGGTTAAACTTTGCGGGTATTTTTCCTGGAATAAGTGGGGTTGAACAACAAGGTCACAACAATTTACACTTGGGGTTGATATTACGAAAAGGGAAAAAAAAAGGAACATTTAACTAGAATTTGGAAGAAAGAACTGCATTACTTACCATGTTATACATTAAAAAAAAAAAAGAAAGTGAAAGAAAAATTAACTGAAAATTTAGAGAAATGAAGGGTTATGTTAATATAAGTTAAAAAAATAGAATTTGCGAAAAATTCTACAACAAAATACAGGGTCATGAAAAATTGAAGAGTGTGGAAATATAATTACAAATATCTCGGCAACTCATTATCCGATCGACTTCATTCTTTATGCAAAATGTATGTATTTTTATTGTCTTTTATACTCACTCCTTAAACTAAATAATTTCGATTATCTGAACGAATATTTCGAGAGTCCGAAAAAACTAGTTACGGATAATCGAGGTTACTGAAATTCAATAGGCTTCTTCCCATTATTACATACTTAGTACATACCAAATTTCAAGTCTCTATCTCAATTTGTTCGGGAAATACAGCGCTTACAGACACAGACAGACAGACGGATGGCAAATTTTGTTTATGTTTTTCGGAGTCTCCAGTGTCTGATACGTGTAAATCCGTCAATTTTTTTTTTTCGATTTTCAAAACGATTACAAGACTTACCCTATACTACGTATGATGAGTAAGTAAAAAGATAGTTTAATGAAATATTGTCAACAGACTTATTTTACTTCGTGTGGCTTATAATTGAATAGTATGTTGAAATGTGAAACTTGATAAATTGCAGTTGAGTGATTCTATCGATTGATGGTGAGTTTTGCGTCAGGTTGTACCAGAAAAAAAAAATAATAAATATTGGATCAGCTTAGGTTTCAAAAGAAATGAATACAGGGTGTTTTAAAAAAGATACGACAGACTTCAAAGGGTAAAGTTGATAGAGCAATTGCAAAAAAGAACTTTTGCATAAGACACCGGGGTCGTAATCCATTTATTCAGTCAAAAATACAGTGTGTTTCACCCCAAACTGAATCTGGAGTTTTGTTCATAAGTGCAATAATAAAAAAAATAGTTTAATGAAATTGTTCAACAGACTTATGTAACTAACTTTGTGAATATAATTGAATAGTATGTTGAAGATGTGAAACTTGATAAACTGCAGCTGAGTGATTCTATCGGTTGATAGTGAGTTTTACGTCAGGTTGTACCAGAAAAAAAAATTAAATATTGGATCAGCTTAGTTTTCAAAAGAAATGAATAAAGGGTATTTAAAAAAAGATCAGAAAGACATCAAAGGGTGAAGTTGATAGAACAATTGCAATAAAGAACTTTTGCATAAGACACCGGTCGTAATCCATTTATTCAGTCAAAAATACAGGGTGTTTCACTACAAACTGAATCTGGAATTTTGTTCAAAATGCAATAACAAAAAAGATAGCTTAATGAAATTGTCAACAGACTTATTTAACTTTGTGTGGGTATAATTGAATAGTATGTTGAAGATGTGAAACTTTATAAACTGCAGCTGAGTGATTCTATCGATTGATGGTGAGTTTTGATTCAGGTTGTACCAATATATATATATATCGGATCAGCTTAGTTTTCAAAAGAAATGAATACAGGGTGTTTAATAAAAAGATGACACAGACTTCAAGGGGAAAAGTTGATACAGCATTTGCAATACAGAACTTTAGCATAAGATACTAGGATCGTAATCCATTTATTCAGTCAAAAATACAGGGAATTTCGCTCCAAACTCAATCTGGTATTTTGTTCAAAATGCAATAACAAACAAGAACGAAAAATCATGCGTCAAGCATAGATTATGTAGCACTTTCCAACGCTTCCAAAATAATTTTACAAAACATACCGTTTAATAAGCTAAAAGATAACATCTAAGTAAACAATTTGGAAAACGCATAACATATTTAAAAACATAATTTCAGGAATTTCGAACAGATACAATATTCGGAAAAGTATCCGAATACTTTTATTCAATCCTGTATATGATCTATAGATTTGTTTATATACTATATAGGATGCTAAATTTTAGTTTAGTTAGGAAACGCGTAGCACAGTTTAAAATTATCCTTCTGGAGTTTCTGTCAATAAACGGAAATGTGTTCGCGAACTTTTGTGCTGCCCTGTATAGGATCTACAAAATTTATACACATCACGTAAGAGACAAAAAGCGAGTTAAAGTTAAAATCGCGTTCAGTAACTTAAAACGCATTTCCAGGAATTATTGTTAACAGACAGTAGAGAATTCTTTTGTGTGTCCCTGTAAATGAACGATGACTGCTATACACACACTATTCTGTAGTAAGCCTCTTGTAATGCA
The DNA here is from genome assembly GCA_963931845.1 of Maratus michaelseni. Lineage (NCBI taxonomy): Eukaryota > Metazoa > Arthropoda > Arachnida > Araneae > Salticidae > Maratus > Maratus michaelseni. The sequence continues at coordinate 54,490,982 of OZ007598.1, read as the reverse complement.
CCTTAGTAATATATATAAATTTCAATGCGTTTAAAATAGTGAAACATTATTTAAATAAGCCGCAGACGATTTTTCTCCATAGACGTAATGTAACGGAATTCTTTTGACTGTCCCTGTATAGTAACTATAAGTGCTATGCACACCCTATTCCATATTAAGCTTCTTCTAATGCACCTTAGTGATATATATATAAATTTCAATGCGTTTAAAATAGTGAAACATTATTTAAATAAACCGCAAATAATTTTTCCCCATAGACCGCAATGTAACGGAATTCTTTTGAGTGTCCCTGTAAAAAAACTATAGGTGCTACACACTTCCGTTGAAATAGGGTACATGCTATGGATAACGACAATAACATATAAAAATTGCAGAGCAATCCGAGCATATTTACGGGAGTTAGAGCACGGACAGACGGCAGACGGCAGACGGCCATACGGCCAGACGGCAGACGGCCATACGGCCAGACGGCAGACGGCCATACGGCCAGACAAACCGAAGTCATAAGCACTTTTCAACTAGGTTGGAAAGTGCTAAAAAGATAGTTTAATGAAATTGTTCAACAGACTTATGTAACTAACTTTGTGAATATAATTGAATAGTATGTTGAAGATGTAAAACTTGATAAACTGCAGCTGAGTGATTCTATCGATTAATAGTGAGTTTTGCGTCAGGTTGTACCAGAAAAAAAATGAAATATCGGATCAGCTTAGTTTTCAAAAGAAATGAATACAGGGTGTTTAAAAAAAGATCAGATAGACTTTAAAGGGTAAAGTTGATAGAGCAATTGCAATACAGAACTTTTGCATAAGACACTAGGATCGTAATCCATTTATTCAGTAAAAAATACAGGGTGTTTCACTCCAAACTGAATCTAGAATTTTGTTCATAAATGTAATAATAAAAAAGATAGTTTAGAAGATGTGAAACGGGATAAACTGCCATGAGTTATTCTATCGATTCATGCCGAGTTTTGCCTCGGGTGTTGAACCAGATAGAAATAAATATCAGATCGGTTTAGTTCTGAAAAGAAAGGAATACAGGATGTTGAAAAAAAAATGACAACCTGTTTGTCCCAAACAGCCTTGTTTCATATAGGTTTATTTTAATATGTCCAAGGTAGTGAATGTTTATGCATACTTTTAGTATAAAAAATAGGAGCAGGAGTTGCTTATAAATATATTCATAAGAAAACTGTCTTATTGACAGATTTCATTAACGTGACTGAGTATCTAAGGTTAGTGAATACTTCATTTTTATTTTAAGGGTATATTTTTTGCAACCCCCCCCCCCCCCCCCTGTAGATGTATCAATAAAATCTGCGGATGAGACAGATTTTTAATGTTTTCCCCAGCATTGCGTAGAGAAGATGGGTTGCTGGATAAAAATAATTATAAAATTATATAAGAAAAGTGTTATATCAATGAAATCTGCAGATGATTCAGATCTTCAATGTTTTCCCAGCATTACTGCGAAGATGGCTTGCTAATGAAAATTATTATAAATAATAAAAAAAATTTCATAGAAATCTGCAAATGATGCATATTTTGAATGTTTCTCCAACATTACGTATAGAAAAAATGGGATGCTGAGGAAAATTATTATAAAAATCATATAAGAAAATTTTTACAATAATGAAACCTGCAGATGAGGGAGATTTTGAGCAGAAAATTTGTCACCGTAAAACTAACTATAAGATGCTCAATGGGAGCGCCCTTTGTTACATAGGGTGTCACTTACAGTAAGTTGCATACTATCAGAACTTTCGAGATATTATTTCATTGCTCACAATGTTATATAAGCCTGTTGATAATTTCATTAAACTATCTTTTAAACACTTTCCAACATAGTTGAAAAGTGTTTATGAAATCGGTTTGTCTGTCTTTCTGTGCTCTAACTCGCGTAAATATATTTGAATTGTCATGCAATTGATATATGTTATTGACGTTTACTATGGCATGTTCGGTATTGAAAATGAAGTGTGTAGCACTTATAATTTTTTAACAGTGACATTCAAAAGATTTCCGTTATATTATGGTCTATGGGGAAGAATCATTTGCGGTTTATTTTAATGATGTTACACAATTTAAAACATATTGAAATTGATGTATATCACTGAGGTGCATTAGAAGAGGCTTACTATTAGAACATTGTGTGTATAGCATCCATCGTTAATTTACAGGGACCCACAAAGGAATTCGGTACTGTCTGTTAACAATAATTGTTGAAAGTGCGTTTTCGCAGTGGCTGAAAAGTTTTTAAATTTAACTCAGTTTTTGTCTATGACTTGTTTTGTATAAATTCTATAGATCATATACAGGGAAGCACAAAAATTCTCGTGCACATTTCCGTTTATTGACGAAAATTCCACAAGAAAAATTTAAAACTGTACTACGCATTTCCTAACTGAACTAAAAATTAGCATTCTATGTAGTATATACACAAATCTATATAGATCATATACAGGGCTGCACAAAAGAGTTCGGATATTTTTCCAAATATTGTTGGCAATACCTGAAATTCGGTTTTTAAACATGTTATGCGTTCTCCAAATTATTTACTTAGACATAATATTTCACCTTATTAAACGGTAAAGATTTGTAAAATATTTTGTAGTGTTGGAGAGTGTTACATAATACATAATCCATGCTTGACGCATGATTTTTCGTTCTTGTTCATTGTTGCAGTGATGAAAAAAACCCGGGTTCGGTTTCCGGGTTTCAAAGAAACCGCCATCCAGCAAACACGCAAGCCAAACTGCCAAAGATCTCTGCTGCACTAATTCTATCAAAATACAACGTGATCACCTTCCTAATCCACCCTTACTAAAGGACATATTTTACTTTCCATTCTAAAAAAAAAATCACCCGATTCAAATGTTTTCAAGCAACTCTATGCGTCAACACAACAAATTACAATCTTTTTAAGTTACATCACTTTAAACGTTTAAAATAATTTTTGTCCGTGCTGAACGGAAGCAGTTACATTATTCAAATCAACAATAATGATTATTTGAAATAAAATAACTGTCAAGTTATATACGGTTGCTTGTAACTCTAAGAGTTGCATACATTATATTTTGACGAATGGCAAAAATCAAAAGGAGAAGCGGATTCTGATTGGTTGCTCGTAAACCAAGTTTCTCGACTGATAAGGTCTATAGCAATTTTTGTTTCCCTTAATGATTCGAAAGGAAATATTTTGTACTGCGGTTTCATTTGTTGGTTGCGATTTTATTTTGCTTGTTTTTTTTTTTTTTTTTTTTTCGCTTTGACACTTTTATAAACGTTTAAAATAGAACTTTTTTATTCGAAAAAAAAAAAGCTTTTTTTAAATTGAAATAGAAAGCAGATTTCGTAAATTTTATTATTATTCTAATTTGAAAATGTATAAATACTATTTTTTCAGTTTTTTTTTTTTTTTTTTTTTTTAATACTTTGCAGAAACGCATTCAAATTTAACAGGGACTTTCCGTTAATCTATTACTAAATAACATACTATAAAACAATAACATTGTTATTTATCCTAGTACGTCAAATACCACCCATCTCTCTTAAGTCAATCACATAGTTTCTGAATAAGAGCACCTGCCAATTTGATACAAAAGTGAGTCAGAAAGTAGGTAGTTTGGATTTGAGAACAACAGCCTTAAGATTTACAACTTTCGTTTTCATTCTCTCAAGAAGTCGAATTTCTTTCCCTTTTCTTTCAGTTATCCATGTTTTATTTATTACTTTGTAAAACAATCATATTTCTATTTGGCCACTCTTGGGTAAACATGGCTATCAGTTCCACTCGCTTATTACAAATGCGGAAGTTCTGGAAATCGGTTTTGCATTGTTTCGCAAGGTTTGTAACACGATCCAATTTCTATTGATGACGTTCCTTTTTTTCTCCTCTCTTTATTGTATTTTTTAAATATTAATGACTCTTTTTTTTTTTTTTTTTTTTTCAGTGGCCTTTAGTTTAATCCCATCAATTATCACGCATGTGTATTATTTTACAGAGATAAAGGCCTATCGAAGGAAAAACTAGGGGAAGGACTCGCACCTAAATCAACGTTGACGTCTGAATTTTTTTTTTAATTCAGCTTCTTGATTGCCATCACTTTTTTGAAGTAGAAATATTCGCTTTATTTAATGACGGATTAAATAATGAGAGAATAAGGCGAATTATATATACAGTGTCTCACATAAGTGATGGGACACTTGTGCTTTACAAAAGGAAACTAATCAAATAAATTAAAAAAACATGTACACATTTTTTTTGTGGGTGTGTTTCATACTTAAATTTAGTAAAGATTATTACATAACATACATTTTGTCAAAATATTAAAATATTAATTTAATAAAAATACAAATGTTTAGAACGGAGCAAAAAATAGCTCACATAAGTGATGGGACACCATTATATATGCAACAAAAATCGTCTGAAATAAGCAATAAAAATATTTTTTGGGGTTTTATTTTTACTTAAAAGCAATTGGCAATAATTTATAAAATCGTCTGCAGTATTTCTCTCCAGTTTGTTTTGGAATTTTTGTGTTTTTTAGCTCTGTGTAGTCATGAATGCTAAACGAAAAGAAACTTCGCCTGAAATTCGAAAATTAGTTATTAATTTGCATATTGAACGTGGAAAATCTATTAGAAAAACTGCTGAAACAGTTAACTTGAGTCGTTCAACAGTTTTCAATATCATTAAACGATATAAAAAGAATCATATGATTCAGGATAAAAGAAGACCTGGCTGACCATCAAAGCTATCCAATGGAATAAAGCGAATTATCGTTCGAAATATTAAAAAAAATCCAAGAATTAGTGCTTCAAAAGTTGCTGCTGATTTACAAGCATTATATGGAATAATTGTTAATCCTGAAACTATTAGAAGGGTAATTCGATCTGCTGGATATCACGGTAGAGTAGCCAGGAAAAAATTCTTCGTAAGTGAAAAGAATAGAAAACTCAGACTAGCTTTCGCAAAATCCAACATAAATAAGAATTCTGATTACTGGAATAAAGTTATATTTGCTGATGAGAGTAAATTTAATATATTTGGTTCTGACGGTAGAATCTTGGTGCGGAGAAAACCCAGGGAAGAACTTCGCAAACAGAACTTGGTACCAACAGTAAAACATGGTGGAGGAGGAGTTATGGTATGGGGGTGTATGTCGTCCGCTGGAGTTGGTAATCTTGTTTTTATTGACAGTATAATGGATCAGTACAAGTATATTGATATTTTAAAGCAAAATTTGAAATCTTCAGCACGAAAATTGAACCTTCATAACGATTTTAAATTCTACCAGGACAATGACCCCAAGCACACTGCTCTGAACGTTAGACTCTGGCTGCTATATAACTGTCCTGAAATAATAAAAACACCACCACAATCTCCAGACTTAAATCCCATAGAGAATATTTGGCAAGAATTGGAATCAAGAATTCGCAAACACACCATTTCTTCAAAACAACAACTAAAATCGGTGCTTCAAGAAGAATGGGGTAAAATCACTCCAGAAATCACAAAAAAAAATAGTCGAATCCATCCCAAAAAGATTAAATCATGTTTTAAAAGTAAAAGGAAATCCAACAAAATATTAAAACCTTTTAAAAAGTAAAATTTTTGGATAAACATTTGATGGAAAAGTAAGTGTCCCATCACTTATGTGAGCCATTTTTTGCTCCGTTCTGAACAATTGTATTTTTACTAAATTAATATTTTAATATTTTGACAAAATGTATGTTATGTAATAATTGTTACTAACTTTAAATATGAAACACACCCAAAAAATTTTTGCACATGTTTGTTTATTTATTTTATTGCAGTTTCTTTTTATAAAGCACAAGTGTCCCATCACTTTTGTGAGACACTGTATATTTTTAAAAGTGGTGGCAATCAACAGGGTTGGTACGCTTTTATCACAATTTTTTAATAGAATTTTTCTATTTAATATTTAAATAGCAGAAACTGTAGACACCTCGTTTAAATGTAGGATTTGTAACACTTTTCTGCATTTAAATAAGGCGAAAAATTCTATTAAAAAAATGGTGTTAAAGTGTACCAACCATGATCAAGCAAGCTGAATAAAAAAGTGGCAACACAGACCTAAGCGGCAAACGTTGTACAATGCTGTAAATAAATAAATAAACACATCCAGCTATCACTGCCGCATGCATATTCACAACTTGGAACTTGGAACGAGTTCATTGAAGCATGGTCTCTGTATCTCTAGTAAGAGCAATACCCAAAACTGCATACATAGTAAGCGTCCAATGATAAATGGCAGAGGTGTCCACCAGATCAAAAGTGATGTCACGTCACTCAAGGTTGTGCGCCACGTAGCGGAAGGGATTGAACTACAGCAATGTAAATAACTGTTTCAACTCTTGTTTGTAATCTAGTAGTTCCTATATCTATGAAATAGCTGCGCAAGCGCAAACGTCATGTTTTCATTTCAGTGTTAAATTGCTGAACGTATAGATATTGTATTCTTTGTTATTTGTGATTATTTTGTATGTTATTACTTTTTTACAAAATACTTATTGAATATTTACATTACGTTGAATCTCTAGGGAATAACCATCTTTCTACAAGTGACAATATCTGATATTATTATCGTCTGACATTTTGAACATCGTCGAATAATCAACAGATTTATATCAATCTGTTTGTTTCTAATATAAATATGGAAATATTAGTTATAATCATAATGTAATGACAGTTCGTGGTAAGCATTACATTGCGTTGAGTCTCTAGTGAATAACCATCTTTCTAGAAGGGACAATATCTGATATTATTATCGTCTGCCATTTTGAACATCATCGAATAATCAGCAGATTTATATCCATCTGTTTGTTTCTAATATAAATACGGAAATATTAGTTATAATGTAGTGACAGTTTGTGGTAAATGTTGAAATAAATGTGTAATAAAATTTCAGAATCCATCTATCAAAATACGTGGGTTTCAAGCCACCAAAGTTATCACACTTTATAAAATTATTTTTTTCCCGTTTTATCCTTCCTTACACGCTTTAATTATGTAACTTAACTTTAGCTCTTGTGTGTAAAGTAATGTTGTAATCGAATTTTCACTCAATTTCTGAGGTACTAAAATTATAAAAAATAGGTACACGTGTGTTTTTCCGGTAACAATACATTTTAATATGTTTAGAGGGTAAGGTATTTTTTCAATATAGGAGCATTGGCGAGATAGAGAAAATGGCCTTGGCTACCATCTGCGCATTCCATTGAGCATATATTGTGAATCTTTACTCACTCATGGAAGATGTATCTTATTTACCAGATTTATTGCGAAATATTTTTGATACAGTTTGTTTGATAAAAATATTCATATTTAAAAACATTCACTATATAATTTTGGTTTCGAGAGAAAAGGCAATAATGCTTACATAGTGCTTACATAATGCTTATACATATATTATTACCTTTACTACTGAAATTAAAATGATATTCTGAATCTTTTTAAATGTACATATTTTATCGAAACAAACTCTATCAAAAATATTTGGCAATAAATCCGGTAAACAACATACATCTTCCATGAGTGAGTAAAGAGTCCCGATATATGCTCAGTAGAATGCGCAGACGGTAGATTTTGTGTCCTACCTAATGACGTCATACTAAAAACCCCGAGGCTAACGAAAAATACAGGCTACCGCGGTGCATTCCACTTATCTTTTTTTAAAGACCGCTAGAGTGACGTGATGCTCTTTTCGTACACCTGCATTGGTGCATTCGAGCATCACGTGACTCCGTCGGTCTGTAAAAAAAGATACACGAAAAGAACCGCGGTAGCCTTTTTTTATCGTTTCGTTAGCCTCGAAAAACCCGCGTATTGGTATTATTAACCTCGTCCACAAGATGGCGCAGTTGTTTAAATTTTGCGCCCTTATTCTAGTTTTAAGATGGAACGCTTTATTATATATCCAGCTTTGGCAATACCTACTTTGTTCAGATTAGACACTGTTATTTCTCAGCATATTTTTCTGGTATGTAAATTTGAATATTCTGAAACATTTCTGAAGGAGATCGATATCTCAGAGAGAAATTGAATTATTAATTTAAGCTGTTCAGGATCTAGAGATTAAGAGAACAATCTTTTTTCATTGAATATTGTTTTGTCTTAACAAATAGTTTTGTTATTATCTCCATGTAGTGATAGTATCCTAATCCTAATTATATTATAAATGTGAAAATGTACAAATTTTTGGCTGAAGTTAGCGTGAAAACGGATGATTTAATGCCTTTTTATTTGTTATCCATTATATATATATATATATATATATATTTTTCTTCCAATGTGCAAAATTTTCATTTAAGTTAATAAAACTTACACATTTTATTTGAATATAATAAAAATTATAAAAATAAAACCTTCTTTCAATCAAATGTAACAATAGAATATTCTATTGCATTTGTGTCATACGTGTGTCATTGTGTCTGTTGTAATGTCATTGTGTCTGTTGTGATGTCATTGTGTCTGTGGATTTTCATAGGAGAAACAAAATGTGAAAATTGATTTGACATTGCAGTAATAATCGATACAGCGATGCTAACCTTACTAAAAATATATCTGATGCAAATATATCTTATGCCAGAAGTGAATGTGTTTCCGGTTTTTTATAACCACTATTTCATCCTAATAGTAATATTCGCCTGATAATTCTGAAATTAAATAATGGGAAGATTACTATTTCGAAATAGAGAAACACAATTATCCTGAAAATCAGTATCAGTATCAGTATATTGCGCCATTACTTCCATTCATTGCTAAAAGTGTTGCCAATTTGGCGGAATTCTAAATTCAAAATATTTTCCAGACTTTGGAAATTTTAATTTTATTTAATCGACGCATGTCTGCCATTTAATAAAATGAAAATTATTATTAAAAAATCCTAGTATATAATTTGAATACAAAAATACGCTTAATTTTGAACACTGATCGCTATAGCTGATACTTGAACTGAAATACCAATCTTGAAAATATTTGGTTTACATTGGAGAATATTTGTAATGAAACGTTAATACGTCAGACACATCACTATAGATTGTAATTATCTTCAACAAAACGTCAATATTGCAAAAATATTTACTTTATGTTGGACATATTAATCGTGAAATTGCAAAATATTTTTTACCAGTTTTCACATACTATTTGCGCAATATTGGCACAAGTTATTTTGCAATTTCACTATTAATATTTTTAACATAAAGTAACTATTTTTGCAATATCGACATTTTGTTGGAGATAATTATAGAATGTAACAAAAAAGTTAATAATAAACCAGAGTGGTAATCCATTTACTATATCAAAAAAGTAGGTATTCACTCCAATACGAACATACCTATTTTTCATAACTTTAACAAGAATGAAGATTATTTAAAGAAGTTTTCAACGGAAATACATTGTTTTGTGTGAAATGCGAAGGCATTATAAAAAGTGATGAAACTGTGCAATATTTCGGTAAGTGAAATTGTACTTACTGTCAATTACTAAACTAAACTTTGCGGCACTACAATTCATTAATATTCCTGTCCAACAGTACTCAACTCCGTTTTCTTGACCATGGGCCATGAGGTGTTGTACATCAGGTAGTACTGTTGGGTACCATGAGGTGCTTGTCCCAGTCAAGTTGTCAACCTAATGCGGGACCCTCAGTGTTTAGTCCCCAAACAAGCTTACTGCTCATTTTATTGATCCCGAAGGGGTGGAAGGTTGAGTGAATCTTGCCTAACTCCGGAGTCGAACTATGGACCTGTAGCGTGGTAGCGCGACGCGTTGACCACAAAGCTACAGGGCTTCATTTACTGTCAGTTACATTCGGATAAAATGCAGTTTCTATACTTCAGAACTATGTAGATGTGGATGCTGACCACTTCTACCATTCTCATGACATTGTTATATTTCACAGAAAGAAAAATCAAATCTGTTGTAAACTTCTTTTTCATAGCTTCATTATTCTTAAAGTTATGAGAGAAAGCCTGAGTTCATCTTGTAATGAGACACCCTGTATTTTTGACTGAATAAATCGATGACCACCCTGGTTTATTATGCAAAAATTGTTGTAGTATGTTATACCACTGAGTAAACTTTGTACACGGCCTTTCAAGACACCCTATATTGCACAAATTTCACAAACATCTTAGTCATAAATCAAATGTATGCAAAGCTGAGGTTAGCCCGAATATTCTTAGTTTCACCGTTCCAAATATTGTCCGGGAGGCAGCGTCACATTTGCAACTAATTTTAGTGTTGATGATTTTTGTATATATGAGTGCAGATAACGAAACTGGCGGCCATCAGAGATACCAGCGAGGGGTTGCCTAGCAACATCGGGCCCCCTGGAGAAAGAGAGATCAAATGAGTTGAGGTTTGAAACTTAACCTCTTCGTAACGAGCGTCGCGTATACGTGACGTATAGAGTGTGAACAATCCTCGCAATTTCTTACCAGTATTTTTTAAAAATCAATTTCGTCTTATTTAATCACAGAACTTCCGCGATTACATTAGCCAAAAAATTCTAATTGGAATTACTCGTGCTATAAGATAAAAAATTGTATACGGAACGCTCATTGTGAAAGGGTTTTAAACAAAAAGGTAAAAATTTATGAAAGTTTTTGTCAGTCAAATAGAAAATTTTGTACCCTCCCCCAAAAAGGTATGCTGGGGCTGGTTACACTACTTTCTCAAAAATAATTATATACGAAATATTCTGATAAAATAAAAGAAAGTTGGAAACGTTTGAGCAACTGAAACAACTCCTGACCGCTTCTATTTCATTAGATATTTAGATATTCAGAATTTTAATGCTTTTTCTAAACGAGATTGAAATAATAGCCTTTATAACCCGTTTTTATTTTTGCGCAACAATTTCATTCAGTATGAAAGAAAATCATTATTACGAAAATGGGACTAAATTTTTTTTGTTGTTATTCCCAGCATCTGGATTTTATTCCGCCCTAACCTCTTTCTAACTTTTTGACCCACAGGGTTGCGAAAGAAACGACACTGTATTCGCTCCATTACAAAATCTGGAAGAGTATGATTGAAAACCCTCTATTAGGCCGCGTAATACGCTTTTTCAAAACACCTGTGTTCCACACAAGACTTGATAAACGGCTGCAATGAATCTTTCTGCGCGATCCTTTCACTCGACAGGCGGGAATGTTACGTCATCTCTATTACGTCAGTTCAGAAAAACAGAGATGACGCAGCCGACATGTTGATGCTGTCTGTTCATTCTAAAATAGCGGACTTGGATTAGAACAGTGTTAAATTCAGGGGGTGACGCGGGGGGACATCCCCCCCCCCCCGGAGCATTAAAATGTGCCTCCGAAAGATTTGAAATTTTATGCTTTTAACGGTTAAAAAGTGCAATACCCCCCCCCCCCCGGAGCCACAGAAATCCCTCCCGGAGAAAAGTGTCTGAACTCAACACTGGATTAGAGTCCTGCACGGGTCACGTTCAACCGACCACTGAAGTCAATCCGCAACCCGACTCGAACCCGACAAAAAATGATTTCATCGCCCGCAACCAGAAATGAAAGGAAATCAATTATGTTTTAATGCAATTAGGAAAAGTAATCTTCAATTATATCTGCAATGTCTAATACAAATTTTTTCTTTCAGAAAAATAGACGTATCTATGTTCTTTAATATTCCAATATAGTAAAACCTCTGAATAGCGGGCACCTCAGGATCGTTGATTAGAGCCTTGTATCGGATCGGGTTGTCCCACCCACCATTATTTTTTCCGAGTCGCGGCAACTCTGTGTCTGTGGTCTTTCTTATGTGTTAGATTTACGTTTTTGCAGATCGGATTGTTGGGATTTTCCCAAAACGTTTGAGCAGAACTATGTTTCAAATGAAAATACATACATATTTGAATGTGAATGAGAAACTATACATATTCAGTTTATTGCATGAGAAAAAGAAGTGTACATAAGAAATGTGATTTTATGATGCACACAAAAACAAATGTATCTGATTTATCATAGTTTGTGCACACACACAACGTGTTGCATGTGTGTAGATTCGGAAGTGTTCTCTATTCAGAAGTGAAAGCAAATATATAAGTGTTATAATATATAAGTGTTATACAAATATATAAGTGGTAGGAATTGAAAATTTGTTCTCTATATAGAGGTGTCCGTTTTGGAGGTTTTATTGAGCAAGAGTTAAAACCCAACCTAAAACTGTCTCGAACTTGACACTATGAAAGCCAATCCGACGCGAACTTAACCCGCAATGATAAAGCACAGCGCCAATCGAACCCGACCGGCGCGGCGGTTCGGGTAAAAGCGGTTAACCTGACCCTAAGCAGGGCTCTAATGATCAAATTCTACTAATTATATTTTTGTATTATTTATTTAGGATGTAGATGTAGTTATATACTCAGTACTGGTCTTATAGGAAACATGACGGGTGGAATAATCGTGGGCTCCTCGTTTATAGGGCTCCTAAACAAAACTAAAAAAACTCTTACCTTTAAATAATAAATTAGGACCCTAAAAAGTCTTGCATCAATGCTCTCATCACCTCATCTCGTTTACAGCAATTACATCCTCAACTAGATATACCAGGTGATTATAATCAAAGTTACGATTTCAAAAATCGATAATTTTAAAACTACTGGTCAGAATGATTTGATATTTTAGCAAAACAAACGTGAGGCAATGGAATTTTGTTTGGCAAAGGAAAAAAATAATTCCAAAATGTGCCGATAGATGGCGCTGTCAGCGTTCAGATTGTCTGGAGATATGCAAATTACTAATACGTGTCAACTATGGGTACCTGAAGAATGTTGTTTACAGAGGGCGAATTGAGAATCTAGCCGACTTGAACACAAGAACCACACACCACACCCATTGCATCAGTACAGATACCCTCTGATCTGTTGTGGAGCATGCCGTTTTGCGCTTCCAATTAGTAACGGAACAAGTCGGAGGGCATATCGAACAACTTATACTTTAATCATCAGTAAAATGTTTGTTCCATAAAGATTTATTTTTTCATTAAATAATCATGATCTTATTTTTTGTCATTATTACTGTTGTCGCTGTAAACACGTATTCTTGTCTTTTCGCTAATACATTTTTATTAAATCCCTGAACTCTGTTTTTTTCCTTTTGGCTAACAACATTCCTGTGTTTAAATAATAAATTTTTGGTCTTTCCTATGACATTACCCTGACAGCGCCATCTATCGGCACATATTAAAACTATTTTTTTCCTTCGCCAAATAAAATTCCATTGCTTCACGATTGTTCTGATAAAATATCAAGTCATACTGACCAGTAATTTTAAAATTATCGATTTTTGAAATCGTAACTTTAATTATAATCACCCGGTATATTATATATTTATTAACAAGCCCAAAAATAATAATTTGCCAAATCCTTGGGGACGTTTCTCACAAATGTTCACTAATGTTAATTGTATACTTAAAGGGTATATAGCTTATGCTTTTAAATTAAGGGGACTCTTCACTCACTTGAAAACACCCGCTCGCTAATGTTAAACTTATGGCCAGGTTATTTTAGAATTACTCGTTTAAATTTGAATATTTTAAACGATTTTTTTTCTGCATAAGATAGCTGAGGTCGATTCCTAATATAGCTATTTTTTACTTTTTCGATTTCAGTTGCAGATTTTTTTAATAAAGATACTTTCACTCTCGGAACCGGTTTTGAAAGTAAAAGTACCTTTATTAAAAAAAATCTGCAACTGAAATCGAAAAAGTAAAAAATAGCCATATTAGCGATCGACCTCAGCTGCCTTATACAAAAAAAAAATCGTTTAAAAATATTCAAATTTAAACGAGTAATTCTAAAACAACCTGGCCATAGGATTAACATTAGAGAGCGGGTGTTTTCAAGTGAGTGAAGACTCCCCTTAAGCATTTGTTTGTTTACCCAACATTTATCGATCTAATATAGCAGCATCAATTTTCTGAAACAGCAGCTTCATTTCTAAAAAAAGGAAAATTTTCATGTGCTACGGGTGTGGCATGGATGTCAACAGAAAAGTAAAATAAAATAAAATAAGATAAAAAATAAGTATGAAAATGATGGTTTAGAAAATCGATCCTGCTAGATAAATAAATGTTGAGTAAACATAAAAATATTTAATTTAAAAGTTTGTTCTTGAAACAGTTTGAGTACAAAGATAATTTATGTGTAAAAGTGTCAAACACGCCCACATGCGTAACGCATGGATTGAGCAAATAATCATAATCATAATAAATAAAAAAAATAAATAAAACAGCTAGATTTACCTGCTCACTTTCTCCCTTACGAGCAAAAATTTTTTTTTTTTTCAGTTTTCATTTAAGAAGAAATGAAATAAAATATTCCGCTAAAAAAAAAAAACTGGTTATTTTGTATTGAAAATAGCATTGACACCCCTGTAAAAGAGTCAAAGAGTTTACTAATAAAAATTAATATGAGAAAGCAAATAAGAAAGTAAAATATCACTATTTTCATAAATTACATTGCATTTTTCTACTTAAATAACTTATATTAAAATAGCAAATCTGTGCGTGCTTGTAAGAGTGATGATTAAAGATTATTAAACATGAAAAATAATAATAGAAATAAAACACTTTGACCACAATAAACGTTCACGTAATTGTCACTTTCAAATGTATTTTATGTATCATTAAATAAATATGATCATGTTTTAGATACCACGCATTTTTCGTTGTGTTTTAAATATTGCAGATTTTTCATTTATTATATGTTTTTTATTAAATATTTTGCAGCTAATATACTTGACAATCGCAAATTTTTCATCAATACGTTTTACATATTGTACATATTTCATCTATATGTATATAATTTTGCATGTCATATATTTTGTATCCATATATATATATTTCGCATGTCACATATTTATATTTTTTTTTACATGTAATATATTTGACATATACATTCATAAATATTGTAAGAGAAAATTATAAAAATTCAAACGCTGCGTAACAATATATATATATATAATAGATATTATAATTATATATATATATATATATATATATATACTTATTGCAAAAATTAACCATTGAAACAGAAACAACTGACCATATGCAATGAAACCCCATGTAGCACTGTCAAATTACACATTATAAAACATAGTCCTAACAAATGAAGTATTATTTATTCAAAAAGTGAAACATAAGTAAAAACACAAATGTAGGCTTATAATGTAATTTACTGTTTCAAGGGCTGGGAAACCACATTATAAGCAAAGAATGATTGTTTTCTGGAATTGACACCAGCTTAATACCAAAAATTGTGTCAATTCCAAGTTTAAACAATCATTGGAACTGAATTGAAAAACAAGGATACCTTTGAAAATGGAACACTACAAATCAAACCAACCATGTTATATAGAGGGGAGAAAATAAATATATGTATAAACAAATAAATACAAAGGAAGAAAAAGAAAATCTATACATTACAACATCATTTATCCATAATCCGAAGCCAAATTTTGCAAAGCACATGGTAAAGTGAGTAAGTGAATTCAAAAGTAGGTGAAAATTACAGTTAAGTAGTTAACAGTAGCAGTTATTAATTTAACCACTGAGATTTTAACTATTTCTAATTTAAAATATACTAATAAATAATATAAAATCTATAAATTCATTTACTGAAAATATTTTTAACTTAAATAAATTTAATATATATATTATATTATTGGAAAATTTAAAAATTTCACTTGTATTCGAAGTTGCAATAAAAAAAAAAAAACTGGATAATTTATTTGGTGCTGCCATCTATTTTAATAATATGGAACAATAACTAATAAATAATAGTAATAGGTTTTTGATAATTTAAAAACATTATATGGTGCTGCCATCTAATTAATTATTTAGATTAAGAAAAGTTTCCAGTATAAAATTCTTTTATCTATTATTTTTACATATGTCAACATTTTAATAATTTATATTTATTGTGAATTGTGTAATATCATTTTAACAAAACATTATTAATCCCATAAAATCTTAAACATTATTGTAGAAGTCAAATTAAATTTTCATTTTATAAATAATTTTATGCAAGCTTAAAAGATTTTCCAATATGGCTACACGCACTTATTGAAACTAACATATTGCTAAATATTATCTACCCTGAAAAATGTAATTAGAATTCACACACTGATAACTTAAAAATAACCAAACATTTCCAATATGGCAACCTCACTTATTGGAACTAATATCTTGCAAAAAAAAAAAAAAAAAAAAAATCCTCTAGCTTAGAAAATTATAAAAAAAAAAAAAAAAAAAAAAAAAAAAAAAAAAAAAATGAAATAAAATAAAATTAGAAATTTTTTAATATGTCAAACGCACTTATTGGAACTATATTTTGTTAAAAGTTCTCTACCTGGAAAAGAGAAAAAAAAAACAGAAATTTTCCAATATGGCAACTCACTTATTGGAACAATATTTTATTAAAAGGTATCTACCTAGACAAGGAAAAAAAATTTAGAATTCACAATTATTTAAATTTTTAATAAATGAAAGATATTTAACCCAAACATTTCCATTCAGCTTGCACATAAAGGAATTCAATATTTAGCCAAATATATCAGCAATCAAAATGTAAGTGATTTAATAGAAAGAATGTACAAACATATAAACCCCAATGAAAGCAAAATTTAAATTCGTAAAATTGACTTAACTAAATAAAAGGGATAGCGACATTCTATTGCATTTTGAAGTATAAGTTTTAAATTTTGAGTTCTAAAATTATTAGAACAAAGATTGTTGAAAATTTAGTAAAATATTTACAAATACTGATTTATGTATACATGACTTATAATTAGTAAATAAGTTAACTTTAAATGTAAAATCATTTCTTTTGTCATAAATGTCAAACAAAATTTTATTATCTTTAAGAATTATCTTAAGATCAAGAAAATTAATTTCATTATTTACCATAACGTTGAAACTATAATTTAAATTTTTATGATATTTTATTGGTAGTAAATAATTTGAAGTATTATTAAAATAGAAGACAATTATATCATCTATATAACGGTACATTTTACAATTAGCAATATCAGAGTTGCCAAGTCTCCGGATTTTTGAACACCAGTAATTTTTTAGAGAAAATGTTGTTCTTTTAAATCGCAAAATGTTCCGATTAAATAAAACAACATTTTCTGTACTAAATTACTGGTGTCCAAAAAGCCGGAGACTTGGCAAGTCTGCAATATGATGTCGCATCATATATTATTCAATTTTTGCAATTATTCCTCTCTCATTTAATTCCCTTTTCCAAATTTGTTTCCCTTTTCATTATTTTAACGCTCACTGTTCTATACAAAAATACTTTTTCATTTTCCTTTCCCACCCTTTGTTAAATTCAGTGGAACAAATTTCATTCCGTTTATTCTAATATCCTTTCAATTCAGTTACACTAAAAATATTTCTATTCTGTGCTGATAATGTAAATGAAAACCATTACATCTACCCTTTCAAATAGCTAGCATAAGATGCACATCTGCCATCTCCTTATTTGGTCACACAGATCTGTTGCTAACTGATTTCTTCATACACACCCTTTTAATTACAATGATTCCCAAGCGTATCTGAATAACTCTGGTCCAAAAATATCCAAAGTACATATCGAAGTCATAACAAATCTCTAAGGTTCGCGGGTTCAAGAATGCGAAAACTCTCTCGAGCCCCATTTGTGTGGTTTTTTGCATTCCCACACATGTTGACTACCGCCGAAAAATTCGTTAGGACGATTGATGCCAAAAATGGCTCTGTTCTCTAAATTTTTAATTGTCTTTATGCTCTGTTTGGAGAAATGATCACCATATTGTAACCTTTTGGCGAAATGTAATTTCATTCGAGTTCATGTCATGATACGAGAAACATGGAATTCATCTCTGACCATCAACCCACCAACATGTAGTTTTCTCACGAATTGTGTTACGGGCCCGGGTGCCCCTGCGCTGCCGTGGGCAGCCGTAGCCATGGAACGTTTCCTGTACTTGTGCAATTATATATAGAACCTGGGATAAATTAAAATACCTTCATCTACTCATGTCTGCCTGTTCTTCCAAATGTGCCTATCCTTATTTCTTCTGAATTTCTAGATTTCTTAGAAGATAATGATGATTTTAGTCATCGAAGCACTCATCGTATCAAATCCACTTTACCACGACCAAGAACCTATAGTACAAGCAATATGTGAATTACGCTCATAATAATATAAATATAATTCTGCAAGAATTGAAGAAACAATGCTACCCAGTGGTAATCCACAGCTTTGAATATATATAGTCTCATTAAAAACAATATAATTATGATGTAGAATAAATCTAGTTAAAGTAATTTAAAGAAATATTATTTTTTAATTTTATGGAATCCTTGTATTCTTTGTATAATAAATTGACAATCCTGAACATGTCCTTGATATCAATATTATTAATTAAGTCATTAAAGTCAAACGTCTTCATGTAATTTATGTTATTTAAATTTTTCATATTATTGACAAGTTGAAAACTATTTTTTATGCTAAACAAATTATCTTTTAGTTTTGTAAGTTCAAATAATTTAGTGAGAATAGTTAAAAGAAATTTACTTGCATTATTATTATACGTATTACAGCCTATAGTTACAGTTCTAAATTTTATAGGCGTTTTATGAAATTTAGGTATAACAACAATATATGGATAATTAAAGTTGTAATTTTTAATTTTTAGCAATTTATAATATTGAAATATATGTCGATTATTAATAACTGTATTAAGATTAGTTTTTTTTTTAAATTTAAACTTGTATTTATAGCATTAGATATTAGCTGCGAATAATATTTTTTGCAGATGAAAGCATAGTTGTTTGGTGATTTATCAACATAAGTAATAATAAATTTGTTTTGTAAATTCTTTATTTCACTATTTAGTTGTTTATACATAACATTTTTAACATTAAAATTATAATTTTCCATATTTCTGAAAAGTTCAACATTTAAATTACTTAATACATTTAATTTCCATTCCTTAAAAAAATCAATGGGTTTATTATAATCTATTGAAATTTTATATATAAAAAGGTCAAGATCCAGATTAAATTGTTTTAATATAGAAAAAATATTATAACATGAAGGTATTCGAAATTTAGTCCCATTAGTCATAAAATTGCGCAGATAATCATTCTCGACAATATAATCCCCTGTAATAATGTGACCATGTACCTTATCTACATAATTACTATATATATTGTATAAGACACTAAAGTATATTAGAGTGTCTTATACAATAACATTTTTTTTTTTTTTTTTTAATAAATTAAACTTACTGAAACTAAACCAGAGTTGGGCAAAATACACCCAAAATCGATTTTCGATACAACATACAAATGCATTGGTTTTACAGCTTAAAAAAATAAAATACAAGATACTTTTCAAATTTCAAAATTTCCATTTAAAATACACATTTAAAAAACAAAATACATATATTTTTTAATGTATTAAATCCCACGAAATGAGCAAACACAAATTGATTTTGCAAAACTATTTATTTATCTATTTATTTATTTTTAATCTAAACTGTTAAAAAAAAAAAGTTTTTACAAGTGTGGTTGATTTAGCGATTTAAACCCGACAGTGTTAAATCTGGAGAAATGTATTTTGAGTATTTTGAAAATACAAAATATTTAGGAAAAGCAGTATTTTTGTTTTATCAGTTTAAAATACAAAACACAAAATAAAAATGTATTTTAAAAAAGTATTTCAAATACATGCATTTTCGATACTGCCCAACTTTGAACAAAATAATTCATTTCTTTATAAACGAATTACTTTTGCCACGTTGCTTACATATTAAATAATAGTAATTAATATACAAAGTATTATTGTAATTGGAAAAGCAGGAAAAGCAGAACTTTTGTTTTATCAGTATAAAATACAAAATACAAAATAAAAATGTATTTTAAAAAAGTATTTCAAATACATGCATTTTCGATAGTGCCCAACTCTGAACAAAACAATTCATCTCTTTATAAACGAATTACTTTTGCACGTTGCTTACATATTAAATAATAGTAATTAATATACAAATTATTACTGTAATTGGAAAAGCAGGAAAAACAGCACTTTTATTTTATCAGTTTAAAGTACAAAATACAAAATAAAAATGTATTTTAAAAAAGTATTTCAAATACATGCATTTTCGATAGTGCCCAACTCTGAACAAAACAATTCATTTCTTTATAAACGAATTACTTTTGCACGTTGCTTACATATTAAATAATAGTAACTAATATACAAATTATTATTGTAATTGGAAAAGCAGCACGTTTGTTTTATCAGTTTAAAATACAAAATACAAAATAAAAATGTATTTTAAAAAAGTATTTCAAATACAAGCATTTTCGATACTGCCCAACTCTGAACAAAACAATTCATTTCTTTATAAACGAATTACTTTTGCACGTTGCTTACATATTAAATAATAGTAATTAATATACAAATTATTATTGCAATTGGGCCACAAAATGGCGCTGAAAAGATCGTCCATACGTTACCATCAAGGTTTGTTACATCACCGCGCGCCTTCAAACACTTGTCATAAGAAGAGAACGTGAAGGCGTATTTCTTCAGAACGACGAGCGGCTGTTGTAATTGTTATGGCTTAATTTCTATTTGAATAGCTCAGGCAATGGAAGAAATTCAAACCGATGCAATAAGTTTGCACAACCACATTAAGCAAAATACTGATGAAATCAGGCGATATTTCTTAGCCCATTTGGATGTAGAAAAAAAAAAAAAAAAAAAAAAAAAAAAGTAGTATATACTTTCATATGTGAATTGCGGCAATTCGGGTACATTTCATGTATTTTTTTTTTTTCCAGAAATTGCGTACTTCAAAACTTTTGACGGTTAAAAAATGTATTAAGTGTAAATAAATGATATATATTTTTAAATGTGGTGTGTTGAAATGCAGAAACAATACCGATGAATTTTTGAATATGTAGAAATATTTCATTGCGCTTAAAAAAAAAAAAAAGAAAAAAAAAAGAAAAGAAAACAGAAAAAAAAGAACTACTGCCTTTTGAGCAACTATTCCATTGCGAATCATGCTTATTAACCTGCATATTCTAAATCTAAATCTATAGTTTATGTATCACCAATGCAACTATACTTATTGCAAACTAAATAAAACGTTCATTTTATTATGATGATGTGGGAAAATTTTTGAGACTGAGTCAAAAAAAACTATTAATACCAATATTTATAAACAGAAAATTCGTAAATTTTTCTAATCAAATTTTTTTCTGCTAATAAATACTGGTTAGTATTAATTTTTTTGTATTCAGTCTAAAAATTTCGCCAAAGAGAATAATGTAGGAAAGAGTACAATTCAATGATCAATTTTTGGCCCTTTTTTTCTTACTTCAGAGTTGATATTCAGATATTTCCATACAAAAAGGGCGCGAATGAAAAATAATACTCACATATACATCAATAATGCATTACATCAGTAATGCATCACATCAATAATGCATCACATATCCTAGAACTTTAAGAAATTATCTTCAAAATTATGTGAAGTATTCTTGCATATTAACTAACATTTATATTATTTAGCGACCATTTTGCTGTAGGTCGATAAAAAATGGAACAAAAAAATCAACATATAACGTTTTATAATCGCAAAATAGTTATATTTTTACACAGCCAATACTTTTCGAAAATTACATAAATGGACATAAGTTAATTTGCATGCGGGCAATAAAAACTCAATCCCTCCTTCATTCATTTGCATTAAAACAGCATTTACAAGTGTAGTTTTTATGAGTGTTTATTTTTCTCTCTTTTTTTAAATAATTAATCACCCTGCATTTAACTGCTGTGATTAATTTTTGTTGTATTTTTATCAATTGCTAGCATTACTTATTTATTTATTTTGCTATGGACATTAGCACCGGAGAAGTGTGCTATTTCCACTAGATAGGAGAAAAAAAGTAATTATAAGAAATATTCAATACAGTTACTGTAACTATGGCAACACTTTATTGGGAACATTGGATGTTGTATTTAGAAGATATCGATCAAAAAATATTTTATCCTTGTAATAATTTACAATTTTTAATATATCGTTTCAAATAACAGCAAGAACGAAAAATTATGCATCAAGCATAGTGCATAGATTAGGAAACACTTTTCAAAACATTCAGAATTTTGCAACGAAACTTCGCCGTTAAATATGATGAAAGAAGATATGTAAGCAAACAGTTTAGAAAACACATACAACACATTTAAAAATCTAGTTTCAGCAATTACCATCCACAGTCAGAGAAGTATAGTCGAATTATTTTGTGCAACCCTCTGTAGATTTGTATATATTCTGCATACAGCTAAAAAAATTAGTTCAGTTAGAAAACGTATAACACAGTTTAAAATTCATCTTAGCAATTCCTGCCAATAGATGGAAATGTAATTAAATTTTAGTTAATATGCAATGGCACTTCACATAATTTTGAGGATAATTTCTTGCAGTTAATAATAACAAAACCGACTCAAGGATATGTGATGCCCTAAGTATTATTTTTCATTCGCGTCCTTTTTGTATACAAATACCTGTAAATCAAATCCGAAGTAAGGAAAAGGGCTAAAATATTTTGTACAGCCCTGTATGTAATGATAATCTACAGATTTTTATACACATCACATATTAAGCCAAAATTTAATTCAGAAAAAAAAACACATAACAACAACTAAAAATGCATTTCCAGCAATAACCAACCATAAATGGTGATGTACCCAGTTTTTTGCGTATCCCTGTATATGAATATGTTTATATTTCACACAGTATGCTAAATTTAGTTCAGCAGGAAAATACAATACACAATTAAAAAACATCTATAGTTAAAAAGCAGTAATACTTACGAATTATTTTGTAGTCACATTCCCGTATATTAGGTTGAGTCGAAAAATTCACAGTCAATTTTTCTCATCGCAACAAAGCGGAAAAGTTGCGAATTTTAAAGAAAAAGAAAATATATGAAACTAAGAAATTTATTAATAGACTGAGAAAAAGCCCTTTGAGGGGTGGTGTTTTAATCCGATTCAAACCAGAAACTTTTAATTAAATTTTACTTTTTTAACTTTGATGGGAAAATGCTTAAAAATTGCATTTTTTTATTTTGAACTAAATTTTTTCCTAAATTCCAGTGAGAATTCAACGTTACAGAAACACAAGTGCTTGCCCCTTAAAGGGTTAACCCTTTAACGGATAAAGCATTTCAGTTGCTAAAATGTTGAAATAAATGATTGACACTGTCAATTACAAACAAATTTATTTGTATATATCACAAAAGCGATATTTCACATACATAATAAATGGAAAACATTTCTATTAAAATTCTGCTGTCATTGTTGAATTTCGTAATTAAAATTGTGTGGTTTCATAGGGAAACCAATGTCCGTTAAAGGGTTAAACTGTATTGTGTTGTTTAAACACGTGTATCAGTACATGTTTATTCCAATTAAAATTTCTAAAAGATGTGTCAAAACGATATGACCAGATCTTCAAATTATTGTTGTAGAATTGGTGAAAAAGTAAAATAAATAAAAATAAAGTAAAATAGAGAAATGATAGGATAGCTTTAATTTCTAAACATGATATATTTTTTCACTGTTTAATTACTATTTTAAATCGCTTATGAAAAATCTCATTATGATATCCGAGTTAGAATCATCGCAAAATTTTTCTGTAAAATATTATACTGTTAGAATCATCGCAGAGTATTACTGTAAAATATTACTGTTAGAATCACAAAATATTACTGTTCAAATTCGTGCAAAATATTACATCCTTCTCCAAGTTAATAAAAGTTATTAAAAAAATCAAGTTATTAAAAAATAAATAAATAAATAAAATAAAATAAAACTGTTTGAAAAATCGCAAAATGTTATATCTTTCTTCAAATTATTACTGTAGAATTGTCGAAAGTAAGAAATAATAATAATAAAGTAAAATGAAGAAATGAGAGAATAGATTTAATTTCTAAAAACAATAAAAAAAAAAATTTACATCACTTTAAAAATAATTAAGCTATTTTAAATCGCTCATAAAAGAAAACTTATAATGATACCTGAATCAGAATTATCGTAAAATATTATTAAAAAATATTACTGTTAGAATCGCAAAATATTACTGTTAGAATCATCGTAAAATATTACTGTTAGAATCATCGTAAAATAGAGAAATGATAGAATAGCTTTAATTTCTAATCACAATATATTTTTCTCTCTTTAAAAATGATTAGGTTTTTTTTGTTTAAATCGCTCATAAAAAATCTCATGATATCCAATTTAGAATCATCACAAAATATTATTATAAAATATTACTGTTAGAATCACAAAATATTACTGTTAAAATCATCGAAAAATATTGTATCCTTCATCTAGTTATTAAAAAAGTCAAATTATTTAAAAAAAAAAAAACTGTTAGAATCATCGCAAAATGTTATATCCTTCTTCAAATTATTATTGTAGAAATGGCAAAAGTAAAATAATAATAGTAATAATAATAATAATAAAGTAAATTAAAGAAATGAGAAAATAGATTTAATTTCTAAAAACAATAAATTTTTTCACATAACTTTAAAAATATCTAAACTATTTTAAATCGCTCATAAAAAAAAAAAAAAACCTTATAATGATACTTGAATCAGAATCATAGCAAAATATTACTATACTAGTCAGATGTGCCAATCCCAAAACTTTCTTCTATCTCACACAGGTTTCACATACACTAAAAAGAATCAGCAAATAATGTATATCAAGGTCTAACTGAATCTAAAGTTTTATTAAATTCCGTGCATTAGTTCTTGAGACATGACTATTGCTAAAATCGTGTAAATCCTGCAAAATGCAGGATAGCAGTGCCACCTGTGGGGAGATTTAGACCAAAGCCTAATCAACAACAACTTATGACAACGTCTAACTGAATCTGAAGTTTGATGAAAATCCGTGCATTAGTTCTTGAGATATAGTTATTGTGATAATAAGGAAAAAAAGTAGCATAGCAGCACCACCTGTTGGGCTATTTACACTAAAACGTAATCAGCATCTATTTATGTCAAGGTCTAACAGAATCTGAAATTTGATGAAATTCCGTGCATTAGTTCTCTTGAGATATAGCTATCGTAAAAATAATGAAAAAACTGATATAGCAGCGCCACCTGTTGAGATATCTACAGCAAAATGTAATCAGCGTGTATTTATGTCGAGATCTAACTGAATCTGAAGTTTAATGAAAATAACTGCATTAGTTCTTGAGATAGAGCTATTGTGGAAATCGAAAAAAAATGCAGCATAGCAGCGCCACCTGTCGGGCGATTTTCACCAAAAACTAATCAGCACTAATTTATATTAGGGACTAACTGAATATTAAGTTATATTAAATTTCGAGCATTAGTTCTTGAGATAGAGCGCCCACAAAACTTTTGTCACAGACAGACAGACAGACAGAGTCACAGACAGACATTTTCTAAAAACAGTCAAATCGTGTTCAGGACCTTCTAAAACGTATAAATCCGTCGAAAACCGGAAGTCGAAAATTTTCATGAATCCAATACTTTCTTCTTGTAAAGGTAGAAGAAAGTAAAAATATTACTGTTAGAATCGCAAAAATATTACTGTTAGTATCGCAAAATATTGCTGTTAGAATCACTGCAAAATATTCACACTTTTTCAAATTATTACTATGTAGAATTAAAAAAACTAACTAAATAAAAATAAAGTAAAATAGAGAAATGATAGAATAGCTTTAATTTCTAGACACAATATATTTTTTCACACTTTAAAAATAATCAAACTATTTTAAATCACTCATAAAAAAAAAATAATAATAGCTAATTATATTTGAATTAGAATCATCGAAAAATAATGAAACAATAAGGTTTTCTGTGCTTTTTTTTCAAAAAATCTAGTTGCAAGTTGGAAACTAAAATTTGGTATTTTATTTTTTAATTGTTATTTAATTTTCTGTCTGCTCACCAAACATCCTTTTTTCTAAAAATAATTCAAGATTGCATAAATTAATAAAAAAGAAAACTGCCCAGTTAAACTGAGGGCATTGAGCTCACAGGCTATTCACACTAATTGTATATTATACTCTTATTTCAAAGAATTTGAAATATGCCCCTCGAAAATTAAAGAAATCAACAATATATTAAGGGGGGGTCATCCCCCCGTTACCCCCCTCATAGTTAACTAATGAACCCCTTAAACTAATCAGGGAAGTCTCTAATTACAATGAATATATAGAAAAAATTTGAAGAAAATCGGATAATTCTGCATGAAAAACCCATTTATCTAAATTAAGGGGGATTAGCCCCCCTTTCCCCCTTTACACTTAACGAATGAACCCCCAAAACTATTCAGAGAAGCGCATTATCACAATTAACCTATATACAAAATTTGAAGAAAATCGGATAATTCTGCATGAAAAACCCATTTATCTAAATTAGGGGAGTTATCCCACCCTTTCCCCCTTTATACTTAACCAATGAACCCCCAAAACTATTGACAGAAGCGCATTATCAAAATGAACCTATATACAAAATTTGAAGAAAATGGGATAATTCTGCATGAAAAACCCATTTATCTAAATTAAGGGGGGATTAGCCCCCCCTTTCCCCCTTTATACTTAACCAATAAACCCCCAAACCTATTCAGAGAAGCGCATTATCACAATGAACCTATATACAAAATTTGAAGAAAATCGGATAAATCTGCATGAAAAACTCATTTATCTAAATTAGGGGGGGGGGGGGTTATCCCCTCTTTCCCCCTTTATACTTAACCAATGAAACCCCAAAACTATTGAAAGAAGCACATTATCAAAATGAACCTATATACAAAATTTGAAGAAAATCGGATAATTCTGCATGAATGAAAAACTCATTTATCTATATTAGGGGGGGTTATCCCCACCTTTCCCCCTTTATACTTAACCAATGAACCCCCAAAACTATTGACAGAAGCACATTATCAAAATTAACCTATATACAAAATTTGAAGAAAATGGGATAATTCTGCATGAAAAACACATTTATCTAAATTATGGGGGGTTAGCCCGCCGTTCCCCCCCTTTATGCTTAACCAATGAGCCTCCAAAACTAATCAGGGAAGCGCCTTATCACAAGGAACCTATAAACAAAATTTAAAGTAAAACGGTTAGTTCTATCAAGAGTTATCGCGTTACGTACATACATACATACATACATAGTACATACGTACGTACGTACATACAGAACCGGTGGGCACATAAGCTCTCAGGCTTTGATAGCCTGTGAGATAAAAAAATCTAAATTTAAATAAAGTACAAATATTTTAAATCTGTGAATAAAAAATAAATACTAAGGAATCAGTTTATGGATTTAGCTTTTCTTAAATTTCTTCGTTTTTCGTTTTTAGCTCACAGGCTATCAAAGCCTGAGAGATTATGTGCCCGCCGGTTCTGTATGTACGTACGTACGGATGTATGTATGTATGTATGTACGTACGTATGTATGTACGTAACGCGATAACTCTTGATAGAACTAACCGTTTTACTTTAAATTTTGTTTATAGGTTCCTTGTGATAAGGCGCTTCCCTGATTAGTTTTGGAGGTTCATTGGTTAAGCATAAAGGGGGGAAACGGGGGGCTAACCCCCCATAATTTAGATAAATGGGTTTTTCATGCAGAATTATCCGATTTTCTTCAAATTTTGTATATAGGTTAATTTTGATAATGTGCTTCTGTCAATAGTTTTGGGGATTCATTGTTTAAGTATAAAGGGGGAAAGAGGGGGGTAACCCCCCTAATTTAGATAAATGAGTTTTTCATGCAGAATTATCTGATTTTCTTCAAATTTTGTATATGGGTTCATTGTGATAGTGCGCTTCTCTGAATAGTTTTGGGGGTTCATTGGTTAAGTATAAAGGGGGAAAGGGGGGCTAATCCCCCTTAATTTAGATAAATGGGTTTTTCATGCAGAATTATCCCATTTTCTTTAAATTTTGTATATAGGTTCATTTTGATAATGCGCTTCTGTCAATAGTTTTGGGGGTTCATTGGTTGAGTATAAAGGGGGAAAGGGGGGATAACCCCCCTAATTTAGATGATAGGCTTTTTCATGCAGAATTATCCGATTTTCTTCAAATTTTGTATATAGGTTCATTGTGATAATGCGCTTCTCTGAAAAGTATTGGGGGTTCATTGGTTAAGTATAAAGGGGGAAAGGGGTGCTAATCCCCCCTTAATTTGGATAAATGAGTTTTTCATGCAAAATTATTCGATTTTCTTCATATTTTGTATGTATATTCATTGTAATTAGAGACTTCCCGGATTAGTTTAAGGGGTTCATTAGATAACTATGAGGGGGGTAACGGGGGGATGACCCCCCCTTAATATATTGTTGATTTCTTTATTTTTCGAGGAGCATATTTCAAATTCTTTGAAATAAGAGTACAATATACAATGAGTGTGAATAGCCTGTGAGCTCAATACCCTCAGTTTAACTGGGCAGTTTTCTTTTTAGCTCACAGGCTATCAAAGCCTGAGAGCTTATGTGCCCGCCGGTTCTGTATGTACGTACGTATGTATGTATGTATGTATGTAAGTATGTACGTAACGCGATAACTCTTGATAGAACTAACCGATTTACTTTAAATTTTGTTTATAGGTTCCTTGTGATAAGGCGCTTCTCTGATTAGTTTTGGAGGTTCATTGGTTAAGCATAAAAGGGGAGAGACGGGTGGCTAACCCCCCATAATTTAGATAAATGGGTTTTTCATGCAGAATTATCCCATTTTCTTCAAATTTTGTATATAGGTTCATTTTTTTTTGATAATGCGCTTCTGCAATAGTTTTGGGGGGTCATTGGTTAAGTATAAAGGGGGAAAGGGGGGATAACCCCCCTAATTTAGATAAATGAATTTTTCATGCAGAATTATCCCATTTTCTTCATATTTTGTATATATATTCATTTTTTTTATAATGCGCTTCTGTCAATAGTTTTGGGGCG
Organism: Maratus michaelseni; assembly: GCA_963931845.1. Taxonomy (NCBI): domain Eukaryota; kingdom Metazoa; phylum Arthropoda; class Arachnida; order Araneae; family Salticidae; genus Maratus; species Maratus michaelseni. The sequence goes on along the minus strand of OZ007598.1, from coordinate 54,461,926 downwards.
TCATTGGTTAAGTATAAAGGGGGAAAGGGGGGATAACCCCCTCTAATTTAGACAAATGAGTTTTTCATGCAGAATTATCCGATTTTCTTCAAATTTTGTATATAGGTTCATTGTGATAATGCTCTTCTCTGAATAGTTTTGGGGGTTCATTGGTTAAGTATAAAGGGGGGAAAGGGGGGGACTAATCCCCCCTTAATTTAGATAAATGGGTTTTTCATGCAGAATTATCCCATTTTCTTCAAATTTTGTATATATATTCATTTTTTTTATAATGCGCTTCTGTCAATAGTTTTGGGGGGTCATTGGTTAAGTATAAAGGGGGAAAGGGGGGATACCCCCCCTAATTTAGATAAATGAGTTTTTCATGCAGAATTATCCGATTTTCATCAAATTTTGTATATAGGTTCATTGTGATAATGCGCTTCTCTGAATAGTTTTGGGCGTTCATTGGTTAAGTATAAAGGGGGAAAGGGGGGCTAATCCCCCCTTATTTTAGATAAATGTGTTTTTCATGCAGAATTATCCCATTTTCTTAAAATTTTGTATATAGGTTCATTGTTTTTGATAATGCGCTTCTGTCAATAGTTTTGGGGTGTCATTGGTAAAGGGGGAAAGGGGAGGATCCCCCCCCCCTAATTTAGATGAATGAGTTTTTCATGCAGAATTATCCGATTTTCTTCAATTTTTGTATATAGGTTCATTGTGATAATGCGCTTCTCTGAATAGTTTTGGGGGTTCATTGGTTAAGTACAAAGGGGGGAAAGGGGGGACTAATCCCCCTAATTTAGATAAATGGGTTTTTCATGCAGAATTATCCCATTTTCTTCAAATTTTGTATATAGGTTCATTGTGATAATGCGCTTCTCTGAAAAGTATTGGGGGTTCATTGGTTAAGTATAAAGGGGGAAAGGGGTGCTAATCCCCCCTTAATTTGGATAAATGAGTTTTTCATGCAAAATTATTCGATTTTCTTCATATTTTGTATGTATATTCATTGTAATTAGAGACTTCCCGGATTAGTTTAAGGGGTTCATTAGATAACTATGAGGGGGGTAACGGGGGGATGACCCCCCCTTAATATATTGTTGATTTCTTTATTTTTCGAGGAGCATATTTCAAATTCTTTGAAATAAGAGTACAATATACAATGAGTGTGAATAGCCTGTGAGCTCAATACCCTCAGTTTAACTGGGCAGTTTTCTTTTTAGCTCACAGGCTATCAAAGCCTGAGAGCTTATGTGCCCGCCGGTTCTGTATGTACGTACGTATGTATGTATGTATGTATGTAAGTATGTACGTAACGCGATAACTCTTGATAGAACTAACCGATTTACTTTAAATTTTGTTTATAGGTTCCTTGTGATAAGGCGCTTCTCTGATTAGTTTTGGAGGTTCATTGGTTAAGCATAAAAGGGGAGAGACGGGTGGCTAACCCCCCATAATTTAGATAAATGGGTTTTTCATGCAGAATTATCCCATTTTCTTCAAATTTTGTATATAGGTTCATTTTTTTTTGATAATGCGCTTCTGCAATAGTTTTGGGGGGTCATTGGTTAAGTATAAAGGGGGAAAGGGGGGATAACCCCCCTAATTTAGATAAATGAATTTTTCATGCAGAATTATCCCATTTTCTTCATATTTTGTATATATATTCATTTTTTTTATAATGCGCTTCTGTCAATAGTTTTGGGGCGTCATTGGTTAAGTATAAAGGGGGAAAGGGGGGATAACCCCCTCTAATTTAGACAAATGAGTTTTTCATGCAGAATTATCCGATTTTCTTCAAATTTTGTATATAGGTTCATTGTGATAATGCTCTTCTCTGAATAGTTTTGGGGGTTCATTGGTTAAGTATAAAGGGGGGAAAGGGGGGGACTAATCCCCCCTTAATTTAGATAAATGGGTTTTTCATGCAGAATTATCCCATTTTCTTCAAATTTTGTATATATATTCATTTTTTTTATAATGCGCTTCTGTCAATAGTTTTGGGGGGTCATTGGTTAAGTATAAAGGGGGAAAGGGGGGATACCCCCCCTAATTTAGATAAATGAGTTTTTCATGCAGAATTATCCGATTTTCATCAAATTTTGTATATAGGTTCATTGTGATAATGCGCTTCTCTGAATAGTTTTGGGCGTTCATTGGTTAAGTATAAAGGGGGAAAGGGGGGCTAATCCCCCCTTATTTTAGATAAATGTGTTTTTCATGCAGAATTATCCCATTTTCTTAAAATTTTGTATATAGGTTCATTGTTTTTGATAATGCGCTTCTGTCAATAGTTTTGGGGTGTCATTGGTAAAGGGGGAAAGGGGAGGATCCCCCCCCCTAATTTAGATGAATGAGTTTTTCATGCAGAATTATCCGATTTTCTTCAATTTTTGTATATAGGTTCATTGTGATAATGCGCTTCTCTGAATAGTTTTGGGGGTTCATTGGTTAAGTACAAAGGGGGGAAAGGGGGGACTAATCCCCCTTAATTTAGATAAATGGGTTTTTCATGCAGAATTATCCCATTTTCTTCAAATTTTGTATATAGGTGCATTTTGATAATACGCTTCTGTCAATAGTTTTGGGGGTTCATTGGTTAAGTATAAAGGGGGAAAGGGGGGATACCCCCCTAATTTAGATAAATGAGTTTTTCATGCAGAATTATCCCATTTTCTTCAATTTTTGTATATAGGTTCAATGTGATAATGCGCTTCTCTGAATAGTTTTGGGGGTTCATTGGTTAAGTGGAAAGGGGGGACTAATCCCCCTTAATTTAGATAAATGGGTTTTTCATGCAGAATTATCCCATGTTCTTCAAATTTTGTATAGGTTCATTTTGATAATGCGCTTCTGTCAATAGTTTTGGGGTATCATTGGTTGAGTATAAAGGGGGAAAGGGGGGATAACCCCCCTAATTTAGATAAATGGGTTTTTCATGCAGAATTATCCGATTTTCTTCAAATTTTGTATATAGGTTCATTGTGATAATGCGCTTCTCTGAAAAGTTTTGGGGGTTCATTGGTTAAGTATAAAGGGGGAAAGGGGTGCTAATCCCCCCTTAATTTGGATAAATGAGTTTTTCATGCAGAATTATCCGATTTTTTTCATATTTTGTATGTATATTCATTGTAATTAGAGACTTCCCTGATTAGTTTAAGGGGTTCATTAGTTAAGTATGAGGGGGGTAACGGGGGATGACCCCCCCTTAATATATTGTTGATTTCTTTATTTTTCGAGGGGCATATTTCAAATTCTTTGAAATAAGAGTATAATATACAATTAGTGTGAATAGCCTGTGAGCTCAATGCCCTCAGTTTAACTGGGCAGTTTTCTCTTTAGCTCACAGGCTATCAAAGCCTGAGAGCTTATGTGCCCGCCGGTTCTGTATGTACGTACGTATGTATGTATGTATGTATGTATGTATGTACGTACAGGGGCGTAGCGAGTGGGGGGGCTGGGGGCAGCTGCCCCCCCCCCCAATGTTTGGTAAAGGGATTCAGTCGGCTTATCAGCAGATTTAATTAGTGTTTCTGTAGTATGTCAGTAGCCCGATTAAAAAAAAGCAATTCGGAAAATTCTGGTTGGCAGGACTTTAAGTCTTCAGAATGCATTTCACTACAACCTTACAATCATATGGCAAAAGCTAGTCGGTCTATCAATAGATAAGTTATGAGTAAAAAAAGTAATGGTTTCAATAGATCTATCTGGTCAGCCGGTATGAAAGTCACGTGTTCTGTCACATTTTCGAATCACATAAATAGCTAGTCGGCCTACCAATTGAAAAAAAATTATCATGTATAAATCTTGTCTGCAGAGCCCGAAATGTTGGACATATACTATACCTTACCCACACATGGAAAAGCTAAGTCGGCCGTCGATACATAGGGCAATAGGGGAAAAAATGAATCTGATCTATTGATTTGAAAATATCAGAAATTTGTCCTACAGTAACACTCGCAACTTACATAGATAAAAACTATCAATATATAAACTAGGCCGACCGAATGCGAAAGTCGCTTAAGAAAATTCAAGAAATTTTATACTTGATACCTAGTAAGTAGGTTCTAGCAACGATATGATGTTTACGCCCTTTGGAACTGTTTTAGGAGCGTTTGGAAAATAAAAACGAAGAATTTTTAAAACTATTTAGAAAATGAAAATGAATAAATTAAAAAAATATCCGTGCATTTAACATTTAATACCTAAAAAACTTCATACTTTTTTTTTTTTTTTGATAAAACTAAAACTAAATTTATATGCTTGTGCCAACATAACATAATTACATAATTTTCACTGATTTTTCACTTGTTATTATAAAAATTAGAATTGGAGCTTTTATTAATTACTTAATATTTATTGTATACCCTGATTATCGTAATTTCCGGCGTATAATCCGTGGATCAAACAGTTATGTTTCGACCCAGAAATTTTATTTTATATAATGGAACATACTAGGTCGCTGTAAATATTTTACTTCAATTATTAAATAAAATTTCTGGGTCGAAACATAATTGTTTGATCCGCGGATTATACGCCGGAAATTACGGTACATGTTAGCGATTACTTTTTTTAAAACTAAGTCATACGTAAGAGGAATTATTTTTTTTAATCAAGAATTCAGAAAGTAAAAGATTACAGGAAAAATTAAATTATTAAAAGTAGTTATATGGTAAAAAAAACTTGAAGCGATTGCGGAACATTAACACGTTTGCACTTAAAACAATATAAATAGTTCAGCGTTTCAGGCCCCTAACTACCGCCGGGGCACTGCCCCGGGACCCCAAACTGATGGTTAAAAAATTATTGTATTTTAATATCTAATCTAACTTCCTATAAAATACCCAACACCTAGCTAAATGTTAATAATAATAAAAAAAGAAAACTGCCCAGTTCAACTGAGGGCATTGAGCTCACAGGCTATTCACACTAATTGTATATTATACTCTTATTTCAAAAAATTGAAATAAGCCCCTCGAAAAATAAAGAAATCGACAATATATTAAGGGGGTGGTCATCCCCCCGTTACCCCCTCATAGTTAACTAATGAACCCCTTAAACTAATCAGGGAAGCCTCTTATTACAATGAATATATATATACAAAATTTGAAGAAAATTGGATAATGCTGCATGAAAAACCCATTTATCTAAATTAAGGGGGATTACCCCCCCTTCCCCCTTTTTACTTAACCAATGAACCCCCAAAACTATTCAGAGAAGCGCATTATCACAATGAACCTATATACAAAATTTGAAGAAAATCGGATAATTCTGCTTGAACAACCCATTTATATAAATTAAGGGGAGATTAGCCCCCCGTTCCCCCCTTTATACTTAACCAATCAATCCCGAAAACTAATCAGAGAAGCGTCTTAACCCAATGAACCTATAAACAAAATTTGAAGAAAATCGGATAATTCCATGAAAAACCCATTTATCTAAATTAAGGGGGATTAGCCCCCCCCATTCCCCCCCCCATTATACTTAACCAATCAATCCCAAAAACTAATCAGGGAAGCGTCTTAACCTAATGAACCTATAAACAAATTTAAATGGGATAATTCTGCATGAAAAATCCATTTATATAAATTAAGGGGGATTAGCCCCCCGTTTCCCCCCTTTATACTTAACCAATCAATCCCGAAAACTAATCAGGGAAGCGCCTTAACACAGTGAACCTATAAACAAAATTTGAAGGAAAACGGAATAATTCTGCATTAAAAACCCATTTATATAAATTAAGGGGGATCAGCCCCCCCCGTCCCCCCCCCTTTATACTTAACCAATCAATTCCGAAAACTAATCAGGGAAGTTTCTTAACCCAATGAACCTATAAACAAATTTTGAAGCAAATGGGATAATTCTGCTTGTAAAATCCATTTATATAAATTAGGGGGGGGGGGGATTAGCCCACCCCGTCCCCCCCCTTTATACTTAACCAATCAATCCCGAAAACTAATCAGGGAAGCGCCTTAACACAGTGAGCCTATAAACAAAATTTGAAGGAAAACTGAATAATTCTGCATGAAAAACCCATTTATATAAATTAAGGGGGGATTAACCCCCCGTTCCCCCCCCCTTTATTCTTAACCAATCAATCCCGAAAATTAATCAGGGAAGCGCCTTAACACAGTGAACCTATAAACAAAATTTGAAGGAAAACTGAATAATTCTGCATGAAAAACCCATTTATATAAATTAAGGGGGGATTAGCCCCCCGTTCCCCTCCTTTATACTTAACCAATCAATCCCGAAAACTAATCAGGGAAGCGCCTTAACACAGTGAACCTATAAACAAAATTTGAAGGTAAACGGATATTTCTATGAAGAGTTGTCGCGTTAATTACATACATACATACGTACGTACATACAGAACCGGCGGGCACATAAGCTCTCAGGCTTTGATAGCCTGTGAGCTAAAAACTAGTCGGATGTGCCAATCCCAAAACTTTCTTCTACCTCAGTCATGTTAATACTTCAAAATTCGCTATCACATCGCCAATAAAATCAATATTTTTCGTCATTCTGTTGTACGTCAGCTGCTTGGGAATCGTCGGGTTACCGGGATGCGATCAACTGATGTATACTAAACTACGAAAAGTCCTTCTGGCCTGAACTGACAGGAACAGATAGCCTCCCTATTCCTTGGTTTTACGATTTTAGCTAATTTTACTGGAAAACACGAAGGTAAAATGCGTGGAACCTAATTAAAGAAGATTCAATCCCAGTTCTCGTCAACATTGAATTTGAATTAGAAATCGCCAAATTAGTCCTCTACAGCCAAGTTGGCTTCATTTAGGGCAACCTATTTTGGTCGCCATATTTGGCGATATTCCGCCAACTGTCGCCAATTTTTGCGAGAATTTGACGTTGGCAAATATAAATATATAGTGATAAGCATATAATAGGATTAATCGTTACAACAATGAAAGGAAATTTGCCTAATCTGTGTTAACTAAAACTCATAAATTAAACCCGTTTATGGATGAATTCTGCTGTCTTAGGTAAAATGTAGAGGTGATAGAGGCAAAACAAAAATTGCTCCGGATTCTTCGGATCAAGGCCGAACATTTAACGAAAAAACTTTTAGGATTTCTAATTTTTTTGAATTTGCACATCTTTTTGAATTTGAAATCGTTAAAGGGCTATCACAGCGCCCCCTTTCGTCGAAATATCCCCAAATTCTGATAGAACCTGCTTGCCATAGCCAAAAACATAAAAAAAAATTGTGGTTCAATTTGAAGCATAACTTCATACACTTTTAGATGGTACAATAGTGAAAATTGTACAAAAATATCGATCACAGCGCCCCCTTTCGTCGAAATATCCCCAAATTCTAATAGAACTTTCTTGCCATAGCCAAAAACATAGAAAAAAAATGTGGTTCAATTTGAAGCATAACTTCATACACTTTTCGATGATACAATGAGGACGGACAGACAGACATTTTGTAAAAACATGTTTTTCGGAACCTCTGACCCCTAAAACGTGTAAATCCGTCGAAAACCGGAAGTCGAAAAAAATTTCGATTACAATACTTTCTTCTATTATAGATACAAGAAAGTAAAAATCCATCAAAGTGCTAGAGTAAATGTTTTTGCTTGTCCGTTCAAATACTCCATACGCTTCGCATGCAAAAGCATCTCTAGATAAAGGTGAAAATAAGCACTCGCCAGTCTCCACTCGTCGATTAAACTTGAAAAACTGGCGATTAAAAATATGGAAAGTACCGGCCGAATGCAGGATTTTCCTATATCCGCCTGATCGACGAAATTCTTGATTTTTAAGCGGCCGTTCTACGAAATTCATGATTTTTTACTTCATGATTTGTACACGCCCAATCAACGAAATTCAGGATTGTTACGCACCCGTTCGACGATATTCATGATTTTTCCGTGCTCTGTCGATGAATTTCATGATTTTTACACACGCGATCGACGAAATTCATAATTTTTACGCGTGCGATCGATGAAATTCCTGATTTTTACGCGCGTGATCGATGAAATTCATGATTTTTAAGTGCGTGATCGATGAAATTCATGGTTTTTATGTGTCCCTTTGACGAAATTTACAATTTTTCCGAAACTAATTGGTGAAATACACAATTCCTGAATTTCTGGAGATTTTGGCCCACGGGTCTCAGGTTGTGCATGTGTAATGAATATCATGTTGTGGGTTATTCCTTAGTGAATAAACATACCTATTTTATTATTATCAGATCTTAATTCTAGGCAAATAATTTAAAAAAGAAAGGTACATATGTAGTTAGCTACACAAGTACCAAAGCATAGTGGGACTTATGTAGTTAGCCACATAAGCCTGTTGTGTATAACTTTGCTGTTAACTTATTTTTTAATTTAAAATAGATTGGAAATTAATATCACAAGTTTATTCGAAACAATATAAATTAAAATATTTTTATTTAGTACATATATTGTTTCTTTACTGTAAAGTCATTAATTTTTTTTTAAATTAAATATTCAGTGACATGAATGTACTTACTGGCTACTAAAGAAATTGTCACTAGCCAGTAACTGGCTACTAAAGAAAATCAACCTACCGGCCAGTGGCTACTAAGAAAAATTCCTTATTTTCACCTTTATCTCTAGAGCAGACAGCAGAATGTCGAGTCGAATGTGTCATGTCGCGCCAAGTACCTGCAGAGTGATGAATTCCGTGTGATTTTCAGGCTAGGACGTGCAGTGAGCTAGTGCTAATCATGATATGTCATTCGTTTACTAACTGCTCATCAATATCGGACTGTCAGAGCAGTTGAGAGTCGCATAGTAGTGATAGTACGATAGTTTATTACTTAACCCCTTTGTGACGAGCGTCTTTTACGGAATTTTTAATCACCGGTTTTTCAAAGCAGAAATTTTCGCCTAATTGAATCGCAGAAATGCTGTCATTAAATAAGGCAAAGCTTACAATAAAAATTAACTGGAGGGAATAATCAAGGATTCTGAGCATCTTATGCGTCACGTATACTTGTCGCTCATCCCCAAGGGGTTAATCTTACTTTGCTTGTGTTGAGATAATAGTTTATATTATGAAACGAATTCGGCACCAGCCAAGTGGAAATAAAAAAATCCCTGACGGCTCGGCCTACAGGCACAGGTAGATTTCGAAGACGCAGACCCTGGGGCGCCTGTTTGTCGGGAATTGCGGAAGAAATGACCTTTTTGCGATGATGCTGCAGTTGGAACCGCCTACTTCGAAACCAAACTTGTTTGCAGGCGGAGCCAGCAAGGATTTTTTTTTTTTTTTTGTTTTTTTTTTTTTTTGCTATAAGAGTTGGTCCTATAAAAAACATGTCAATATAAAAGTTTTAGATAATATTAAGAGGATTTATAATAAATTTAAGCGGACTTGAAATCTTGGGAATTGACGAAATTATGAATTTTTTCTTCTAAAACCCCCCTCCCCCCCCTTAAGGCAATTTTTAATTATATCAAAAATCTGTCATACATAAATTTTCGTCCCTTCTCCTAGAAGTAATAATAACTTTAAACGGATTCGATACGTATCATAATTAAGAAATTATGGGTTTTTTCTGTTTTCACAAAAAGTCCCCCCCCCCATCCCCCCCCTTGGTTCGATTTTGCCCATTAACGAACTTGACCGAGATTTTATGCCCCTTGATTTATATGTATCAGTTTCGAAAAGATGCGGGAGTTGGAACCGCCTACTTCGAAAAATAACTTGTTTGCAGGCGGAGCAGGCAGGGATTTTTTTGTTTTTAATTTTTTTTTTGCTATAACGGTTGGTCCTATAAAAAACTTGTCAATATAAAAGTTTTAGATAATATTAAGAGGATTTATAATAAATTTAAGCGGATTTGAAATCTTGGGAACTGACGAAGTTATGAATTTTTTTCTTCTAAACCCCCCTTCCCTCCCCCCCTTAAGGCAATTTTTAATTATATCAAAAATCTGTCATACATAAGTTTTTGGCCCTGTTCCTAGAAGTAATAATAACTTTAAACGGATTCGATACGTATCATAATTAAGAAATTATGGTTTTTTTCTGTTTTCACAAAAAGTCCCCCCCCCATCCCCCCCCCCTTGGTTCGATTTTGCCCATTAACGAACTTGACCGAGATTTTATGCCCCTTGATTTTATGTATCAGTTTCGAAAAGATGCGGGAGTTGGAACCGCCTTCTTCGAAAAATAAGTTGTTTGCAGGCGGAGCCGGTAGGGATTTTTTTTGTTTTTAATTTTTTTTTGCTATAACGGTTGGTCCTATAAAAAACTTGTCAATATAAAAGTTTTAGATAATACTAAGAGGATTAATAATAAATTTAAGCGGATTTGATATCTTGTGAATTGACGAAGCTATGATTTTTTTCTTCTAAAACCCCCCTTTTTTTCCCCCCTTGGGGCCATTTTTAATTATATCAAAAATCTGTCATACATAAATTTTCGGCCCTCTTCCTAGAAGTAATAATAACTTTAAACGGATTCGATACGTATAATAATAAAGAAATTATGAGAGTTTTTCTGTTTTCACAAAAAGCCCCCCATTTCCCCCCCCCCCCCCTTGGTTCGATTTTGCCCATTAACGAACTTGACCGAGATTTTATGACCCTTGATTTTATGTATCAGTTTGGAAGAGATTTCTGCAGAATTTTTCCAGTTATCGTGGTCAGAAAAAAGTGCCGTAGATAGATAGATAGATAGATAGATAGATAGATAGATAGATAAACTTTTGAACTGGGGGTGGTTTTGGGTTCTGGGAGTCATGATCGGCGTAAATCTGCAAAAAATTTTCAAAATTTCCAACTTAGGTGAGAATGTAATAGGTAGTATTTCTTACGAAATCTACCTAAAAAGACAGATTCTAAAAAGAAGAAACTGGGAGGCTGCAAAAAGTTCGAAGAAGTTATCAACATGTCTGGAAAGTGGAAACCACTCGACAGGGAATAGTGATAAGAAAGGTATGAATGGTTTGCTTTTTTCAGTGTGATGTGTAATTCATGTAAAAAGAGTACAGTCAAACTTGAATAATTCGAACGTGTATAATTCGAAATCGTGGATAGTTCAAACGTTTCTGTCGGTCCCTTGACATTCCTATAAAACACAATCAGTGGTGGATTAAGCACTCAAGAGGCCCCAGGTGCAATTAAATTTTGAGGCCCCTCCAGATATTTTCAGTACCCCTATAGTGTGCATTTTTTAGTTTTACAATTAGAATTACTGAAAGTGTATGTTGTTAATTCCATATGATATTATCTCTAATTGGAATATAAAGTTCAAATTAATTTCTATCGCATGCTAATAAAATATTGAAAGTACTTCCCATTCATTACATTATCATAATTTTTAGAACTAAGAGATCACATTTTTATTTAGCTTTTATTTTGAAAATAACTACGTTCTATTTACTAAACTATCACTGCATTCTATCATTCTAAACAAACGTGTTTCTCACAAATATAACTGTAGGATTTTTTCTTATCAATACATATTCTTTTTTTTTTCCAGTAAAGTTCTTGGTAAATCTTTTAAATAATTACTGAGTTATATCAAAGAAACATTTTAGTAATACAAAATCATATATTTTATTTTTAACTATCAATTATATTTAATCAGTTAAAATTAATTGTAAAAACTATTAATTAAGAAATAATGCGACAGATTGACTATTTTACATTAGTCGGATTTGAAACATTTTTGAGTCGGCCAATCTTGCCTTTTGCCCCCCCCCCCCCCCCAAAAATTTTCTTTCGCTACGGCCCTGAACGCGATAACTCTTGATAGAACTAACCGTTTTACTTTAAATTTTGTTTATAGGTTCCTTGTGATAAGGCGCTTCTCTGATTAGTTTTGGAGGTTCATTGGTTAAGCATAAAGGGGAGAAACGGGGGGCTAACCCCTCATAATTTATATAAATGGGTTTTTCATGCAGAATTATCCCATTTTCTTCAAATTTTGTATATATATTCATTTTTTTTTTGATAATGCACTTCTGTCAATAGTTTAGGGGGGTCATTGGTTAAGTATAAAGGGGGGAAAGGGGGGACTAATCGCCCTTAATTTAGATAAATGGGTTTTTCATGCAGAATTATACCATTTTCTTCAAATTTTTTATATAGGTTCATTTTGATAATGCGCTTCTGTCAATAGTTTTGGGGGTTCATTGGTTAAGTATAAAGGGGAAAGGGGGGGATAACCCCCCTAATTTAGATAAATGAGTTTTTCATGCAGAATTATCCGATTTTCTTCAAATTTTGTATGTAGGTTCATTGTGATAATGCGCTTCTCTGAATAGTTTTGGGGGGTCATTGGTTAAGTATAAAGGGGGGAAAGGGGGGACTAATCGCCCTTAATTTAGATAAATGGGTTTTTCATGCAGAATTATCCCATTTTCTTCAAATTTTGTATATAGGTTCCTTTTGATAATGCGCTTCTGTCAATAGTTTTGGGGGTTCATTGGTTAAGTATAAAGGGGGAAAGGGGGGGATAATCCCCCTAATTTAGATAAATGAGTTTTTCATGCAGAATTATCCGATTTTCTTCAAATTTTGTATGTAGGTTCATTGTGATAATGCGCTTCTCTGAATAGTTTTGGGGGTTCATTGGTTAAGTATAAAGGGGGAAAGGGGGGCTAATCCCCCCTTAATTTAGATAAATAGGTTTTTCATGCAGAATTATCCGATTTTCTTCAAATTTTGTATATAGGTTCATTGTGATAATGCTCTTCTCGTTTTGGGGGTTCATTGGTTAAGTATAAAGGGGGGAAAATGGGGGACTAATCCCCCCTTAATTTAGATAAATGGGTTTTTCATGCAGAATTATCCCATTTTCTTCAAATTTTGTATATATATTCATTTTTTTTTATAATGCGCTTCTGTCAATAGTTTTGGGGGGTCATTGGTTAAGTATAAAGGGGGACAGGGGGGATACCCCCCCCTAATTTAGATAAATGAGTTTTTCATGCAGAATTATCCGATTTTCTTCAATTTTTGTATATAGGTTCATTGTGATAATGCGCTTCTCTGAATAGTTTTGGGGGTTCATTGGTTAAGTATAAAGGGGGGAAAGGGGGGACTAATCCTCCTTAATTTAGATAAATGGGTTTTTCATGCAGAATTATCCCATTTTCTTCAAATTTTGTATATAGGTTCATTTTGATAATGCGCTTCTGTCAATAGTTTTGGGGGTTCATTGGTTAAGTATAAAGGGGGAAAGGGGGGGATAACCCCCTAATTGAGATAAATGAGTTTTTCATGCAGAATTATCCGATTTTCTTCAAATTTTGTATGTAGGTTCATTGTGATAATGCGCTTCTCTGAATAGTTTTGGGGGTTCATTGGTTAAGTATAAAGGGGGAAAGGGGGGCTAATCCCCCCTTAATTTAGATAAATAGGTTTTTCATGCAGAATTATCCGATTTTCTTCAAATTTTGTATATATATTCATTGTAATTAGAGACTTCCCTGATTAGTTTAATGGGTTCATTATTTAACTATGAGGGGGTAACGGGGGGATGACCCCCCCCTTAATATATTGTTGATTTCTTTATTTTTCGAGGGGCATATTACAAATTCTTTGAAATAAGAGTATAATAGACAATTAGTGTGAATAGCCTGTGAGCTCAATGCTCTCAGTTTAACTGGGCAGTTTTCTTTTTATTATTTAGATTGCTCATACATAAAAACTTATTGTGATATCCGAGTTAGAATTATCACAAAATAAACTAGTCGGATGTGTCAATCCCAAAACTTTCTTCTATCTCACACAGGTTTCGCATACACTAAAAATAATCAGCACCAATTTATATCAAGGGCTAACTGGAACTCAAGTTTTATTAAATTCCGTGCATTATTTCCTGAGATATGACTATCGCTAAAATCGTGTACATCCTGCAAAATGCTGCATAGCAGCGGCACCTGCTGGGTGATTTTTACCAAAAACTAATCAGCACCAATTTATATCAGGGACTAACTTAATCTAAAGTTTTATTAAATTCCGAGCATTAGTTCTTGAGATAGAGCGCCCACAAAAGTTTTGTCACATACAGACAGACAGAGTCACAGAGTCACAGAGTCACAGACAGACATTTTCTAAAAATAGTCAAATTGTGTTCAGGACCTTCTAAAACGTATAAATCCGTCGAAATCCGGAAGTCGAAAATTTTCATGAATCCAATACTTTCTTCTTGTAAAGATAGAATAAAGTAAAAAGTAGTAGCTGTGCTTTTCTTTCAAAAAATCTAGTTGAAAACTAATTTTGGTATTTTATTTTTTATTCATTTTATTCATTTCTGTCTGCTTATCCAACATTCTTATTTCTAAAAAAAAATGATAATTACATAAATTAAAACATTCTAAACTAAAATAAAGTTTTAAATAATTTAATTCAACGAATCAAAAGTAAATATTAAGGAATCATTTTAAGGATTTTGTTTTTCTTGAGGATTTTTATGAGATACAACCTAGAAACACAATCAGATACTTGCGCCTTCTTTGAAGAAAATAAATAAACTATTTTAAAACAAGAACGAAAATCATCCATCAAGCATAGTTTATGTAACACTTTCCACCAACACTTTTAAAATACTTTTACAAATCTTCACCATTTAATAAGATGAAAGATGATGTCTAAGCAAACAATTTGGAAAACCCATAACACATTTAAAAACACAATTTCGGGAATTACCAGCAATATTCAGAAAAATATCCGATTTTTTTGTGCAGCCCTGTATATGATTTGTAGACATACTATATAGAATGCTACATTTTAGTTCAATTAGAAAAAGCATAGCACAGTTTAAAATTCCCCTTCTGGATTTTCCGTCAATAAATGAAATTGTACTCGAGATTTTTTGTGTTGCCCTGTATATGATCTATAGAATTTATAGACACAAAGTAATAGGCAAAAAATTTGTGAAATTTAAAAACGCATATCAAATTGAAAATGCACTTCTAGCAAATATTGCTCATTAACAATATTGTAATCGAATTCAACCCACCGTGGCAGAAAGGTTTTGCTCTTAAAGCTGGTAACGGGAGGTGCTGGGCTCAAATCCCTGTCGCGCTGGTCGACTTAACCGTTCGTAGTTTTCCGTGGTTTTCTTCGAGCCTTGCCGTGAATACGGGTTAGGATCCCTTATAAAGACCCCCTCGTAAGGCACTCCTCCCCCCCTAGGGTCTATATCCCAAGTGTCGATAATCGGCCGTCACAAATCAACCACCCAACCTGTAATCGAATTCTTTTGTGTGTCCCTGTAAATGTACGATAAATGCTATGCACACTATATTCTATAGCAAGCATCTTATAGTGCACCTCAGTGATGTATAAAATATCAATAGCTTTGAAATAGTGAACAATTATTAAAATAAACCAATATGTTTTTTTTTCAATATGTTTGTAATAATCTAACATCATTAAAATGCTTTTGCAAACGATTTTTCCCCATAGACCGTATTGTAACGGTATTCTTTTGAGTGTCCCTGTAAAGGAACTATAAGTGATACATACTTCATTTTCAATACCGAACATGCCATAGTGAATCGCAAAAGCATATATCAATTTCATGACAAACCTAGTATATTTACGCGAGTTAGAGCACGGACAGACAGGCGACAGACAAACCGAATTGATAAACACTTTTCAACTAATGTTGGAAAGTGTTAAAAAGAAAACAGAACTTTATCAGCATTCAAGAGAGCATTATTTGTGAATTATTGTTTTTTTTTTCTTTCTATTTCTTTTTACAAATTGCAATGAAGATAAATTTTTCTGACATCAGACAAGTGGCAATTTCCTATATTTTTTAATTTTTTTTTCTCCCTCTGGCATGTCGACACTTCCCAACTTCATTCAAACAACTAAAAGAAAAAGGTTCTTCTCTTTTGAAATAAGTTCTATTCCTTCTTTGTTCGAAGAGGGCAATATTTCATAAGATAATTGCAATCACGTGATGAAAATCTAGTGTGAAAAAAAAAAAAAAAAAAAAAAAAAAGAAGAAGACAAGATGCTGGTGCTATAACTTTTCGTTATTTGTCGACTTAGGGTTTTACCACTAAATTGGTTCACCACCTACAAATTGCATGTTGATCACAAAATAATCTACAAACGTTTCCAGCTGTTGCTGTTATAATAATTAGAGATCGACCGAAATTTCGGTTTCGGTTTCGGCGCAAAATCGGAGTTTCGCAGAATATTCGGTTTCGGCGAAACTGCTGCCAAAATTTCGGCCTGACCGAAACTCGACCGAAACTATCTGTATTTCAAAATCCCGTTCCTTCTTTCGGAAATTTTCAACTTTACTCATTGGTATGAGTTGTATTGGCTCAAATGAGACTTTGCTTATTGCTGTGAACTGCACTGTTTTTCATTATCCGTCATGACTGATTCATGATGCAAGTGTAAATTATAAAGCAATCAATGCATATATTATGACTAAACTTAAAAGATGCTTATCACGTGATCTTTAATTGCTGCAAACTTAACAGTAATAGAAAATTTTTACTTTGAAACTCCAGATTGTTTCGAATGCTTTGTGAGAAAGGTGTTGTTAAAACATATGAAGATTTGCGAAATTTATTACAAAAGATATATCGAGGTATGTATACTTAAAATATTTTTTTATTAGATGAAATTCGTATAATTGGAAACTATTTCTGTCTTATTGATAAATTAATTACGTTTTATTTTATATGAAAATAAACAGTTTTGGATAGAGGCACAGAGAGTCAACTTGGCACCGGATATAAAATTTTCAAATAGGGGTGCCATTTTAATACTTTCTTCGGGAGGCAGGGAGTGGCAAAGCATTTTTTTCGGGGGGAGGGGGGGCGGTGAGTGAGCAAATATTTATTTTGATCTTAGGGTGCACATCCTAAAAGAAAATTGACAGTTGTTACATTTTTATCCTTACATATGTATTTAAAATTAGCTAAAGTACAAAATAATGTTAAACATGTCTCCCTTTGAGAATATTGAAATGGAAAATAAAGCTTATAATTAATAATTTCTAGGCTTAAAATGTTGTCTTAATGCTAATTTTCCCTTTTTAGTGAAATTGAACAAATTATTTTAGCTTTTGTGCCCTTTACTTAAACTAACCTATAATGATTCATACTTTCTTATCACATTCCTTGAGGGGGAAACTGCCCCCCTCCCCTACCTTCTCAAATGACACTCCTGTTTGTAAAAAATTGTACATATGGGTGCATAAAAGGTATTAATAATATTGATCAAATGCATTATTTTTAATTACCTTATTTTATATTATTTTTATATGTTTATAACAACTTATATTTAGTTGATTAATTTCAATCAATAATTTTTACTTAAATTCTTTTTTAACAAAATTAACGCTTAATTAATAATTATGTATACTGCCGTTTCTATGCAAAATATTGTTCAGGTAACATGCATAGCAAAGTAAATGTAATATTTCGCATCAATTCCGACAAAAGTTCTACATTTATGAATGTTTTCTTGAGAGGCCTATATCAACCATAAATATTAAGAGAGATAGTTTTAAATTAAAACAAATTTATAAATTGTTTTGAGCGGTGTAAATTTCAAAAGTTAGTTGTTATTATAGTAGTTTAAATTTCAAAAGTTGGTTGCTATAAAATGATAAAATATAAAAGTTGTATTATTTATGTTTCATTTTTGTTAACTTATACACACACATATATATGTACGTTTGTTTGTTAGAAATGGGGTTCAATACATGTATAATTAATAAATTAATTAGTAACGTAATTAGTTATTATTAAGTAATTAATATTTTTTGTTAATAATTAATTAATTAATTAACAATTATATGCAGTTATGCATGTTTTAATCAGTTTTTAATTTTTTTTTACGGTTTCGGTTTCGGTTTCGGCCGAAAGTAAGAAGATCACCGAAATTCGGTTTCGGTTTAGGTTTCGGTCTTAAAAACCTGTTTCGGTCGATCTCTAATAATAATACATTGTATAAATTTATTATAATGCATTTATGTAATAAAATTAATTAATGTAGTTTAATTATCATATTGCATTTTGTTAGCATCTATATTATTTCTGCTGTCAAGATCTTTTTCTAAGCAAATAAAAAACGCAGAACGGTAAATGAGGTACCATATGAAATGATTTTGAACAGGCCTCTGACATCATGGGGTCTTATTTTATCTTACACTCGCATTTCGTTAAAACATATTCTTTGATTAAAAATTGCAGTTAATTAAAAGTCAAATCAGCATTGGTTTCATAAATGAAATGAAAGGTTTTTCTGAAATCAGTGTTGCCACAAAAATAAAATAGCACATCAATGATTTTTTAAAAATGTTCAATAAAGATAAAGTGGTACTTATGTACGTAAAGATAAAGTGGTACTCTTATATTTATGATTAAAAAGCAAAATTTAAAATCAAACACTCAATTTATTTTCCTTGGTCCCATGTTTTTTCTCTGAAAGAGATAATGTCACCCTCTAATCTCTAATGCAATTAAAATACAATTGATATATCTATTTTTTTTTTTTTTTTTTTTTTGCTATCTTCGGTTAACTTTTACTGTAACTTTGATGGAATATATTAGATTATATTCTGGGTTGGCTAATGTTGTTTGCGGATATTTTTATCCCGCATTTTTCTTTAGACGTTTAAACCTGCATCTCAAAAAATATTAGATATTGCTAAAAAATATTAGACTGCAGTGCGAAATCTTCGTGCGGGTCCACTGGTATTTCTACATAAGCAATTTTGTTTCCATCTGTGCAGTATTTGCAATAAACAGGGGCGCGAATGCTGCTCCAATTTCGCAAGTTTCTACCACATATTCTGAATAATAAACTTCGTCTTATTTAATGGTAGAAATTCCGATATCAAATAAACCCAAGTACGAAAAATCCTGCGTCAAGCATAGATTATGAAACACTTTCTAACACTTCCAGAATACTTTAACAAAACTTTACCGATTAATAAGGGGAAAGTTGATGTCTAAGTAAATAATTTGGAAAACGCACAACAAATCTGAAAACCCGATTTCAAGCAATTACCATCAATAGTTGCAATAGTCCAAATGCTTTTGTGCACCCGAGTTGTATATATACTACATAGCATGCTAAAATTTAGTTCAGTTATAGGAAACACATAGCACAGTTGTAAATTCCTATTCAGCAATTTCCGTCAATAAACGGGAATATACTCGAGATATTTTGTGCTGCATTTTATATCATCTATAGAATTTAAACACGCCAAATAATAAGCAAGAAATTAGTTTTTTTTTTTTTTTTTTTTTTTTACTTTTTTTACTTTTTTTAAAGGCTTAACTTTTTTAAGGCCACAACTTAAAACACACTAGTACTTTAAATTTAACAATATAAACATGTTCATATTTTATCTTATCATTTTTCCGAATTTTCTTCCGGTACAAATATAATTAAAACAACATAAAAATAAATATACATAATTTTTCAGAGATCTTTAAACGTCATTTCGTGAAAATAGACTAAACTACATCAAATAATACTTAAAATTTAGCAGTTTATAACATGTCCGTATCTTAGCCTTATGCTTCTCCCTATCATGTTCTACGATTTCCTTCTTATACAAATGTAAATAAAACAACATTTTATAAAAAAAAATTACAATTTTTTGTCAGATTTTTGAGACAATAAAGAGTTTTAAATGTCCTTTCGTAAAAATAGAGTAAAATACATCAAATAATGTAGTCCTTTAACTTTAGCGGTTTATAACATGTCCCCCATCTTGTCTTATACCTGTCCCTGTCATGTTCTACAATAGTCTTCCGATACAAATGTAAATAAAACAACATTTTTAAAAAATGTTACATTTTTGAGAAATTAAAGATCTTTAAATTACTTTTGTATTATTTCCTTTTGAAAAAATACAGTAAACTACGTCAAATAATGTAGTTACTTTAAATTTAGCAATTTATAACATACTCCCCCCCCCCCCCCCACCCCATATTATCTTATGGCTGTCTCTGTCATTTTCTAGAATATTCTTCAGATACAGATGTAACTTAAACGACAAAAAATAAAAATATATGTGATTTTTGCCACATTTTTGAGAGAATAAAGATCTTTAAATGTCCTTTCGTAAAAATAGAGTAAACGACATGAAATTATGTAGTACTTTAAATTTAGCAATTTATAACATGTCCCTATTTTATCTTATGGCTGTCTCTATCTTATTTTAAGGCTGTCTCTATGTTATCTTATTGCTGTCTCTATCTTATCTTATATCTTATGGCTGTCCCTATCATTTAATCAAAATTTCTTCCGAAATTATTAAAAAATTATAAAAACAACATAAAAATAAAAATATACAATTTTTTTATCGAATTTTTTGAGAGAATAATGATTTTTAAACGTCCGTTCGTAAAATAAAGTACACTACATCACATAATGTAGTATACTTTGGATAGCAATTTATAAAATGTCCGTATCTTTAGTCTTCCTCCCCACCCCACCGTTGTATATTTCACCTAAATGCAGGAAATTTGGGTTTGAATTTCTTGCAATACCTGAAAAAAAAAAAAAAAAAAAAAAAAGAAGAAGAAGTAGAAGATACTCGTATATGTTTCTCCTTTCTATTTGCTTTAGTAAAAATAAAATTTAGAAGACAAGTTTCTCTAGCATCTATGCAGTGAAATTTCTTTCTGTGTCTTTACGTTTCTTCTCGCCTTTTTCAAAGATCCATAAAAGGAGTTTCTTTTCTTTTTCAAAAGCAAATAAAATCTGAAAAGTCGATTGTAATCATGGCAGTACAAGGACACTAGCTTAAAACACGTGGGAAAGTTAAAAAATAAATAAAATAAACCCTATAACGAAAAGGCAAAAAAAGGTGATGTAACATTTTTTTTTTGCAGTTTGTCGACTTTGGCTTTTCCCGCCAAAATCAGATCATCACCCGCATATAGCATACTGAATCGACAAAGAAATCGGCAAATATTTCGAGGTTCAAATTTTCAAGGATAGCTACAAGTTCTAGAAGGGTTGTTGGCAGCATAACTGCTTTAAGAAAGGGTTTTGGAACCGGTTTGGTAAAAACTGCCGCGCTTTAATGAAATAAATGTCTGTCTTCAAGAACTTCTTTTTTTTTTTTTTATGTCTGAAGACGAAAGTTTTAATATATACCCATTTAAAACAAAGATATCCTTTTAAGGTACATAATTAAACATAAATAAGTATAATCTGTGAGGCTGGCACCAGTTATTTTACCGCCCTTTTTACGTTCTAAACCCAGATCCATGAGCAAGGTATACAAAACTACTCATATTGTTTCAAGCCCTTGAGCTATAAACAATTCGTAAAACTAATGGTTTTTCTTTGTAACTTCTACACACCTCAGAAATTTAAAATTAATATTTAAGAACGGACTTTTTAAAGAAAGCAACGTATTACAATCATTCAACCGCGAATCCGCAAATATTAAAGTGAACATTTAAGTCCGATCATAAATGTGGTGGAGGTTGGGTTGGGTTGATTATTGACGGCCAATTATCTACACATGGGATATAGGCCCGGGGGGAGTGCCCTTCGTGGGGGTCTTTCTAAGGGAACCTAACCCGTATTTACGCATGGATAAATCCACGGCTCGAAGAAAACCACGAAAACTCCGAACGATTAGGCCGACGGGCGCGATTGGGATAAATGGTGGAGGGAAGTGGCAAATACACCAAGGACCAGCACTTATGCCTTTAAAAAAAACCTTTTTTTAAACTTTGAAGTAAAATTAGTGTCCTAAACCAATTTAAATTTGGACCCACACGCCAGGCTTTAGTGTGCGGTTCTCAACCACACTAAAATTTACACTTTTCTGTTTTATTTTCTAACTTTTGAAAAAAAAAATAGAACCCCAAAAAGTTTCTTGTACTTAGTCCTAAGGCATCAAGGAAGAATTGGTTCTTAGATTTAAGCATTTATTAAAACTAATTATGGATTATTTTTCTTTAATAAAACTTCTAACAACAAAAGACAAGTAAAAATTATTTTGTTTCGTTTTGTTTTTTGTTTAAGGACTCAGTGAAAGGTAAATAATAAATAATAAGCAAATAAATAAAAACCAAATATAAAGCTCAATAAAAACTGATAGAAGTCATGCCTGTTAATTTTAATTATTTTATATTTTTTCCGATACTTTTCCTTATATTGATAATGGCAATAATATTTTTAAAGATTTGGACTTTTCAAAAAATTACAACCGTTTTCATTGTAGTAAAAATAAATAAATAAACAAAACAGCCATTGAAATAACGAATTTCAAATTCGCATGATTTGTCTCTAATGATCTTGTATCAAGACGAACATATCACTTAATTATTTTTATGTGTTAATGTAAATAGCGTGCGATAGTCATCAGTTGTACGTAATAACCATAAATTAAGGAAGATATATTATTTACTCTATGCTAACAATATCCCACATTCCTATTAAAAGGTAGAAGAAGCTCTTTTAAACACGTTGACCCCACAGATTGCGACGGAGTTGGCCTTTTTGGTACATATTTACAATGTGGTTTTCAGTATTTGCAAGTTGGTGCACAATTCCCATTCGCGGCAATGTTTGTTAATTTTATGCAAAGGGTTTATTTTATGCATTTTTAATTCAAAAATATCAAATTTTAGTTATTTTATCGCCAAACTGAAATCACTAAACAAGCCTGAGGGAACCACGAAGTTCTTTTTCAAGTACATGGTAATAAATTATCAATATTTTTTTTCATAGTAATAAATTGTCTTCAATAAAAATATTAATGACACACACATTTGTGTGTCATGGCAGTCCTGACGTCAGTAGTCACGCAGACGAGGCTAACGAAAAAGACAAGCTTCCGCACTACCGTTGGCGTTAGACTGCTGGAGTCACGTGAAGCACTTTTCGTGCACCTACATTCATGCATCCGAGCATCACGTGACTCAAACAGTCTCAAAAAAGAGAGACCTGTAACGCAGCGTGGCAGACTGTCTTTCGTCTCGCAGAGTACCCCGAACAGGCAGCCACATGTGTTCCCAGGAAGACATCCAAAACTATCCAGATTCCTAGAAACTCTTGAACTTCTGTAAGCTAAAAGAAAGAATGGTTTTCTGTTTCAACTTCGATGCACCTTAGAAATACGAAATTATATTTTAAGTTTACAACTTTCTTAACTCTCTAAACCGCTATAATGTAATATTCAGTTAACGACGTACAACTTAAATTGATTGTGGAACAGAAATATTTTTAGCTCTTTTATTTTAAGTTTCCAAGAAAAGAAATATCTACACTGTTAAGAATGTATGTAAAAACACAGAAAAGAAACAGAAATTTCCTGTAAATTTACATTAATTCTTGGTTAAAAGCATTCAATTAAGATTCTCCATCATTAGTACACAGACGTTTTCCCTTTTCTAAATTTTTCACGTACACCAGAAATTTTGTACAGAGGAAGAAAACCGAACTTACTCGGTCATCATCAGTGAAAAACTAATAGTTAAGTTGAGTTGTTACCTATTCGCGTTTTCTAGCTTGCCCGGATCAAACCATTTTACTTCAAGGGTGTGGAATATGAGGTGGGATGGGAAAGGTCATTCAACATTTCAAAAATAAGTATAGGTTAATCAATCATGTATTTATTCATTCCAGACTGCGTGGATATTATATGATAATACATCGTTACGGAATATATCTTTTTTAGATATTATTTCCAGAGACTCTCTTATGATAGCATCCCGGTGATTACTTGTGCGGAATATAATTTTGGATCCATTGAAATCTACTTTTATAGGTTCAGTTTGTGCTAATCTTCTCGGACATAATTTATTGCTCTCGGATATAATTTAATATACGCAAAGTTTAAATAACCACACCACTACAGATTTTCTCATGTTTGCTGATGTAAATTAATAGAAAAGTTTCTCCCTTTTTATTACTTTCCAACATAATGTTTTTGAGATTTTTTTAATAGAATGATTGGTATTCAAAATGAAGTGCATAGCATTTATAGTTTGTATACCGGAACACACAAAAGCTTTCCATTACATTATGGTTTATGGGGTAAATGGTTTGAAGGGCATTTTTTATGTTACGATCTTTCAAACATAATGAGATTGATATGAACGACTGAGGTGGATTACAACATGCTTTTTTAGGAATATAGTAAAAGTAGCATTTATAGTTTGTTTACAGGGACGCGTCAAAGAAATCCATTAAATTATGATCTATGGGGGAAAATCGTTTGTTGTTTTTAATCATGTTATGATACTTTAAGTATAATAAAATTAACAAGTTGGAAATTGTACGTCAAACGTGACAAATAAGGTGCGTTCGTGTTGTCATTATTTCAGTGGATATGAATTATATCGTCTGTTATTATGATAGTATTATTTTTTGTATTAAAATAAGTACATTTTAAGTCAGCAATTTTATCTTTTGTTGACATTTACTGAAAATTGCAATGGGAACCTTAAGCCTAGCTTTGAAAATTTCAGAACTTGAAATTCTTATTTATACTCTTTTTCCATTTAATATCTATTTCTCCGCGGAAACATCTATCCAAAAAACTATCGGTAGATAATAAGGATTGCTATAATCTCTCTATATTAAAAAAAAGTAACCACCGCCGCGGCCGCCGCTGTCAATTAAGATTTTGTGCCTTGAAGTCTTTCTGGACTGATATCCAGAAAACTATTGCATATAAAAATTTAAAAATTGGTAGTTTTATAAAGAAATGTTCGATAAACACGCTGAAACAAACAGTTTTTAAATCGAAGAATTATTTTAAGAGATATTTAATATTAAAGTTGGTCAAAATAATTTTCTTATAAAAGTTTTATAGAAACAAAAACTATGCACAGGAATTTAACCATAATTTGTAAGGATATAGTTGACAAGGTTGCGGTGTGCAGACTGCAATTATTTTTTCAAATTGATTCATTTTTTGAGGTTATATTTCAATTTCTTATTCAAAATTTTCATTATTTTGACGAAGATTTATTTCATATTTCATAAATTCCATTATTTGAATCGTTGCCAATTTGTAAAATAGCGCACGTAATAATATTCCCTTTCAATTAAGAAATGTATTAACACATGACTATTAAAAACAGAAATAAAACTTTAAAATAATAATTAAATGATCACGTGTTAAAAGCAATAAATGTAGAAAATAACGGAATAAAAAATATACTTGCGCGTGAATATTGAAAAGATAAATAATTAAATTATTCCGCGTTTTCAAAGCATTAAGTAGAGTAAGATTAATTTATTTCGACAAAATGTTTTATCTATTATTGCAAATTTTAAAACAGCGTAATTAATAATATTTCCCTTCAATTAAAAGCTATAATTTTACTTTTAATAATTACGTTTAAAACAACGAAATAACTAATAAATTGGTAAAATATAATTAAAAATACAGAAAACGTTGAATAAAAGATCACTCGATGACATAACTACCACGCGTAACGCATCTGGTATCAATTGAATGCGATACCACAGATATGCACTTTTGGCTTTAAATCCTATATTTTGGCGATAGTTCTTTTCTTTTATAGAAAGTAGTAGTCGGGATAATGGAGTAATACCCAATTTTCTATAGCATCGTTATAAAATTTCTCGATGCAATGACATTGCTTACTTAACCATTTTGCACGAGTTGATTTTCAAATGTTTAATTAACCTTATTTTATCAACAGTTGTTAGCTGTCTCGACAGCAGTTGATTCGGCTTTAAAATCCCTTGGTCAAAGGAAAATGAATGGAAACCCGATTATAGCAGATATTACAGCGAGCAGCCGATTACACAGGTCGATTATAGTAGCCGATTACAGCAGGTCGTTTAATTATAATTCAATCTTCCGCAATCGTTTTAAGGTTGATCAAATCAGAGTGTTTTTACAGTTTGTGGTGTCAGAACGGGAGTTGGCGAGCGTAGCTCGTAGGGGGCAGAGAGTATACAAATTCGGTTTTTAAATTCAGTAATACGGAAATAATAGGACTCCATCTTAAATAAGACGTAATCATCATGGCAACCTAGAATCATTACCTATCATGGTTTATGATTAAATTAATCACGTATGATAGAATTTGATAGAATGAAGAAAACTTTTATTAATATCTTTTTCTATTTTGATTCAACTTTCATAAAATTTGAAATGACTCGACAAAATTCTGCAACGATTATTATTATTATATATTAAACGATTATTATATATTAAATTTCAAACAATTCGGTTGGGTAGTTTTTGAGCTGTTATATGTGTACAGATGGACGGACCAGACGACGACTATAGGTGCTACGTATTTATTTAATTACGAACGCACCTAAAAATGATCGCTAAGATGCGTTACAACATGTTTTTCTATAAATTATGGAGGGTGTAGCATTTATCTTTAATTTATAATTCGGTTACAGAACTGGCTATGATCAATAATTGCTGAAAGTGCGTTTTCTTCTGTGGTATGAATTTTAAAACGTGTCTAATTTTTGTGTATTACGTGATGTGTATAAATTCTGTATATCATATACAGGACTACACGAAATAATTCGCACACATTACCGGATATGGGCAGCAATTGCTGAAAATGAATTTATAGTGAGTTGTTTTTTTTAAACTTATTTAGAAAACTCATTTCATTTTATGAAAAACTGAAATTTCTTAATAATAGTCTTTTAGTGTCGGAAATTATTTCATAATCTATGCCTGATGTATGATTTTTCGTTCTTGTTTAATAGAATCTCGGTTTTCAGTTACCTGTAAATTGACATAATACTTAATAAGAAAAATTATTACAGTAGATTCTCCGTTAGGTACTTTTATGTTAGCTTGGCGCCAGTGACAACTCGCCAAATCTTGTATCCATTGGCATCATTTTAATTGTAAAGAACTAACGACCCGAACAACGATTTGAACAAATAACGATGCATTTTTACAAATTCTGAATGATATTAAAAGATTTTGGGAACTTATATAACGTAAGTTTCTATTTTTGTGTACATAAAATTAGATACAATACTTTCATTATGAAATAAAATGTTTCTAGTCTATGTTATATCTTATTTTAACATTTTTGTAATGAACTAAGCCTAATCAATTAATTAATAGATTCGATTACGTGAGATTTTGTTATTTGTATTAATATGTTCGTTTTTACCTTTTCATATTTCAGCTATTTGTAAGTAAGTTTTTCAAGATATTATATATTGCAGTGTTAAAATATAGGGTTTTTCTTATTAGCTATAATGTTAAAAGATTGGTAAGATAAAAAAAAATTTGGCGATCTTTGGCGCCCGGCTAACATAAAAGTACCCTTAGTTATTACACGGAAAAATCTTTCAGGGAGTCAAGTAATCCTAATATCCTAATCCTAATAATATTATAAATCCGATTGTGTGCAAATGTTAGGCTGAAGCCAGCCTCAAAATGGAGAAATTAATGCCACTGTATCTTTGCATATAGGTGGATTATAACCTGGAAATGAACATAGAGTGGTTTTTGTTTATTTTATTCAAATATTTTTCTTAATAATTCAAAATTTGTTTATTTTCATAGAGAATCAATGGACATTTTTAGATAAAATTTAACCATTTTACTTTATCGTTGCTAGGGCTTTGATCGTTGCCAATAAATAAATATGCGGAAAAATAATTTTTCCTCAACAATTAAGTTTCAATTGAGCGATTTTCACGTGAAAAATGAGAATAATTCAAAAGAAGATGAATTTCTGTGATATTTGAAACTACAATATGGAGTATTTGTTATTATACATGAAGTATGAATATCGGTTACATGAAAAAGATCGTTTTCTGTCAAAAACTGCGTTATAATTAGAAAGAAGAATTAACAATAATTATATTATTAAGAAAAAGATTTCGCTTGAACTATGGAACTATGAAAAGGATCCTTCTTGGCTTGAACAAATATGACGTCATAAATAAAACATCGAGGCTAACGAAAAAGAAAGGCTACCGCGGTGCTTTACGCGTATCTTTTTTTACAGACCGCGAGAGTCACGTGATGCTCGAATCCACCAATGCAGGTGTACGGAAAGAGCATCACGTCACTCTAGCGGTCTGTAAAAAAAGATAAGTGGAATGCACCGCGGTAGCCTGTCTCTTTCGCTAGCCTCGTAAAACATGTATTTTCAAATATTTGTAATATTACAAAGAGCATGACTATCAGTGTATAATAAAAGTATATACATAATGGACGTCATATTTAAGATGAATAACTGAAATATTTTTTTGATACTGATTAATAATAAGCTTGAATATCAGTTACAAACAGATGTGAGTTTTCTGCTAAAATTCACGTCATTATTGCCAGGAAAAGAAAATTAACAAGAATTATATCATTGAAAAGAGATTTCTCTGGGATCAAAGTGACGTCATAATAAAACGGGATTTTTTAAATATGTTTCAAATGGAGCGTGTATCAGTTTCATACATTAATAATCACTGAGTACAGTGAAAGAATAGAGAGGTAATGAACCGTAAAATCGGCTTGCAATATGAAGCCGGTTATCGCTCAAATCATTAGGCCCAAGGGCTGACTTCATTGGATGGAGAGAGGCTGCACGTGGAACAATGACTGAATTCACTGGACGGGGAGAGATTTTTAAAGCAAGCCGCCAGTTGTTTGGGCCGACTGTAGGGTTGCATTTTCAGCATCACACCAAACATGAACATTTCATCTCTATTTATTCTCTGAACTCTGTGATTAATAATACAAGCATCAGTAAGATTATTAGGAAAAGAAAATTGAACACAAGTCTATTAAGTTAAAATCTGACTGTGTGTATTTCGCAACTACTCCTCTTAATGCAACGCGATTTACTTAACACCGGTTATCATTGATTCGAGGATGTCATATAAACTGTGAGAATTTAAAATTTTGAATTAGATTCCGAGATATTAATATTTTTTTTGTAAATTTTAACGAAATTTCTCTAAAAATGGTACTTAAATTACTCCATTTTCGTGGATAAAAAAGGAGAAATAAAACGGATTAATATATTTTTATGCCATTTTCTCATTAAAACTGAAAAAAATTATTTTATTTTCAATTTGAATAGTTGGTGAAAAAAAATCTTGATTACAGTAAAATTTCCGAAAAATAAAAACATATTTCCAGATATTCAAACTTTACGAATCAATTTATTCAGCAGAGCAAAAATCGCCTGTCAGCATATTGTCAAGAAATCAAGAATTGTTTCAGCTATAGATTAAACCAAGGACACAAATTTGCTGTTACATTCAAACGTAACACTTCAATTGCAAAGCTTTTTGCAACCCCAAATTACATGCAAACGTAACATTTACATGTAATTTGCGCCCAAATTAATTTTAATTTGAACCGTAATAAATGTTAATTTGCAATGAAAATTACATGCAAAAGTAATGTTTACATATAATTTTGGGTTGCAAAAAGCTTTGCAATTTAAGTGTTACGTTTACATGTAATTTTGGGCTGCAAAAAGCTTTGCAATTGAAGCTCCTTGCATTTAGGTGTCGAATTATTCCTCCCTATTCACAAGAACTGAATTTAAAGAAAAAGCATATACTATTTCCAATGAATTATTTTTAAATGATGGCTGTTAAAACGTTTCTCAAAGTCGTTAAAAGTAAAATGGTTTATCAGGTAAAATTGACATTTCGTTTAACGCAATTCGTCTATTTACACGATTTTATTTGGCCGTCCTTTTTCCATTGGTTGCAGTTTCCTTTTCGCGGTTATTTGGCACAAAATTTTACATTTTTTAAACTGATTTATGTCAAGGCCCCTATAACAAAGAAATATCGTATTTTCTTCTATGAAATGTGATAAAGAGTTAGTTAATTATTTACGTTTTTAATTATCGGGAGTGAAATATTTTGCTTGATTAGTACATTTATTTTTCCTTTAATGTTACGTGAACGAAGTCACGGGTAATAGTTAGTGTTTTAATAAATTACCAAAGAAAAAAAATATATAATTTAACAAATAACAATAACCATTGGGAAAATGTTCCGAAAACTTAAAAAAAAAAAAAAAAAAAAAAAAAAAAAAAAAAAAAAAAAACGTACTTTTGTGTTATAGCGGCACCCACACTTATGATTATGCCAAGGTTGCAGTTATGATTTCGCCAAGATCATCGTAAAGCTTATAATATGCATCCTATATTATATTCCAAACACTCCTATATGTGCCATATACGTCATTATATACATATTATTTACGTCTTATATGTCGTATATACATCATATACACATGTCATACATATATACATCATATATGCATCATATATGACTATAACTTGGCCACATACGTCAAGAAATGTTATATATATATATCATATATTATTATAATGTCATACATGCTTTATAATTTGGCGATAAATCTTGGTCGCTTGGCGATTCATCGTTGGGGGCCGCTATAACACAAAAGTACCAAATTTCTACTTTATTTTTCATATCTGATAATTTGCATCTAATCTTTTTGTAACTTTAGCATTTTTGTAACGATTTTAAGCATTTCTATTGCCTATTCAAAGAAAAATTCTTCTAAAGTTACAGAATTTCGTTAAATACGCTTAAAAAAATTCTTCTAAAGTTACAGAATTTTGTTAAATACGCTTAAAAAAATTCTTCTAAAGTTATAGAAAAAAGTCTAAAGTTCGTTAAAAACGCTTAAAATAGTAAAATGCGAACATCATTTATGGTCCATTCTGGGACCGAAAACAGCAACCATTTTCCCAACGGTTTAACCCCTTGAGGGACACCGGTATATAATATATACCACTTTTTAATATATAACTTTGCCACCAGTATTATTAAATAAAAATATGTATTATTATTTTTTGCAGATTGAGAAGGTAAAAATTGATTATTTAAATTTACTGGTGTCAAAACATCGCAAAATGTAGCATTTTTAGACCACGTGCTTGCCCTCCAAGGGGTTAAAAGATGCTAGTTATTGATTTATAAGCAGAGTATTCTTATAGATATTATAAGGAAGCAGATTAAAGAATTTTCAGACGACTGCTGAAAAATCATGATGATCAATTTTTCTGTTTTATGCGTGATGCACGCATTATTTTTACCACATCTTTTATTTTCACTGAATTTCTCTTATTCGAAAGCTTTTAAAATTATACTAGATAGTACCCGTCAAGATTTGAAGGTAAATAACTTGAAAGTTCCTTTAGAAATATGCTTTTATTTTTAATTAGCTGCTTTTAAATTAATTAAGTATTGAAAATTTTATGAATTGTTTATTGTATAAGTGATTCCTATAGATGTAAGACGATAGATTATATTATCAGTCAGAATACTCAACTAATGAAGTGAAATAATTTTAAGCTTGTAATTTACAACCTGTTATACTTGAATTAATTTAGCAAGAATTTAACTAAAAATATTAATTGAATGATTTATTTTACTTACTACAGTCTCAGCATGTTTTTTATACATAAAATATCAATATTTAGTATTTTCTATTTTTGTTTTTTAAATTACGCGACCTTTAAAATTTTTCATTAATTTTATTTTTATCAGCCTGACTGTAAAACTTAGATGGCATGGATATCAAGGTGATTTCTTTTATAATTCTTATATAAATATTTATACTTCTTTCTTTTTTCTCTTTTTCTCTTTTCTTTTCTTTTGTTTAAAGGAGAAAAATCATATACCTTTTTTAGTTATAATATATATATATATATATATATATATATATATATATATATATATATATATATATATATATATATATATATATATATATATATATATTAAACCCAGTAGTAAATCCAGTAGTATATATTAAACCCATGTATTAAGCCATGCCACCTGACACCAGTCGTTTTATTCTATCACTGTTGATTTTTTCATTATTGCTGTAATTTCTTGTGTTCTGTAGTTTTGTGTTACAGTAGTTTGTTGTGTTTTCTAGTTCAGTATTTAAGTAGTTTATTTAGCTTTCTTGTTTTCTATTTACGTGGTTTGTAGATTTTAGTATTTTTTCTTGGTATTGGTCGTTTAATTCTATCTCTGTTGGTTTTTTCATTATTGCTGTAATTCGTTGTGTTCTATAGTTTTGTGTTAAAGTAGTTCGTTGTGTTTTCTGTTCTACGTTTAAGTAGTTTGCTTTGTTTTCTTGTTTTGTATTTATGTGGTTTATAGATTTTAGTTTGTTTTTGTGATTTATTGGTTCTGCAAGTGTTTTATCATTGGACTTTATTATTATATATTTATATGTGTGTGTGTGTGTAAGATACCGACCGCTTCCATATTTTTCTACTCAAACATGGACGTCATTTCAGTTTAATTTTTCCGTCAACAGCGTTGTTTAGAATGTAGTTGTGGCAAATAAAGGGCAACAGTCATTTCATCATGGACCTGACTTTATTTCCTTTCAGATTACATTTTTTCTTTTTCAAAGTCAGGCCCAGTGGCTTGAGAGCTGGAGCGTTAATGTCCCATATGTAATATCAACGCCAGAGTTCCGAGTATTGTATACAATACAAATCATAGCAGAATTTAGTCAGAGAAAAAGGTTCTTTTCTGCTTTTGTGCAGTCCGCTTTTAAAATAGGATTTATATATAAATTTAAATATTAAAAACTAAATAATTATCAAATTTTCTGTTATTAAATTTATTTATGAAAATTTGATACAAGAAAAAAATATGTAATTTGATTATAATTATAATTACTGTTATTAATAATTAAAATTAAATTGGTTGATTAAAATTATAATTTAAGTAACTCATAATTATTAAAATAAATTTATGAATTCGATAATACATGGCAGCACTAAATTGTTTAACATAATATTTTTCACAATATATATTTCTGCAACTGTCCAACACGCTTAAAACTTTAAAATATGATAATTTTCCAATATGTAAACAGTCACAAAAATAAATACAAATAATTACATTTGGGTTTTCTTTTTGTATTTTATTTAATTTTAATGGTAATAATTTATTGAAGATTAATTTTTAATTCATAAACGATTTAACTGTTTGTATTATATCTTAACTGTAACTGTAGTAATTTAACATCTTGTCTGTAATTTAACATTTCGTCTCTTATCTGTAACTATAGTATAACTGTTGGATTAATCTAACGTGCTTCTCACATTGTTTGAAAGGTTGTGAGCGCAATCCTTTTATTATTATTATTATTATTATTATTATTATTATTATTATTATTATTATTGGATTTTTTTCTCTTAATTTTCCATATGGTTTTTGATGATTTTTTTATTAAAAGTTTTTTTATGTCTTGTTTCTTCCTCTTTCACTTACATCCAATGCATTATATCGGCAGTGATAGATTATCTCCGCTATTAGCTTGTCTATTATATTAAATAATGCATTTTTGCGACACGTGGATAATCTTGCCGACTGAAGATTAAACACTGACGTGTCGCTGTGTTGTTCATATTTCACAATAGAAGCAGTGATGTAGTCATAAAAAACACCAAGGGCAGAAGGTTTACACTAGGGAGTATTCGCTGTATATTTAATTGAGACAAAGAGGGTATACGGAATTCTTAAAAAAAATCCAGAAGGTATGCGACGTATACCACCGTAAACCCTCCACTACATCCTTAAATAGGAGTTCTATATTCCATTGCTGTTCCAATTTATTATGAAATCCTTTTTATTTCATTTATTATTTGGCATCACCTACCTTTAAAATATGTTTTTTATTCTTAATATATTGTAATTTCCTAGCATAATGTAAAATATTATTACATGCCATCTTTAAATAAGAGATTCGGTCATTTTTGTTATGCGAACTTGTAAGTTATTTTTTTGTTGCAGATGTATATATATATATATATAGGTTAATTAAAGACTCTCTCTCTCTCTCTCTCTCTCTCTCTCTCTCTATATATATATATATATATATATATATCATCTTGCTCTAAAAATACAGAACAAAAACAGTACAGGACAAAGTGATCAGTACAAGACCAAAAACCGATTAAAAAGTTCAGATGAAGCGAAATACTTATACTGAATTTGGGAATCATTGGGCACAGGGTCATGGCCCAGTTCGCTCGTGCTTTAATCAGGCCCAGTTTCCATGGCAATACGGATAGCTGCCTTCAAAATAAGTTCGAAGGAGTGAGACGATGCTAGCAATACTATCAGTATCAATACTGAGCGTTATTCAAAGGTTCAAAGGTACTGAATGAGAATTTCACTTATTCTGTCTTGATATAATCAACGTTTCAGACATTTATTTTGAGAAGAATTGTATAACAGCTCACACAACATGTCATGTGAGGACATTGTTTTACTACTTTCTGTATTTGCATGACACGTAATTTCGAAAAATGGTCATGCTATCAATTGAAACGTCACCGAAATCCTGTGATCTAGCATTATTAAGCTTTTTATTTTGGCTATCCTAATTCTTACCGGACATGCTAATAATTAAAATAAAAAATATTAAGAAATTCTAAACTTTTATTACTTTTTTTTTCATTTATTATCCCAAAGACACTCGTCGATAACTCTATATAGGATAATGCATATTAATAATACTTAAAATTACAGTAAATTTTAGATATTTATTAGACAAATTCATTAAATTAATACCTAACATTTTCTAAAACGTTCATTAAATTGTAAAATTTAAGTATTCGAATCTTTGAAAGGTAAATTTTCAAATGATACTACTGGTTGTTAAAGATTGATAATATCGGTATAATGGATTATGGTATAGTAACAGCAATGAACCAACTTCACCTTTACTTATTAGCTTTTAATTACTGCAAAACATCTTTCTCAACAGCGATAGTGCTGACACAGTAAAGACACGTCTGTACTATGTACATAGTTGCCAACCTTCCGATTTTTTTCATACCAATATTTTTATGTAAAAATATTTTTTTATTTAATCATACAATTTCTGCAATTTAATAAAGCGAAAACCTTTGTAAGATTTTCGTCGTATTCAAAAAATTGGGTGGTTGGCAACTATGTATATGTATTATGTAAGTCTGTACTAAACGTCTGTAATAACTGTACTATGGAGCTAGCGTAAACATAACGATCATTCTTCTGCTCTTTTTTCTTTCATTATGATAAAAGTTATGGTTTTAAATATTGTTCTGTTGTATTTACAATTATAGTTTATCACGATGATAATTATAATTTATAAAAGAAACACAATGTTTATTTACATTGGACTCATTACTGTAATATACAAGGTGATTTAAAAAAGACCGAACGCTGAAAAAAAAAGGAAGTGACTCCCCTCGACTTTCAATTGGTGTATGCGTCCCAAAAAGTACAAAAATTAATAAAATAAAATAAAATAAATTAAAATTTTATGAATTTCTAATACAATGGAATCGACAGGATTCGAACGCTGGATTTCCAGCTTTGAAACTGGAGACGTTACCAGATTGAGAAAACTGTATAATACAATTTAAAAACTTACTCGAAAACGTTTCCGAATATCAGTGGAAGCAAAAGAAACTTTATTTTTTATCAGTGTTTTTTTAAATATCGAAATATATTGGTTCTAAAGTTTCTAAAGATAAAAAATGCTTTTCGAAATCAAGGGTAACTCGGAAGAGGTTATTGTACATTTTCGTTCGTGTTTATATTATGTTTTCTAGATTAAGAAACATTTGTCATTGTTTATAGTGTACACTTATCGACGGTAAATAAACAGTTCGCCACATTTGGCGCAAACTTCAAGTGGTGTTCGTCCCACCAGTGGCCGAGAAGTTCTGCTCTCATAACTGGTAGATGGGAGGTGCTGGGTTCAAACCCAATCGCGTCCGTTGGACTAATCGTTCGGAGTTTTCCGTGTTTTTTTTTCAAACCTTGGATAACCATGCGTAAAGACAGGTTAGGTTCCTTTAGAAATACCTCCACGGATGGCACTCCTCCTTCGGGCCTATATCCCTCATGTAGATAATTAACCATGATAATAATAATAAAAAAAAACCTTCAGTGGTAAAGTATCGAAAAGTATCAGAAAAGTATCGAAATGTATTATATTATACAGAAACTATATGGAGTTCATCTTTATATTTCCTTTTTATTTATTGCATTTAGGAATTAAAAAAGTGTAAAACTTGAAAAATCTTTTTTTTTTTTTTTTTTAATGTTCTGTGTGATCTGTTAGTGATGTGCTAGGTGTTCGCATCAGATCATTTAATTATTAGAATAAGATCTCGTCATCCCGATTTCTGAAGTTTGTCATAAGTCCAAGTATAGCAACAAAATGCAGGAAAATAATACCTTCATATTTTTGTAAATATATTGACAATAGAGAAAAAAAAAATACGAAACAATATTTCAGTTAAATAGTTTTTATTTTACATTAAAAAAAAATACTATACAGTGAAGAAGACTTCTTTGTACAAAACTCGCAATGCCTGCCACAGATGAGAACACAAATGAAATATAAATACAACTTATTAAAAAAAAAAAAGGAACACGATGTTTGATCACATTGGACTCAAATACTATAATATAAATAACTTAATACAGGATGTTAAAACATCACATACAAGAAATGTATCGTTAAATACACTTGGTAAGAAACCATTGATTCTCAAATTGTGATTTACGCATTCTAGTACCTTTACGCCCCAAATTATGAATTAAGAATTTGCTCCAGCTCAACGGAAAGTTCCTTCCGTAAACCAATTTGTACCGGAAAATTCTGCCCATCATTTATTAGGCAAACGGAACAATGTAGTTAGCAGGATGGAATATCTAGTTGCGTTACCAACTGAACTTCCAGGTTACAGGTAATCGACTTGCGAGGCAAATAGGGAGCCGTAAAAAATTTTTAAAACTTAAAAATTAAATAAAAATATTTAAAAATATAATAATGAAATAGAAGTTTAACAAGAATTATTAGGCATTAAACATTGGAATTAATGTCTAATAATTAAATGATAGAATTTTCCAGTACAAACCAACTTTCCCAAACAGAAAGAACTTTCCGAACAACCCAATATCTTCGTTTACTGCTTGAAGATATATTAGAAGTATTTATATAATAATAATATGAAATTTAGATAGGTTTTTCATTAAAACCGATTTAATAAATAGGTGGTTATAGCTCTTTTTGTAAAATATTTACAATAATAATTAGATTAATTGACAAAACATATTATTATAGAAATATCTCAATTCTTATATATAAAAAAATAATGTAAATAAATGTATTGTGATCCTGTCTATAAATGGAAAGGTTTTGTAATAATCAGTAGTGTTAAAAATAGATAAAAGTTTTAAGCCAGTTTTTCTTTTTCTTTTTTTTTTTTTTTTAACTGAATGAATCTTTTGCACCGAAGTTCATATATACAGGGTGTCCCAAAAAGGTTGAAACGCGCTTTAAATTTTTACCAATTGGAGATAAGCAGACAATTTAAATTACAAAAGTGTTTAAAATAAATTTAGGAAACAAAATTATAGTAGCGAAGTTGTTCTAGGTGAGTAATTGCAGTGAAATTTTAAATTAAGCTTACCAAATGTAAAAAGGATATGAGACAGTGACATAAAAACGTTATTTTTGAAATCATAGTTTAAAAATTGCCCGTAGGCTCTAATGTAACCTAAACCATTCAATGAATGCTATCAAACACTTTTGTGTGTTCCTGTAAACGAACTATAGAAATATAAGAGCAATGAGTACAATGACGATTTCATTAATATAATCTTATTTGCCCCCAAAAAATTCAAACACTTTTGGAATTTACATTGCCGATTAATCTCTAACAGATAAAATATATAAAAATAAGGGCGCATTTCAACCTTTTGGGGACGGATATTTTAATGTACTATATTTTATAAATTTTATAGAGCTTATCACATAAACAAGTTGCCACTGGTTGGTTCACTATAACATCAGCATTCATTGAAATTCACCAAAAATTTGAGTATCACTGGTGTAAACAAAACATGACCACAAAATAACGAAGTGACTAACCTATAATTTTATAAATGCTATTTAAGTCATATGTCTATCTTTATTATTTTTTTAATCAATGTTAAGTTAATACTTTGGTATTTTTAAATTTAACTTAAGATTAAAATTAATTTAATGTATTTTATTTATACAACTATTCAGGATAAGTATTTACGTTAAAAAAAATAATTATGACGCTTGAAAGATTGGATAGCTATTTAAAAAGTTGCTGCCAACAATTACATGAAAATTAAAACAAAAAGAATAAAAAAAGATTTTTTTTTTGTAGCATAATTAAAAATTATTTTTTAATATAATTAATTTGATTAAAGTATTATTTTTAATGTTTTGTTAACCCCAACTTTACTTAAAAACTAATTAATAATTTATTTGTTTATTAATAATTTATCAGTTGCCGGTTACAAAAAATAATTAATAAAAAAAGGGAATAGTTTATTTTAAATTTAGAATAAGTTAAAGGGGAATTAAAAAATAAATATATATTACTATAAAATCTAATTAACTACTTAATTAATCAATTACCTAATTCATTTAATTAATTAATTTATTTATTTATAAGTAAAAGCATCATAATGCATTAAAAATTGTTTCAAATATTTAAATGCACTATAAAATCGATTTACGATTTAATTTACAATTTTACTGAAAACTAATTAACTTGTTTGTTTATTTATCTATGCAAGGTACAAAACAATTAATTAGAAATTAATTATAGAAAAAAATAATCGAGATAAATATTTTAATGTTAAACAATCATTTATGCAAAAATGTCCTTTATTTATGTATTAGAGAGTTAATTAAATTTTATGAGGAAAGTAATAGATGTCAATGAAATAAATGTCCTTGAAAGTTCGATATTCCGAATTGAAATTTTGATATTAAGTTTAAAAAATATTTATTCTATTTAAAATTTTCGAAAATACATTTAAATAACAGTTTTTTTTTTTTTTTTTTTTTTTTTTTTTAAGCGAAGAAGAAAATCAATAAATTTAATTAAAAAAAAATAATCTCTAATATTCTCTAATATTTCGTTTATTTATTTATTTATTTTGATATTTATTATCACATTAAATTGCTATTTATGACAGAAAACTACAGCAATAAATGATAATTTTGTGGCAATATTTTAGTTTAATAAATAAAACGTGTTTTTTCATTTTTTTCTTTTTTTAATATCAAGACAATGTACTCTATTCTATAAGTACATGTAAAAAACAACTTTGTCACAATAACACCGTATTTGCAAAAAAATATTTATTAACCAAACACAAAATAATTTATGATCATTTGATTTTGATTCTATTCATTTCGAAGGCCATTTTAAGTACCTTTCTTTTAAAATAGGGTCAAACAATAGGAAGAGCGCCTTTTTTTAATTCCATATTTCGCAATCGCTACATCTTCGCTGGTTTCCCGTTTCTAAATCGTCTGCCACGACCGTCCTTGCGTATTTATTTTGGAATCGAATGCTGGAAAGCATAGTCTATTTCATTGCGCAAATCTGGCAACGAATCGAAAACATTAACGTTAGTTTTTCTCTGCCGAGGTCTTTTACCGTTATTTACTGCGCACAAAAAAATTCTCACTTTCGGAATTTCGTACAATTCCATTGTTAAGGCTGATTCACGTGAGCGCGTATTCATTCGAATGGTAAAGGCTGTTGTAGCCTTGGTTAGGAAATATCGGCTGACTTTGACTTCTGTAGCTTTACACAAAGAATTTAATTGTGCAGCTTTTTTTTTTTTTTCATCAAAGAAATTAAAATCCGTTTTGTTTAAATGACAATAAAAAATGAATCGAAAATTTGTGGCACAATGTCTTTCATTTTTTATTTGATATGTAACTTGCAAAATTACACATATATAAAATTTCTTTTTGTTGTTATTCTCTTAAGAAAATAAAGAACGAGATTAAATCCTTGAAAAAAATATAAATGATGAAGGCTTAATGTTGAAATCTGAAAGGTGATAAAATCTGTATTGTTGAAATTTTTATGCGTAAAATTACACTTTCGAAAAAAAAGAAAAATTATTATAGAGTTAAAATTATCTATCTGAGGTAATAAATTTATTTTGAAGATATGCGATGAAATCTGTATTGTTAGAATTTTTATGCTTTAAGTTACATTCAAAAAGTAGTTCTGTAGTTTCAATTAATTAACTATCTGTAGACAGAAAATTTATTAAATGCTGCATCCTAGTTATTCGTCGCGTAAAAGAACATTTCTGGTTCTAAATTCCCATGCCATTCTAATTAGCGCAAACTCTTTCCACCTCTTCTTGAAAGAAAATTTACAGAAATAAGAAAAAATAAACTGCGCTCATTTCCACGTAAAGAACACGAGAAAATTTCATGCAGCTGAAATAAGATTGCATCCTTTCAGCAGTTTACTTAAAAATTAATTTGAAAATCGCATTTAAACAGGATAAAAAGATAATAGTTACAATACAGATTTAAAAATTAAACTTGTGTAAAAGAAAGGATTTATTTTCTTTCGTCGCTCCCTTACAAAATTATTTAAATCTTGTTGTAATGTTAGCATTTTTTCCTTTTATAGA
This sequence comes from Maratus michaelseni, assembly GCA_963931845.1. NCBI lineage: Eukaryota > Metazoa > Arthropoda > Arachnida > Araneae > Salticidae > Maratus > Maratus michaelseni. The sequence goes on along the minus strand of OZ007598.1, from coordinate 54,421,481 downwards.
ATACTCAAGAACAATGTGAAAATAATTTATTCTTGCTTTTTAAAAAACAATTAAAACTTTAATCAAACTATAATAAATTTTATTATAATTACTAAAATGTATTAAAGTCTCACTACTTAATTTTTCGTCTAGAAAAAAAAAGAAAAGGAAAAGAAAAAGCATTAAAAATGGGATTTTTGATTAATTTAAGCTTTCAGTTGATGAAAATGAATAAAATTTACTACTCCGCACTCAGACGCAAAAAATATGAAAATGGATTTGGTGTCTAAAGAATGTAAAAAAAAAGGGGGCGGGGTGTAATTTATGCTTGTAAATATGGAAATGATACTTTTGATTAAAGTATACAGTGTCTCACATAAGTGATGGGACACTTGTGCTTTACAAAAGGAAACTAATCAAATAAATTAAAAAAACATGTACACATTTTTTTGTGGGTGTGTTTCATACTTAAATTTAGTAAAGATTATTACATAACATACATTTTGTCAAAATATTAAAATATTAATTTAATAAAAATACAAATGTTTAGAACGGAGCAAAAAATAGCTCACATAAGTGATGGGACACCATTATATATGCAACAAAAATCGTCTGAAATAAGCAATAAAAATATTTTTTGGGGTTTTATTTTTACTTAAAAGCAATTGGCAATAATTTATAAAATCGTCTGCAGTATTTCTCTCCAGTTTGTTTTGGAATTTTTGTGTTTTTTAGCTCTGTGTAGTCATGAATGCTAAACGAAAAGAAACTTCCCCTGAAATTCGAAAATTAGTTATTAATTTGCATATTGAACGTGGAAAATCTATTAGAAAAACTGCTGAAACAGTTAACTTGAGTCGTTCAACAGTTTTCAATATCATTAAACGATATAAAAAGAATCATATGATTCAGGATAAAAGAAGACCTGGCTGACCATCAAAGCTATCCAATGGAATAAAGCGAATTATCGTTCGAAATATTAAAAAAAATCCAAGAATTAGTGCTTCAAAAGTTGCTGCTGATTTACAAGCATTATATGGAATAATTGTTAATCCTGAAACTATTAGAAGGGTAATTCGATCTGCTGGATATCACGGTAGAGTAGCCAGGAAAAAATTCTTCGTAAGTGAAAAGAATAGAAAACTCAGACTAGCTTTCGCAAAATCCAACATAAATAAAAATTCTGATTACTGGAATAAAGTTATATTTGCTGATGAGAGTAAATTTAATATATTTGGTTCTGACGGTAGAATCTTGGTGTGGAGAAAACCCAGGGAAGAACTTCACAAACAGAACTTGGTACCAACAGTAAAACATGGTGGAGGAGGAGTTATGGTATGGGGGTGTATGTCGTCCGCTGGAGTTGGTAATCTTGTTTTTATTGACAGTATAATGGATCGGTACAAGTATATTGATATTTTAAAGCAAAATTTGAAATCTTCAGCACGAAAATTGAACCTTCATAACGATTTTAAATTCTACCAGGACAATGACCCCAAGCACACTGCTCTGAACGTTAGACTCTGGCTGCTATATAACTGTCCTGAAATAATAAAAACACCACCACAATCTCCAGACTTAAATCCCATAGAGAATATTTGGCAAGAATTGGAATCAAGAATTCGCAAACACACCATTTCTTCAAAACAACTAAAATCGGTGCTTCAAGAAGAATGGGGTAAAATCACTCCAGAAATCACAAAAAAATTAGTCGAATCCATTCCAAAAAGATTAAATCATGTTTTAAAAGTAAAAGGAAATCCAACAAAATATTAAAACCTTTTAAAAAGTAAAATTTTTGGATAAATATTTGATGGAAAAGTAAGTGTCCCATCACTTATGTGAGCCATTTTTTGCTCCGTTCTGAACAATTGTATTTTTACTAAATTAATATTTTAATATTTTGACAAAATGTATGTTATGTAATAATTGTTACTAACTTTAAATATGAAACACACCCAAAAAATTTTTGCACATGTTTGTTTATTTATTTTATTGCAGTTTTTTTTTTATAAAGCACAAGTGTCCCATCACTTTTGTGAGACACTGTATGTTGTTTAATTGGTTGGATCAACAAAATCAAAAACTTCAGTTTAAAAAAATGCCCTAGAAAAAATTATTCAATAAAAAAATATTAAGTGTGTACTATCCCAATATATTTTATTATTATGAACCAATTTTTTGTTTCATATTAACAAATAAAGAATTATACTAATTATAAATATAACTCTGGCTTTCTTTATATGTAAATGTTGGCAGCGAATTCCTTTTATTTAAAATATTATACAAATAAACGAAATATTATTTTATTCATAATGGTTATGAAGCTTTCAGAACCTTAAAAGTAGTAATTACATTTCTAAGGTAAATTAAAAAAATAATTAAAAAATTTTTTTTTTCAAACACTTCTAAGCATGCTGACTATATGATGAGATAATCTGTATTAGCTAATTTATATTTGTAACATATTGAATAATACTGATTTTTGTTTCCACCAAAGCTTTTCAATTAGGACAATTATAGATATTTTATTATATTACACAAAATATAATTGGATATAACACAACAGCTGGCGTTTAATTGAATGATATTTGTATATCAGAACCTGAACTGATTAAATAATTAGGCTTAGTCTATTAATGCCAACGAAAATAACTAAACATTTTGTATTAATGTTATTATCATTGATTTGATTTGATTTATAAAAGATAAGTGATTCGATTATTATTTTTATTATTTTTTAAGGCGGCTGTTGTATTATATTTTACATTAAACGTAATAAAGAATTTCAAATGTATTTTAATTTTAATAATATAAAATTATATCTTCTCTTTACAACAAGACTGGAATATGAAAGTTCCTTTGCATTATAATCATCAATGAATATTAGCTTTCAATTTTTGTATTTTATCCGACTGAATGCAATAAAATAAGAAATTAAATACTATTCACGAAGAAAAACCCTCCTTTTTACTGCAATGTAATTTGCCAATATACTTTTCTTTTCTGTACACAATAACGACTCCTTTCTAAGATTTTAATAATATAACAGGCCTCGAGTATTTTTTACTTTATAATCAAAGAATATAACGATATATAAATTTAAGAATTTTAAAAATGCATTGTAATAACCCCCTTACACAATCAGCTACATAACACTGATACTGTATCGCACTGTTTCTTAAAAAGAGATTTAAACCTACTGAAAATTTATTCCAGTAAAACTAAAAATTAGTTCTAAATATTACTTGATGAATACATTTGAGCCTTTGTAATATTTGTCGTCTACAAATAAATGGAATTAAAAAAAAAAAATCATGAAATTTTCTTGAAATTAGGAGTCAAATTTAAGTACAAGCTTTTGCTTTTAATACTGTTCTAAAATTCGTCATATTGTTTCACTCAAACAAGGTGAAACAATTGTGCTACGATCACAAAATAATCTTCATACCCACATGAATAGGTTTAGATATTCTCATTCAAATTTCTAGGAAGCTAACTGTTTTTAATTTTATTCCCTTATAATTAGGATGCATCTTTTATTATAACTAACTGATAGCCGAATTTTTGGCGGTGCTAGGATTAAAAAAAAGTTTAAAACTTTAATTTAGATTTTTTTTAAGGTACACTAACTTTATAGATAAATAACAGAAACAATTTATTTACACGGAATTTGAATATCAACATGCGAGAATGAAAATTATTTCATAGTCGTCAAATTTTATACAATAAAACCTGTCTAAGGTGGAATCTATCAGGACCAAGAATTTTTTCCATCGTAGACAGTGTTTCATCTTTGACAGAGTTTACTGTATATAAAGTTGTTACTCGGAACTTTAACATCTCTCCGCGTTAGACAGAGTTCACTGTAGTTATAAGTGGTCTTAATTACATTATAAGAGTTTATGACGCACTTATGGCTATAAGCTTTTCATAAACTCTCAAACAACTCTAACTTAAATTTATCTCACACCCATTCTAACCTCTCGAGGCCTGATAGCTAATTAACAGTGAGTACGTTCTCCAAATTATCGGAGGACCTTCTGTTGGTAAGTTCCATCTTCAAACTATGCCATCAAGGATGGCGTCCAGAGGCATCGCTTGATCTGCCTCCACCGTCTTCGCTTTGAGATGAATTTAAAAGTCACATGGGTCCAGAGGCATGTATACTAAGAGATATTTCAATATCTGATCGAACAGATGCCTTTCTGGAGAGAGCAGCAGGTACGTCGGCCGGTGGTTCTTCCGAAACTGCCCAAGGTTCAGGTTCAGCCGAACCGAAGATTAAGAAAAATATCGCACCAAACGCGTAGATTCCACAAGAAGTATAGAACACTTTAGACCACTGGTACATGCCACCATGCTAAATTTCAGAGAACAAAAAAGAATTTTAATCAGATAAAGAGTTGGCACAAAGAAATAAGACACAATACAAGTAGAAATTGATTCTATAGATTTTACATACACTGAAAAAAAAAAAAAAAATATATATATATATAGGTTTTACAGTATAATACTGGCACCTCATCTGCCAGTATTATACCGTAAAATTAACAGTAATAAACAGTAAAATAAGCAGTAATACACTACCGTGCATGCGCGGCAGTGTATTACTGCTTACGCAAGAAAGGTATTTTAAAATTAATTTTAAAATTCTTATTTTTCATTTTTTTCTCTGCTTTACAATTTGCAACGAATGTAGTGAGTTTTTTTTTTTTTCGTAAATTATTTGTTTAGTATTTTTTTTAATTTTTATAGCTTTTGTGAGTTATGGAAAATCCTGAAAAATTATGTAATTATACAGGTTGTCATGAAAGTATCTTGTATCACCTATAACTTTAATAGGTGATACAGCACACTGCAAAAAAAAAAAAAAAAATGTTTAAGCAACCCGATTTGTAATTCGCCAGGTTGGCCACCGGTGACAGAATTTTCCAAGGAAAATACCAGTATTTTCTTATAGAAAAATTCACCTTGTTTAATCGCGTGATTAAATAAGGCAAATTTTTCTATATTTTCTTGGCATTTTTCTTGAAAAATGCGATAAAATAAGGAGAATTTTCCTATTAGAAAGTACTGGTATTTTCCATGAAAAATTCGATTAAATAAGGCAAGTACTAGATTGTTCTCTGAAAAATGCAATTTAATAAAGCGAATTGTTCTATAAGAATATACTGGTATTTTCCCTGAAAAATGCAATTAAATAAAGCAAATTGTTCTATGAGAAAATACTGGTATTTTTCCTGAAAAATGCGATTAAATAAGGATATTTTTTCTATAAAAACGTACTGGTATTTTCCCTGAGAAATGCGATTAAATAAGGCAAATTGTTTGTATAAGAAATTACTGGTATTTTTTCTAAAAATACGCGATTAAATAAAGTAAATTGTTCTTTAAGAAAGTACTGGTATTTTCCCTGAAAAATGTGATTAAATAAGGAGAATTGTTCTATAAGGAAATACTGGTATTTTTCCTGAAAAATTCTCTCACCTATGGCCACCCTGCACCTCTTCACTCACAAATACAAGGTGTCTCACTCCAAGCTGAACCATAATTTTCATTCGTAATTTTAATATTAATGAAGATATTTGAGTGATATTTTCCACAGACAGTTTTTTATATAGTTTTATATTAATTGTAATTACTTCCCAAGAATTTCCTGGAAATAGCCGTTATTCGCATTCATACAGCACTATTTCAATAAACTATATTCGTCGTTATAAGGTTATGAGAAAAAATCCGGGTTTGGCTTGGAGTAAGACACCCTATATTTTTTGCATCTAGAATCCATCATCGGGTCGAGGAACCCGAACCCGACACGAGCCTTGCTTCGTGTCGTGTCGGATTGACGCTGTGTTTTTCGTTGCGGGTCGAGTTGCAGACAAATGTTTCGGGTTCGGGTCGGTTTCGAGTTAAGTTTTTATACTCTTTCGGGTGGCGTTCGGGTTGATCCGATTTTTCAAAAGGAAGTCCTGAATATTTTTCAAAGGAAAAAATAAATATATATCGGAATATTTATGAGTGTATATGTATTCATTTTTACACAAAAAAAGATAAAATTATTTTCAGAGATATACAGAGGTTGTTCGCACATTTTTTAGACAAATTTGATAAATGATTTTAAAAAATGGAATTATTTTAGAGGAAAAAATTCTGGCAACAACTTATTATGTGTAATGTATATTATCGTCTGATACTTTCAAATTTATTCTTATTTCAAGATTGCGTATGCAAAAAAAGCTGTGAATGGAAAGATGCGTTTTTTTTTTTCGAACAGAAGTATGCTAATTCGGCAGTCTAAAATGATTGCAAAGCGCATAATATAAAAACTTTTTAGTGCGAAATAAACATAACTATTGATTGGAAAGTGCTATCCCAAAAATCAGTACGCATACATAGTAAAAAGATACCAGATGGAAAAAAAACAGGGAAAAAAGAACTAATTTCAAGGCTGAAAACGAAGTTTCAGGTAAGGATTTATGACTGTCACAAATTTATCTTACAATGGGAAAATAAAAATAAGAATATTGGACAAAAATGTTACAATCAATTCATTATATTATTAAGAGAATGTGTTACATCCGATATTTACAGAAAAAAATGCTATTTTCTTTATTTCAAAGACTTTTAAAGGGTGAAACTGCATCAAATCAAAGCTACCGCTCATACTTCAAAAACTGCCGCTGTATTCGTTGAAAACATTAAAAACCCACACAGGTATTGCGTTTATACCTTTCAACATATTTCTAAGAAGTCACCTGACGTTTCTCTTATGGTTTATTGTGCATTTGGTCTGCTGAAAAGAGCTCTTTCAAAGCGCAAAACCACCACGATTGATCGAATCTGGAAAGTTTTTAAAGAGGCATGGGAAGCAATAACCCTGTAAATTTTACAAAAAACCTTCTACCATCGAAAGCATTACGCAGAACAATCAAGAAACAAGATTATCACATAGATTATTTCAGAAAGCAATATTCATATTTTAAACGTTAAAAAAACAACGCCAAAATCGTCTAAAAATGTGCGAACACCCTCTGTATAATGTTATGAAAATATCACAATTGAAGATTTTATGCATTATATAAATATCAAATATGTTAAAAAAATTAACAATAAAGTACGTTACTTACATCTTTGTCTAAAAATATGCCAGCAACTAGGGGTGATAAAAATCCAGTTGTTCCAGCAATTCCATTTGCCAAACCGAATATCGTACCTTAAAAAGATTTTAAAAAAAAACATCAGACTTTATTAAAATAATGTATAAAAATGATGAATTGTAATTTTTAAAAATTAAATTATAAATGAATATATAAGAATAATTTTACGATTTACTATATATTATATCTTTTATACATGTTTTCAAAGGTTTAAAAAATATATTGAAGTGAACTGAAACATGTGTCTGGCATTGATACACAGTACGCCTGCAAAGCTTCATAAAGGATTTTTAAAAAATATTCCTGAAATTATTATGAGATATATTATTACGAAATTTTAACTTACTTTCCTAAAATGTTGCCCGTTTAAAGAAAGAAATTCATATGTAGTTAATCGTCTGCTTTTATTCAATCAACAATTGTTGTAATGGTAAAGTTCTAAACGGCAATGTGCCTTCACATAATTCCATTCTTGTCAAGAAATTTACACCAAAGGAAAAATTAGCTATTCTCACCCTTCTCTTTGCAATTAATTAAGGCCACCTGATTTTAAAATTTTAAAGAATTTTTAAAAGTGGATAAATTTATGAAGTTAAAAAAACATTAGATAGTTTAAAATTTTAAAATTTTGAAAGCTTGAAAGGTGACGCTTTTTTAAAGTTGGTCACCTAAGTTAGGTTAATATGTTCCAATATAACGACTTTTACTAAAATTTCTATTAAAATTGATATCATTTAAGTGTATAGGAAATGAATTAGAATACTTTAACTTTGATAAAGAGAAAAATTTCTTTTCACATATTAAAATCATGATTGTTTCTACCGGTGAAAAGCTACCAAATATTATTACGTTGCCTATATCAATTCTGGGATAATGAGATTTCTGTGTCCAAAATTATTTAAGTGCTACAGTAGCAGTTAAATAATTTTATGAAGTCACAAAATTCTGAGGAAGCAATATAGTTAACCCTTAATAAGAAAATATTAGGTCAATTGTAAAAAATTCAGATCTGAATTCTGATTATCTACACAATGCTTATTTTTGGCTGTTTTTCTGCACCTTTCCCTTATTAGGTGGACAGAAAAAAATGGCTTTATAAAAAAATATAGAAAAAACAGTTGCAAATATTTGAGTTTTTGGTTGAAAAATTGACTTTTTTTTTTTTTTTTTAAATCTGTGCTGTTTTTATCTGTACCTTATATATATATATATATATAAAATGTACATTAACATAAAGACTTACATGTTTATAAACTTTTTTATTTTGACGTGATTTATAGTAATACTAAATAGTTTAAAAAAAAACTTTCATAACAACGACTTCAAATTATTACGTCTTTTTCCAGAGGGGTCATTCAACCGAAGGAGTCGTTGTAACGAGCGCCAGCTGTAAAACTATCCCTTAGCAAGAAGTACATTATATTGGTGTCATTATTTATTAGGAATGAATCGTTTTACAAAAATAATCAACAAATCAACTAATATTAATATTTTAATAATATGAGAAATTGTTAAACATAGTTATTTCTCGAATTCCTTTAATTAAGATACGTACCAGCGAGTTCGGGTGCAATATCTACAAAAGCAGGTATGTCTCCACCTCCGACCATACCATAACAGCCCATTGACATCACAATGAGAATAACCACTGGAAGGTGATTGCATCCCATCGTTGGGACTAGCAATAAACACGCGGTGGGACCCAGCAACGCTGTAAAAAACAATAAAGTTAAAATAATATTAAATATTTTACTCATACAAAATAGATAGGCAAGAAATAGATAATTGGTTTATCAAATATCATCTTAAATGTGATACACCTTTATTATATTTTTTCTTTTGAGTGTTATACATAATAACGTTCAAAGTTAAGCACTTATTGTGTTTTAGTTTTATTTTATGTGAATGTGGTGATTGGGTACTGTAATGTCTTAAATTCTTTATTAATTACTATTAATTGGAAGATTATAAGAAATGCGTAATGGCTCATAAATATGCTCCTACGAATAAATAAGAGTGTAGTTTTCCGGATGGAGAACATAAAACTTCTAAGAGAGGTAGATCATTGATTTTCAACTAACGATCTCCTCTGACACTATAAAAAAAGATATTTCACTAAACGAATCTCGAGTATGACGTTATAAAGACAATAATGTGGTAGTAACTTTAAGGTACTTGAGGCTATTCACAGGCCACAAGAATTCCACTTAATTTCTGCAGTGCATATATACGAAGTCTCCAAGGGCCCAAGTAGGTAACGCCGCTGATCTGTTCAAGTGAGAGTTAGACTGTCTCTCTCGTTCTCGTGAGATTAGAAAGACAAGGACTTTGCTGGAAAATCAATAGCCCAGGAACGAACCCAAGCCTGCCCTGATAAATGAGCTTTACGAGAAAATACTCTAAAAACTGCAGTGTAGCGTGGTGTAACTTACCGTATGTGATGTTTTATCGCTAAATACATTGATGTTTTTGCTTAAACAAAGTCTTTTAATTTAAAGAGCGGTACAGTACCAAAAAAAAAAATATAGAGATATATGTATTCTGTAAATAACACATATATTAAAGTTTTTAGATCCTGTTTTAATAAAGCAAAATCATTAGAGTTAATAAAAAGCCTTAAATCGTTAATAAATCAATATTAAAAAAAAAATTAACAATAAACAAAATTTTCTTATTTTCTAATTTTGGTACTTTAAACTAGTTTTTTTTTAAAATCTTATATTGAGGGTACTTTGTTCTACAAACCTAAATATCGGATTTTTGATGGAAAGATTAGATGAGAAGGAAAAAAAAAATAATTAGATGTATGTGGAATAAACCTAGAAAATCCGATATATTTAAGTTCAAACAATAATTTAAAAAAATCAATATTCCTATACTGAATTTAATAATTTAATTCAGTGTTTTAAACTAAAAATAAAAGAGAATGCACAAAATTTTGGTAACTATATCTGTGAAAATATGAATTTAATTCAACTTCGTTCATTAAAGTTTTAGTTAAGAATACTGCAAAGATAAACACACTTAAAAAATAATTATTCTGCTGATTTCTTATCAATAGTCCAAAAGAGATTCCCGATATTTGTAATTTATCCTGAATATCAGAGTTTAAATTTAGTGTTTGTAAATAAAAATATGAAATAATACCTAAAGTAACTATAGTAGTTGCATCCGTGAGAATGTAATTAAAGGTAAATATAATTTAAAAAATAATTATTCTGGTGATTTCTTACCAATAGTTTCAAACAGCTTCCTAATATTTGTATTAGAGAGCCATTCCTTTTTTCTTAGGTAGTCAGATGAAAAACCAGACAAGAACATTGCTAATATTTCTGCTGTGTACACCAGTGCATTGATGAGGCCATTCTGTCAAGAGAATAAGATAAAGGTAAGTACTGTGTAACGCTTTTAAATTAAAAGACTATTCAATACACTACGTAATTTATTACTGTAACTTCACATCAAATCACAGTACAAATAATAAGCTACAGAATATGAAGCATAGTTTCATCCAAGAAAGGCTAGGGTTTGCACCAAGCACAAAATCATTTTATCAACGGCATCTCGTCGTATGCCCTTTCCAACGTACTTTTTTGGTCCAGTCCAAATCAATGAATCTCCAAAAAGCTTTTGAGCTTTTCGCATATATGTTCCGGTCATTATTAATAACAACCGCTTATTATTAATAATGACCGTATTAATCATATTGACCGTAACATATATAAACTGGTGGTATTTCAAGTAGGTTCTAAAATGTAAGCGCTGCTCTGAAGTACTGGAAATTTATGAAGCAATTTCTGTCATTATAGTATCGGTCCTTGAAATTCCTAGAAGAGTTATGAGTTCTGTAATTTCAAAACCAGCCATTAAAGGAATATTGATAGCCTATCAAGAAGGTTCTATGAGACAGCATCTGGAAGGCTGCTTTTAACATTTCAGAAGGAGGGGTGGGGGAAGTTTAAGAAGACTTATAGTATGCTCTCCTTTTGAGTGCCAGTTAAAATAATTTGTAAGGAATTTGCAGTTAAATCCTTACAACGGAAATACTGTTTAAAACACAGTTTCTCAAACGTCTTTCAAGCGGGGACCACTTTTATAAGTTAGAATGTTGCTATGTGTAATTTTCAAACTAAAATTTCCTGCTATAACATGTGATATGCAATCAATTTGATTTTTTTTTCTGACTTTTCGGGAATCTAAGAGCAGAACTCGGGGATCACCTGTGGTCCACGGGCCTTAGTTCGAAAAACGATGGTTTAAAAATAAATTAATTTGCATGCATATTTCATCAATCTAAAAAAGAATTATATATTGTCCCAGGTCTTTAAAATAAGAATAAAACATTTATTACATACAGAATACGACAAAATTTTCTGTTTTATAACAGGGCCTTAACCAATCGGAAAAGTCAAGGGATCTTTGAAATTGTTTGCCCCACCAGTGGCTGAGAGGTTTGGCTCTCGAAGCTGGTAGACGGGAGGTGCTGGGTTCGATCCCAATCGCGCCCGTCGGCCTAATCGTTCGGAGTTTTCGTGGTTTTCTTCGAGCCGTGGATTTATCCATGCGTAAATACGGGTTAGGTTCTCTTAGAAAGGCCCTCACGAAGGGCACTCCCCCTGGGCCTATATCACAAGTGTAGATAATTGGCCGTCAACAATCAACCCAACCCAACCCTTTGAAATTGTTTTGTGAGACCAGGGTTCTACAAATTGGAAAAAAATCACTCTGATTACATATCGACTGTATTTCTTTTGACTGTCTAAAAATATGTTTCACCGTATTATGTAATAATACACCAGAGGGCTCCACAAATTGTAAAAAATATGGTAGCCAGCAAAAATTTCTGGTCGACAATAAAAATTATTTATCATCTCCTCACCGTCATCAGTTTTTGTCCACTCTCTTATTTAATCATGATTTTTTCAAAAACCATTGAAATTATTTTATGAATTGATTGAAAAAATATAATGAGCATAGTAATAATACATCTTGAACTGTCTTAACTCTTCACCTCAGTTATTAAATTTATTTGAAATGACAATATAAATTAAGTTTCTCGATAAAACTTATCAAAATTATAATTATAAAAAAAAAATATATGCAGATAGATTATAAAGTTTGACTGAATAAAGTAGCAGCATCATACGAAAAACAATTGCTTTTTACTAAAATCACATTTTTTTTCTTTATATAAGAAAATTATTTTGGAAGAAAATCCTTAACAGGGGTCGATCCAGGAAAACTTTGGGGCCTATTTAGGTATCCTTTCACAAAAATCTATGTAATAAAATGGGCCCCTTCACAAAAATCTATTTGATAAAATGGGCCTCTTCACGAAATTCTATTCCATAAAAACTTAGTATTTATTAATTATTTATTATTTTGTGATGTTTTAAACTGTGTAATTTGTAAACACCCTTCACAAAAATCTATTTGATAAAATGGGTCCTCTTCACGAAATTCTATTCCATAAAAACTTAGTATTTATTAATTATTTATTATTTTGTGATGTTTTAAACTGTATAATTTGTAAACAAACAAGTTTACCAGAGAGGAAAACTTCAGCAAAGGGATTTTAAAAAGTTATTGTTCACTAATGCTTGGTTTGAATTTGATTAACTGGATTTCAACTTTCGTTACAAATTTTTTTTTTTTCACAAAAATATAATAAATTTCACAAAAATAACCTTTACTTTTCACAAAATGGGCACCAAGAAAAAAAAAACCTGCATCGACCCCTGCTTAAGTAAACTATCCAATATCCTTAAAGTGGCAGTTTTACCTTTAAAAAAGTTATACCTTAAATAAGAGTTTGACAAAAACTTTTTATCATGGTTATTCAAAATCTACATTTTTTAAATTGTTGCTACTTAACTAGTGGCATGTCTTTGTTTATGTCCGTATTATTATTTTTTTAATCCACAGTACCACCTGTTTATAACTTTCTCTAGTTTTTAGTCATTAAGTAAACCGTACAAGTTTAGATCATCCATTGATGATGCTTCCAATCGCCTGTTAAAAAATATTTTGGTCGCTACTGGCAATCAGGCGGCCGCTTTTGTTGAGCCTTGGGTGGAACTAATTCACAGCTTTTTTTTTTTTCCCTCTCTCTACTTTAATGTTAATAAAATATAGATAAAAGAAGAGGACTCTGTCATGAAAGTTTTGATTAAAACCATGTAAAAATTTTAAATGTAATATAGATTAGATTAGTATTGAAAGATTATAGAGCCTACAGGGAGCTCAAGAACTTGTCAGGGGGAACTCATCCCACCCTGCCCTGTTTTACAAAAGAAAATAAGAGAATAAAAATGAAGATAAAGCAAGTTAAATTTGTCACACATGTGTTTATCTTCAACAGTTGGCCTCAAAAACACGGTTAATTTTTTAAGGCAAATAATGCCCATCCTGTATTTACAAAAATGATTTTGTAATTGTTAGAAAGTATGGATCTCAGAATAGTCATAAGACGAAATTAGACATTTTTCTTCGTACTCATCCGACTTCACTCTGACGGAAAATTTCACACCGTTTCAAATGCTGTTTGTCGTACACATCACATGAAATAATACTGTCTTAAGTTCCGTCCGCTCGCCGCGCCGTTGACATCCATGCCCACAAACCCTTGACCGCATCACGGATGCTTGGATTGACACAAAACGGACTTTTCTTCACAGCGTAGGAAGCAGCATATGCTCTTGATGCTTAAAACGGATGTCCTGGACAGATGTGAAATGTGATGTGCTACAACGGACTTCCAATAATACAATTTATTTTTCCTAATAAAAATTGTAATTTACACATTTAAAACTAGTTCAGGCGACGGTCCACATGTTACATTGTCGGACTTTAATCTTGCGGATCAACAGTTGGCTGAAAAAATCGGGTGATGTAGGTCATAAAGTTAACAATGTCAAGATAACACTGATCTGAAATTTGAGGGTTGAAATTTGAAGGAATTTGAGGGTGGTTTGTATGTACACTTAATAATACATTTTTTAAAAATCATTTTGATTGCGATTTAAATTTTTAAATTACAGATATTTGTTTAAACATATTTTTATTCTTATCTGTGCGTATTTAAACATTTGTTCAGCACCAAACTGTTGTACGATATCCTTGCTATTTTAAATTTTACAGAATACAGTACCCCGGTTATTCGAAAAGCATGGGACCAAAGGATTTTCGGTTAACCGGGAATCCATCGGAATTTTCGGATAACCGGGATATATTTATTATACCCGATGGCACTACTCACCCTTCTCACTCCTGCACTGTCAGGTAACGCGTTCGTACCTGTAGATGAAGCCAGGGCCTGATTAATGCATGGGCCTCCGGGGCCTCGGCCATGGGCCCACTAATTTCAGGGACCCACAAATCATGTGGCCCACAAATTATGTTCTTGGAATTTGCGTTTTCCTGCATGTAAATTTTCTCACAATTTAAGTTTTTTCACTGTTTGCATTTTATATTTTGGTCCCTGACGTAAAAACAAAGTTTTACTGTAATAAAAAACCTACATATTTAATTTTTTCTGTAAAAGTCCTTTTCAATTTGAGAGTACCTATAATTTTCAAAACTTGCCGTATCCAGAAAATAAAATTTGGGGGAAATGCCAAAAACTGCATAACTGTGTCTATTGGTTTCAATATAAACGCGGATTTTACAAAGTCAGAATTATAGTTTAAAATGATTACTAAACTGTTAGGGAAAACACAATTTTTATGATTTTGGATAAGGCGTGTTTTGAAAAATACGTCCTCATTTATTCTGCAACATAAACTGTGGATCATAGATGTTTGTGAATTATACAAATGCTTATTTGAGAAAGTGGACGGCAATTCATTTTCTTGATTATTCTTGTAAGTTAATTTTTTTTTTTTTTTTTTTTTTTTTGTAAACTTGAAACCTTTACCCAAACAACTTTGTCAACTCATCAAATAAACTTATTTTTTTTTTTCTGAAAGTGTCGTCGGGAATGGGGAGGTAGGGGCAACTTTTTAACAGGTCCTGGGCCCAACTTCAGCTTGATCGGGCTCTGGATGCAGCTAGAGTTCCTATAACAGTAACAGCAAGAGTCCGTATTCTATGCGATTTCCCCTTCCTGTTTACATGTGTTTTAATTTCCTCCAAACTTATATTTTGATTACAGGGTTGGGATATATGTCGTTGAAGAGACTATTCTATTCTCACCATTTTTTAAATACCAATACCTGCAATATACTTATACCAAGATAATTTCAAGAGAAATCTACCACAAAGATATTCTTTTGTAAATTGTGGTACGAGTGAATAAAAAAATAGTCGCCAGCCCAAGCCTGTATTCAAAAGGTTAAAGCGCAAGCGAGTTTTTATAAGCATGAAAATCTCATCCCGTTGAAAAGAGTTGATAATTTCATATTTAATACTTGGAAATTTTTCCAGAGAAAATTTCTCACGCCTTGCATTCATAATATTCATATATATATTTTTAAATTGCTTAACCCTTTCAGGGGCAGTGGTATGTTTATGAAACCACTTAATTTTAATTCCGAATCGCCACAATGGCACCAAGCGTTTTGCTAAAATCTTTTCCATTTAATACGTATGTGAAATATAGCCCTTTTTTATTTACAAATAATATTTTTTGTAAATTCCGGTGCCAGTCATTTATTTCAATATTTTAGTGCTGAAAGTACTTTGCCCCTGAAAGGGTTAACAGGCGTATAGCCAACATAGTGAAAAAAATGAATATTATGAATGCAAGGCGTGAGAAATTTTCTCTGGAAAATTTTCCAAGTATTAAATATGAATTTATTCAAATGTCGATGCTGGATTTTCTTTGATTTCGTGTTTGCCCCAGGGTTGGCGGCTCACGGAAAATATTCCATCTTGTGCTGCGTTTGTAGCCTTGCCAACATGTTGTGGTGAAAAAGTTCCAGGCTGAGTATCGTTCCCAAGTGGTTCAGTTGGTAGAACGTCAGTGCGCTGTACTGATGACCCGGGTTCGAGTCCCGGCTTGGGTACTTTTTCACCATGTTGGCTATACGCCTATTAAGCAATTAAAAAAATATATATTTGTAGGATTTCAGTGTGAACACTTCACTTCATCAAATAAACTAACTACTATTATTATCCATGGTTAGACACTTCACTTCACCAAATGAACTAACTACTATTATTATCCATGGTTAGGCATGCGCGAATTATAAATGGTTTGAATCGCGAGATTTGGCTAAAAGCCAGTCTTCTAAAATTTTGTTATGAAGCAAGATATGTAAAATGGATATAGCCGTTAGGCCTGGTTGGATTATCGTAATGTAAATTTGTTGTATAGTTTCGACCAAAAGTGTTATTAGTTGAAATTAAAGTGCATATTTTGTTGTTCATCGATTATTTGTCATATTGGTTCAGTAAAGTGACTATTTATATATCATTTACTCACATTTTAGGGGCTCGGAATGCCGGGATTATTAAAAAGTAAAAGCCACTAGTAGTGAATTGGAAACCAAACGTAAAGTGTTGTAAAACGCCAGTATCAAAAGTTCGGTTACGAATTAGCAAGGTGAAACCGTAATCGTATCACTTCAAGCACAATTTTTGAAAGATGGGAACTCTAAATAAAGCTAAGATAATTGATCTAATAAACCTTTGCGAAGAATGCGGAATTGAAGTACCAGGAAAACCAACAATACCTGCCCTAATAAAACTGATCAAGAGTTGGGAGAGCTACGAAGAAGATTTTATACGAGATCGATTAGAAGTAGTGATAGCAAGTAGAAAAGAGAAAGAAGAAAGAGAAGAAATTACAAGCAGAACTGGAAGAGAAGAAATTACAAGCAGAACTGGAAGAGAAGAAATTACAAGCAGAGATTGAAGAAAATAGATTGAAAATGGAAATGGAAGAGAGAAAATGGAAAATAGAATCGGAGCAAAAAGACCGTGAAAGCGAAAGAGATTTTGAAATCAGGAAAATGCAGATACAAGAAAATGCAAGAGAACACATTGAGGATAACACAAGGACAAATCCAGGTAAGCAATTCGAATTGCTTAGATTATTAACTAAATATGATAGCTCGAATGATATCAGTTTATACTTAGCTATGTACGAAAGGCAAATGGCGCAAACGGGCATTGATAAAAAAGAATGGGTAAATTATTTAATTAATCTAATGCCGTTAGATGTGATCAATATAATAACAAGGGAAAATGAACCT
Organism: Maratus michaelseni; assembly: GCA_963931845.1. Classification (NCBI taxonomy): domain Eukaryota; kingdom Metazoa; phylum Arthropoda; class Arachnida; order Araneae; family Salticidae; genus Maratus; species Maratus michaelseni. Next base: position 54,404,146 of record OZ007598.1, on the reverse strand, counting down.
GAAATTCACGATTATGATTATATAAAAAATATTCTACTAAAACGCTACAAGCTATCACCAGAGGAGTTTAGGCTGAAATTTTTCTCATCTAAAAAGAAGCAATCAGCCAATTGGCGAGATTTCGCTTATGAGATAAAGGTGTATTTTCAACAATGGATTGAAGGTCTTCAAGTAAATAACTTTGAAGATTTATCTGAATTAATTATTGTTAATCAAATCAGGCATAATTTACCTGCGGAAACGAAGACACATTTTGCAGAGGAATTATTAGTAATAAAGAAAATTGATGACTTAGTTAATAAATTGGATATTTACGAAACGGCCCGAAGGGTTTGCAATAAACAAACAGTTAGGAATACAAGCGGACATTTTGAGGACAGAAGATCGAGAGTGGCTGATTACGCCAATTTCAAAAGACGCCAAATTGACAATAGACACAGTATGAATCATGGAAGCAAAGAGTCGCATGTAATCTGTTTTGCGTGTGGCAACCCTGGTCACGTGAGTGCGAAATGTGCCATGGCGAATAATACAGAACAAGAATATTCAAATTTTTACCCGCAACGTAATCAAAATTGGCGAGAAACAAAATACCAAAATGAGACCCAAAACCCAAAGCGCAAAGAAAAATAGTTAATATGGACATGTTAAATGGAAAAAAAGGAAGAATTTTAGATATTCACGGAAGAAATACAAACGTAATAATTGATACAGGGAGCGATATTTCAATCGCCAATTCAAGATATCATACTGCAATAAACGCGCCAAAATTAACAAGCGACAATATATCTATATCGGGCATAGATAGAAAAAAAATTAAACCAACGGGTTTTTTCTGGCATAAAGTATATGTAGACAATATAGAAATACAGGATAAATTTTACGTGGTACAAGAGATTGACTATGATTTAATAATAGGTAGGAAAGCAGTAGAAGGCTTGACGTTAAAAGTAGTGGAAGATGTTGTTAGAATAATAAGTGACAAAACAGTACAAGTAGGATACATTAAAGTTAATGAAGTTCCGTACAAAACTGATGAAGTAGCCACATCAAGTATAAACAACGATAATTGAGGTTGGGAAGATATAGTTAATATCGACTACGTAAACGACGAGGTGGACTTGGCTCGTATTACAAATTGGAACTACAGCAAGCAAATTTCGGGAACCCAATTAGAGTTATAACCGATAAAGGAAAAGCTTTTACTGAAAGCGAGTTCAAGGAATATTGTACAAAACAAGGAATTGAGCATGTAAAGATAACAACTGGGATGCCAAGAGGAAATGGACAGGTGGAAAGAATACACAGAGTGATGATATCCGTTCTGTCAAAATTGTCTAGCGATGACGAATCCAAGTGGTATAAATATGTACCAAAATTACAAAGAATTATCAACAGCACAATAACGCGAAGCACCAAGTATAGTCCCTTTGAATTAATGACAGGAGTTAAAATGAAAGACAGTGACATACAAGACATCAAGAAGGTTTTGGAAGAAGAATATACTGAATGCATCATGGAAGAGCGCGAAGCCATGAGAGAAGAAGCAAAGAAAAATATACTCAAAATACAAGAAGAAAACAAGGTGCAGTTTGATAAGAAAAGAAAACAGCCACGAAGATACAAAGTAGGGGATATCGTTGCTATAAAGAGGACGCAATTTGGCAATGCTATCAAACTTAAAGAAAAATATTTAGGACCATATGAGATAACGGCAGCCAAGAATCATGATCGGTATGAAGTGCAAAAAGTAGGAAATCATGAAGGTCCAGGAAAGACGTCAACCGGAGCCAAATATATGAAGCCGATATATGAACCGCCAAATATATGAACCGTGGTGTACAGGTTAAACTCCTGGATAAGCCAAGATGCTGATGTCGAGACGCCATCACATCAGGATGACCGATTTGTAGGATTTCAGTGTGAACACTTCACTTCATCAAATAAACTAACTACTATTATTATCCATGGTTAGACACTTCACTTCACCAAATGAACTAACTACTATTATTATCCATGGTTAGACATGCGCGAGTTATAAATGGTTTGAATCGCGAGATTTGGCTAAAAGCCAGTCTTCTAAAATTTTGTTATGAAGCAAGATATGTAAAATGGATATAGCCGTTAGGCCTGGTTGGATTATCGTAATGTAAATTTGTTGTATAGTTTCGACCAAAAGTGTTATTAGTTGAAATTAAAGTGCATATTTTGTTGTTCATCGATTATTTGTGATATTGGTTCAGTAAAGTGACTATTTATATATCATTTACTCACATTTATATGAATATTAGAGTTGATAATGGCACTTCGATATATTGAAGTGCAGGAAGATGCAACAACAGCATCAGATGTGTTGTTGGTAAAAAAGTAGTGTGATAAGACAGCACTGAAGCAATGCAAAGTTGAAAAACAAAACATAACTTATTTTGTAAAGAAATGAAGTGTTGTATGTATCTATTCAACAAAATGCCTGCATTTACGTACAGTCCATATAAGTAAGTTGACTCTGTTTAATTATTTCATATACAACATGCTTGTACAAAAATAAAATTTTTCTTAAAAAAGAGTTTTAAGTAGTTTCGGTTAAGCTGATTTTCGGATAACCAGGATTCGGATAATCGGGGTTCTATTGTATTTAAATTTCAGAAAAAATAATTTGTTTAATAAATATTTATTTTGAAAATTTTCCAGTGGTTTTATATATTTTTTTCAATAGGAATTTTTTCGAAATTTTGCATCTTTGTTCGTTTTTTTTTTTTTTTTTATCAAGTTTGTATTGAGTAATACAAATTCTATCCTGTGAAATAGTAATATGATATTTTTTTTTTTTTTTTTTTTTTTTTTTTTTGTAATATGCCATGTACAATTGCCAATTTCGCCCTCGGTGGTAAACGATTTTGATAAGCCTGTTCTAGATCATTTGCAAAAAAAATTACTAGCAAATTATGAAAATGATGAAAATGCAGTATGTGTAGATGGAAGTTATTTTTCAGATTATGCTTTAATTTTTGTTGTGTTTGTATTCTTTGATTTTAAACAAATTTTAGCGTGTTCTGAACATTATTATTATTTTTTTTTTTGAACAGGGACGACAGAAGATATGTTATAAATTAAATACGCTAGCAATGTTAAGAAAATTAGCTGTAATGTATATATGACATAAGTATTTATACATTGTATTATGCAGATCGTCCCTTCTTATTTATTGACCAATAGCCAATTCTTAAACAGTTGGTTTTAGAGATATAATTCCAATCGCAAAAATGCCCCACCAGTGGCTGAGAGGTTGTGCTCTCGAAGCTGGTAGACGGGAGGTGCTGGGTTCGATCCCAATCGCGCCCGTCGCCCTAATCGTTCGGAGTTTTCGTGGTTTTCTTCGAGCCGTGGATTTATCCATGCGTAAATACGGATTAGGTTCCCTTAGAAAGACCCCCACGAAGGGCACTCCCCCCGGGCCTATATCCCTAGTGTAGATAATTGGCCGTCAATAATCAACCCAACCCAATCGCAAAAATATATCACTCTTCCTAATTGTTCTTCATCATATGAAAACCTATTAACGTAAATATATTATATATTTTTTAAAGTTATGAAATTAAAATTTTTATATGGTTCTTTAGGGCTTATATAGGGTCTTATAGTTTATATTTTCAAAAACTTTATCCGACCTCTAACAAGTAAAAAGTGAAAATTTCATTTTGTTCAACCAAAACTTACCAAGTTATGATATTTTGAATTTTGTGAATTTTCAGCGTTTTCTGGTAGTAAAGACGGAGAAAATGCGTTTAAAAAAAAATGGTCGTGGTGCAATACTGACGACCGATTATCTGCAAGAGGGATATAGGCCCGTGGACACGGAGGACATTCCCCCCCCTTTCTATTCCCTTTCTAAGGGAGCCTAACCCGTTTTTACGCAAGGATAACCAATCCAAGGTTCGAAGATAACCACGAAAACTCCGAACGATTAGGTCAACGGGCACGATTGAGTTCGTACCCAGCATCTCCCGTTTACCAGCTTTGAGAGCAGATCCTCTCGGACACTAGTGGGGTTTAGAAAAAAAATGAAAATATATACCTCTAAAATTAACGATTTAGGATTTAACTGTTGGTCAACGATAAAAAAGGAACATTCTGAATGTATACATAACATATGTTTACATAATGCAATTTTATTCCATTTTCTCCTCTGTTTTAAATCTCAGATTTAACACAATCGCATTATAAACATAAATACAAAATTGCAAATATGCTTAAAGAATGAAAATCAATTGTTTGGTTTACGGTGATAGTGATAATGTTACAAATCTATCTAACCTTGAAAAGCGTAAATAAATATGCAGAACGACTCATGCGGGAAAAAATCTTCACTACGCCTTGAAATTGTCGCGTGGCTCTCTGAATATCAATTTACTTCCCAGAAAAACATCGAGATGGCGACATTTTGCGCTGTGTATCAAGCTTTGCTATTTTAATGAAAAATTTTGGTAAGTAGTGGAAAGAGGAAAAATCTATATTATAAAGCAAAAACATGTCCGTGAGTAACGCTAACATCATATTGACGATGGCAACATACATCGAACCAACAAATTTCATTATTACTGCAATTTTTTTTAACTTCTAGACATCGCATAATTTCAATTTTTACACCGTCGATTAGGAAGAAAGATGTGATTTCAAATGTGATTTGTTTGAAATTTGTATCTCAATTTACTAGTTTTTTATAGTTTTAATAATTTACAAGCATGATTTTTCTTAAGTCTATCTCTATCGCATGCAACCCGATTATGAAAGATTGCACTCTTTGCACTTAAAACAACATGAATAGTTCAGCATTTGTTTTAGCTAATATTTCATCCCGAAATTAAAACTTGATAAATAAGTAAATAAAATAATACAAATACTATAAATAAACCACAAATTTTACAGACATGCAATTGAACTACGCGCTCAAACCACTGAAATTATCAGAATCAAAAAGCCTGCTGTAAGTAGCGATTTTTCGCGATTTCTCCGGCTATTAACTCCTGGTATGCGGCTAATACGAAAGTATCGCTTATAATAAATATCAAACCCAGGAGGCCCGGGTTATATCCCCTAGTTTTCATAAGCGCAGATTTGATGCTTCGTTCTATAAATAAAGCAAAAATACGTGTCGTAATTAGTGTCCAATGCATATTTTGTTTTCTTCATTTATTTTATATTTTTGATTATTAAAAGCGGAATAATTTGTAAAAATCTTTACTCATCCGTATTCCAAACTTTATTAACTTCTATATCTAACTTATTGATGAGTTTTTCTTGTCGCGAAGTGCAAATACACGCGCTATAGTGATAGCGGAATTAACAAATTTCATATATATACTATTAGTATTGACTACTATTAGTACTGATTAGTATTTTTCATATTGACGAAGAGATCATGTTATAACATTTAAAAAAAAAAAAAAAAGGAAACTATTAAAAATTAACTTTAGTTTTCATATCTTAACGATTCTCTTTCTTTTATTTCGATAATTATTTCTTTCTTTCTTTTATCTATACAAGAAGAAAGTATTGTATTCGTGAAAAATGATGACTTCAAGTTTTCGATGGATTTATACGTTTTAGAATAAGGTCCTGAATACGATTTGACTGTCTCTAGAAAATGTCTCTCCGTGAGACTGTGTGTCTGTCTGTATGTGACATAAATTTTGTGGGCACTCTAACTCATGGATTACTGCGTAGAATAGGATGAAATATCACATGAAGTTCTATCCTTATGTAAACTTGTGCTGATAAGTTTTTAGGAAAAATCTCCAAAAATCAGTGATTTGCTCGATTTATGTGATGCTTATATATCCAATTTATGTGCGATGAATTTAGCGAAACATCATATTTAGAACCCTCGAGATAGGAAAAGATTGTCATTCAATTTTAGTTGCGTTCATCTAAGAGGGGGGGGGGGAATCCTGGATCTCGATTCGTCGATTCAGAAATAGAAATTATCGATCATTATCCTCGTGCTCGTCATTTACAGTTTACAAATGTTTTGTTTCGATTTATTATTTATCTAATTTTGATATCTATTTATCTTTTCGTATAATTCGTGCTATTTTCTTCAAGAAAGTAATCGATCACAATAAAAATATCGGTTCACATATTCATTATTATTATTATTATTATTAAATGGGGATTTTTTAAGGCATTTTTGTAGGTTTTTTTAAAGATATTTGAAAAATTTTTTAGCTTAATTAGTTAAACATTTTTTATAGTATTAAATTTAACATTTAAACTTTATTTTTTGTACTAGAAACTGGGTTGGGGTGAAAAATACTCTCATTTGGGGAAAATTTCAGAAGCTTTGGGGAAATTGACTTTTGACTATCTGGCAACGCTCCACCTGCAAAATAAATGCAATGATTTACTTCGTAGGGATAGAAAATGGAATTGAAGGGCTAGTGAGGTAAATACAAAGCTACCACTGATGACCGTTAGGTAGCTTTCATTACAAAAAGTAAAAAGCTACCTATTGCAGCCGGGAAATTTTGGTATATTTTCCCCGATCATAACCGCCAGACCCCAAAACCACCCTGCTTTCAAATATTGATTTATGTATACTATATTACAAAATTCGAAATTCCGCACTTTATTAAATTTATTCCATAAACATTTTTCCTTCTAAATCCGTCCTAAAACCCTAGTTTATTAAATTATTTCCCATCTTAAATAATATTCCTTTTATTTATTTATCTAAATCTCTTTCTATTTAAAATGCGTAATTTAATATTTTTATTCCCCTTCAAAATATACTAAAAAATACTCCCCGTAATTATTTTCCTTCAAAATATCCTAAAAAACACTTCCCGTAATTATTTTCTTTCAAAAACCTTTTTAATTTCCCAATATTTTATTTCCCAAATCAAATTCGTTCTATTTAAAATTATCACCTGTACCATTTTCTTATTCCTATTTATTTTTTATTCCAAAAACCCGTTCGCGCGCTTTCTTGCCGAAGCCTTTTCACCTCAAAATTCTGTTGCTTTCAGTAAAGCGTTCAGACATCACCTAGCTCTTTCATTGGTTGGTTAATAATAATGCAATGCCGTAATTAGCTTTCTGCACTCTAGTATAAAACAAGAAACTTGAGTTCTGTAGCTATAATTAAAGTGATATCGGCTGCTAAGATAAAATGTTGTCGCTCAAAGTGAGAAATAGAATATTTTTCGAAATGTGATTACAAATTAACATCGACGTATTATGTTTAAAGCATGGCAAGATGGCTACAGTTTTTAATGGTGAAAGAATTCCGCGATCACAGAAAATCGTGGTGAATATTTGCTTATCTGTCATCGTATGGAGAATAAATAAAACTTGCGTTCTTTCAAATCTTTTTCTATTATTTTTATTGGAAAATTTCCAATATGATTTATTTAAAGGCCAGGCGGAGTGATACTAACGACTGCACGATTATGTAATATTCTAGAGAATTCTTCGAAAATGAGCTCCAACTACTTAAAATACATGATTAATTTAAAAGGTACTTCAGTATACTATTTGTGTCGTAACATTTATAAACCGATTTAGATGTAACTAAGAATATATATTAGGTTCACCAATATCTCGACCCAGTTCGTTGGCCAGGTTGGTTCGCCATCTTGTTTCAAAATGGCGGCCACTAAAATATTTAAAAATATACAAAAATATTCGAAATTCAAATTTCGTGTTAGGCCTTGATACAAGGATTCCGGAGCATTTTTTGTTTTACCTCTATCTTAAAAGAGGGCTGAGATATAGTAGTTTGAAATTCTAAGGTGGCTTACATTTTGAAACAAGACAGCAGATTACAAAAAATCTGGGATTAATTTATGAGTTTTAGTGAACGTGTTTTCTCGGAAATTATTATCTTCATTGCTGTAATCATTTTCCCAATCATACTCTTCAAACTATATAGTCGTATCCGTTAGCGTCAAATTCTCGCCAAGCTTGGTGACACTTGGCGAAATATTGCCAAATTTGGCGAACAAAAATAAGTCTCCATAAATGAAGCCAACTAGGCTATAGCTGACTAATTTGGCGAATTTCCTATTCAAATTCAATATTAACGAATATTCTGTAATCTGGTTCTTTGCATTTTAGCTTGCTGTAATCGAGTAACATAGATAAAATTTTAAAATGACTATATAGGAAAGCTACCTTTTCCTCCCGGTACAGGACGTAAGGACGTTTTGTTCATTCTTTTATGTCCACCACTATTTCCCAACAGGGTAGATTTCTGATAATAATCGAGTTAGATTATTATTTTTGTTTTGAAATAGTGGTAGAGAAAAAGAAATATACGTGACAGTGTCAACCCTGCAAAGAATAAATGAAAATTTTTGTGAAAAATAATTTAATAATTCAGTTTTTAAAAAGAAATATATTATCCCCTATCTAATTTCATGTATAGCATCGCTTTTTCATACCGGAAATCAAGTTGTCAGACACATAATTTGAAGCAAAAACTATAAGTCCGATAAATCAATAAAAGTCTGAAAATATGTAAAATAAACAAATAAAAGTCAGCTATATTTATCGAAACTTCATCTTTTTATATTAATTTGTTTGTAAACTAAATTCAAAAGGCTATTTATTTACACCTTAACTTTTCAAGGCCAGTGTAGAAAAACTTTCTTAATTGGGAAAATTTTAATAAAAACAAAAAAATTAAAGTCAGAGGCAAAAAAAAAAAAAAAAAAAAAAAAAAAAAAATGCAGTTTGTGGTATGATACAAGTAATTAATATCTACCTACTTCTTTACCTACACGCTTTTGTTTGAAATGATGTCACCTATCAAAATTCAAGGTACCGATTAACAAAACCCGTTATTTAACTATTAAAAAATTTATGAAAAACGCTTAATGTGATTCAGACTTCAGTGATGATGACGATAGTGTTACACGTTTTCCCGACTTTAACAAATTACTCATGCATGCAAAAAAGCATCCGTCTGTGAAAATGAATTTACTTCGTCAAGCCGTTAGCTTTTCATTCGGAGGTGAACTTTCGTTTAACTTCCTGGTGCAAAAGAATTTCTGGAGGTGAAGCTCTGCATGCTTTGAAAATATTATTTTCATGATGTCACCTTGCTGTTAAGCTTAGTTTACGCTGTTGCTTGCCATTGAGCATCGCATGTATATGAGAGAAGAATCTCTGGCTTTGTTTTTAAACCATTCTACATGACTGACTTAATCAAGTTGGTTTCTCGAATAAATAGAAGTTCATAAATAAAACCATTCTACATGACCGGCTTATTCAAGTTGGTTTCTCGAATAACAGAAGTTCATAAATAAAGGAGTTCAAACATCAAAACATTTTTTTCCACAATATAATAACAATATAATATATATGGCTCGGGTTACTCCATGGTCACAGATATGAAAATAAACAACCAAGTAAAAAAATAATAGATAACGTGCGTAATTTAAAAAAAAAGTACATGAAAATAATAACTTCAAAGCCCGTGCAACTTTGGAATATTCTCATTTTGTTTTTGAAAATGACTCGGAAAGAGTCGAAACATGTAAAACAACTAATGAAAGTTATTTTAATTTATATTATGTTGTTAATTTACACCTTTAGCATTTAAAAGGAATACATTTTTTTCCACTTTATAGAAGATACTAGCTGACCCGCCCGGCGTTGCCCGGGTAGACTGTCATTGAAAAATATAACAGTGGAGTGGACTTCATAAAAAAAAAGACTTTATAATATTTATTTATGCTAAAAGCTTGTAAAAAAATTAAATAAGAGCTAAAATTTCAAAAGTATAGCAGTTACGTTTAAAAAATGAAACGATCAGGGAAAATTATTACATTTACTTTTCCCTTTTTACTAAAAATCCCTTTTTAAAAATCATTGCTTTGTTTACATTTTAAATTTTATATTGCTAATTATATTTTTTAAATTATAAATATTAAATGCTTACAAAAATCAATATTTCAAATGAAAATGTATAAAAATATATCTATTTAATTGTTAATGTTGACAAATTATAATTACAATTTATGTGCACTATAATCAATAAATCATTGTTTGTTTCGTTTTTATTCCTGTAGATGGCAACACCAACCAATGAGATGCGTTTCATTCGGGCGTTGCCATTAAACAATTAACAAATGATCGCGATTCCTGTTCCACGTACGATAGCTTAATATATATATATAGATTATTTGGCATTGCCAGCATTTGATCTTACTCTCCATTTCTAATAAAAACCAATATTGTCCTACTATTGTGGTAATATCTATATACTAATATAATAAAGAACTCCTGACTGACTCATTAGCGCAGAGCTGAAACGACTAAAGTCAATATCATGAAATTTGGACAGTAGATTTTTGTTATGACCTAGGCAAGCAATAAGAAAGGATTTTTGAAAAGTCACTTTCTAAGAGGTTGAAATGGGGGTCGAAAGTTTTAGGTCATTTCACCATATCTCGGTACCAGTTTTAAATAGGAGCGTGAAATTCAGCATAGTAAATCTACTAAAGAAAATAGTTAACGCGTATTTTAGTTATAATGAAATTCCGGGATAAGATAGAGCATTAACCCCTTCACGACGAGCATCCTTTACAAAATTTTTAATTTCTTACCACCGGTTTTTCAAAACAGAAATTTTTGCCTAATTGAATCGCAGAAATGCTATGATTAAATAAGGCAAAGCTTACAATAAAAAACAACTGGTGAGAATAATCGAGGATACTGAGCATCTTATGCGGGCACGTATACGTGTCGCTCGTCTCCAAGGGGTTAAAAAAAAGATTAAATAAAAAGTTGATTCACCAGTAACCAGTACCGGAGTGAATCAGTGATACCTAAAATAATTTTGTGAACACATCTTTTTATTTATTTGTGAATACATCTATTTTGTCCCAAAACTTCACCATATGGCCAGATATATAGTGTTTAACATTGCTTAATAAAATAAATTAAAAAAATTTGAGATTTTCTAACTGACCTTTGAAATGTAAATATGTATATTTTTTTCCTTAACAAATTTAAATTATAAAATATTAAAAAATATTTACTCCCCCCCCCCTCCACCACCCACCCACCGTTACTGTTTTTTTTATGAATTAATTGAGAAAAAATACTAACAATAGTTTAGAATTATTAGTTACATAGTTTGGAATAGTACATAATGTAGACAGATGATAAAGGGGAGGAATACTGTAAAGGCTGAATAACTGGCATGTTCAGGAAATGCTGATTGCCAAATGCTTCAAATGTCTAGATAGTTGAGTGCTACAAAATTTATATACGATGAGGGGAAATAGAGAAGCGGGAAAACAATTTTTTGCCTATTTTCTAGTAGAAGTCAGTCAAATAATTTTGATTTTTGTATTTTAAAATTTGTATTTGATGAACTTCTTTTTGCCAAACTAAAAATACAAGTTAAAAATATTTTCTGTTTCAATATAATTTCTATGTTTATTTCTTAATATTTTGTAACTTCTATAATGAGACGTTGCAATGATGACATCTTATGAGAATTTAAAAATAAAATTCCATTTCTGCTCATTTTTCAGGTCAATTTTTGTATGAAGGGGGAAAAAAAGCCGGCCAGATTAAAAGACATGGTTCCAAATGGCGAGCTGGCTTTTCAAGCCCTGTTTAAGAGCATACATTAAGTACATTAAGTGTTAACATTAGTACATTAAGTGTACATTAAGACATTCACCAAGTAATGTCAAACCGGTGGAGGCATTCTCTACAAATTTGCCGTTTGTATTTTATTATTTTTTAATGATTCTTTTTACATAGGGTACCGAGATCAAAGGCTAACGCGAGAGTTTTGTACTGTTTTCGATTTCTATTGCAATTTCATTCTGAGAACACTTTACTGGTGCGGCGCGAATCGAGTTCTTGTTTCTTTTAAAGCCTTGTAAAATTCACACCAACAAAATTCGGATTTTTTTTTATGAGTTACAATAACAGCCTTTGACTTCAAATAAATGAAGAAGGAAGTCGAACATCAGGCATTTTGTTCCGAATACTTAAAATGACAGTTGCTATATGACATCTGCCACTGTTAAGTATTATTCTCATTTAATAATTGGCAACTAACATAATTCCAGTGCTGTGCCAATATTCTATTTACAAAGGATTTGAATGTAATACCGAAAAATGAATCTATTTCGTCAAGCCGTTAGCACTCCATTTAGATGTGTTGTTTACTTCCTGATGCAAAAGAATTTCTGGATGTGAAGATCCGTTTGTTTTGAAAAAAGATTATTTTCTTGATGTCATCTTGTTGCTAAGTTTGGTTTACGTTGTTGTTTGTAATTAGACATTAATTTATTTGAAAGTAGAATCTCTGATTTTTTTCCCCTCAAACTCGTATCTCATGACTAATTTAATTAAATAGATTTTTAAGTATTGGAAATTCTTAAATAAAGTACGAGCTCAACCATCAGACATTTTGTTTCCCAATATGACAGTTGTTATTTTGCATCTACTACTGTTTGATCTTACTCTCACCCTCTAAAAACAAACATTGGCCCGATATAGCGCCAATATTGTATTTATAAGACATTAAAAATACTAGGGGATCCAACTCGGATTTACCGGATTACAGAACATAGGTAAAAACCATTTTTTAACACATTCGCATTGGGCAATTTTCCCTTAAACTTTCCTGTAAAACGGAGTATTTTAATGATATTAAAACAATGGTAGCTCCTCCCTCTTCTGAAAAAGGCTCTCGTAAAATGTTTCCTACATAGTTTTGTCAAGTTTATGCATCTGTAAATATCATTCCATATACGGATTTATTATAAAACGACTTACGATCTGAAAAAATATGTACGCAACACAATATAAATGTATTTTCTTTGCCACGCCCTTAATCAACATTCTTTTTTTTTTTTTTTTTTAAATAAAAACGAGAATTTTCCCGATGCGAATGTGTTAATTGAAAACTCTAAAAAGATTTTTTGCATTTAACATATTTTTTAGCCCACTATCAACACCAAAAATCATTTTTATATGAAATATATCAATAATGTATTCAAATAAAGTTTAGAAAATTATTAAAAGCTATACTTTCGTTTCAGCCGCATGTCAGAAGTTAGTAGTTGAAGAAATCGTCAAAAAATTCGATACTTGCAGCAACCTTTTTGATTCGGATAATTAAAGCGTAGTTCGATTATATGTCTGTTAAATTTGTGTTTTAATTATATTATTTTATTTATATCGATGAAATTTTAATTTCGTTATGAAATATTAGTCGAAAAGACAATCTAAACTTTAAACATTTTTATAACAAGTTTTTATTTAGTATGAAAAAATGAACTTTCATAACAATAATCTAATAGAGGTGGAAAATATTTCATAATCTATGCTTAAGGCTGCTCGTCAGTAAACTTCCCGATTCCCCTCGCTAATGTTATTCCTATGGGCGTAGGATGCATTCTATTTTTAAAATGTCCCCTCGGAAAATTAATATTTTTAACTTCTGTTTCCTGTGTATACTGTTCTTAAAGAATGTCTCTTTTTTTCTTAGTTATCAAAATATTTCTAAACTATGTACTTAATTTATATTTTTATGTGTTAAAATCTTAGCGAAACTGAATGCAATTTTAACATTTCATCTAAAATTAAGTATATATTTTAGAAAAAAAAAACTGACAACTAAGAAAAAAAGAGACATTCTTTAAGAACAATACAAAGAAAACAGAAGTTAAAAATATTAATTTTCCGAGTAGATATTTTAAAAATATGAATGCATCCTACGCCCATAGGAATAACATTAGCGAGGGGAATCGGGAAGTTTACTGACGAGCAGCCTTAACGTATGATTTGTTATTTCTCTCCAACACCCCCTCCCCCCCCCCCTTTTTCTCTCTTTTTTTTTTTTTTTTTTGTTATCAGATTATCATTAATTTGGACGTGAGTTTTAAATTTAGTGTAAAATTTCACTTAGATAATCTTCTGTAAATATTCGTTTAAAAATATTTTCCAGCAAACGAATCGATGACGAAGATGGCGAACGATCAGCACTGCAATTTCGTGGAGGTGGGTATATTATCTTACCTTTTGTATGGGAAAGTGAAGGACATCGGCAAGGTAAGCGGGTAGCTTGGTGAGGAGGCAGGTGAATCCCCAAGTGCCGGCGAACTTGGCGATCGTGACGGCCCACACAGCACGGGAACGAATGATCTTGCCCCACGGGATAGGACGGCTCTGGAAAAAAAAAAAAAAATAAATAAAAATGTAAGAACGTGATTGTAAACCGGAAACAGACTGGCGTAGGCAGAAGGCGCAGACGGTAAAATAACTTGAAGCCTTATTCCCAATGCCATATTTCTAATCTTGCTTTAAATTACCATGTTAATTGTTTTTTACATTAACTATTTTTCATTGAAATAGTATTACATTAATTATAAGAGAAAACCGCTTATTAACAGAAATAATAATAATAATAAAAACACTTAATGTTTGTTCAAGTTGAAAATCATGCCTAATATCATGACTGAAATTCATGGACAAATTTGACTTGTATACAATGGTTGGAGTATCATCGTTGAGATTTTTCCAACAGAGCGAAAATATGCCGGGACCAGGACACTTTGGTTTGCCATACCAACGCTCTCCCTACTGAGCTATACCGACGATATCCAGGGCCGGCATATTTCACTCTTAGTTGTTGGACAAGGCTGCGAACTGTAGCGCTAATTTCATTCATCCGAGCTATAACTACAGCATCTACATGATGAATCTTGAAATAGCACGGAAACTCCTGTATACCATGTAACTCGGTCATAATGAACAGAGGAAAGTATATTCAACTACGTAAATTATATGCAATGGTTGCAGTATCATAGTTGAGATTTCTCCAACAGAGCGAAAATATGCCGGGACCAGGACTCGAACCGGGGTACTTTGGTTTGCCGTACCAACTCTCTCCCTACTGAGCTATCCCGACGATTTTCGCTCTGTTGCGAAAAATCTCAACTATGATACTCCAACCATTATATAATTTACGTAGTTGAATATACTTTCCTCTGTTCATTATGAAATTTGACTTGTTTTAATGAGCAAAATTCCAAATTATCCACTTTACAATATTTTCTTGAGTTCTTTGAAAGATTGAAACATAAACTATACAAATTCAATATATGTCTTATTGCAAAACCATCCATAAAAAAAAAAAAAAAAAAAAAAAACATATAGTCTTCAAGAAAATGATTCACAAAGTCAGAGAACTGAAGTACAAAGAAAAAATGGGATTATTATATAAATTTCTATAAAATACAAAACAATTGCACTCATTGGCAGCTTCAGTTTCTAAATAAATATTTTAGCTGATACAAAAGAAAAAAATTAGAGAATTAAGGTACAGAGGCAAATGCCATTATTATGTAAAATTCTATAAAATGCAATACATTGCATTCATAACAGCTTTAGTTTCTAAATAAATAGTGTAAATGGCATTAAGTGCAATGCATTTTATATAAAGAAAAATGCCATAAATAAATATTTCACACTGTTTCGAAACTATCATTCTTTCATTGTAGAAATATTACTCTCATTCCTATATATTTTGACAAACTTCCAGGTGTATATGCAAGTTGATGAAATGATTTCACCATTCTTAAAGATTGCTTTTTCTTGAGAAATAAGACAGATGTGTATGCAAGTATGTGCAATATTTTTCATAAAATGTAATATTCAACAAGAAAGGGAAATGATGTTTTATGTCTAGAATTAAGTACATTTTCTATCGGCATTGCAGCTCTCGTTAATAACCAATTGTAATATATTTATTTTTATAATTTTAGTCACAATATTACCCAATCTTTAAAATTACCTTTCTCATATTACTGACACAGTCGCCGTATACATTTTAACAATCTTACAGGTGAATATGCAAGTTGATGAAATTTTTTCACCATTCTTGAAAATTACTTTTCCTTGAGAAATAAGACAGATGTACATGCAAGTAGTATGTGCAATGTTTTTCGTAAAATGTAATGATCAGCAAGAAAGGGAAAGGATGTTTTAAGCATTGAATTAAGCACTTTTTCCAACGGCATTGCAACTGTCGTCAACAACCAATTGTTAGTCTTTATTTTTATAGTTTTAGTCCCAATATCGCCCAATCTTCAAAATTCCTTTCTTAATATTGACAAAGTCCCCGTATGCATTTTAACAATCTTCCAGGTGAATATGCAAGTTGATGAAATGATTTCACCATTCTTAAAGATTACTTTTTCTAGAGAAATAAGACATATGTGTATGAAAGTATGTGCGCAATGTCTTTCATAAAATATAATGCTAAACATAAAAGGGAAATGATGTTTTATGCATTACATTTTCCATCGGCATTGCAACTATCGCTTAACAACCAATTGTTATTTCATTATTTTTATAGTTTTAGTCACGATATCATCCAATCTTCAAAATACCTTTCTCAATATTGACAAAGTCCCCTATGCATTTTAACTCATAACTGTAAAAAAAAAAAAAAAAAAAAAAAGTTTCGTCGATTCTCTGTACAATTTTCGTATTTTTACGGGACTTTTTTCTCTAATAAAATGATTTCGTGAATGTGTCAGAAAGTTGCAAGTATATAGATTTAACAATAGCCTTGACAGATAATAATTCTGAAAGTCCAGTTAGTTTGTCATTTTGGTCAAGTCATTAAGATTTTTAAAAATATTTTTCCACTTTAAAAGGAATTTCCGTATTTTTAAGGATTTTTTTTTTCTCCTATATGAAATGATTTCGTGAATGTGCCAGAAAGTTGCGAGTATAGTACCTTCACAGATAATACTTCTAAAAGTCTAATTGATTTGTCGTTTCTGCCAAGGCTTTGATTTTTTTTTTTTTTACCACTCTAGAAAGAATTTTCGTATTTTGCTACTACAATTTCCCTATTTTGCGGGAATTTTTTTCTCCAATAAAATGATTTTGTGAATGTGTCAGAAAGTTGTAACCTTAACAGATAATAGTTCTAACAATCTAGTCAATTTGTCGTTTTCGCCAAGACCTTGAGTTTTTTTTTATATTTTTATACTCTAGAAATAATTTCCGTATTTTTCAAGTACCAAGTTCCGTATTTTTACAATTTTTTTTATTTTTTATTTTACAGTGTATTAATAAAAATAAATCCTACAATTTTAGAGAAAATGGAAATTTAGCGTTACCTGTTAAGGGTATTCCTACTCTCAAATCCATGTTCGCAATATTTTTTAACTCATTCACTAAATCACTTTCATCGGGGAAAAAATCCGTAAAAATACGGAATTGACAATAAACGGATTTTTTTTCTTACATAGTGATATTTAGCGTGTTATTTAAGAGCAATGGAAATTTATATTTAGAGAAAATGCGACATGACAAATGAAAAAAAAGAAAAAAAAAAAAAAGAAATATAGAGATTCGTATTGAGATTTTCAAGCTTAGAATAAAAATATCAATATGTATATGGCACCTCAAAAAGGAAAAGTAAATAAAATAACTATAACGGAAAAGTATGGAAAATTATAAAAAAGAAACGTTAATGCAAACAGCTTTATTCACTTTTAGAATTACAGCTAAGAAAATCTTTTATATCTACTTTTTCTCGTGTAGATTTTTAAAGAAATCTAACTGACTTCTAACAAAGGATGTTATAAAATTTGTATATTTTGCTTTATTTTTTCACTATCTGCTTTCAGTTGCATAACTTTTGTTCCGATTCTCTCTTTCTCTCTCTTTTTATTTATTTATTTATTTGTTATTTGAAAAGCCTCGTTCTAGTAATGCTCCTGTATCAATTTCATTAAGATCCAAAAATGGCATCCTTGTCTTTATGTCTCCCCCCGCCCAGCCACTAGACTCTAACTTCCATAAAAATGAAGCAATCATGCACCATGTATAGCTTTTTTTTTTTTTTTTTTACATTAGGTATAAGAACACGACAAAAAGTTTCAATATAACAAATTGACGTTTTGAACCGAATTTCTGGACACGGCAGCGCAGGGAAGAAAAAAACCCACCGTCCTGAGAAAACAATCGCTTACAACTCAAAATGCAATGCATTTATCGGTAAATGAAAAACACTGTTCGATTTTAAATCCAACAATCACACCTGCAAGTATCATGCTCTTACTCAAGTGTTTATGTAATGATACGTGGAAAAACAGTTGTAAACAGACACATTCTTTCAATCGAATTTCCTCAGTAATGTCAAATGTCAATCAAAAACAATCAAAACGTCAACTAGCGACGTTATTATATAGGTATTCATGGTGAAAGGTTTATGAACATTAGTTTGGGGCGTTATTCAAAGAATTTTCTGTTTCATCCTCGTGAGTTCAAGTGACTCTCGTCTAGTGAAATCTGAACTGCATGCAATTATCAAATTCCGTCACTCACAAAATTATGTGAGGATTTCAACCTTTCGAAAATTCCGGGAACTCGCTTGCAGTGGTGCATGTTCCGAGGATTATCATCCCGTAAAATGTCGAGCCCCATACCAGTGGCTAAAAGGTTCTGCTCTGAAAGCTGGTAGACGGGATGTGCTGGGTTCAAAATCCCTGTCGCGCTCGTTGACCTAACTATTCGGAGTTTTCCGTGGTTTTCTTCTAACCTTGCCGTAAATACGTGTTAGGATCCCTTAGAAAGACTCCCACAGAGGGCACTTCCCCCCTAGGGCCTATATCCCCCGAGTTCATAATCGGCCGTCAACAATCAACCAAACCGCATAATGTCGTAACCAGCTAGCAAAGTCAGAGAGGGCTTTGAAATATTTTGATGGAACTAATTCTCAGCTTTTCTTTTCCCCTGTATTTTAAAGATATATAAATATAGACAGAAGTAGAAAGTGTTACACCCTCCCTCCCCCCCACCAAAAAAAAAAGCGTCCCCACTGTAAAAATCGGTGCAAAATGTCATAAAACTTTTGATTATAAAGTTTTCAAATTCTTAAATATAATGAATGATGCTTTTCGTATTGAAAGATTATGAAGTCTAGAGGGGGCTCAAGACGTTGCTTGGAGGGGCTCAGCCCACCCTGCTCCCATCTGGTTACGGCCCTGTGTCGTGCACACCAGACACACTCATGTTTTGTTTGTATTGATACGGGAAAAGAAAGTTGTTCACACACATTATTTTAATCGAATTTCCTCAGTTTTATATCCAGAGCTGCATTAATGTTGTCTGGAGCCAAAGGCCCAGCCGCTTTTCAGAGCCCTTCTCAAACCAAAAATGTAGTTTTTTTTTTTCTCTTGAGTATTCGAAAATTGTCTTGTATTTTATAAAAATGCTCATGAAATTTAATTTAATGCTCATAGTCTCAAGTTAAGTTTTTCTTTTCTTTTTTTTTTTTTTTTTTTTTTTTTCTGTTTGATACTATATCACCTTAAATATATCTTCATCTGAAACATTTTTAAAACGATAATTCGAACAGAAATATTTTGTCTACAGCATGCCTAATTTAAGCTGTTTTCAGAGAACGGATAGGTACAGGCAAGGTGTTTATACAAATATCTATCTTTTACTTAGATATCGGAGCTTGAAATTATTTTTTTTCTAGGAAATTTGAGATTTTCTTTTTCTATATCATTTTATTCATTTTGGGTCCCCGACTGCGATGGACCAAAGGCCGCGGCCTAGTCGGCCTGTGGCGGTAATGACGCACTTTTTATATCAAACCTCAGCTAGTGACGCTATTATAGGTACTCATGATGAAAGGTTTATGAACCATTAGTTTAGGGCATTATTCAAAGAATTTTTTGTTTCATCCTCGTGAGTTCAAGTGACTATCGTCTAGTGAAATCTGAACTGCATACAATTATCGAATTCCGTCACTCGCAAAATATGTGAGGATTTCAACCTCTTGGAAATTCCGGGAACTCGCTT
Source organism: Maratus michaelseni (assembly GCA_963931845.1). Classification (NCBI taxonomy): domain Eukaryota; kingdom Metazoa; phylum Arthropoda; class Arachnida; order Araneae; family Salticidae; genus Maratus; species Maratus michaelseni. The sequence goes on along the minus strand of OZ007598.1, from coordinate 54,384,280 downwards.
GCCGTGGTGCATGTTCCGAGGATCACCATCCCGTATAAAGTCGCGCACACCAGACACACTCATGTTGGCTAACCTGATGATGTCAGGCATGTCGTCAGCATCAACTCCCATCTCCCGTTATGTCACTGGTTTAGTGTTCCAGGAAACAAAGGGTTATGATGTCACGTCGATTGCCATCTGCGGTTTGTTTAGATTTATTTTTCATTGTAGGGCTTCGCTGTGGGGAATGACCGATGCAATTGTTCTTAGAAGTGACGTTTTTTAAGATGAAGCGGTTACTTTTCATGAAAATATTGTTCTTTCAGCGCAAGATGAAAGCTTTTATTTTATTATTATTTTTTAATTACTATTTTTTTTTTTATGAAATGAATTTAACAAACATTCATACTGTCAACCACGCAGCATGCAAACTGCTCATTTTGAAAAAAAATCACAGAAGATCAGTTTCATTTTCTCTGTTTTTTCAATGAGAAAATTATACCGTTTACAAAAAATCCCTGACGGTTCGGCCTACAGGCACAGGTAGATTTCGAAGACGCAGACCGTCCGCCTGTTTGTTGGGAATTGCGGAAGAAATGACCTTTTTGCCATGATGCCGCAGTTGGGACCGCCCACTTCGAAATCTAACTTGTTTGCAAGCGGAGCCGGCAAAGATTTTTTTTTTTTTTTTTTTTTTTTTTTTGTGCTGTAAGGGTTGGTTCTATAAAAAAAACTTGTCAGTATAAAAGTTTTAGATAATATTAAGAGGATTTATAATAAATTTAAGCGGATTTGATATCTTGGGAATGGACGAAGTTATGAATTTTTTTCTTCTAAAACCCCCCTTTTTCCCTCCCTTGGGGCCATTTTTAATGATATAAAAAATCTGCCATACATAAATTTTCGCCCCTTTTCCTGGAAGTAATAATAACTTTAAACGGATTCGATACGTATTATAATTAAGAAACTATGGGTTTTTTCTGTTTTCACAAAAAGCCCCCCCCCCATTCCCTTCCCCCTTGGTTCGATTTTGCCCATTAACGAACTTGACCGAGATTTTATGCCCCTTCATTTTATGTATCAGTTTGGAAGAAATTTGTGAAGAATTATTGAAGTTATCGTGTCTATAAAAAAGTGACATAGATAGATAGATAGATAAAGTTTTGAATTGGGGATGGTTTTGGGTTCTGGGAGTCATGATCGGCGTAGATCTGCAAAAATTTTTCAAAAATTCCAACTTAGGGGAGAATGTAATAGGTAGTATTTCTTAGGAAATTTACCTAAAAAGATGATTGCAACCTGTTTTAAAGAAAAACTCACCTTTCTTTCTGCTGAAGTTTGAGGGAGATTCTGTTGTATGTACATGAGTTCCCTCTTTGAGATTCTGGGGTGTTCGGCGGGGCTATTGTACACTAACGTCACCCAAAAAACGAACCAGACACAACCAATAACACCTGAAACGAAACATTTAAAGTTATTGCTTTGAAAGGCTTTCTGTAACAACAATTCGATTCGATTCAAATTCGGTACAGATTATACCGAAATCCATGATTAAAAAATGAACCAATTTAAAATTTATGTCCTTTAACAATGTGACTTTTTTTTACTAAAATTGGAATTTTGAGAGTTAGCCTTATTATACAGGGTGTTCCTTCTTATCGTTGGAAAATTATTATATATATGCGGGATTACGATGAGTAATGTGTAATTTCACCACAACAGAGATTCTTCAAATACAAATACAGGGGTCGATGCAGGTTTTTTTTTTTTCTTTGGGCCCATTTTGTGAAATTTATTACATTTTTGTGAAATTTATTATATTCTTGTGAGAAATAGCATTTTGTAACGAAAGTTGAAATTCAGTTACTCAAATTCGAACCAAGCATTAGTTAACAAAAACTTTTTTAAATCCTTTTGCTGAAGTTTTTTTTTTCTCTAGTGAATTTGTTTGTTTGCAAATTACACATTTTAAAATGTCACAAAATAAATAATTAATAAATATATTAAGTTTTTATGGAATAGAATTTTGTGAAGAGGCCTGTTTTGTTACGAAGAATTTTGTGAAGGGGTCGATTTTATCAAATTGATTTTTGTTGTGAAAGAGCTCATTTTATTAAATTGATTTTTGTGAAGGATCCTGTTTTATTGAATATATTTTTGTGAAGGGGTCGATTTTATCAAATTGATTTTTGTTGTGAAAGAGCTCATTTTATTAAATTGATTTTTGTGAAGGATCCTGTTTTATTGAATATATTTTTGTGAAGGGACACTAAATAGGCCCCAAATTTTGCAGGGATCGACCCTTGAAATATAAACAATAAGGTTTAATAAACAACGAAATATAACTAGATTATTATTAATGAACAATAACAACTTTCTGTCTTTCAATAAATAAATACTCGCAAGCTTCTCTAAGTCTTGTGTATAAAAGACACCAACTACTTTAACTAAAAATTTATAGAACCCCCGTTCATTCTTGCGCGTTTCTATTCTTGCATAGCGCGAACTCATATTTGTGCTTGCATTTATCACAGCTCGTGGTTATTATTATTTCATTGAGTTCATCAATGGAATTGATGTTGTTGATGTTGATCAGTTCAGGATTCATCAATGGAATAGATGATTATTTCATTGAGTTCATCAATGGCTTTGGAAGAGAAAAAATATTCTTATTTTAAAGTTTTTATTTTTTATAAAAATATATATTTAAAAGTAAAAGAAGCTAAAAACAACAGAGTTTAAAATTCCTTAGTATAAATTTATTTATTTTCTTAAATAAATAAATTTGTATATTTAAAACTAAATAGTTAATGATGATAACATTCAAATGAACAAGAAATGGCAGGGTCTCAAAATCTTGAATAAGGTTCAAATTTCATCAAAACTGTTTTTAGGGAGACTTTTTTCTATAAAACTTGATTATGTTATTAACTTATTAATTTAACCACCATATAAATTCATTTAAATTATTAAGGGAATGCTTTCCTGATACAAATTTCCCCCCTTTCAATTAGAAAATTATTCTTTAATTAATTTAATTATGGAAATACGGTTTTCACTGTCAAAAAGTACATTACGACGTAGTGAGTCTAATTACGACGCAGTGCGTTTTTAAAAATTATTTTCCTATATTTTTAATATTTTTGAAAACTCAATAAACTTTGAAATTATCACCTGAGCAAAATTTTCCGCCTTATTGTATAAAAAATATTGTGTATAGTAAACCACACGTTTTTACTGAATGGTGTATAAAAATTTTATGTAAAATTATACTTTAAAATTACTGCACAGTTGTACAAATTTAAACAAGTTGGAAATTGTACGTTAAACTTGACAAATGAGATGCGTTCGTTTCGTGCTGTAACTAGTTTTACAATGTAAAAAATCATCGTTATTATTTCATTGAAATTAATTATATCGTCTGCTATGAACGGAATGAGGATGCCTTTTTTTTTGTCTTATTACGTATGCCATGTTTACAGATGCGATTTTTTTTCCCGACACCAGACAGAGCTGTAAATTCACCACGGAGATCTTGCTTTGCGAATGAATACCTCCATGGTTAATATTTTTATCTAATTAATATTTCAATATTTTTACCATGGTAAATTTTACCTAATTAAATTGACGTTTCGGTCAACTTCTATGACTAAACGGCCTGTGATTTGACCTTGCTCATGTCATAAGCATGAGTTAGTTATGTGAATAATATCTCAAGATGGAAGCTTTTTGTTTATAAATGTAATTGTTACTTAACATCATATTCTGAAGATGGTCATAGAAGTTGACCGAAACGTCAATTTGATGTAATTTTAAAGTATAATTTTACATAAAATTTTTATACACCCTTTAGTAAAAACGTGTGGTTTACTATACACAATAATTTTTATACAATAATGTTTTGATGGTGTAACGGTCCAGCTCAAGTATTTTCCGCTTTCTTAAAAATACTTAAAATGTAAAAAAAAAAAAAAAAAAAAAAAAAAAAAATTAAAGACATTAAAGACATTACTTTGGCATCGAACAATCTAATTTCTGATGGTGAAACAATATTTCGATAATTGCGTTAGTTAATGAGTAATCACCTAATTAAAATTTTCATAAAATTAACACGGGATTTCGCAATCGAAGGAACAGAGTAGTAAGCCATATTAATTTTGTAGTGTACGGTGCTGCCATCTGTCGTCAACTTACAAAGTTTATATTCTCAGTTTTCCTAGTATTTTCCGATTGCACAAAGTGTTTTAATTAATTCATAGTAAGTTATAGTTTAAATAAATTAGCCTTAAAATAGATTTACCAAAATTATGGAAATAACATAAATTAATTATAAAAAAATTTGGATTAATAAATTTTCAAAATTTACCGTAAACTTACGGGGAACGGAGTAGTAAGTTATATTCATTTTGAGTGTATGGTGCTGCCATCTGTCGTCAACGTATAAAGGTTCATATTTTCAGTTTTTCTGGTATTTTCCGATTGCACAACGTATTTTAATTAATTCCTATTAAGTTATAGTTTCAATAAATTAGCTTTAAAATAGATTTACCAAAATTATGGAAATAACATAAATCAATTATAAGCAAATTTGGATGAATCAATTTTCAAAATTTTCCGTAAACTTAAAAATATTTAAAATGTAAGATTTTAATTTTTAAAAGCGCACTATGTCGGAATTGGACGTTTACTTTCTGACGGTGAAAACGATATTTCACAAATTACGTTATTTAATGCGTAATCACCTAATTAAATTTTTCATTTTGTTGCGGTTAACATGGGATTTCGCATTCGACGGGGAGCAAATTCACAATCACTCAACGTCCTACGCACTTGACGCCAAACGGTTTGGCGAGAAAATAAACTGTAGCAAGCATTCGCGTGTCTTATACGAATTTGCAAACGGTTGAAACTACTTCGACATTTCGACCGCGCATTTCGTGTTTATGTAAGAAGTATTTCTGACTAATTATAATACATATGTATGCATATATATAATGTGAACATGTGCAATATGTTTTAGATCCGCTTTATAACTTTACCTTTCTTAAAATGATCACAATAAATAGATGAAAGTTTATTATAGTTACCTTAATTAGTTGTTGCGGATAAGTGTTTTGTTGCTGATTGATAATAGGGCAAATGTGACATAACAGTAATGGACCCCTCCCCCTCAAAGTTTTTGCTTTATAAAAAATATCCAATAAAAATTCATATTTTATTATTTTTTTCAGAACTCCTCCTTGCATGTTTTATAATGTGGTATCGCCAACGGACGGCGATTCGATAAACAAAAATTTACCCGATCTTATATTATCGCCATTCAGAACATGTGAAAATAATATATTTCAATAATATTAGTTAAAATCATATAAAACTCAACAACCTTTTATTCATTTTGCTTTTGTGCCATTAAAAAACCATTCGACACACCTCAAAGTTACAGCCGCTCAAAATACATTTCCGTGAGGTCGTGAAATCATATCTCTTTTCACTTAATCAGTGTATGGTGTATGGTGGTGCCCTCTCTTATCACATTAGATAAAACCAATTCGAGACTCAAACCCACGGATAGAGAATAATATTCAATATATCTTATTGAATATTCAATATATCTTATTGAATTACCCAAGCATAAAATTTTGCTTCACAGTTCCACTGTCTTTCAGTGAAATTTTTACTGAACAAGCTAAGGCTTTACTTAATTCATTTATATCTTCTTTGTTTTCTTACAAAAAATGCATGTTTTTTTTTCTAGTAATAGAAAACTGGATTTTTTTATACTAATGGTCATTTACAAAATTTCATTTATTTTTAAGATTTTTAAGATTTAATATCCATTACTGGAATGCCCAATTAGGTTTCTTCTCTAATCTACTAACAAATTTATTTAAATATAGGGTAGATGTGCCAGTAATGGACACCCTTAAGGAATTTCTCTAAAAATTATTTTTTTAATAAATAGTTATAATTGTTATATTCCACATTCCTTAATATTATATTAATCTACCAGCAATATTTAACCATGCGCATAGTCACATTTCCCAATGTGAACCGAAATTTAATTGTAAATAACAGAAATAAATCAAAACACCCTAAATTCCAGTAATGGACACCCCGCAAAAAGTAATAGATAATTGATATTATGATTGTATTTCAAACCAGAATTTAAAGAAAGCATATTAATGAAATAAAAAAAGCTAAATTTTTATTGGTTATTTTTTTATAAAGAAAAATATTGAAGGTGGCCCATTACTGGAAGGCGGTCCATTACTGGCACATCTACCCTATATATATATATATATATATATATATATATATATATATATATACTTAATTAGGATGAATTTGAAAAGTTAAAACCTAAACGATCCTAATTATTTTATTGAATTTGGTGTTATTGCAGTGCTGTATTATCCCCTTTAGAATGTATCTCAGTCTATCAATGCTTAACAAACTATATAAGATTTTTTTTTTTTTTTTTTTTTTTTTTTTTTTAGTATTAAAAGGTAAAAAATGTAAATAACATCATGTATTATAAAATGTATTTTTACTTCTTTCTAAGCTTATTTTATTAAAACAATTATTGTTTATGTAATGTAACTGTTTACAAAACAGGAAATGATCCATTTTCATGAGCTAGCTACTGAATCTTTGTAATATCTTTAAAAAATGAAAGCTTTCATTTATTTTTAAAACATTTTAATGCTGACGATAAAACTCGAGGTTAAAAGGTAGGAGGAACGTTGTAGGATGTACAATTGTAATAAAACATCTATCTATTCAATGGTACTTGTACAATTTTGAGTTTGCCGGCCAAATGCCACGCATGCGCGAAGTTCATTTTCTCGCCAAAGCTCTTGGCGACGGAGGTTGGCGTCAAGTGCGTAGGACGTTGAGTGATTGTGAATTTGCCGACGGGGAACGGTGTAGTAAGTCATATTCATTTTGTAGTGTATGGTGCTGCCATCTGTCGTCAAAGTACAAAGTTTTATATTCCTAGTTTTCATAGTTTTTTTTCGATTGTACAAAGTATTTTAATTAATTCATATTAAGTTATAGTTTAAATAAATTAGCCTTAAAATAGATTTATCAAAATTATGGAAATAACATACATCAATTATAAACAAATTTGGATGAATAAATTTTCAAAATTTACCGTCAACTTAAAAATATTTGAAATGTAAGATAATAACTTTTAAAAACGCACTACATCGGAATTGGACGTTTACTGACGGTGAAAACAATATTTCGAAAATTACGTTATTTAATGCATAATCATCTAATTAATTTTTTTATTTTGTTGAGGTTAACATGGGATTTCGCAATCGGCGGTAAATAAGGCATATTCATTAAGAAGTTGATGATGCTGCCATCTGTCGTCAACATATAAACTACTCCCAGTTTTTATATTATCTTTCTGTAATAGTATATTCCGATTGCATAAAGCATTTTAATTAATTCATGTTAAGTTTGAGTTATAAATAAAATATATTTACAAAAACTATGGAAAGAGTCTAAATCAGTTATAAGCAAATTTTGATGAATACTCGTTATGGATTACGTTTATTTATTATGTTGCTGTCTAATAAACAAAATGCTGGAATAATATTACGAATCATAGCCATAAAAATATCCATCTTTTAAAAGAAAATATTCAATATTATCAGTAATTTTTTTAGTTTATAATATTATAAAAATTGCCTATATTAGCGTTATTCAATAGCGGCCTGCGTGGAACCACCTTTTTTAACAATATTATTAGGCGAAAATTTCTGTTCGAAAAAAGTGGTTTCAAGTTTCAAGAGAGCCGCAGTTGGACCACACTGGCTTATATACTAATAGAAAAGTTGTGTTTACAATAATACTGTTATTTTTACAGAAACTCACCGAAAAGATAAAAAGCGGAGGGCCAGCCCCCGAAAACATCATACTGTATGAGAAAGCCAGTGACCGGCATCGTGACGATGGTACCGACATGCTGGCCGATGGTGCAGACCGATAGCAAGCGGCTACGCTCTTCCGTCGGAGCCCAGCGGGAGAACATGGCGTACATCGAGGCTGAATTCACGCCCTAGAGAAAAAAACAAACATTATTTTATGTTAAAATTATATTAGTAGATAACGATACTGTACAGTTTTACAAATTTAAAAGAGAGAGAATATCTCATTCATTTTATTCACCATATTACCTCAGAGCCCCACCAGTGGGTGAGAAGTTCTGCTCTCAAAGCTGGTAGACGTGAAGTGCTGGGTTCAAACCCCTGTCGCGCACGTCGACCTAACCGTTCGGGTTGGGTTGGGTTGATTATTGACGGCCAATTATCTACACTAGGGATATAGGCCCGGGGGGAGTGCCCTTCGTGGGGGTCTTTCTAAGGGAACCTAATCCGTATTTACGCATGGATAAACCCACGGCTCGAAGAAAACCACGAAAACTCCGAACGATTAGGCCGACGGGCGCGATTGGGATCGAACCCAGCACCTCCCGTCTACCAGCTTCGAGAGCACAACCTCTCCCTAACCGTTCGGAGTCTTCCGTGGTTTTCTACCGTAAATCCGGGTTAGGATCCCTTAGAAAGGCCACCAGGGCCTATATCCCTCGTCGGCCGTCATATAATCAATTGTTATTGTCGGTTGTATATCACAGAGAAAAACGAAAATAGCCATTCGATTGGGATGGGTTGGGTTGGGTTGATTATTGACGGCCAATTATCGACACTAGGGATATAGGCCCAGGGGGAGTGCCCTCCGTGGGGGTCTTTCTAAGGGAACCTAATCCGTATTTACGCATGGAGAAAATCCACGGCTCGAAAGAAAACCACGAAAACTCCGAGCGATTAGGCCGACGGGCGCGAATGGGATCGAACCCAGCACCTCCCGTCTACCAGCTTCGAGAGCACAACCTCTTAGCCACTGGTGGGGCCCATTCGATTGGGAATTATGTCTTCTTTCAATTAAGTTTTTTTTTTTTTTTTTTTTTTTTAATACTAATTTTTAAATATTGATGATATTTCAAATAAAGACAAACAAATTTTTAAAAATAATTTTTTGATTATAAAAGATGGTTTTTTTTTTTTTTTTTTTTTTTTTTTTAAATCTTGTTAGCAAATATTTTACAAAAGGAACGTTGTTTGAAACACTTTTTAAACTGAATATATATATTTTAAAATATTCTAACAGAATAACTTTATTCGTTTGTTTGCTTTAATAAGATATTTTTATTCCTAAATATTTTTGCATTGTGCAGTTTATGAATCTAAATGATAACTTTCATTCAAATAATAAGATTTACGTGTACTTTTTAATTTCTTATCAACATCGTTCATTGAGTTTCATGAAAATTTTGTCCTACTTTTTGGCTGAATAATAAAATCATGATTGCTGATAATGCAGATAAATAAAACAGACTGTATAACTTATCTACAACCTATCTAAAAAATTTTATTACCATTCATGACAAAAAATAAACTATGACATTTGAAAAGCTATGTTCATTTGACTTTTATATTTTGCACCTGTTGCGTTAAGAATTGATCACTAACAAATTCATATGTTGCGTCAGAGATGACGCAATTCGATCAGCGATTGCAAGAACAGATTTTATAGCATTTGTCTGAGAATATCGTAAATTCTCGAATTAACGCCAAGTTAACTTAGGCCAGGGATGGCGAACCTTTTCACATCCGCGTGTAGAAGTCTGTTGAAAAATCAGTGAAAATCGTCCCGGCCTGTGCAAAAATCAATGAAATCAGGCCCCACTCAATTTCTAGAAAAAATTCCGATTTATTTATTTATTTATTACATAAAATTAAGATTTTTTTTACAGAATACTGCATTTATATTTATGGAAAATTTTAGATTAATTTCTATATGGTCGGTATCAGGGCTTGACAAATGCGGTCGCCAGGTCGCTACTGGCAACCATGTTATTTAATCTGCAAATTTTAAATTCATCAAATACAAATCTTAAAATAATAAAATCAGAGTTATTTGACTGACTTCGTCAGGAAAATAGACAAAAAATTGTTTTCCTGTTTCACCTTTTCATCGTTATCTGGACATTTGAAGGCATTCGTCAATCACTATTTCCCGAACATGTCGGTTAATTCAGCCTTTACAGTATTTATTTCTTTATTCTTTTTTTTTTTTTTCGTTCAGATATCTAATCTTTAGTTGTGATTATTTTTTATCAACTAGGACTTCCCTCAAAGGGATTAGTCTGAGTGATATTGATGAGAACATAGGGTTAATAATTACAATATAAAGAAAAAGAGCAAATTAATTGATAGAATTACAAAATATCATATATAAATTCATATACACTGTTAAAAAAATAGAAAAGAAGTACCGTTCATCCGATGTGTTGTCATAATTTTTTTTTAACATGTGGCAAAGAATCTCATTTTCTTAAGCGTGTATTGCGCAAAACTTAAAAAAAGAAAAGAAAAAAAAAAACGCCGGATCTTTTAAAACGCCAAGCTTTTTAAAGTTACGTAATTGGATTTTCAGGCAGTAGATTATTCTATCAAGCGTGGCTTAACGCAAATTTAATTTCATTGTTGCACCTTTTTTTGTGTGTGAATTTAAAAATTTTCTTCCTTGATTATATATCTATTATTTGTATAACTGTTTATAGAAACTCTTACACTTCAAACCACATTGATAGCATGCTTTCCTACAAACCAGATTGCAAAACTATAGTCTAAATTACTATTAAAGCATACAAAAAATCTTCTGTAAAATAACTTTTACATTAAATCTCCATATCGGCAAAATTGAAAAATTATATATATTTCAAAGTTAAGCAGACAGATACTTCTTAACTTAACAGATACTTCTTGATTACTTTCTAGGAGGCTCTGTCCCTGCGCCTTTACTGCGCCAATCCGCAGACTTTTCTTTTGCCTGTCTGTCTGTCTCTCCACAATCTGTCTGTTTCCCTATCCGTTCTTCTGCCCGTCTCTCTAACCGATTGTCTATCTCTCTACACGTCTCGCTACCTGTCTCTATATTTCTCTACCGGTATCGCTACTCGCCAATCTATTTCTCTAACCGTCTGTCTATCCGTCTAACTACTTGTATGCCTAGCCGTGTCTCTATCCACTTCGCTACCCATTTGTCTATCTGTCTCTCTACCCGTCTGGCTATACGCCTCTCTACCCATCTTCTTACCCATCTCCGTACCCATGTACTGTCTCTCTACTCGTCTGTATGACCGTCTCACTATCCGTCTGTTTTTGTACCCGACTCGCTACCAATCTCATTACCCGTCAGTTAACTCGTCTCTGTACTCATCTCTCTACTTGTCTCTTTATTTACCACGCAACCTTTCTCGCTACATTCCTGTCTACCGGTGTCGCTACCCGTCTCGTGACCCATCTCGCTACCCCTCTGTCAACCCTCTTTTTACCTTTCTCTCTAGCCGTCTGTCTATTCGTTTCGCTACCTGCCAGCCTACCTATGTCGCTACTCGTCTCCCTACCCGTCTGTCTACCCGTTTGTTTACTCGTCTTTCTACCTCTTGCCACCTCTTCCCAATATTTAAACAATTCATTTAATATACAGAAGCCGTTTATCAGTTATTAAATGCAAACAGAAGTAATTTATCTAATAAGTGTAATCAGATGCAATTTTTTTTTAAATACATACATAAACCTGAATAAGAATTCATCAGTTTTGTGCTCTTAGTTGTTTATATCATTTGACAGTAAATCTCAACGTCTTAAACCTGAATTGTCTCAAGCTTTTTAAAGAAACCACAAGGTCTGTATAACTGCAAAGTACCCTGAGGGCTATATTAGCTACATGTTATTAATTTAAGTGAAAGTTTCGTTATCGCTTTTGCAGCCAATTGCTTATGTCAGAAAGCGTGGCTTAACGCCATTTTAAATTCATTACTGTAACTTTCTTTTCTTTTCTTTTTTTTTCTTTGGGGGGGTAGGGGGGGGGGGTAGGGTTTCAAATATATACATTTAAATTAAAACTTTTGCCTCCATGCCATTAGTGTTGTTTGTATTATTAACTAATACCTTGTAGACTTCATTTGAAACAAATGTAAAAGACTTCTTCGACATTTTTTTTTAGGAGAAACTTTCGTAATTGGGCCCAAAGCCAATCGGAACATTTAATATCACTATTTTAACTCTTATAGAGTTAAAACAATATTGTTGCTAGCTTTACTCTTGTTTGAGACCAGCCTTGCCTGTGTATCTGAATGGGGAAAAGTTTCGTATCCTATGTCGGTTGGCGAAAAAAATTTTAAATGGTGCCAAAAGGTAGTTTTAGCATCTTACAAAATTTTTCAAGAGAGCGGTAAAACATGTCTTTCAAATATTTACGAACATACGTTTATTAAAGCATGTTTTTGCACCATCTTAAAAATTTAAGCAGGATGCTAAAATAAATTTTTATTGCCATATTCGATATTTTAATAAGGAATGAAAATACATAAACAAACTTATTTAACAAACCTAAGAGGCATTTTTGTGATAATTGTTATTGTCAGGGGGTTAAATTTTAAACAATTAATAAACGGCTAGTAAATAATAAATAGCATTTGAAATCTAAAAATTGAGAAGTGGTCCGTATAAAAATGCAAAACATAACATTATACGTTTGATATATGTAAATATTTTCTTATTTTTTAATATTTCCGAAGGCACAGATAAAAAGGTAAAAATCTCTTTTCCGAATGCCAGATAGAAAATATACAAAATAGAATGCCAAATATACAAAATAGAAAAATTATGCAAAAAAAATATATTTACATAATACTACATCTGCAAAAAAATAGATTTAGAAAATGTAAGCCAAATCCTGCAGATCCCAACAATCACATCGAAAAACTTATCACCAAAATAGAATTCGCCAAATCTTACGGCACAGGAGATTGATTTTTCCCTCTGAATGCAGAATATTAGTTTTTTTTCTTGTTCGATGGGTGATTATAATATAATTGTTTCATTTCACATACTACATACTGTTTGATATATTGGTACTTTTATGTTATCCTGGCGCAGTTGATAAATCACCAAATATTGTTCCTATAACATTTTCATATTGAATTCATTTCATTTAAATATAAACTTTTCACTCATTTAATTTAAAATACATGCCTTTCATTAATCCCATTTAAAATGCTAAAAAGAGAGAAAAAAAAAGAAATAAGGCCATAAATCGAAACCTTTTATTTAAACACCAAAGAATTTTTTTTTAATTTACACACGCGAAATAAAAAAAGCTGCTATTGCTGAGGTTTGCGCCAAATCTCTAATACCAAGTCTACCAAGTTATTGCGGCCCCACCAGTGGCTGAGAGGTTGTGCTCTCGAAGCTGGTAGACGGGAGGTGCTGGGTTCGATCCCAATCGCGCCCGTCGGCCTAATCGTTCGGAGTTTTCGTGGTTTTCTTCGAGCCGTGGATTTATCCATGCGTAAATACGGATTAGGTTCCCTTAGAAAGACCCCCACGAAGGGCACTCCCCCCGGTCCTATATCCCTAGTGTAGATAATTGGCCGTCAATAATCAACCCAACCCAACCCAACCCAAGTTATTGCGGAGTTTTTCTTTGAAACAGAAAAAAAATCCAGATTAATTTTCGATTTCTACTAAATTGAAATATATTTTATTGTGCTGAATATTAGTGCGTGCATATTTTTTTGTTCCATGTACTCCATGAACTTTTCAATTCCGATTGTCTACGAAAATCTCCCGCCGGTGAAAATGACGCACGCACACATTTCGTGACGTATGTACTTTAATTGTGCTTTTTTATCTATTTTTTTAATATAATTTCCAAACGGTTTGACATTTATTCTTGGTAATAAATAGACGTCGTTGTCACCTTTATAGGTACCTGCTGTAAAAATTTGAACGAAATCCGTTAAATATTTTTTGAGTTATGCTTGACGAAAGGTTTTAATATCCATCGTAGCTATATATGGGGCAAAGTAATACTGCGCTGTGTATGAGTCTTCGTTGCACTCAGACAATTAATTCATAAAGAACTTTTGTGCTTTTCGAAAATCGGGGGAGGGATATTATTTTTTACTGGCAACTAGAAATTTTTGCTGGCTAACAGATTTTATCAAACTTATAAAGCCCTAGTCGGTATATTTTAGAATTACTATTATGTTCGGTATATTTTAGGTAACTATATGTTCGCAAGCTATACATTACAGAAAAGCACCATTATTGATCACTTAGACACTTAAAATATTATATTTAAATAGACTCAGTTAAAAAAAAAATAACGTAGTTTAGAATAGCAGAAAAAATATTGTTAAAAACATCATAACTTTTAAGGCTGTATATTAAAAAAAAGTAGAATTTAAAAAATATTTACCTGTAAACTATTACAGTATATTTCCAAAGACTCCGTAAACAGAAGTTCATTATTGCTATTACTATATTTACAAAACAAATTGCTTGCCCCACATGTCCTGGGTGCAATTAAGTGCAGTTTAGGCTCATTCCCAAGAATAAAGTGTAAACCTGATCCAGGACTGGTCCAAATCTGCTGAAAAAATTAAGCTCGGGCTCAGATACGATGTAACTGTTTGATGCAGATCTCTACTCTGGACATGTTACAATACATTTTTTTATTGATGTTGTCACTCTTGCAGCACATTTATGCTTATTCTCGCCTCAGTCATGTGCATTCAAAATTGTTCATAGTTTATAGGTTTAATTCGATCCTTTTAAATTTCTTATATCGGGCCGGTCGACTCGCTTAATTTTTTTCATCGGCCCGGCCCGTTTGAAAATTTGCCTTTATTATGTCGGCCAGGCCCGGCCCGGCACGTAGGCCGTCACGAATACGGGCCTCAGGCCAGTCCCAGGCCCTTGCAGACCTCTATCCGCGTGCCGTATGTTTCTATCAAACCCATTAAAATTCTACCTCACATTATTTTGCGAACATGGACTTTTCTTTTTCCAGAATACTTCTATGATAGTTTTCTGCCTAATCAAAAACTATTTTATTTATACGAACTGTTGAAATTGTTATACATTTTTTTAATTTTAATTATTTATTAATTATTTTAATTATTCATTTAATATTTTAATTACTCATTTATTATTTTATTTATTCATTTATTAAAATTTTATATAGGTTATATTAAGAATAGAAATTTTTTTTCTCTTTTTACTCTAAGTTTTCTTTTAAGAAAAAGGAATAATCTAAAAAAAAAAAAACCTCTCGTGTATTTTATACGCTACAAACTACTTTTAGCACCGAAAAAATGGCACAAAAAGTGCGCAAAAGGGCCGGGCCCGAGCCGTACAAAAACGTAACTGGTACGGCCCGGTCCGACTGAATTCCTACAAAACATGCAAGATAACTGAACTTGTACTGCATACTAAACTGAAGCAACATTATCCTTCAATTAAAATTATTCAAATAGCACACTGTATACGTTTTATTGTCAGATTAAGTTCGAAATTCATGGAATACAGAATAACAACAATGACTACTTAGACAATTACGCACACAAACACTGTGAAAAAAATTTACTTAGACAATTACATTCAAATGAAGATTCGGTAAAAAAAAATCAACGTAGTTTAGAATTAAAAAAAAAAAAAAATCTACAACGAAAAAAAGTAGATTTAAAAAAAATATATATCTTTATAATTGATTTAGCCAAATTAAATTTCTAAAGAACACTATATTTTTTTAATACTTTGGGGGAAAAAATTCAATAGAAAATTTCATACGCTATACGTCTATTCAGCAATTAAAATTTGATTATTATTGATTACTATAATTTTTACAAAAATAAATAAATAAAATGCCGGACATGAGCAGGGATGGGGGGGGGGGGGGGGGGTGAGAATTTAGGGGACTGCACGGGGTTAATAACGTTTTGCATACGGGTTTGGTTGAACCCGGGTCGAACTTTTAGCTTTTATACCGGGCCTGGAAATATCGGGTCATAGACACGCTCTATTAAGAAAGAAGTCGCTAAGCCCTACTCGGCTCGGCTTGCCAAAAAAGAAGTCTGGCTCGGCTCGGCTTGCCAAAAAAGAAGCCTGGCTCGGCTCTGCTCGCAAAAAAAAAAAAAAAAAAAAAAGTTTGACTCGGTTTGGCTTGCAAAGAAAAAGAAGTTTGGCTCGGCTCGAGTCTGCAGAAAAAGTAAGGCCCGGGCACGGCCCAGGATGAAAGGAGTGGGCCGGGCTTGGGCTTCGTGCCCGTGCAGACCTGTCTCTATTTCAGATGATATAGTCCAATCATTATTAAGATTTTTTTAATTCCTCGTAATTTCTACCTTTGTTTGAGGGTATTTAATGTAATGGTAACAACGACCTGCTGTTACGCGTTTACCTGCCCTGCTTATTTCATAATTTTGTTTGCGTCATTTTCGAATAAGCATTTTATTTCCGCCAACTTAACTTTTATTACCCTTTTTTCAGAAAAAAAAAAAAACTGCTGTTACTTTAACATTTGCAGAGACGCTGCCCTTTTTTTTAAACATTGTGAGTTTAACATACGAACAATCTAAACAAATTTAGGCTTGTCTTAACTTAGATTGATTAATTTTAGACAGAAAGTTCTGATATATATCAAGTACAGTAATCCCTTAACATTCGCGAGTTTTGATTATTCGCGAACATGAAAATGCGGAAAAACTTAACATTCGCGAGAATCTGACTTGATTATTCGCGATTTTTTTAAAATTATATCTTTGCTTTTTCAGAATTTACAGTGGTTAAAGATTGTTTCCCCTGTGTTTTTCCAGCATGTATGTATTTACAAATCAATTTTCAGTTGTCTAGTGAAAAAGGAGCGAGTGTTGTAGGAAAACAAAATAATAACAGCAGAAGAATACTCATTGCAATGGTGATATTACAAGTGGTAAGGTAACGACATCTTCAATCTATTAATTTAAAATGTGCTTGTGCAGATTCTCGTAGAGATTGAGCTGAGGCTGCTTATGGAGCTGAAGCTGCACACATTATCATCTCTTTGCGAATAGAGAGAAAGTGGAAATTATTTTATTTAAAAAAAAAAAAAAAAAAAAAAAAAAAAAAAAACTATGCTTTTTAGCTGTAATTATTTCTCCAGTCAGTTAATTTGAATTATCTTCATTAAATAAATTTCATAAATATGAATATGTGTGTACATTCATACATATATGTTATGCATAACGTACTGTTAATACATATATCCTTTTGTTTTCTTGAAATACTGTGCCACTCTAATTAAAATTTTATAGAACTTTACTCCTTTTTTAGTGCATAGAGATAAACTCAACATTCGCGGATTTGACATTCGCGAGGTTTTCCTGGAACGTAACCCTCTCGAATGTTAAGGGATTACTGTATTTGAAGAACCATTATTGTTTAGACAAGTATTTGTGCTATTGTAGGAGGGAAAAGGGAAAAATTCCGGGGAATAAGTAACAACCAGGGAGCCCGTGCGAGGATTTCACACTGAAATCTAATATTTTTTAGGTACTTCTCTATTATCCCGTCAACCACTTTTCATAACAAAAAACTATCGCCAAACTGTCAGATTAAACGCCAAAAATGCAGTCCCATTTACTTGATGTCAGAAGCATTATACGTGTTTGTTACGTCATCTAGTGGTTTTAATTCGACATTTGCGTGTATTTGTCATTATGTTTTACTGATTTATTAGTATTTTATGAATTAAAATAACAATTGTGTCCTTAAATTCTGATATTTTATTAATTTATTTGTTTTGATATTCCAATGGCAACGTTCTCCCGTTTATTTGGCGATAGTTTTTTGTAATGAAAAGTGGTCGACGGATAATAAAGAAGTACCATTTTTTATCAATATGCAATATTTATTAGATGCAGGTTTAAACTTCTAAAGAAAAAGTAAGAATAAAATATCTGAAAACAACATTTAGTTTTTAGTCAAGCCAGAATATCATCTAATTTATTCCATCAAAGTTACAGTAAAAACTGATCCAAGATTGCAAAAGGCACGCTAGAGAAAAAAAAAAATAATAACAATCGTATTTTGACTGCTTTAGAGGATGACGTCATCCGCTTCGGGAAAAACATGGGACATAGAAATATAAATCATTTCAATTTCAATTTCGCTTTTTAATCATAAATATAAAATAAACCCGTGCGGTGTTTTTTATAATCATTGCTGAGCATCCTATAATGTGGTATTTTATTTTTGTGGCAACAATAATTTTCGGAAAAACATTCATTTCTTTTATGAAAACAATGCCGATTTAATTTTAAATTTTCAGCAAATTTTAATCAAAAACATGTTTTAACGAAATATTAAGTGTGCTATGTCAGAAGCCGGTTCAAAATCCTTTCATATGCTATCTCCTTCGTCGTTCTGCGTTTCGTATTTTCTTAGAAAAAGGGATGTTAACAGGAGAAATAATATATATAATGATTTTGTTTCTTTCCATACATAGAACCAAATTGACGTGTGGCTTTGTAATTAGACTGTGAAAAGAATATCGTGAGACCACATGCGATTACATTACTATACAATCCCATTTCAGTATTTAAGGCTGTTCTCGAATCCAAAGGGGCTGCTTTCTGACACAGTTTTGAATTCATTTTTATTCGGCCACGCGGATGAAATTGACAGGTATTCTTATGCAGAAACTATGCCATCGAAATGAGTTTTCTATTTTTTGGTAAAAGCAGGAGATCTTTCAGAAAATACTGTCAAAGTCAGCGTTTTGAACCGAATTCTCGAGGCAGCAGAGCGAGAAAAAGGAAAATCGTGTGGTCATGCGACACGAATCGTTTATAACTCGATAAACAATTTATTTATCAAAAAAATGAAAAACTCATTTCGATTTCAAATCGCTTCAACAGTCAGGCCTGCCAATTTTATGCTTTTACGTTTGAAAATGAATCAGAAAATGCGTCAGGAAATTTCGCGTTATTGGGCAGGTCATTTGAGAACCACCTTAAAGTCATCTCATATTCCTTAACCCCTTGGGGACGAGCGATACGTATACGTGACGCAAAAGATGCTCAGAATCCTCGATTATTCCCACCAGTTATTTTTTATTGCAAATTTTGCCTTATTGAATCTTAGCATTTCTGCGATTCTGTTAGGCGAAAATTTCTGTTTTGAAAAACCGGTGGTAAAAGATTAAAAATTCTGTAAAGGACGCTCGTCGCGAAAGGGTTAAATGGGAAAATTATGCGAATCTTTGTTTTCAGCCGAAATTTTCTTTCAAAAGTAACACGGGATGCGAAAAATACGCGGGGACAATGCGAGTATATATGGTATAATCATCACTAACACAAATTTAATTATTCATTGCTGAAAATTTAAAAATGGGACACTTATGAGAAAGTCTTTTCTCATATTCATCACCTGTGATGTACCTGTACTTCAGAGGTGATCTCTAACAAATCCACATGTTGCGTCAGATGTGATGCAATTTCTGTCAGCATTTGCACAAACAACATGTGTTACCAATATCAATTTCTGGATTTAGCCAGCTTTCGCAAATGCTGGTATGAAATGAATAGATCAATTGCACAATACTTTCGAAAAAAAAAAAAATGAAAGAACTCTTTGTCATGTTAGTTTATCTTCTGCGCTTTGGATTGAATTCAATTGATTTATTCATTAGGATTTGATTTATTGAAGTAAGTTTCGAATTGCTCTAAATTCTATATAGTTTTAAATACTACCTTCATAAAATGGATTCAATTTGAAATCCTAAACCAGAGATAAGAGAATTACGATAAGTATGAAAAATGCAGCCCAAACATTTTGTTCCCCTTTTTAACACTTTCCAACCTAGTTGAAAAGTGTTTATGACTTCGGTTTGTCTGGCCGTATGGCCGTCTGGCCGTCTGGCCGTCTGCCGTCTGCCGTCTGTCCGTGCTCTAACTCCCGCAAATATGCTCGGATTGCTCTGCAATTTTTATATGTTATAGTCGTTATCTATAGCATGTTCCCTATTTCAACGGAAGTGTGTAGTACTTATACTTTTTTTACAGGGACACTCAAAAGAATTCCATTACATTGCGGTCTATGGGGAAAAATCACTTGAGGTTTATTTAAATAATGTTTCACTATTTTAAACGCATTGAAATTTATATGTATCACTAAGTGGCATAAAAAGAAGCTTAATATGGAATAGTGTGTGCATAGCACTTATAGTTACTTTACAGGGACAGTCAAAAGAATTCCGTTACATTACGTCTATGGAGAAAAATCGTCTGCGGTTTATTTAAATAATGTTTCCCTATTTTAAACGCATTGAAATTTATATAAGGTGCATTACAAGAGGCTTACTACAGAATATTGTGTGTATAGCAGTCATCGTTCATTTACAGGGACACACAAAAGAATTCTCTACTGTCTGTTAACAATAATTCCTGGAAGTGCGTTTTAAGTTACTGAACGCGATTTTAATTTTAACTCGCTTTTTGTCTATTACGTGGTGTGTATAAATTCTGTAGATCCTATACAGGGAAGCACAAAAGTTCGCGAACACATTTCCGTATTATTTAACTCCAGACGGAGAATTTTAAACTGTGCTACGCGTTTCCTAACTGAACTAAAATTTAGCATCCTATGTAGTATATATACAAATCTATAGATCCTATACAGGGCTGATGAAAAGTATTCGAATTACTTAGATGTTAT
Source organism: Maratus michaelseni (assembly GCA_963931845.1). NCBI lineage: Eukaryota > Metazoa > Arthropoda > Arachnida > Araneae > Salticidae > Maratus > Maratus michaelseni. The sequence goes on along the minus strand of OZ007598.1, from coordinate 54,363,683 downwards.
CTTTTAGCTTATTAAACGGTATGATTTGTAAAATTATTTTGGAAGCGTTGGAAAGTGTTACATAATCTATGCTTGACGCATGATTTTTCGTTCTTGTTTCAACATCAAAACGGTATGATGTATCATAATTATGGATATATTTTTTCTTTCAAAAAATAATAAGAATTTATAATGATATCTCATTTATACCTTTACAAGGTGCCTACATTTCTATTTCCAAGTAGTCTCTCACCACTATTTCAGATTAGATAATTTCTATTTATTATTTTAAACGCAGAATTTCATCACTTCACTTAATCACGGTGAATTTTTTTCCGATTAAATAAGGCGAAAAATTATTTTATAAAAAATGGCGTGCAGGTTTACGCGTACTGCCTTTAGCTACAAAAATTGATGATAATTACAATTTTTCTCCAACAATTACTTGAGTGACTTTATTTTTTCAATTGAGATTGAGAAAGTATAATTCATTCCTCTTCCTCACATAAAGAAAATTAATAACACTGAACGACAGATGAATTTGTTTTGTCTCGCGTATGTCACAGAAAATGATGCAATATGAATAGATACATGAATTCCACGGATGAATCCATATATGTTACGTCACACAACTGATGAAATTTCTGTAAACATTTGAACAACGAACGCAAAAACAGTATGCGTTATCAATTTATCGTTTTACCATCATATTCTTTCGCAAATGACACAAATATTTAAATTGCACAAAACTTTTGAAAAGAAATTTAAAAAATGAGACAGTGCATTATTTTATCAATTTGTTTTACGGACATGCTATTGAACTTAATTAAAGCTGTTCTGAAATCCAAAAAGGCTACTTTCTGATACATTTTAAAAATAATTTTTATTCGCAAACGTATCAAATTGCCAGGTGCACTTAGCACTTATTAAGAAACTGTCGATGTAATCGAACTGTTTTTTTTTTTTTTTCAGTTTTTCGCCAAAAGTAGAAGATTTTTCAGAAAATGCTATCAAAGTCGGCATTTTGAACAGAATTTTCGAACGCAACAGTGCGGGAAAGGAAAAAAAAACTGCCGTCCTGAGATACCGCTTATAACTCAAGATGTAATTAATTTATCCAAAAAGGAAAAACACTGTTCGATTACAAATCACTTCGATGATCATACCTGCAAGTATCATGCTGTAATGTTTAAAAATGAGTCATAAAATGTGTCAGAAAGTTTCGCGCCAGGTGTAGATAATTGGCCGTCAAAAATCAACCCAACCCAACCCAGAAAGTTTCGCGTTGTAAGGGGGGGGCCGGGGAGGGTTTTTTTTTTTGGTTTTTTTTTTAGAACCGCATTAAATTCAGATAGAAAGTGATTTATTGAAGTAATTTTGGAAATGCTCTAATCCCACAGTGATTTTTACTAGATTTATAAAATAGATTATCTTTGAGATCAGTGACAATGAAATAAACGGCATATGTGTCAAACGTGCAAGCACATTTTATTTTTCAAAAATTAGAATAATATGCGATATTATTTATTCCTATTTAAATATTTTTTCTTAAATAATAAAATATAACGCCACTTTCATACATTATCTTTAGATGTTAAACAAAAACTGGAGGCAATAGTTGGATGAAGAAAGATTGTTATAGTAAAAAGGACTTGACGCTGTATAATCTAATAAGAAAAGAAATTGTAAGTTGCTAACCAGGTTTCAAGGTTCCTGGTCCAGGTTTAATGATTTCAGAAAGATATGTAAAAGATTAAAATCACAAATTTTAATTAAAAAAAAAATCAACGTTTCGATTTATCTTTAAACTCACTCAGGGGTTAATTTTCTTACGGCAACATTCGCTCATGTTACATTATAGATGTTATTTTCTATAAATGAATTCAACAGTTAATAGTCATCCCATAAAATTCTTTCCATAAATATTGTGGCGTCCTCTATTAATTCGAAAACTAAATTAAAACACTGTACTGGATTATATTTATGTTAAAAATTCAAACTTCTTTCAATATCCTAATCGCCCCACCAGTGGCTGAGAGGTTCTGCTCTCAAAGCTGGTAGACGGGAGGTGCCGGGTTCAAATCCCTGTCGCGCTCGTCACCTTAACCGTTAGGAGTTTTCCGTGGTTTTCTTCGAACCTTGCCGTAAATACGAGTTAGGATCCCGTAGAAAGATCCCCCACAGAGCCTGTATCCCTCGTGTAGATAATCGGTCGTCATAAAATCAACCAATATACTAATTCAAACTTCGCAAAAGAAACGCTATCATTACAAATTTCTTTACTCCTTAAAGTAACCTTTAAAGATTCTCGGATTGCATGTTTTTGAAATTAGCTTGATACTGTTAAACTCAATGCTCGAAATATTTACCTTTAAGAAATGTTCCCGATAAAACTGTCGAAAGTTTTTTGTACTTTAAATATTTTTTATAATCTTTCAATCTTTTAAAAAGGCGACGTTTTGGTATCTCAATATACGCCAAATCTGTACCATCAGTAGGTTTTAGCGTAACATGAGCGATTGCTGCCGTCGTTACCATGGAGAGGTTCTGCTCTCGAAGCTGGTAGACGGGAGGTGCTGGGTTCGATCCCAATCGCGCCCGTCGGCCTAATCGTTCGGAGTTTTCGTGGTTTTCTTCGAGCCGTGGATTTATCCATGCGTAAATACGGGTTAGGTTCCCTTAGAAAGAGCCCCACGAAGGGCACTCCCCTCGGGCCTATATCCCAAGTGTAGATAATTGGCCGTCAATAATCAATCAACCAACCAACCGTCGTTACCATGTCAAACTATCGAATGTGGAATAATGCATTTTTCATTACTTTTAAAAATGGGCCGATTAACACATCTAAATTTTAATAGTATTTTTCAGCAGGGTTGCCAGTTTGGCCTACTTTTTTATTCACAAATTTCGAATCCATACCAGAAATTTCAAATAGAAATTTTTGCTTTATTTAATGACAGACATTTCGTGATTACTTTGAGTAATTTTTTTTCCCAAAATTTCCTGTATGAAATCGGCATTTCTGAATAAAACAGAATGTCAAACTGGAAACCCTGTCCTTTATGGAAATTTTATTTGTATTTTTACTTGCCGAAGAATTCTGATAAAATTTAGTGGTGACAATCGGCACAATTTTAAAAGTAATAAAAAATGCATTTTTTTCATATTCGATAGTTTGACATGGTAGCGACGATATAGCTAAGAAAATAAACCCCTGACGATGATTTTAAAGATAAATTGAAACGTTGGGTGTATTAAAAAAAATAAAACAATAAAAATAAATTTGTGATTTTATTCTTTAACATCTCTTTTTGAAATCATTTAATGAAGATTATGTTATTTAAAAGCATAGAGAAAGGAAATAACTAAAATTTTGGAATAACATTCTCATATACATTTAGCTGCTTTAAATAAACTAACTGAGCGACGGTAACCTCTTAAAACATAAATAAAGAAAGTATGGACGTAATTATGAAGATAATGTTATAATTTGTTAAAGAGAAGAACAATAGTACTGTAATTTTATTTATTTATTTATTTATTTATTTTTTTACTTTTCTATTTTGAATTTAGTACCATCTTTCCATCTTTGTATTTGTGTTTACTATCTTCTGTTTAGAGTAGCTTATTTGAACGGTTGTTTACGTCTCTTGTCAAAATTATAAAGCATTATTAAACAATGGCTTTTTTTACTATTTAGCTTGATTCTGTAGTAATAATGATCTGAAAATACTTTAGATAATGTATCAAGCATCGGGTATTCGTATTCGGCATGATTGTAAGTCAAAAATTAAAAATTATTTTCTAATTTTAACCAGTCTTATTTTAGTAAACACTTGGGTGGCTGTGTATTGTTTTAATTTAGCTTAAAGAGCGGAATGACAGATGAATATCTGCTTTGCCATTATGTTACAAAAAGTGATGTACTGTGAACATAAGGCATTTGACATCAGGTGAAAAGAGCAAACGTCACATTAACAAATAAGAAAATGTATGGATTTTTTTTTCCCCTTTTATTTTTATCTTGATCGCCTGTAAAACTTTAAAAACTGATCGTAAAACAGACAAGCAGCATGTGTTACCATTATTAATTTCTTGATTTAAGAAACTTTTCAAATGCTGTCATGAATGGCTTTTGAGAAGATAAATATAATATTTCGATCTTATTAACTTATTACACATGCATGAAAATGATTTTAGTTACATTTAATCACAGAAAGAGATACAACTACACATTGAATCTATATGAAATGCTATGTAGCAAAGTACACATTTTTCATATGAAACAATTCTAAGAGAAGGACAATTCACAAATTTTTTCATCTTAAAATAGTTCCCCCTTCACAAAAATTTTCATCTTAAAACATAGGGCCCTTCACAAAGTTTTTATGCCAAATCAGGACCTTTCACAAAACTCTTTATCTTAAAGATAGACCTCTCATAAAACTTTTCCACCTCCAAACTGGACTTTTCACAAATTTAATCATTTAAAAATAAAATCTGACCTGTCACAAAACTATTGAACTCATCAAAGAATATATTACTTGTCTTTTTTTATACGTAAATGACAGATTTACAGGAACTTGTATATAACAATAATTTCAAATTCACAAAATTATGACGAATTTTCACAAACATAAAAAAAAAAAAAAAAACTGTTCACAATCACACAAAAACGGGACCCTGTAAGAAAAATCTGGACAGACCCCTGTTACATCACTATTTTTTTAAACGAAATAGTAGTTGATTATTGCTAATGAATCCCTGAAGGAACATCGTGCCATTTATGATAGAAATACCTCGATCATGGAAAGAAACCATTGTTGGGTTGTGTCGTGGATTAGGATTATAGAAGATTCTTCATTAATAGCTTTTACATGTTTTTAATAAAAAAAGGATTGGTGTAGGATAAGTGCGCCTGCAATTGACCAGTGAAACACAAAACTATAAAAACAAAAAAACAAAATTAATGCAAGGATGTGTTTGTTTTCGTTGGTATGCCCGGATAGTTAATTTTGGATGGTAGACCAACCCAAGTTAACACCTCCGTACATTATTTTTACTTTCTTCTATCCATAAAAGAAGAAAGTATTGGATTCGGGAAAAATTCCGACTTTAGGTTTTCGACGGATTTATACGTTTTAGAAGGTCTTGAACAAGATTTTATTATTTTTAGAAAATGTCTGTCCGCAAGTCTGCGTGTCCACAAATTTTGTAGTGTGACTCACGAACTACTGCCTAGAATACGATGAAATTTCAAGTGAAGTTCTGTCCATATGTGAACTGGTGATGATTAGCGTTTGGGCAAAATTCCCCAAGAGGGGTTGCCGCAAATCGATGAGTTGTTCGATTTATTTTTTACTTTTTTTCTACATACAAAATCAGAAAATAGAAGAGAGGATTTTTTTTTAACGATTTTTTTAAAACGATTTACACGTTTTGGACTAGCTTGCCAGATTTGACTATTTTTGGAAAACGTCTGTATGGTAGTCTGTGTGTGACATAATTTTTGTGACTATTTTATCTCAAGAACAAATGCATGGAGTTTGGTCCAATTGCGTATGCAGTTAGAACTTTTGATAAATTGGTAATGATTAAGTTTGGGTGCATTTTGCTCAGCAGCTGGCGCTGCTGCGCTTGTACTTTTCTGATGTGCTTTTCATGACTTTTGAGATAGTTATATCTCGGCATCCATGGGATGGAATTTCACCAAAATTTAATATGTAAAATATTTATTAAAAATTACTTAATTTAAATTTTCCTTTGCTCCCTCAATAGAGGCACTGCTATGCTAGTTTTTGCGATGAATATTATAGCTATACTGTATATCAGTTTCTATTGAAAAAGAAATGCACCAAATTTTAAATTTGAAGTTATTAATTAAAAAATATTGTGTTTTTTCCAATTTTGTTATTTGAATATCCAACAATCTGCTTTTTCTTTTTTTATTCACTGATCACTGTTACTCCAAATTAAATTTAAAGAAATGCCCAATACTTCGTAATTGTTGCTGTGTAACAGCGCTATTAAATTAATATTGTATTAGAATAATATAGAAGAAAGTTTTGTGGTGGCCACAGTATACTAATTTGTTTTCTATAGTGTTGCGTCTCAGTGATCAATACTGGTTCCTAGTCAATTACCGATGCCTTCACTCTATCTATTATATGTGTGGAAATTTTTTGTATGTATGTATGAATGTATCTATGTAAAATATGTACTAAGCTATATGTTATGTATATGCAAGCACATAATTAATGAAAAAATGTATTAAATATTGAATATTTATTGAAAGTAAGTTTAAAATTTTTTACATACTCATCATACGTAGTATAGGGTAAGTCTTGTAATCGTTTTGAAAATCGATTTTTTTTTGACGAATTTACACGTTTCAGACACCGGAGATTCCGAAAAACATATTTTTAGAAAAAAATAAATAAATTGCAATACGTCTGTGTGTCTGTGTGTCTGTAAACGCTCTAGCTCCCGAACAAATTGAGATAGAGACTTGAAATTTGGTATGTACTTAGTATGTAATAATGGGAAGAAGCTTATTGAATTTCAGTAATCTCGATTATCCGGAACTATTTTTTTCGAACTCTCGAAATATTCGTTCTGATAAAAGGTACATAATTGTTTTCGAAATTGTTTATTTTAAGGAGTGAATATAAAAGACAATAAAAAAACATAAATTTTGCATAAAGCATGAAGTCGATCGGATCATGAGTTGCCGAGATATTTGGAATCCTATTTCCACACTCTTCGATTTTTCATGACCCTGTATTTCATCCAAATTTTACTTCAAAGATATATTTTAATTGGAAATTTGATGCTTAATCAGATGCAATAAACCGCTAGTTAATAGGATTATTATTTTTGGAGTTATAAGGATGTTTCTTTCAAGCAATTCAGCTATAGAGCCTTTAAAGTTTATGACGTCATCAAGCCACGATTTTATTTGAATTGCAATGCATTTTATAAGTAGTTTACACATTTTTGATTTTAATATTTTCATTATGCATATCCATGATGGGTAAGTATTACGGTGGCCCCCAACGACTAGTTTAAAAAGAATTTTTAATTTTAATCTGTTTTATGCATAAATAAAATCAGCCAATGATTTTTTTTTTTATTTATTTAATATTGTTTTAGCGCATACTTCAGTGGCTTTATTCTTTGACGTTCATAAAAGCCAATTCAAAGAACGGAACGACAGGTGAATATATCTGCTTTGTCATTATGTTACAAAAAGTGATGTAGTATGAACATAAAACATTTGGCATTAAATGAAAAGAGCAAAAGTCTTGCTAATAAATAAGATACAAAGATATCATTCCTTTGGTTTTCATCCTGTACACCTTTCATCCCGTACGCCTATTTAAAAAATGATCTCAAAATAGACAAATAGCATGTGTTACTATTGTTCATTTCTGGGTTTAGGAAACTTCTTAAACACTATACCATGAATAGCTTTTAAGAAGATAATATAATATTTTGCTCTTATAGTTATATGCAAGGATTTCTTGTCAAGCACTGTTGCAAATAGGGCGGATTTTTATTTATTCACGTTGCTTGAATGCTACCACTTTTTCAGATAGTTATTTTCACCTTATTTAATGACAGGTTAAGTAAGGCGAATATTACTATTCCAAAAAAGTAGCAGCCATCACGTGATTTGAATTTTAAAAAAATTAAAAACGAGAAATAACTCTTGTAATAAATGGGTTAATTTCGCTAGCTAAGAAGTTTCCTTAAACGCTGCCAAATGAATGGATGTAATTCATTTATCGGAAAATGGAAAACAGTGTCCGATTACAAAAGACATTTCGTGTTGCTGAGCGGGGAAAAATAGTCAACTCGACAATTTCCTCGCTAATGTTAAACCTATGGGCGTAGGATGCATTCGTATATTTCAAATATCTCCTCATAAAAATTAATATTTTCAATTTCTTTTTACTGTGTACTCTTCTGAAAGGATGTCTCTTTTTTTTTCTTAGTTGTCAAAATATTTCTAAAATATATATTTAATTTCATGTGACGTGTTAAAATCTTACTCAGTTATCAATTTTAACACATAAAATTATAAATTATGTTATATTTTAGAAATATTTTGACAACCAAGAAAAAAAGAGACATTCTTTAAGAAGATTACACAGAAAAAAAAATAGTTAAAAATATTATTTTCTAGAGGAGATATTTTTAAAATATGAATGTATTCTACGCCCATAGACGAAGGAAATTGTGGAATTAATTGACTGACTAACAGCCTTAAGGATCCCTTCACGCAAAAACACCTGTTCGCTGATGTTAATCCTATGGGGCAGTTATTTTGTAATATATCGTTTGCATTTTAATATTTTTAAACGTTTTGTTTTTCTTTTTCATTGGATAGCTGATCGATCTCTACAACCGCCGTTTTTCACTTTTTGGATTTTTTTTTTTTTTTTTTTTTTTTTTTTTACGAAGATACTTTCACTTTTGAAAATAGTCGGAACACGTTTTCCGTTTTTTTTTTTTTTTTTTTTTTTTTTGGTAAAGGCCTAAGATCTTTCAGAAAATACTGTCATTGAACTGAATTCCCGATGCGGCAGCCCGAGAAGCACGTAAAACGTATCGTCACGTGACCAGAACCGTTTATAACTCGATAAGTAATCTATTTATAAAAAAATGGAAAACTCATTTAGATTCCAGCTCGCTTCCATAATCAGGCCTGCCAATTTTATGCCTTGGCGTTTAAAAGTGAGTTAGAAAATGTGTCAGAAAGTTTCACGTTCTTGAGCAGGTCATTTGGGAATTCAAGCGCTCGAATACGCCATCTAGTGGAGAAAAGATATAACTGATCGCTTCAGGGAAATCCCTTGCTAGCCCATTGCGTTACATGCATTTTTAATTTGTTCATAATGATTATTTTTTTTGCACTATTTCAGATTTCATGTGAATTTGTGTTCCGTGTTTATTTGACAAGGTAAAAATTATCCAAATTTAAATATCTAACACTTTCAAACGCGTTTACAATAAATAATGTTTTCAATGGTACTTTAGCATTAGTTAAAGGGACCATTTTGCTGTACCGACGGCTGCAATCAGCACTTCTATAGATAGGCCGTTTTAAATCCCATTTGAGAACCACCTTAAGATGTTTTATTATTAGACGAATAACAAGCTGTAAAAAATTACCTGTGCAGCACCAATAATGACTCGCAGCGTCACCATAGCTGCAACTCCCCAATCTGCAGCAACAGGTGTGATGAGTGTGAGAAGTGAGGTGAAGAAAATGCCTCCTCCGAGCAACCACTTGGCACCAATCATCTCTGAGAGTCGGCCTCCGAGCAAGGGAGTGCATATGTAACCATAGTAAAAAGCTCCCAATATGATACCCTGCGTTGAAGGGTTCCATGTATATAAACCCTGTGAAAGATAAAAAAAATAGGATGTTATAGCAAAAATAGTAAAAATATGAACATACAAAAAGAATGTTCTTTAACCCCTTGGGGACGAGCGACAGGTGTACGTGACGCATAAGGTGCTTAGAATCCTCAATTATTCCTACCAGTTATTTTTTAGTGTAAGCTTTGCCATATTTAATGGTAGCATTTCTGCGATTCAATTAGGCGAAAATTTCTGTTTTAAAAAACCGGTGGTAAAAGATTAAAAATTCCGTAAAGGACGCTCGTCGCGAAGGGGTTAAACAGTGAATCTAAAAAGTGGCAAAGATATTTGTAAATTATATAAATTTAAAATTTACAGTATGCTTTTTAAAACGTCAAAGAAATATTTCAAAAATTTATTTTTCTAGGTATGTGGGTTAAATAAATAAAAACCATTATTGAAGGGGAAAAAATATCTAATATTTTCTAAATGAGATGATATTTTTTATATTTTAAGTTGATATAATTACCCAACCACGATACAAAATCATAGATTTTGACGTTGATTTGAATTAAAATTTTTGAATATTGGTGCTTTTAAAACAAGACGGTAAACACTGTTAAGATTGTTGAATAAGAAAGAGGGAATAACTTAGCTATAAACCTGCACAGACTTATTATTTTCCCGTATACTCGGATTAGACATAGACTCCACTCTTTGCGGGCCGTGTCGGCATGATTTTTCTTTTATAAAAATAATAGTGATATTCTATATTTGTTAATGGAATCTTTAGAAAATTATTTTTAATTAAAGAATTTTTTTTTTAACTCATTATGTTTCATTTTAGAGCTTCAAAAATTAGGATTTTCTTTAACCATTTTTTCTTTTATTCTAAAAAAAATAAATTTTTTAATGAGCTTTGATGTACGTGCAATGCGATCATTAATGTTGTTATTACTTATTCCATGGTTTTCGAACTTATACTGTAATTAAAATTTATGTATAAATATGCATGCAGTATTCTTTTAAAAGAATATTACTTGTAAGATAATGTTGATTAAGAAATACCGGCATTTTATGTATAAACTGAGCTGGAACTAATTTGATTGAAATTTACTCGGTCCTAAATCGTGTTGAATATTTAGTTTTTACGCTGGGACAGGTAGAGCCAAGATAGCTTTTCTCCGAGCCAGTGCTTAAAAATTTCGGCATTTGCAGATTACGCTTATAAACTAAGGACACTGAACAAAGTGCAGTGGAATAGAAAAGTAGAAAAAATTATGTTAATTTGATGCAATTATAGTAATTTTCTTCCGTTTTATAAGTGAAAAAATATATTAATGACGTCAGTTTCCACTGGTAGAAGTCAAGAAGGATCCTTTTCATAGCTATGGTAAAAGCAGTCCATTCTGTGTTTAGGGCTGCAGGTGTGTGTATTAGAGATGAGTTCGGGCTCTCTTTTTGGAGCCTGGGCCCGCCTAATCTATGAAAAATAGATTCATTAAGGTTATTTTCATATGAAGAGCGTTTATGACTCGAACACAGTATTAGACTAAAAATTTGCAAACCTTAAGCTAATGCTGATTGACTAAAAATAAAAGAAAATATTCATTTCCCGTTAGATCTCTGAAAAAAATAAAATAAAATAAACGTTCCAATTAAAAAATATCCCGTCACAAAAGAAAATCCAGCAACAAATTATTCGAGCCTCTTCCCACTGGTGCTATAACCCAGTCTTTCCGTCGCGTCAATGCCACACGTAAATCTGCAAATATCAACATTTTTTTTTTTTTTTTTTTTTTAAGGTAGCATTCTAATATACTAGAAACATTTTTTCTATTCATTTTGATCAAAATAGCATTAAAATGATTTGAAAAAGATTATGTAATGTTTTAGGAGAAAAAGAAAGTTATTTTTATTTTTTCTATATAAGAATAAATAAAATTGTCAGTTTCGGAAAAAATGAGCCCGAGTCCGCCCGGGCTCGAAGATTGGTATAAAAATCGAGCCCGAGCCCGTCTCATCTCTAGTGTGTATAACCGTAGCTATTGTGTTTTGTGTTTACGACATACGTCAGTAGATGGCAGCACTAAAATTGATAATAATATAGCTAAACAATTTTCATTGAATAGAGCAGACAGAATAACAACTCAAAAACAACTTTTCAAACTATCGAATGTAAAAACTTAGCGTTTTTCTTTTTCTTTTCTTTGTTTTTATAGGCAAATCGGTATTTTAAAAGTTTAAGAAAGACTAAAGGGCTGAGATTGGAAAAGTGTTTAAACCCGAAAAAGTGTGAAGCATTTAGATAACTGAATAAATTCCATATTGTTAAAAATAAACCCTGAAAAATATGAATATTTTTTAGAAATTGCAGATTTAATAATAATTATAATACTGAACGCGAACGGTTATACGCTTGATTTAATGTGAGTAAAATAAAGATAGTTTCAGAATATTTTGGTTTTAGTTCATGTCAGTAGGTGGCAGCACTAAACTATAATAATTTGAGATCTTTGATCGCTTATGTAGGATCTCGTAAACTACATGAGCTTAAACTTTGCATGCAAGTAAAACAAGAACGAAAAATCATGCGTCAAGCATAGATTATATAGCACTTTCCAACGCTTCCAAAATAATTTTACAAATCATACCGTTTAATAAGCTAAAAGCTAACATCTAAGTAAACAATTTAGAAAACGCATAACATATTTAAAAACATAATTTCAGGAATTTCCAACATATACAATATTCGGAAAAATATCCGAATACTTTTATTCAGCCCTGTATAGGATCTATAGATTTGTATATATACTACATAGGATGATAATTTTAGTTCAGCTAGGAAACGCGTAGCACAGTTTTAAATTCTCCTTCTGGAGTTTGTCAATAAACAGAAATGTGTTCGCGAACTTTTGTGCTGCCCTGTATAGGATCTACAGAATTTATACACACCACGTAATAGACAAAAAGCAAGTTAAAATTAAAATCTCGTTCAATAACTTAAAACGCACTTCCAGGAATTATTGTTAACAGACAGTAGATAATTCTTTTGCGTGTCCCTGTAAATGAACGATGACTGCTATACACACAATATTCCGTAGTAAGTCTCTTGTAATGCACCTTAGTGATCTATATAAATTTCAATGCGTTTAAAATAGTGAAACATTATTTAAATAAACCGCAGACGATTTTTCTCCATAGACGTAATGTAACGGAATTCTTTTGACTGTCCCTGTAAAGTAACTATAAGTGCTATGCACACCCTGTTCCATATTAAGCATCTTCTAATGCACCTTAGTGATATATATAAATTTCAATGCGTTTAAAGTAGTGAAACATTATTTAAATAAACCGCAAATGATTTTTTCCCATAGACCGCAATGTAACGGAATTCTTTTGAGTGTCCCTGTAATAAAACTATAAGTGCTACACACTTCCGTTGAAATAGGGAACATGCTATAGATAACGACAATAACATATAAAAATTGCAGAGCAATCCGAGCATATTTACGGGAGTTAGAGCACGGACAGACGGCAGACGGCCAGACGGCAGACGGCCAGACGGCCAGACGGCCAGACGGCAGACGGCCAGACAAACCGAAGTCATAAGCACTTTTCAACTAGGTTGGAAAGTGCTAAAAAAGCTTACGTAATGCAAAGTAGAATTAGTATGAGGGTGAGGGAGAAAGGCCGAAGGGGATGGTGGGGATAGATTTTTTTTTTAACAAAATGTCTGTTCCGATTCATCTAAAACTTATTTTATTCTATTATATTAAGTAAAACCAGCGCCGGACTAATGCAGGGGCATGCGGGGCAGCTGCCCCCCCCACCCCCACCCCCCAATTTGAGAGGGCACCCCCATGGGCTTAATCAAGATTTTTGTTAGGAAGGTGGTAAATGGTTAAAAGTGGCCAAAATCCTTACATTTTCAAAGACTTGGGAAGGGAGTTCCCCTTCAATTCCCCCACTTTGCTTACCTCCCACCCCTAGAAAAAAAATAAGGAACGAACAACATCACCAGATAATTAATATTATAAAATTTTATACAAAAGTACTTTAGTGCATGAAGAATGCACTGACAATATATAACGTGTTGAAATTTGTTCCAATTAGAACTTGCTTTTCCATATTATGAAATCACCCAAATGCATGTTGATGTAGTACAAAGATTAAATTTTATAATGTGCTAGAAAATTTTATGCTATGACAAATAGCCAAGAATGACTGAAAGACCGGGCCCTATCAAAGGCTCACATGAGCCCTTATATTTCTATACAAAAAAAAAAAAAAAAAAAAAAAAAGTGTATTCCATTATCTGTTAAAGTTTTGAACATCTTTCTTGTGATGCCCTGTATACAGATGTTAATAGTACCTGGTTTGAAATTTATGTATACATACAATTTCTTTGGATAGTTAGAAGGGGGCTCCCCAGAATGATGTATGCCCCGATGTCCCAGATAGTTTAAACCGAACCCTGAGTAAAACCACAAACATCTCTGCCACTTACAATAGTAAATTTTCAAGTAGAAATTATGCATAACTAAAAAAAATAATACATTTACAATAAAGCGAATATTACATTACCTAAACTATTATATTTTTTTATTGACATAGCAGATTTATCCAATACTATTTTTCATAAATAAATATAAAAATATGGCTCATCTTCAAAATCATTGTGGACATTCCGATACTATATATGCATCAAATAAATATTTTACTAAATTCGTAATATATTTTTATTATAAATAACTTAAATTTGTGTGACCGATTATTTGTTCTTTTACTTTTGTAAAAAAAAAAAAAGATAAATAAATATAATTAAAAATGAAAAAGCTTTCAAATAGATTGTTTTATCAAAGAATGAAAATGAAAATTTGTGTTTTTAATTAGCTTTTAAGTTGATATTTAAAAATAAGCTATTTAAAGGATTTTACTATATATTTAAAAAATCTTTTTCATTTATATATTTCGAAGTTTCAGAAAATTTAAAAAATGGGATACTTAAAAACAAATGTTAACCCGATGCACTCCATTGAAATTTGTCGTAATTGACTAGGCGATATCAAATAACTCATCACATACACAAAATTAATCTGCATTACCTATTTTAAGCACAAAATATGCAAATTATGTGATTCATATGCTCTTGTTCGCATAGTTTCATAAAGTTTTATATAATGTAAAAAAAAAAATGTTTCCTAATCTATGAAAATATTATATAACCACGAACGAAAATATACAGTAACCTCTTCCAAGAAGACCAGCATTCCAAAAAGTGTTCTTTATCTGTAGAAATCTCAGAAATCAGTATGTTTTCAAGATTTAAAGAAGCATCTACGAAAACAAAAGTTTCATTTTCGGAAACGTTTACGAGTAGTTTTTATAGTGTATTAATCAGTTTTTTCAAATCGGAATATCGATTTTTAAAATGCTATCAATTTTTAATTTATGTATGTTCAACAAACATATTTTATACACAAAAATGATAAAGTAACTGCATTAAGATTAACATTAAAATTAATATTATTTTGTTTCTCTGTGATGTATAAATTCAGCTACGCAGTTGAAAACGTTTAATTGAGAATCGATATCATCGTAAAAACCGATATATTCCGATTTGAGAAAACTTATTAAGGCACAATAAAAAGAACTCGGAAAAGTTTCCGAAAATCAGTGGCAGCAAGGGAAATTTTGTTTTTATAAATGCTTCTTCAAATGTTGAAAATATATTGTTTTTTCGTGGTTTCTAAAGATAAAAAATACTTTTCGAAATCTAGGGTAACTCGAAAGTGATTGTAAGTATAATTTCGTTCATAGTTATATTACATTTTCGTAAATTAATATATATATATATATATATATATATATACATATATATATATATATATATATATTTTTTTTTTTTTTTTTTTTTACATTGTATCTTGAACTCTGATCAAAGATGATAAAACTGTATGCAGTTTTGAAATATTGTTTATCTTGACACATGTGAATGCACTGGTAATATTTATTTAAATTTTCCTCTCGATTATTTATATTCCAAAAGGAATATCATTGCTTTTAATGTTGCAAGAAAATTTAGCAATACACATTAATGCACTGGCCACAGGTACTATGTAACTAGTTGTGCTTGATGAGTAATAACTCATGTGATCTTATGTGGTTAAAAGGAGAGGCTAACTAAATTTGTGCATAGATTTCAAATACAACTCTAAAACCATATGAATATCAGCTAAATCTGCCATGTTGTTCACAATTTATACAAAATTATTTAAAATAAATAACTTATAAGCTAGAACTACAAGTTTATATTTTTTAAAAATCATGCAAAAATATTTTATAATAAACTCAATATATAAATGAAACTAAAATAAAGTTTTTAAAAATAATTAAACATATAAATTTAACTTTACTGTAATTGATAAACTGTAATAACTTTAAATAAATGAGATTCATTTTAACAAATTAATGATAAAAGATGAATTTCGCCAGCTTTATTAAATGATCACATCTTTTTCTTTTGCATTTTAGATATATAAAGTAAGTTATAAAATTTTCAAAGTAAAAAAAAAAAAAAAAATTAGTAAATCAAAATGTTTTTATAGCAAAGAAGGAAAAGCTCAATACATTATTAATTATACTGCATACAGCACATAGTACTTCAAATTATTTGCACTAATACGTTTTGAATTTGATTAATACAATACATATGTAAAAATATTTGTAATTTTGAATTCTAGTTAGCTACGTTGTAATGTAAAACAATAGACTCAAGTAGTAATTCAAAAATGTGTGCCACAATTGATTTTTGAATTCTCAATTTTCACATTACATTTCAGCAAAAATATTCTAGAAGTTTTGGAAAGTATTTCAAAATGGATAGTCGACGAATAATTTTTCTTTCTTGTTTCTACTCGAAATAAAAATAAAAATTGTGCGATTTTTAGAACTTTAAAATATTGCAGTAAAAGCGAAATTTATTGGTCAGTCGTTGCCACCTTGAATATGGCGTCAGCGTTTACCCGTAACTTCGTTCACGTAACATTTAACGAAGAACCAATGCATTAATTAAGCAAAAAATTTCACTCACGATAATTAGAAACATATATGCAATTAACCAAATCCATATCACATTTTATAGTAGACAATATTTTTGATGATCCCAATTTACATATTTAGGTTTTTATGTACAAGATCATTTAAATTTATTTCCTGTGCTTGAAATTTCATTACGGTTTCTGTACGATTAAGTGTGTTGAGTAAATTTACTTACTTGTTATTCTATTTCATTGGGTTATTCGGAAAGTCCTTTCCGTTTGGGAAAATTCTGCCCGTTATTTATTAGACATTAGCTATCGGAATTAATGTCTAATAATTAAATGATAGAATTTTCCGGTACGAATTAATTTTCCCAAACGAAATTAATTTTCCGGACAACCCAATACATTTATTGCGTTCATGGATATGGATTCCTTTATGTTTTCATGTTCATCTCAAATAATTCCTTATGATATAAATTATTAGTCATTATCATTTTTTTTCAAGTTCTAAACATCGCACAATTTAAATTTTTATACCGTCGAGTAGAAACAAGAAAGAAAAATAATGTTTTTGTTTTATAATATAGACTTTGCAACTCCCATTCGCTATGCCATTCTCTTTAATAAAAAGCTATGCTTTTCTGACGACTGGGTTTTTCGCTAATCGTTGCCACAGATTAATTTCGGAAAATGAAACATTTGTAGTTGCTGAAAAAATGAATAGCTCGAAAATTATTTGTCAGAAAATTGTTAGACAAACTGCGTTAGAAAGGTAAAAAATTGTATTTTTCTTGATATAAGTTTCAAATCTAATGATTATGCCGTTTTTCAAATATTGAATTTCAAAAATTACCAAATTTTACAATGGAGTATTATAGCGAAACCTTCACGCATAAAAAGATAATGATAACGGCAGTGTGTCCTGACGTATGTATACTGACAGCACGAGTCACAAATTATAGCAGCCTTATTATTCTGTTAAAATATAAAAGTGAATTATGATATCACGAGTGCATGATTTTTATTTATTTCTCGACAAATAGCATATTTTAGTCCGCCTCAATGAGGCATATAAATTTCAGTATATTTGAAGTATTGTAACTTCATTAAAATCCAGCGGAAATGATTTTTCCCCATAGACACCATAATGTAACACATTTATTCATTTTTTTTTTAAAAGTTTACTTCCATAATAGAGTCTACAGAGAGTTGTCCTAATTTCCGTATATCCGAACGCAATGGCGTTCGTATCGTTTTCAGAAATGCAGAAGGACATTCCAAGTAAAGGGCCATATGGTTTTAAAACACAAGGTCAATATTTCGTTTGATTAAAAGTGCGTTAATAGAAATTGACCAGCGTAGCTTGCTAGTACAATTATAATGATTATTATATCCTATACACTGCAAAAAATAATTGTTGATTTTACAGTATAAAACTGGCACCCAGCTACCAGTATTATACCGTAAAATTAACAGTATTAAACAGTAAAATAAGCAGTAATACGCTGCCGTGCAAGCAGTAATACGCTACCGCGCATGCGCGGCAGCGTATTACTGCTTGCACGGCAGCGTATTACTGCTTATTTTACTGTTTAATACTGTTAATTTTACGGTATAATACTGGCAGCTGGGGTGCCAGTTTTATACTGTAAAATCAACAATTATTTTTTGCAGTGTATAAGTGGTGACCGTCAATTCGAAAACACTGGCGAAACTCATTTACAAATCTAGGTATTGATATCTTATTTTAATCTCTAGTCGCAAACAGTCTAAAAACAAAGAGTCGGCGCGTTTTCACATATTAAGATCGTTTACAAGAAGGAATACATACCTGAGCCGTCTATACACACAGAGATTAGTCAAGGAAAGGGGGAGAATGCCCAGTTTTATATATTCTGACATCTCCTTTAGATGCGGCTCACAGAGATACAAACCGACCCACAACACATTTCCTTAAAAAAGATTTAAACAATCGCTACATACACCATAACACATGTCAGGTGAGCAAGATTTTGTTTTTATACATGATTTTGTTACGACCAAGGCGGAACGATATAGAGCGTTCAGCGGAATTTTAAATAAGATAAGATTTTGAGTTATACAAAGTTAGTTATAAAGCTGGTGGTCTGCAAGATTTTGTGCAATTAGTAAAAAAGCGTTGTTGCATATGCACTAAGCAGGTTTACACATTTGTTTCACATCGTTGACATTGTGTATAAACCTGCAATGTTTACAATTTGTACATGTGTAAGGTAATACAAAATGTGCGAACAATGTGTAAGGTAATAGAAAATGTATGAACGATGTGTAAGGTAATACAAAATTAATTTTATAATAATAATAATATACGTATATACTGGCTATACTAAGTATTATATACTGTAAAATGAACATTTTTTTTCAGTGTATAATATTGCCACTGTTAAGTGGGAATCCCATTATGGGATATTATACTGTAGTTTATTTTTATTTATTTAATTCGTTGAATCTTTGTTCTCAGTGTTCAATAATTAATGTTTATTGACGAAATTTTTAGCGGATTTTACAGAATTTATATCTGGTTTTAACGATTTTATATATGTTATAGCGACTATCTTCTTTTTTACACATTTAAGCAGGTACTAAAAGAATAATTGAATAGAGTCGAACGGGACATAGTTCAAACTGCATACAGAAGACTTATACACTTATACTACATTCGGACTATGATATTTAGGAGTTTTGGCTTAAGTACAGCGTCTAGAATACATAGTGTGGAAAACGGTTTTACCGTTTTTGAGTTCAAAATTTTCGAATTCAAACTGGAAATTCTGAAACAAGAATATTTACTTTAAGAGGTCATGAAATATCTGCCATTAAGTAACGAAAAGAACGTTATAGGGAATTTCTGGTATAAATGCGAAATTTCGGAATTTAAAAAAAGCTAAACTGGTAATGCTTTAAAAAGTTCTAAAAAATGGTAGTCGATAAACGTGCAACGATGCGGTTCAATAATAAGGCGATCGCAGCGACATCTGCTTTAAAAATAGATTTACCTCTAGCAAAAGTAACCGTTTCACTATTGATAACATGAACATAATTTCTGTTAATAAAATCTTCTTGTAAGTGTATATTTAAGATGTAACTGATTTTGAAGTTAGTTTTTTATCATATTAAGGAATTGACCTTTCCACTCTTCTAGCAGAGATTCATCCTTTGGTATGCTAAATAGGGATAGTTTCTAGTTTTCTGTCTTGTATCGAGTACTGCAACCAGGCACAAAAGAATCCGTATCACGTTTTTTGGCCATGATCAATATCATTCATATTTTCAAAGCTTATGAAAATCACTCTCCAAGTCAAAGGAAATAGGGTATAATTTAATTATTTAAAATATTTACCACCAGCTGAAACGTTTTCTCAGTTCTATTCTTATACAATGTTTGCGTTGAAAAGAACTAGCAGACAGTGGCGTAGCCAGAGAGGGGGGAGGGTTAAAATGCTCTGGAAACCAGTAAT
Source organism: Maratus michaelseni (assembly GCA_963931845.1). NCBI lineage: Eukaryota > Metazoa > Arthropoda > Arachnida > Araneae > Salticidae > Maratus > Maratus michaelseni. Next base: position 54,343,792 of record OZ007598.1, on the reverse strand, counting down.
ATTATAAAGTTTTCTTCGCCTTCAATATCGCAGGAAATTCTCCGATTAGACAAGGCAAAAATATTTTTATAAAATTAGTGGTATCCAAACCATCTGGACCTCCCCTCTGTCTACACCACTGCTAGAAGATATCGCCGTGATCGAGCCGTTATCTTTTCTGCATCGTTCTACATTTATCGGATTCAATTTTTTAGTACTATTTTGTAGTCGTTTTCCTCACTATGTATTCTAGGCGCTGTAGCCATTCAAGCGGATGAACCGTTCGTGTAGTATTTGAGAACGTTCTAAGGCGGATGTCTTAATCTGCTATATTTAAGAATCTTACATTAAGTCATTGAAGCGGATGAACCTTTTCTTTGGTATTTGAGAGCGTTCTTAAGTTGAATGTCTCAATCCACGATATTTAAGAATCTTAGTTTAAGTTATTGAAGCTTATGAACTTTTCCTGTGGTACTTGAGAGAGTTCTCAACTCGAATGTCTTAATCTTTGCGTTCGCACTGCAAAATTTTACCTCAAGTCAAATTTAAATACAGCTGTCTGAATAAGATACAAGCCTAGAAGCATAGTCAGTAGCGGCTCGTTAGGGGGTTCACAACCACTTTACAACAGAATTTCAATATATAAAATTCGATCTTATTTAATAGTATAATGATCTACTATTAAACAAAGAGGCATTTAGTTTACTAATTTACTGGTAGTAACGTGATTATAAACAATCTGACAAGCCGCTAATATGTACAGCAGTACATTAAATTTAAGAAGCATTCAACGTATGAACTTCTCGAGTAGAACTTTTTTTGCTTCACAATTTGCCTCTAGATATACTAACTTCTACGTACAGTGAGCAATTAAATTGCATATAAACACATGACATGTTTATTTGCCAATTTACAAGTCAGTAAGTCTTTTTTTCGCCCACCATTTTCCGTAAGAAACATGTTTCAAAATTTGATGCATAATTCGTTTAATTTTTTTCAAAATCACGTTTAATATTAACCTGGTTCTTTATGAATAAGTTGAGAGCATGGAACAATGCAATTCCCGCAATTAAAAAAATATATCTTCGAGCCCTAGACATTGCAGGTTTTACATGAAAATAATAGCTTTTAAGTCTCATAGTGCCCTAATTCTGTATTGCTTACTTTAAAATGTTTCAGTACATTGAAACCTTTTTGTACCCAGTAAAAATATGAATGTATCACAAAGTCTTGTGCAGAACACCTAACTTTTACAGCATTCAGAATACAAATGCAATTAAATAACTCTTAATTAATATTTAAAAAAAAAAGTACCGAATAAATCATAAGTTTATTCGATTGAGAATTCCAATCAACTTTTGTAAACGCTCCGCCTTGTTTAAAGAGCTATCGATCACTTAAAAAAAAATAAAAAAATCACATATATTATCACAGTGCCGCACAATTCCACCAATTAACAGAATATTCGTGAATCAAAAATGAATCACCTGATCGCATCCTACCAGCTCTTTCAAGTCAAGAAATCATGATTAACAAGCCCATCTGGTTTGGACCAGTCTCCGAGAAAACATCTAAGAAATTTTAGTATAAAATAAAACACTCATAAAAGAGACATTGAGTGACAAGAATTTAATCAGATGCATGGTAAAGAATATGAATTACATACTCTTTAAAAGAAATAAAAAGTAATTGAAAGTTGACATGTGGAATAAATAAACAAAAATAATAAAACAGAAAAAAGAATTTCGAAGTAATTGAAAAATATATGAAAATTATTACATCTTTGTACGTCCTTGTTAAAATTGTATGTTTTATCAACTTCACTTGTTCACAATATTTTTTAGAAAATAAAACTTCAGTTATTGTTATATAATTCAGTAATTCATATTCTCGCCATGCCATATGAACGCTGAAATAAAATTTTGAAAATAAAAATTATGTAGTTGCTAAAGCAAAAATGTAAACCAGGTTATGATACTGCTCAGAAAATCTAGAATTTTTTGCGCTTTCAACGCCATGAGATTAAATATTACATAGATTTTAAATACATTTACAATCTGTAAATTTTGTCTGTTATATATACTGTTTTGATACTCTAAAACTGCATCGTAAGTATTTCCTTATTCTTTAACTCCGTGTGTGATTTTCTACAAGAAATCTGTCTATTAATAAACTAGTTAAATTTTTAAAAAGTTAAAAAGAAATATTTTGCAGTACTGAATTAGATTGCAAGTGTTTAAGCTATAGTCCGAGAAGTAGCGTTGAATTTTAGCAATCAATTTTAGCGTTGATGATTTTGCTATATATGATAGTTTGATGGTACAAATAACGAAATTACCACTCAGCTGTTGCACGAGCGGGTTTGAGGGAGGGGGGTTCCATAGCAATATCGCACAGCTTGCTACAATGCGATATGAGTGGCAACCCGATTACTGATGCTACCCCGACTCAAAGACATAATCAGTAATTGGGTTGTCATTCATTTCGGATTGCAGCGGGGTGTATGATCTTGTTATGGCAACACTTCCCGCTGGTGCGCTAGCTGACTGGTAGTTTCGTAATCTGTACCATCTTATCTATCTAGAAAATCATCGACGTTAAAATTGGTTGCCAAAATTATGATGCTGCCTTCCGTACTAATATGCAGATGATAGATTTATTACAAAAAAAACTATATAAAGCAACAACGAGTATCTATTATTTTAGACTATAGTTGATATATTGCTAAAAAATATTTCATACATAGTCTGTTATAATACAATTCCTAACCATTGTTCTAGATGGGCTATACGAGCAACAAGACGCGTGTAGATGAATTAATAGGAAGATTATTACAAGATTATTAGATTAAATTAGAAAAGGGTTTCACAGTCAGAAGTCAGCAATGGCAAGCGAGTTTCATTGTTTTGGTATACGATATCCAAGAAAAGATTAATTCCACAAATGTAGGCGAAAACGACAATTTTAAAATTAAAATTAGAAGAGGGTCGGTCTCACAATGTTGAGAAAGGAAAAACTTTGAACTGAAATTATAAAAAGTCATTCATTATATATCCTACGCAAAAACCAATGACAAGAAATATATTTTATCTAAAATGATAATGGTCATATAAAAGAAAAAAATAATTACACAAATTTGTCAAATATACAGAAGCAACTGTGGAACCTAACAAAACTGCTGGCCATTTCAAATAGGCAAAACCCAAGCAATAAAAATATTTGGCCAACGGTTTGAAAATTTTCATTTGCCAACCGTTACCCGACGAACCATTTGCCAACAAAAAACGACCTCGTACCATCCAAAATTGAGGTTCACCAACTTACAATTTTCCAAACGTATGCCATAAATCACCAACGATGTGCCAGGTACCTGTTCTACTAGGACATCACCAAAATTTGGTTCGTAATATTTTAAGGTAGCTGTGTCTTGTTACTGATACAATTGCCATTGCCGTTTTTCTTGTAAAGTTAGGGTATTTTATTGATTCTTCGATAATGAACTAATCTAAATTTACATTTTTTTTACTGGCTGGGCTTGATTTAAAGCAAATCAGGATAGACATGGATTATAGTTAGCGATTAATTAACAAGCAATATACTTCTATCTACCTGGTTCGCATTTTTGCTTTGAAGCAACCGAGTGCATATGCCGCGCAAGTTAATGGATGGAATGAAATTATTTTTTTTTTCTGTTGCACGGCACTTGGACATTTTACCTCCTTATGCACGACGACCGGCGTCGTCGAGTTGTCGTCCACGCTGATGAAAATGTTGGGGCACTCGTCCAGTGTGGTGTCATTCTCCTTGCCCTCGATGAAGCTGGTGTTGACCATCGCCACCATGGTGACATTAAGATTGACGCGCTGGGTATACTGGATACCCAGGCCCAAGAATGTAAGCAGGGTCAAGACATAGCGAGCAGGTATTCGTTCTGAAAAAGAAATAAAAGAACAGCAATTAGGATACTGTACAATTTAAGCTATGTACTAAAATATCAGTGTTGTACCACGTTCAGACTAAAAGATTAAGAATCTTAGCTTAAGAGGAGTCTTCACTCACTTGAAAACATCCACTCGCTAATGTTAAACCTATGGCCAGGTTGTTTTCGAATTTCTCGTTTAGATTTGAATATTTTTAAACGATTTTTTTTTTTTTTTTTTTTTTTTTTTTTTGCATAAGATAGCTGAGGTCGATCCCTAATATGGCTATTTTTTACTTTTTCGATTTCAGTTGCAGATTTTTTTTAATAAAGGTACTTTCTTTTACGGAACCTGTTTTGAAAGTGAAAGTACCTTTATTAAAAAAATCTGCAACTGAAATCGAAAAAGTAAAAAATAGCTATATTAGGGATCGACCTCAGCTATCTTATGCAAAAAAAAAAAAAAAAAAAAAAAAAAAAAAAAAAAAATTTCAAAGTTAAACGAGAAATTCGAAAACAACTTCGTCATAGGATTAACATTAGCGAGCGGGTGTTTTCAAGTGAGTGAAGACTCCCCTTAAGAGGAGGATTCTACTTCTTTGGCCTAAAGTTCCAGTGATTTTTACGATTTTTTCTCGGTTACATAGAAAATATATATCACTTTCGAACTTTTTGCATTATATTTATTAACATTTCACTTATACATTTAGATTTTTGTCTGTAAAAAAAAAAAAAAAAAAAAGTGAATAATACGCCTAGTGCGATGGAAAGTACCTGAAGGTACACGCTCTTAAGTTCCAATCGGGCACCTGTTTTTCTCCGGTCACAAGCATCTGAAACAAATTGGGTCGCCAAATTATTAAAGGGCATTAACTACTTGGGTACATTTGACGACTGAGACTCGTCATCAGTATTGTCCACGGACACTATTCCAAATTTCTGGTGTGTCTGTTCTGTATGTTTTTTTTTTTTTTTTTTTTTTTTTTTTTTTGCTTGTTTTTTCAAATAAATCAGTACCTAAAGGGTGAAATTCTATGGAGCTTATAGCAACATTTAATTTTAAAAGTTTTGATAAAATGGCGATCATTTGAACAAAAAAGATAATTTTTCGCCTTTTTTTTTTTACCTCTTGCGAGCTTGAAAAAATAATTAATCGATGAAAATTACACTTTTCGGCGGTATAAGCTCTAGAAAAAACAATTATCTTTCTCTCTTTTTTAAAAATGAAGGAAATCGGTCGAATAGTTCTAGAAAAAAATGGTCGCCCAGTCTGAAAAATATGGTTTCGAGGAAAACAAGTTTACAGTTTTACACTAGCGTTACGGTCAACGAGCAAAAAAGATTGTAAGGAATTGGAATATACCAAAACCGCTTGAGGGAAACAATCTACACTCTTGAGAGATGCAAAAAATACAAATTTTAAAGAAGTATTTAGAAAACAAGAAAAGCTGAACTCATAAAAGTTAATAAATGCTTTCGGCAATGTTCGACAAATTAAGAACTTGTTCTTTCCTTTATTCTTAGGTTATTGTTCTTACGTTATTCTTACGTTAGTGTCGGAAATATTGTTACAAAATTTTGACACGAGTGTTGCAAATTGAATAACCTTCATCATAAAATTTTATCTGCCTTGTAATATACTTGAACATACGAAGTTAAGTCACCATAAGACCAAGAAAAATTGATACGACCCTAAGAAAATTATTGTAAATTGAATAACTTTCATAGTAAAATTCCATCCACCATTTAATATACTTGAATATACTGTGATAAAACTCATCATAAAATAAAGGTAAATTAACACAGTTGCCCTTAAGCAAGTTATTGTAAATTGCATACGCTTCACCAAAAAATGTCATTAAAATTAAAATTTCATTATAACTACATTATAATGAACTTTCAATACACGGAATTTAGACTCACCATAAACATAGGGTAAATTCATTGAGTACGTCTTTAAAGAAGTTATTGTAAGTTGCAGAATTTTAATCATAAAATGTTATATTATATTGAAACAAATAGAGTCCATAAGTTCATTCCCATTTCAAAAATTCATTTAAAAAATATCGAATATACATATCGGAATACGTTTTACACCACAAGACTTGTCAAAGTGTTGAATTTTTAAAAGGCAAAAGCAAACAATAGTTCAAATTGTCGGTTTTACCACAAAACTTCTGTATATTTGCCGAATCTTATGGTGAAAAGTGCACGCCGATGCGAGAATTTGTTAAATATGTGTGAATTTCTGAAATCTGAACGGGGTTATTGGATTCAGTAAACTTTTTGGTTTCTTTTACCATAAAAATTCATCCACTGCGAAAAGGGTCTGTGACTATCTTTGTAGATCTTCACATCCCTAGAGCTTTGGTAAAGCAAGTACGGGTACAGGAAACATGACTTATGGCCTACGACCCGGCTCCTTTCTGGGTGTCCGGATCCCGAAGATGTAAGTGGACTTTTACCCGTCCCCAAGTGAATAAGGAAAGGGCAGATGACGTCACTGTTGGTTCGCAAGAAAAACCTGTTCATTCTTTATGATTCCTACTGTACACATGAGATGGGGCGATTTGATTGGTCTATGTTAAACTAGTCTATGATATGATTGGCCTACATCGCCATAACGATTCCTGCAATGATCGCTACGACAAAAATGTAGCGGTAGATTGGTTGATAGAACTGTTTGTTTGTAAACATGCCCTTTCCTTATAAGTTATGGTCTCCCAAGAGTGTGGGGTCCACCATATATCGCAACGACCTATGTCGTCGATTCTTGGGAAAGTGGGAGTTGTCAGTAGGTGGCAACGCCCCCACCAGCCGTTAGTTTTTACAGGAACTCCGCTGGTCGAGCGCGTTATAAGGTCTCATGACCCTGGGTACGGCAGTTGACGGGCCTGATGGCACCCGTAGGCGCTTAGCGGTGCAGATCAGCTTTACCACAAAAATTCCGATCACTTGACAATTCTTATGGTGTAAAACGACTATATGACAATTTGTTAAATTTGTATGAATTTTTGGAATGGGAACCGAGTTGTTGGATTCATTGAACTTTTGGCTTTCTTTTTCCACAAAAATTCCGACTGTTTGACAAGTCTTGTGGTGAAAACCGTAAGCCGATATGACAATTTGTTAAATTTGTATGATTTTTTGAAATGTAAACGGAGTCATTGGCTTCATTGAATGTTTTTCTTTCTTTTACTACAAAAATTGTTGAATTACTACAAAAATTGTTACAAATCTATTTGATAAGTCTTATGGTGAAAACCGCAATACGATATGACAATTTGTTATTTTTCATATGAATTTGTGAAATGTGAACGGATTTATGGGACTCCTGTATCTGAATATACGTAATTAAAACTATGCCTATTGTTATTTTTCATATGAATTTGGGAAATGTGAACGGATTTATGCACTGCTGCAAAAAAAGTGTTGATTTTACAGTATAATACAGGCATCCTAGCTGCCAGTATTATACCGCAAAATTAACAGTAATAAACTGTACAATAAGCTGTAATACACTACCGTGCATAGTAATAAACAGTACAATAAGTAGTAATAAGCTACCGCGCATGAGCGGTAGCGTATTACTACTTATTTTACCGTTTATTACTGAATTTTACGGTATAATACTGGCAGCTGGCGTGCTAGTGTTATACTGTAACATCAACACTTTTTTTTTTTGTAGTGTGGGACTGCTGTATCTGAATATACGTAATTAAAACTCACCATAAAACCAAGGTACTTTCATAACCACCACTTCAGTCATATCAACAACACAGAAGATCCCGAACACTGTTAGTTGTGCACACAATTTCACATTACCATGCCAATCGAAAATTTTGTTAGAAAATTCTTCAAGTAAAAGAAAAATTTCGCTTCGTCTTCTTCAAGCACACTAACACCATTTATGTTTTGAAGTATTTCCTATTGTTTAGGTAATGCTCTTTGTTATTCGTGAATGGTCACATATTTCTGACAACGTTTCAAATAGCGTTATATCGCGCATCTTTATGTGAAAAACATGATGATTATTAATGTGCTGCCATTTGTCTTTTATATTCCCATCTACTCACCAGGCAATTTTTAACGCAAGAAAGATTTTCTGTATGTATAATACAAAAGGTAGAAAAAAAGTAGTTCGTTCTTTAACACCCGGTTACTATCTGTAAGGTACAATGAGTTTTTTTTCTGGCTGCAAAAGCGTCTTTTAGGTAGCTTTCAATTAAAAAAAAAAAAAAAAAAATCCCTGACGGCACGGGCTACAGGCACAGGTAGATTTCAAAGACGCAGACCGTGGGGCACCTGTTTGTTGGGAATTGCGGAAGAAATTACCTTTTTGCCATGATGCGGTAGTTGGAACCGTCCACTTCGAAACCTAACTTGTTTGAAAGCGGAGCCGGCAGGGATTTTTTTTTTTTTTCGCTATAAGGGTTGGTCCTATAAAAAACTTGTCAATATAAAAGTTTTAGATAATATTAATAGGATTTATAATAAATTTAAGCGGATTTGATACCTTGTGAACTCACGAAGTTATGAATTTTTTTCTTCTAAAACCCCCCTTCCCGCCCCCTTAAGGCAATTTTTAATTATATCAAAAATCTGTCATACATAAAATTTCGGCCCTTCTCCTAGAAGTAATAATAACTTCAAACGGATTCAATACGTATCATAATTAAGAAATTATGGTTTTTTCTGCTTTCACAAAAAGCCCCCCCCCCCCCCCCTGGTTCGATTTTGCCCATTAACGAACTTGACCGAGATTTTATGCCTCTTGATTTTATGTATCAGTTTCGAAAAAATGCGAGAGTTGGTACCGCCTACTTCGAAAAATAACTTGTTTGCAGGCGGAGCCGGCAGGGATTTTTTTGTTTTTAATTTTTTTTGCTATAACGGTTGGTCCTATAAAAAACTTGTCAATATAAAAGTTTTAGATAATATTAAGAGGATTAATAATAAACTTACGCGGATTTGATATCTTGTGAATTGACGAAGCTATGATTTTTTTCTTTTAAAACCCCCCTCCCCCCCCCTTGGGGCCATTTTTAATTATATCAAAAATCTGTCATACATAAATTTTCGGCCCTTTTCCTAGAAGTAATAATAACTTTAAACGGATTCGATACGTATTATAATTAAGAAATTATGAGTTTTTTTCTCTTTTAACAAAAAGTGTCCCCCCTCTCCCCTTTTGGTTCGATTTTGCCCATTAACGAACTTGACCGAGATTTTATGCCCCTTGATTTTATGTATCTGTTTGGAAGAGATTTGTGCAGAATTATTGCAGTTATCGTGCCCATAAAAAAAGTGACATAGATAGATAGATAGATAAAGTTTTGAACTGGGGTGATTTTGGGTTCTGGGAGTCATGATCGGCGTATATCTGCAATTTTTTTTTTTTTAAATTCCAACTTAGGGGAGAATGTAATAGGTAAGTATTTCTTACGAAATCTACCTAAAAGCTACCTATTGCAGCCGTTCGAAGGAAAGCAATTAAAAAAAAATTTGGTATATTTTCACAGATCATGACCCCCAGACCCCCAAACCACCCTGCGTTCATATGTTGATAATTGTTCATATTGACGTCGGTCAAAAATTACAAGCTTAAAATTATTTCACTTCATTATTTGAGTAGGCTGGACTGACACCACAATGTATCATTTTATATCTATAGAAATCGCTTACACAATGTAACAATTCATAAAATATTCAATACTTAATTAATTTAAAAGCATCTAATTAAAAATAAAAGCATATTTCTAAAGGAACTTTAAAGTTATTTACCGTGAAATCTTGACGGGTACTATTTAATATATTTAAATATGTGAAATTAAGGTCAGACAGATCTCAAATTCCTCTCGCTAATATTAAACATATAGGAATGGAATGTATTCTTATTTTTGAAATATATCATAAGGAAATTAATATTTTTGGCTTCTATTTTCTGTATACACTTCCTAAAGGATCTCTCTCTCGCTCCCTTTTTTTTTAGTAATCAAAATATATATGCTTAAAGTATTTGAAGTGTTCAAATTTTACTCACAGCTCGTACGATTTTAACAGAAAAACATTAAATTAAGCATATATTTTAGAAATATTTTGACAATTAAGAAAAAAAAAAGAGACATTATTTAAGAAGACTACAGAGAAAAAAAAGAAGTACAAAATATTAATTTCCTGAGGAGATATTAAAAAAAAAAAAAAAATGAACAATATAATAAAATACTAATACAATAATAAAATACTAATAAAAACAACTAATAAAAGTTATTTTAATTTATATTATAGTTGTTAATTTTACACCTTTAGCATTTAAAAGTAATAAAAAAAATGAATTCCACTCTCATGGATTTAACATTAGCGAGGGGAATTGGGGAGTTGAATGTCCAAGCCCCATAAAACCAAGGTAAATTAATACGACCCCAAGCATATTACTGTAAATTTACATTAAAAAACCTTCATAAAAAATTTCATCACGTTTTAATATAATTGAATATACGGAGATAAGACTCATCAATAGGTAAACGGTAAATAAAATTAGTACGACATTATCAACACCTTACGCGATGAGCATATTTTTTAAGAATTTGTAATCGTTTATCACCACTTTTTCAAATAATTTTTTTTCCTTATTTAATCGCAGAAATTCTCTGGTTGAATAAATCAAAATTTATAAATAACAATTATTGCTGGGAAGAATCAAGGATTCTGAGCACCTTATGAGTCACGTACACAGTACACGTGACGCTCGTCGCGAAGTAGCTAAGCAAGTTGTTGTAATTTGAATAAGCTTCATCGTAAAATTTCATCTATATTGTAATATATTTAACCCCTTAATCGCCGTGCCCGATACATTCACGGCCAGTGTAGGCTATTTTTTTAAAATTCAGATTGTTTGATTCTCACCAGTTTTTTAAAATAGTTGTAATTGGCTTTATCTTCGCATTATTTTATCTGCCATTAAGTAACCCGAATATTTCAAGTGTTATAAAATGTCTAACCCCATTCCTTTTCAGATGCGGCGATCATGTACGCTAATGGCCCCGGTGCATGTAAAATCCGTCGTGGGTGTAAAGTACTCCAAGTTACCTGTGAATTATACCTCTGGGGGTGCCTAGTCTGGTGAAGGTCTCGTCACCAGATCAAGGTTCTAAATTACGAGACCAACTCGAGTAGAGATGGCATAACGTATGGATGAGCGATGCAGCGAGCAAATAGTAAATACCCCAGCATCTCACATCCGTCCGGCATGACTTCGCTACACTGCGCAGTGCTAAACCGCCTCATCAAAAATCAATTAGCAACCGGCCAACTAAGAAAAAGCAATTAAAGCAACAAGACGCACTGAAGCCACATCGGCGTATAGATTTAACAAACACATCTCCAAGCGGAGAGCAGGCGAATCTTCGCCCCGTTGCCAGGTATCAACTCGTTAAGCTAGGCAAAAGCCTGGCAGGTAGGGGCCCGGTCAGCAGTATTAAAAAAAAAAAAAAAAAAAAAAAAACGAATATTTCGACTTTAAAAAATTGGTGGCAATCAAGCAATCTGAATTTTAAAAAAGTAGCCGACGATTATGGAGTTAAATATACGGAGTTAAGACTCATCATAAAATCAAGGTAAATTAATACAACTCTAAGCAAATTATTGTAAATTGAATAACCTTCACAAAAAGCTTCATCTACATTTTAATTTAATTAAATATACGGAGTAAGACTAGGTATCCTTATTCATGAAAGTAATTATGCATGAATAGGTCGTTTAAATAAGGCGAAAATTTCTATTAAAATTTTACGGGTGGAATTTTGCCCTGTTAGTAATCAGGCCCTGATAAAACCACCAATAAGACAAAATTAATGCATTCAGTATGGCCTTAACACCCACACGATAAGCGCATTTTACAGAATTTTTAATCTTTTATCACCGGTTTTTCGAATTAGAAATTTTTGCCTAGTTTAATGGTCGAAATATTACGATTGAATACGCAAAAATCTATACTAATAAAAGAAAGTTTCGCTCTGTGTGTTTGTTTTTCTGCGATGGCTAGCAAAATCTAGCCCACCTAGAAGTCTGAAAATTTAGGTGTGGGTGGATAGTCCAAGGTCTGGCCTGTGCACCTGAGTCTTAGAATTTTAATATTTTGATAATTACCCAACATATTAATTATAATCTCATTAAACATCGTATCAAAAATGCCATCTTTTAAATCGAAATGGCTAAAGAGAAGAACATCTGTTCCGGATTTGCAAGCGAAAATGAACGAATTCGAAATTATTTTACTAATTAGCGAATTTTAAGAAAACTAATTAAGATATCAATTTGAAAATTTCTGAGCATATGTAAAAAAAAAAATCTGCATCCGACTATGCGGTTTTCGAAAAATTCGACCAGTAATTTTTCTTAATTTAGGCAAAAATCTGCCGGCGCCAGTGAAAAAAATCCAAGAAATTTTCAGACAGGTATCGGCTTTTATTAAAAACTGAACTACAAAGAAATCTGTTTCTCTGGCCAATCCCTGCATTTAGTTTGCGAAAATAAAAGGAAATAATTGCCAATTTTTACTAATGAACAAAAATTTAGATAACGAATTAAGATCTAGATTTAAAATTGAGGATGAGAAGGTTTATACCATCTGCCGGCTATTTTAGCGTAGCGTCTTCGTTACGTTCTAATTATCAGAAAATTTTAATTCTTTTTTTAATGATCGCGTTAATATAGGTGAAGGTGGTTTTCTTGAACAAATTATTCGTTATATTTGCGGGTATGGGGAGGGAGGGGTTTAAGCTGCTCTGAGATTGCTATTATCAATAGCCCGAGCAGTCCCGGGCGGGTTAGCTAGTTTACAAATAAAAATTACTGGTGAAAAGAATCAAAGATTTTGAGCACCCTATGAGTCACGTATACATGGCGCTAGTGGGCGAAGGGGCTAAGCAAGTTATTGTAAATTGAATAAGCTTCATCGTAAAATTTCATCTACATTGTAATACATATAAATATGTGGAGTTAAGACTCAACATAAAACAAAGATAAATTAATACGACTCTAAGAAAATTATTGTAAATTGAATAACCTTCATAAAAAAAATATATATATATATATATATATACATATATATATATCTATTTCATTATAATATAATTGAATATGCGAAGAAAAGACTCACCGATAAATTTAAGCTAAATGAATTTAGTACGACCTTAAACCCTATGCGATGAGCGTATTTTACAGAATTTTAATCTGTTATTAACGGTTATAGAAATGTTTGCCTAGTTTAATCGCAGAAATGCTCTGACTGAATAAACCAAAATTTACTAATAAAAATTACTGGTACGAATATTCAAGGATTCTGAGTACCTTAAGAATCATGTATACGTTATGCTCGTCACGAAGGCGTTAACAGGCGGAGCCGTAACTTTTAAAAGAGATCAAATAAAAAATTTTGGTCACCACTATTTACTAACGAAAATTTTCGTTTTAGATTTATCTTGCAAATGTCGCAAAAATCCACATCGTAATACGTTCTTCTTGCAATTGTTGTAGTAATATGCCACGAAGATAATTAACACGTTGACGGACACTTGCGGCTATAGCCGTCAAAGCGAAGTTCACAATATGGCATGACGGCTGTAGCCGCCCAAAACGAAACGGTCGTTTTTAGACACTACGGCTATAGCAGCACAAATGTGCATTTACCGGCGTACAAGTAGAAAGAAGCCCAGTGTCATGTTTTGGAGACAATTTTTTAGGTTGAAGTTCGTTTTCCACCTGTTATACTGATTCTGTTATACGATAGCTGAGTTGCAGCTTCAGTATGCACGTGCAGGGTGGCTAGTGGTCAGGGAAAAATACAGTAAAAAAATGACATTTACCAGTATATTCTTATAGAAAAATTCAAATTGATTATTTGATCGAATAATCAACATAAATTTTTCTATAAGAATATACTGGTGTTTATCACTTTTTTTGACTGTATTTTCCCCTGACCACTAGCCACCCTGACGTGGTTGAGAAGGGAGTAGTGCAACCTAATTAAAGGTGATGAGGTGATGAATTAATCAAAATTAAGTTTATTTAAGCAGAAAGAGTAAAACTATACTTCTAATATTCTAAAAATTACAAAAACGTATATAGTGTCAATTTTCGAACTTCACTATTTCCTAGTGTCCGTCAACGTGTTAAAAAATAGTAGTGGCGGCAAAAACGAGACCGCTTCGAGGCCTGCGTTAACCCTTTCAGGGCAAAGTACTTATATTGCTAAAATATTGAAATGTATGAATGACACCAGAATTTACGGACAAATTTATTTGAAAATAAGTAAAAGCTTTTTTTTTCCCGTACATAATAAAAGGCAAATTTTATTAAAAAATTCTGATGTCATTGTGGCATTTGGGGATTACAATTAAGTGGTTTAAAATTATACCACCGTCCTACAAGCGATTAAGCAAGGGGTTATTGTAAGTTGAATAAGCGTCATTATAAAATTTCATCTACATTATAATATACTTTGAATGTACGGAGTTTAAGCTCACCATAAAACCAAGGTAAAATAATTAAGTACATCGTTAAACAAATTATTGTAAGTTGAATAACTTTAAAAAATAAAATGCCATTTACATTGCGCACAGAAAAAAATAAAACCCAATTTGGGTCGAAAGATTCTTAGGTATGTGCCCAAATTGGGCCATGCCTGTTTTGGTTACCACTATGTATCCATTTTGGGCACTATTAAATACCCATTTTCATTTTTTTTTTTTTTTTGAAAATGGGTATTTAACAGCGCCCAAAATGGATACACAGTGGTAACCAAAACAGGCATGGCCCAATTTGGACACATACCTAAGAATCTTTCGACCCAAATTGAGTTTTATTTTTTTCTGTGCAATGTATATTTGTATACACGAAATTTAAGACTCACCATAAAACCAAGGTACTTTCATAACCACTACTTCAGTCATATCAACAACTTAGAAGATCTGAACTCTGTTAGTTTTCTATTCACAATTTCACATTACCGTTCTAATCGAAATAACAAATTCATCAAGTAAAGAAAACATTGCGACGTGTTCTTGAAGTACACCATCATTTATTTTTTGAAGTATTCCCCTATTGTTTAGGTGACACTATTTGTTGTTGCTGAGTGATCACACATATGTGACAAAGGTTCAAATAGCGCTATTTTCCATATATGTACAAAAGGCTGATGATGAAGATGACACTTGTTTGTTACATGCCCTGCTACTCACCAGATAGTTTTAACGCTAGAAAGAATCTCCGTATGTAAATCTTCATAAGGTATGAAATTAAAATAAAAAAATAACTTGCACTTTAGAAACTAGAGAAAGGCCAATATTATGTTTTATTTTAACTAGATAATAAATGCTATTCACTTAATTTATATATATATATATATATATATATATATATATTGCAAAATTTAATATTCTATATCCTATTAAATTTATCATATAAAAAATTCCTTTTATTAATATTCCATTTACAACCCTAGTTTATTAAAATATTTCCTTTCTTAAAAATATTCCATTACTGTCTATATTTAAAACATTTTTTATCCCAATCTACTTAAATTCACTTTTTATTTCCCGGCAAATAAGATGTAAGAATCACATTTCATAAGAATATTTCTTCTTAGAAAAACCTATTTCCTTAAATTCTTTATTATATTAAATATTTCTTATTTATTCCCGCATTTAAATCTCTTTTATTTCTTCTAATCTGTGTAAATTCACCATTTTCCCTCTCCTAATAGTCTAAAAATTCATTTTTTAAAATTGTTTTCTCAATACGCAAAAGCTGAAACGTATCCTTTCAGTTTCCCGCGCTTTTTAATTTCTACGATGTTCTATCAAATCTTTTCCCGTCAAAAACTAGGAGAGGCCTCCCGCATAGCATGCACAGTCACAGTGACGTCATTGTGACGTCAATGTGAGTCACGTACGTCACGTCACATCTGTGACCAAAATGCCACGACTTTGTAACGTCACACTGTGACCAAAATGTGAACGTCTTGGAGATCTAAAGAAAACTTAAAATAAACTTTAGAACATCTTATAACATAAAGAAAATTACTTTTTGACAGCTTTAAAAATTTTTGTGACGTTGCAATGACGTCACTGCAAGTCGCATAAGTCACGTAAAACCTATGACCAAAATGCCAACACTCTGTGACTTCACGGTGTGATCGGAAAGTGAATTTGGAAAAAAAAACTCATAAAATATAGATTTGAATTATGTCATGTACCTAAATCATTAATAAAAATATTGTCACACACTATTTAAATATATTGAGTATTTCCAAAATAAAATAATAAATAAATATCTGTCTACATATATGAGGCAGATAATTTTTTACAATTTTCATTACCATTTTCATGAAATTTAACAAAATATACTATATAATACACAGGTAAAAATCCTTAAATAGAAATTTAGTTATTTATCGCGTTATAAGGAATTCGTGTCACGTGACGACCAGTTTTTCTCCTGTCTTTCACTGTCACGTCGGATATTCAAATCAAAACGCCGACTTTGACATTCTTTTCTGAAAGATCTTCTGCTTTTAACAAAAAATGGAAAAGGTTTTTCAATAACATAGTTTCTGAACAAAACACGAGCCAATTTCGTGTATTTCCGAGCAAAAATGAATTAAAAACATGTTATAAAGTATATGTCATTCCTATAGTAATTTATCCAAAACTAGCCAGTGCTTAGTAAGATGTCACCTCTATTAAATATATTGCTCTTTTCGATAGAGTGTAAAAAATGAAAAATTTTTACTTAGGAAATTTGATTGCAATTTAAATTTATATCGAAATTACTTTATAAAGCCTATTAAATCAATTATTATTTAAAATTTATCTTTACTTTTGACGTCTAAAGCAAATGCAATGGATTAAAAAATATATAAAAATGTAAATTTTCACAGATTATTTCTAAGAATACAAAACTCTCTTATAGCATCATTAGAAGTTCATTTTTCAGCCATATAAATTATAAAGGTTTTGAAATGTCTTTATTTAAATTATTTTCTTCCTATATCATTTGCGGTAAAGTTGGAAACATCTGCTAGCTGTTATTTTGTTGTGTTTAAACAATACTGCGCGCGCATATTGAAGGAAGACGATTTTTTCTCATTCGAAGTTAGGATAGGATTAGCGTGTGTTGCGTTGTTTTAAGTTTGTAGATTTATACTGTGTAAGTAAATTAACATTTTAAAGTGAACAATCTCCATTTTAACATCTCCCTGTGTCTAGCCGGGTGCGTTCATAAGGCCTGGGTGATATTTGATTTCTCAGATCTATGAACACACCTCTTCTGCTGGAATAATTTGAAAATTATTGTAGTGGATGTAGTCTAATTTTTCAATGAAAGGGAAGCAGATAAGGAGCATTCAATAGTAACACCTTTACCTATAGATCAGCAGGTAACTTGTAATGTCTTCGCAGTTTTGTTAATAGTGCATGTTTAGTACTAGTACATTTAATATTGCATTATTTAAAAGTTAAGATGTTTAAATTTTCTTTTAAAAAATCACTTGTATTAAATTTTATCTTTAATGTTTTAAATTTTTTTAAATAGACTATTTGGAAAAAAGCTTAAAGTATTTACTAACAATATGTTTTCTAAATGTAAAGTGTTATGTAAAGGAGGAATTTATTTAATGTTTTGCGTTTCTTAATCCAATTTTCATAGTTATTCATTATAATTAAAAACATTGCAATTTTTAAAACTATTAATATTTGATTTGCAATTTAATAATTTCGTTGCTAGTGTAGGTTTCCAGAAATAATTTTCCGGTATATTTGAAAAAAAATGTGACATTTTAATGCATTGAATAATTTATTTGTCGAGATATGTCAATGTTAGATGCACAAAAATAATAAATATTGATGAAACAATAAAATAACTGTTTAGTTAAGATAATTTTTCCAGCTGTGTTATCGAATGTTTTTACTGTAAAAATTGATATTTAAGTTCTGCATTTAGTATTCTATCAAAAACTATAAATAAAATAATTTGTAAAGAAAAAAAATATATAATTTTTTTTTTGGCATTTATGATCTTAAGTTCTATATTTCATTTACAAAGAAAACTGTTTTACTGCTTGATACAATGTTTATTATTTAATAATATCGCACAATAGGTATATCTATTATTTAAATTGATTCCTAATATAAATTTTTCAGAATGCTTATTTGAAAATGCATACTTATATTTTCTTTAAAGTTGTTCTCAAATCCAAAGTAGCTAATTTCTGGCATATTTCTGAATTCATTTTTATTCAGAAATACATGAAATTGGCAGGTGTTCTTATTCAGAAAAGGGTAGATGTGCCAGTAATGGACCGCCTTCCAGTAATGGGACACCTTCAATGTTTTTGGTTTACAAAAAAATAACCAATAAAAATTCAGCTTTATTTATTTCATTAATATGCTATATTTAAATTCTAGTTTTAAATGCAATCATAATATCAATTATCTATTACTTTTTGTGAGGTGTCCATTACTGGAATTTAGGGTGTTTTGATTTATTTCTGTTATTTACAATTAAATTTAGATTCACATTGGGAAATATGACTATGAGCATGGTTAAATATTGTTGGTAGAGTAATATAATATTAAAAAATGTTGAATATAACAATTATAACTATTAATTAAAAAATAATTGTTAAAGAAATTCCTTAAGGGTGTCCATTACTGGCACATCTACCCTATATATAATCGAATGGCGTTATCCATTTTTTGGTAACGGCAGATGATGTTTCAGAAAACACTATCAAAGTCGGTGTTTTGAACCAAATTTCCGACGCGCAGCGTCAGAAACGGGTAAAACGTGACCGACATTGATCTTAAGTATTACATTTATCTAAAAATGGAAAACGCTATTCATTCCAAATAGCTTTAATAATCAGGCATGCAAGTGCCATGCGCTTAAAAGTTTGTTCATAAATGTGTCAGAAAGTTTCGTGTTAACCGGTTTCTCAATCAGATGCAAAGTTTTAATTTGAATACGAGTTGCATCAATAAAAATGATTGCCGATCCAATCCTTATCGTCGATCTTATCCGTATTTGGTGAAATCTTGTTATCCGAATCTATGCGAAATCATTAATCAGGTTCGGTCGGGTTGTAGGCTTACAGATTTTTGTTGTTGTTGTTGTTGTTGGGTTAGGGTAAGAATACGGGTTGAATCAAAATATAATTTCAGTCAACCATCATTCATGTTCATGTTGACATTCAATCATGTTCAAGAAGTATATAACCGGATTCGTGTATGACTCTAGATCCGAGCCGACATCAGAAATTGTATCGTAACACAATTTCTGATAAAATCTGGTTACTCGGTCGTATGCAAGATTCTATTCCAAACAAGACTTACAGTAAAAACATTATACCCGACTCGAGTCAGATCGGGTTCACGAAAATCAGGTCACACGACAACTAATCCAAATCTATTCTGCAGCCAAACAGATCCAAAAAGATCGATCCGAAGTTTCTGGATTGGATTCGGGTAAAATCTGGTCACCCGACTCGGTGCAGTGTCGTCACAAATTTGAACCATAAAAAAATTTTGATCCGAACAATCCGTATAGGATTCGGGTAAAATCTGGTCACCCTATCCGATGCAGATTCGTCACATTTTTCACATTTAAGTCGCACGGTGACTTCACAAAGTAGTCACATTGTGAGGTTACAGAAAGCCTTGAAAACGGCCATAACGACCTCGCATTTACGTCACAATGACTTCACATCGACGTCACTTGACGTCACGACGACGGTTACAAAGTCACAGTGTGACTTCACAGTGACGTCGCTGTGACGTCACCATGCCTTACGGGCTATTTCTTCCATATTAATTCTCCGATAAAAATGAGTACGCAGCAAAAGTTGAATATGCATTGAGTAAAGGAGGTCACGTGTTACGAAATGTTTTCTTACGCACTCCTAGCTAAAACGAACCTGCTGTTCCAGTATGTTTTAACATAGAGAATTGCTAAGAGAGAGATTTTGGTCGTCAAAGGAGTGTTAAAATAAACTGTTGCTGGACGTCGAATTAGTATCTAATAAAAATGATGTTGTCCTATGGAGAGTTATTAATATTATCGTTATGTAAAGAGAGCATATCCACGGAATCTAAAGAGGATTGTGTTTAAATAAAATGGATTCCACTGTCATCGTGTTTTTCTCTTTTGCAATCTACATTTTTACTCGGCTGCTGATGAGTAAATTTCGAGTTCGACTGCAATTAATTTGGAGATGTTTGTCATCCTTTTTCTTCGACTGTTGCAGAATGCAACATATATATATATATATATATATATATATATACATTTTTTTTGGCATTAAGCTGGTGTTATCTACAGAAAACAATCGTTCTTTGCTTATAATTGTAGATTCCTGCCCTTGAAAAAGTGAATTACATTATAAGCTTTCATTTGTATTTATACTCTTGTTTTTTTTTTTTTTTCATTTGAATTAATAATATTTCATTTATTAGGACTACATAATTTAATTTGTAATTCGACTCTGCTATATGGTATTGAGATTTCATTGCGTATGGTCAATTTCTTATGTTTCAATGGTAAACGCGTAGCACAGTTTAAAATTCCCCTTCTGGAATTTACGTCAATAAACGGATATGTACTCGAAATCTTTGGTGCTGCCCTATATAGGATCTAAAGAATTTATATACACACCAAGTAATAGACGAAACATTATTTAAATTTAAAAACGCGTTCCGCAACTGAAAACGTGCTAATAGCAATTATTACTAACAGACAGTACTTTAATCGAATTCTTTTCAGTGTCTCTGTAAATGAACGATGATTCACACAATATTCTATAGTAGCCTCTCGTAATCCACCTCATTGATATATATCATGTCAATTTCAACATATTTGAAATAGTGAAACATTATTAAAATAAACCGCAAACGACTTTTCCCCTTAGATCGTAATGTAACGAAATTCTTGTGAGTTTCCCTGTAAAGTAACTATAAGCGCTATGCACATAATATTCTATAATATGCCTCTTGTGGTGCACCTCAGTGATACATATCCATTTCAATATGCTTGAAATAGTGTAATATCATTAAAATAAACAGCAAATGGTTTTTCTCCGTAGACACAAATGTGATGGAATTCTTTTGAGCGTCCCTGTAAATAAACTATAAGTGCTACACACTTATTTTCAATGCCGAACATTCCATTGTAAACCTTGATTGCAAGACAATCCGAGCATTTTTACGCGAGTTAGAGCACGGACAGACAGACAGACAAACCGAACTCATAAACTCTTTTCAACTACGTTGGAACCGATAAAATACATAATATTACTGCGTGTTGCACTTCTGAAAATCATTTTTAAGTTCGGGAAAGAATAATTACTTAATCTTATCCGATAATGTTACTGTAAATTATAAAATTCACAAAAAAAAAAAAAAAGTAGCGAAGTGAATAGAAAAGTGTTAAATCAATATCACCAATGTAATAAATCAATAAAGAAAACACTCCATAGAGTAAAGAACGCCTTAGCATAACAGACGCACACGATAAAACAAACATTGCCGCATGTAATACCATGTGCTTTTACCTTCTACAAATCTTTTCTTTTACTTTTTTTTTTATCTGATACGAGACATAGTGCCAAGTAGCAAGGTGCAGATTAAAGACCAAATTCCATTACTCCGACGTAAAGCGGATCTTTGGAGTTTTCTTTTGATGTTGTGTATGGTTATCATCCTTGCTTTGATTGTGTTTTGCGTATAGGAAATGACTATCTAGTGCAGTTTTTTTCAAAGTGGTGTACATGAAAAAGCTCTATGGGGGTACGCAAGGAATCTGTTCAATACAAAATATATGGCACGGAGTGACTAAATGAGTTAGTGAAACCAATCGACCCGATAACAAATTTAAAAGGGTAGGGATAAGTCTACAAAATATGAAAAATTTTCAGTGGATCAGACTGGGCCGAGTAATAAGTTATAAATGAGGTTCACGAGTCGATGCTATAAATTGACAACACCAGTATAGAAATTTAACACTTCCAGCGTAGAGATCTGCATCGGACAGTTACAACGTGCCTGAGCCCAGGCCGAATTTTTTTAGCAGATTTGGGGCGGGTCAGACTTAGGCTTACAATATTTTCTGCATATACACGGGCTGGGACGCACCTTGACTTAATTGTTCCGAGTAAGTGTCGGGCAGGCAATTTTGTTTTGTAGAAGAAGGTAGTGATAATGGGATTTTGTCGACGAAATCTTTGGAAATGTACTTGAATAAATTACACAGACATATTTTCAAAAATCTACCTTTTTTTATTACAGTTTCAAAAGTTATGACGTTTTTAACCATCTTTTTTTCTTTTATTGTAAACTACATTAATTTGTTTTTAATGAGCCGTTATTTGCATATCTAAGAGTCTAAGTGTTGCTATTTTGTATTCTATGAGTCCGAAATATACTGTAAAAATTCCCTATAAATATGTATGCAGTATTCTTTAAAAGAATCTTAATTGTTATGTTAAAGAAAATCGGAATTTTTTGTAGAAATTGAGTGGGAACAGGGCGGACCGTGAACCGGGAAAATATAAACGGCCCAGGGCTGAAATTTTAGTTTTTACACCGGATTGGCACGAGCCAATGCAGCTTTTGTTCGGGACGGGACGTGCCAAGCCTGGTAATTTCTACCCGTACATACCTCTAATTCATGTACACGCACTATGAAAAAAGACAAATGTTTCTTAATCTAGCAAAATATAAGAAAACCGCGAACGAAAGTACACAATAACCTCTTCCGAGTAACCTGGAATTCCAAATAGTGTTCTACTTACTACATACTTCTAATTCATGTACACGCACTATGAAAAAAAGCGAATGTTTCTTAATCTAGCAAAATATAAGAAAACATCGAACGAAAATACACAACAACCTCTTCCGAGTAACCTAGGATTCCAAATAGTGTTCTACTTACTACATACTTCTAATTCATGTACACGCACTATGAAAAAAGACAAATGTGTCTTAATCTAGCAAAATATAAGAAAAACCACAAACGAAATATAACACTATAACCCCTTCTGAGTAACCTAAGGATTCCAAATAGTGTTCTTTATCTTTAAAAATCTTAGAAACCGATATATTTTCAAGATTTAAAAAAGCATTTTTTAAAACTTAACATAATTTTTTTACGGGCGTTATATCGAGGTTCCGCAGGCAATTTTTTTATAAACGTATATATCCTCATGAGAAAAATATTCTGTAATTTTTTCAAAATTTTCTGAGAATGCGCTTATGGAGACCTTCCTTGTAAGTCTAAAGAACGCTTTTTGGAATTATGGGTAACTCGGAAGAAATTATTGTACATTTTCGTTCGTGGTTGTTTCATATTTTCGTAGAATTAGAAACATTTTTTTTTTTTTTTAAACAGGGATTTACTACTTTTACTTGATAAAGAAATTAAGGTAAATCATAACCCACAAAAACACAGTTTTCCAAATTTAATAAGAAACGTGAAATAAAGAAATGCACAGTTATTGTCATTTGTCACTATATACAAGAAATGTAACTAACGTATGCTATGATTTCATTGAATTGTGTTGATGTCTGCAGTCAAATCACGATTATGTTATTGCAAAAACATTATTTTCACCTCTTTCCCTCATCAATGCTCTCGTTGTTGAAAAAACAGTTTTACAGGTTTTGCATAGTGTTGCTGTTATTCGACATAAATAAATAAATAAAATAAAATAAAATAAAATTTTTCTTTGTTTGAGAATAAATGGACAGAAACTACAGTCATAAAACGGAAAACTATATTGGCAGCACAGTTGGCGAAAATCCCGCATAATTTCACGGAATTGATACTTAGATTGGAGGATTATGGATTATTTATAACTTTGAAGAATTTTCCGTGATTTGGATGGGGGGTGGAGAGAAATTAAAATTGGAAACGTTCCATGTTAATTGACGGGAAAATGTATGTCAAATGACTTTTTTTTATAGAATGCATCATGCATAGACTGAAATTTAACATAATAGTAAAAGAACTGAAACGGTTATTGAAAACGTTGTTTACTATGAAACGTAATTAAGCCTCCACCACAATACACTCGAAATTATCTAATTCAAACAAATCCGATACTCGATAAAGTGAAGGAGGTTTGAACACAGCAGATAAAGTAAATATTGCAATCGAGTGTAATAACACGTGCTTTTACGTTCTACAAATCAACTTTTTATCTGATCTGGGAAGACAGGTTCCAAGATGTGCATTAAACTGCGCGAGGTCGTTCAAAATAAAAGAACTTTCTTGAAAGATTGTATTTGTTAAAAAATTATTAATCGACTATTTTGTTAGTTTGTGTTTTTTTTTTCATTATACAGCGTGTCTTGTCACCATTATAAAATGCTATAACTCATGAAGATGATATAGATGGCTGCGGTTTTTTGAAAAATCTTTGTTAGTGTCTAAAGTTTTTGATTCACAACACTTCAACATGTTCGTCTATAGTTATACTCAATAACTCACTATCTCAAAACGATACTTTAACTTCTGCCGCACACTAATTTGAAGACAGAGTTTGGAAACTTTCGGATCATTTTAGCTTGGACGGAGAATTTTCCGTTGTTTGGGAAAAAATGGACAAAAATTCCAGTCATAAAACAAAAAAAATATATTGGCAGCACAGTTGCCGGAAATCCTGCGTGATCACGAAATCCATGAAATCTTGCAGCTTAGTTTGGAAATTTTTGGAACATGTTTAGCTGGGACTGGAGAAGTTTCCGTTGTTTGAGAATACAAATAGGCAAAAACTCCAGTTATAAAACGAAAAAATTATTGGGAGCACAGTTGCCGGAAATCTTGCGTAATTTCACGGAAACGATACTTATCTAAAATGATTATGGAGAATTTTTAACTTTCAAGAATTTTCTCTGATTTTTGGGGAAAAGGTACATCGAAATTTGAAACGTTCGATGTTAATTAACGGAAAAATGTATGTCAATTGATTTTTTTTTATATATATATAAAACGTATCATGTAAAGGTAGAAATTTGACATAATAGTAAAAGAGCTGAATCGGTTATGGAAAAGTTTGTTACTAAGAAACGTAATTAAACCTCCACCACAATATACTCGAAATTATCTAATTCAAATAAATCCGACACTCGATAAAGTGAAGGAGGCTTGAACACAGCAGATAAAATAAATATTGCAACCGCGTGATAACACATGCTTTTACGTTCTACAAATCAACTTTTTAACTGATCTGAAGAGACAGGTTCCAAGATGTGCATTAGATTGGGCGAAGTCGTTCGAAAAAAGGAACTTTCTTAAAAGATTGTATTTGTTAAGGATTTCTGAACTTACTATTTTGTTAGTCTGTTATTTTTACCATTATACAGCGTGTCTCTAATGTCCTGTTACCGTTATAAAATGTTATAACCTCATGAAGTATTTGATACAGATGTACAGATGGTTAAGGTTTTTTGTAAAAGCTTCTTTAGTGTTTAAAATTTGTACATCAACACTCACGAAACTTGAACATGTGAGTGCGCCTAATACACTGTTGTCCAAAAATTAAGTGTCAGTGACCGGGTGCTTTCACTTTTTACACGATTTGTCAAACATCGACTGAAATTCTTGACGAATTGCCCTTGAACTTCGAGGATGTAAAGCACATGTTTGACTTCAAGAACAGTAGAAACAGCATACTGCAATTTAAAAAATAACATATTGAATATTTGATGAGGTATGGGCATTTGTATGAAATAATTTTTAACTGCGCATGCGCGAATTATACCAAAGATTATTTTTCATAGTTTTGTAGTCAATTTTGTAGAGCAACTCGTATAAAAAGACCAGTCAAATATCGTGAAAACTCAGAAATAGATCAGCAATACAGTGAGCTAATTGACAAATTGGGCGAGGGGGATCCCTTATCATCCAGTTGGATTTCCCCCTCAATTTGTCAATTAACTCACTGTATTGCCGATAACTTTCTGAGTTTTCAAGAAATTTGACTGGTCGTTTTACATGAGTTACCCTATAGAATTGACTACCAAATCATGAAAAGTAATCTTTGGTATAATTCACGCATGCGCAGTTAAAATTTATTTCATACAAACGTCCATATCTCAGCAAATATTCAATATAATAATTTTTAATTGTAGTATACTGTTTCTACTGTTCTTGAAGTAAAATAGGTGCTTTACATCCTCGAAGTTCAAGGACAGTTTGTCAAGAATTTCAGTAGATATTCGACAATCCGTGTAAAAAGCGAAAGCGTCCGATCACTGCCCCTTAAATTTTGGGCAGCAGTGTATTTACCCTCAATATCTCAAAAATATACTTTAATTTCTGCCATGAATTCGCATTAAAAATTCCCTACACAGTAAATAAATACAAAGATTTCTTAATCTACGAAAATATAACATAACCACGGACAAAAATATACACTGGAAAAAAAAAAATTGTTGATTTTACAGTATAATACTGGCACCCCAGCTGTCAGTATTATACCGTAAAATTAACAGTAATAAACAGTAAAATAAGCATCAATACGCTGCCACGCATGTGCGGCAACGTATTACTGTAAAATCAACATTTTTTTTTTTTGCAGTGTACAATAACCTTTCCCAAGTTACACATGATTCTGAGAAAACGTTCTTAATTTTTAGAAATAGCAGAAAACAACATATTTTCGAGATTTAAAGAAGCATTTATAAAAACAAAATTTCTGTTGCTGCCACTGATTTTCGAAACCTTTCTGAATAGTTTATACAGTGTATTAATCAGTTTTCTCAAACCTGAATATCTGATTTTAGGATGGCTTTAGGAACATTTTCAACTGCGTAACTCAAACTCAAATTATACATAGAAGAGTAGCAAAATATTAAATTCAATGTTAATGTTAATGCTGTTAATTTAACATGTTTGTCTTTAAAACATGTTCAAAATGTTTACTTGAGAATGGATAGTATCCAAAAAACCTATATTCCTGCTTGAGAAAACTGGTTATTACACTTTAAAAACTACTCGGAAACGTTTCCGGAAATCAGGAGTAGCAAAAAAAACTTTGTTTTTATAAATGCTTCTTTAAATCTCGAAAATATATTGGTTTCTAAGGTTTCTAAAGATAAAGAACGCTTTTCGGATTCGTGGGGAATTTGGAAAAGGTTATTGCATATTCTCGTTCGTGGCTATATTAGATTTTCCTAGATTAAGAAACATTTGTCTTTAAGACTACAATATTTTACATGTATTGGGTTCTTCGGAAAGTTTGTGCCGGTTGGGAAAATCAATTCGTACCTGAAAATTCTATCATTTAGTTATCAGACATTGATTCCGATATCTAATATCTAATAATTAACGGTCTGGTTGAAAATTTTAGAAACGTATTCCTGTTAAAAAAAAGTTCATAGCAATAAATAATAAACAGTAAATAAACAATAAATAAAATTATGAAACAATATCAATAAATAAACAGTTAAATAAGCAGTAACACGCTGTCAAAATAAAAAAAATATATTTAAATAAGTTAATAATAAGAAATAAAATTTTGGTTGGTACTGAAACCTCCGAAGTTGTCAGGTACCTTTGAATAGACCAATTATTATTATTATTATTATTATTATTATTATTATTATTATTATTATTACACTGCAAAAAAAGTGTTGATTTTAAGTATAATACTGGCAGCTGGGATGCCAGTATTATACTGTAAAATTACACTTTTTTTTTTTTTTTTTTTTTTTTTTTTTTGCAGTGCAAATATTTTAGAAGTACTTTTTACTATAAATATTACCGATTTTTACTATAAAAACAGCAGTTTTAGTATATAGGTTTTTCAGATGACATTGTGTCAGAAAACGATATATCTATATTCGCTTAAAATAAACAACTAAATAAATAAACTTGTCATCACAATTTCGAGGGTGTAAGGAATAATTATTTTTAAATGTGTGTTACAGATAAATTTTAATTTACCTCTTTACTTCCTATTCGTAGTAACAGGACATTGCTACAAATAAATAATGCATGTTTTCATGCAAAAAGTTTGCAAAATATTTTGAGGAATTCCAACTCAGATTCGCAAGAATCGATCAATTTTTTCAATTTCCCTTTAAAAGTAAAGCATCTTTAAGAAATAATATCAAAGTCCAGGGCTTAGAACTAATTTTCGAGACATTGTAATAACAACAAGTTGGAATTTGAACGTCAGACGTGACAAATGAGGTGTGTTCGTACTATAGCTAGTTATATTAAATATTCAGATCTTGATGATTTTTAATTCTGTGAAATGAATTATATCGTCTGCAGATTAATTTCTGTCATAAAATAAGTATCTCGGTCGCTTGACGGTTAAACCTCGGAAGCACCTATAACAAGAAAACACCGATTAAAAAAAAAAAATCAAACTTCTTAATAAATATTTGTATTAATATCTTCTAAAATTTTGATTCGATTTTCATAAAATTTGAAATGTCTCGACAAAACTCTGCAAAGATAATATATCTTAAATTTCAAACCATTCGTTTGGGTAGTTTTTGCGTTGTTATATGCGGACAGACATACGGACGGACGGACAGACCGACGGACCAGACGACGACAATAGGTGCTACGTATTTATATAATTACGAACGCACCTAAAAAGTGTTCATCAGGTAAGTAATTAACTATAATATTCACGGGAAATAAAAAACGCTGTCAAATTCCTTGGCATCTCAACGAAAATATATGAAAACTTCGCAGAGCAATTATTTTGTAATTGGGAAAAAAAGAATCATGTTTTTACATGGAAAAAAAAGTTATACAATTGTAAATATGTAATTTTCGAGATAAAACAGGGGGAATGTATGACCTTGAATAAAAGTTACGCCTTTAAAAAGCCTTGAATCTAACATACATACAGTTTACGCACAAGACTCAAAAAATGAACCGGAACATTATATAACTGTCCTCCACGAATGATAAATGTCTTGTATTTTTTAAGGTTTAAAGGGACAGTTTGGGATTTCTCACCGATCGCAAATTCCCATGTCAGTCTATGGAGAAATTTAAGCACGAGATGCTCTTTACCTAATACAATCATCAAAATTTAAGTTTTCAAAATCAGAAATCTGATATACGATACGCATGTACCAGAGATGAGTTCGTGACCTTTTTTCGAATCCCGATACCGCCCAAGGCTGTAAGATTTTGTATTATCAGAGCCTGAGCAAGGTATCGAAACCACGTAGTAAAAAAATGTTAACTCTTTCGGGTCTGATTTTTTTTTTTTTTTTTTTTTTCAGTTTTGGAAAAATTCACTGAAAATACAAAGAGGAAAATATATAATCAAACAAATTTTCAATTAAAAATAATTTATATTTTTTTTATAAATAGGATTTTTTTCTTATTTTCAAATTTCAACCAATATTTTGTTTTATAGAGATGTATATTAAATTGTTAATAGAATATTTTATTTTTGTTTCAGAAACAATAAAATAGTTTTTGTGAGACTGTAAGGAAAAAAAAAACACTTTATATATAGAGCGGTTTTGCCACATACAAAGGGGCTTTTTTTTCCCGTAGACATTGACAAAGCGGTTTTCAGTGTTTATCGAGTTGGTTCACAATTCCCAATCACGGCAATTTTTGTTAATTTTATACAAAGTGTTCATTTCATACGTTTTCAATTCCAAAAATATCAAATTTTAATTATTTTTAAACAAAAAAGTATCTCTGAAATGTTACAAATAATACAGTAAAATCACTTGTTAACTTTAAATAAAGTATAATTACTGCGTAAAGTGATGAAAACATAACACAAAAGGCTTAACACTTCTTTGCATGAGTTTTTCTTTTACAATTGTGTTTTTTATACATATATTAAATATTAGACACCAGAAATTTTAATATAGATTTTTAACTTTGTTCAGCAAAGCAACATAGTTCACTGGAAATTTACTGGATTAGTATTTCTATATAAATATAGTGGTGGCGAAGAAGTTGATTTATTTATTAAAAGTTAAATAAACAGAGATGGAAATTTACATCACTATGCAATTAAGGGTTAAAAATACCTTTAAATATACACATTACATATGTTTCATGCGCTTAAACGGCGACTTCTTCAAGATCAAAATGATAAATAAACTATTTTCGCAAAGTTTTTGAAAATAATAAACACAAATCACGAGATCACATGTCTAATGTAAGCAGGTGCTTAAATTGGTCAAACTGGAAAACGTGAAAAGTATTTTATTCGATGAAAAGTATTAAAAGTATTTTATTGCTTTTTTAATTTATAAATCATCGCGTGCCAAATTTTAGGTAATTTAAAAGAAGCTGATTCGTTGCATATGTTCTCGTATTGCTAATATATTTCTGAGATTTCAGAGATACTTAAGATAATTCATTTCAGATATGCTTTTTTGTTTAGAAATAACTAAAATTTGATATTTTTGGAATTGAAAACTTATAAAATTATTCAAGGATAATGGATGGGAAATAAACTCTTGATGGAAAAATTATTTTACTATTCTTAAAATCAATCTGCAAAAGTTCTATTCTATTGGTGCAGAAGCTTTTTTTTTTTTTTTTTTTTTTTTTTTTTAAACATGGACTTTTATTCAACCAAACACTGCTAACTGTCAAACTGACACCTGAGCGTAGGTAAACCCAACGTTTCTCACTTTTTAAATGCCTACAAAAAAGGAATATACCGACGATTTTGCAAGATATAGCGGAATTTTAACTTTACAAAACGAAAATGTTGAAAATAATAAAAATTTCAAAAACCATACATCGGTATCAAAAACCAATTAATTTAAAAAATAAAATAAATAAAATTTTAGGCTCAGAATATTGCTCACAAGACGAAAAAAAATTAGAACAATATAAAAAAATTGAAAAAAAAAAAAGATTGCTCTTCAGCATAGCTGAAACCCTTTCATGGAACACCTTTTAAAATCCACTGCTCTAGACAAACTGTAAAGCAAGTTTCACGGCACGGCTCGTTTCATTGCTCATTGCAGCCTGTCAAACACGTTTCACTGTACAGTTGAGATTCTGCGGTAGAAATGAGTTCCGGCTCTTTTTTCGGAGCCCAAGTCCGTCCGAGCCCCAAGATTTGAAATCTGAGCCCACCAGAGCCCGAAAAGTTTTTGGCCTCATCAGAGCTCCAGCCCTGTATCGAAATCAAGCAACAGGATATTGTAAATAATATTTTTAAATTGTTTCCAGATTAATTTTCTTATTTAAAAATCTCCTTTTAGATAGAAATAACTGTTAATTATAAGCACTACGCGAAAGACCGAATATGTTCCAACATGCCTTTTTTTTTTTTTTTTTTTTTTTTTTTTACGGAAAATTGATTGGTGCCATTAAAAATTGCAACTACGCTGTTAAAAATGTACAGCAAACTGTCCAGTCATTTGACCGTTTTTATAGAAAACGGCTACATAATCGTAATTTAACCCCTTAATCGTCGTGCCCGAGACATTCACGGGCAGCGTAGGTTACGCCTGTTTTATTCAAATTGTTTGATTCCCACCAATTTTTTAAAACAGTTTTATTGACTTTATTCTTGCATTATCTTATCTGTCTATTAAATAAGACGAACATTTCTACTTAAAAAAACTGGTGGTAATCAAGCAATCTGAATTTTTAAAAAGTAGCCTACACTTAAAGTGCGCGACAATTAAGGGGTTAAGTCTACTTCGAACATAAAATTGCCCATATTATGGTCAGAATATTGTTAAATTACGGTTACGTAAACGTTTTCTATAAAAAAGGTCAAATGACTGGGCAGTTTGCTGCAAATTTTTAACAGTGTATAATGCTTTTTCCGAGTATTATTTAAGTATTTTATTATTATTTTTTTTTATGAGGTTGGTTCAGAAACATGTTGTTTTACATGGACTGTCATTCAAGCAAACACCGCTAACTACCAAAGCCGCACCTTTATCACTCTTCAAATGCACAGCATTGAAAGCATATTTTGAAAATTACAAAAATTTCAAAAACCCTACGTAGGTATCAAAACCCAATTAATTAATATATATATATATATATATATATATATATATATATATATATATATATATATATAGACTCAAAATATTTTCAGAACACGAAAAATAAAAATTTCCAACAATATAAAAATTTGGATATACATAACAATTTTTTTTTTTTTTTTCATCATTCACTCATTTTTGTTTTTACCTGTTTTTCTTACTTTTCCGATAAATTTAGTTTTAAAAACGGGGCTAGCTAGGCGTGAGGTAAGAAAAAAAACATATATGATTTTTCATGCTGTGGGACTTCTCTCGACTTTTCATGCTGTGCTATTACTAGGAGATTTTTAAATTAAAATTTATTTTATAAGATGCTTCTTTAAAATCACTAGTGTTCCACATGATTCTTTATTAGAGGCGGCGTCAAATTTTCGGCTCCTTTCGCTGTAAAATATTTTGATAGGCCTATTTCAGGAAAATGCAATTCTAAATTTACGATGATTTATTCTTTTTTTCTGAAATTATTTTTCACATCGAGCTCTGCATAGTAGGGAGCCTTATGGCTCACATTGTAATTGATGTGTCTGTGCATCTTATAAGACTTCTGTATATCGTTGATCTTTACCAGTGTTGTCAGTATGGCCTTTTTTATTCAGAAAATCCGAATTCATACTAGAAATTCCGAATAATGATTTTCTCATCATTTAATGACAGACATTTTAGGATTACTTAAAGTAAAAATCCTTCTTTTGGAATTTACGGTGTGAATTCAGATAAAAAAGGAGGCCAGACTGGCAGCGTTGCCTCCTATTATAATGAGGTAATATTGTTCTTTATTTCCAGACATGTGAATAATGGCGACCACTGTCTAGTGGCGAATTATGTTTGCTCCTAGATGAGGTGCGTCCGCGCTTACTAAAGATTGGACAGTCCTGCTTTATATCACAAGACTAAGAAAGAGAATTTGAAATCGGTAAAATTTCTTTAATTTCTTTAAATCTTTAAAAACTAATAAGAAGAAAGAGAGCGACGAATATCTTTGCATGGAATTCATTTCCTCAAATGAAAAAAAAAAAAAATTGCTTTATAAAAACCTCTGAACTTGCAAAATTTATCGAGTATGGCCAGTATCACTGCAGGATATTCTCGAGGACCAACTTTATGTTCCGAGTTATGAAAATGCCTCTTCTTTGATGCTTTTGGGAGCAATATGTAACAAGGGTAAATTGCCTCTCGTTTTTGTAAAAAAAAAAAAAAAAAAAAAAAAAGAAAGAAAGAAAGAAAAAGAAAAAAAAAAGAAAATAGCTGAGCTTTAAAAAACTGAGATTACAGAAAGAGTTTTGCACCCCAGGGTTGGACAAATGCTCGGTGGGTGAGGACTACTATCAACAAGACGGGGCACCAGCTAATACCTCAAAAATAGTCCAAAAGCGGTGCAGTGAGAATTTAGCTTACTTTTTAAAATAAAGATGAATGTCCTCCTCAGTCCCCAGATTTAATCCCCCAAAGTTATTTTTCATGGGGTTACATGTTATCCAAATTAAACAAATACAGGGTCACTAATCTGATCTATTTGAAAAAATGTCCTTAGGAAAATAGGGGATGAAATACACATGGATGGAATGCGTGTCGCTTGTAGTGGATTTGAAAAAATAATCAAAGCTGTAAAATAAATTCACAAAGGGAAAAATCCCAAAGAACATGTAAATACTGTTAATTGCTTTATGTTTATTTTCCGCGCAACATGGTTTTGCGTGATTTATATTTTAGTTATAAACAAAAATTTACTATTGTAAGAGAATTTATTGTCTAACCTGCAGATCGCGTATTTATAACAAAATTATGAAAAACATTGTTTGCCTATACAGCACATGAAATTACAATGGGAATTACATGAAAAAGATTTATGTAAAAGAAAATAATATGAGTTTACAAAAAAAAAAAAAGAAAGAAAGAAAAAAAAAAGAAAGAAAAAAATCCTTGTTTTTGAACGAAAAAAAAGAAAATTTTGAGATCACATTAAATTATGTTACTTTCTATATAAAATATGAGAGAGAGTATGACCTTGAATAAAAAAGTAACTCTCGAAAACCTTGAATTAAATAGACATGCTTTATATCACAAGACACAAGACACAGAAAGAGAACTCGAATATTATATAACTGTCATCCACGACTGAAAATTTCCTTATATTCATTAAATTGATCCACATAATGCGGCTACATGCAAGGATCCAAGTTTCGTTTTTACTGTTAGTAGCAATAGCAAGATGAGTAATTTTTGCTGATTGATCTTTGATAGCAAACCGGTTGTAACTAACTTCTGTCTAAGATAAGGAAAAATGTGTTCGATGACTTATAGTAATGGCTAGAATAGATTTGGAGTTTAACCTTTACTTGAAACAGTATCTAAATGCTGAATCTTTACTGTTTAAAATAAAGATTCAGCATTTAGAAACATATCTATTTATAGGTCAGATATCGTTTCGCAGGTTATTTATGTGTAGGTCAAAAGATGAGTTAACAATTTTCAACATTGTTAAAAAGTGTAAGACTGCAGTTTTTTAACCTATGAGTATATCAATCTATCAGTTACTCTATCTGTATGTCCACTCGACCGTTGACTTAATAAAAAAACTCAGACGTGATGATACCAGTAAAAAAGGCTCAGCACATTATGGTGGACTACAGTTACGATACCTGTTTAAAATGGCCATTAGCAAAAAGTTTCGATATAAGAATTTTTAGTAAGGGCCTAAAATAACGTGTAAAAAAAAAGAATATTGTCAGTAAAACAACAGCGGAGTATAAAATACAAATCTGGAAGGTTAGGCAAACATAAAAAAAATAAATAAATACCTTTATAGAATGGTAATCTATTATCTAAGAACAAAATTTTTAACGTTAAAAAAAGAAAAAGAAAAAAAAAAAAAAAAAAGAACAGAGTGAGGAGTGAGGTAAGCAAAAATTTTTTGTCGAGTATTTTAGCACTAGATTGACATCAGTTAAGTCATATATAAAATGTTGAAAGTTGTAGGCAAAAATTCCAAAAAGAAAATTTGTATAGATTACTCATTTCTTAAAAATATATTATTTTTAAAATAAAGATAAAGATACATGGAAATAAGAATTTGTTGTTAAGTATCCCAGCATTAGGTTAATATAATAACTACTAAGTCTAAATTAAAATGTTTGAAATTTTAAAGAAGATTTCTAAAAATGAAATATGTTCATTTTACTACAACACTTTTTCTGAAAACAAAATTTTAAACAGTTAAGAGAAAGAGAGAGAGAGAGAGATGTATTTGTTGTATTGTAACACTATATTAATAATAGTTCAGTCTAAAATAAATAAGCAAATAATTAATATTATTTGCATTACTGTAAATCACTTTCTAAAACGAAATGTTCAACAATGCAAGAGAGAGACAAAAGTAACAATTTAGGCAAAAGTTTAAAAAATAAAATACGTTCACATCACTACAACACATTTTCTAAAAACAAAATTTAAAAAATATATATACAACAAAGAGAAAGAGAGAATTATAAGAGCTTGCTGTTGTATTGTGTAAACACTAGATTAATAGTAGTTAAGTCTAAAAAAATAAGTAAAAAATAAATATTGTTCGTAATTCTGTATAACATTTTCTAAAACGAAATTTTCAACAATAAAAAAGAGAGTAAGTAACAATTTAAGCAAAAATTCTAAAAATGAAATACGTTCACATCACTACAAAACTTTTTCTAAAAATATATATATATATATATATATATATATATATATATATATATATAAAGTGAGAAAAAGAGAGAGATAGAGAAGAAAGGTTTTTTTTCTTTTTTTTTTGTTAAGTATTGTAGTACTAGATTAATACCAATCAAGTCTAAAAGAAAAATAGTAAAAAAGAAATATCGTTCGCATCAGTGTAGTCTATTTTCTAAAAACAAAATTTTCAGCAATAAAAGAAACAGAGAGACGGAAGTAACAATTTAGTCAAGAGTTCTAAAAAATAAAATATGTTCACATCATTACAACACATTTTTTAGAAACAACAATAAAAAAAGAAGAACAAAAATAGAACAAAAGGAGAGAAGTGAGAATTTTTTGTTAAATATTGTAGTACTATATATTAATAAAAAACGAAATTTTCAACAATAAAAAAGAGAGTAAGTAACAATTTAAGCAAAAATTCTAAAAATGAAATACGTTCACATCACTACAAAACTTTTTCTAAATATATATATATATATATATATATAAAGTGAGAAAAAGAGAGAGATAGAGAAGAAAGGTTTTTTTTTTTCTTTTTTTTTGTTAAGTATTGTAGTACTAGATTAATACCAATCGAGTCTAAAAGAAAAATAGTAAAAAAGAAATATCGTTCGCATCTGCGTTATCTATTTTCTAAAAATAAAATTTTCAACAATAAAAGAAACAGAGAGACGGAAGTAACAATTTAGTCAAGAGTTCTAAAAAATAAAATATGTTCACATCACTACAACTCATTTTTTAGAAACAAAATTTTTAACAATACAAAAAGAAATTTAAAAAATAGAACAAAGAGAGAGAAGTGAGAATTTTTTGTTAAATGTTGTAGTACTAAAGATAAATAACAGTGAAGTCTAAAAAAAGATAATAATAAGTAAAAAAGAAATATTGTTTGCACTTCTGTAAATCCTTTTCTAAAACGAAATTTTCAACAATAAAAGAGGGAATAAGTAACAATTTAAGAAAAAATTCTAAAAATGAAATGCGTTCACATCGCTACAACAAATTTTCTAAAAAAAAAAAAAAAAAAAAAAATTAACAGTTAAAAAAAAAAGAACAAAGTGAGAAAGAGAGAGAGAAGTAAGATCATTATTATTATTTTTTTTTTAAGTATTGTAACACTAGATTAATAACAGTCAAGTCTAGAAGAAAAAAAGTAAAAAATAAACATCGTTCACATCAATGTAGTCTATTTTCTAAAAACAAAATTTTCAGCAATAAAAGAAACAGAGAGACGGAAGTAACAATTTAGTCAAGAGTTCTAAAAAATAAAATATGTTCTCATCATTACAACACATTTTTTAGAAACAACAATAAAAAAAGAAGAAAAAAAACAGAACAAAAGGAGAGAAGTGAGAATTTTTTGTTAAATATTGTAGTACTATATATTAATAACAGTAAAGTCTAAAAAAAAAAAAAAAAAAAAAAAAAAAAAATTCGTTCTCATTACTGTAATTTATTTTCTAAAAACAAAATTTTCAACAATAGAGAGAGAGAGAGAGAGAGAGAGACGAAAGTAACAATTTGTTGTCAAGTATTATAACACTTGATTAATTGCTGTTAAGTCAAAATGTTGTAAAAGTATTAAATAAGTAAAAAGGAAATAACCCCAAATTTAAACCTCAATTTAATGTAATCCAAAATTTTAAACAAAAGTTTCAATTGTGATCTAAGTATATTTATATCATCTATGTGATAAATTGTATATACATACTACATAGTGTGAAAACAAATTCATTTAAAAAAAATTCAGTTAGGAAACGCATAAAGAAGTAGAAAACTTCTCTTCACCAATTTCCATCAATAAGTGAAATTGTACTCGAATTCTTTTTGGCAGACCCCTGTATATGATTTTTAGAATTTATGTAAAAAATCAGTTACATTTAAAAACGCATACCACAATTGAAAACGCACTTTTATTGCTCATAGTCAAATAGCCAGTACTGTAATCGAATTTTTTTGTGTGTCCCTGTAAATGAACGGTAAATGCTATGCACGCCATATTCTATCGTAAGCATCTCATGGTGCACCTCATGGAAGTAAAAAAAAAAAAATCAATATATTTGAAATAGTGTAACATCACTAAAATATACTGCAAACGACTTTTCCTTATAGACCATAATTTAACAGAATTGTTTTGAGTGCCCTGTAAATGTATTATAAATGCGACACACTTCGTTTTCAATACCGAACATGACATAGTAAACCTCACTAATATATACCAATTACTTGGTAATCCGACTATATATACTCGAGTTAAAGCACGGACAGACGAATTCACAAATACCGTGTTGGAAAATGTTAAAAACTAAACTGAGTTAAATAAAAGAATGTAAAAAAAAAAAAAAAAAAAAAAAAAGACACAGAGAAGTAAGAATTTGTCGCTAAATATTGCAACACTAGATAATATTAGTTGCTATATGTGAAATAAATAAGTAAAAAAGGAAATAATCATTTCTCCTTACCTGCAATCCTATGTAGAAGAAGAACAAACTTGTTCCCCAAACTTCTTTCATAATATTTGTCATCCGAATTCATTTCCAGAAACCCCCAGCTCTCAATTCCAGTTCTGAAAAACCTCTCCATTTATATATAAAATATATAACCTTAAACCCCTTCTTCACAATGGAGAATTTTTCACACCATTCAAGCGAATGGTGAAACATTTGATGATTTATAGTGGGTTGTTTGTATTTAGAGGAAAAGGAACTGGCTTCTTTTGTTTAAAAAACTCTAGAATACCGAACGAAATCCTAAAATAAAGATTGGGCAATCGTGGAGAAAAAACAACTTTCACCCTTTCACACCAAGCTGTTTGTGAATGTTATTTTTTTGTGTCAAAGAAAGGTGATAACACAAATTCCGATTTTTTTCTTTTTTGTACAAAATAAATAATTATTTCAAAAGAAATACATAATATACTTCAGAAAATATACAACCGACTTACACGTCAACCAGGATTCTAACTCTCAGAATTTTCGATGAACATGAATAACTAATTTAAAAATGTGTGTAACTGATTTCAGAAAATTCATAGACGACCGGCACTTGAACTAGAATTCGAATTTTTAGAATTGTAAGCGAAATTTAATAACTAATTATTTAAAAGTCTGAATACCAGACTTTAGAAAATATACACTCGACTCAGACTTAAACCAGAATTCGAACTCCTGGAATACTCAGCAAAATTGAATAAGGTAATTATTTCAAAAAATGCGTAACCGACTTCAGGAAATATGCAACTGATTGTCGGGATTAGAACTCATGGAACTCTCAGCAAAAATCAATAAGTAATTATTTTTTAAAAAAAAACAATTTATTCACAGGATTCGAAATCATAAAATCCTCAGTAAAACTGAATTTTTTTTGAAAAATATATGCAATTTACTTCAGAAAATATACAACTTACTTCAATAAATATACAACAAACTCATACCTGATCCAGGATTTGACTTCCCGCAATCATCAACTAAACTGGTTAAGTAATTATTTTAAAAATATATATCGGACTTTAGAAAACATATAACCAACTTCCACCAGGATTCGAACTCTTGAAAGCCTCAGTGAAACTGAACAAGTGAGTTTTTTTCAAAAAATATATAATTGACTTCAGAAAATATATACAACCGATTCGCACCTCAACCAAGATTCAAGCTCTCAGAATTCTAAGCGAATTTGAATAAATATCTATTTTTAAAAATATATAGTTGACTTTAGTAAGTATATTGTCCAAACAGTTCAACCAGGATTCGAATTCTCGGAATCCTCATTGAAATTGAATATTAATTATTTCAAAAAACATGTATACCGACTTCATAAATTATGCAACCGACTCGCACTTGAATTAGCATTCGAACTCTAGAAATCCTCAGTGAAGCTGAATATGAAATAATTTCAAAAAATTTTAAAGAAAATACACAACCATCTCCACATATCAATTAGACTTCTAACTCTAAAAATTCTCAGGTGAACTCAACACTTATTTCAAAAACTATATAAGCGACTCTCGAAAATATACAACCGACTCACGCCTGAGCCTGAACCAGCATTGGAACTCTTGCAATACAAGCGTAACTGAATGCTATATCGGTATCTCAAACTTTACAGTGAAAGAGCAGGTTTCAAAATTTTATGATAAAACAGTCCATATACTTTAAAGTAATGTCAGCAAACTTTAAAAAAATACCCTTATTAGAACCCGAACTACAGCTGTTTTAACGGGCTGCAGCTGTTTTCATATTACCTGTCAACTGTTTGCAGCTGTGCAATTTTCGAAATGCTAAGACTTTGAAAAATATCTTTACAAAATTGTTCAAAATATGTCTTACTTTACGATTGTATCAGATGCAAGATATTTCATATAAAGATTTGATTTGAAATACATTGAAAACACTTATTATCATTATTATTGTAGTGGGTTATATGATATTTCCTACTTTTTTTCGCAGTTTGTTTTCGAAAAAAAATACTGCCATCTTAACAAAATTCTGTACTTAAATTTGCTAACACTATTACTGTTGACATGATATTAAAAATCGAAGTAAAAAATTCAAAAATAAAATACGAAAAACATTTTAAAGTTTGCAACAAAAATTTGACAGTTTATCTATTTATTTATTTTTTAATTTATTATTTTATTTAAATTAATTATTTTTAGCATTCGTTTAATAAAAATCAAAAATATGTTTAAATAAGTTTTGGTTGGTGTTGATAATAAATAAAGTTTTGGTTGGTATTGACCACGACTCCCACAAATGTTTTTTTTTTTTTTTTTTTTTTTTTTTTTTTATCTTTAAAAACTTCAGAATACAATATAATTTCAAAATTTAAAGAATCATTTATAAAAACAAAATTGCTTTTGTTGCAACCGATTCTCAGAAACGTATCCGACTTGTTTTTATAAGGCATGTATTAATCAGTTTTCTCAAACCGGAATATAGGTTTCTAAGATGATATCAATTCTCACTTAAACATTTTCAGCTGCGTAATCAAATTTATACATCCAAGAGTAACAAAATAATATTAATTTTAACGTTAATGTTAATGTTGTTACTTTATGATGTTTTCCGTAAAACATGTTTGTTGAACATGAAAATGTTTATTTGAGAATTTATAGTTTCCATAAAATATGTATTCCGTGTTGAGAAAACTGTTTAATACACTATAATAACTACTCGGATATGTTTACGAAAATCAGTGGTTAGCAAAAAAAAACTTTGTTTTTATAAATCGGTGATAAACTCAGTCAAAAAAGTTTTGTTTTAAAAAGAATTAGATTTGTTTGTTTACTAGAGCAAGGAAAATATTTTTTCTAAATGTAATTTGTATAAGACGCACGGACCATACAAAACTTCAAAAATTGTTTTAATTAAATATATATATACTAGG
Organism: Maratus michaelseni; assembly: GCA_963931845.1. Classification (NCBI taxonomy): domain Eukaryota; kingdom Metazoa; phylum Arthropoda; class Arachnida; order Araneae; family Salticidae; genus Maratus; species Maratus michaelseni. The sequence continues at coordinate 54,302,725 of OZ007598.1, read as the reverse complement.
GGGCCTACCCCCTGCGAGCTACGCTCGCCAACCCCCGCTCAAACTTCGAGGCCTCTAAAAGCATGCCGCGTGCTTTGTTTTAAAAATATTGGTAAATCTGTAATTGGGTTGCCATGCTTTTAACGTTTTAATGGGGCATTTTTTTTTTATTATCATGGCCTCATACACAGCTGTTGCGACAACTGACGACTGTTTTCGGGATTGATAAGTAAAATCAATTACAACTTGAAAACCAGCTTGTATAAAATGGTTGGGTTTAAATTGTGGCTACCTCTCGAACTTTTATAACAACGATCTGTATTCTATTCTTCCTTTGCGTTTAAGGATGAGAAAAATTCCATCTGCTTGTGAATAACATTAAGAATCACGGTATTGAAAAGTACTATGTTATAGATATTTTCAGTAAGGTTTTAATTTTCTCTCTATTTTAGTGCACCATCATGCATATTTTTATGTTATTTTAAATATGTAAATTATTTATTTTAATTAATATGTATATACGAATTTTCTAATAATTATTTATCATACAAAATTAATTAAATATTTTGTGCATGCATGCCTGCATTTATTCGGCATCAATTGATGAGATACTTAAACAAATTTGCTATTCGCGATAATTTTACACCAGGTTATGTCACTTGAATATTGTCCATAAGAAAATCGGGTACTTTTCCAATATAGGATCCTTTGCTTTTAGGTTTGGCGTAATTCGAGCTTCAAAAAGGGATAGATTCGTTAATATACATAGATTTGTTGCCAAAAGTTATAAAACAAACCCAATGAACTTTGGTGCTTTTCTATTATAGGGGTCTTGACGCTTTTTTAAAAAGCTTGGCGCAATTCGGGCATCAGAAAGTGAGATTTGGTACCAAATGACATAAATAGCCATGGAAACAAATTCGACGATTTTTTTGTTTATATGCGTATTTTTATTATACGTATGTTATTATTGTTTTTTTCTATACAAATTACTTCTGATTATATATAAAATAGGATAAATGACATTTTACGCTAAACAAATTGTATAAATATTTAAAAAATGCTTGTTTATACGAAATGACAAAGTGAATAGGTTGACAGAAAGTATGTTGCCAAATTTCATTTTCCGCCAAGGCTATTTTCCCTATTTCGTCAAGGCCCCATATACTGGAAAAGCACCGAACTTTTAGGCTTGTTTATACATGTATTTATATGTATATATACAACTTATTTATAATTGTCTTTCAATTTACCTCTTTTAGTACATAAAAATAAATAAATGGCTTCTTTATATTAAATAAATTGTATAAATATCGAAATAATTGCTTGTGTATATCAAAAAGCGAATAGATTGTTAGAATTCAATTCACCGAATTTCAATTGCTGAATTTCAATTCATCGCCAAGGTCACTTTCTGTATCTCGCGAAGGCCCCTAAATTGGAAAAGAAACGAAAATCATTTTAATATATAACGTAATTTACACCTTAAGTGTGTTTCCAGTATAGTAATTTAATTATTTGTAGTTTTTTCTTCTCTTTGTTATTTATGTGTAAACATATAATTCATTATTAAAAAAGTAATGCTACTGAAATATTCATTTGTTTTAAACTTTAATAGCATTTCTCTAATATATAGGGAGTATTTTTTTCTTGCTGCCAATAAAACAGAGAAAGGAGTAAATGTCATTTTACCATAATTGATGTCATATTCTCATTAAAATTGGAAAGAAAACCAAGCAGGATATTTTATTCTCCTTCCGTTCAGTTGGGCAATTATTACTTTATATATTCGTTTCAAATATCCGAATTAGTGAACTTTATAAATTCGCTTAATTAAATTTTACAAAAAAAATAACAAAATGATATCAATAAATAATAATTACTATTAATTCCTCCCCCCCCCCCCCTTTTCTTTTGCGTTTACATAAATGACGCCATTTGGACGAATTTATTCAAAATATTTTCAGTTAATAAATTAAATTAAATGCTGACAGACAATTGAATCCTGACGATAGAAATGTGATTTTTTTTTTCAAATTTTCCTGAAAAACATAATTTAATTACAATCTTGTCTTCATTATCGATTGAAATAAAAGATAAATTCAATTTCAATTTGAAAATGACGAATAAATAGAAATCAATATTCCCTATCGGGATCCTTTTCAATTTTTTTTTCCCTTTTTTGTCACAAAAAACTGAGTAATTAGTTGCCATCATTACAGAAATGTTATTAAAATTAGAAAAAAATTAATATCTCAAAAACTAATTCCAATTTCAAAATTCTATTACCAGTTTTGACATCCGCGGATTTTTATGGACAATTGGCATTAATTTCACCATCAAGCGTTTAATATTTTATTAAAAATAGCCCTGAAACATAATCAGTCGTTTAATCAGTCGTTTCATAAAATCGTTTCATAAATTCGTTTCATAAAATCGTTTCACAAATTCGTTTCATTAGGATTTTATATATATAGGGTAGATATATATTTTCACTAAAATGCTTCGAATAAATGCTTCTTTAAATCTCAAAACTTATATTGGTTTCTGAGGTTTCTAAAGATAAAGAACACTTTTCGGAATCGTGGGTAAAATTGGGTTTACATTGGAAATATTTGCAATGAAACACGAATATTGAAGAACTGTTGGCTTTTGCATTGGAAATATGTGCAAGAAATACCAATATTGAATAAGTGTTGGTTTTTCATTGGAAATATTTGCAGGAAATATCAATATTGGAGAATTATTGAATTTTTTATTGGAAATATTTGAAGGAAACCCCAATATTGAAGAAATATTAGATTTTGCATTTTAATGATTTGCAGGAAACACCAATATTGATGAAGTATTGGCTTTACATTGTTAGTAATTGCAATGAAACACCAACATTAAAGCAATATTGGCTTTACATTGGAAATATTTGCAGTGAAATATTTCTTACCAATTTTGCACCATTGTTGGCAAAATGTAAACCCCCAATGTTGACCAATACCGCCAATATTGGAAAAGATATAGCCAATTCAAACAATAATAACCCAATATTATTTTACTGTCCCAATATTGTTCTTGCCAATTTTGCACCATTATTGACAAAATGTAAACCCCCAATGTTGGCCAATATTGGAAAAGATATAGCCAATACAAACAATAATCACCCAATATTATTTTACTGTCCCAATATTGTTCTTGTCAATTTTGCACCATTACTGGCAAAATGTAAACCCCCAATGTTGACTAATATTGCCAAGATTGGAAAAGATATAGCCAATATAAACAATAATCTCCCAATTTTGTTTTACTTATTGGTGAGGAGTACCATATCAGTTTACAGGTTTTAACAGAGGCGAAACATCAATTTTCTAGGGAAAATAAATGACACAAAGTGCAAAAGTTTCGCTTAATAGGAAATTTCAAATGTTATTTCGAAACAACCGCTCAACATATTGGGGTGAGTAGCAGATAACAGATATGACGCAAAAGATTTCATACAATAGGGCAAATGCCCATACTGCAACAGAAGCAACCAAGTTTCGTTATCAGGTATTCGATTGTTGAATTATTTTACACTTTTATTGGAAATTGTTTATTTTTCACAGTAAGAAATTATCGATGTTTATTTAATTTATTTCATTTAAATGCATATATTTCATTTTTCTATCTTAAAATGAAGAAAGAAAAGTAAAAAATAATATAAATATGTTTCAGCAATGTAGGGTATGAAAATTGAGAATTTGTAAAAAAGAAAAAGAAAAGAAAAATCTCCTTTTTCTTTAAACGGAAAAAAAAGCTATATGACGTAAATATTTTAAAGTTGTAATCTAAAAATGTATTCACAAAATATGAAAAACACATTTGATATTCTTAGAGAATAATCAAATTTTTGAAAAAGAAATAGTAATAATCCTAAAAAGAAAAGAAAATCAGATATGAACAAAATTCATTATTTTCTTTAAAAGTAATTGATATATATATGAACCTCTAATTTAGAAAGTCATTTGGTACTTAAACAAACAGAAGACAAAATTGTATTTAATGAAATATAAAGAAATTAAAGTTACTAAAAACTTAACTTAATGACATAAAATTACTAAAAATTACGTATATTTAAATTATTTAAATGCAAAATTAAAATGAGCAGGTTGTGTAATTATTTCTTTAAAATTTTGTACAAGTGGGTCTAATAGATTCTGAAATAACAAGTTATAAAATGTTCGGTAACTCTTGTCATTTTAAAGGGTTACATTTCGGGTAGCCGGGCGCCAGTGATATATATACATATATAAATCTCTCTCTCTCTCTCTCTATATATATATATATATATATAACCATAAATGAAACATTACCATAACACTAACTTAAACTATGAAAAAATGATTAAGTATGTAATAATTAGTTGACAATGAAAGTATTCCCCAACACACTGAATATAGATTACCAAAAACTTATTTAAAAGAAGAAGAAATTAAATTAAAAATTGAATAAATGAAATTGAATGAATGAACTGAAATTCGTGGAATGTAGACAGAATTATCAAATCCCAAATGTCTTATATATATATATATATATATATATATACATATAAGTGTATATATATATGCATATGTGTAGATATATGTGTATTTATATGTGTGTGTGTATATATATACATGTATATATATCACTGGCGCCCGGCTAACCGAAAAGTACCTTTCAAAGATACCGGAACCCTTTAAGTTTATTATAATTCTTTTCACAATTCATTATATATTTAGAGCACTTACAAAAAAGTTAGCAAAATACCGTGCAATTTTTCTGCCTTTTACATCTTATCTTCACTAAATCATAAATAATATAACTATAAAAATGCATACATCCTAAGGGATTTTTTTTCTTTTTTGAGAGTTTTAAAGAACAAAGGATTTTTGTACTAACTTGAAAAGTCGCTGGTGTTGGTAACACATCGATTTTACAGAACAATTATTGAAATTAAAATTTTAAATTCTATAGAGATCCTTTTTTTTTTTCATTTTACAAATGTAAAATGTTAAAAAGAGAGAGAGAAGAAACTTATCCGCAATCCGCTCAGATAAACATATCTTCTCTATACAATTATCCAATGTTTTAAGAGCTCAGTTTGCCATCTATCATAAATTGCTAACTTATGAGGAGATTGTGCATTTTCCTTCTTAATAATACAATTAATTAGTTGCCGTAATACATAGACTAAAGTTCTAAAACTTTTCAAAAAGGCAAAATAATAATAACAATAATAATAATAATAATAAGTAAGTATTTTAAAGAGGGGAAATGTACACAACAATCATTATACAAAGAGAGAAAAATAGTTCACCGATTTTTTGCATTTAAGTTTACCGTTTTGTGCATGGAGCTCTATATATCTTTGTTAGCCGAAAATAACCGCTATAAAAGATATATTTATCGATTGATTTATTTATTTCTACCTGTTGTCAAGTGATTTACCTTGCAATATGTGAATATCGGTCTAAAAATATTTATAAACATTTATAATATTATATTTTTTAATTTGAAGCAAAATTTATTTTCTAAATCGAATAAAAATGACAACAAAAGAATATAATTTTATAGATTTCATTAGGAAAAGTAATTTTCTTTTCAACTTTTTTCGTTTATTTAAAAACACTGAACTGAGTAGACAACAAAATTTGGTTAAGATTTTAAAAAAAAGTAAGATTTTCTGTTATATTAATATGATTATACATATATTAAATAAGTTCTGAAAATATGAGAGGGGAAATTATTAATTCATAATGTAAATGAAAAGATATTTTGATAGAGTTTATTTTTTTACAAATTTTACCACCAAATTTTATTTTCTCTGAATATCGTATCATAGAATTTTATGTTATATATATGACTAAGGGGTTTCGCCCCCTACGAGCTACGCTCGCCAACTCCCTCCAGACGTCGCAGCAGACTCTAAAAACGCTCTAATTTGCTCTGTTTTAAAAAGATTACCCGATTATGGAAGATCGAATATTATCACGACCAGTGTCGAGCTTCTGTAATCGGGTTGTATTCATTTCTCTTTGCCGAAACTTTTTTTTCTCTTTATATAACGACTAAACCCTTTCTTAGATTTACTGCTGTGTACATTTTCCCTCTTAAAAATACTTACTTCATGATTTTTCTTTTTCTTTTTTAATTTTTAGGTTCCCAATGCCGCATCCACCGCTGTCGCACCAGTTGACGGTTGTTTTCGTGATTGATTAACATTTCTGATTGTTCTATCACACATATCAGTTCAAAATGGTTAAATAAAAATGTTGCTGCCTCCCGGACTTTTATAACAAAGTTTTCTTTTTAGACGCTAGAAGAAAATCGTTTTAAAGATATGTTTAAATATGACGTAATTTCTCCTACTAAATAATTTATTTGTTTTAATGTTTTTCACAATCATGTGTAAGTATATTCTTCAATGGAAAAGTGTTTGTAAATATTATTACTTGGGTTTTTATGGTGTAATTTTTCCCCATTTAATGCTTTTCGCACGTATTAATTTCATTAATTTAAATATTTCTTAATATACACGTGCAAATGTATTTGTTAATTGAAAGGAAATATTATTATTTGTGCTTTTTTAAAATGGCAACAATAAGAAAAGCAATGAGCTTTTTCGAAATATGAAATAAATCTATTCAGATAAAAATTTTGAATTACAAAACAAATAAATAAATAGACGAATAAAAAAAAAATGATTGGACACTGCACACTGCAAACTAGTTCAATATGTACCTGCAGAAGATGGTTAAATTGCTATGCATAGTTTTTGACGCCATAAAACTTTTTAAACGAACTATTTTGACCGATTTCAACATTAAATAGTGCTTAAAATAATTCTTTGGTGTAAAAACTGTCTGCTCCAGCGTATTTATCCTACATTTCTCTAGAAAACTATCGGTTTTCATATTTTTATATGCAATAGTTTTTTTTAATAAGCCGAGAAAGAACCCCGGTCACAATTTTTTTTTATGTTCTTACTTATTTTATATATTCTTACTTATTTTAATTTAAATTTTTATTAACAAAGGACCATGTCTTTTCTTTACCTTTTACATTCTCTGTCTTGACTAAATCATAAATAATATATATATATATATATATTTAAAAATGAATAAAATATCCTTGCCTCTAAGGGATTTTTTCTTCCTGGAAGTTTTGACGAGCAAAGGAGTCTTGTACTCGCTTGGAAAGTCGTCAGGCCAGTGCTGATAACCCATCGATTTTAAAGAACAACTATTAAAATTAAATTTTTTAAATGCACGAAAAACACGAAATTTTTCCGAAGACTTCTTCACTGATGCAAAAAATTAAAAGGAAAGGAGATTCTCTAGAATCCGCACAGGTAAATATAATCTTCGAGACTTATCCAATGTTTGAAGAGCTCAATTTGTCATCTATCAGATATTGGTACTTATGAAGAGATTGCAAATTTCCCGCTCTTTATACACTATTCGTTGATTGCGAAATGTTCGTCTGCCAAACGATTTCGCCAAGTGATGCCAACTATAGGAAGGGGCAGGGGGGAAATAATCAGCAATTTGAATCAAGGGAACAAGAAAACTGGAACAGCTATGACGAAAAGACCCAAACACTACAACATAAACACCGGCGAAATATGTAAACAAGTCACGTAGTTGCCGTTTTCAGACGCGTTTTCTTGAAGAGTGAATGAGTAAAGGAATTTTTCTAATGTTTGCAAACATATAATATGCAAAATCATTTTCGTAGGAGGGCCAAGGGGGCCCATGCACAGGGATTTAATTCTATCAATGGCCGGATAGAAATATGGAATATGGATTATTAAATACTTCTTTTTGATAATTTATATTTTTTAACAAACACATATCTCGTCCACATATATCTCATGAACAGGGCTTTATAAATTTAATAAAATCTGGTAGCAAGCAAAAAATTCTAATAACCAGTAAAAGAAAAAAAAAATATATATATATATATATATAGTATATATATTTACACCGCCCCCTCCCACATCCTTGATTTTAAAAAGTACAAAAGTCTTTTGTGAATTAATTGAAAAAAAAATAGTAACAAACATAGTTTAGAATTATTAGTTACATAGTTTAGAACAGTACCGGATTTTTTTAAAAGATTGTTTAATTTACTTTTTTATGCGATTGTTAGCGTTTTCCCGTGTTTCGCGGCCATTTTTTGACATTCTTTAAAGGAATCCGGTTTTAGTCTTTTAGCCCAATATCGTAAATTTTGTCTTTTGCGATTTTTGAATTTTTAACGATTTTTAATGCGATTGGTAGGGGGAAGGGGGGGGGGGGGGGGGTTCACGTTCCGTGGTCATTTTTTGACGCTTATACAATGATTCCGGTTTTTTTTTTTTTTTTTTAACCGTGTATAGTAAATTTTGTCCTCTGCGATTTTTTGCATTATATCGCGTTTTGCAGCGATTTTTTGACATTCGTAAGAGGAATCAGGTTTCTATCTTTTAGCCCAATAGAGTAAATTTTGTTCTCTGCGATTTTTAAAATTTTTCAGAATTTTTTTTATAGGATTTTTAGCGTTTTTTTTTCACGTTGCGCGTCGATTTTTGGACAATTTATTTCTGAAACGGAGAGAAATTTCCGGTAACTATTCTAAATGTTATTTGTGCTCATTCCTTATGTCAATTTTTGTACAGAAAAGAAAAAAAAAAGAAAAAAGTAAAACAAACCTCCAGATTAAATAATTTGGTCGCCAGATTAAAAAACTTTGTCGCCAGTGGCGACCTGGCGACTGCATTTGTACTTATGAATATACTTGCTAGTTTTACATAAATGTAGACAAATGTTGTACACTATCCACATAGACATGTTCTAGAGATACACATCTTTTGGTGCATTTTATTTTACAGTTCCTTTTCTACATGTTCCTTTTTCTACATAAAAGGTAAAATTTATATTAGAGATACAAGTGTAGAGTACTTTTCCACAATTGAACAGGTGAGTGGAAAAAGTATAACATTACAGATGATGTAAATACGTTGGTGGAAACACAAAAAACATTTACGTTAAAAAAAAAAAAAACTATCAATTTTACTGAAACGTTCACCATTATTCGATTGTAGATCTAATCGATGAGAGTTAATCCTATAAATGTTAAAGAAAAATACTGATTAATTCATTATTTATAATTTCGCAGTTATTTTTTCATATTTTTGGAATGTTATCCTTTTTTCACTCGCCGCTCAATTGTATTAAGGCGGTTCTCAATATATATATATATATATATTGAATATATATATATATATATATATATATATATATATATATATATATTATAATTATATATATATATATATATATATATATGTATAATTTTTTTTCTTTCGCGCTAAACAACGCCAAAACATTCTGACACATTTTCAGATTCATTTTTAAACGTCAAAGAGTGATACTCGCAGGCATTATTATGTAAGTGTTTTGTAACCGAACATTTTTATAAGTGAATTACATTTTGAGTTAAACGAATAGTGTCTCAGTTTTTCTCTTGCCGAAATATGGTTCAAAACATCGAATTTAACAGCATTTTCTGAAAAATCTTCTGCTTTTGCCGAAAAACGGGAAAAACAGTTCGATTACACAGTTTCTTCATAATAACCTTGCCAACTTGATACGTCTGTGAACAAGAATTAATTAAAAAATGTGCCAAAATTAATTTTCAAAACATAATTTTCTTTCACTTTATGTTCAGGTTTAAATATTTTGGGTTCGGGTCGGTTTCTGGTTGAAATGAGTCGGGCTCCGAGTTAATCAAAATATTTTTGTCTGGTTCGAGTCGGGTTTTGGGTTGATTTGAAACAGAATTTTCGGGTTCGGGTCAGGTTTGGGTTCAGGACTCTACCCTTTAGATCATCACACACAGTACAACATAAAAATATATATTATACTACTATATTATTATAGTATACTTATATACTACTAATATATTCTTTATACTACAGTACATAATATATATAACATATCTAATTATTGTGTTTACATGCGGTTTGCGTCATTGTATTCTAAACACGCTAGATTATTTATTAAGCCAAAAAACAGTAATAAAGTAATACAATTTAGACATTTTCTGTGTAATAGACCAACTTAAATAATAATAATAATAATAACAATAATAATAATGATAAAAATAATAATAATATCTTGTCTATAACTCTGCTATTAAAATTAAATATTCCATTTTTTTAATAATGTTTATTAATTGAAACTCAATATTGAATTAATTAGAACTCCCATATTTCAAATAAATAATTTCTAATAAATTAATATACATTTTATTTTTCTATAATTAATTTTTAACACTTAGTGCATGTATGTATTTTTAATAATTAGCAATTTATAGTATAATATAATAATTATCGATATTGTTAAGAAGATATATCGACATCTCGATAAAAATTTTCACCTCTATTTGTATTGACATGATTTTTTAAAAGAAAACAAATAACACAAATGTAACGAGATTTCCCTATTACAATTACATTTTGGGAATTCTCAAAAAAAAAAAAAAAAGAAAAGAAAGAAAAGAAAAGAAAAGAAAAGAAAAAGAAAGAAAGAAAGAAGGAAGAAGATGAAAAGAAAGAATTTTTTTTTTAATATCAGTTTAAATTTAATCATAGTTAGTGTAAAGAATGAAAATATATTTATTTCAAACTTTGTTTATTGAAATCGCAAAATATGTTTTCATGCTTTTTCCTCTTTATTATTTTGTCCTGAGACCTTGAAAGTAGAAAGTTTTTGCTACATAACTACGCAACTTTATTTTCTTTTAGAGAGGAGATTCAACTTCTCTGTAACTTTTTATTATTATTATTATAATTATCAAAACTGAAACTGGTCACAACTAGATCGTTCTTGTTTTCTCTTTCTAACTTTTATCATCAGACTACGATTTATTTCCCATTTCAATGAAATTGTCTAAAACAGTATTAGTATTTCAAACAGTAATGATTTTTTTGAAAACATTAATATTAAACGATTATTGTTGTTATTTTTTTTTATTTATACAGTAAAACCTGCAATTCGTACACTCCCGAGTAGCGGATGCTTTGATTTAGCGAACACCTTTTTAACCCTCACAAACTATTAATTTGTATGTTTTTACCTCTCAATAGCGGACACTATACCAAGTAGTGGAAATTTTTGCGTTTTCAAGATGTCCGTTATTTACAGGTTTCAGTATATTGGGAAACGGATCAACTATAATGTGCATACTTTAATTTTATTTACATTCAGCTCTCCTTAATTCGAACATAAGTCTATTCCCATTAAAAGATGTATTGTAAACAATGTAATACATACACATCTAAAAAGAATTTTTTTTAATCACTTTTTTGGTCACAATGTTTGAAAACCGAAATTTAGATTTCATTATTTTAACTTAATACACACACAAGGGGACAGTACGTATCATATGCGGTAATAATACAGTAATAAGGTATTACTAATATCGTAAAATACGGTATTATCGTTTATGGGTAGAGATATATGTATATAGGGTGAAACCCCCAGTTATTGACACCTAATCAGTAACTGGCACTCCATCAGAAATCTAACTCAAATAAACATTTTCTTGTAAAATTCTGCAACGTAATATCATCTAGCGGTAACTTATTTGTCTTAACTGTTATAACTTATTTTTAATCTATTGGTTTTTCAAAAAAAGGATTGTGTCAGTTACTGGAGATATTGACGATATTTATGAGAAAAATTAATTTTTTGTAATAAAAAGTATAATTTTTCAAACTTTTGTTACAATAATTTTTTAATGTATCTTTACTATTACTCTCAAAAACAAAGATAAATATAAAATAGATTTAAAACTTTGTAATAGGGATTTGAACAAGAAAAAATCCTTAACGCGTCAGTTATTGGGAGTTTCACCCTATATTTATACTCATTGTTTCTTATTTTTATATTTTCACTCTCCTGTGGTTTAATTTTTTTTTCATTTTTTTTTGTTCAATTTATTTTTACACATGTGATTTTTTTTTTCATTTTAATGTTATATATATATATATATATATATATATATATATATAATTGAAAATGCACATGTAAGAAACTGTGACTATATTTTGGATTCATTACAGAAGCTTCATAAGCATAATTTACAGTAAAGATATATTATTTCGTCGAATATTATCGGCATTAAACAAACAAATGACAGTATTAAGCCCCTAATATCATATCGAAAAGAAAAGAGAATTTAAATAAATTAAGAAATTTAATATATATATATATATATATATATATATATATATATATAAGAACGTAAACACAAATGAACATCCACTTATGATTTTGAGATTACATTCGGACAAATTTTGTACGTTTTGGACATAGAGTTTTATTTTAATATTTTTTTTCTATCAGTTAAATACGAGCTTTTTATTCAATGACGAAAATGACAAGAATTTCTTCTTCACTCTATAGGTCCACATATATGCAACACTAATTTTTTGCCATTTTAAAAATTAAATTCTTGATAATAGCAATTCAAACTTCACATCAATATACATCGATGTCTAAGCTTCATAACAAGAAAAGGAGATGCCAACTCTAGCTCAGAGACGTAATCTGACAGCGAAGTCAGGGTGGGGGGAGTCATTAATATATATATATATATATATATATTATGAAGCTAATTCATGCTCCTTCTTTTCCCTCTTTAATAAAGAATAAATTTAGATAAAAGTAATGCTAATTACGTTGACTATATAAAGATTTGACGTAAAAATTGCATAAAAAGTTATAAATTGAACATAATTATAATTTCCTAAAATTTAAATTACGTTGGTCTGTCTAAAGATTTAACGCAAAAATTACATAAAAGTAATTATAAATTCAAAATTCCCCAAAATACAAAGAAGAACAAAAAAATCATGCGTCAAGCATACATTATGAAACACTTTCCAACACTTCCTTTAACAAAACTTTACCATTTAATAAGGTGAAATAATATGGGAAATATACATAGGTGAAGTAAGGTTTCTAAAAAAGCAAGGTCAAACTGGGCAGGGAGGCCTACCTTTCGGCTTAAGCTCATCCTTCTAAGTAAGCAATTTGGAAAACGCATAAAATATTTCAAAACCATATTTCAGGAATTACCATCAATAGTCGGGAAAATATCCGAATTCTTTTGTGCAGCCCTGTATAGGATATATAGATTTGTATATATACTACATAGTATGCTAAAATTTAGTTCAGTTAAGAAACTTCTAGTACAGTTGTAAAATCTCCTTCAGCAATTTCCGTCAATAAACGGAAATGCTCTCGAGCTCTTTTTGTGCTGCCCTGTATATCATCTATAAAATTTATGAACACCAAGTAATAGACAAAAAATTAGTTTAATTTAAAAACACGTACCACAACTTAAAACGCACCTTCCAGCTATTCTTTTTCTTATACAGTACTGTAACCTAATTCTTTTGTGTGTCCCTGTGAGTGAACAATAATCGCTATGCACACCATACTCTATAATAAGCCTCTTTTAGTGCACCTCAATGATATATATCAATTTAAATATGTTTGAAATTGTGTAACATCATTAAAATACACCGCAAACGATTTTTCCACATAGACTGTAATGTAGAGAATTCTTTTGAGTGTCCCTGTAAATGAACTATAAACGCTATCTTACTTCATTTCCAATACCGAACATGCCATAGTAAACCTCATTAACATATATCAATTGCGTGGCAATCCGAGTATATTTACGCGAGTTAGAGCACGGAGAGAAGGACGGTAGACAGACAGACAGACAAGCCAACCGAATTCATAAACACTTTTCAACTATGTTGTAAAGTGTTAATAATAAAAAGAAAAGTGCCCAGTTAAACTGATGGCATTGAGTTCACAGGCTATTCACAATAATTGTATGTTATACTCTTATTTCAAAGAATAATGCCCTCAAAAAATAAAAAAATCGATAATAAATTAAGGGGGGGGGATTAACCCCCCCCCTGTTCCCCCTTTTATACTTAACCAGTGAACATCCAAAACTAACCAGGGAAGCGCCTTATCACAATGAACCTATATACAAAATTTGAAGCAAATCAGATAATTCTGCAAGAAAAACCAATTTATCTAATTTAAGGGGGGGGGGATCAGACCCCCGTCCCCCCTTTATAGTTAACCAATGAAGCTCCAAACTAATCAGGGAAGCGCCTTATCACAATGAACTTATATACAAAATTTGAAGCAAATAGGAAGATTCTGCATGAAAAACCCATTTATCTAAATTAAGGGGGGGGATTAGCCCCCCGTTCCCCCCCTTTTATACTTAACCAATGAAACCCCAAAACTAATCAGGGAAGGGCCTTATCACAATGAACCTATAACCAAAATTTTAAACAAATCGGATATTTCTATCAAGAGTTATCGCGTTACGTACATACGTACATACATACAGAACGGGCGGGCACATTAGCTCTCAGGCTTTGATAGCCTGTGAGCTAAAAACTGGTTGTCGCAAATATGACGGCATTCGTTCGTTGATTATTATTCCCCATTTGACTAATCGCAATTGCTAATATTTATGTAAATAATGTGTCGCGTTTTGTGAATTGCAGTTCTTAAAATGATGCAAGAATGTTAAAGAGAGTGCTATTTCTTTGTTAATGAAAAGATTCTGGAATTATATTTATCTAACTTCCATCGTGATTCGTTGTTATCCATGAATCAGGCAATATCAATACTCACTAGTGGATTAACCTTCGGCCAGAGCAATGTTCTTCCTGTTTCGCATGCACCATATATTACATCCTTGCACGTTGATCATGAAAATCATATGTATCTAGGGTTACCGGAAAAAGATTTCAAGAAAAATAATGGAAATTTTTCAATAAAAAGAAATTTTGTTTAAAGATATACAAATATTTGAGAAGCATTTTGCGCAACTTTAAACGCAATATATTTTTTACACTTTTCTATTTAACTTAATTAGTTTTATGTATGTAAGATGCAACTTTATAATCGATTTTTCGCTCACTTCCTGATTGACTAGAGTTATAATAAAAATTATACACACGGGTACGTTTTTGATGACAGTGCAACAATTTAATACTTTTAGAAATTAATTATAAATTAACTAATTTTTTAGGCATTTTTTTATTATCCGGGTATAGGAAATATATCGCCAAATATTCTTTATGGCTAGAACTGCATGCAGGTTACATCAGCAACGGAGGTAATTATGCAACAAACCACGCTTTTTAAAATAGGCCAACTGGAGCAAAGAAATATTTTAAACACTAAAAAGTCGAAAATAAAAAAATAAATAAAAAATAAAGAGGGTAATAATTGTTTTAAATATAATTTTATCAATTAATAGTTTAATATTAATTAAATTAAGATTATTCGTTGAGAAAATAATTTTGGAAAATTTTAATAGATAGTTTAAATATTGTTTTTTGCTCTTTCTTGTTGCCGCATCTTAAAATAGAAACATAGCAAAAATTATACATTTTTTAATATAAATTCACTAATTCGCACTTTCTACTGTAAGTGTAAATCAAAGCAGTGAATTTTCCATAATCGGAGCCTACGCTAAATAAACGTAATGCAACAGAATTTTTTTGGAACAACATGAACTGCAGTCCAGAAATAGGGCGTGATTTTTGCCATAAACATTAAATGTGTATAAAAGAGTGTTGTTTTTTTGTTTCTTAATAACTATTTTTACTTATACACTGCAAATTCCCAGCACACATTTGAACGCATTTGGAAAAATTTATATTCAAAAAAGGTGTTCCAGTTACCTTAATATGTACTGAAATGTGTTCCGAATATGCTCCGTTATAATAGGAAGTGTTCGGAAAGTGTACCGAAAGTGTTCTGCTCAGGATATTTGTTAAATCTAAACTTGGGAACACGTTTGAGAACAGATTGGGAGCACATTTGGGCACACATGTGAAATCATCGCTTTCAAAATGTGCGCTAGAAAGTGTGCTGAACAAAAGAAGTGTTCTCAGAAGTATTCTAAAAACTGTTCCAAAAAGTGCGCTTCAAAGTGTACTAAAAAATGTGACAAAATAGGTATTCTAAAAAGTATATAAAGATTTGCAGTGTATATTTATTCACCTGGATTTATAATTATGGCTCCTAACGTCCCCAATTGTTTCTGAAAAATGCAAAAATATTTATTTTTTTTTTTCAAAAAATAAATTAGATACTGGCTTAGATATTAATAATTTTTTGTATTTTGAAAAAACTGAGTTATCAGAAGTTTTATTGAAAATTATGCTTAAAGATTTGCAAAAAATATTATTTACACTTTTAAATATAACTGAAAAAAAAAACTACCCTTATTGACAAAATTATTTCTGTATCGAAGCAAACATTAAAAAATTAAATTCGAAATGATAATTACAAAATTCAAGATGCATTCAACACAATTTCCAACCATTTATTTTCACCTGACTGCAATAATTGTGCTAAAGATTCCAAATATGTTAGTTGATATTGAAAAATGTAACAGCAATTTGTTCAAAAACTAAACTAATGTTGATACTGCTTCAGATACTTATAAAGTTTTGGAAATTATTATGCAATGTATTGAATAGTGTTGGCAAAAAGATACTTATAAATTCAGATACTTATAAAGTTTTGGAAATTATTATGCAATGTATTGAATAGTGTTGGCAAAAAGCTTACAGATAATTTATTCTTGAAGATTTTTAGAAAGTAAAATAAACTTTAAAAGAATATATTTTTAAAAGAAAAACTTTATTTATTTATAGAATTATTTTTATATACAGAATTCAATAATAAAAAATTGGAAATTGTACGTTAAACATGGCAACTGAGGTGTGTTCGTATTATAACTAGTTTTACAATTTAAAATATCATCCTTGTTATTTCAGTGAAATAAATTATATCGTCTGCTATGAGCGAAATGAGCGTGCCTTTTTTTTCTTATACGTATGCCACGTTTTCAGATGCAATTTTTTTTTTCGACTCCAGACAGAACTGCAAAATTCACCATGGAGATCTTGCTTTGCGAATGATTACCTCCATGGTTTAATATTTCAATGATTCACGATGAATGAATCTCTCGTGTTTATTTAGTTTAATGGATAGTCAGATAAATATTGGGTTGTTAGCCTAATTTTAACTGTGAAGTTATCTCAGAATCTGTACATATTTGAATGTAACTCATCTCTCAAGCAAATAATTTTTTTGAACGATCTTTCTAAAAATGTAACTTTTATTCAATTTTATTCGGAAAAAGAATTTTGAATGAAAATGGCCGCTTGGCATATGAAAAAAGAACGGGTCAGCCCGTATTTGTTCTCCTCAGTCACATGACTTGCGCTTTTCTTATATAGAATACGTATGATAGGATTTAATAGAATAAAGAAAACTTTTATTAATATATATATTTTTAATTTTGATTTGATTTTCATAAAAATTGAAATGACTCGACAAAATTCTGCAACAATTACGTATATAAAATTTCAAACCATCGGTTGGCTAGTTTTTACGCTTTTATATGCGGACAGACGGTCAGACGGACGGACCAGAATAAGTGCTACGTATTTACATAATTACGAACGCACCTAAAAACTAGTATGTTGTGGACATCACAAAACTTTCTTCTATATAAATCAAATCGTCTGCAACAAAAATTAAATAACAATCTATACATTTTTTTCCGATATAGCTATCACGGAAACCGCAAAAAAAAACAAAGTATAGCATCGTCACCTGTTGGATGGTATACACCTAAATCTAATAAGGATCTACTTTTGTCAAGGTCTAACAGAAGATGAAGTTTGGTGAAATTATGTGCATTAGTTCTTGAGATATAGCTATGGCGGAAATTTTAAAAAATGCAGCATAGCAGCGCCACCTGTTGAGCGATTTACATTAAAAACTAATCAGCACCAATTTATATAAAAGTCTAATAGAATATGAAGTTTGATGAAAATCTGTGATAGCTATAGTGAAAATCATGAAAAAGGCAGCATAGCAGCGTCACCTGTTAGGCGAAAAACTAATCAGCGCCAATTTATATCAAGGTCTAACTGAATCTAAAGTTGTACTAAATTCCGTTTATTCTTCCTTGAGATAGAGCGGCCAAAAAATTGTCACAGACAGACTCACAGACAAACTTTTTCTAAAAACGGTCAAATCCTGTTCAGGACCTTCTAAAATGTATAAATCCGTCGAAAACCGGAAGTCGAAATTTTTCATGAATCCAATACTTTTTTCTTGTAGAAATAGAAAAGGGTAATAATGTATTACTATTTTAATATAATTGATAGTAGTATAATGTGAATAATAAGATAAAAAATACATTTTCCATTAATTTTAAAAGAGAAATTGGGAATCCATAGATACAGATATTTCAGATTGTAATAAAAGATCCTGAAAGTAATGAAGATGAATTTAAAATTGACTAGAATTGTGTATAACATTCATTCGTGCACCTTACGAGAGAATTTAAGAGTATATATTTTTTAGATAGATAAACTGCAAAACTTTAACTCTGAAATGGATGGAAATATAGATTTTAGATGTGGTATAGTAGTTAGTTTAATAGCAAATAGAATACAGTAAAACATCCATAACGCGGACATTCCTGAATTGGGGACACCTCTATTTAGCTTTCCTAGCTCCCAACACATATTTATTTTGTATGTTTTTACCTCTGAATAGCACACGAATTCCACGGTTCCGAGGTGCTCGTTATTTAGAAGTTTTACTGTACTTTACTTTACAGTAACAACTAGATGCGATAATCTTGTAGATAAGTGGTTTGAATTGTTTTAATCTGAATACATCTTATCAACTCAAATAAATAAATAAATAACAGTAAAAAACTGTTTATTTTCCTTTTTTCTGATTTTCTTTTTCTTTTTACAATTTTCCAACAAACGAATTCTCATAAACACGATCACATTGACAAAATTTCGAAAATTTCAAACGGCAAAAATGATCGCAAAATGATCTTCACTGTGAAAATCCTTAGATGGTGTTTAAAAGATAGCTGTAGGTCTAAAAGGCGACTTAAAACAAGCGGAAACTAGTCGTTGGGGGCCACCTTAATACTTATCCATCATGGATATGCATAATATAAAATATGAAAATAAAACATGTGTAAACTATTTATAAAATGCATTGCAATTCGAATAAAATTGTGGCTTGATGACGTCATAAACTGTCTAAATGCTCTGTTACTGAATTGCGTAAAAGAAACATCCTTATAACTACAAAACTAATAATCATATTAACTAACGGTTTATTGCGTCAGATTAAGCGTCTTATTTCCAATTAAAATATATATTTGAATTGAAATTTGGATGAAATACAGGGTCATGAAAACTCGAAGAGTGTGGGAAATAGGATTACAAATATCTGGGCAACTAATTATCCGACCCACTTCATTTTTAATGCAAAATTTATGTTTTTTTATTGTCTTTTATATTCCGTCTTTAAATTAAACAATTTCGAAAAATTTTGTGTACCTTTTATCAGAATGAATATTTCGAGAGTCCGAAAAAATAGTTTCGGAAAATCGAGGTTGCTGAAATTCAATAAGCTTCTTCCCATTATTATATTCTAAGTACATACCAAATTTCAAGTCTCTATCTCAATTTTTTTCGGGAGATAGAGCGTTTACAGACACACAGACGGACGGCAATTTTTTTTTCTAAAAATATGTTTTTCGGGAGATAGAGCGTTTACAGACACACAGACGGACGGCAATTTTTTTTTCTAAAAATATGTTTTTCGGAATCTCCAGTGTCTGAAACGTGTAAATCCGTCAAAAAAAAAAAAACTTTCGATTTTTAAAACGATTACAAGACTTACACTATACTACGTAGGATGGGTAAAAAGAGCAGTAGGAACAACAAATACGCGTTAACAGGCGAAAAAAAAAACACATTTTGCTTTCATAGACCATTACACGTCGCATTCGGGATACTGTTAGGCAAATATATATCTTAACAGAATCTCACGTTTGAAGGTGTTTCCAAGTCAAACGTACTTAGTGGATTTGAGGTGCATATCTTGGATATAACCCTAAGAGACAAAAATATTTTAAAGTGTGTGCAGGTGACTACTGCGACCACAGAAACCTGAAGTGTCGTTAGATTACAATGTCACTAATGTGTTTCTGCAGCACACTGATGGACCTACACTGCAAAAAATAATTGTTGATTTTACAGTATAATACTAGCATCCCAGCTGCCAGTATTATACCGTAAAATTAACAGCAGCTGGGGTGCCAGTATTATACTGTAAAATCCACAATTATTTTTTGCAGTGTACTGTTCATCTTTGCCTCTGCCGTTTTTCGTGCTATAGGCAGTGGTCGGAAAAACTACTTTTTTATTGTAGAGAACTACAACTACAACTACTTGATAGAAAATGTAGTTAACTACAACTGAAACTACTTGTTTTAAAAAGTAGCGACTACAAACTACTTTTCAAAAGTAGACACTACTTCGCTAATTTCAGATTTTGTCAAAGGGTTCAATTTACATTCGAAAAATAAGACCTGAATTAAATAATACAGCGACCCCTCGTTATACCACGTCTGCCGGGATACAATTAAATTAATGCAACAACTGACACAACTGAGGGCATTAAAAAAATGAGAAAGATAACATACAAGAAAATGTTATTTTTTACACACATTACACATTTCGTAGAATAATTTGAGAGACATTATAATCTGGAAAACTACAGAAAAACAACTCTAAATGCAAACAATAAATAAATCTGTAAATAAAGCAATTCTTAATAAAAAGAATGTCATACTTAAAACATGAAGACCTAATAACGAGTAAATAGACAAGTGTTGCCAGCAAGAAAACTATTTTATTTGGTTGGTCAGTATTTGATTTTAGCAGCAAGTGTCAATGGAAAATATCTATGACTTCATGCGATATGTTTCTATAAACTGTAGCTGAGATTAGCAAATTGTTGAGCAGAACAAAATTTGCACAAAAGAAGCATGTTTGAACCATTTGATTTTCAGATTGGCACATCCCCCCCCCCCCTGAAGTAGCGTTAAATGTAGTGTCGGTCCTCGCTACAAACTACTGATTTTTTGTATCGCGCTACTCGCTACACTACGCATTGTTCAACATGTTGCGCGCTACACTATTAACTAATGTAAAAAGTAGTGAGTACTGTAGTTTCGCGCTACTTCCGACCCCTGTATAGGTATACAGTTTTAATGTGATTTGAGATTTTTCACTGTGAAGATCATATTGCGACGAAAAAAAGTGGTTCTTGCCATTTGAACCGTAACTGTGAGGCTTCGTTTGTTGTACTTCCCTTCCTTCTTGAACTCATATTTTAAAATACATAAATTTCCAATTCCATCCGGTAGTCTTAAACGGTACGGTCTCTAGGGGCCCACATATTGGCGAAGTTTTTTTTATGACCACCTTGTATGTCATATGCTCACAGAATGTGTGATGTCAAAAATCTTGAACTCTAATCTTTGTGTTAGACGCAAAGGGATTACATCTGTGTAACAAAAATGATAAGAAATACCAAAACATACAGGTTTTTTTAAGTTTTAACCTTAAATCAACATGCTATCAGTGAATTCAAGCAGACAAATCCGCAATAAGTTCTGAAATTTGGGATAACTTTATCTGAAACCTAAATTGTAAAACTTCTCTTTGTATAACTACTGATGAGCAATATTTTTTTCTTTCTTTATTTTTTTCATCCGAAAACCCAGTGTCTAATCAACCAATTTCTTCTATTTAATCTTAATAAATATGGGCAAAAATTCACGAAAATAGCTGATGTAGAAATCAAAAATATTTTAAATGCATTTAATTCGAACTTAACAGGAATAACGAGTACAATTAAATATTAATTTTCATCCCATAAATTTGCACGTAGTCAAACATAAAATAAATCTCGTAGGAACTATGGTTTAATCTCGTACAGAAATTCGAAAAAAAAATTTTTTTTTTTAAAGTTCTTTCTGCAAAACATGGTGACCACTAACGCAACTCACATACCAATGCATACATTCATATATAAGATTCTATATCAGTTGCGATTCATAAAAAAAAAAAAAAAAAAAAAAAAAAAACGAAACTGTTATTTTTTTTTTTAATTTTATCTGTGTAATCAGACATCAATAACATTGTAATTTTTATAATAAAATGAAATGTTTATGTTCCTTAATCTTCAAAAATATAATATAGCCACGAACGAAAATTTACAATAACCTTTCCCGACTTGTCCCAAAACCGTTCTTTATCATTTGAAACTTCCAAAATCAATATATTTTCAAAATTTAAAAAAGCATTTATAAAAACAAAGTAATTTTTGTTGCCACTGATTTCCGGAAACGTTTTAGAGTAAGTTTTTACTGTGTATTTATCAGTTTTCTCAAACCGGAATTTCAGATTTTGCGATGCTATCCATTCTCAATTAAAGTTTTTCAACTGTGTAATTGGAGTTATACATGCAAGAATAACAAAACAACATACATAATAATGTTAATGTTAATGCTGTTAGTTTATCATGTTTGTTTGAAAAAAATGTTTGTTGAACATGAAAATGTTTACTTGAGAATGGATATCATCCAAAAAACCTATATTTCAGTTTCAGAAAACTGATTAATACACTATAAAAACAACTCGGAAATGTTTCCGAAAATCAGTGGCTGCAAAAGAGACTTTATTTTTATGATTTATTCGTTAAATTTCGAAAACATATTGGTTTCTGGTGTTTCTAAAGATAAAGAACGCTCTTCTGAGTCGTAAATCTCTCTCTCTCTCTCTCTCTTTTTTTTTTTTTTTTTTTTTTTAGAGTGTGAAAACACCTCATGTTTCAGAACCGATTTCGAAAGTAAAATTATCTTAAAAAAAAAAAAAAGAAAGAAAGAAGGAAAGAAAGAAAGGAAAGGAAAAAAAAAACTGTAACCAACATTAAAAAAGTGAAACCGTAACCGATAAGACATCGACCTCAGATATCACATGCGAAGAAAATCATTTAATGCGAATGAGAAATTTGAAAATAACGCTCCCATTTATTTAACATTAGCTTAAGAGTGTCTTCAGGTCTAACCACCGAAAATTGCCGTATTCTCAAGCAAAAAAAAAAAAAAAAAGGTCTGATTTGCAGCCATTAACCGCTTCAGTTTTCATTAAAGATATCCTGAAACCATACCTCACAAAATAAAAAGATAAACTATTATCATTTATAACATATGAGGGGGTTAGAATGACAGTGGAGTAAGTCAAAAATTTGAAAAATCTAATTTCTTTAAAAAAATTGAGTAAATTTTAAAATCCCACTTCTAGAATTTAAAACTTTTTGAAACTTTTCTCTTTGCATGTTTTCCTTACAAGTGACGACAATAACGTTAGAACAACTAGTGTCAGATTACCAAAAAAAAAAAAATAAATAAAAAAATAATAAATAATAATAATAATATATCATGACTAGGGCTTGACAAATAGGGTCGCGAGGTCGCCACTGGCGACCAAATATTTTTATCTGGCGACCAAGTTATTTAATCTAATGGGGGTTTTGTTGTTGTTTCTTTTTTGTACAAAAATTGACCTAAGCTTTCTTGAAATGAGCACAAATGCCATCCCCCCCCCCCCCTTTCCCAATATTAAAAAATAAACTTTGAAACTATATTCACACAAAAAATATTTTTAACTTTTGTTGCTAATTTGGCAAAAATAAGTTCATCAAATGTAAATTTTACAATAATCAAATCAGAATTATTTGAGACTTCGTCAGAAAAATAGGCGAAAACTTGTTTTCCTGCTTTACTATTTCGTCGATACGCTCCTCAGCATTAACTATCCGGACATTTGAAGCATTCGGCGATCAGCATTTTCCGAACATTAATTTTTTTTTCTTTTTATTAGTTTCATTAGAAAACTTAGTTTATATTATCTTTCTAAACTATGTAACTAATAATTCTAAACAATGCCTGTTATTATTTTTCCTCGATTAATTCATAAAAACTTTTGTGCTTTTTGAAAATGAATGACAAGGAAGGAGGGGGTGGTAAATATTTTTTACTGGCTACTAGAATTTTTTTTTTCTGGCTACCAGATTTTATCAAATTTGTAAAGTCCTGTACATAACCATATTTTTACTGAACGTAAATTAATTTCTGTTCAGTGCGACAGCCAAATAAGTCATAGTTCACTGAGGGGGTCGCTATAGGGCAAAACAAGTTGGACCACTTAATGCAATACGACAAGTTTCACAAAACCATTCCTTTCTCAAATTACTACATATTGACTTACTCCACTGTCATTCTAACACCCTCATATTTCATATAGGTTGGGTTAGAGCAATGCACTGGTCGAGTTATACGGGACCCGAACCCAATAATCCTACTTAACGTCAACCCGAACAAGACCAGAAACCCGAAATCAAAGTAACTTGATTCATAATTTAACACAATTATGTAAAAAAATAGTCTATAACCATATCTCTAACATCAACTTTATTTATCTTTTATGACGAAAACTAATATATACAAGTGCATTCCTATTTAAATATATAGTTTATCATCTAAAACAATATTTTAGACTTTTTTTTTTTTTCAGAAAAATCGATTTAAGCCGAACCCGACCCGTAAGTAACAAAACTCAACCCGAAACCGGCCAAACTCGTAACAATTAGAATTAACTCGACCCGGATCAGACCCAGAACGAAAAAAAATTAGTTCCAATCGAGCTGGGTCGGGTTCAGATGAAATATGGTTGTCTGGTCCGACCCAAGACTCTAATTCAGGTTAATTTCATCATTTCAAAATACATTTCTACATTATTGTTTGAACCGGTCCTGTTTCTATTGATAGTGGTTAGGGCAGTCATACTCAACCTGCGGCCCGCGGGCCGCATGTGGTCCGGTGAACTTCTATGTGCGGCCCGAGACACATAATCATTAATCCATATTTATAAATGAAAATTGAGATTGCATAAAAAGTATTTAAGACATTCACTGTTGATTCATATATTTATATATTTGTTTTACATAATTTCATACAAAATCTGCCCTGTTATTTATAATTAATTTTAAATCATGTTAAAGCACCTTAAATGCCGTTTTCTTTGTACACGTTGCCTTATTTGTGTAACAGCTGCGTAAATATTTTCTTAATCTTAAACACTAATCAAACATTATTCCAAATTGATTAAATTTGCACTATGTATTTCTACCATTAAAAAAACAATAAAAAGCTTTTGCATTCAGAAAAAGACTAATTTATTAGAAAAATTCTACTGACTTCTGAATCTGGAAATTTTGCATTGCTATATAAATAAGTTTTGTACTTATTATACAGCTAATATTGCCTTTTACGGCTGAAAGTTTGTCGGAGAAAAAGTTTTCATTAATAATTTTTTATACCACTATTTTCAAACAACAAGTTTTGCAGCATATTTCTACAACGTTTGCAATATAAATCTACTACGAAGTTTATTGTTTGTAAATAGTGTTTTAAAATTATTGGTAACATTTCTTCCGCCACAAACGTGTTCAGCCCTACTAATAAAATTAACTTTGTTATATTTATTTGCACCATGTGTTGCATTGCTATTTTAATTTCTCTTTTTTGCCATTTTATAAGTGTGTTGCGGTCCACCTAACGTCGCAAACATATGTTTAAGGCCCGCGAGAAAAAAAAGGTTGAGTATGGCTGGGTTAGGGGTTATTATTAGGTGCGTTCGTAATTATATAAATACGTAGCACCTATAGTCGTCGTTTGGTCCGTCCGTCTGTCCGTCCGTCTGTCTGTCTGTCCGTCCGTCTGTCTGTCTGTCCGCATATAACAACGCAAAAACTACCCAACCAAATGGTTTGCAATTTGAAATATATTATCTTTGCATAAATTTGTCGAGACATTTCAAATTTTATCAAAATCGAATCAAAACTTTAGGAGATATTAATAAAAATATTTATTAAGAAATTTGATTTTTTTTTTAAATCGGTGCTTTTTTTGTTATATGAGCTTCCGATGGATGTTAAATCGTCAAGCGACCGAGATACTTATTTTATTACAGAAATTAATCTGCAGACGATATAATTCATTTCACAGAATTAGAAATCATCAAGATCTGAATATTTATATAACTAGCTGATACATATATATCTGAATATTTATATAACTAGTTAAGATATTTGTATGAACAGTGTCATAAAATATATACTTAACTAGCTGTTTAACCCGTTCTACGCACGGGATATCATGAATTTAATTCTAAAACGTGCGTACGAACGCACCTCGTTTGTAACGTTTGACGTACAATTTCCAACTTGTTATTATATTAAACAACGAGCAGTTTGTGCTGTACGTCAAAGAAAGATGCCATCGGGGAGGACTTTATCTAACCGGTTCTGTTTGCATTTGGTCCACGCTTTTATGTACATTGAATTATTTTTTCCCTTTAAAAAACTGCAAACACACGTCCGACAACGTGATCAAGGCGCCGAAAACGCGGAGTTTAATTTTTGTCTTTCTTTGTAAAATATGTTTACGTCAAAAGTTTATTGAGTTTAGGTTTGACCGTCAATTTCGTACTTTAACACTGACCTTGATGTATTTTGAGTTTACGCTTTCGTTACTTTTTTTCCTCCCTCTTCTTTTATTTCAATAATTAACACTGTAAAAAAAATCCTGAGGTTACTAAATTTTTTTTAGTATATTTGTATTCCACAGATTTTTTTAGTAGCCGGTACTATAAACCGGAATCGTTGCTAGCTCTTTTCTAGTAATGTTGCTAGCTGTTTTCATTTCTTGCAGATTTTCTTGTAACTGAGTAAGAATACAAAAAAATTTTTAGTAATTGGAAAAATCAATGAGAAAATTTTTTTTTTTTTTTAGTAGATCGACCCATTTTTTTACACTGTAGTTATGGATACAAGCTGAGATGGTAAAATTTTTAAGCAAATTTAAAAATTCCAGAATTTTTTATAGACTACTTTTACATAGATACAACAGAGCTGTTGCTATAGAGTTCGCCGGAAGGTCAATATGAGTTTAAAATTACTTTTCTGAACTAGTGTAATACGTTACATAGTATATGAAACTGTAATGTAATTGCTATTAAAGTAATCGAAATCAGTGATAATAAAATAACCGGAGAGGAAAAACTAGTCGTTATGGACCACTGTAATACTTACCCATCATGGATATGCATAATATAAAATATGAAAATAAAACATGCGTAAACTATTTATAAATAAAATGCATTGCAATTCGAATAAAATGGTGGCATGATAACGTCATAAACTTTAAATGCCCTATTACTGAATCGCGTAAAAGAAACATCCTTATAACTCCAAAAATGATAATCCTATTAACTAGCGGTTTACTGCGTCGGATTAAGTGTCTCATTTTCAATTAGTTTATATCTTTTAATTGAAATTTGAATGAAATACAGGGTCATGAAAATTCGAAGAGTGTGGGAAATATAATTACAAATATCTCGGCAACTCATTATCTGATCGACTTCATGCTTTATGCAAAATTTATGTTTTTTTATTGTCTTTTATATCCACACCTTAAAATAATTTCGGAATTTTTATATACCTTTTATCAGAACGAATATTTCGAGAGTCCGAAAAACAAATAGTTACGGATAATCGAGGTTACTGAAATTCAATAGGCTTCTTCCCATTATTACATACTAAGTACAAATTTCAAGTCTCTGTCGCAATTTATTCGGAAGATAGAGCATTTACAGACACACACACAGACTGCAATTTTCTTTTTCGAAAAATAGAAGTAGATCTTTTTTCTCGAAATGGTGAAAACAAAAACTATTATATGTAGTTTCGAGAGTAATTAACTTGCAGCTATCATCATCAAGAGAATTGTTAACCCAACAAGTAAAAACACATTCAATACTGCAATGTAAATATGAAATAAATTAGGAGAGTTCTTCCCTTATGAATGTGCTTGGCGTGATTTTTCTTTTGTGACTGTTAGAAAAAAAGTTCGTTATTTAGCTGAATTTGCATCATTACTACTTATGCCTCAATTACAAAAATATGTTGATGCAGAATACTAGTACCACTTTACCCGGATTTGCAGTACATTAACTTTAGCCCGCAATAAACACATACTAAGTTCTGAACTTAAATTCAATTGCAATAAAAATTTAATTCAATTAAAAAGTTATTTATTATAAAGTAAATTTAATTAGAGGCATTACATCAATCACTTTAGCATAGTTTTGAAAAATCCATTATAATTTATCATATAAATATTGAAATCACTTGATAACACTTACAATTCAGAAGAGAGTGGTAGACATTGAAATTGGAGCAAAAATGACCAAATATGAAATTTTATTTTTGTGTTAAAATCTTTGAAATATCAATATTCCACCATATACTGGGTAAAAGTTCTTGAGTTACTTCTTAAAGATAAATAAGTAATAAAAACAACATATTATATTTAAAATGCCTCTCTCAGAAAATAAGTTTTTACTGTCTGTATTCTAGAGAAGATACGGGGTGAGCCCGAACCCCCATTTTTTGCCTAGAAATGTATGTACTATGTACTATTCAAATTTAAGTGTACAATAATGGCGATTTAAAAATATCTGCATTTTTGCAAAAATTGTTATGAGGGGCCTCCTTTTACAGGTTTTTGAACGAGTCGGGACGAGCCAATAATGGTTTTCGCCCGGACCGAACTTTTACCTTTTTTACCGTGCCAAGCCGGTAGTTCGTGCAGATATCTAAGTCCAGGCCCAGCTCTGTCCGAAAAAAATGTAGTTTGGCCCGGCCCGAGTCTTGTGATTGAAAATTGGCACGAGCTTGTCCTGTGGGCTAGGTACGGACCCGTGCAGACCTCTATTAGGCAGAGTCGAGACTGAGTTCATTGATTTTTGCCGGAATCGGGCCATGGATTGTAAAAATAAGAACGGGCGGTTCGGCCTAATAAAGCTTTCAGGCGGGTGCAGGACGAACTTATAGCTTTTATGTCTGGCCGAGCCTGGATATCTATCTCTAATCGGACCTATGGTCAATCCTACTTGCCTTGATTTTGGGGCACAGTCATGAATTGTGAAAAATAAACTTGCCGGGCTGGACGTAGGTAGTTTAAGGTAAAGCCAGGAGAGATGACGCAGTCGGAGAGATTGCGCACATAGTGGTTTGGGGGGAAGGAGTAGAGTGAGCGTGTAGATACTCCAGGTAGTTGTACAACAACAGTAGTGGAGTGTCTACTTAAAAGTGCACGTTGATTGCTTTGAGCGTTTAAGATAAAGTATTGATATTTTGTTTTGTTTTCCCAAAGTAAGTGCTTGAATTTTCATAGCTCTTCATCAGAATTTCTAGACAATGTCAATAGTACAAAATATTTTAAACTTAAACGATTTCTCATAAGCTACTAATCTAGACTAACAATGTGAACATCAACGGTTCGTTTTAGAAGAGATCATGTTTAAATAAAAGGCCGTTCAATCTCTCCTACCGAAATTGGAGAGTTTGCGCATTTGCTACTTAGGAGAGATGGCGCAGTGTTCCCATTCGTTTCCATGGCAGGAGAGATTACGCAGCTTATTGGTAAATTTGCATAAAAAAATGAAAAATGAAAATGGACTAATTTTAAGTTAAACGTGTTATTAAGTAGCATTATTTTATTTTTTAATCTTATCTGGACTTGCTTTTTCTGATTCTTTATTTTTTTTTTTTGTTCAATTACAATTTTTTAATCGTTTTTAAAATTATTTCCTTTTTCTGATTCTTTTATCATTAGGTTGAAATATTCACTCCTAATACAATAATATTTGTTCACAGAAACCTTACAGCAATATCATTTAAGTATAATTATTACTGTTAACAATTTAATTGTAGTTATTATAAGTAACAATCTCTCCTACCCATCTGCGCAATCACACCAACCCTATAAGGAGAGATTGCGCAAAATAACTTTCTTGGTTTTATTACAATTGTTCTATTAAATTGCAACATAACAACAAAATAGCAATGGAAATGCATAAAAAACAAATGAAGTAAAAGTTATTCATGAATAGTTTCGCAAAAAATTAAAATTTAGATTTTTTATTGCTATTCTTTTGAATTGTGCGCAGACTATCCTAGCTTTACCTTATATTTTTCTTTTGTAAAGTAGTTTCGGACAAAGATAATATTTTTTTTTCTGGAATTAACATTTTCAAATTTTTATACACAACCTAATAAAGACCCACAGCTCGTACCTGGTGCGGGTAAAATAGGATATCTCGATTAAAGGGTCATAAGACTTTTAAACCTTCAAAAAATTCAATCTGAAAAAAAAATATATGTATTAAAGTGTAATCATTTGAGAGTAGTTAAAAAAAAAAAAAAATGAATGACACTCTTAACCCTCTGACTGCTCAATTTTTTTTCAAAATCCTTTCGACCAATATGTAATCGACCTTTATCTCCTATACTATTACATATTTCAAATCATCCTGTATATGAAATATGTAGTAAATTTATCATTTTAATTTTCAACTTTTGACTGTGAAATTTTTAATACAAAATTGCTTCAAAAATTGTAAATTATATAAATTTTTCTACAAATGTCATGCCCGTGGAAATCGCGGGATAAGCAGTCAGAGAGTTAATAGTTGATAAATGTGGAATATTTTCAAAGAGAAAACTTTAAAGTTATTTTTCTCATAAGATGATTTTTGTGCATTGCGCGTTAAAAATTTCGATATTTTTTGCATGCAATTTTAAGGATATATAGTATATGGTAGGCCCTATAAAGTGAACATAATTTTTTTTATCTTTTTACTTACCCATCATACGTAGTATAGGGTAAGTCTTGTGATCGTTTAAAAAATCTTTTTTTTTTTTTTTTTTTTTGGACGTATTTACACGTTTCAGACACTGGAGATTCCGAAAAACATATTTTTAGAAAAAAAAATTGCCGCCCATATGTCTGTAAACACTCTATCTCTCGAACAAATTGAGATAGAGACTTGCAATTTGGTATGTACTTAGCATGTAATAATGAGAAGAATCCTATTGAATTTCAGCAACCTCGATTATCCGGAACTACTTTTTTCGGACACTCGAAATATTCGTTCTGATAAAAAGTACATAAAATTTTTCGAAATTGTTTATTTTAAGGAGTGAATATAAAAGACAATAAAAAAACACAAATTTGGCATAAAGAATGAAGTCGATCGGATATTGAGTTGCCGAGATATTTGTAATCCTATTTCCCACACTCTTCGATTTTTCATGGCCCTGTATTTCATTCAAATTTCAATTCAAAGATATATTTTAATTGGAAATGAGACGCCTAATCCGACGCAATAAACCGTTCGTTAATATGATTATCATTTTTGGAGTTATAAGGATGTTTCTTTTACGCAATTCAGTAATAGACCATTTAAATTTTATGACGCCATCAAGCCGCGATTTTATTGGAATTGCAATGCATTTTATAAATAGCTTACACATGTTTTATTTTCATATTTTATATAATACATATCCTTGACGGGTAAGTATTACGGTGGGCCATAACAATTAGTTTTGTTGAAAAAAAAATTCTTGGTGATATATTGCTAAAATTTTGAAATTTTTACATAAGCAAAATACAGTTAAAAAAAAAACAAAAAAAAAAACATAAAAGTGCTATAAATAAACATTTTTTTTAAAGGTTCAGTGTAAGCACAATAGAAAGTAGAATTAGATACGAAAACTTTTCTTTTATATGCAAAAATTCTTTTTTAATCATGCGCGCAAACTGTGATTCCAATTTTTTTTGATCGACAAGTTTAAAAACCCCTATAACAACTAATTTTCCCAATTATGATTTGAAAAAGAAATTAAAAATTAAATGAAAGAAGAAACATGTATCTAGTACCCCTTTAAAAATTGTGTTTTTGTAATGCATACTTTTTAAGATATAAAATGACAAAAAATGGTCATATTGTTTCACTTTTGAACATTTTAAAAGTAAATTGAGAATTATTCAGGAGTATATGAAGTATCTTTTATTAGAGAAGACGATCTAAGGATTACTACATTGGCAGAACCAGCAGGAAATTTAGTTACAGAAAAAAGGAGCATATAGCTGATATTAAGTATAATACGAAAACCACAGCCCTGGCAAGATTATATCAAGAAGAAACCATCCAAATAAATTTCAATGAATAAAATAATTTTCCCCTGCAATCTATACTATCCATCCATAATAAGAGAAACCATAGAGATACTAACACGCAAAAATACAATATGTAACGATGCAGCATCTTTTAACTTACCGAAATTGTGGCTCGAGTTACTCCATGGTTACAAATGTGAAAATAAACAACCAAGTAAAAATAAAAGATAACGTGCGTAATTTTTAAAAAAGTACTTGAAAATTAAATGATAGCATTTTAAATAATAACTTCAAAGACCGTGCAATTATGGAATATTCTCATTTATTTTTGAAAATGGCTCGAAGTGAGCCGAAACATGTCAAACAACCTAATAAAAGTTATTTTACTGTGTATTTATTATGTTGTTAATTTACATCTTTTAGCATTTAAAAGAAATATATTATTACAAGGTGTTATAATTTATTATATTATTATATTTATTATAGTGTCTAAAGACACCTTTTAAATACAAGAAAATGTAGATTATCTGCTCCGCAAAATATTCAATTTTTGCAATGCTGAATTTGCATGCGAAATTACATAATAATCAAGCTTAGTTTTCATTTTCACGTTACACGGAAACTTGATTAAGTCAAAAGCATGTCCCTTGCCCTTGAAAACGTCCTGTTTTCAACTGGATCACGCAAGCGATCCGTGCAACGAAAATAACGGACCTGGAGGGGCCAGAACTCTCAAGATTACGTATTCAGATTTGATTATTATTTTCGTTCTTAATCATTTTATTAAACCTGTTAATACCTCTGTGTTTATTAACTGCGCACTCAGCACTTCAAAACAATACTTCATTCGACGACCCGGTGTCGAGGAATTTAAAGATGTTTTTGAAGATATCAATAATTAGGTATTAGTCAAAGATGTTTTGACATTGGACAGGAAGATGCCAGGCACCAGAGTTCTGTTTTTAATAATTTGAAGTTAGTTTTGTATATTTTTACGTTTTTACTCATTCTCGAAAGTCTGAAATTCGAACTTCCACACCAGCAATAAGCAAGATTACAAGTTTTGTTAGGTGCGTTAGTAATTATATAAATACATAGCACCTATATAGTCGTCGTCTGGACCGTCCGTCCGTCCGCATATAAAAGCACAAAAACTACCCAACCGAATGGTTTGAAAATTAATATGTATTATCGTTGCAGAATTTTGTCGAGTCATTTCAAATTTTATGAAAATCGAATCCAAACTTAAAAAGATATTATAAAAGTTTTATTTATTGTATTAAATCCTATCGTACGTAATCTATATAATAAAAGCGCAAGTCATGTGACTGAGGAAAACAAATACTTGCAAACCACTTCTTTTTTCGTATGCCAGGCGGCCATTTTTATTCAAAATTATTTTTTAAAATAAAATTGCATAAAAGTTAAATTTTTAGAAAGATCCTCCAAAAAATTGTTTGCTTGAGAGATGAGTTACATTAAAAAATGTATAGATTTTGAGATAACTTCAGTGGGAATTAGGTTAACAGCCGAATATCCCAATCCATTAGAGTCAATAAACACAGTAGGTTCGTTCATTATGAGGCATAAAAATATTAAACCATGGAGGTAATCATTCGCAAAGCAAGATCTCCATGTTGAATTTTGCAGCGCTGTTTGGTGTAGAAAAAAAAAATCGCATTTGTAAACGTGGCATACGTAATAATAAAAAAAAAAGGTATGCTCATTTCGCTTCTAGCAGACGATATAATTCATTTCACTGAAATAATAAGGATGATTTTCTACATTGTGAAACTAGTTATAAAACGAAGCCACCTCCTATGTCACGTTTAACGTACAATTTCCAACTTGTTTATTTATACCATTAATTTTAGCATGTGAAGTAAAAAGAAAAAATAAAGTGGGGCAAAGTTAAACGAACATTTAAATATTTCAATATATTGTGCATGCATGGCAGTGTATTACTGCTTGTTTTACTGTATATTACTGTTAATTTTACGGTATAATACTGACAGCTGGAGCGCCAGTATTATACTGTAAAACCAACTTTTTTTTTTTTTTTTTTTGTGGTCACTGCGCTACTATGTAACAGGTCCAGACATCGACTCCGGACTTAGACAAGGTGCACTCAGCCTTTCATACATTCGGGGTCGAGAAAATGTGTACCAAGCTTGCTTGAAAGCTAAACACTGGTGTACCACCTGACCGGAACATATGCTGTATAGCACCTCAGGGCCCAATAGTCTGGTAGACAGAGTTGGTAACTGTAGGCCAAGGTCCTGAATGAATTGTAGCGCCACAGAGTTTAGTTTTTAACTTAAAGAATTCCTATTTTTTTCCGTCTATTGGTGGTAATTGCTGAAATTGGATTTTCAAATTTGTTATGCTCTTTCCAAATTGTTTACTTAACACATGGGCTGATAAGTTCCCTATCTAATAAAGAAAACACAACTTTTTAACATAACTTTACACTTTATAACTTTATTACTTTATAACTTTAATAATAAATAATAATAATTTAATAATAATAATAATAATAATAATAATAATAATAATAATAATAATAATAATAATTTAATAATAATAATTTAATAAATAAATAATAATAATAACTTTATAATAAATAACAATTTTATAACGAAAAAGCTCCAAACAGTGCTTAGAATCATCGACTCGTTGTTGTTTTTAGTCAAAGTCAACATGCGCGGCACCCACTTTGACAACATTTTCACTTTGACTTTTTCATAGACAAATCGGAGAATTCACCTCTTTTGCGTGGTGCAGCACTGGTGTCCGTACGACCACGTTTAAATTCAGCAAACCAGTCAATAATGGTTGATTTACCTAGTGCAGTGTCCGGATAACACTTATCAAGCCAAGCTTTTGTTTGAATGGTGTTTTTTCCCATCAAATAACAATTCTTGAAATTCTTGTTTATCCATTTTTTTGTTTATCAACAAAGTGGTTCAACTAAATACACTCTAACGTTTTATCCACACGGCGAATCGTCATAACATTTTTTCTGCTACCTTTTAAAGGTTAGTATTTACTAAAAAAGCATCGGTTTGGCGATTGCAACGCCATCTGTGTACCAGACCAGGAACTTTTCAGCCCATGTGTTACATATCAACTTCCGTTACTCAAATCGGTAACTTTTGTTAAAGTTGGCCAGTATTTTGGAAATGTTAGAAAATGTTTCATAATCTATGCTTGACGTATGATTTTTCGTTCTTGTTTACTTATGTTTGTGTGTGTGTAACGGGTTCAACATTGTGCAAATACATAAATACGGTATTTAGTTATGCATAAATTATCGAATATTATGCATGTCAACAATCCATTCAAAATATGCATAATAAAGCAGTTGTAACCTTCAGTTGTAAAATCGTGAAAACAAACAACTTGAGAAAATGATTCTGTTGTTCATCGTTTAATTTTCATTAAGTAATGAATCAGTAACAGCTAATTTGAATAAAGGTCATATACGAAATGAAAACAAACTTCTGTTTTTACCTTTCGTATGTATAGATGGAATTTTGTGATAGATTTTTCCCTCACTTCCCGCATGTAATAATTCAATTATTTTAAAGTTTTCTTTCTTTTTTCCCCACGGGTAAATATATATACAGGATGACCAGTAATTAACCCAAAATTTGAATTGTTTAGTAAAAGAGTTTGGGAAGAGATAAAAGAAAAATATTTACTTCACAAATAAGTACATTTATTCCAATTTAATGCACAAGATTTTCGAAGTGTTTCCCATTACTTGCAACAATATGGCGAAGACTAAGATCAAAGTTGTCTAAAACTGAACGAATAGTTGGCAGTGTGATGCCCGAAATTTTAGCAGAAATGGCTTGTCGGAGCACATCTAATGATTGTGGAGGATTTTTGTACACATTGCCCTTCAAGTAGCCCCACAGAAAATAGTCCAGGAGGTTCAAATCAGAAGAATAGGCAGGCCAATCAATCCCCTGTCCTGTTGCGTCAGCACAATTCAAACTCAAAACTCTGTCATGGAAATGTTCTGCTAAAAGTTCAAAAGTTCGTAGTGTTGCGTCACCACATGTTACGTCACAGTGGCGTCCCAATTAACAGTTATCAAAGTTTCAGATTTTCGGTTAATTACTGAGCACCCTGTATTTCAGTTGAAAATACAATATTTGGAAATATTTTTATTTGCGTTTTTTTTTTTTTTAATCTGGCAACAGTCGATAAAAACGGCTATTAAAAATAATAATTAAATCTCTATTCAAGTGATGAATTTTTAAATAAAAAATTGAAGAAAAAAGAAACTCCAAAAACAGTCAAATGTAAAAAATGATTGAACACTTCACTCTACAATCAAGTATATCAAGCAAAAGAGGGTTAAATTGCTGTGCATGGTTTTTGATCCTATGAAACTTATGTAACTGAACTATCTTGACCAATTTCAACATTAAATTGAGCTTTAACCTTTTCTAAGGCTGTGGGAAGTATTTTCCCACTTAATTTTAATCCCAAAATGCCAAATTTGTACCAGAGTTTTTTAATGAAATTGTGGTTTTATAATTTACGTGACGAGAAGTACTTAAATTATTTTTAATCTATTTATTCTTAAATTCTGGTAGCATTTCATCATATCAACATAATTAATTTGCCTTATAAAGGGTTAAATAATTCTTTGGTTTAAAAACTGTACGCTTCAACGTGTTTATCGTGAATTTTTCTCAAAAGTTACCTTTTTTCATGTTTTATATGCAATAGTCTTTGCAGGCTAAAGCGAGAAAATGGAAAGGTCGCAATAGGTTCAATTATGCACTGCAAAAAAAAATTGTTGATTTTACAGTATAATACTGGCATCCCAGCTGCTAGTATTATACCGTAAAACTAACAATAATAAACAGTAAAATAAGCAGTAATACGCTACCGCGCATCCGCGGCAGCGTATTACTGCTTATTTTACTGTTTATTACTGTAAAATCAACATTTTTTTTTTTTTTTCAGTGTGACAACAACAACGTTAGTAACCTTTTTTTTTTTTTTTTTTTTTTTTTTCTAAGAATAGAGATACATATAAACTAGTCGGGTGTGTCAATCCCAAAATTTTCTTCTATCTCATACATGTTTCATATATACACCAAAAAACGAATCAGCATCAATTTATATCAAGGTCTAACTGAATCTAAAGATTTATTAAAATCCGTACATTAGTTTTTGAGATATGACTATTTATAAAATCGTGTAAATCCTGAAAAATGCAGCATAACAGCGCTGCCTGTTGGGAGATTTACACCAAAAACTAATCATCAGTAACTTATGTCAACGTTTAACTGAATCTGAAGTTTGATGAAATTCTTTGCATTAGTTCTTGAAATATAGCTATCATAAAAATCATGAAAAAAGTAGCATAGCAGCGCCACCTATTGGGCTATTTACACCAAAAAGTAATCAGCTTTTATTTATGTCAAGGTCTAACAGAATCTGAAGTTTGATGAAATTCTGTGCATTAGTTCTTGAGATGTAGCTATTGTGAAAAATGAAGCATAGCAGCGCCACCTGTTGGGCGATTTAGACCAAAAACTAATCAGTACCAAGTTATATCAAGTTCTAACTGAATCTAAAGTTTTATTAAATACCGTGCGTTAGTTCTTGAGATAAAGCGCCCACAAAATTTTTGTCACATACAGAGAGATTCACAGAAAGACATTTTCTAAAAACAGTCAAATCGTGTTCAGGATCTTCTAAAATGTATAAATCCTAAATCCGTCAAAAACCGGAAGCCGAAAATTTTCATAAATCCAAAATTTCCTTCTTGTAAAGATAGAAGAAAGTGAAAATACTGGGGAGTACCTCATACTTTGGGTCGGGGCTGTATTTACCTGAACTGATTCATTATATGAATTAAACAGAGTATGTTGAATAGTTCGTGATCAAATTTTCATGCAAACTTTCTATTTTATCCACATACTTTAAATAAAACATTTGTGATATATATGTAATGTTTTTTTTTTTTTTTTTTTTTTTTTTTTTTTTTTTTTTTTTTAAGCATCTGGTTTGATCCCTGTATACATATTGTTTTCAACCACCCATGACTTTGCCAAAGTGTATATTCGTCGAGTTATGAATTTCTGAGCGCTCGTACATATTATATTAGTAAGTGTGCGTCAGAGTTTAAGCATGAAAATGCTTGTAAATTATCACTTTTGGTTGTTTGTGAATGCGAATTGGCGTAAAAT
Organism: Maratus michaelseni; assembly: GCA_963931845.1. NCBI lineage: Eukaryota > Metazoa > Arthropoda > Arachnida > Araneae > Salticidae > Maratus > Maratus michaelseni. The sequence continues at coordinate 54,264,425 of OZ007598.1, read as the reverse complement.
TGTTATAAGCTGTGCAAAATAGAAGAAAACCTTCGCTTGCAAACTCTTTCCATGTCTCCTATCCTTGTAAAATATTCCTTTATCTAAGAAAAAACGAATAATCGAAAAATAAATTATGTGTTATGACTTGATTATGCAATACAACAATTTTTTTTTGTTATTGTGTGTTAACATAATATATATTTTTTTTTATCTTCTGTAATACATTAATTTTGTTGACATTATTTCTATCGACCTGTTACAAATATCTATTTTTATTTAAAGAAGTTGTGACATTCTTTTTATAGAAGTACTCTAATGGACGAGTGAGTTTTGAGATTTTACGTGCAATCGTGATGTCCTGAATCGTAATATTTGTGCGTGAATTTAGTAAGCAGTTGAGATTTCTGCTATGAATAAAGAGCCATCGGAATCTACGGGATTAGGGAATTTAGTAGGTTCCTGCAAAATGAACACTAAGTTCATTTTGTAGGCTAATTAAATGAGTTCAAGTTAATAAGTTTTGGGAAATGTTCTTCCCCACTTAGTTTTTCTTGCATTAAATTCACTCGCCCCACTGCTAATTCCCTGTTTACTGTTATAAATAAATTTTTGTGCTTGGTTAAATCTGTGCCACGGCCTCTTTTTGTCTTATATATATATATATATCTATACACACACAAAAAAAAAAAATTTGTTTACTATACTGCACTTAGTAATGTTTCAATATTTAATTTCGTTCGTGGGCTAGTTATCTCCTTTCCTATGTCACATAATTTCATATCTTCGTATGTAGGTATTTTTAAAAAGTTTTCAGACACTGTAAAAATAAATAAATAAATAAATAAAATGTTTCTTGATCTAGAAAATTATAATATTACTCCGAACCAATATATACAATTACCCCTTCCGAGTTGCACACAATTCCGAAAAGCGTTCTTTATATTTAGAAGTCCCTGAAGCCAATTTTTTTTCGAGATTTAAAGATGCATATATTTTTAAAAAGTTTCTTTTACTGCCACTGATTTTCGGAAACATTTCCGAGTAGTTTTCATAGTGTATTAATCAGTTTTATCAAACCGAAATATAGATTTTCGGTTGCTATCCATTCTCAAGTAAGCATTTACATGTTCAACAATAATATTTTATAGACAAACATTGTTTTACAGATAAATTAACACCATTAACATTAATATTAAAATTGATATTATTTTGTTACTCCCGCATGAATAAATTCGATTACGCAGTTGAAAATGTTTAATTAAGAATTGGTAGCATCCAAAAATCCAGTTATTCCGGTTTGAGAAACCTGATCAACACGCAATAAAACTTTCTCGGAAACATTTCCGAAACTCAGTGGCAAAAAAAATAAAAAATAAATATAAATAAATATTTTGTTTTTATAAATTTCTTTTTAAATTTCGAAAATACATCCTTTTTTGAGGACTCTAAATAAAAAGAACACTTTTCAGAATCGTGGGTGACTCGAAAGAGGTTCGTTCGTGCTTATATTATATTTTCGTAGATTAAGAAACATTTGTCTTTTTTTTATAGTGTAGATAAATACACAAATTATCTAATTTGGAAAATATTTTTATTCACAAAATAGTAATAATCGTATTGCAATGACAACGCATTAATTGCAACTCGAATTAGAAAAATCAAAACGACAGAACACAATAAGAAAAATCTCCAATATACACTGCAAAAAAAAAAAAAAAAAAAAAAAAAAAAATGTTGATTTTACAGTAAAATACTAGCATTCCAGCTGCCAGTATTATACCGTAAAATTAACAGTAATAAACAGTAAAATAAGCACTAATGGGTGCATCAGTGATCCGTATGGTCATCAGTGATATACCAATTTCAATATGTTTAAAATAGTGTAATATCATTCAAATTCTCTCCAAACAATTTTTCGAAATGGCTGTAATGTATAACGGAATTCTTTTGAGTGTCCCTGTAAATGAACGATAAATGCTATATGTACATCCTATTCTTATAGTAAGCATCTTGTAGTTCACCTCAGATATATATATATCAATTTTAATATGTTTGAAACAGTGTAACATTATTAAAATACACCGAAAATGATTCCCCCCCATAGACTGTAATGTAACGGAATTATTTTGATTGTCCCTGTAAACGGACTCTAAATGCTACACACTTCATTTTCAATACCAAACATGTATAGTAAACTTCAATAACATATATCAATTTCATGAAAATACGAGTATATTTACGAGACTTAGAGCATGGACAGACATAGAGCAGACAGACAGACAGAAAAATCGAATTCATAAACACTTTTCGCGTTAGAAAGTGTTAAAAAAAACTAAGATTATTTATCGCCTCTATTTTCCATCGAAAATCACGCAACAGTCTAAAAAATCCCCTGTAAAACTACTTTTGCAACAATATGAAAACGATCGCAGGAAAAATAATTTGCGGCATTTAATAATAACGAGCAGGGAAGACCGAGCTATGCTCGGTCAAAATTAAATTTAAGTTCAAATATCATGACCCATGACCAGGGCTTGACAAATGCGGTCGCCAGGTCGCCACTGGTGACCAAGTTTTTCTATCTGGCCACCAAGTTATTTAATCTGTCGTTTATTATTATTATTATTATTATTATTATTATTATTATTATTATCATAATATTTTGTAAAAAAAAAAAAAAAAAAAATGACCTAAGAAATGAAGACAAACGGCATCTTTTTTTCTCGCCATTTTTAATTTGGTAAAAGTAAGTTCAGCAAATGCAAATTTTAAAATAATAAAAACACAATTATTTGACCGATTTCGACCGGGAAATACCCCCCCCCCCCCTCCTCCCATCATATATAGATTTTGTAGCACTCCTATCTGGACATTGGAAGCAATCGGTAATCACCATTTTCTGAACATGTCGGTTAATCTAGCTTTTACACAATTCTCTCTCCCTCTCCCCCCCCCCCCCCCCCCACAGATAAGTAATTTTGATAAATTTCATTAGACAACTGGGTTTATATTATTTTTCTAAATTATGTAACAATTTCAAACTATGTATAACTAATAATCCTAAATTATGCTTATTATTTTTTTCTCAATTAATTCATAAGCTGTTCTTCTTTTTGAAAGTTAATGTCGGGGGAAAGAGGGGGGGGGGGGTGTTACTGGCGACTAGAATTTTTTGCTGTTGATCAGATTTTATCAAATTTGTAAAGCCCTGCCCATGACCAAAATGACCCACTAATTGAACTTTCTCGAACATGTGACTTAGCCCAACAGTCTTCTCGTGCCCGAAAACCATAGGATGCAAAATTTAGTGTAAATAGTCTGAGCCGTTTTTAAGATAAAATAGCTTGACCCATAATGACCCATGACCAAAATGACCCACTAATTGAATTTTCTCGAACATGTGACCTAGCCCAACAGTCTTCTCGTGCTCGAAAACCATTGGATGCAAAATTTAGTGTAAATTGAGCCGCTTTTTAGATCTTGACCCACAATGACCCAGAAATGATCCACTAATCGAATTTTCTCGAACATGTGACCTAGCCCAATGATTTTCGCGTGCCCGAAACTCGTAGGATACAAAATTTCGTTAAAATCGTTTGAACCGTTTTTTAGATACAATTAGCTTGACCATGACCCAAAATGACCCACTAATTGAATTTTCTCGAACATGTGACCTAGCCCAACACTCTTCTCGTGCCCGAAAACCATTGGATGCAAAATTTAGTGTAAATTGAGCCACTTTTTAGATCTTGACCCACAGTGACCCAGAAATGACCCACTAATCGAATTTTCTCGGACATGTGACCTAGCCCAATGATTTTATCGTGCTCGAAACTCGTAGGACACAAAATTTAATCAAAATCGTTAGAGCCGTTTTTTAGATAAAATTAATTTGGCCCGCGTTGACCCACAAATGACCCACTAATCCAAAGTTCTCGAACATGTGACCCAGCCCAATAGTCTTCTCGAGCCCGAAAATGGTCGGATACAAAATTTCGTCAAAATCGTTTGAACCGTTTTTTAGATACAATTAGCTTGACCGTGATCCAAAATTGACCCTAAATGAGACACTAATCGAATTTTCTCGAACATGTGACCTAGCCCAATTTTTCTGGTGCCCCAAAACGGTAGGATACAAAATTTCGTCAAAATCGTTAGAGCCGTTTTTAAGATAAAATTTGCATATATATATATATATATATATATATATATATATATATATATAACCACACACAAGATTTGCTCGTATTAGAATATATGATGTATGTTAAACTGGTGGCCTCGACGAGTTCAGCCCATCCCGTTTATTTTTTCGCATTTTAAGGCCCGGCCCATACAAAAATAGATGGAATAAGGCCAGACCTGCCCCGGCTCAACTCAGTTTTATAATTTTTTTAAAAAATGCCTAGATATATCAATTTTTAAGCCTTTAATTATTTTTTTCTGAGAATATTATTTATATTTTTGTGCAAATGTAAATAAATAAAATATAGCATCTTTCTGATTCTTATGTCCACTAACCGTGGGACATGAAATAACAATATTAATGATCAATCAGAAAAATATATTCATTATACAAAACAATGTAGTTTAAAATGAAAAAAAAAATATATATATATATAATATATTTATATATATATTTTATATATATATAAATATATATATATATATATATATATATTATAAAAATATATATTTTAGTTAAAGAAAACTAAAATTTTAGAGCTTTAGCTTTCTTTTCTTTCTTTCTTTTTTTCTTTTTTTCTTTTTTTTTCTTTTTTTTTTTAGGCACATTAAAACAATTTCTTTGTAATATATTAAACTAATATAAACTTCAATACAGCTGTATGCAGTTTTCTGAAGATTTCATTAAAGAAATGTACAGTGTCATACATTTTTACTTTCTTCTATCTATAATAGAAGAAAGTATTGTAATCGAAATTTTTTTCGACTTCCAGTTTTCGACGGATTTACACGTTTTAGGGGTCAGAGATTCCGAAAAACACGTTTTTACAAAATGTCTGTCTGTCCGTCTGTCCGTCCGTCCGTCCGTCCGTCTGTCCGTCTGTCCGTCTGTGTGTCTTCATTGTATCATCGAAAAGTGTATGAAGTTATGCTTCAAATTGAACCTAATTTTTTTTCAATGTTTTTGGCTGTGGCAAGCAGGTTCTATTAGAATTTGGGGATATTTCGACGAAAGGGGGCGCTGTGATCGATATTTTTGTTCCATTTTCACTATTGTACCATCTAAAAGTGTATGAAGTTATGCTTCAAATTGAACCAAATTTTTTTTCTATGTTTTTGGCTATGGTAAGCAGATTCTATCAGAATTTGGGGATATTCTGACGAAAGGGGGCGCTGTGATCGATATTTTTGTTCCATTTTCACTATTGTACCATCTAAAAGTGTATGAAGTTATGCTTCAAATTGAACCTAATTTTTTTTCTATGGTTTTGGCTATGGTAAGCAGATTCTATCAGAATTTGGGGATATTTCGACGAAAGGGGGCGCTGTGATCGATATTTTTGTTCCATTTTCACTATTGTACCATCTAAAAGTGTATGAAGTTATGCTTCAAATTCAACCTAATTTTTTTTCTATGTTTTTGGCTATGACAAGCAGATTCTGTCAGAATTTGGGGATATTTCGACGAAAGGGGGTGCTGTGATCGATATTTTTGTTCCATTTTCACTATTGTATCATCGAAAAGTGTATGAAGTTATGCAGATAATTGAACCAATTTTTTTTCTATGTATTTGACCATAGCCTGCAGGTCCAGGTTGAATTCGGGGATATTTCAACGAAAGGGGGCGCTGCCATCGCGATTTTTGTTCGATTTTCACTATTGTATCATCGAAATGTGTATGATGTTATGCAGATAATTAAACCAAAAATTTTTAACATGTTTTTGGCTGTAGCCAGCAGGTCCTACTAGAATGTGGGGATATTCCGCCGGAAAGGGGCGCTGTGATAGCCATTTAAAGATTTCAAATTCAAAAAGATGTATAAAAAATTAGAAATCCTAAAAGTTTTTTCCGTTAAATGTTCGGCCTTGATCCGGAGAATCCGAAGCAGTTTTTGTTTTGTCTCTATATTAAAAAATGGCGGAGATATAGCGGTTTGAAATTTAAGGGTGGTTGACATTTTCAAACAAGACAGCAGAATTCATCCATAAACGGGTTTTATTTATGAGTTTCAGTTAACAGGGTTTCAGCAAATTTTTTTTCATTGTTGTAACCATTGTTCCTATTCTTAAGTGCTTAACACTATATATTTATATTCGCCAACGTCAAATTCTCGCCAAGCTTGGCGGCAATTGACGAAGTATCGCCAAATTTGGCGACAAAAATATGTTGTCACAAATGAAGCCAACTTGGCTGTAGAAGATTAATTTGGCGATATTCTCATTCAAATTCAATGTTGACGAGAACTGGGAATGAATCTTCTTTAATTGGGTTCCACGCATTTTAGCTTCGTGTTTTCCAGTAAAATTAGCTAAATTCGTAAAACCAAGGAATAGGGAGGCTATCTGTTCCGATCGGTACAGGCCAAAAGAACTTTTCGTAGTTTAGTATACATCAGTTGATTGCATCCCGGTAACCCGATGATTCGCAAGCAACTGACGTTCAACAGAATGACGAAAAATATTGATTTTATTGGCGATGTGAGGACGAAATTAGAAGTATTAACATGATTGAGATAGAAGAAAGTTTTGGGATTGGCACATCCGACTAGTTAACTACTATATTTATACGACAGAATATCTCGTTCTGATAGCCCACAAGCCTTATCATTTTTAATAGCAATAACCCCCTGTATATAAATAAAATTATTTCTTATATAAATTTAAAAAAAAATAATAATAAATAAATACTAATGCCAATATTGAGTCAAATCAGGGTTATCAACCATCAATGAGAAACTTTTTAACCGACTTTCAAAAAAGAAAATTATACAATTCGTTTGTATCTTTTTTTATCTATGTATGTCCATGCATAACTATCTATGTATGTCTATGCATAACCATGCAAACCTGACCCGCAGAAAGAAAATTTAAAGACTACAGGACACGATGCAGGACTATTCAACGGTCCCGAGGTGTCCGCTACTCTGAGATTTTATTATATTTGAATATATTTGAATCTTGTGCATTTTTCTATCTACTTATATAAAATCCAAGTGTTAGAAAGTATAACCATTCCGGTGCGAACCCATCAAACAATGGATTACTTCCATTGTTACGTAAAAAAGACGAATGATGAAAAATAATCAAGTTGTAAATTTCCAACTGGACGAAAAATGTCCGGGCCAGGATTCGAACCTGCGATCGCTTGGCTGAAGCCGCCACGCTCTACCACTGAGCTATCCCGGTCGAATCTGGAGGGCATAATTCATCCAGTTAACTTTATTGATCAAAGCATCTGGTCTGATATTTTAATCAGCTCAACAGAAAAGATCGCAGGTAAAGGAACTCCAGTAAACGCTGGATACGTGAATACACTAGATTATTTTTAACACAATTATTTCAAATGAGAAACTTTACAGATTCGACCGGGATAGCTCAGTAGTGAGCGTGGCGGCTTCAGCCAAGCGATCCCATGTTCGAATCCTGGCCCGGACATTTTTCGTCCAGTTGGAAATTTACAACTTGATTACTTTACCAATTTGAAATAATTGTGTTAAAAAATAATCTAGTGATGAAAAATATTCAGACACAGTGCTTTTTGGATATATATTTTTCAATTTACAGGTTAAATTTCGGTAAAAATATTTCTGCACGTGTACTTTGTTTTCATAAGTGAATAAAAATTCATATTTTCTGTGACGTCACGAGAATAGCGTCTATTGCGTTTATCTTATCTTTATGGATTGAAACTTTATTGATGCCATTTTTTCCCCTTACCAATTAAATAGAAAATATATTTTTATTTGAATTCATGGTGGTTATCATAAAAGTACGTATATTACGTCTGAAAAGTTTGCACCGGTGAAAATGACGTTATGCTTAGCTTGAAATTAAAAAAAAACCACCACTGTCTTCCAAAAATCAACGCGCTTAAATCAGAGCCAATCAACAAATTAAAACTGACAAAATTTTAATGTGTTTTGCAATCATTAAACCATTTTAGAATTCCTTTTTTAATTTTGCTTATGTAACCAAATGATGAGCTGTGTATAGTGAGTCAAGCTCTTTAAAAACTCATTAAACTTTCGAATATGGATTTTTTTTTTTAAATATTTAATTTGAATGTTTTGCCCAGTCGTTGAACTATTTCAAAAATTGAATATCGAGTAAAAAATCATCATTGTATTTGTAGAAATTATTTGACATTTTTAAAATGTACTTTTATACAGTACAAAACTTTTAATAATAAATTTTTCATGATGTTTGTTTGCATGAATTCTTATGAAAATGAAACGCAGATCAACATTCTGTCATTTTTGACTTGGGCTATATCTATACTAATATTATAAAGGAGTAATTCTTGTTTGTTTGTTTGTAGGGGGTAATCTCTGGAACTACCGAACCGATTTCAAAAGTTATGGTGGCAAATTGATGGTGACAATCCCTGCTCCAACATAGGCTATATTTTATGTCGGTGCCACTAACCCCAGGGGGTGCAGGAGTAAAAAACGTTCTAAAATTGCGATTTTTCAGTTATCACACTGGCTGTCAAGCCCTGAGAGCTTGGCAGCCGGTTCTGTATGTATGTATGTACGTACGTAATGCGATAACTCTTCATAGAAATATCCGTTTTCCTTCAAATTTTGTTTATAGGTTCACTGTGTTAAGGCGCTTCCCTGATTAGTTTTCGGGATTGATTAGTTAAGTATAAAAGGGGGGGGGAACAAGGGGCTAATTTCCCCCCCCCCCTTAATTTATATAAATGGGTTTTTCATGCAGAATTATTCCGTTTTCCTTCAAATTTTGTTTATAGGTTCACTGAGTTAAGGCGCTTCCCTGATTAGTTTTCGGGATTGATTGGTCAAGTATAAAGGGGGGGAACAAGAGTCTAATTCCCCCCCTTAATTTATATAAATGGGTTTTTCATGCAGAATTATTCCGTTTCCCTTCAAATTTTGTTTATAGGTTCACTGAGTTAAGCCGCTTTCCTGATTAGTTTACGGGTTTGATTAGTTAAGTATAAAGGGGGGGGGATCGGGGGGGGGGCTAATCCCCCTCTTAATTTATATAAATGGGTTTTTCATGCAGAATTATTCCGTTTTCCTTCAAATTTTGTTTATAGGTTCATTGGGTTAAGACGCTTCCCTGATTACTTTTCGGGATTGATTGGTTAAGTATAAAGGGGGGGGGACAAGGGGCTAATTCCCCCCCCCCTTAATTTATATAAATGTGTTTTTCATGCAGAATTATTCCGTTTCCCTTCAAATTTTGTTTATAGGTTCACTGAGTTAAGGCGCTTCCCTGATTAGTTTTCGGGATTGATTGGTTAAGTATAAAAGGGGGGGAACAAGGGGCTAATTCCCTCCCCCCTTAATTTATATAAATGTGTTTTTCATGCAGAATTATTCCGTTTTCCTTCAAATTTTGTTTATAGGTTCATTGGGTTAAGGTGCTTCCCTGATTAGTTTTCGGGATTGATTGGTCAAGTATAAAGGGGGGGAACAAGGGTCTAATTCCCCCCCCCCCTTAATTTATATAAATGGGTTTTTCATGCAGAATTATTCCGTTTCCCTTCAAATTTTGTTTATAGGTTCACTGAGTTAAGGCGCTTCCCTGATTAGTTTACGGGTTTGATTAGTTAAGTATAAAGGGGGGGATCGAGCGGGGGCTAATCCCCCCCCCTTAATTTATATAAATGGGTTTTCCATGCAGAATTATTCCGTTTCCCTTCAAATTTTTTTATAGGTTCACTGAGTTAAGGCGCTTCCCTGATTAGTTTACGGGTTTGATTAGTTAAGTATAAAGGGGGGGATCGGGGGGCTAATCCCCCCTTAATTTATATAAATGGGTTTTTCATGCAGAATTATTCCGTTTTCCTTCAAATTTTGTTTATAGGTTCACTGTGTTAAGGCGCTTCCCTGATTAGTTTTCGGGATTGATTGATTAAGTATAAAGGGGGGGAACGGGGGGATAACCCCCCCCCTTAATTTATATAAATGGGTTTTTCATGCAGAATTATTCTATTTGCTTCAAAATTTGTTTATAGATTCATTGGGTTAAGACGCTTCCCTGGTTAGTTTTCGGGATTGATTGATTAAGTATAAAGGGGGGGAACGGGGGGCTAATACCCCCCTTAATTTATGTAAATGGGTTTTTCATGCAGAATTATCCCATTTCCTTCAAATTTTATTGATAGGTTCACTGTGTTAAGGCGCATCCCTGATTAGTTTTCGGGATTGATTGGTTAAGTATAAAAGGGGGGAACAAGGGGCTAATTCCCCCTTATCTATACTACTATTTAAAGTAGTAAAGATTGTTTGTTTGTTTGTTTGTTTGTTTGTAGGGGGTAATCTCTGGAACCACTGAAGCGATTTTAAAAGTGATGGTGGCAAATTAATGGTGACAATCCCTGCTCCAACATAGGCTATATTTTATGTCGGTGCCACCCCCCCCCAGGGGGGTGCAGGAGCGAAAGACGTTCTAAAATTTCGATTTTTTGTGTACTGAAGGAGATAGACGGATCAAATTTTATATGGTAGTTACTTATAAGATGTAAATGCTCTCTAAGAACAAATTATAAAAACATTCGCAATTTAAAAGGGTGAGATGAGGAAGAAGCGTTCTAAAAACATTCTAAATTACAATTTCTATGGAATCTCTGAAACTACAGAACCGATTTCAAAAGTGATGGTGGCAAATGGATGGTGACAGTCCCTGCTCCAAGGCTCCAACATATGCTAAATTTTTTTGTCGGTGCTACTGCCCGCAGAGGGTGCGGGAGCGAAAAACGTTCCAAAATTATGATATTTTCAATAATGAAGGAGTTAGGAACTTGACATTTTGTATGGTCGTTACTTACAAGATTTAAATGCTCTATAAGAACAAAGTCTAAAAAAATTCGAAATTTAAAAGGCTGAAATAAGCAAAAAAATTTCTAAAAACATTCTAAATTACAATTTGTATGGAATCTCTAAAACTACTAAAGCGATTTCAAAAGTGATGGTGGCAAATGGATGGTGACAATCCCTGCTCCAACATAGGCTATATTTTATGTCGGTGCCACTACCCCGAGGGGGGTGCAGAAGCGAAAAACGTTCTAAAATTGCGATTTTTGCGATGCTGAAGGAGTTAGAAACTTCAAGTTCGGCATGATTGTTATTTATAAGATCTAAATGCGCTCTAAGAACAAATTCTAAAGAAAAATGATCTAATGATTCTGCGATTTTTCAACTATTGAATTTCTAAAATTACCAAATTTCACAATAGAGTACCATAGCGGAACCTTCACGCGTAAAAAGATAATGATAAGGGCGACGTGTCCTGACGTGTATATTGGCTATAGCACGAGTCACAAATTATAGTATCCTTATTATTGTGTTAAAATATAAAAGTGAATTATGAAATGTCAATATTTTTTTTGATTAAAGGTTCGTTAAGAGAAATTGACCAGCGTAGCGGGCGTAGCTTGCTAGTACTAATATAAAAGATAAAATTGCTATTGGAAATATAATTGTAGATTAATTTTCATAATTACATTAAAAAATGAATTACATCCCTTTGAGTTCGTGTCGGTTCGGGTTGAAGTATTTCGGGTTCGGTCGGGTTCAGGGTGAAATCTATCGGGTTCGGGTCGACGAAAAAGTATTTTGTCGTGTTCGGGGTCGATGAATTTGTTTTTTTGTCGGATTCGGGTCGGGTTGTGGGTTGAATTCAAACACCAACACGTACCCAACTCGTGCAGTACTGTAGCTCGGATGACACAAAATTTTTTGGGGTCGAGTGGGCTCTTATTTGAAATCGTCGAGCTCGGGCTCCGAAAAAAAAGAGTCCAAATTCATATCTAATATAGAAATTTTTTTCTTCTGTAGTCGGGTTTTAACTTTACTTGTATTACAAAAAATGATAGTTTTTCAAAACCGTTGTCAAAATCGTTCTCAAGCAATAAATTCGCATTTCTGGAAACCTTTTTCCGAAACGCACTTCCTCCCTTCCTCAAACTTAACGACGTAATCCACATCAAGAGCTAGTCAAACACAAGATTATCTCTCCAGGTAAAGATCAGTCTCTTTCCGAGATTACTTCATATCTTGTGGGGGCTACTGATTTCACAAGGACGCCGACGACGCGATAAAAGTCCTTGACTCAATACAAAGTACTCGAAATGGAAAGTCCAGAGAACCGCTTGTCATGTGAATTTACGGGAGGTTCTCCCATGCAAGGGAATCATATAAACAACGCGAGTGTTTATGTTTATGATGAAGTCATTCAAAAGTGTCACGTGAATGTGATTAATGACACGTCATAATTTCCTTCCGCATCTAGAAAGAGCGGGAGAATTTTCTGGTATTTTCGTAAATACCGATACCAGAACGTATTACTGTTGAAGTAAATGCAAGCAAATAAGTTGGAGCACGTGCTATACATAGTTGTTGTTTGCGTATACAACGGCAGGAATTGATTACCGCTTGAACAAACTTCCACTAGTGAAAAAAAAATCGAAATTTTTTCCTTATTTATACCAGAAATTATACGTGAATACGGCTTTTAAATAAAACGAAAAATTCTTTTTTACCCCGACGTTAATCAGGCCCTGTACAAATGTACACTTGTAACTAAGGAAATGGTTCATAAACACGCAAGTGTAGATCAGTTTAGGTGCCTTCACATTATTTCGTAAGCGATATCCCACAATTCTGCTCGTAGCCAGAACAGTACCTCAAGGTTTCAAACCCTTCTACCACCTAGCAACTGGTCATTAAAAGAACATTTTCATTCTACTGATTTAACGTGCGAGTCTGCAGCTTCAATTACAGTCTTCAACGAATGGATCTAAAAAACAAGCAGCTTGTAGCCAGAAGGCTACAAACTTTTGAGGCTAACGAAAATAAATGTTACTGCCTATTTTAAATTTTAAGCGGTCTACTTTACTGAAAAAAGGTTGGAAATTGTACGTCAAACGTGACAAACGAGGTGCATTCGTACTATAGCTAGTTGTATAAATATTCAGATCTAAATGATGATTTTTAATTCTGTGAAACGAATTATATCGTCTGCAGATTAATTTCTGTAATAAAATGAATATCTCGATCGCTTGACGATTAAACCTCGGAAGCTCCTATAACAAGAAAATACCGATTTTTTCAAATTAATTCAAATTTCTTAATAAATTTTTTATTAATATCTTCTAAAGTTTAGATTCGATTTTCATAAAATTTGAAATGTCTCGACAAAATTCTGCAAAGATTATATATATTAAATTTCAAATCATTTGGTTGAGTAGTTTTTGCGCTGTTATATGCGGACAGACAGACGGATGGACCAGACGACGACTGTGCTACGTATTTATATAATTACGAACGCACCTAATAAAAATAATAATATACCACTTCGTATGCAAGGTCCTTGTATACAAAGGAATTGCATAAATAACAGGATTAAGAGGTGTTTATGTTTATGAAGAAATTATTCAAATACCACTTGAATGTGATTACTTTCTTTCCGCATCTAGAAAGGGAGTGAGAATTTTCTGGTAATTTCGTAAATGCCGATACCAGGATTTATTACTGTTGAAGTAAGTGCAAGCAAACAAATTGAAGCACGTAATATACATATTTTGTTATTTGCGTACAACAGAGCACTTCTAACTAAGGAAATGGCTCATAAACACTGAAGTGTAAATCAGTGTAGGTGCCTTCACATTATTTCGTTAGAGATATCCCACAATTCTGGCTGTAAATAGAACAGTGCCTCCTGGTTCCGATGTTCCGAACACATTATTCTACCTAGCAGCTGCTCGTTGAAAGGACATTTACATTCTACTGATTTAACGTGCGCGTCTGCAGTTTCAATCACAGTCTTCAACAACTGACTCTGAAAAACAAGCAGCTTGTAGCCGGGAGGCTAAAATACTTCTGAGACTAAGAAAAATAAGTTTTATTGCCTATTTTAAATTTTAATCTGTCTACTTTACTTTAAAAAATAATAATATACCATCTTATATGCAAGCTTCCTGTCTACCAGGGAATCACATAAACAACGGGAGTAAGAGGTGTTTATGTTTATGATGAAGCAGCTAGTGATGGACAAAAAGGATATGATTTTGATTATTCGAATGAATCAATTGGGTATGCGCAAAAGCATATTTGCTAACCTTCGTATTCTTTTTATCAATTAAAACCAGAAATTTCATAAAAGTAAAATAATTAAATTAAAAGTTAATCCTTTTTTATTATAAAATTTCTGGTTTCAAATATTTAAAAAGAATACTAAGGTTAGCAGCATGCCCGAATGATTTATTCGAATATCAAAATCATTCATTATGCCCGTCACCATGAGGCTATATAATTAAAGGACATAATTTCTCTTATTTCTTTCAAAGCTTGGCACATACCAAGAATCTTAAAATGGACTGACTGATTTTAAAATTAAATAACTCACAAACGATGATAGATATTAAAAAAATTATTGCAGGAGAGTAATGCATGATGTCGGGAGTTTTTTTTTTACTACGATTCCCGATTTTAGTTTCAAATAGCAACTATAGATGGCGCTGCGAGCAATAGCTGCTCAATCGAGTCCAGAACTGAAATCATCTAGCATTGATGCGAAGGAAGGAGGGAGAGAGGAGGTAAGGAAGGAGGTTCAATACATGGAGTTGGTCTCATTCGCCAATACAGTTTTGTTCTTAGGGCCCGATTCTGAACCCGCTTCATCTATTTAACTTCTTTCCCTCGCATCAGTGTTGGGTGCTTTCTGCTTCTGCCTCGATTGGACGTGTATTGCTTGCAGCGCCATCTATTGCTGGTAATTCGAACTAAATACAGGAATCACAGTAAAATAAACTACTGGCATCTTACATAATCCTCCTGCAAGAATTTGGAAAGTGTTTTATAATCTATTTCATAATGCATAATTTTTCGTCCTCCTTTTTTTTTTCCTTTAATTTTGGAACCGGTTCCTCGAGTGAAAGTTTCCTCAGAGAAAAAAAAATTGCAACCGAAATAGAAAAAGTGATACATTAGACATCTATCTCAGCTATCCTATGAAAAAAAATCATTTAAAAATGTTGAAAAGCAAACGAGAAATATGAAAAAAAAATGCTTACATTGGTTTAACTTTAACTTGCGAGTGTATATGCCCTGATTAGTGTAAGATGTTAAGACCATAGAGCTCGTAGTAGGTGCTTTATGTCAAAAATGTGGGAAAGGCAACAAGCTTTTGTATTAAAAAAAAAATTAGAAAGTTAAATCACAAACATAAGTGTCTCAGTTGTGGATATTGGAGGAACTTGAAATTTCCAAAATAAGTGCTCATGGTACACAAAATTTTTAACATCCATTAATAAAACAAATGCTTATTATTTTGCTCGTTTAAGGTAGATTTCGTAAGCAATACTACTTATTACATTCTTCCCTATGTTGAAATTTCTGAAATTTTTTTACAGATCTACCCCGATCATGACTCATAGAACCCAAAATCTCCCCCAGTTCAAAACTCTATCTATCTATCTATCTATCTATCTATTTCTATCACTTTTTTATAGACACGATAACTTCCATAATTCTGCACAAATATCTTCCAAACTGATACATAAAATCAAGGAGCATAAAATCTCGGTCAAGTTCGTTAATGGGCGAAATCGGACTAGGGGAGGATGGGGGGAACAGAAAAAAATCCATAACTTCTTAATTATGATACGTATCGAATCCGTTTAAAGTTATTATTACTTCTAGGAAAAGAGCCAAAATTTATTTACGACAAATTTTTGATATCATTAAAAATGGCCTCAAGGGGGGGGGGGGGGGGATAGGTGTTTAAAAAGAAAAAAATTCATAACTTCGTCAATTCACAAGATATAAAATCCGCTTAAATTTATTATAAATCTTCTTAACATTATGTACAACTTTTATACTGACGGTGTTTTATAAGACCAACTCTTACACACACACACACACACACACAAAATAAATAAATAAATAAATAAATAAAAACAAAAAGATCCCTGCCAGCTCCTCCTACAAGCACAGGTAGATTTCGAAGTGGACGATCCCAACTGCCACATCATGGCAAAAAGGTCCTTCTTCTGAAATTCCTAATAATCAGGCGCCCCACGGTCTGCGGCTTCGAAATCTACCCATGACTGTAGGCCGAGCCGTCAGGAATTTTTTTAAAATTTGTACAAGATATGAGTCGAGCTCGCTCGAGGCCGATACCGGAAGTATGCAGTAGAAAATTGTTAATAACATTTTAAAATTGTTTATAGAATAAGCTTCTCATTTAAAAAAATATATATTTTACATATAAATAGTTATTAATGATAAATAATACCTGGTGACAACGTTTTGTGCTTTCTATGTCCTTGAAAATCTGTTTAAAAGTAAATTTGTTATTTATACCCAACAACTGGCAAAAATTTGCAAAAGTCACAATTCTTATTCTTTCAAAATATCTTGTACAACTATAGCAGAAAGACTTGAATTCTGTTTTCCAGTCATTCTGCAAAAGGACTTTAAATAGAAACCGAGGATAGACATGGGATAAAAACTGAGCTGCGCCGCTAGACACATCAACCGCCCGCCGTTCTCAAGTTCTAAAGAACTTTTAACGAACACGACCGGGAGAGTAATAGACATGGGATATCAAACGGCTTCTTTATGCGTTACTAAAACTGACGGTGCGAAGTCTTCAGAATAAAATAGAACATTTCACCTTATATCCCATTGTAAAACACTTTAAGAAACTTGGAATACAATCTTGTTTTTTAAATAGCAATTTTATCCCCTGTATTTCAATTTGTGAATAAATAAAATTTTCACTTTGAGTCCGAGCCCGAATATTGGTATAGAAATCAAGCCCGAGCTCGTTTCGTGCTCATAGGCTCTGGCTAAGCTTATTTGAACATAATTTGCACACTTTTAACTTCATTTTGATGTAAATATTGTAAGTATAAAGGCATTGGTTCAAAAGTAATTTAGAAAAAAACTTGCTGAGTTAATTACGGACCACCCGTATTATACAGGGTCATCGAAAAAGGTTGGACATATTTGAAAGAATCGTAACTCTAAAAGTAATTGTGTAAACGCAATTATTTTCTTTCCGAAGCACTCGGCAATTATCCAAGATTTGTTAGATATAGCTGTTTTAAAGTCGTGACATTCAGACGATCCTCAGAATCGATGATATTAAAATGCAAATCGCACCACACATTCGCAAATTTCACTTTATGCTTAGGCTATTCGTGTAGATAGTGGATCCTTTCCTTCTAAATCGATAATGCTGAAGAACTTTCTAATTATGATTTCCCCATACCTCTAATAATTTTAGACTTATAGGTTTTCCACTTCGGAATCGCAAAAAAAATTGTGAATGTGCATTTTCAGAATGTGCATTTCAGTGCGATTTGCATTTTCAGATCATCGATTCTGCGCATCGTCTGAATGTCACGACTTTAAAACAGCTATAGCTAACAAATCTTGGATAATTGCCGAGTACTTTGGAAAGAAAATAATTAAGTTTACTCAATTACTTTTAGAGTTAAGATTCTTTCAAATATGTCCAACGTTTTTTGATGATTCTCTATATTTTAAATGAGTTTTTTAATTGCTTAAAAATTTACAATCATCACTAACAAATGTATAATCACCACAAAAGGGATTTACAAATTTGATAAAATCTGGTAACCAGCAAAAAAATTCTAGTCGCCAGTAAAAAATATTTTGCCTTCCACCCCTACACGTCATTGATATTCAAAAGCACAAAAGTGTTTTATGAATTAATTGAGAAAATATAATAACAAGTTATTGTTTAGAATTATTAGTTACATAGTTTAGAATATAGTACATAATTTAAAAATATAATATAAACTAAGTTTTCTAATGAAACTTATCAAAATTATATACCCCTTATAAAAAAAAAAAGAAAGAAAGAAAAGAAAGAAAAAAAGAAAGAAAAAAAAGAAAAGAAAAAAGAAAAGAAAAGAAAGAAAGAAATACCGTGAAAGCTGAATTAACCGGGATATAATAAGCGCCAATCATTTATATAATCATATATATATATATATATATATATATATAAACGCCAATCATTTTAAGCGAAGGAGAAATATTTAAAATATATATATTATTCTTTAATTTTATTGAAAATAATTGTTCTTGAAATTTTAACTACGTTTTATATATTTACTTCAAATGAATCACTTATGATCACCTATATGTTATTATTCTTTATACAAAAAAAAAAAAAAAATTGATATTTTAATCAGTTTTTGTTCTCAATACAAAAATCTGATTTAGAACTTACAAAATAACTTGAGCATTTTTTTAGCATTATATCCAATTTAAAATGCTAACAGAAGCTAGATTGACACAATTTCTTGCTGTTTTATTGAAACCTCTCCCCTCCCCACACATTATAATCACGTGATTCCTAGTTGCCAAACTCCCGGTTTTTATCATACCAATATTTTTATGTAAAAATATTTGTTTTATTTAATCGTACAATTTCTGCAATTTAATAAAGCGAAAATTTTTGTAAGATTTTACTGGTATAAAAAAAATCGGGAGGTTGCCAACCATGCATGCTATCCATAAGAGCGGAAAAGAATAGCGTTTTCTGTGCATGAGATTGAAAATGCCTTTTAAACTGGGTTCTTCAGTTAAAAGTACGAGAGAAGAGGAAGATCACTGCTTGTGGCACACTAGTAGGATCGGAGTAGAGAAAAAAATGCCGTTTGTGCTCATTTCTTAGATTAAATTTTACAAAAAAAAATCTAGCGACATTAAATAATTCGGTCGCCAAATTAAAAAAAAAAAAAAAAAAAAAAAAAAAACCTTGGTTGCTAGTGGCGACTTGGGGAACGCATTTGTAAATCCCTGATCATCACAATAATATTTAAAAAAATTTATAAAAGTTTTCACCTTTAAAAAATTAATATTAGTAATATCTCAAATAATAGAGATTTTAGCACATGTAATTTCTAACGAGGATATGGGGAGGGGGGGGGCGCAAAATAACGGGAGGTTGGGAGGTTGCCAACTATGCATGCTATCTATAAGAGCGGAAAAGAATAGCGTTTTTTGTGCATGAGATTGAAAATCCCTTTTAACTTGGTTCTTCCGTTAAAAGTACGAGAGAAGAAGAAGATCACTGATTGTGGCACACCAGTAGGATTGGTCCTACCTAATCATCACAATAATATTTTCTATATGCTAATATAAGTTTTTACCTTTAAAAAAATTAATATCAGTAATCTCTCAAATGATGAAGATGTTAGCACGTGTAATTTCTAACGATGGCAGGGGATGGGGGGGGGGGGGGGGGCACAAAATAACGGGTGAATACGAAATTTCTGTGTCACATTCACAATCACTACACGAGTCGTTATTTCTGAAAAATAGATTATAAGCATTTAGCGAAGTGTCCGCTCAACAAAACAAAATTCACGCAAGCAGAGTCGCTATGCAAATAACAGCACTCGTAATCTTAGATAAATCGGTATCTTATATCTTTATCAAATTTCAAATTTCATTTACATACTTAAGATTAAACTTCGTAATACAACTGTAACATTGTGACAGATAAAATGTGGAATATTGACCCTATTAGAGTTTTTTTTGTTGATATTCAAATGTGCAAAGACAGCACATTTGAACAAAAGCACAATACTCTCGATGTACAAAGCACACTAGACTCTCGATAATCAGGATGTGCATCGATTAGTCCTGCATCGGGTCGGATTACCCGATTTTACCCGAACCCGACAGGAGTCGGGTCGAGTTGACGTTAGTTGTTTTCAGAGCTGTTCGAGTTTGGGTCGAATTGACTTTAAATGTTTCAAATTCGGTTTTTTTTTTTTTTTTTTGGGTCGAGCTTAGCTTTATCCGACTTTTTAAAAGAAAATCCCGATTTTTTTTTTCTTTTTTAATAAAAGAGACGATACATTTGAATATTAATTAATGTACATGTGTTAATTTCTATGCAAAACAGATAAAATTTATGATATTATAGATATAATTGTAGAGTACTTTTCGATAATTGTATTAAAGTATGGATCCATATTTCTTTCACTTCGGGTTCGGGTTGACGATTTAAAAAAAAAATTAGGTTTGAGTCAGGTTTCAGGTTGACTATAAGCAGAATTTTCAGTTTCGGGTCGGATACAACTCTACCGCGTGCAGGACTCTAATTGCCTAAGACAGTAATTTGACATTATGGATGTTATTGTGGGAAGGGCCACCTTGGTGCACTCGGGAATTCAGGGTCTCGATTTTTCGGTCCTCTTACAAATTAGCCTAAATTCACATTTATTTTGCTAAACGTATTCAGTTTCTGTGGAAAGACATAACAATATTATGGCTATGAAATAGAATCTGTTAATGGTCATGTTCAATTCTTATCGAACGACATCAAAATTACCGAGTTTTCCTGCAAATAACACCTATCCCAAAAATAATTTTACCTAGCATAACCCTTGAGAAAATTCGTAATATAAGACCTACGTCCAAAAGAAGATCTACGCCAAAAATAAGTCAATCTCACTTTCTTGGGTCTCATACCTTTTGAAATCTTTCTACCGCTTGTGAAAATTGATGTGGTTTCAAGTTCTCATAATTTTTTCAATACTTAGTGAAATTACATATACTTTTGTAACATATTTAAGCCATATTTCAGGCTTTTTAAAATGTAAAAATTAACACTTATAATATAATATAATAGTTTTAAAAAATTCAGTTAGCATTGCAACATTTTTTCACAAGGTATGTTACAATCCGCACGATAACTTAACTTAGAATGAATATATGTACATAAAACATGCTAAAATGACCTTCAAACTCTATTTTATAGAATAAATTAATGATATATAAATCCATTGACAGAAACTATTTAAAAAGTTCAATTAAGTTTGAAAAATAGGAAAAAAATTGAAAAAAAAATTAATTATTCATTAAAAAATAATGAAGATATTTAACTATCCCAATAATATTAATCCATTCTATAAAATAGAGTTTAGCGGTCATTTTAGCATAAGTTTTATGTTCATATATTAATTCTAAGTTAAATTATCGTGCGGATTGGGACATATAATGTGAAAAATTTTGAAATATTAACTGATTTTTTTAAAATTATTATATTATATTATAAGTTTATTTTTACATTTTATAAAGCCTGAAATATGGTGTAAATATATTACTGAGGTTTGTGTACTTTCAATAAGTATTTAAAAGGTTATGAGAACTCGAAACAACATCTCTTTTCACTGGCGGTAGAAAGATTCAAAAGGTATGAGACCCCTTAAGGTGGCTTACCTGGTGAGAAAGAAATAAATGTGGAATCCCATGTTATCATATAAGCATACACTTATCCTTCTTTTTCATTCAAATTTGAAATGTTCAACAATATTTTTTCTGCTGAGATCCGAAAGTTCTTTATAGGCCTATAAGCTTAAAATATTTTAAAAAACAATTTTGTGTATTTTTAAATTTATGTTAAAGTTTCGAAAAATATAAAAGGCATTCGTTAGTATCTATGGACTGAAAAAAATATATAGACAAAATTGGAGCTTATACAGACAAAGGCTTTTTCGTTTCCTTTCACGTAATTAAGAAACTTGAAATTTATTCTATCCAATCGCTGTAATTTGGGATTAAAAATTAGCTTTCCCTAAAAACACTCGTGGCCTATTAAGTTGTCAACCTGATCTAATTGGTTACGGATATAAGAAGAGTCACGTTGGGAGATCAAAGGTTTTTTTTTTTTTTTTAAAGTTCTGTTTCAACCTTGGCACCGTAACTTTGAATAGACGAGGAGAGCATAGGCATCGGCAAAATGATTCTGAATTAAAAAATTTATCCATCTGCCACCTCACAGGGAGGGGGGGGGGGTGATATATCAGATCTATCAGGCCTTTTAAAATTAAATTTAGTGGAATGGTAAACTTTTTGTAAAAACAAAGTGATTACAATTAATAGGTCAAGAACCTAAAAATCTTAAAACTAATATACTTCCTATAAGTTATTTCATATTTAAAATAAAATTAAGGGAATGGATTGCAAACTTCTCTTTATGAATTTATTTTGGAAAGCGAGGAGGGAGGGGGGGGTGCTCATGCTTACCCCGAGTGAAAGAAATGAAAATTTCGGCCGTGATGTTAAGATGAACTTCTGTTTCTCATGTAACATTCACGTGATAATTATGTGAAATTTGCTTGTGTAAGACGTATTTTTTTCCTAAAAATAGACGTGGGTTTTAAGAAACTGTTTTATCTTTGTAACAAAACTAGAGTACACAAGAATTTATCATCAGCTACAAGTAACAACTCTTGAGACATTAAGTTATCAGTAGTCTTTATGTTTTACCGAGTTTCATTGATACACTCCAGATTGGATTTCGTAACATAGGTGTGACGCTGTATCAGAACTTATCACAAGATATTTTGTTTCACAGTTTAATTTATTTAACCCCTAGATTACTGAATTATATTGTCTCAATTGTAAAAAAGAAGAGAGAAAGACGACGGTGGATGAGCCTGATTGTAAAAAATGACCAATGTTTCTTATTTTATGAAAATATACTATAACCACGAACGAAAATATAATATCCCATCAAAAAACTTTCTGTAAAAAAAAAAAGCGCCAAGTTCTCCTTAATGTTTCGGCATTAAAAAGTACTGATATCTGATGTTCGCCCAAGTTAAAAGTCAAACATCCGAAATCTTTCATTCAAAATGGCTTCCTGCGACTTGGCCGTTAATGCATTCTAGGTTAAAAACATTAGAAGAATGTAATACTGAGAAAAATAAATTAGAATACATAATATACCCTGATTGAAGTTAAACATGCCATATCTTTCATTTCAAATAAATAATTACGTCGATAAATCATTTCAAAATTAATGATTGGAAATTATGCATTTAAAAGTAATATCGGAATGCAAATAGGCAAATTCGTATGATGATATTGTAATTAAAAGCTTTGTGATACATACCATTGAGTTTCAAGAAACATTAGTTTTGATTAACCATCATTTAGTTTTACCATGGTTTAATGACCATTTTGTACGGTCTATTGTCATTAACACGAATTCCAATGAATATTTTTTTCATCAAATTTCACATTGTGTTACATTATATGAGACGTTGAGAACCAAAGTGGACCATTCTCGACAGCTCTGATTTCAAAATTATGTTTTTAAAAATGTGTATTATATTTTAGTACTTTGTACAACAAAATGCGTAAGATATTCAAAAAAAAATGTAGTAGACATGTAGATCATTATACATTCTTTAGAATTTGAAAAACCTTCTAAAATGCATTAACGGCCAAGTCGCAGGAAGCCATTTTGAATGAAAGATTTCGGATGTTTGACTTTTAACTTGGGCGAACATCAGATATCAGTACTTTTTAATGCCGAAACATTAAGGAGAACTTGGCGCTTTTTTTTTTTTTACAGAAAGTTTTTTGATGGGATATCACTGCTTTTTGTAAGTTTTATCAAATGTATAAAGGATATAAATATAATAAATGTATAAATGTCAAAGAATTTTAAAATTATTTTATTATGCTTTACAAATCTATATTTTTATTTGTAGTTTACATCAAAATACTAGCCGTCTCAGGCAAACAATATATTCTTTCTTATATGTATGCTAAGCACTTCATCATATTACTTTTATTCATAACTAGCCGAAGTACCTGGTGTTCGAAATTTAAAGAATGTTTGTGTAGAAAAATCAATTTCAAAATTAAACATGTTGTATAGATAACTTCAAAATGTTAAAATATGCCAATATTTCTATAATCGTGTTTTTATCATGATTCAATACGTTCCTCAAACTCGTATGACGTTGTACTCACCTGCTGACATCTTACCTAGTCTACTTGCTTACACTATTACTCATATTGATACTCTCTTTGTATGATTCCCAAACATTTGAAAAAGTCCGTTAAACTTTCAATGTGACGTTATACTAATTTTCTTTTTTAATTATCGAATGACGTCCTATTAACCTGCTTTCTGTATTTACATATACTCATACTCCTTGTATTATTGAGAAATGCTTGAAAATTTCCGTTATATTACCAATATGACGTCATATTAATCTATTTTTCCATTGCTGAAACTTTTTATTTTTATTTCCATTTTTCACGTGGAAATCTTTCAATAGAAAATTAATTATTGTAGAAAAAATTTCATTGTGGATTTTTAATTGTTGGCAACTGCTATAACGAAAAATGTTCAAATTTAATAGGAAAAGGCGGGAAGAGTTCAATATCCTGTGCTGGTAGGTATGGCGAGTTGTTTTTGGCAATAAATGTTTGATTTGGTTGTTGCGATATTCAGTCTTTGGAGTTTTAACTTAACAACTGGAATTGACCTTATCCGAGGCTAACGAAAAAGACAGGCTACCGCGGTCCATTCCACTTATCTTTTTTTACAGACCGCTAGAGTGACGTGTGCTCTTTTCGTAAACCTGCATTGGTGCATTCGAGCATCATGTGACTCCGGCGGTCTGTAAAAAAAGATACGCGTAAAGCACGCGTAGCCTTTCTTTTTCGTTAGCCTTGGATCTTATCTACGTGACATCACACCCCCTTTTCGCAGCAGTTTGGATTTTTTTGCCAATCGCGCGAACCAGCACAGAATATGGAACTCTTCCCGGAAAAGCTGTTAGATTTTTGTTTTTTTATTATTTAATAATTAACTCTACATTATTTCGATTCCGGATTACTTTAGTTGCCTCGGCCGTGTTTTAATACACCTACACGTAGCATTTCACAATTCTGGCTTTCAAACTGTTGATTTGTATAGAAGTGCAGACAGACAAACAGATTTTCATTTTCATACATTAGATTTACTTGCTCAATCCTTCACCAAATCGGAAGTTTCTGTTAGAGAAATTCTCTTTGCGATCATTGGCAGCATATCTTATATTTTGTGTTGTTATCCATTTCATCTTTATTGACAATTACCGCTGAATTTACTTAGGAATTTACTCTTCATGTCCGTTTGCATCGTTACACTCTCTAATACGGAGATTTTTAATCCTGTTAAGTAATCTTCTGTAATTTACACTGAAGCGAAGTGGTTCTTGTTAAACGCCTGTTAAGCTATCCATATTTACAGTAAACCATATTGATGCTAATTTTTTTCCCTTTCATTCTAAATTGGAACGATTAAGGAAGATTAGAAAATCTACGGACGCACTGCCGTTCTTCCATTAGAAAATCTACCATTATTCTCATCTAATCGTCTTAGATAATATGTCAATATGTCTTGGTTTTAAGATTTTAGCTAAATTTACTCGAAAACCTGAAGCTAAAATGCGAGGAACCTCATTATAGAAGATTCATTCTAACGTACATATTGATAAACTGGATATATGTTATACAATTATAATAATCTAGAACTGGCAGTTTCGATGCTTTAATTCTGAAAATTCTCTTTCTATAATAAACTTTTAAGAGAGTAAAGACTAACAATATTGTAAGAGTAAGTATAATAACAGTACAATATAATAGCAAGAGCAGAGGTCTTGTGTAGTGACGAAAGATTGAAACTTTATTAACATTCGTGCGTTATGCTATTTATATAACCGCATAATATTAATAGATGATTACTCGCCCTAAAAATTCGCAATGAAAAATAGCCTCTAGCGTCAAATTCTCTCCAAGCTTTGCGACACTTAACGAAATATCGCCAAATTTGGCGACAAAAATACCCTGTTTATGTGGACGTCATAATGATGCATGTGTATTATATATGTGATGCATATGCACATATATATATATTTCAAATAAAATCCAGTGTGTGTGTATATATATATATATATATGTTATATAAAAAAATTATTTCCTTCGTATCCTTCCATTTTATTCGCATTAATCTTTTAAATTTAATCTAACTTCTGTCATAGTCAGTATTTCCTTAATTCTTAATAATATCTATTCCTATTTAAAGTCCTTTTAAAAGTAAATATCCGTATATTAATAATTATTTTATTCCAAATCTTAATCTAAAATTTTAAGTTCATTCGTCGCTTTTATCAGCTCCCCAATCTATAAAATTCCGAGACGCGTTCTCATTTCGAATGTTTTTTAAAAGCCATTTTCTTTTTACTATTATTATTATTATTGCTCTGATTTTTTCGCGCGCTTGGGATTTTAACTTCAAAATTTATCCGCGACCAGGTTCGAAATTCTTTACTGTCTTAGCTTCTCCTTCGCGCCTCATTCGCTGGTCTGGAGCTAGCTTCTCACTCATTGGGTTGTGCGCTCGTGACGTAAATTTCTGTATGTCTCCGCGGAGAGAACAAAACTCGCCCGCATCGGTCGGAGCACTAGATTTTTGACGTAGCTGAAAGTGTAAACAAATATGTATCTGGTGTTTTTATGTCGTAGAATATTCATCTGGCCAGTTAACAACTTGTAATCAATGGAGTGACCCATCGTGAAAGCCGAGGGCTATGCTATAAGTTTTATACCTGTGGGAAATGTGCTGCACCGCTCTTATTCTTAATAAACTATTCATCTGAAAATTGGCTGGACTTTACTGGAGAAACTGTTCTGGTGTCTTTTCATTGCCTTACTACTTCACCATGATCATGGAAATCGACTGCAAGATATTAGTTCTTTAACGGACTACCCTTTTCTCATGGAAATTTACATCTGGTACTAACTCAGCTTAGACAAAATACCACATATATATAAAGTTTATTAACATCATTAAAATGCACTTAAAGAACTAACAACCCACTGGAATTTTGCCAGATTGACTGAGTGCTATTGCGATTAGAATACCGACATTTATAATCAAATTTATTTTAAGGAAGTAAAAAATAGAAAAACGGACAGATAAACTAAAAGATTTGCCTTCCCAACATTTTCGGAAAAGAATATAAAAAATTCATTCTGCTTGAAACCGTGTAACACCTTCAAACTCAGGCTAATTTTCTGTAATCAGGCTTTGGCGACCAACTCTGGCGTCAAATATGAGCGAGGAAATGATTGTCTATGCAACTATTATTACTTAAATGTTTATCGTACAACAAAAAACACAAATGGTTGCAACAATGCAATTAATTTAATTTGCCAATTGAATGTGTTACGAACTGTATATAGCCAAATCAGCACCCCCTATTTGAAGGGTTTAAAGGCAGAAATTCTATGTTTTCAGATTTTTCTGGTTAATTGTGTGACAAAATCTACTTACTTGTCAAATTCCATGATTCTACGACTGTTAGAAGTACCTTAGTTATTTGATGATCATCAACTTTTTAGTTATTTGATGATCCCCTGTGAGTCAGTTACAAAAAAGCCCTTTTTCGGAATCTCATATTTCGAAAAATATTAAATACAGAAATAAGAAATCTTGGAACCTAGTTCAGTTTGATTATATTAATGTGTGTTAAAAAGGAAAACTCTCTAGCTCTCCCCAAAATGCAGTTATGAGGGGGTGAAAAGTAGGCCGAAATGGTCAGGGAAAAGGTAGCTTACGGCCTGTGCGAACTTGGCGGACGCACTGCCGTGCTCCCAGATAATTTTCTGAGTTATCCGAAATTCCGAATAGCGTGTTCCATTGTCTTTTGAATCCCCAGAAACCAATACATTTCCAAAATTGAAAGAATTATTTATAAGAACAAAGTATTTTCCGCTGGCCGTATTTTTCAGAAACGTTTCCGAAAGGTTTTTATAGTGAATTAATAAGTGTCCTCAGCCTGGAATACCTGTTTTTCGAATGCTATCAATTCTCAAGTAAACATTTTCATTCGCAAAAAATATGCATGTTGCAGATCAACATGCAAATTTAACAGCGTTAACAAGAACATAAAAATTAAGACTCTTTCATGCATGTATAAATTAACTTATGCGGCTGAAAACGTTTACTTGAGAATGGATAACATTCGAAAAACAGGTATTCCAGGCTGAGGACACTAATTAATACACTATAAAAACCCTTCGGAAACGTTTCTGAAAAATACGGGCAGCGAAAAATACTTCGTTTTTATAAATAATTCTTTAAATTTTGGAAATGTATTCGTTTCTGGGGATTCAAACGACAATGGAACACGCTATTCTGAATTTCGGATAACTCAGAAGATTATATTATATTTTCGTTCGTGGTTATAGTATATTTTCATAAAATAAGAAACATTGGTCATTTTTTACAGTGCAGGCAGTAGCGGCTCGTCAGGGGTTTCACAATCAGTTTACTACCACTATTTTAATAAACTGAATTTCCTCTTGTATAATCATAGGACATTCCATGATTAACCCCTTGGGGACGAGCGATTGTATACGTGACGCATAAGATGCTCAGAATCCTCGTTTATTCCCACGAGTTATTTTTTATTGCAAGCTTTGCCTTATTGAATCTTAGCATTTCTGCGATTCTGTTAGGCGAAAATTTCTGTTTTGCAAAACCGGTGGTAAAAGATTAAGAATTCTGTAAAGGACGCTCGTCGCGAAGAGGTTAAATAAGTTAAAATTTTATATACTAAAATTCTGGTAGGAAAGTGATACTGAACCTGCCTGACGAGTCGCCACTGCTTCCAGTTCAAATTAACACCAGTAAATTTTTATAGAAATTTTAACCTTATTTAAATGTTTTATTCGTGCAAATTTCCGTCATGAATAAGGCAAAAATTTCTATTCTTTATTATTGCTGAAAGTTTTCCTGGTTGGTAATCAGGACCTGGGGAGGGGGCGGAGGGGAAGAAGAAAAAAGAAATATCTGTTAGCTGGACGTCAGTAAACCCCACTAATTTTACAAGAAAATTCTGGTTTTTAACGATTGAATACAGTATCTGATGTTTAAAACCAGAAAGTTTTAAAAAATAATCCCGAATAAATAATTTGGCGATATTTCGTCAAACGTCGCTAAATTTACGTTTGGCGAAAGATTGCCAGGCTTGGCGAAAATTTGATGCTGGCGAATATGAATATATAGTGTTAAACATATAAGAATTGGAACGATGGTTACAACAATGAAAGAAAATTTGCACACTAAAACTCCTAAATTAAACCCTTTTATGGATGAATTCTGCTGTCTAGTTTGAAAATGTCAGTCACACTAAAATAAACTGCTATATCACAGCACTTTTTTAAGATAGTGGTAAAACAAAAATTGCTCCGGGATCCTTGGATCAAGACCGAACATTTAACCCAAAAAAAAAGAAAAATAGAATTTCTATTTTTTTTTTTTTTTAACTTTTAAATGGCTGTCACAGAGTCGATTTTGTCGGCATATCCCCAAATTCAAGTGGGACCTGCAGGCCATAGTCAAAATCATATACATATAATTTGGTTCAATTATCTGCATAACTTCATACACGTTTCGATAATACAAAGAGGACAGACACACGGACAGATAACATTTTGTAATAACATGTTTTTCAGAATATCTGACCCTTAAAACGTGTAAATTCGTCGAAAACCAGAAGTAAAAATTTTTTCGATTACAATACTTTCTTCTATTATAGCTAGAAGAAAGTAAAAATCAGCTTTATTTAAATGTACAATTTTGTATTTCCCGCCAATGGTCGCTACAAACACAAAAGAAAATTGTGTTGAATCAGTATTACCTATTTTTCTCTTGAATACAGCCGTCATACAGTAAAACAATACAAAAAAAAAAATAAATAAAATAAAATAAATAAATAAATTTGGTTGATATATTTCTCGCTGAGGCATTATCAGCGTTATAAAAAGTTTTAAATTTAAATTACCCTATCTAATTTTAAATTGGAGTATGGTTGCCACTGAAAAAAAAACATAAAAATCATATTTTAAAATTTTACTTATGTAATTTCCCACGAGGGACACTAACCAGCGTAAAAAAAACCTATTATATAATTTTTTTCATCAAAACATAAAACTGAAGAAGCAGAAGTTTATTATGGAGATTTATTAAAAATATATCAAAATAAATTTTATTTAAATTTAGTTATCCTATTTCCGGCCAGGGGACGCTCTGCATTACCTAATTTTATCTTGGAGTAAGATTGTTATATGAGAAAACATAAAAAAAATACATTTAAAATTATATTTCTGCAATTTCTCATCAAGGGCGCTACCAACTTACTAAAAAAAAAAAAAAAAAAAAAACTTATAATGCGAAAATTTGTATCGAAGCATAAATATCACCGTAGCAGAAGTTTATTCTGAAAATTTATTTAAATAATATAAAAATCAATTTTATTTAAATTTAGTTATACTTTTTCCTGCAATGGAACGCTTTAAACACAAAAGAAATCTGTGTTGGATCTGTGCCACCTATTTTTAACTTCAGTATAAGCTATCATACATAAAGAAAAAAGCAATTTTATTTTAATTTTGTTACCATATTTGCTTACCTGGGGGTGCTATAAACGCAAGAGTAAATTTTGATGACTCATATTTTTAATACAGACATCATACAGTGAAACATCAGAAAAAAAAAACACTTTTATTTAAATTTAGTTACTGTATTCCTCGCTAGGGGACCTTATCGGCGTAAAAGAAAGATGTATTTAATTACCCTACCGTAATTTCGCGCGTATGCGCCGCACCCTAGTTAAGTCTTTTTCAACCGGAAATTTTATTGAGAATAAGAAGTCAAATAAGTGTTAAGCAGAAGTAAGTCACATTTTATTTAAAATAAATTCTGGTAGGAAATCGAATTGTCCGATGTGCGGCGTATACGCGCGAAATTACGGTATCTAATTTTAACTTATAATATATGAGAAAACATAAAGAAAAAAAAATCCATTTTAAAATTTTAGTTATACAATTTCCCACCAGAGGCGTGACCCACGTAAAAAAGACTTAATGAGAAACTTTTTATCACTTATATACATGTATATGACAATGACGGAAGTTTTCTAAAGGTTTGTGTGGAAGGTTTGTACGAAGTTATTTAAAAATCAGATATTATACTTTTAAAACTATTTTTAAATATTATATATATATATATATATATATATATATATATATATATTGTTGTTGTTGCATACTTTCGATATCGGGCTCGGGCTCTGATTGCACAAAATGATTCGGTATCGGGCGGGCTCGGATTTAAAATCGTGGGGTTCGGACGGGCCCGGGCTCCGAAAACAGAGCCCGACCTCATCTCTAATATCTAATATTGATTGTGCTGTGCGTAAGTGCATTTTAGCGACTAAACAGACGACACATACTACACCTATAGAGACAAAAATATTACTCTTGCGTTTGTAAATCAAAATAGATGAGCTCGACAGTTACTATTGAATCTGAATTCCCAAATAAAATTTTGCTTATGAAGGAGGAGCTTACGAAAGGGAGGAGCTTATGGAGCTCAAAATATTGATATCTGGAGTAAATAAATTTTTGGTTGTAAATTTATATTTTACTTTGAATCCATGCCGTTTTATTAAAAATGCATATATTTTTTAAATGACGGGCTATGTATTTAAGTTATTATTTGGAACGAAAACTGATTACGAATCTGAATTGACAACGAAATTCGCTATTATAAATTGTAAGTGTGTGTCGATGTAAGAATACTAAAGGGAGGAGCTTATGAAGCTCGAAATATGGTATTTCACTTTTTTATGTAATTTTATGTAACGAAATTTTTGGTTCAAAATTTACATTTTATTTTGAATCGACGCCATTTCACTAAAAATGCATATTTTAAAAAATGACTATGTATTTCTGTGTATTTTTGCGTCTAAACGTACGATCCAATACCAATCACCCCAAATATTACTTAAGCTTGAGATTTTAAATAAAAATAGATGGACTCGACGATTATTATTTGGTGATAAATTGATAACGAATCTGAATTAATCTGAAATTTGTTAATCGTAAATACATACCTACACATAAATGTAGTAAAGGGAGGAGCTTATGAAGCTCGAAATAGTGATATTTCGATTTTCTATGTAACTTTAAGTAACGAAATTTGTGGTTGAAATTTTACATTTTATTTTGAATCGATGCCATTGCATTCAAAATGCATATTTTTAAAAATAGCTAAGTTTTTCACTAGCTTTTGGATTTAAAAAAAAAAAAAAAAAAAAAAAAAAAAAAACTTTTTTATAGATGTAGTCTTATCGTACTTACCTCTTGACATAGGCGTAGAGTTGTATGGGCTCGTGGGGGCCTGAGCCCCACCAGAAAATAAACAAAAATAATTAAATTAATGCCTGCTATGTTCTATAAAAATCGTTCGTTATATAAATCTGTAAAATATTATTTTTATAGCTTCATATTTTAATATATTTTTGCAACAGATTTAAAAAAAAATACCTGACGACTCAACCTACAAGCACAGGTAGATTTCGAAGATGCAGACCGAGGGGCACCTGTTTATTGGAAATTGCAGAAGAAAGACCTATTTTCCATGATGTAGCAGTTAGGTCCACCCACTTCGAAATATACCTCTGCCTGTAGGCGGAGCCAGCAGGGTTTTTTTGTTTTTAATTTTTTTTTTACCGTAAGAGTTGGTCCTATAAAAAACTTGTCAGTATAAAAGTTGTAGATAATATTAAGATTTATAATAAATGCAAGCGGATTTGATATCTTGGGAATTGACGAAGTTAAGAATTCTTTTTTTCTGAAACCCCTATCCCCCCCCCCCCCCTTCCTTGGGGACATTTTTAACGAAATCAAAAATCTGTCATACATAAATTTTTGGCCCTTTTCCTAGGAGTAATAATAACTGTAAACGGATTCGATATGTATAAAAATTAAGAAGTTTTTTTTTTTTCTGTTTTCACGTCTGCTTGTAGGCGGAGCCAGCAGAGATTTTTTTGTTTTTATTTTTATTTTTATTTTTATTTATTTATTTATTTATTTTTTTTTTTTTGCCGTAAGAGTTGGTCCTATAAAAAACTTGTCAATATAAAAGTTGTAGATAATTTTAAGGAGATTTACAATAAATTTAAGTGGATTTGATATCTTGGGAATTGACGAAGTTATGAATTTTTTTCTTCTAACCCCCTCCCCCCTTTTCCCCCTTTTTAGGGTCATTTTTAATGATATAAAAATCTGTCATACATAAATTTTCGGATCTTTTCCTAGAAGTAATAATAACTTTAAACGGATTCGATACGTATCATAATTAAGAAATTATGAAGGGTTTTTTATTTTTACAAAAAGCGACTTGACCGACATTTTATGCCCCTTGATTTTATGTATCAGTTTGGAAGAGATTTGCGCAGAATTATTGCAGTTATTGTTATGTATTATCACAGTCTCTAACTGTAACGTTAACCATAACATTTTTATGTTTCCAGAATGGCAACAGGCTAGCGGCAGTCAGATGTAAACATTCATACGAGATAGCAATACACAACCTTTTATATTTAATAAACCCTGTTAAGTTATATCATGACTAATTATATAAATGTTCCTATAAATACGCAACAAATTGGCGACGATGATGGATTTAAAGGGTTTAGCAAGCTACCTGCAAAATATTGATACTCACGCGTTAGGCTTAACAGTGACAACGTGGATTGGTTACAGAACTGAGTGAAATCTACATTCTGCAAACTTCTGATCCCCCTCCCCAACATCTTTGTGAAAATGGCTACTTTCGGCAGCTTAGAGCCTTTCGACGTATCGGAACCATCAACGTGGGACTCTTATCACGAAAGATTGGAATGCTTTTTAGAAGCGAACGATGTCAGCGACCGAGCGACCTGACGAAGAAACGGGCCATATTTCTAGTGTGTGCGGCGTGAAGATGTACGCGACAATCCGTTCTCTCGTATCCCGAGAAAGCCCTTCTTCTAAAACATACGACGAACTAATACAACTTGTCAAAACTCATTTCTCGCAAAAACGTTCAGAAATCTTCCAGCGATTTCTATTTTATAGAAGGAACCAACAATCGGGGGAAAGTATAAATGCATTCATCGTGGAGTTACGGAAACTATCCGAACACTGCAATTTTGGCTCATCGTTGGATGTCATGCGCAGAGATAGGTTGGTGTGCGGGCTGGTAGACGAAACTCTCCAACGACGCTTACTTGCCGAAGCATCGCTGACTTTTAATCAAGCACTAGATAAGGCCTTGGCAGCAGAGACTGCTAATTTTCATGTAAAGGAGATTCGGAGCTCCGGATCTGTCTTAGTGATGCCTCTCGACAAGAGACAAAATCGAAATCAAAAGCAATCTAAAACTCAATCACAGAGGGAAAATTGTGCTGGTTGTGGAGGCAACCATTCAAGATCACAGTGCAGATTTAAAGATGCTGAATGCCATGCCTGCAAAAAGAAAGGCCATATACAAAGGATCTGCCGGAACAAATCAAATTTTACTAGGAAAACAGTACATGAACAGAATTTAGAAAATAGCGATACTGATTCCTCTGAAACAGAGAGTTTAAACACCCTCCATTTGAAATATGTGTGTCTCAATAATGTGGAAACACCAAACATGAGAACAACTGTCCTGATCAATGGTACACCATGTGTTATGGAAGTAGATTCGGGAGCCAAAATATCCATCATTGACAAAAGTACTTTTGACCAGTTATATCCTCACGAAGTTCCACTGTTGGAAAAGTCTCCTTTTATTGTTAAAGACTATAATAAACAACCAGTAGAAATTTTGGGTCGGTGCCAAGTTAGTGTTAAATATGCTTCATTTGACCGGGAGCTTCCACTTCTGATTGCTAAGAAGAAACGTCAAGGACTTTTAGGTCTGAATTGGTTTGAACCATTAGGAATAAAGGTAACAGGCATCCATAGCATACAACAGTCTATCATTGATGATGTCTTAAGTGAATTCCCTGATGTTTTCAATGAAGAATTGGGAAGCTTTACAGATACGCCTATCAAGTTGCAGTTAGATCCTACAGTCCGTCCAATCCAGCTGAAAGCTAGAAATGTACCATTTGCTCTAAGACCCAAGATCGAGAAGGAATTGCAACGATTACAAGACCAGGGAGTTCTTGAACCAGTTAGTTACTCTGATTGGGCAACTCCTATAGTTCCTGTCCTGAAATCTAATGGGGAAATTAGGCTCTGTGGTGACTATAAATGTACAGTCAACAAGGCTTTAGGCACTCATCCATATCCATTGCCAGCAGTAAACCAAATACTCGCAGAATTAACAGGAGGCCAACATTTCATAAAGCTTGACCTGTCCCAAGCATACCTGCAATTAATCGTGGATGAAGCTTCTGCCATGGTACAAACAATTGTGACACATCGTGGAGCATTCAAGTGCAATCGACTCCAATTCGGAATTTCCACAGCTCCTGGAATATTCCAACGGTTCATTGAGCCATTGGTCATAAACATACCAGGAATATTTCCATACTATGACGATGTCTTAATCAAAGGTTCAACACTAGACAAACTAGCCAAGCGACTTCGAGAAGTTCTTGACCGATTCTCCAAGGCTGGGTTACGCTTAAACAGAGAGAAATGTATCTTTGGAAACTCCAGCATTGAATTCTTAGAGTATGAAATCAATGAGAAGGGTATTAAACCCACAAAGGAGAAAGTGACAGCTATCCAAGAAGCCCCTATGCCAACAAAGAGAGAAGAACTCCAAGCATTCTTGGGACTACTGAACTTTTATCATGTGTTTCTACAAGATAAAGCAACAGTGGCAGAACCTCTTCATCGCTTCCTTGACAAGGGAGCAGTGTGGAAATGGAAGAAAAGCCACGAAGAAGCTTTTAATAAGGTTAAAAAACACTTGTCAGGTGATTCCCTCCTTGTACATTTCGATGAAAAGAAACCAATCATTGTGATGCTTCCCAGTATGGTGTTGGAGCTGTCCTGAGTCACGGATTGTCAGAGGTCGTAGAAGCTGCAGTAGCATACTATTCAAGAACAATGAACCCAACTGAGCGCCGGTATGCCCAGATTGACAAAGAAGCCTTGGCCATTATACAGGGTGTTAAGAAGATTCACAACTACCCCTATGGACAAAAATTCGAAATAAGAACTGATCACAAACCTTTACTAGGCCTTTTGGCCAGTGACAAACCCACACCAACTATGCTGTCTCCTAGAATGCAACGATGGTCCCTAACTTTAAGCTCATATGACTACCATGTTGTATACCGACCTGGAAAATTAATTTCCAATGCAGATGGACTTAGTTGTCTACCTCACCCGCAGATGACCCATAATGAAACATCTCCCAATGAAGTGTTACTCCTGGAGGCTTTGGACAAGCCCCCTATCTCAGCCAAAGATATTGATTGCACGAATGACACTCCAAGACCCAATCTTAGCTCGAGTGCTCAACTGGATTTTGAAGGGGTGGCCGGCTGAAAAGCCAGACGAAGAATTCGCCCCTTATTTCCAACGACGATTGGAAATCTCAGCCCACAGAGGATGCCTCCTTTGGGGATGCAGAGTCATAATATAAAGGAAGGCATAAGAACGCCTACTGGCTACTCTCCACAATTCACATCAAGGCATTGTGCGAACAAAAGCTCTTGCAAGAAGTTACATGTGTTGGCCGAGGATGGACATTCAAATCGAAGATACTGTAAATAGGTGCAATATTTGCCAACAGACACGACATGCTCCTCCTAAGACAGTGGGAACATGGGAGTGCATTAAAAAACCTTGGTCAAGTCTCCACATCGATCATGCTGGTCCTTTTCAAGGATCCCTTTTCCTTATTGTTGTTGATGCATACTCAAAATGGTTAGAAGTTATTAAAGTCTTGTCAACAGACTCAGTGTGTGCTATTGAAGCTCTTCTTCGGTACACGTGGCATCCCTGACACCGTAGTGTCAGATAACGGACCTGGCTTCAAATCCTCAGAATTTGACGAGTTCCTTAAAAGAAATGGCATCTACCATTCTTTTACAGCTCCGAGACATCCTTCATCGAATGGGCAAGCAGAGCGGATGGTGCAGACAACAAAAGATGCACTTCGAAGAATTATTACTGGGAATTGGAATTCTAGACTTGCATCATTCTTATTAGCACAACATGCTACACACAATGCTACTACAAATGTGTCTCCAGCAGAGCTGCTTATGAACCGCCGTTTGAAAACCTGCCTGGACAGACTTCATCCGGATTTTACAGAGCCTAATCCCAAGAATCTGTCTAATTCCATCCTCACAACAAATGGGTACCAGCTACAGTCACAGAAGTAACTGGCGCCACAATGTATAAGGTCTTAACGAATGAAGATCTTGTGTGGAAGAGACACATTGACTGCTGGGTATTATATAAAAGATACCAGAACTTTTGATTTCAATAATTCGCTAACTATAATGAATATAAACATTTAGTAAGGTTCATTTTTATCACATGGCTCATAAACTTTGTTGTCTGAGATTATTTATTTATTTATTTATTTTAAGCTGAATTATTTGACTAAAGGTTCTGCAAAAATTATGGTACTGACATGTTATGTTTTTCTCAGGCGACAGATGAGATTTTATTATCGATGAAGCATGTGCTTAATTTCACAACTTTAATATGCAGAGGTAAAATCTATTTGAAAGGAAAACTTTTAGAAATTTTCTAATCCAAATTTTTCTTTTAACAGCCACTGTTTTTGTTTAAAATTTTTTTGTTCTTATTGCTTAATATGTGTTTTCTGATTTAAAGCAACCTGTGTATTGTTAAAAGAAGAAAACAATAAATTTTAACTATAAATATAATTTATTGTTAAAAGTTCAATTTATTATATTTTCTAAGATTGTTAATTTTTGAATAAATATTATTTTTTATTCATTTCTGAAAAGTAATATTTAAATCTATTACTGAAAATTTCCTTTTGTTTCTTTATTTTTTTATGAAAATAGTATATATATATATATATATATTGCATTATAAATTACATACTAATTAATTTTTCAGCAGGGCTGAAAAGACGCTGGAAATTCGTGAATACGAAGGATGTAAATTATCACTTTACTACACAGCGTACAACCAACAGAGTGAAATAATGTCCAGACCGAAGATCGAACACGGATACCTTGGTATAGCGCACAGAATACTTTACCATTTAAGCCACCAGGACGATATCTAGTCTAGCATTCTCCCACTCTTATATGACATGGCTACAACTTCATAACACAAGATGAACATCCTTTGTATTCATGAATTTCCAGCGTAATTTCATATCTGTTGAAAAATTAATTAGTATATAAACACTCGCCGATACTGGGATTAATTTGTTTCATGCATGCCACTGAAGTTTTTCTCATGATTAACAGTCCATCTTGTGCTATGAAGTTGTAGCCATGCCATATAAGAGTGGGAGAATGCTAGACTGGATGCCGTCCTGGTGGCTTAAATGGTAAAGCACTTGGTGCGCTATACCAAGATGTCCGGGTTCGATCCTTGGTCTGGACATTTTTTCACTCTGTTGGTTGCACGCTGTGTAGTAAAGTGATATTTCACATCTTTTATAAATTATATTTACATATCTTACTAATATACTATTTTTATAATATTTATTCTATAACTTAATTAAAATAACAAAAATATTATGTCCAAACAAGTATCATTAACTTAATCTCAACAAAGCATTAATAAAACTACCAGATAATATTGTAAACAATGCTACTTTGGTAACTATGAATAATGAATATTTTATTATGTGAATAAGACATATAAATAAACTAATAAATTTAAATTAATTTCCTTAAGTTCTAAAATATGTTGAGGATTGTTATCTTCAAGATAAAAATAGATATCTTCAAATTGTTACCTTCAAGATAAAAAATTAATAAATTTGAAATAAAGTATAGTAAAATAAATGAATTACAATAATAAAATTATACAGATTTAATATAGTTCAAAGTTTAGTTTGATTGATAAAATAATAATGGATATTTTATTATCTGAATAAAATATGTATTATACATAAACCAACATATTACATTGTGATTAAATTTGATAAGTTTTAATAATAGTATAGTACTAGGAAATGATAAATTAAATAAGACACTAATTAAATAGTTAAAATTTTAATAATATTATGCATTACTTAAAAATTAAAGTTCAGTTTGATTATTAAAATAAAAATAAAATGCACAATAAATTTACCTAACTGACTATAAAACTATTATTAGTATTTATTCTATAACTTATAAAACTGAAATCTACAGAGGTTAAAACATATAAATTGGCAATAAACTCAACATAAGTTTTATACATTTATTAAAATAATAAATTTTATTTACATTCGAGAAGTTTTAAAATATATCGAGAACTAAATTTGTAAATTAAAATACAAACAATTTAAAAACAAAGCATTTAGTAAAATTAAAAAGTAATAAAATAAAGAAATTGCGATGCTACAGAATCCATTATTTAACGTAGTTTAATTTGATTGAAAGAAAAAAATCACGCTAGACTTACTTATCTGACTATTACTAATATTTATTCTAAAACTTATTTAAAACAACAAAAATAATATGCCAAATGAAATATCGTTGACTTAATCTTCAAACGATTGTTAAAAACACAATCAAACTAAACTTTAAACTATATTAAATATTTTAAAATTTTATTATTATTTATATTATTTTTTATAGTTTAGAAATTTGTTAAATTTTTATTTATATAAATTAAAGTATAGTAAAATAGATGAATTACAATAGTAAAATTACATAAGTTTAATATAGTTCAATGTTTAATTTGATTGTTAAAAGAAAAATATATAATGCACTTTAGATTTATCTATCTTAACTAAAAAAATATTTTTAGAACGTATTCTATAACATAATTAAAAAACAAAAATTTGCCGAAAGAAATATCACTTAAAAAAGCATAAATGCATTCCAAATCCGAAGCAATAATTATATTTAAAAAAAAAAAAATAGTAGCTGACCCGCCCGGCGTTGGCCGGGCCCGTGATAAAAAAAAAAAAAAAAAAAAAAAAAAAAAAAGTTTTTATTATTTTATATCCTTAACCCGATTTTGTATGAAATTATATTGTAAAATGAAAAATGCGCGAAAAAATATTGATATTTAGTGATAAAAGTGCTCATTTTCTTGTTTTTTTTCACGCAGGGTCGTTTTATGGTTTTAAAATGAAAAGTTATTTTTGTTCGAACTCTTTGAAATCTTTATTGGTTATAAATAAAACGGTTTGTACAAAAAAACTTTTTGGTTTCTACAAAATCTACAAGAAAAACCTAAAAATAATTTTTTTTTTAAGGTATTCAAACCGGTATTCAAAAAGCAGACAATTTGGGAGCCCTGCAGTTGAAGACAACAACATTATCTCTCTCTATATATATGTTTTGATGTTGAAAAAAATGCGATTTATAATAACATTTTGGAAAAATGTAGAAACATTTGCTACATATATATTGCAATAGTATTAAATGTTAAATCAGATTGTCATAGAAGTCAGTGATATCTGTAAATATAGATAGCAAATAGCGATACACTTTTACTAGTTTTGCTGCCTTATCAACTCCTAAACGATTACCTAATTTGCACCAAACCAGACCAAATGTAGAAAAGTATCGTTCGATTGAAGCAAAGGAAGCTGGTGCTGAATGTTAAAAAACGAAAAACTGACAAAATCCAGGAGGAAACTTATCAACTTTTTCAATCTTTTTTGCCATAATCTGCCTCCATTTTTGTGTTGAAAACTCCTGTATAACACTTTCATTGAATATTGAAGCAGGATAACAAATAGGGTCATTAATCTTAAAAGCTGTAACACCTGGCAAGTAATCAGGATGGTGTTCAAGTAAATATGTTTCATGTTTCTGTTGCGGCTTCTTGTTATGCACTTAAACGCTGTCTTTTGAATTTGGTATCCCATAAGATTAGCTAAACATGTGTAGTGCTCGAATTGCCTGTTGAAATCTTTTTTTGAAATGATGCTGATACGGCTGCAGGACATCAGAAGATAAAATACCTATCCATACTTCGACAGCTTCTGAAATACACGGTTTCTTTTTGAAGACTGTCCAGTGCAGGTCTAACAACAGACAACTGTTTTTCAAGATTTAGAACTTTTTCATAAAGATATGCATTGTTCAATATTTTTTTTAAACTCTTGATAATGTTCAAGAGCTATTTTCCCGTATTTGTGATACTTTGTCATGAAGGATTTGACATGACACACGCATAATGCGAGTTCCATCGTGTGGCATTTGGCAATTGTGGCATCAGACATGCTTGCTCCACAATCTAACCATGTGCTTAGTGAGTATTCCAAAAGTACTTATGTAATTCTACAATTTGATTTAGTACTATATCCTTTGATTCCTAATTCCTCTATTATCACTTCCTTCTCAAAGTCTATATTCGAATTTTTGGACAGAGTCCTTTTTTCTCACAAGAGAAATCTTCGGATATAGATATTTTAATGGATAAAATAAGTGACTGAAAACCTTAGGTATGAACCATATCATTTATATACATTCATCTACTTAAGATTCAAGTTAAAGTGCGCAAGGAAAAAGATCAAGAACTCAACAATGAGTAATATAGTTTTTAGTATTTTTAGGCGCGTTCATAATTACATAAATACGTAGCATCTATAATCGTCGCTTGGTACGTCCGTCTGTCCGCATGTAACAGCGCAAAAACTACTCAACCGAATAGTTTGAAATTTAATATATATAATCGCTGTAAAATTTTGTGAAGTCCTTTCAAATTCTATGAAAATTGAATCAAAACTTTAAAATATATTAATAAAAGTTTTCTTCATTCTATTAAATCCTATCATAGTAATTAATTCAATGATATCCCATGATATGTAAGGATTCTAAGTTGCCATGGTGATTATGTCCTATTTAAGATGGAGTCATATTATTTCCGTATTACTGAAATTAAAAACCGAATTTGTATACAAAATTGTTTAATTATAGCAATCTTATAACTACCGAAAGTTTTTTGG
Organism: Maratus michaelseni; assembly: GCA_963931845.1. NCBI lineage: Eukaryota > Metazoa > Arthropoda > Arachnida > Araneae > Salticidae > Maratus > Maratus michaelseni. Next base: position 54,222,493 of record OZ007598.1, on the reverse strand, counting down.
ATATTAGATGTTTCCGGAGAAATAGATATTCAATGGAAAAGCAGTCTAAATATAGATTTCAAGTTCTGAAATTTTCAAAGCCACGCTTAAGTTTCTCATTGGAATTTTCAGTAAATGTCAAAAAAAGATAAAATGATGCCAACTTAATATGTATTTATTTTATTACGGAAATTAATCGTATCAGAATAACAGACGATATAATTCATTTTTTTCACTGAAATAACAACAATGATTTTTTTACATTGTCTTGTATTGAATATTTGCGCATTGTATAATTTTAATGTAACAGAATTGTAATTAATTGTTTGTAAAAGTGTATTGAAACTTAATTTCATAAAATAAAATTAATGTCTAAAATATGAAAATCTGCACATAAAATAAATTTTGTATTTATGCATTTTTGCATAAGAGAGCGCCAGCTATTGCACCACGATCTGAATATTTATAAAAGTAGTTATAGTACGAAGGCACCTTATTTGTCACGTTTGACGTACAATTTGAAACTTGTTTAATATGAGTATTGTGATGAGACAAAGGTGATACGAATTATTCTAACTGTTTTAACCACTTTCGAGAAGCGCCTTATATAACACTTTGCTAATCTTACACGGTACGCCAAAACTCATTCGTCAAAGTGTTAAAGCAACAACGTTCTAAGGTAAATTAATAAAATTCATTCATTGCTAATTAATTATGAGTATTTTCCTGTTTTATCTACTAGCATGCAGCAAAAATGCATTTTTATTGAAAAATAATGAGGATAATAGTGTTTAAATGTAAGATTGGGCAATAGTCATGCAAAGATAATAGTAACAAGTTGGAAATTGTACGTGAAACGTGACAAATGAGGTGCGTTCGTACTATAGCTAGTTATATAAATATTCAGATCTTGATGATTTTTTATTCTGAGAAATGAATAATAGCGTCTGTAGATTAATTTCTGTAATGTATGTACCATTTAGCAAATGTTGTATTTGAATTATAGAAATTATGGTGCAATTGTCCTGTTTTTAAATATTAATAAATATTTTTATTAATATCGTCTAAAGTTTTGATTAGATTTTCATAAAATTTGAAATGTCTCGACAAAATTCTGAAAAGAATAATAATTAAATTTCAAACCATTCGGTTGGATAGTTTTTGCGTTGTTATATGCAGACGGAATGACAGACAGATGGACGGACCAGACGACGACAATAGGTGCTACGTATTTTTATGATTACGAACGCACCTAATAATGAGCAAAATGATAGCAATAAAAGTCGTATATTTCATACTGATTACAGCAAATGCTCACATATTATATAAACAAAATAAAGTGTAGAATATAGCAATATAAATAAGAGAATCTGCGTAATTGAGTGCTTAAAATTACTTTAGAACAAAATTCAAACAATGGTAAATTTACTACTAGAAAATTTCCTGAATGTTTATGTTTGATTACTGAAAAAATAATGCAAGGTTCCTACAGTTTTATGGAAAATACCAGTATTCTCGGCATATGTAACCGCGCGATTGCATAAGGCGTGTTTTTCTGTAAGTAAATATTGGTATTTCACTTACCTAAAGTCAGGGAAATTCCCTGACCTGTAGGAACCCTGTAATGATAATTAATAATTCGACCGTGTGGATCCAGAAACCTCTTAGTGTTACTGATAGTAACTCACTGAGTGGGTCAGCCAATATCACAATCATATCATTCATTTATTCTTATTAGTCAATATTAAAATCCGTCTCAATACCCAATAACCCATATGACAAGTCTTGATAATAATAATAGTAACAACCAGCTAAATTATGTCTATCAGTTTCCTTTATTCTTTATGATAGCATTGTTAAATGTTACGAGTAATTAAAGATAGTTTTGATTTTAAAAAGTAAATTTAGAAAATTTATTTTCACAGTAGATTAATTCATAACATCATGTTTCCGGAACACTCCTTTCAGCTTATCATTGAAATAAATAATTCTGACGTATACATCTTTCCTTTGGTGGCCTAACCAGCACTTTGGGGCAAATTTTCTTTTATTCTTAATTCATCCATTATCACTTCTTCCAACTTTTCAAAGTATATATTAAAATTTTTGGACAGAGTCCTTTTTTCTCGCAGCAGAAATCTTCGGATATACATATTTTAATGGATCAAATAAGGGACTGGAAACCTTAGGTATGATGTATGAACCATATCATTTATCTATCCATCATCCATCTACTGAAGACTCAAGTTAAAGTGCGCCAGAAGGAAAAACTTAGGAACACACATTGAGTAATAGTTTTTAGTATTTTGTAATATCAGTATTGTGAAACAAAGCTATACGAATTATTGTAACTGTTTTCACCACTTTCGAGATGCGCCTTATATACACTTCACTAATCCTACACGGTACACCAAAACTCATTCATCAAAGTGTTAAAACAACAACGTTCTAAGGTAAATGAATAAAATTCAATCATGATTGCTAATTAATTATGGGTATTTTCCTGTTTTATCTAATAGCATGCAGCAAAAATGTGTGTTTATTGAAAAATAATGAAGATAATAGTGTTTAAATGAAAGATTGGGCAATAGTCATTAATTAGGGTAAAGACAAATAGTAATAAAAAGCAAAATGATAGCAATTAAAGTCGTATATTTCATACTGATTAACAGTAAAATCTCACATATTATACAAACAAAGTAAAGTGTAGAATATAGCAATATAAATATGAAGATCTGCTTATTTGAGTACTTAAGATTGTTTTAGAACAAAATTCAAATAATGGTAAATTTACTACTAGAAAATTTTCCGAATGTTTATGTTGGATTACTGAAAATTTTTTGTAAGGTTCGTACAATTTTAGGAAAAATACCAGTATTCTCGGCATCTGTAACCGCACGATTGCATTCGGCGAGTTTTTCTCTAAATAAATACTGGTATTTTTCTGACCTAAAGTCAGGGAAATTCCTTGACCTGTAAGAACACTGTAGTGATAATTAATAATTTGACAGTATGGATCATGAAACCTCTTAGTGTTACTGATAGTAACTCACTGAGTAGGTCAACCAATATCACCATCATGTCATTCATTTATTCTTATTAGTCAATATTAAAATCTGTCCCAATAGCCAATAACACATTTGACAAGTCCTGATAATAACAATAGTAACAATTAGCTGAAGCATGTTTAACAGTTTCATTTATTCTTTATTATATATAACATTGTCAAATGTTATGATCAATTAAAGATAGTTTTGTTTTAAAAAGTCAAATGTGTAAAATATATAGATTTGTTTTCACTGTAGATTAATTTATAACATCATGTTTCCGGAACACTCCTTTAGCTTATCTTTGTAATAAATAAATCTTACCTATACATCTTTCCTTCGGTGGCGTAACCTGCACTTTGGGCAAATCTCCTTTGAGTCCTAATTCCCCCATTATCACTTCCTCCAACTTCTCAAAGTCTATATTTGAATTGTTGGACAGTGTCCTTTTCCTCACAGCTGAAATCATCGAATATTGATATTTTTAATAGCACAACAAAAGTTATTCTCCCGTAAAAACGTGACTGAAAAATCTTAGTCATGAACCATATCCTTTATATATTTATCTGCTTAAGTTAAAGTGCGTATGTGAAAGGATTAGGAACTCATACGACTTGATTTACAGTCGTAGAAATAAATATACTGTGCAAAAGGATTTTAGTTGCCAACGGAAAGGATTCAAGAAACTGGGAATTTATGGTTCAATAATGGAAGTAAAACTATTCTTCAAGGACAACCTGAGATAAACGATTTGAAACGTACAAAGTTTGATTTGATTTATATCTTTGATGGGTTGTGAAAATGGAATTTTTAGGAGAGTATCTTGTTCTGAATCTTGAGGGGCTGATTACTGAAAAGGCATGGGAAATATAAGCTACCACTCTAAAATTTAAGATTGCCTAAAATGGTGGGAGAATGAGACATTCAATTTCCATTTTTATTTTTTATGTTGCATTTTAAAGGCTTTTTTTTTTTTTTTTTTAAAGAAAGAAAAAAAAGCTTGCTGGCCATCACAAAACTTTCTTCTGTATAAATCAAATGAATTAAATGATTTAAATTAGTGGTTTTCAACCTTTCGTGCTCGTGGGATACATCAACAACTTTTTATAGTTCCGCGGGCTACCCTTAGGCAGGAAATGTATACATGCCAAAACCAGGGAGAAATTTCGACAAAACAGACTTGCATATAGAGATTGCGGAATGTAAAATAGCCTCATTCTTGATTCCTAACAAAACATTTTATTTATTTATAATTGCAAGTAATATTTTATTTTGTCATCGGAACACTGTGGAGTTTCGACGAAAAAAATTACAATTCAAGGCAATTAATAAGCATAAAATATCAAATCTTCGAGAGGTTAAATGCCCCGCTCTCTCCCTTGAATGAAACACTGAATCAGACTGTAAATCTGCAAATTCCAACTATAAGTTAGGTTACTCCTTATAACAACCGAGAATGGTGAAGTGAACATTCTCACAGGAAATCTGCTTTCGAATTCCGCGCTGAGATGAGATTTGAAATACATCGATCACATTCTATCATTCTGTCGTTTTATTCAATAGCTCCGTTAAGGTAGAAAAGTGGATATATATCTTATTTTTCAGCTGACGTTCCCATAGCATTGATTTTGTCACAAACGATTTCATACAGTTATAAAGATTATGAACAACTTGATCTTTTCCCAGTAAACGGTGATTTAGATCATTGCTATTGCTAGTAATGTGTACTAAAAATGCAAAATCTCTTAATCACTTGAAATCTTGTAACTCGAAAACGGGTTTGTCTTTGGATTCTATGAATTTTTCAACTCCATTCTTCAGGAAAAAAAGGCTCTTGAAATATTTTTCCGCGGCCCAACTAACACACTTCAATATACCGTAATTTCCGGCCTATAATCCGCCGATCAAACAATTCTGTTTCAACCCAGAAATTTTATTCAATGATTGAAGTCAAATATTTACAGCGATCTAATAAGTTACATTTTATAAAATAAAATTTCTGGGTTGAAACAGAATTGTTTAATCCGTGAATCATAGGCCGGAAATTACAGTAATAATGTCACCATGTGCAATTATATATAATTAAGGAACTGCTGAAACTGTCTGATTTATTCCTTTTAATCGAATAATAAAAACAATTTTTGCAACAACAGTCATCTATGATCAAAGTTGGATAAGAAATTCTTACACAAATTTTCTTGGTGGTGGTTCTACAGTAAAAAGCCATCATCTTAATCATTCATTTAAAAAGATTTCATTAATTATGATAACCCTGTTGTTTTTTTTACTACCATAGAAGGAGTACCATCAGGAGTTATGTCAGGTGTATTGCTCAAATATACCTCACATTTCACCAGAGTATCTTTCAAACAGGTATACAAGTAAGATCCTGGTGTTGTAACTTAAGTGTAAATAATACTAGCTAATTTTTTTACAATTGTAAAGTTTATTTTTAAACCACGGATGAAAATAGCCCCTTTCGCAATTTCTGTAGCATCTGCTGATTCGTCCATCGCTGCAGAATAAAATACAAAGCTCTTACATTTAGATTTTAACGTATTGAAAGTGCCTGGTGCCAGATATTATGCTACTGTTACAGCAGTGAAGTTAATCTTAATATTTTAAGTCTTGGATGGACAAACCACATTCATTCAAACCACTGAATATTGGATATATTCTTTAATAAACTCCTTCATCAGTGAAAGACTTTTCTCGCTTTGCAATTTTTTCTGCTAGCATGTAACTAAGACGAACACCGTTTTCGTACTCCTTGTTTTTACTGAAGAATACACATTGCTGATAAATCAGGTCCGATTTTAATTGTTTAAGATGATCATTACGAGAATGTCCAACCTATCAAAAATATTTCTCGCTATGCTTAGTTTCATAATGCCTCCTAATGTTACATTCCTTAATAACCGCTACAATTTCTTAGCAGATAAAACAAACTGCTTTGTTACTTACCCATCATACGTAGTGTAGGGTAAGTCTTGCAATCGTTTTGAAAATCGAAAAAAAATTTTTTGACGGATTTACCCGTTCCAGACACTGGAGATTCCGAAAAACAATATTTTTAGAAAAAACATTTTACCGTCCGTCTGTCTCTGTGTGTCTGTAAACGCTCTATCTCCCGAAAAAATTGAGATAGAGACTTGAAATTTAGTATGTACTTAGTATGTAATAATGGGAAGAAGCTTATTGAATTTCAGTAACCTCGATTATCCGGAACTTTTTTTTTCGGACTCCCGAAATATTCGTTCTGATAAAAGGTATATACAAATTTTCGAAATTGTTTATTTTAAGGAGTGAATATAAAAGATAATAAAAAAACATAAATTTTGCATAAAAAATGAAGTCGATCGGATAATGAGTTACCGAGATATTTGTAATCGTATTTTCCACACTCTTTGATTTTTCATGACACTTTATTTCATTCAAATTTCAATTCAAAGATATATTTTAATTGGAAATGAGACATTTAATCCGACGTAGTAAATCGTTAGTTAATAGGATTATCAATTTTGAAGTTATAAGGATGTTTCTTTTACGCAATTCAGTAATAGAGCATTTAAAGTTTATGACGTCATCAAGCCACTATTTTATTCAAATTGCAACGCATTTTATAAGTAGTTTACAAATGTTTTATTTTCATATTTTATATTATGCATATTCATAAGTATTACGATGGTCCTCAACGACTAGTTTTTAGGTGCGTTCGTAATTATATAAATACGTAGCACCTATAGTCGTCGTTTGGTCCGTCCGTCTGTCTGTCTGTCCGCATATAACAACGCAAAAACTACCCAACCAAATGGTTTGCAATTTAAAATATATTATCTTTGCAGAATTTTGTCGAGACATTTCAAATTTTATTAAAATCGAATCAAAATTTTAGGAGATATTAATAAAAATATTTATTAAGAAATTTGAATTTTTTTTTTTTTTTAAATCGGTGCTTTCTTGTTATAGGAGCTTCCGAAGTTTAATCGTCAAGCGACCGAGATACTTATTTTATGACAGAAAGCAGACGATATAATTCATTTCACAGAATTAAAAATCATCAAGATCTGAATATTTATATAACTAGCTGATACATATATATCTGAATATTTATATAACTAGCTGATACATATATATCTGAATATTTATATAACTAGTTAAGATATTTGTATGAACAGTGTCATAAAATATATACTTAACTAGCTGTTTAACCCGTTCTACGCACGGGATATCATGAATTTAATTCTAAAACGTGCGTACGAACGCACCTCGTTTGTAACGTTTGACGTACAATTTCCAACTTGTTATATTCGATGAAAAAAATAAAGAGACGACCACATATTTTAAAATAAACGCGCCTCTATTTCATTTTTTTGCGGATCCATAGCTCACCACTTTGCATACACTCAAAGATTAATGCATTTCTGAAATGCATTAATCTTAACCTCAATAAACTTAGTATCTATTTCACAATAGGTTACGACTGTAACAGACAAGTTCATAAAATATTTGGAAAAGGAATTATTCCCAGCTACGTTGAAAGACGTGGTTAGCTTATTTCCAAGCAAACATAAGATGTCCACCTATCAATCAGTACTACAGTCGGCAATCCTAAACCATATGAATTGTATATCTGTGTGTGCATTTTTCAAAACAATGTTAATATTATTAGTTTCTTCATAAAAAAAAAAACCTGCTGATACTTATCTTAAAAGTACGAATAATTTGCAGTCGTATGTTGAAAATCTCTAATTTATACACGACGTTTTTGATTACCTCTATTTCTGAAAAACACTATTCGTCTTGTTAATTGTGCAGTTAAATAAAGCGAAAATGATTATTTAGAAATAGTGGTACTAAAAATAATGATCGTACATCCGTGTAAGTGAGCGATCACTGTAAATGTCTTTTTTCGATTTTACGGGAAGGTTTTGTTTTTCAATATTCGAAATGACATGGCGGGCCACTAAAATATCCTCGTCGGGCCACCCATGGCCCGCGAGTCTTAGGTTGAAAACTCCTAATTTAAATAGTATAAGAAATTACATCGATTTAGAAAATAAGTTTTTTACACAATGCATTCTCATATTCAGAATGCTAAGCGTGAATTTTCGCCGAATTCTGTGTATTTAAACTGGTGATATAAACACCTCATATTTCGGACAAATTATCGAATTTTGGTTCCTCCTCTTAGATGACCGCAACCAAAATTGAAAGACAATATATTACAATCATGGGGATTCTGAATCTGATGTTTCGTTGAATTCTGCGCACATGATCTGCGAGATATATAAGCATCACGTAAATCGAACAAATCATTGATGTACGGCACCCTCTGTTGGTGGATTTTACCCAAAAACTAATCAGCACCAGTTTATATAAGGATAGAACTTCATATGGAATTTCATTCTATTCTATGCAGTAATTCGTGAGATTCCACAAAATTTATGTCACATACAAACAGACACACAGATTCACGGACAGACACATTTTCTTAAAACAGTCAAATCGTCTTCAGAACCTTCAAAAACGTATAAATCCATCAAAAATCGGAAGTCGACAAGTTTATGAATCCAATACTTTCTTCTTGTACAGATAGAAGAAAGTAAAAATAATTGCAATCTAGTCGTGAGCGAGTGGTATTTTGATGAATGCGAATATATTTTATTGTATTTTCCTTGGTTGCCAAATTTACGCTTTTTTGTTATCACTATTTTCGAACAGTAATTTTTGTCTTATTTAATTGTAGAATGTATGGGATTAAATAAGGAGAAGAATTCTTTTCGGAAACAATGATAATAAAAAAAGCGTAAAAGTTGACAGCTATATTTCTTTACGGATAAAATAAGGAAAAAACTGTTTAATGAAATTTGCATTCTGTTAACCCTCCAGCCGCGGGAAATGCTTCTATCGTGTTTCACTTATTCTGTACATTTCCGCGGGGTACGCTATTTTGGCGTTGCCTAAAATTTTTATAGTACTTAAGCATCGGAAGACTCTATTTCTGCGTTGAATCTATCTTCTTTTATTTAGAAATAGACAGATTCGTTTACAAATTATAAGTTCTGCAATTTTTTAAATATTTTGAATCCATAAATGCCACATTCCCTCCGGAATTTTGAAATAAAACTTTGTTTTTATAATGTACATGAAGAAACTGCTTTCACTTATTTGGAAATAAATTTGTTTGTAAATTCCGGTGACATTCAATCCTTATAACTATTATAAGGGACGAATAAAAATAGGCCGAGGTTATATATAAGAAAATGGAAACATCGCCCGCGACTAGAGGGTTAAGCCACATCTGGGAATAATATTTGTAGCATTGATGAGTTTCCGTGTATGAATTTAAGAAACTTTGCAAACTTTCCAGAATGAAAGAAAGCTACGAAATCATACTGACCTTCCCTTAACTTCAGAGATTAATCAGGCCCTGATCTTAATCACAAGTACAAACTTATCTTACACTAACAGGCTTGAAGATCCTACACATCAGATTACTTACGTATGATCAGAAAAGCATCAGAATTTGAGTATCTCACCAAGTTTAAATGAGACAAAGATAGACATTTCTAAGAAGCCAGGAAAAAAAGGTTTATGTTTATAACAGAAAGTTGAGTCAACTTGATTTCAAGGCAAGCAATTTAGTTTACTGCACTTTTTATTAAAAAATGAATTTTAAATAATGTTGACTTTATGATTATCTATTTGAAAATTAATGTATACGTTCATTTATCAACTTTCACCTGAATTATAAGAAGGATTTTAAAATTATCTTCCTGTAACAATAAAAAATAATTATCCAAAGTCGTTGGGTTATGGTCCGCATCAGGTAGGTAATGTGGGCGATTACCAAAGCAGACGAAAGCCATCTATAAAGTACTTTTTAGGCGGTTCTTTATAGTATACTTTATGAGGAAAGGGCCGCTGACGTCATGGCTGAAAAAATGATGACCGGCAAACTAGCTGTCTTTATGCAACTATGCTCTATTATACAAACAAATGCAGTAAATATAATCCCATCAAAAACGTCACCTGTAAAAAATGCAGCCAAGTCTCGTGACTCTTTTACCGTAAAAAGTTCTGAGATCGTGTAAAGCCAAGTTTAGCCAACTTATTCATTCACAAATCACTTCTAGTCTCTACATATTTAGTTAATTATTATTTTGTGCCTTGGCAATTACACAGCACAGGGAAGTTATTATACCGTACGATTTTATGGGATAGGATGGGATAATTTCATTAAGGCTAATTATATACGCACAGGGAAATTATTACACCTTAATATGTTATATGATGGGATGTATTATTTGATTAAGACTAATTATATACATCACATTCTAGTGCTACGTATTTGCCAAGTCACAAAATAATAATTAACTAAAGATGTAGAGACTAGGAGTGATTTGTGAATGAAAATTTCAGGGTTAATAAGATAGTTAAACGTGGCTTTACACGATCTCAGAACTTTTTACGGTAAAAGAGTCGTGAGACTTGGCTGCATTTTTTACAGGTGACGTTTTTGATGGGATTTCACTTCTTTTTGTAAATAATCCCACTTTTCTTGATTTTGGGCTTTTTTTGGAGATTATCCACTGATTTTCGCTAAGCCCACACTCTGTCCTCATTATTTGCAAGTACCAAAAATTTAAAGCTTTAGTTTCGTTTGCAATGTCCTTTAGATAAAGAGAAGTTTCAGGTTCCTAGGCAAGCACTGAGTTATGGGAGGGGGGAGTCAAAAATGCTCTCAATTGCTTCCAGGAAAGGTGCTATCCATCTGAGATACTACTCGCAGCCCTAGATACTTGATATTTAGCACAAAAGTACTGTTTAGGAAAAAAAGAAAGGCAAAATTTAAATTTCCGGAAATTTACAATAAATCAAACTATATTCGATTTTTCGATGTTTTAGTCTTTCTTTTTTATTATTTCCGGATTTTTAAATTTTTCCTTACTTTGTATCCTAAACCCTACCTTTCTGCCAAATGTCAAGCTTCTAGAACTACAAAATCGAAATATTTTCAAACTTTCGACTTTTTATAAATTTATTGATTTTTCGATTTTACTTCTAAGTTTCCTATTGTCATGCCAATATAGTAATTCTTTGATCCGTCTTCTTAGGATCATATGGGTTCAATTTAGAGATAAATCAAGATAATCTCAGAGTGACCCTGATTTTATTTAGAAAGGACCACCAAGCCAAAACCAGTCAGTAATGTCGGGAAGGGAGACGGAGCTGTGAAAAATTTTGCGGTGCTAACATCATTTAACAATCCATATTTCCTATGCAAATTAAATAGAGTATAACCTGTGAAAGAAAACAAACATGTCTATAAAGAAATCGCTCATAACGTAGCCAGTCTATAGCGGAACTTTTCAATACCGAAATTCGTAAACAAAAGAAAAAAAAGCATCGAAAAAAAAATAGAAAAAAAGCATAATCCGGGGAAAATAACATAAAACAATTAGGGGGGGGGGGGTACTAGCTAATAGGACAATTATCTTAAAGCTCATGTTAAAACAAAATCGAATTGTTTTCGAATTTTCACAGATAATTCGATTTTATTTTTGAATTTTACAAATTTTTTAAATGTTCCTTTTATTGAATCATAAATACAACCTTTACACCAAATTTAAAGTTTCAAAGACTACAAGATTGAATTATTTTTTTTTTTCAAAATTTATGTATTTTTTTTATTTTTTCCTATTTTGTATCCTAAATGCTACCTTTATTACAAATTTCAATTTTCTAGCGCGACAAAACCGAATTATTTTCAAATTTTCGAATTTATTGTGTTCTATTTTTTCCTTTTTCTGTATTCTAAACACTACCTTTACGCTGAATTTTTAGTTTCTAAAGCTTCAAGATCGAATTTCTTTTCAATTTTTCGAATTTATTTTTTTTAATTTTCCAGATTTTTGATTTTTTTTTTGTATCTTAAATACTGCTTTTATTCTAATTTTCAAGTTCTCTCTTTTAGCTCTAAAAGAGCTAAAGCTCTCTTTGAGCTCTTCAAGCTCTAAAAAATCAAATTATTTTCAAATTTTCTCTTTTAGTTGTGATTTAATTTTTTTTAAATCCTAAACAGTACCTTTACACCACCTTAAAGTTTCTAAGACTTACGAGCTCAAATTATTTTCAGGTTCTCTTTTTTTTTTTTTCTTAAACAGTATCCTAACTATTACCTTTATTCCAAATTTCACATTTCTAGCACTGTAAAATGAAATTATTTTCAAATTTTCCGATTTTTTGATTTTATTTTCGAATTTTATTGTGTTTTTCATTTTACCTTATTCTGATTTCTAAACACTATCTTTAAACCGAATTTTAAGTTTCTAAGGCTAAAAGATCAAATTATTTTAAATTTTTTAATTTTTTTTTATTTTGTATCCTAAATACTATCTTTATTCCGAATTCCAAGTTTCTAGCGCAACAAAATCGGATTATTTTCAAATTTTCGATTTTTATTGTGTTTTTGATGTTTTCTTTTTCTAAATTCTAAACACTACCTTCACACCAAATTTTAAGTTTCTAAGACTACAAGATCGTATTATTTTCAATTTAAAATTTTGTTGAAATTTTGAATGTTTATTCGAATTTTCTGGATTTTATAATTTGCCCTTTCTTTGTATCCTAAACACTACCTTTATTCCAAATTTCAAGTTTCTAGTTCTACGGGATCTACCTAATCTTTTTGATGACGCGTGAGTGAGTGACAAAAAAAATCAAAACTTTTATTTCATATATCGTCTGCACTGGAAAAGACAGAAACGTGAAATTTTACATTTCGGTCCTATTTGCCACATACTCTATATAAACAAAGTTTCAGGTTTTTGGGATACACCAGCGCAAAGATATGGGGGGGGGGGCAAAAGTGCCCTGAGTTGCTTCCAGAAAAGCATGCTTACGTCTGTGCTTTCTTGACTTGGCAGAGGCAATTTGTCTAGAAATAAATCATTTAGAATCTGATTGGTGTCTACGAGTAAACTCGTTTGCAATAAGATTGGTCTACACCTATATGATGATTCCTACAATGATCACAAAAGCAAAAATGTAATAGGTAGATTGGTTCACGGAAGTGTTTGTTTGTAAACATGCCTTTTCTTTATAGGCAGTTTTGGTGCAGATTTTGACAGTAAACATGGGTTTCATCGGTATTTCTTAAAAAAAAAAAAAAAAAAAATCTACATAGCATTGCCAAATACTAACAGTTGTGAAAACTTTTTTTCTCATGTATTAATAGGTACATTAAAAAGGAACAAATGATGCTAAAGAATTGCTGTTTGCACGAATGGGATTAGAGAGATATATGTTTTTCTTTCTATAACAATACAAATTTGGTTCAAAAAATTACTGATAGATGACGCTGGTATGTCCAATATTAAGCAGATTTGGGCAAATCAGGCTGTCAATAAAACACCTTGAAGCACAAGATTCTTCATTCGATGCCAGAAGTATCCTATCATTACCAGATCAAGCGTTGTTGGTTAAACTCTCTTGCAAGAGCAGGAATCAGCAACCGCCGCATTGCGAAAATTCAGCACGGTAAAACGACTCAAGACAAGAAAAGGATTTATTTCATGTGCTGGGATACTGAAGCTTGTCAGCAACATGATTTTTTAGTTTTTATGAATTTATTGTGCATCCAGTAATTGCATTATGGCTGAAAATAACTGATTCTAGAAAATCAATGCATTGAGGGGGGAAATGCTCATCATTATGAAAATTGCAAACCAAATTTAAGACTCCCTAAAACAGAAGTGTGTATGTGTGTGGGGTAGGGGGTGGGGGGATTTCCATGGCCCAGTTTGCCCATGCTTTAATCTTCTTTCTGCTTATGAATCAAACCCAGCCCGGCTTTATGGTCCAATATTTTCCCATTTATCAATAAGAATTCAATATAGTCAAACATGGCTGCATATAATGCTAAGAGAAAATGGCAAAAAATAGCCACAATTCAGACGTTTCAAGTGTCTGAAAAAATAAGATATTTTAAAATTTAACACTCTGTTTCAGACATTTCAATTTAATTGTGGAATGTATTATAAAACTTCTTTCAGTAAATCATCAACACCAAAATTGTAAGTCACTTGATGAAGTGACATGTATGGAATGTTTAATACTTATTTTAGTTTTCAGTTCGTTGATGGACATAGTTTTTTTACAGTATCCAAAATGGGGATAATGTGTGGTAAGATACATAATATTTTGGCATGGTAATTTCCTGAAGGTATAACGAAAATTTCGATGTTCCCTTTTTAAATGTAATTCCTTTTAGTTTGGTATAGTTTTTACATCTTTTAGTTAGGAACTGAATACTTTAATTAACCGCAGCGACAAAAATAATATAAAGATTTGATAGAAAAATACTCAATAATTGCTGATTTCTTCGTTAAAAATTGAAGCTCAAATCTCAAATTTGAACATGTAAAAAAAGCAATAGTCGTTTGAAACTAACTTTAGACTACAAAAGAGTGGACAAGCTATCAAAATCTTTATTTATTTAACAACAATTGTTGCTTTTGAATCGTTAATAAAAGTTAGGAGAAAAAAAATCTTGCACAAACCTTGTTCACTTGAAGATCCTTGTACATAATGAGCAATACACTTTTTAGCACTTTCCAACCTAGTTGAAAAGTGCTTATGACTTCGGTTTGTCTGGCCGTCTGCCGTCTGGCCGTCTGCCGTCTGGCCGTCTGCCGTCTGTCCGTGCTCTAACTCCCGTAAATATGCTCGGATTGCTCTGCAATTTTTATATGTTATTATCGTTATCTATAGCATGTTCCCTATTTCAACGGAAGTGTGTAGCACTTATAGTTTTTTTACAGGGACACTCAAAAGAATTCCGTTACATTGCGGTCTATGGGGAAAAATCATTTGCTGTTTATTTAAATAATGTTTCACTATTTTAAACGCATTGAAATTTATATATATCACTAAGGTGCATTAGAAGAAGCTTAATATGGAACAGGGTGTGCATAGCACTTATAGTTACTTTACAGGGACAGTAAAAATAATTCCGTTACATTACGTCTATGGAGAAAAATCGTCTGCGGTTTATTTAAATAATGTTTCACTATTTTAAACGCATTGAAATTTATATAGATCACTAAGGTGCATTACAAGAGACTTACTACGGAATATTGTGTGTATAGCAGTCATCGTTCATTTACAGGGACACGCAAAAGAATTATCTACTGTCTGTTAACAATAATTCCTGGAAGTGCGTTTTAAGTTACTGAACGCGATTTTAATGTTAACTTGCTTTTTGTCTATTACGTGGTGTGTATAAATTCTGTAGATCCTATACAGGGCAGCACAAAAGTTCGCGAACACATTTCTGTTTATTGACAAACTCCAGACGGAGAATTTTAAAATGTGCTACACGTTTCCTAACTGAACTAAAATTTAGCATCCTATGTAGTATATATACAATTCTATATATCCTATACAGGGCTGAATAAAAGTATTCGGATATTTTTCCGAATATTGTATATGTTGGAAATTCCTGAAATTATGTTTTTAAATATGTTATGCGTTTTCCAAATTGTTTACTTAGAAGTTATCTTTTAGCTTATTAAACGGTATGATTTGTAAAATTATTTTGGAAGCGTTGGAAAGTGCTACATAATCTATGCTTGACGCATGATTTTTCGTTCTTGTTTAGAAAAGTCAAGGTTTTTTCCTACATACTTAATCAGCTATCGCTCAGGATTTTTTGTTCAAGAATGAAGCCTTTTATCCATGTGAGTGTTTCTAATAGACAACCCTGACAAGTATTATCTTTGATAGATTTATTTTTTATGTGAGAATTTAGCACATTCTTCCAGTGTAGAATACAAGAGAAGAATCCATATAAAACACCATCAGTGCTGCCAATATCTACTAAAGAATCCTCCTTAAACAGCAACAGCGATGCAAACCCCTAAAATAAGTAGCGGCACCTATATTTATGATATAATATAGGTGGCGCTACTGTGTCTAAATAGTAAATTAAGAATCAGTGGTATTGGGCATATTTCTCTATGTAACATGAGTAATTTTCGATCCTTAGCAGACAGTTTGCTAATATAAAGTGTCAAGCATACTTTTTTTTATCTGGAAAAAAAAAAAAAAAAACGTAATAAAAGTCGAATAGAAGTTGAAATCGTAATGGTCTACCAAAAAAAAAAAAAAGTTTAAACAAAAACCCCAGCCCAGATGGGTATCCGGGCAACTACCCACTACAACCTTCAGGGTTGTAAAACACCCAGTCCGGGCAGCCACCCACTACAACCCTGAAAAAAAAAAAACTCATTAGGTCTTGAAAAACAAAATGTATGTCAACAGTTTGGAAACAAAATTAATTAGATGAGGTGGAGCAGAACGACAACAATGGTAGAACCGATTCTGCCAAGCGATTTTTACTAGGATAAAGTATATTTCAGGGGTGTTCGTATCCAGACTTAAAAATTCTGAAGTTATAAAGAAAGTAAAAACAAGAACGAAATAAATATTTTTAGGAATAAATTTCATTGTAATCATTAAAATAACTACACACTTTCGAAAATAACACAAATACTGTTAAATAATCAAGGATACATTCTAAATTTCTTAATACAATAGTTTTCTCTAACAATCACAAGGTGTGATACTCTTTAGAATTTTCAAGAAGTCTGGCACCACTTTTTCAAGCTAAAAATCTTCTATTTAATTTTTAAATTGCAGTCTCTTTGTTCAATCACAGATTTTGTAATAGTGTTATTGTTGTTAAAGTAGCCGAAAAATTCTATTACAAAATTGTGGTAAAATTATACACTGAAAAATAATTCAAAAATTTTTGAAATTGGGAATTATTTGAGGCTAACAAATCCTGAAATCAGAATAAATCTGTATGAACAAACACCCTTTGATAATTTAAAGCTGTTTTAAAATCCAAACTCACTGAATCAAGACATATTCATAAAGTCATTTCTATCAGTAATGAAATTTGAATGCATTTTTAATATGAAGAAATCAAGAAGTTGTCTCTCAGTTTCTTACAAAGGCAAAAGATTTTCCAGACAGCAGTTGATATCAAAGTTGAGTCAACCAAATTTTAAGATTTTAAATTCCAGGAAAGATTGTACCAGGCAATGGACTCTCAAGATGCACTGCATTTACAGAAAAATGGAAAATTATGTTTTGATTCTTAGGCACTTCATTTGTAATGTCTGTAAATTTTATGTATATAGGGATAAAGATGACTTTGTGAATATGTCAGAAAGCTTCTGGTTTTTACAAGCAAAGATAATAAAAATTTCAAGAACACCCTTTAAAATAAACAGAATAACAAAATTTTGCATATACAAATGATCTAGGCATTTTTTTTTTTTTAAAGCATATATACAATGCAAATTTATTACACTTTAAAACAAGGGTGTCAAAGTGTGGCCCATGGGATACTGTTATTTTTGAGCAGTAATTTTTACTATTTATTCACAGATTTTCTGAGATTTAATAAGTAGACGATTACTATTAAATAATAGTGGTATCCCATGGACCACAGTTTAACATTCCTGTTTTAAAGCAAAAAGCCTCCTTGGAACTATAAGGAAATCAGTATCAATGTGAGTGATAAATGAATATGGTAAGTGGAGTGATGGTTTTAGAGCGATTGTTTGACGTGCAACTCCATAGAAGTTGTTGGTCTAGATTAATGTCGGTTTCTGTTTCACTGAATGTGATTAAATGATGGATCCAATTTAATGATCAATGGCCACCTGCAATTTATTGTCATTCAAGCAGAATAAGAAAAGCTGCAGCATCTGGAATGTATAGAAACTTTTCAACAAAGATGGCGATGAAAGAGCAAGCTTTCATCAAATATTGCTCCCCCCCCCCTACCAATTATTTTAGAAAGACCTAAAATGGTATTAAAATCCAATGCCTTATTTCATAAAATTGCTAATTTATAAATATATTTGTCCTTTTAAACCTTTAATTAATTTGGAAAGTTCCTCCATATAAAATAACCTTTTCCTTCAATATAAAATAACTTGTCAATAGATTATCTCATAAATATTGAAATAAATGGAATTTTAAAAAGAAAACAAACAGTAATTTTTAAAATTTTATTTTAAAAACTAACAAAAACAACAAAAACTTTAAGATGCTAAAAGGCAGTGTAAAACATTTAGTTAAACAATTCAATATCACAAAATTGAATATATTTCAATTTTTGAGATCATATATGAATTTTCAGACTTTTTACATCTTTCCAATGTTTATCAATAGCTTTATCTAAAGCATCTAGGAAATCATCAACAGTAATAAGAGGGGTCTGTAAAGAAAAATATATATAAAAGTTTATTTTTATACATATAATATAGGAATGTAAAGAAGTATATTTAAAAAATATATAGGTACATCAATCATCTAAACTTCAGTAATATGGATAGATATCAGGTAATAAAAAATTGCATCTAAAGAATAAAATAACTTATTGGAATGCTACTAGTATATTGTTTGTTTGTAAAATACAATTTACCTGCAATTTATATTTCAATGGAATTTTCAAAGTCTATACCATGGACTCTCGTTAATGCATCTCCGCTTAAGACATATCGGCGGTTAATAAGTACATTTTAGTTTCCCCATCATTTTCCTATTTGAAATTAATATTAAGAACATTGCTTAATAAGTATTACTCATCCGATAATGCATGCAAAGGTTAGGATCAGGGCCCATAAGCTGTGTTTTTGGCCCATGAAATAAGACTAAAATTTCATTTTGTTATACTGACTTAATTATTTCACTTTTTAATATTAGAAGGTTTATTCTGTATGATTTAAAAAATATTTTTTGCATTTTGCTCGGATTTATATAACTTACACAAGCTCAAAGTTCATATTATTCAAAGTTTTTTATGAAAAATACGCAATTTCTCCTAGTTTTACCTCAAATTTTAATATATTTTTTAATATTTTACTATGAGCACAACTTTGCAACACTTTTATTTTTACATATATTGTACATTTTGATGTATTTTACATTATATGTAAAGAAGAAAGTGTTGCACGATTGCGCTCATATAAATAATTGAGGTAAAATTAAGAGAAATTGCATATTTTTCATCAAAAACTACGAATAATATGAATTTTGAGCTTGTGTAATTAATATAAATCTGAACAAAATGCAAAAACTATTGTTGAAGTCTTACAGGATAAACCTTCTAATATTAAAAAGTAAAATAATTAAGTCAGTATAACAAAATAAAGTTTTGTCTTATTTCATGGGTCAAAAACACGACTTATGGACCCTGATCCATTTTCACAATTATCCAGGTAGAATCTAAAGACACTCATTTGGTACATTATTAGTTCAAAAGAAATTTTTGTGTCGCATCTTTTATTGAGAGATCAAGAAACTGTTAATGACACTGATGAAAAAAAAAAGATAACATTCCACAACAAACAACATGAGAAGTTCAAACAATGCTGCAGGCAATTCGCCAATATTATCAATCAAAATCTGATGTCACAAACTAAATTTTTAAATGAGTCTCAAAGATACAGTAAAACAAAAATATTTGTTCCACTATCTGAAAGAAAAGAAACTTAATAATTTAAATAAATTTAAATTATGCAACCATGGTAATTTATTTGTATATTTTGTATAAACCCTCATATCCTTAGTTTTTTTTTATTGACAATATTATTAATTTGCATTTTTACTAAAAATACAAAATTAAAAAGAACATTGTTTCCTTTAGTACAAATTTCAAACCTATTTTATTTCTTAAAAAAACTGAATTCAATTAATTCCATTCAAGGGATTATTTTTATATGATTCAAATGTTAAGATTGTTTAATGCAGACAAAAATTGGCCTTCCCTTGAAAATCTACACTAATGGGAGTTCACTGGATTTGGATAATTTTAAGTCAGTACATACAGTCTACGACAAGGGCATTAACTTTTTGACCCCTGTTTAGCCAACATCTAAAATGCAAACCTCCCCCTCCCCCCCTTTTTTGTAATGAAAATGATTTTTTTAAAAGGTAGCACTAATAAATATTGAATACATTAGGCCTACTTTTTTTTCTGTTAAATGTAATTGTCGGGAAAAAAAAAAAAAAAAAAAAAAAAAAATGTGTCACTTTTTTTTAATATCTGGATTTCGGCATATCCAGATTAGAGGTCTGCACGGGCCAAAATTTCCTGTCCCGGATCCGGCCCGACCCATACAAAAAAAAATTTGCCTTGACCTGGCCCGAACAAAAAAAATATTGGCCCGGCCCAGCCTGATTTAAAAGTTTGGCCCAAGCTTGACCCGGCCCGGTATAAAAGCTAAAAGTTCGGCCCGAGCCCGGAAAAAACTTAAAATCTCGGCCTGAGTGAATTTCTACAAAACATTGATTTTTACGTCGATTTGGTTAAAAATTTGCCTTGTAGGAGGAGATCTAACCAAAAATTCCTATCTTAGCCCTTTTTTTTTTCCATGTTTATAATCTTCATTTTTATAGGGGTGCCGCAACCTGGAATATTTATTTTTTTAATAAATCTCTATTTGTTGTATGTATGTGTTTAAATTATCATTAATATTGTTAATCCATATTCCATTTATTGAAGTGTTAAAAATCAGAAAAATGCCATACAGTAAAATCTTCTAAGATGGAATTGCATAGGGAAAGAAAAAAAAACAAGTGGGTAAGTGTGATCGAAGATCGCTCAAAGGGTTTCGTTTAATATTCCTTTCAAAACACTTTATCCTTTCTTTAATAAATTCAAATAAATTTCATTTAGCAAAAAAGTCATGTTTTTTATAAAGTAAAAATTTACCGTTTTTTTTTTTTTTTTTTTTTTTTTTTTTTTCCCCCCCGAATGTCTAAACCAGCCCGCTATTATATTCTGTCATAATAATATCCGTCATGCAGACAAAATGCGATATTTAAAAACATAATTTCAAAATTAAACAAACTGTACACCTTCAAAATGTTAAAATATGTTAATATTTCCATAATCAGATTTTTATCATGATTTAATATGTTTCTCAAACTCATATATTTACTATTTTCTATTATTCATATTGATACTCTCTTTGAATTATTCTCAAACATCAGAAAAAATCGTTAAACTTCCAATATGACGTCAGATTTTCTTTTTAATTCTCTAATGACGTAATATTAATCGGCTTTGTGTACATATTGTATTATTGAGAAATCTTAGACATTTTCCGTTTTATTACCACTATGACGTCAATCAATTTTATTTCATATTTATCTTTTTTTCAATTGGTGAAACTTTTTATTTCATTTTCATTTTTCCCGTGGAAATCGTCTGATAGAAAATGAATTATTGAGAAATCTTAGACATTTTCCGTTTTATTACCACTATGACGTCAATCAATTTTATTTCATATTTATCTTTTTTTCAATTGGTGAAACTTTTTATTTCATTTTCATTTTTCCCGTGGAAATCGTCTGATAGAAAATGAATTTTTGTGGAAAGAATTTCATCATGGATTTTTAATTTTTGAGAATGGCTCTGTGACAGACAGACAACGGAGCGGGAGTAATAGGATTTCGTGAGATGAACGAAACCCTAAAAATGAGTTATAGACAATTTGCCTTCTTAGCAGGTGTAAATGTATTATATATTCTTTTCTTACGTATTAGTATATTCATTTTTCATGGATCAACACATTTTTCAGTTTAAGACAGGATTCCATCATAAGCAGGTTCTTTTTCACACGTTTTACTATATTTTAATTTAGCCATATTTTAATAAGTGTATAAATCTACTATTCTTTAAAAAGAATAAATTTTAATGTTTAATTATAGAATAATGGTAATTTAAAAATTTATGCATGTTTTGCAAAGATTTTTGTGCCAGGTCTTATTTTACTGACCTTCGAACGGACCAGCCCACGCCGAGACAATGATTTTCATACGGGTCAAAACCAGGACTAAAAATTTTGGGGCGTGAAGACTAGGAAGAATTAAACGAGTCCCGGCTCTGTACGGAAAAAATAATTTAAGGCACGGCCTTATCCTTCAGGAAAAAAGTAAGGCCTGGCCCTTCAGAAAAAAGTATGGCCCGGGCTCGGCCCGAAACGAGTGGAGACCAGGCCCGGCCCGAGTGCCGTGAAGGAAAATAGGTCTGAGCCCAGCCCATGCAGCTCTCTAATCCAGATTGTATCCTGAACACATTAGTCAGAATAAATGAAGCTTCACTGTAATTTAAATTTTCATATTATTACTCAGTCTTATGTGCAGCACATTTCAAAATAATTTCAAAGAGTTCAACTTATTAAATTATATTCATAAACTGTCAAATTGCTTAGAAAAAATTTCCACAGACAACACAGACACGTCTGCTTTTTTTTCTTTCAGTGTTTAATTATTTAAATCAGCTGGGAAGAATAAATTTTGATTCATGTGTATTTTCCCATCCGGAAAGCAAAATTGGCCACGAAGCAGTGTGATTTAACATCAATAATGTAGATGCAATGTAGATGCATTACATTCCCAGTTGTCATCTGTGGTGCTGCAAATCACATACGTACAATGTATGTATTCCATTTGTATTTATTTTGCAAAGATGACAGTTTAATTTTTGTAATGCAGAATATAATGTAATTACTGTTTTCTCTTTCATTTTTTGAAAAAATAAAGATTGTCTACCAAACAGCAAGCTATGAAGTATTTAAAAAATTATGGGATTCTGGATTTTACCAAAAAATGTGCATTAATGGGCCCAATGTGAGACTTTATCTAAAAAATAATAATAAATTAACAATTAATAGGCCCAATGTGAGACTTTATCTTAAAAAAAAATAATAATAATAATAAATAAACAATGGCATTGCAAAATGAAAAATTGGCACAAGCGTACTCTATTAAAAAAGGAACACAGTTCAATGGCACCAAAATAATATTTGTGACTGCACTAAGGTTTATTTACAATTCAACTTTGATTAAATAGGGATAACAGTTGGATTTCAGCAACAAGACAGTAGTTGATTGGAACAAATACATAAGAGAAGTTGGGAAATAGAATCTTCTAAAAAGATATGATGACACCTTGGCATTCTCTATGTGTTTGTGTCTGGTGAAGTTCGTTTATCATATTTTCACCTAAGAAATAACCATCTTTATATCATGATAAGTATTTGAACTTCACTTTGTTACAAATTATTGTATAGGGTTACTATGTTATGTATGTATGCTATTTAACAGCATATTTTGTTTTTAATGTAGAGTAGTTTATCACAGTAAAGTCTGTCCAAGGCAGATTTGTTTTAGACAAAAATCTGCCTAAATCAAAATGACTTGCAAGTCCTAGTAAATCCATAAACATAGAGTAAACTTTGATTTGTCTAAGGCAAAAAATTATCTATGATGAAACATTTTCTCAGTATCAATCATTTCTGTCTTACTGTATTTTGTTTGTAATAGTATCACATTTGTTTTGACAAATAGGAGAAGATTATTTTCATTTTCTTTGCTTGCTATTTGCCTAATTAATTACAGTTGACTTTAAAATTTAATCAGTTAAATTTAACATCCCTTTTAATTACTTTGGCTTCTCCCATAGTTATGGTATAAATTCTTTGGCCGTTAATTTTTTAAGCAGTTGAGTTCTGATGGGATGTCCATGGGGATGTTGTATTAATTTTTTTATTATGATTTTGCCATTATCTTTAAGTATTTCTTCGGAAAATATGTAATGATTTAATATGGTGACTTGAGTCAGAATTTTTAATTACCTTTGTTGGTGGCCAAGAAGGAAATCCTTTCTATTTCTCTACATTTAATTCTGAATACAGATTATTTAGTTGGATATAAAGAAATTTGTTACTTCTGTCACCACCTCAACATGCATTTGTAAGATTGCTTTTTGTTTTCTCCATTTCAGTGGCTATTAAAAAAACAAACTTAAATATTTTATTTAAAGGGTTGTTGCCTCCATAATTGCAAAAATTAAATAATTTTCACAACTGCAAGTACTACACATATGATCATACCAAACTCCAACAATAAAAATCCACATCCACTGGCAGACACATTCATTTCCGAATTATCAGCAATTGTGCACTAATTGCAATCCTAGTGCCGGCAAGAAATAAAATATTACAAAGAAATTGCATGGCATGAAAACTACAGTCAACAATTTTTCATGAAAAAAAAAGCACTTTAAAGGAGTATTGGTGACAATTAAATATTTATAAGGATAGTGGGAACCCTGAGTTTAAATAAATAAGAAGTGAGAACTTAATGGCAGTAACATTTAATATAAGGAAACACATGCTTATTTTAATTGAACAATGAAAGCCTACAATAATAATCAACAACAAACTGTAAACTGATAAAATTCTTACAAAATACTACAAATTTCTTGAAACAATGAGGAAAATAAATAAAAATAAAAAAGCAAGAGAATTTACTTGAATAAGCTATATATTTAAAATGCAAAGTAGATATGTTAAGACTGATTTCGGCTGATCTGAGCATGCACAATGAGCACTTTAGAATGCTTTTCCATTGCTAAACGGAGTAGGAAACCAGTTTTGAACTGGTTTCATTTCAGAGGTACACATTGAGTGAAGTTCAGATGGTCAAGTGGTCTAAGGCACCAGAAAGAGAAATTCTGGTTTTCTAAAGGGAGCGGAGCGTAGGTTGGAACCCCAATCCTGGCATAAGATGTTTCTCAGATATTGTTAGTGTTGTGATAATTCAGTTTAATAATGTAAATTATATTTTATTTCAGGAAGAAAAATTACAGAATTTGTTTTTTCTTCATTAATATTAATGAAAATTTGCCATCTCCAATATTATTTTAATTAACAAGTTTAAATTTTAAATTAAAAGTTTTGGCATTAAATAAATTGAAATGATCTACAATTTTTGATATATTTTTAATTACATTTGATTGAAAAAGTGTATAATACTAAGAAAAGTAAGTGATTATGTTCTATAGGGGAAAAAAAAAAAACAGAAAGAAGAAAAAAAAAAGAAACTATGGTACCATCTATTGATATTGCAATGTAGATAAACGTTTATATTTGAGAAAACTAATAAAATTTTAACTTCAAAATTTTCTCTATTTGTAAATTTTTTAGGGAAAAAAACTTTGCCTTTTCTGGATATAAAAACTGAATTTTCTAGAAAATGTTCTGTTGTTTGTATCTTTTTAAAGACACTAATATGCAAGGTCTCCAGATTGGTTTCAAAAGGAGAGGTTTCTATTTAATTATTGCAAATAAATATTCTATAAAAATATCAGACATTTTAATGATGTTTGAACTTTTTTCTATGGAATCTTTCAGTTGTTTGCCATCAAGTTTTGATGCGATCTATCTAGTATATTTTTCATATCATACATTTAGTTCATAATTTGTTGCAATTGAAAAGTTTAAGCTGTTAAAAATGTGTTTAATTCTTTGTTGCTAAATACCTTATGGCATAAGAAAGTAAGAAAGGAAAACGCAAAAAGTAACAAATAATTTACAAGCATTGAAAAAACGTATGACAAAACATGAGACATTAACAACAGTATTATTGAAGATAGGAAAGCCAAAAGAATGTCAAAAAATAAATTCTGCCTTATGGCATACATTTGAAACATAAAGCAATTTTAGAGTCAAATACACAAAATAGTAATGCTATTCAACAAAACTTTTAGCATAATTACCTTTAAATACAGTGAACAAGCTATAAAGGGTACTTTTCTTAAACTTCTGCCACTGAGACCAGAACTTTTTCTAAAATGGAAAAAGAAAATCATTTTAGGAATATCACAAGAGAATTAAATTTTTGAAAAGAAAATACAAAACTTTCCTATAAATATTTTACAATTGCAAAATATCTCTTGCTTAACATTCTTAGTAATGTTTATTTTTTTAGAGCAAAATATTCACTAAAAAATAATTAAACTGTTAGAATAAAATACAGTTGAACTTCTATTTAATAAATTTCATGGTTCTTCCCACAAAATGTGTAATATGCAATATCTTTTTCAAAAAAAAAAAAAAAAAAAAAAAAAAAAAAACATGCATAGTTCTTAATTTAACCACTAGATTTTAAAGTGATATTTTGTATGGTTTCTGTAATTTTATGCATTAGCTTCTCATTCATAAAACATTTCACATTTTTGAAGCTATTTAAGAATATTTTTGTGAACACCTTTTAAAAACTGAAACCCACATCATTCCTCTTTGAGGGGCATTTTCAAGAGCTATTTTCTCATATTCTTCAATGTTAGTTTTTATCACACTTTGTAGGATTTTATTATCTGACTAGCATACTTCGTAGCTATACTAGTGTACTTTTCCAAGTGAACCTTGAATATTTATGTTAATTTTTTATGAACCTCGAATCAAACAAATCTCATGTTTGGGGCCGCACTGCCTTCATGATCACACACCTGGGTATGCTATGTAGGCTACGGCCTGTTTTTCCGAACAAACACAGAATTTGTATGAATTTATATTTTTTAATGACAAGCTATCCAAACTAACCTTGGTGATAGAAAGCTTTCTTTCTCTTAATTATTGTCATTGACAGTTTATTCATCTACCATTAACCAAAGTTACATCAAAATTGCTTTTGAAAAAAAAAAAGTTTTGATTCTGCTTGGTCAGTTTGTGAAATTTTTTTTCTGGATTATCATATGAGTAGTATGCTTTTAATTTAATTGTCTTTAACATTAATTGGAAATAAGGAATGACGGGGAAAAGAAAATTGTCCTTATTTATTAACCGGAGATACATCTTAAACGGAAACACATTAACGAGAGTCCATTGTATTACACTTTCAGTTTGGACCAATAGTTCCAGAAAAAAACCTAAATGATAGAAAACACTTTCCAGTGGATATGAATCTTACTTATAAGAAGAAATTTAGTAAAATTAATTTGATAAATATTTTTAAAAAGGTAGACTAAAATAAGATTTTTTTCTCCTCAAAAATCAAAAGATCTCATACAGTACAAATGTAACCTGTCAAGCTGCTACACAGCTAGTTTATTTTTTTTCTCTTAAAATGAAAAGATATGAATAATAAATTACTTGTTATGCCAGAGTTAGATAAAACTTTTCTGAGCAATGGGATAAAACACAGGTACCAGTAATTGCTGTAATTAATTAAAATGATAGTAATAAAGAAACACAATTAAAATTAGGTAAGGAAGAACTGCATATTTAGTCTTTTGCCACATAAAAATTATGATTAAATATACAAAACCAATGTTTTCCAACTTATTATTTAACAGCATCATGATTTTTATGATGAATCAAGGTATACTAATACACTAAAAAATAAACATTTGTAGAAAATATACACTGAAACTACTGAACCTATTTTAAAAGTTCTTTTACTGTACAATAGCTGGTAAAACAAGCTCCCAAATAGACTACATACTTTCTGTTTTTTAAAAGGGGTGGCAGCAAATTGGTTTGCATGGAGTTCTCAAAATGTGACATAATTAGTAGTATTTAAATAATCTTCTTCCGTATCATTTTCTTCCTAATGTTAGTAGGCACACAAATAGCACTTGGAACATTTCAACCACCACGTGTGCAAAGCCATGGGGCTTGGAAGTAAAAAAATAAAGACTTCAAAAATTAGAAAATACATATGTCAGAAATTTCGGAGAAATACCAGTTAAGAGATATTTCTGCTGATTAAAAAGTTGACGAAGATTTCTATAAGATTTGATGTTATTAAATAAATACTTACTCAGCTATATTCTTCAGTTTAGTTATTCTAGCTTCATGTCCATCAGTTGTTTTACGACAGTTTTGCAACCAACTGGAATGACGATATTCACCAGTAATGATTATTTCAGTCTATAATAAATATAACAAGAATGGAAATCACTTCACTGGTTAATTATAAAATTCAGCAGCCAAATTATATTCAATCATTTGTATACATTCTTAAAAGAATTTCAATTTACAGTAAAACCTTTATGAACTAAAAATGTCTATGACAGAAAATTTCATGGTCCTGATGGAACAAATACCAGAGGTTAAAATTCAGGCGGGATGCTGGGATTGATGTCAAAAATTGTGAAATTTCCTCTTTGCAAAATATCAGAGCAGAGACTCCCACTTGCGGGATTTAGCATTGCATGTTTATCAATCTAAAAATTATGAGTTACAAAAAAAGTCGCAAATAAAGTTATTCAGTCATGAAAATAAAAATAAGTTATGAATTTAGACAATAAGTCGCAAAAAAAAACACAAGTTTCACTGTTCAATCCATCTCCATCCATAATATAAATTTCAATATTTATGTTAAGCTTGTTATAGTACAATCAAAAATGTAAGAGGAAATAAAACTGCACAACACTTCTTGTACATCTTTTTATATTTTGATAGACATCTTCTTTTATCTTGGTAAATGGATACTTGAATTCATCACTGAAGTCCCTGAATCTGTGTGTTGTTTTACCAAAATAAATTTAAATTCTTGTATCATTAAAGAAAATCATATTTAATTATTAAAAAGCAATTTTTTTTCATACAAGATACATAGCAGCATTAAAAATAAGAGGAATTTTTTTTTGGAATGTTTAAAGTTGAAATATTGAGTGATTTTAACTTATATGAATTTAGCATCCAGAAGAATTGAAATTTAAGAATTTATTAAGGAAGCAGAATTTAAATAATTTGATGCAGATTTCAGAAAATGGTCCTGAAAAGTTGTCATTTGCACAAATTGCAGGAACCTGTAACATGTAGCATAAAGTATAAAAATGACAAAATGTTGTGTGATATGTGAAAACGTCAAAGAAAACCAAACAGTAATGCTACCTTGTCTCCCTATCAACTATTTGTGATATGCACCATTTACTAATACTGGATAGGAGTATCTTCTGCATTTAAAATTTGAATTTTAGCCCCTGGAATATTATTTAATTATACCTGATAAGACAGAAATCAGTCTAAAATAGAATCCCTCCCCCCCCCCTCCCCCCCAATCCTTAGCAGCAGAAATACAAAACATGTCAGTTTAGCCAGATAACAGATATCCAGTAAAATTCACAGTTGGATATCTGGTCATCTGGTTGCAATATGTTTCCATAGCTTCCTTTTTAACACTTTCCACCATAGTTGAAAAAAGTTTGACGACTTTGGTTTGTCTGTCCGTCCACACTCTAACTCAAGTAAATATACTCTGACTGCCATGTAATTGATATATGTTAAGCGATAGTTGTTGGAAGTGCAGTTTCACTTGTAGTATGCAGTATACAATTCAGAGGAGCTTGAAAAAGCAGGTTACAAGCCCTTTACTCTGAACCATAAGTATAATTTTGTTGATCCAGCAACTATTCACACATAACATGTTGAAAAAAATGTGGGGTCTGCTAAGTGGCACAATAAAAAACAATGAGGCACATCTCGCCAACACTTCAAATTATATCTTACAGAATTTATGTGCAGAAAATATCTAGGGGAAAAAACATTTTTGATGAATTATTGAAAGCAATTTTGGAAATATGGACTATAATGTAAGGTGTAAAATTAAAAAGTTCTTATTCTTGTGAAGCATTGTAAGAAATTGTTATGAAACAGTGATGGTATGAATTTGTTATGAAATATTATAATCTTATTAATATAAATTATATTATTTAATGCAATGGTATCTATTTTTATATATCTGTTATATGTGTGTGCTTCATGAGCTTGGCTAACACATTGGCAAAATTGACAGCAACTTGATGTAACCATAATTGTTGGGGCTGCTATAACAAAGAAATACCCATGGCTGCACAAAAGAATTTGAGTACATTTCTGCTTATTGACAGAAATTGCTCAAGGAAAATTTTTTTAACTATGTTACGTGTAAAAAAAAAAAAAAAAGACGTTTTTAAAGTCAACTTTTGTTGAGATTTTATTACAAACGATTCATGAATATCAGTGAGTATTATTTTATAAATGGGTCTGTATATTCGAATTTTTATATTGTCTTAATGTTTAACTTGTGATTATTTATTAGTATATGATTCTGTTTAGTTTCTTTAAAAGGGGAGTTAAAAAAGCAACATTAAATTGGAAATCTATCTTTTTTACACTCACCTATACATATTTGTGTAAAAAAGAGTTGAGTCCCACCAATAATTTTCAAAACTGTACACCTATGACTACTGCAGTGATTTTTTTTTTTTTTTTTTGTATTGTTTCCATTCATGCCCTCATTTGTTACATTCAAGCAGCTGAAGATTTAGAGCTGGGTTATTTTAAAATTCACTGCTAATTTTTTATGCTTCTCATATTTTGCATAGCTGCTGATATTCTGTCATCCCATGTTACTTAGCAAAAATGATTTCCAGCACTAACAACATCAAAATCTCTACGGATCATATTAAACACATTTTAACCAATAAGCGAATTCTGCATTCAAATTTTTACCTGTTTAGTTCAAATTAAAAATGGCTTTCAACCCACTCATTTTAATAAAAAAATATATTTTTTGAAAAACATTATTCACATTTTCGAACAAATAAATCTAAATGTAATTGGCTGATATTACTGGCAAGAATTCATAACAATGTGCATTAATTTCAAAACAAATCTGAAGCTGTAACCAAATGCGCACTTGATTGTAGAATAGTTAACCATGGAGATCCCTCCCCACACACAAAATTCAAAGAATGTCTTGAAGGAAGGAGACACACATTTAGTTTTTTGACCTCAAGATGTTAGAAGGTGTGTCCAGTGTCTGAATGGATGTCGCCAGATGTTAAAAGGAGCACAGATTAAATATAACATATGTTATATTTAAGCTGTGAGAAGAAGTGGCTAGTTTCCAATTCTATATCTGATGATATTAGAAGGCATCTCTTAGTTTGATTTCATTTTGACATCACAAAGTACAGGAATAGTAGAAATTGCCCTCATTTCTGAGAGTAGTTGAGCGTTTTGCCAGCTTTTCCCAGGTTTGGGGAATTTATTGGATTATCCCCTAATTTTTGAGACCCAAAATTTATCCTCTGATTTTTCCCTGAATCCCATAATTTCCTGATAAGTATGAACTCTGTACAGTACACATCCCTTTCTTGTTGAAATATTTGCTGCTGCTATGAGCAAAATTGAAAGCGTCAAACAATCACATACACTATATCAATTTTATTTATTTCTAGTACATGAGATGAAACAAATTTTAACAACAACTTAGACAGGAAAGGTCATGATTAAATATATATAACATTTGATTCAATTAAAATAAAATGATTAATCTACTTGTCGGGAGCAGTAAGAGAGTGGACTGTAGTAAGTTTTTAATTATTTATTTAATTAATTGCCAAGGGGCAAGTGAAGTTTTGTTTAACTTCTGGTTTGAGCGCAAGGGCACTCGTGACATGAGATGCTGCTCATTTTGAGAACGAAGCTCAACCGACGGTTTTACAATTTATCAGCTAGGTGGCGCTGATCTATTAAGCAAACTTCGGGAGCGCACATACCGGCCCCCATTGAAGTATTCTAATAGTTCAATGAGATACAACAAATGAATATACAATAACATACAATGAATTATTAATTAATGGCTACACATTATGCACTAAATATAATACAATGATAAGAAATAATAAATTCAATAGATAACTGCTAAGATTAATTGATATTATCGTTATCTACAATAGGTAAAATACATATGTTAGAAATACTTCTTTTGTAAAGTCCAGATGGAGTACGAACTACTACAACTCTGACATTATCATCATTTCCTTTTATTATTTCTGAAATTCGACCTATTATCCATTTACAAACTGGTAGGTCACCATCCTTTACAAGAACCATCATACCTGGTGCAAGGTTTTCTTTTTTAAAGAGCCATTTGGACCTCTGCTGTAAATGGCTTAAATAGGAATTGGTCCAATTTTTCCATATGAGTTGCACGATTTTTTGAGTTTTCTGCCATCGGTCGAGCAAGTTTTCCTTTTCATTTATCAAATTTGGCTCAGGTAGGGCATTGATTGGTCTTCCAATAAGGAAATGACCTGGGGTCAAAACTTCATAGTCTTCTAGATCAGAGGACAGTGGGGAAAGAGGGCGAGAATTAAGAATACCTTCAATTTGGGTAGTAATTGTCAAAAATTCTTCTAAAGTTAATTTCATAACACCAATAGATCTTTTTAGGTGATATTTGAACTGTCCGACACCTTTCTCCCAGAGACCTCCAAAATTTGGTGAACGAGGGGGTAGAAATTTCCAGAGAACTTGCTCGGATGACAGGAATTTTGATACATCATCATTATTCTTATCTATAGAATTTAATAATTTTTTCAATTCTCTAGATGCTCCAACAAAGTTGGATGCATTGTCACATGAGATTGTACTACTTTTGCCTCTGCGAGCAAAGAATCTTTTTAGAGTTGCAATTAATGCATTAGAAGTTAAATCAGAAAGCAACTCTAAATGCACTGCTTTTGTCACCATGCATATGAAAATTGCTACATAAACCTTATTAAACATTCCCTTTCTTTGGTTGCGATATTTAATCAAAAATGGACCACATAGATCAAGTCCTGCATTAGAAAAGGTTGGACTTTGGATTACTCTCTCAGGGGGTAAATTACCCATGATTTGATTGACAATTGTAGGTTTTATTTTGAAACATTGAACACAATCGTGAACAACTTGACGAGCAATGTTTCTTCCGTTAATAGGCCAAAATAATTGTCTTACAGTATTCAATAGTCCTTGAGGACCAACATGTAAGTCTCTTTTATGATAGTAAATAAAGATGATTTCTGTTAATTTACTACCTGGGGGTAAAATAATTTGGTGAGATCGGTCATAGCTTAAATTTGAGTTGGCTAAGCGACCACCTACTCTTAATAGATCATCTTGATCTAGAAATGGATTTAAGAACCTTAACTTACTTTTTATAGGGATAGACATGCCCTTTTTCAATGCCGAAATTTCTGTTGAGAAATACTCACCTTGAATCTTTTTCAGCAATACATTTCTGGCAAATTTTATTTCCTCCAACATTAAGTGATTTTTAAGTTTAACATTATTCTTGCAGTTGTTAAAAAACCTGAAAATAAACGCTAATACTCTTATTAGTTTCACATAACTGTTTGAAATATTAAGAAAAGAGTTAATAAAGTCATTTTTTATAACTGAAGTTAAGACCGGAACTGACTTTAGTTCCTTTAAAAAGAGTTCATCATTTTTGTGAGAGTCATTTTGAGGAAAAAGTTCACTAATGTCCTTTTTCAGGAAATCGGGGCCTTCCCACCACAGTTTGTTGGTTGAAAGGGACGTAGCATCTTGACCTCTGGATAACGCATCAGATGGATTAAGTTTTGAAGGAACGTATCTCCACTCATAGTTTTTTGACAGTTCTTGAATCTGAGAGACTCAATTGCCCACAAAGGTTTTAAGGAGATGAGGTGAAGTTTCTATCCAGGCTAAGGAAATGGTGGAGTCTGACCAAAGTATGACCTTGTCAAAATTAAGCTTTAGTGCTTTTACTACTCTTTGAGTAAGTTGGCACAATAACAAACACGCTGACAGTTCGAGTCGCGGGATGCTGAGAGTTTTAATTGGGGCAACTCTGCTTTTGCTGCAAATGAGATGAGAATCAGGAGAACAAGAGTTCGATACTGATTGGAGATAAAGAGACGCTCCGTAAGCCCTTTCACTAGCATCAGCAAAGCCGTGCAATATTATAGTTGATACATCTTTAATGAGAATGCATCTAGGTATATTGAATGATTCTATCAAAACAAGTGAATTAAGGAACTTGTCCCATGCTTGAGCAACAGGAAGTGGAATGTTATCATTCCAGTCACACTTTAGTAACCACAGTTTTTGCATAAAGATTTTAGCACGGCAAATTACCGGCCCTAGTAACCCTAAAGGGTCGAAGAGTCTGGCAATTTGACTTAAAACTTCGCGTTTTGTATAGTTAGCACTTCTGTTGACAATCACCGTAAATTTAAAAGTGTCACTACTGCAGTCCCAAAGTATTCCGAGAGTTTTAGATGAAGTATTTTCAGAATTTTGGTTAAACGGAAAAATTTGAGAATCAGGGGTTATTTCTTCAACAACATTAGATTGCCATTTATGTAAAGACATCTGGCCTCTTTTGAAGAGATCTGTCAATTGTTCTTTAATTTCGTTAAATTCCGCAATGTCTGAAGACCCAGAAAGGCAATCATCCATGTACATATCGCTCATTACGACCTTAGCTGCTAATGGAAAATTGGTTGCTTCATCTGTTGCTAACTGCTGGAGAACTCTAGTGGCAAGGAATGGACTACTTGCACAGCCATATGTAACTGTTTTCAGGGTATAGATTCTGTCCGGTTTTTCCCTCCCCTCTCTCCACAATATTTTTTGATATCTAGTATGCAACGGATTTACTTCTATTTGTCGAAACATTTTATTTACATCAACAGTAAATGCGAAAATATTTTTCCTAAAACGGATCATAATCGCAAAAAGATCATCCTGTATTAACCCTCCTTTAAACAATAAATCGTTTAGAGACTTTCCATTACTAGTTTTACAACTCCCATCAAAAACAACTCTTAATTTAGTTGTGGTACTTGACGGTCGCAAAACACCGTGATGAGGGAAAAAATATCCTGCATCAGGATTTGTGTCATCAGACATTTCCTCCATGTGTCCCAATGTAGCGTATTCTCTTAGAAATTCTATGTATAATTCCCTTAATTTGGGATCTCGTTCTAAACGTTTCCATAACTGATTTAATCTTTTAGTGGCAATTTGTTTTGAATCTCCCAAAGAATTATCTAACATTTGAGATTTAAAGGGTAATTCAACTACGTACCTACCGTCCGGTTTTCGGTAATGAGTTTTTAAAAAATGTTCATCACAGTAATTTAACTCCTCACTAACTAAGGGTTTTAATTCACTTACCTGATCTAATTCCCAAAAGGAGCTTATTTCTTTTTCTAATTTCTTAGATTCTGTTATCAAGAAACAAGAATCAGAAGATTCCTTTAAATTAGAGATCGAATTGTAAACAGCACCTGATATAACATGTCCAAAAAATGTTTCTACTAACATTAATTGAGAATCATCAATTTTAATTTTATTTGATCCTATTAATTCATAAAATAACTCTGCTCCAATAATCGCGTGTACCCGTTTCGGTTTGTTCCAGTTATTATCCGCTAAAATTATATTCGCCGGCAATTTTAATTTCGACGCATTCACATATGAAGGGGGAAGTTCGGCAATTTTCGGGACAACTACCATATCTAACTGATAAGATTTAGTTTTGCTTTCATTCGTTAATTCTGTACTAATAAATGATTTAGCGTTTAAGCATAAATCGTTAAGTCCGGAGATCGGAATATGAGTTTTTTGTTTACGCAATCCCAACACGTTTGCAGCATATGCACTTATTAAATGTGAGCTAGAACAACTGTCTAATGCTGCAATTAATGGTTTAAATTCCCCAGAACAATCCTTCAAATATATTACAGCTGTATTTAAAATCACACAAGATTTATCTGTTTTATTTTCCTTCGCGAAAAATGTTTGATTATCAAGAGAGGGGGGGGGGGAAGAATTTTGGCGTCCGTCTTCCTCCTCAAAAGGTCGATTTGTTTTGTTATTTTGATTAATTGGATGTAATAGAGTGCTGTGTTGTTTGCTATTACAAGCAAAACAGCTGTACTTTGATACACAGGGATTAGGTAAATGATTATTTAAACATGAAAAACATAAGTTGTTATTTTTTACAATTTCTGTTCTTTTTGTCACATCCATTAGTTTGAATTTCTCGCATCTATATAACGAGTGTTTATCCGCACATCCTAGCACGCAGCTTTTTCCATGTTTTGCTTTAGTTAAAAATGATTTTTCATTATTTGGCTTAGCGCCAGTTTTCCAACTGTACGGAATCTTTCTATTTTCTTTAGGCAGAAAAGTATTTTGAAGAATTCTAGCTCTTTCTTCCAAAAAACTTAAAAAGTTATCTAGTTTAGGAATTTCATTTTTAATTAATTTCATTTCGAAACATTTTTTTATTTCAGGATCCAGTTTTTGAAACAGTATATGCATTATTAAAGCATCTGACAGCTCGTTTGATTCAAACTCGAGTAATTTTAATGCACGCAAATTACATTTAGTATTATCAATTAATTGCATTAAATGGTTAGGAGAGTCTGGTAAATTTTGAAACCCATCATATTTTCCTGAGAAACTAGGTAGAGGTAAGTCAGGTATTTTAAAGTTAGTCGTGACAGTCAAATTATCTTTTTTAACATTAGAACAATCTAATTTAGATATAAATATATTAAGCTTTACCTCTGATTCTTCCAGTTCATCTTCGAGTTGAGACGTTATATCCAAAGAATCCCTTAATTCCACATCTTCTGGAAGCTGTGTATAGGCGTATATGAGTTCACGCAATGACGTTTTGAGTTCTGAGATTGAGATTCGTTTAGCTTCCAATCGTAACTGATGTTCTTTCTTTTGTTGTTGATCTTTTTCTTCTGAGAGTACGTATTCACTAACGAATTTTGTTATTTTGTTAAGCTTTGTTTTTAACACGCCGCGTTGGCGATTTAAAGCTGTTAAATTACTCATTTACACTGTGCTCCGGCTCGACGGACCATATGTCGGGAGCAGTAAGAGAGTGGACTGTAGTAAGTTTTTAATTATTTATTTAATTAATTGCCAAGGGGCAAGTGAAGTTTTGTTTAACTTCTGGTTTGAGCGCAAGGGCACTCGTGACATGAGATGCTGCTCGTTTTGAGAACGAAGCTCAACCGACGGTTTTACAATTTATCAGCTAGGTGGCGCTGATCTATTAAGCAAACTTCGGGAGCGCACACTACTGTGTACACATTGAAAAAGCAACAAAACAGGACAAATGCGAGTAGGAGACTCATTTCGAGGGTTCGGTATCGTTATGTCATGTATTGAGTTTGTCATATAATAAATCACCAATTATAAATTAATCATTTTCTGATTTTTTTCCTTTTCACGTGCTATAAGACCTTCCTTCATGCCAAATTTAAAGATTCTAGATCAACAGGAAGTACTCTATGAGGTTTTTAGAGTAAGTTTGTGAAAAAAAAAAAAGTTATAAGGCCGTAACTTTTTATTGCATTGAGTTAGAAGCTCAAATTTTTTTACAAACCAATGGGGCTGTTTACCTTATTATTTGATAAACATTTCAACTTGATACCTTCAGCCATTCATGAAAAAAAAGGAAAAAAAAAACACAGACAGACAACAAAAGTAATCATATAAGGGTTCCATTCCACCCCCCCCCCCCTTTTTGAGGTACGGAACCCTAAAAAGAAAATAAATTTATCAATGAAAATCAAAAGATTACACGCTCAAAACAGTTAAATCATACCTGTCAACCAAATTTGAGCAAAGCTCTGAAAATTTCAAAAATACCCCCTCCGACCAATTAAAAATAAATAAAAGAAAAATTTATGTAAAACAGTATTATTTGTAACAGAAAAGGGAAATAACAAACATAATGAAAAAAAAAAGCTCTAAAAAAATATATATATAATAATACAACATTACTACTTTAATAGGATTTCATAGTAGCCTTTGTCTTCTAGCACTTTTTTTTTTCATTATGAGACTAAAGAATTAAAATGTGTTCAAGAGAATATTGCTATAAACAATCTAATTGATTTTTTTTTCTTTTTTCAACAAACGTCAAAATTAGGTCACATTCAGCATTATTGGGAGAAATGTCCAATATCATTTTCACTACTTTAGAAATCTTGTTATTTCTAGCAAATGTATAATTTCATTTTTTTAGGGGAGGGGGGGGGGAAACCAGGTTTTTGTTTCATTTTAAACCTGGTAGAGAAAATAATTTCTTCTAATGATCAAGCCTATTTTTGAGACAATAAGAGCAATAAAAAGGTGGAAGAGGTTTTTACAAACTAGCAAAAATTATCTAAATTTTTGATAAATGATGAAAAAAAATAACAAATTTAGCAGATATTGTACACTTATTTATAAAATACACAACTAAAAAAAAGTGATTTTGAGATACTGATATGAGTGAAATAACAAACATACTTTCTCATTTGTCATTACAATAAAAGTTAAATATCTTTAACCAGGGGTGGGAGATTACACAAATCCACTCGCCACAGTGGCAAATAGATTTTCTGACCAGGTAAGTGAATTTTTAGGCAGTCTTTTAAACACTGTAGTCTATTTTAAAACAATACCAAAATTTTTATATATTTTTAATCATTGGCCATATTTTGTATTTTTCCAGATTCTGCAATGTAAACATAGCACTAAGTTCTAACCTACACTAAACTTCTTCTGTTACATATCTTTTAAAATTTTATACAAAGGTTAATATGGCAATACATCGTTATAATGAATTATTTTTGCAGTCACGTAAATTTTACCATAACTATTTTTGACTGTATGTTGCATTTTACTGGCTGGTAAGAAGATTTAAAGAAAATTTTCCATGCCTGTTTTTAACAATGGTCAAATCGGAGCAGATTTTTATTTTTTCACTTATGACATTATACAACCCTACTGTCTTAATCTTCAGATAAATCACAAGTAATGCAGCTCACATTGAAGTATCAAGCTACTTGTGACTCTAGATATTAAAAAAATATATATATTATTTCTCCATTAATTTCAAATGAAAAACAATTTGTTTTCATCCCTAAGAACATTTTCCCCCATTTTCTGAAAAACTTAATTTTTTGAGTTGTGCCCCTTTTTGAAAAAGTGCTTAATATAAAAGAATACACACACACACACACACACACACACACACACACACACACACACACACACACACACACACACACACACACACATATATATGTATTCATCTATGAAAAAAAAATGCTTAAAATTAGTTTATTTGAAAAAACTAACCAGCAAAATTAAATTAATTTGCCATAACAATTTTATTAAGTAAAAATAAATATTTTTAAACTTACACTATTACTGATAAACAAGAAAAGAAATGCACACAAATTTAAAAACATATGAATATGCAGGATATATATTCTTACTTTTTGAAGTTCTTTGATGCAACTACAGTAAATCTGATAAATAGCTTCCATTGAAGGTAAACCAATATATTGTTTAATATCTGCACGATCAACCAAAGCAACATCTATAGCTTCAGTAATATTTGATGTTGTTAAAATCAAAACATTTGAATACCTGAAATTTATATAAGCTATTAATTTCTTTTGTGTCTAATTTATGAAAAATTCAAAATTACGGACCATAAATGCAATATAAAAATAAAATATATAAATGTAACAACAACCAACACTTTTCAAATTAGCATATTCTTGCACTTTTTACTACTTTTATGTAACAAAAATATGTGTAACATAAAAGATACTTTTCAAAAAAGCAATTTTTATTGATAACTTGGAATAAAATTTAACCAAGAAATTATTATCTTTCAGAGTGATACAACATTTTGATGAATAAATATTTTTTAAGAAAATATTTTATCAGCTGAAACAGTTTTAAACAGTGCATTAAAATTAATGAAAATAATTCTTTCAGGTTCTTCATGAAAATGAAACTAAAATTAATCTTATTCTTTTATGTATACTGTTGTTTAAATCTATGAATTTTAATATTTTGTTTTGTTTTTTATGTATATTGATATTTAAATATATGAACTTCAATATTTACTATCAATTACATGGTTCTAATAATCTAATCTGATAGATTAATTTTTATTATCGTTCTCAATTTTTGTCACATTAAATTCTATTTTAATAGTATATGTAAAATATGTAAGATTTTAGTTAAGTTAGTTTTAATAAAGACTTATAACCTATTGATATATACACTGCTCAAAACAATTAAAGGATATTGTTTTAGGTGGATTTTGTATCTGGGAAACTTTTTAGCTGATTGATGCATGGTCGACAGACATAGTAGGTTATATGAGAATAAATTACACATGTTTGGCAGAAAAAAATGCATTTTATTGCGCATTTGTGTACAAAAGGAAAAAAACACAATTTGTGCATATGAGAAAAAAAGAATTAGAAAAGGTGTTTTCTTCAAAGAAAATCATTTTCAGTAGGGGTATGGTTTCCACGGGCGGCCAGCAACGTTGAACATCTTTGAGGCATGAACTCAATGAGGCTATTAATGACGAGTTGGGGTATTCTGCCCCACTCTTCCAGAAGAGCTCTTTCCAGTTCTTGGAGAGTTTGTGGGGGTTGTTGGCGGCCAGAAACTCGTCTTCCTAGAGCGTCCCAAACGTGCTCGATTGGATTCATGTCTGGAGAACACGCTAGACATTCCATTAGAACGATTCCTTCCTTGAAAAGGAAATCCTCCACCAGGTTTGCACGATGTGGCCTGCAGTTATCGTCCATTAAAATGAAGTTATCTCCGATTGCTGCAGCGTAAGGGACTACAATAGGTCTGAGGATCTCATCCCTATATCGGCGACCAGTCAGAGCTCCATCTCGAATGATGTAGAGGTGAGTGCGCCCGTCAATGGAGATGCCACCATACACCAACACTCCTCCACCGCCAAATCTGACACTTTCGTGCACGAACGCAGGATTATTCCTACTACCACGGTCCCTCCAGATGAAAATATGCCTATTATCCGGATGCACAGAAAAACGGGACTCGTCAGAAAACAGAATATTGCTCCATTCATTTCTCCTCCAGTTGACATGCTCGGTTGCCCACTCCCTGCGGTCGCGACGATACCTTGATGTTAATCTAACACATACCATCGGTCGGCGAGCATACAGACCTACAGCATGGAGCCGGTTTCGGACAGTCTGAGTTGAAATCGTGGTGCCTGTAGCCGAGCGAAGGTGTTGTTGGAGAAGAGTAGCGTTCATGTTTCGGTGTCTCCGAGCTGTTAACGCTAAATACCGATGTTCATTGGGCGTTGTTGCCCGTCTACGACCTTGCCCTGGTCTTCGGCCTGCACATCCACTCTCCAAAAAACGGTTCCAGATCCTGGAAATGACACTTTGTGACACTCCAATGGTTTGCGCTACTTCGGCTTGAGTTTGGCCCCCTTCTAACCTACCAACAATTCTCCAAGCTTCTGAATCTGTCAAATGACTTCGCTGAGATATCGTACTCATCGAAACAAAGCAATCACTGAATGCTGATCATCCTTGTCTTTATTCTCTTTTATCCAGTTGAAAGTCAAATTTCATTCGCTGCCGCTGAAGCGACATTTTTGACGTCGAACTCAAAATTTGCATACTCCACAGTTTGAAAACCAGAAAAATTTGCATTTGTGATTCTCTTCTTCTATTTTCGGCAAAAAAAATTTCGTTTATATCTTTATTTTATATAAAACTTCAAATATCCTTTAATTGTTTTGAGCAGTGTATTTTAACCTATTGATATATATTTTGCTGATACAGACATTGTAGTGTATTATTATGACATATTTGGATTGAGATATCAATTTAAATTTTTTTTAATTTTGTCTTTAAAGGATGTTTTTATAAGAAAATCCCATTTCTAAAAAATTTGAAAAAACTAACAAAAGGAAAAAAGACGAAATATTAATCTATTTCAGAGTGTGCTAATTCAGGAGGGAGTGGTAAAATAATTCACATAGGACTGATTTTTTGCTGTGAAAGCCAACTGCTTGTTTGCTTCTCTATCACACACCCACAATTTTTATAAAAATAATGTATGTAAAATTTCTGGTACCATAAAACTATTTAAACTGACAATATAATTACAATGCTGTTCCAAAGTTTTATTTATTTATTTTTAACACAAGAGGAATTTCTTAAACAAAGGTATGGAGTGCTGTGTCAATAATAGGAGGATTTCTAACATGTAAAGGCTAGTAAAATTAAAAAATAAAAGTATTTTACAACAAACAATACAAAATTCTTGCTTATACATTCAGAAATTTTTCATAAAAAATATTGTCACAGAGCATATATGAGGAAATTAGCTTTTATGCACTGAATTATTAGCATCTATAGAAATTAGAAATTCAAATAAAGAGACGAAGATCCATTTGCTGTAAATGAATTT
Source organism: Maratus michaelseni (assembly GCA_963931845.1). Lineage (NCBI taxonomy): Eukaryota > Metazoa > Arthropoda > Arachnida > Araneae > Salticidae > Maratus > Maratus michaelseni. The sequence goes on along the minus strand of OZ007598.1, from coordinate 54,180,489 downwards.
AGATGAGTATCCCATTTTAGATGAGTGGTTAGGTATAAATCCCTTGAAGTGTGGAGAGTAAAAGAAGACAAGTAGAAAAATTTTTCATTCAGCTGCAAGAAATTTGAAGGAGGACATTTGAAGAATCATCAAACAATTTGATAAAACTAATAGGCGCCGTCGGCGCCCTCACGGCGCCGAGCGAGCCCACTCCTCATCGTGCCCAAATCCTGAGGGATTTATAACGCAGACCATGGCTTTGTCTCACCAGGTCGCTACGATCGATTCAGAGGGTTCGCGTTCCAGCGACGCCTCCTCATCTCATTGCCCCAGAGTCGACGACAGAGGTCGTTACGGTTCGGCGGAAGTTCCTACCATCAAAGGATACTTCCCCACGTGACACCTGATGAGCCGTAGGGACTGTCGAACGGCTTCATCGCCGAACACCCATAAGGGAGTCGGGTCATCCACCTGGTGTTCGGCATCCCTACGGCCCTTGCTTTCCCGCGGAGTCCGATCGTGAAGTGTATGGAAGGACAAGCCACTGGTCTCATTCTCCGCGGGCGACACTACGTGTGCCGGTAGGTGCCCCTGGCCGACCCGAGACCACGGGGAAAATCGGTCTCTGTCCCATAGACGAGACTCGGCTCGGTTGCCCTCGGTGGACGGCGCGAGCTTGAACCCGACTAGGCAGAACTAGCCGGTAAGCCAGCGACTGAATCCCTATCATGGGACTCCCGCCACACCGAGTATGGCGACAAGCATATATCACAGTAAAACATATCACAAAAACATGCACAAACAAATAAACATCTAAAAACACAACAACAAGAAGGAATCAAGAGGCCGCTATCGGACTCTGGAGGTCGCGGAAAGCTCCTCCAAACGCGCCAAAGAGGCGGGCCCGATCGAGGTTAGTATCGGTTGAAGCTTAGGAGACGAGCCACTCGTCCGCCTGCCAGACGTGGAAGTTCCTGGCTGCACAGAAGACGTGCTGGACTAGGTTTCGGCCCATGATTTGATTTCGAGCCCAGACATCGCCGTTTTACCGACGAGCCTCCGGTCCGCACTCCGTGGCCCTATCTCGAGAAAGGTCCCCCCCGCCCAGAAACCTTGCAAGACACTTATCGCAGGCTGAGGCCGTGCTCCCGTGTCGTTGCTCGTTCTGGCCGGGCAATCTCGAACCAGGCCTCGAAGGCGACTCCCAACTGATCCTGCCGCAGAGGACTCGCAAGGCGACCTACAGGGCACCACTCCTGCTTCGGTCGCAAAGTTCTTCACTATGATAAAGTGCATACATAAAATTAATGAGTTGGAAAAACCTCCATAATTACATTCATAATTAGCATTAGATTTTATTTGAAATTTTTAAAGATAGAACAAAAGAAATCAGGATGGACAGAAAGGTAGTTGTTAAAATAGTGAAGGGAGATATTAAGATGTTTTAAATGATTCTCTATTGTTTCGTTTGTGTCAACTGTTTCTCAATGACTTCAGTCAACCAATCGCTATTCGTACCCGATCTGATCTTATCATGAATCGTTTTCAATGGATGAATTGAGACAATCTTTGAAGGTGTCAGAAGTCAGGAACAGACACCAGATTGTTTTTCCTATTGTTTCCCCCTGTGCTATGATTCACATTCATTGGTGCAAAGTTGAGTTTATTTTTTCATTTAGAATACAGCATGTGACCATCTGTGTGATGTATACTATATTCACACTTTAGCTAAATGTTTAAAAGCAAAAAGAAAATCATGTTATTTTGGTTGTATAAGAAATAATTTGTCTTACTGTAAAAAATTCTGTTGCACGGATGTGACGTTTAATTACAATAGGCATGTGATGATTTTTGAACATGTTAGGAAAATGTCGTATTACAACAGGATTATATAGATATAATAAAATTTTTCAATTCTTTTTAATTTTTTTTAGAGGTGATGATCAGAAATCTGTTTTTGTATCAATTTGGTTGCAGGGCAAACTTTAGTTTATAGCAGTATTTAGCAGTTTCAAAGCAGGACAAATTTATGTTATACCATAAAAATCGAATAATGTTTTCCATTTTTAGATAAAAACAAAAGTTATCAGAAAATGTTGCCACAGTTGGTATTCTGAACTGCTGGAAAAGTCCTTTGTTTTTATGTAAAAACAGTAGAGAATGGGGCAAAAGAAAAAAAAAGCAGAAATATAAGGGGAGGGGGGGGGGGGGAATTTAGACGACCAATATTTGTCTTTATTACAAAGTAACAAATTGGGCAGAAAAAGTTTTAAAAATTGAAGTTTTAAATTGTGTACTGAGGAGAACAGAGGGGAAGGGGGGTACAGAAATTTCAGGGAGTGGGTGAAGGTAAGTTAGATAATTGATTATTTATTTAATGTTACTACAGAACAACACATAGTGCAGAAAATATTTTTTTGAAATAAAGAGTTTTAAAGATTTTAAACTTTGTATGCTCGGATAGGGAAAAGGCAAGCTCTTCAGGGCAAGATGATTTAGAAAGGCTAATTATTTATTTATTGTTACTAGAGTGCAACAAATAGGACAGTTTCTTTTTCTTTTCAATAAAGAGTTATAAAAATGTTAAACCGTTGCATGTTGACAGGGGGGGGGGGAGGGATAAATTTCAGGGAGAAGGGAAGTATAATTTAGATGTGTGATTATATGTTTATTGTTATAAGAAAGCAACAAACAATACAAAAGATAATAACAAAAATAGTTTAAAAAAAAAATTAACTTTGTATACAGGGGTGGGAAAAAGATACAAATTTTTGAGGAGAGAATAATTTAGATGATTGATCATTTATTTATTACTAAAAAGCAACAAATATAGAAAAAGTATTTTCTTAAAATACAAGATTTTATACTTTGTGCACTGAGGGGGACGAGGAAATTTAAGAGAGTGGGGGAGAATAATTAATGTGATTATTCATTAAATTTACTACTGAACAACAAATAGGACAAAAGATAAAAAGAAACAGTTTTACAGATTTTAAACTTTGTATGCTGGGAATGGGAGAAACTGAAATTTCACAAAGAAAGGAGGGCGAGGGGGAGATTTAAGGCAATTATAAAAAACAGAAATCATCTGCTGAGATAGGGAAAGCTTTTACCCCTGAATCTTTGCAGACATTTAGAGTAGTTATTGTGTGCCAACAGAAATGTAAAAGTTTTGCATGAGGTGAAACATAAATTTAAGAATTTGAAGGGTTCTGCAAAAAAATACTTTAAAAACAGAAGTTTTTTTAAGAACCCTGCTCTACCTAAAACCCTGCCTGGAACATAATATTCTTATTATCTCATCTACATGATCACTGATTTTCACTTCAAGAACTATACAGCAAAAAAAGAAAGATGCAATGAAAACCGGACGCTTAAGGATGCATAGCAATTTTATTTCTAACCTTTCTCCACTTTTTGCATAATTTTTCCATTATAGTGCATCCACAGCATAAATGAATGACATTAGATAAAAATAAAAAAATAAACCTCCTTCCAGAATGCTGCTATAACATTAGTATTTAGGAACTAGAAACAAATATTTAAACATTTGAGAAAGATCAATATATGTTAAAAAACTGGTCATTTTTTTTCTTAAAGATTTACTTTCTACTGATATTTGAGATACTTACAAACAATTCAATACTCACAACAATTGAGTACAAACAATTCAATAGTGTAAACTTTTTTTCTTTTTTTTAAAAGATAAATCTTCATTTTGTTAATATATGTTATAAGAAATCTTACCTTTTGATCATATCTAAATGAGTAAGTAGAGCATTCACAACTCTTAAAGCATCTGAGGGTTCATTCCCATTGAGAGCAGAAGCTCGAGAACGAGCAAGGCTTTCAACCTACATAAACAAAGAACTTTGTTGATGCAAACTGATAAATATGAGAAAACATAATTTGCATAGAAAAATGGAAACTTAAAAAAATATTTTTAAAACCTTACTAATTCAAAACGATATATAAAAGCAATGTACAAAATATTTAAATTAATTTCAAGCGACATGAAATTTTATAAATGCCATCTTTTGGCATGAATTAAAAAAATATATGTTTAATGTTAATAAAAAATATGTGTTTTAACATTTTATTTTAGTTACTGATGTTAGTCTATGCTTTTTTATTTCCATACAAAAATATCATGTAAAATTTAATGTTACATAATTAACAATAACAATTATGCTAATTTTTCAGTATGTCATATATTGAACTTTATAGTAGACTTAAGAACATTACATTTCAGATAAACACAATAACCCAAAACGGGAGTGAAAAATTAGTCAAGGCTAGGACTCGAACCTGGGTCTACAGTGTAACGTGCTTTTGCTCTAACCACTGAGCTAACCTAGACGATATCCTAGCACAGCAATTTCACAATGTTGGGGAACATCACCGGCCAACAAACAGTCAGTGCAGGATGACGAGAAATATGATAACAGTCCATCGATACATAATATATAGTAAAGCACATAAATAAATGTCTGAAATTCATTAAAGGTATACTTAGGAACAAACCAAAATTCAAATACAATAACCCAACAGGAGTGAAAAATTAGCCAGTGCCAGGACTCGAACCTGTGTCTACAGCGTAATTTATGTGTTTTACTTTATGGTAGAATATTGACATATTGGTGCATTAAAATATTTTGACTCGGGACTTAGCTAATTGAACGAACTTATTTTATTAAGAGTTCTCTCATAGCGTCATAAGTTCGATTGGAGGCTCTGGGAGCCATTATGAATATGAATTAAGATAAAGTCTCTGTACTTAAATAATTTATTATCAGTAGAGTATCTTAAATGCAACCAAAATCTTTCTCTTTTGCATGGGTTCTGGGTTTTTGATCAGCACTTGTAATATTTTTCAGCAGGATGGCGAAGGTGTCAATTTGAGAGGAAACTTTAACTGAACTGGTTTAATAGCTCTTGATTGATGTCGGGACACATGACATGATCAAGATCTGGGTGCAACTGAAACCACAAACTGTTGTAAATTGTGCTTAGCTTGGACTTTGAATCTGACAACTTAATATCTGAAGTAATATTTACTGGGTTGGGAAAACAACTTAAAAATGTGAGATTCAGATCAGACATTAAGAATTAGAAAATATTTAATTGGGAATTAATTTAAATTTGAGATTTTAATGCCTTTCATGTATAAAAGTACAGAACATTTAATAGATAATATTGAAATTAATTTTCTTTTTTATTGTTAGAAAGCAAAAAAGGAAGTATAATTTATAAGCGACTGTAAAATTACGAGTTAAAAATTATTCAATTAAAAAAAATGGATAAACTTAATATTTAAAAAATAAATAAATAATGGAAGAAAATTTAGATGCAAAAAGTAGTTTCTTTCTTTTGAATGAAAAAAGGAAAAGTAAAGAGAACAGATTTCTGAGTATGAGAGAAGCAGACATGGGAAGTTTTAGGAGCACATTTTTAAAGAAGAAATTGTTTTACTTCTTCATTTATTTGTATAGTTTTTTTTTTTTTTTTTTTTTTTTTTTTTGTTAACGTTTGTATAAACAGAAAAACAGCTGCAGATGAAGTTTGATTAATTTTTATTTATTTATTTCAAATCTCAAGATATAAAAACTGCATATTATCATATTCATAGTCACTAACTAAAATTTAATTGAGATCCGACATATTTTTCGAGAAAAGGAAAAAATAAAATATATTTGTACAGTTATATGAAATGTTTGTAATTATTTCTATAAATTAAGATAAAACCTCTATACTTAAATAATTTATTATCGCATCTCATTAATTTAATATTAACAGAATAAGAAATACAAAATGAAGAATCTTTAAAAAGAAAAAAAAAATATTTGTAAGTTTGCTTCAAATATTTGAATTTAAAAGTTTAATGCAAAAATTACTACATACATTAATTGACAAAATTTAATATATTACTTTTATAATTCATTTATTACATTGTTGCAATTTTAATATATTTAAAAAAGCACCTTAAGTAAAATAAGTAGAAGATTAAAGGAATAAAATTCCAAATTAAATTAAACTTAACAGATGAATTTTAAGCTGTTTTATGTACATAATAAAACATTACCATTACTGTTCAAAAATTAAACACAACACAATTCTTTGCTGTATATTATTCAAAAGTATACAATGTAATAATCCAATGAAAAAAAAAAATTAAACATATATAATAAATGAATGTCTTAACATAAAGTACTAATTAAGGAAAGAAATTCTACTATACCTCATCTAACAGAACAATGACGAGAACTCGTGGGTCTTCTACTATAGTTATAATTTCATGAAACATTTTGGTTACTAATTTCCCACTCTGTAAAAGAAAGAGTTTTGCATTTTGACAACTTTAGTTGTGAATTAAAAATAATCCTAACTAAAACTGCAATATGAATCAAACAACAAAATACAAGATTGAAGTCATTCGACCCAAAAACAGTGAGATATTTTGTAGATTTTTGCCTATCATAATGTTAGACAATGGATTATTTTTTTGTACTTAGAATTGCCAACACCTTAAAGCAAAGACACACATTTTTTTTAAATGAAAATTTTACTTTACAACTAAACATGTTTAGTATAAATTTAATTTAAATTAATTCTTGAGATAAAACTATATCAGCATTACTCAACTAATGTCTAACATATGTCCCTACAAGCAAAAATACTTTTTACTATGAAAATGCCACTTAGATGGGGTTTTTTTTAATACAAATATTAGAAGCAGATTTTGTCTTAAATGATACTAGTAACAGCAGATTTTGATTTAAGAATGAAGACTGAATTTTTTTAAATTAAAAACACAACTTTCTTTTACTATTAAAAGTTTTCCAAAGTGCAATAATTTCTATTCAACTTGAATTTAGTTATAATTACATCCAAAACCATTGATTGATCACATAGATGAAAATGTTGATAATTTGCAGAATGACAGAACAATGACACAATGATTAAAAATAAAAATAAAACTGTAAGCAAATGGAGAAATATACAGAGAAATTGGAAAAATAAATTAAAATCGGGCTACTTCTGTTTGAATAAGGAGACTCATGCTATATATATATATATATATATATATATATATATATATATATATATATATAACGCAAACCTAAAAACACGAGGTTCTGCGTTATATAGATCATATTTCACACATAATGAAATTTAGCTTGTAAAACATGGCCAAATATGTATGAAACATACCAAAATACATTAGAGTATCTTTATACTGCATTCTTTATTACCAGGAGTTGTGCAGATTATAATTTTTTGCATAATATAGATCATTCCACACATTGTTAAATTTACTTTATAAACATTATCCAAACATAACTGTATCAAATCATAGCAATTTTTTCAGTAATTAGCTCTGAATTAGGGAGATAAAGTTGAACTAATCTATCAAATTTAGTGCTCTTGAGAATAGCAACTATTTATAATGTGGGAATTCAAGTGTTCAACCAAAATTCAACTAAAAATTCATTGTTTACATCTGAGAAGTTGTGCGTTATATGGAGAATTGCGTTATAAAGATCTTCTACTGTATATTCATTCAAAAATGCAACAGCAAAATTAGAGATTTATATCTTTCTTGTATATTAATAAAAGAAAGATTTTGTCTGTGTGTTGGCTGGTGATGGTTGGCTAATCTATCACACGTAGAGGGCTGCTAGATGAAGCCAGGTCCCAATGCACCTGAGATACAGATTTGTATTTTTTGATAATTAACCGAGATATTAATTAAAAACTCTCATTGAATGCTAACTGATAATCTGTGATTGTCCTCAGTTCACTGCCGTCATGATCATTTCCATGCATATCCATGGAAAACATGTTTTTTCAAGCACAGGCTGCAGATGGGATGACAACATTTAGTTTTTCCTACAGTTTAAAACCATGATCGCTTTGTGCCCAAACAAAATTAAAAAAAATAATAATAAGGATACCTGCAAATAGCCAGTAGCTATGGTACTATTCATCAAAAAAATAAAAAAAATAAAAAAATGAATATTTACCATTTAAATGAGTCGCCTGATATCTATCCCCAGTATATCTGCCCCCATACGTCGCATTTAGGTCACAGCAGAAGGGGATACATATACAGGTTCACTTTCTTCGAGAGTCGGATATCCGACCCCAGTATATCTGCCCCCATATCAGAAGGGGCCATATATCAAAAACTAGTTCGTGTTACTTTCGTCGAGACCTGGATAACCGTCCCCTGTATGCCTCCGTACGTCATCTTGACGTCATAGCAGAAGGGGACATTTATCAAGGGGTAACATATCCGATGCTTGGACCTTTTACTTTTGAGGGGAGCATTGGATATCCGACCCTTGTATATCTGCCCCCATACGTCATCTTGATGCCACAGCAGAGGGGACACATATCCAGTGCTAGAATATTTTCACGCTCGTCGAGAGTTGGATATCCGACCCCTGTATATGTATCCCCTGTTACGTACAGTTTTTATTTTTTGACGTGAACTAATATACGTCCTTATTTATCTAGAAATCGGTAGACGTCATTCAGATTATAACACACCAATTAGATACATATATATATACATAATTGAAACAATATAAATATTGTTTGAATTATGTATTGTTATATTTAATAACATTACATAATTGAATTTTGTTATATATAATATATGTATTAGGTTTCAATGTATTGAATACCATATATCTATTGAAATTTGTAATGTAAAAAGTATTTCTTTTAAATAATTTTTTCCTTTTTTAAAAACGAGTTATAGTTAGATGGCTAGAAATTATTTTCAAATGAAAATATATATATATTATTGCTGATTTTCCATCTGTGCTGTTGATAGCACATACGAACAAAACAATAACGAAAAATAATGTCAATTGCACAGATTATAAAACACCTTCCAACTATTTTTACTTATTACATTTATCCACTATCAGTTTTTCGAAATATATTCTGAACTTTCATGCAATGTTAAAGATTAAATAACTTTCTTTGAATTTGTTCAAGAAAAACATGATCAAAATATACTTCAAATAAATTCTGCCATTAGACCGTAATGTAATGTGTCCGAATTCTTTTGTGTACCTCGTGTAAAAACTATAAATGCTAGATATAGCATTTTTTTTTATAAGGAACTTGCTGTATAGCATTTCTTACGACCCTTTTCAAATCAAAGGGATGTGCTTACTGACACATTTCTGAAATCATTTTTGTCCAGAAACGCATGAAATTGGCAGGTGTTGTTAGTCAGAAACTATGTAATCAAAAGACATTTTCCATTTTTTTGGTAAAGACAGAAGAACTTTCTTGAAATGCTGTCAAAGTCGGCGTTTAAACCGAATTCCCTACACGGAAGCGCGAGAAAGGGGAAATGCTTGTCACGTGAAAACAATCGCTTATCACTCGATAGGTAATTTATTTGCCAAACGCTATTCGATTGCAAATCCCTTCAATAATCAGGCTTACCAATTTTATACATTTAAATTTAAATATGAGTTAGTAAATGTCTCAGAAAGTTCCTCATTGTTGAGCAAGGAATTTGAAAGCTACCTTAATGACATATATCAATTTTGTGGTTTTTATTTGTCAATATTTTCCCGAAAGTTAGAGCACGAACGGACAGATAGTCAAAACAAAATTATAAAGACATGCCTCACACATACATTATTACACCCTTTCCAACACGACGAACATATACATTAAGCTACAGTTTATGCTATATCTTTTTATATCTACATTTTACGCTATACTTTCTTGAAATGGCCTCAGAAACTGCGTGGTCTGGCGACTACCAGGGACACGAAAAACTAAAGTGTATGAAATTCACTAACTATTAAGTGAAAATTTAAGGTTGTTCTCAAATTCCCTCCTGAACAACTTGAAACTTTCTGACTACTTTTTCTAACACATTTTTAAACCTAAACGCATAAAATTTGCAAGCTTGACTATAAAAACGATGGAAATTGGATTGAGTACTACATTTGTGATAAATAAATTATTTATCAAGTTACAAATGATTGTTGTCACGTGACGACCACTTTTTCCCCTTTCCCTCGCTGCCGCGTCCGGAAATTCGATTCAAAACGCCAACTTTCAAAGTATATTCTGAAAGAAATTTCTGTCTTTACCAAAAAAAGGTAAAACATCATTCGATTACATAGTTTCTGTACTCATAAAAAATAGACATTTGTTCTTTAAAAAATTAGTAATTTTTTTAAAATAAATATTTCTGTAAATCCCTTAGTCAAATCAAAACTTATAATTTTCATATCAAATGTGAAAAAAGTATTCAAAAAAGTCATTCCGGCCTGCACCGGGGGGAAAAGGTAGCTTCCATATTCCATGGAATTTCAAACAGCTATATCGCAGCCGTTTTTTAAGATAAAGCCAAAACAAAATATGCTCCGGAATCCATGTATCATGATCTAACAGTTCACGGAAACAACTTTTTAAATTTATAATTTTATTTTACATCTTTTAGAACATCTTTTTACATTTTTTAACTGGCCTCCACTTTGAAACTAGATGGCGCATGATGCTGGCCAACGAACTCGGTCGAAACTTTGGTATGTTCTGTACACATGATCAGTCACATTCGTATCGGTTCATAAATACGAGAGTTATAGCATAACAAAAATCAGGTTGTTTCAAAATGTCAGCCTCCCTAGAATTTCAAACTGCCATATCTCAGCCTTTTTTTTTTTTTTTAAAGATAAAACCAAAACAAAAACTGATCCGTAATCCTTGTATCACAATCTAACACTTAACGGAAACAATTTTTCAAATTTATAATTTTTTTGTTCATCTTTTTGAGTTTTTAATAAATTAAAAAAAATTAACTGGCCGCCATTTTGAAACAAGATGGTGGATGAAGCTGACCAACGAACTCGGTTGAGACCTTGGTATGTCCTATACACATACTCAGTCACAACCAAATAGGTTCATAAATAAGAGCGTTACAGCATGACAAATATCAGATATCTATATCTATATCTATATCTGTATCTCTATACTAATAAAAGAAAGTTTCGCTCTGTGTGTGTGTTTGTCTGCGATGGCTAGCAAAATCTAGCCCACCTAGAAGTCTGAAAATTTAGGTGTGTATAGCCCAAGGTCTGGCCATGTGTACCTGAGTCTCAGAATTTTAATATTTTGATAATTACCCATCATATTAATTATATTCTCATTAAACATCGCATCAAAAATGCCATCTTTTTAATCAAAATGGCTAAAGAAAAGAATTGGTGTTGGGATTTGCAAGCGGAAATGAATGAATTCGAAATTATTTTACTAATTAGCGAATTTTAAGAAAACTGATTAAGATATCAATTTGAAAATTTCTGAGCATATGTAGAAAAAAAAAATCTGCATCCGACTATGCGATTTTTGAAAAATTCGGCCGGTATTTTTTCTTAATTTATGCAAAAAACTGCCAAAAATCTGCCGGCGCCAGTGAAATAAATCGGAGAGAGTTTCAGACAGGGATCTGCTTTCATTAACAACTAAACTACGAAGAGATCTATTTCTCTGGCCGATCCCTCCATTTAGTTTGCGAAAATGAAAGTAAATAATTGCCAATTTTTACTAATGAACAAAAATTTAGATAACTAATTAAGATATAGATCTGAAATTGAGGATGGGTAAAGTTGTCCTCTGCCGGCTATTTTAGCGTAGCGTTTTCGTTATGTTCTAATTATCAGAAAAATTTAATTATTTTTTTAATGATCGCGTTAATGTAGGTGAAGGTGGTTTTCTTGAACAAATTATTCGTTATATTTGCGAGTATAGGGAGGGAGGGGGTTAACGCCTTGCTCTGAGATTGTTATTATCTTTGGCCCGGGCAATGCCGGGAGTGTAGCTAGTACTAAAATAAAACAAAATTGCTGTGTGTGTCTGTGTGTCTCTGTCTGTCTACGATGGCCAACGAAATGTAGCGCACCTAGAAGTAAGAAAATTTAGATTTATGTAGTACAAGGCCTGATCTGATGCACATGGGACTCAGAATTCTAATATATTGATAATTACCCTCGATATTAATTAGAATCTCATTAAACATCGCATCGAAAATGCCATCTTTTTTAATAAAATGACTAAAGAAAAGAACATCTGTTCTCAATTTGCAAGTAGAAATGAACAAATTTGAAATTTATTTATTAATTAGCGAATTTTAAGAAAACTAATTAAGATATTGATTGAAATTTTTAATCATAAGTAGAAACATTTTCGACATCCGATAATGCAATTTTTGTAAAATTCGGCCAGTAATTTTCCTTAATTTTTACAAAAAACTGCAAAAATATGGTGGTGTGTATGCATGTGTATGCACATGTGTGTATGCATGTATGCCCCCACATATACACATACATGTGTGTATGCATGTATGCCCGCACATGTGCACATACATGTGTGTATGCATGTATGCCCCCACATGTACACATACATGTGTGTATGCATGTATGCCCGCACATGTGCACATACATGTGTGTATGCATGTATGCCCCCACATGTACACATACATGTGTGTATGCATGTATGCCCCCACATGTACACATACATGTGTGTATGCATGTATGCCCCCACATGTACACATACATATGTGCATTTTACAACGTTAAAAAAAACCGAGAAAGTTTCAGACATGAATCGGCTTACATTAAACACTGAACTACAAAGATATTCGTTTCTCTGGCGATCCCTCCATATACTTTGCGAAAATGAAAGGAAATAATTGCCAATTTTTACTAATGAACAAATATAACTAATTAAGATATAGATTTGAATTTGAGGATGGGAAGGGGTGCCATCTGGCGGCTATTTTAGATAACTAATGTTATCTAGCGTTATGTTCTAACTATCAGAAAAATATAATTCTTTTTTTTAATGATCCTGTTAATGTAGGGGAAGAGGATTTCCTTGAACAAATTATTCGTTATATTTGCTGGTATGGGTAGGTGGGTGGGTGGGTGGGTGGGGGGGGTGTTAAGGCCTTGCTCTGATTTGCACAAAACAAATTCAATTTAAGAAATTTAACATTTTTAGCTTCTTCCGTATCGTTTTATAAATGTTATATATAGAGAATACCGGAAATTTCAAATAACGATTTTAGTAAAAATTAAATTTATGTTCCTAATAAAAGTACACAACCCGTATTTACTTGATGCATACCAACAAACAAAGTAAATGAATTGTTGTTGAGCACTTGATAAAGCGCCCCCTGGCGGGAAACACTACAAGCTTTTTTTCTCTAACAGTGCTTTGTTATCTCGGGTTCTACGGGCCCGATCACGACGGGCTATGGTTAATTCGACTTTTCGATCGCGTTACAGACTTTAGTTTTACCTTCCACCGCCAGGGGCCCATAATTTTCTCGAGTTCTATGGGAACGATTTCGACGGTAATTGGTTCATCCAACTCCCTTGATACAACAGGTACCCGTGTCGGATGTTCGAATCTAACAAATGGCGTACCCTGGTGTTAGAAAGTGAACTAAATGATTTTGCTGGCGTGCACGTCACGCCTACTATATGGTACCGGAGGCAGCGGGGACACGTGTGGGAGTTTCATTCGGAAGATGATTTATTTGAACAGAGTGACTTCCCTGGCGAGTGACTCCCCTGTGAAAGATGGAACTAAAAGACTTTGCAGCGCATGCGCTTCATGCCTACTATACGGTGCCGCAGGCAGCGGAACACGTGTCGGAGGTTCGTTTAGATGAGAATGCGCATCCTGTCGGCGGTAGGTGGAAATAGAGGATTTTCCGTCATGTGCGCAGCACTTTTAAATAAATGATTTCCCGTACGGCTGCAATAGGTAGCTTTTTGTATTGAAAGCTACCTAAAATATTTTAGAAGATAGAATATTTTAGTAATTTTCATTAAAGCATTTACATTTAAAAAGGAATACATATATAAATTTATATTTCAAGAAAATAAAATTATTATAATAAATAAATGATTATAGATATAAGATATATACGTATATATCGTATATGTGATATTATTTATCTCTCTTTATATATATATGCATGTCTGATATTATAGGACAAAGCGATTTTATACATATCACTCTATTTTGTATATGTATATACCTTTGTATAATAGGTATGTGATATTTATTTCAAAATAATTAATAATTATTTTGAAATAAATATCACACACCTATTATACAAAGGTATATACAAATGTAGAGTGATATATATAAAATCGCTTTGTCCTATAATATCAGACATGCATATATATAAAGAGAGATAAATAAAATTGCTTTGCCCTATAATATCAGACATGCGATATACATTATATATATATATATATATAGAGAGAGAGAGAGAGATAAAAAATTCGCTTTGACCTATAAAATCAGATATGCGATATACACGCATGTACACTGCAAAAAATAATTGTCGATTTTATAGTATAAAACTGGCACCCCAGCTGCCAGTATTATACCGTAAAATTAACAGTATTAAACCGTAAAATAAGCAGTAATACGCTGCCGCGCAAGCAGTAATACGCTACCGCGCATCAGCTGGGGTGCCAGTTTTATACTGTAAAATCAACAATTATTTTTTGCAGTGTATATAGAGAGAGATAAACAAAATCGCTTTACTCTATAATATCTGACATGCAAGTATATAGAGAGATATAAATAAAACCGCTTTGTCTTATAATAAAAGTTCTTTTCCAAAAAAGCAAAGTCTGAAGCATAGTTGATTTAATGAAATTAGCCTACCTCTTCTTTAAATACTCTTTCGAAGGTACGCAATCATGATTCAGTGGTTAAGATAAAAAAAAAAAAAAAACATTGAGTCATGATTAGATTTTGCTAGGGTTACAACCACGCAATCACTTTCAATTTATATTCTCACTACTATTTAAAACTGAAAAGCTTAAACTAATATCCAGTGATAGCAGCATTGAAAAATTCTACAAATTTCGGTACATGTGTTAAAGCATTGTGTACTAAAGAGGAATTCCTATTCGAAACACATTCTTTTTTGTATAGAACTAGTTTTTTTCCTGATTAAAAAAATTTAAAAGGGAATCTATTTCGTGAAAGAAGTATTCTTCGAGAATAAAAGATTATTTTACAATGTGTCTGAAATTTTTTATAATGAAACTTTATAATTATTTTGATTCCGTTATAAATTCTCTAAAACTTAATTTCATTCTTTAAAAAGTATTCTTCGAGGTGTTTTTAGAAGAAAAAATATTTATGAATGATACAACACGAGTCGAAAAAAGTGTGATTGTAATAGATAGTATTTATAAGAAAGTGAGAAAGTATCAGGGCACGGACAGCCCAATAGTTAGCGTATCAATAATAAAATAATAAATTCGAGCTCAAGTTCGCGGGCTCAAAACCGACGCAAACGAATGAAACTAAAAAGTCCTTATGAATAAGACATGTTGGCTTTCTGATTTTAAAAGTAATATAATTTTCCAGCGTACGCGCAATCACATCTATTTCAAGATCTTTAAATTTTTCTAGCTTTGTTATAATATGATGACTATCATAATTTTTCAAGTTATGGAATATAACAGGGATTGTTTGACATTGCTTATAGTTCAAGTTACATTCCACATGTGTAGCTCCTCTGTATACACCTTACAGGTGATTATGGTCACGTGTGCGTTTCTAACCTAATACTTTTTTACAAATTGAACACGGATCATATACAATTTTTAGTTTCGCAAACGTTTTATCGCATGAGTTATTGGCGAATCCTTAACAAAAAATTTGAATTTTATAATTATAGGTTATGTACATGGTTGAAAAATTACAAATTAGTATAGGTGATTGGTTATGAAATAAAATTTGTGATTAGCGAATTAATTTATTATAATTTTAGATAGTCACGTGACATACATTTAAAAAAATCCATATGTGTTATGGTAATGATAAGCTATGGCTGCCGAAGGCAGTCTAGTTCACAGCGGATTCCGGGCTCTGGTTAGCCCATACGAGGTCACGAACAAGAAGGGCCGGTTTACCCGGACACCTCCAAGGTGGTGCTCTTTGGCATGGGGAAAGACGGGGGCCGAATCCTACCTGCGGCTCTCACCCTAACCCAAATGAGTGAAGTTCAGCGGACGCTGCGACTTGCGGTGGAGCCCAAGTGCAGGACACCACCACCTGACACTTGGGCGGACGCAGAAACGACCCGACGGCCTTGTTGCCAGAACCTCATAAGAGGATCCGGATTGTAGGTCATTGCCGAAACACCCCACGACCCATTACTGTAACCACGCCTTCCGATTATCAAATCCTAGGGAAGGAGGAAGCGACTAGTTCATCGGACGTGGCGAGCAGAAGGTGCTTCTTGCCAACCCGGGACTTCAAAGAAAGTTAGTCCCTGACGCACAGACACGCCTTGGCTAAGGTTGTCCCCCACTAGAATAGCTTCCCGCGAGACAGAACCCCATAGGCGAAACTAGGACGTGGTCAAGCGACCCCATTCGAGGAGATCATACCCATATTTATATAACTACGACATTCATGCACAACTACATATATATAACTACGACATAAATGCACTACTACATATATACACTACTGCATGCAAAACATAACACAACACATAGAGATAAGGAAATCATACCTACCTGTTTACCTTACCTGTGGGTTCTCGAGTAGGACTCTTAACCCACTAATTATGCACCATGACCCCCAGCGCCGCAAATGCCGCGGGCTGGTTGATTTGCATTTAAACGTGGTCGGCGACCACGAAAAGCATTTGTGCTTCGGCCTGCCCTTCGACGACCCAGATTGCGGTCCAGTGTCCGAACAAGGAGGTCCTGGACTATGAGCCTCACTTCCCTTGCGGCAATAACCGTCTAGACATAAGTCATTCAGCGTTCGAGTCCGGAAGTCACAAGGAAAGAATGTTTCTCTCTCGGACCACCAGAAGTTGCACTCGTACAGACAGTGTCTGACTGTGCTGACGTGCGTTCCGAAGAAATATACTGAGATGTTTCCGAAGAGGCGTCTCTGAAAGTCGCCGAAGGCGCAATGTCCCGTAAGGGCCTGGTTCACATAGAATTCTCCCTGCAGTCTGCGAGTGCGGACCCGCGGGAAAACCTCATACGTCGCTCGACCGTGCTCAGAATCGGTCCATCTTTCTTGCCAAGATGCTACGGCCCGACCCAGAAGAATTTTCTTGGCCTGGCGGCGCGTTTTCCTGATCTCCACGTCGACAGTTTGTCGTGTCGTGGCTGCCTTGGCCAACGCATCCGCACGTTCATTGTATACGTGACCGACGTGAGCACGAACCCAGCGAAGATGAGGCTCGACTCCAGTTTGCTTCACCAATTCCTTAATCTCAACAATTGCCTTGTGTTTTGGCACCAGGCTATTAAGCGCTTGGAGCACCGATCTCGAGTCTGAGTAGAGATCGAGCTCACTGAGACCTCGCAGATGGGCGTCTTTTATTGCTTCTTTGATCGCGTGAACCTCCGCCACAAATACTTCTGCACCATTCGTGAGACGAAACTGACTCTCTCGTTCGATTAGGCCCTCGATAACAGCAAGGAACGCACACCCAACGGTCTCGTTCATTTGCTTGGATCCGTCCGTGTAGTAGGAACACGTCGTCTTTGGGGTGAGGTCTTAAGTCCATGGGATCCACCGAAGGTCGTCTCTGTTGAGAGTTGGTTTCCACAGCTCGACAGTTCCGGGGTTTAGCCCAGTGCCGTCAATGCTTGCGTTCCAACGGACCAGAGACTTGAAGTCTCGGTCCAGCTCTGAACGTAGGTCGAGAGGCAAAACCCCTGCCAACACGTTTAGAGCATCCGTCGAAACCGTCTTGTAACACTTGGTAACGCACAGCAGTAGACCCCGCTGCGCGCTTAGTGACCGATTTTTCACCACTACTTTACCGTTGTACCAGACTAGTGTGTAGAGCATCTTGCGGAGGTGCGGCTTGATTCCCCAGCTCACTGCAGTAAGTCGGTTCATCTTGTGAAGTACCTTGAACGCCTTTTCCTGAACCGGGTCCAGGTGGGGCATCCAACTAAGATGGCTGTCAATCGTAACCCTAAGTACTGTATGTTCCATCGATGTGCTACCTTGTGGCCTGCCATACGGATGGGCGTCGATGGCTGGTACTTGAAAGGTGCCCTTGGGAGGAACGATTGAGTGGCAGCACTTGGCGTAACTGAAAGTGAGGACGAAATACATCGCCCAGCTGTGGCTCTTCGAGAGAACCGGTCTGAGCACAGTCGCGAACCTCATGACCGCCTTTTGACATGGTACCACAAAGACGTCATCAGCGAAGGTCTGGACAGCCCACTTCTCGTCAATTGGAACTGGCAAGCGATCCAAATCGTCCAAAAGGACGTTTGTTACAACCAGCCAAAGAGTCGGGCCGAGACACGACACCTGAGGCACTCCTACGTTGTAGTAGTGCTCCCGTCGTGGAGGATAATCGAACGATACCAGGGTTAGTTGTCGATCATCCCCAGGAGATACGGCTCAACGCCGTAGTCCTTCAATCATTGGAGGGCAGCGGCTCGCCGTACGCTGTTGAAAGCGCTCTTGATGTCTAACGTAAGCAGACATGTGTTAGCTTCACGTCTCTTTGATTCGGCTATGTAGTGCAACACCTTTAGTTGCGCCTCTACGGTACTGACATTCTTGCGAAAGCCGTACTGATGCGGGTGGATCTTACCATTGGTCTCTAGATAGAGCGCCAATCTTGCTGCGCACAACTTGTCTAGAATCTTCCCGAGGGTCGGGAGTAAACAAATCGGACGGTAGGAATCTGGGTCGCTCGGTTCCTTGCCGGATTTGACAAAGTAAACAGCAACCACCCGCTTCCAAGTCCGCGGAAAACAAGACGTCCTCAAACAGTGGTTGTACAAGGCTAGTAACCATTGAGGATGGAACTGGAGGACCTTACGGGCGATCTCTAAACTGATACCATCGTGGCCGTGTGCCTTGTTAGGCGGCAGCGATTCGACTGCAAGCTCCAGCTCTTCCAATGTGAACCAGTCCGGTTCGCTGGTCCTAATGATTTCGACCCGCGAGGTTTCGGCGGCCTGTAGGAAATGGTGTCTAGCAAGTGCATCCTGAGATTTCTCCCAGGTGGAGACTTCCTCACCGGAGGGAAGGACCAGCAAAACGGGCGCCTCCCGTCTCGACTTGCCCTTTACCACATCAACTACTTGGCCTGGCCTATCCGTGACAGGTCCTTCAGAAATAAATTTCCTGGACCAGGCACGTTTTGTGCGCAGGATCGACTTCTTGTATTCTGCTCGCTTACGCTTAAAGAAGGCGCCAAGTGTCGCTCTCCGAGTCGGCTCCAGATTATTCTGGTAGAGCCGCTTCAGCGTGCGCAAACGAGATCTGATGCTGGTCAACGCAGTTGTCCACCAACATGCACCCTTGCGACGAACAAGCTTTCGGCGTTTGTGCTTCTGACACAGCTTCACCAAAGTTGACATCAAGTGTTCAACACCCTCCTCCGGGGTGGCGAAATCGTACCATCTCAGATCCGCTGTCTGCAGATCACGGAGGAACTCATCCAAGACTAAGTTCCTTGGGAACCAATGTCTGTTGGTTCCTCTAGGTTGACCTCAGCCTGCCTTCATAGGTCCATAGCATGAGACGGTGGTCACTGAGTCTTTAGATGTCGGAGATCCTCCAATCCGCAATGCGACTTGCGCAGAAATGGACGAGAAGGATGTCGATCCAGCCTTTCCCTTGAAGGCCAAGGAATGTGGGAGGACCATCCGGGTCGTTAACAATTTCAAGGTTTGCGTTCGAGGCGAAGGCAATCAGAGATCGCCCTCTGGGATCCGTGGGTCGCTGCCCCAAATCGTGGTCTTTGTATTGAATTCTCCAACCAGAACGACGTTGTCATTCGGGTATTGCATCAACAGCGTATCCAACGGTTCGAGAACGAGGTTGATATCTTCAGAAGGGACACAGTAACACGTTATTACCAGTACCCAACTGCTCAGCAACTTGCAGGGGATGGCCACCACATCCGGGTGTCTCAAGAGCGTGCAGAAGGACACTCGCTTGCTCACCCAGAAGGCCGCCCGAAAAAGGTTACCCGCCGAGTGAACTTGCGCGTAGTCCCTAGGCGTACCGGTGACGGAGCCCTCGCCGACGTATGGTTCATTGAGTGAAACGATGTCTGTCTCTTGCGACAGAGTATCCTGAGCCAGTTGGTTTGCGGCCGCCATAGCAAGGTGGCAATTAAGATGTGCGAAAGTCGGGTTTATCCCCATGATGACGCTGTTCTTAATTGTTCGACCTCCAACTTGTTGATTTGACACTCATTAGAACCTGCGGCATGACTGGTCGACAATTGCTTGCCGTTTGGTCTCCGTTCGTTCCTGGTTCTACAGTTCAGGCAGCAGAGCGCGTCCGCACTGCATTCTGAGGTTGTGTGATCCGAGACGCCGTACCTCCCACACAGGGACACATTTCGGCACACCTTCTGTGTGTGGCCGTACTTCCAGCAACAATAGCAAATCAGAGGCCTCTGATTTGGCCGGAAGTCCACCTGTCACCAACACACACTCAATTTGCGAACCCGCTCCACACGCTCATATGAACTCTCATCAATCGCTATTACGTGATTACGACCGCGTTTCCCTGTGAACGAAGTTCTGAGTTCAAGGGTTGAACCTTGAAGAATCTCATTCTGCTCCAGGATCGCAGGAATCACGTCGGCATTGGATAGATCCGAGTCCACACCGAAGACAATGATAAACGGGGTGCGTCGACGCGGTCTCGAAATCGATTGATCGCTCACTTCCGTCTTCCCTATTTCGGCCTCCAGCCTCTCGAGATCTGCAGTGCTGTCTGTTATAATGACAATGCCTAAACCTGAGATATCCCGCACACCTCTGATTCTGATTTTGGCCTTGATAGGGTCGATTTCGCTAGTTACTTTTGTCCGAATGAAATTGGAGGAAACGTCAAAGTGTGTGGCCGGTATTTTCGGCCACACTATGAGGGCTAGTTCCTCTTTAGGTTTGGCTTTGGCTTCTGCTTCCCCTTCTGGACGGATTCCTTTGGATGGGGATTCGCAACTTTTGGGTGTCCCGCCCGATCCATCTCCCGCTGTTTCTTCCTTGCATTCCTGGACACAACTTTGGACCAAGAGCCGTCCTCATCAGCCATTAATCCACCTAGCTGGGTTTCTGGAAGATCGTCTACGGAAGACGCGTCCGAATCATGAGATTGGACTTTGCTCTTCCTCGAATCTTTCTTACTTCCCTCACGATCGTCCTTAGAGCTCTAAGAGTTTTTCTTTTTCCTCTTTTTACACAACTTGCCAGCGCTCTTGGTCACTTTCCGTTTAATCCCCAGCTGAGGATCGTCGGGTTACCCGTCTTTGCGAGGCTTCACCTTGTTTCGAGAGGATTGATCAGAACCATTACGTCGCTCACTAGCACTCTAGGTTGCTTTCTGTTTACTCTCCTGCTGAGGAACTTCGGGCGACCCGTCTCCGTGAAGTTTCACTTTGTGTGTGCTTCAGACATGGGACGTGCCTGTCTTAGACCTCTCCGTCTGCACCAGAAACTTACGTTTTTGTTTTTCCGTATTTTGATTCGGGTACGATTTACCGCCCGCTACGTCCGAATCTCCAAAAGGATTACGCTTAGTCTCTGGAGTTAGGCCATCCTTGTGACCCTTCTTTCCTGAAATGTACTCGTGGGGCTTTGCTTCAGTCTGATTACCGTTATACTCGGCTGCCGTCGACTCCTCCCGCGCACAATGTTATGTGTTATGGTAAAAGAAAGAACATATATCTTAAAGTCTGTATGAAAATAACTAAAAGTATGGATGCGTTTCTGTGGGTGGAAGTCTTTATATTATTAAAGATTTAACTTAAAATGCAATAATTTGTGTTTTCCTTTTTGCCTACCCCTACATAAAGAAAAATAACTTTAAAAAATATATTACTACTAACTTACTATATATCTACTTACCTCGAGTGCACCCTACAACTAGGTCGTAAACTTGCTTTGGAAGAAATTAATTGAAATGTGTTCTTATCAGTGAATCTTATCTAGAGTGTTATCGCGATCAGTGAAGTCGTCAAATCATGTGATCTTACTAATCTACCACGTGGTGGAAAATCCCTGACGTTAGAGACCATGTGACATACAGTCACTATGTATTATAAAAACAAATAATTTAAATTGTATTTTATTTTAAAAATCAATTAGACGAAACATGCTCATTTCAATTATACCTATACATTATGTCTACTACCATACCCCTTATAAATGACGTCACAGTATCCCATGGTCTTGCGATTTAAGCGAACACGTTACCGTTCACTCCTTTTAAGACAAGTGCCACAGAAGTTCAAATTTGGGTCAAGTCCAGTACATCATGGTTGAAATTTTAGGTAAGAAACGTTTATATATAAGTTTTAATATGGTAAAAAGTATTTTAAACATTTAAAACAATTTTTTAAATAATAGACAAACTAAATAGTAGAATACATATTTTATAAAAACAAAGTCAAAAGGTTTGTCAGGCAAGTTATTTATTTATCCTATTCATTAATCAAAAGAAATTTTTAAGCCAGAATACTAAAAACCCAATTTAGTATAATTTTACTATACTTTACTATACAAGTTACAAAAAACATAAACGTGGAAATTAGTAAGCATTTTATTTAATTTTAAAAATATGGTGAATTCTACAGATATTCGATAAAATACCGTTTAACTATCAGAGTAATTGTATACCAAAGTACTTTCCAAGCCTTATTATAGATAATGACCGAATTTTTTGTGAAGGGCTTTTTATTCAAACAGGGGACTCCTGCGATTTTTTGTCAAGGGGTCTTTTTATTTAAATAGGGCACGTATCCCATTATTTTGTGAAGGACCCCTATAGTGTAATGTCGGTCCTCACTTCGAATGGGGAAAAAAGGGGGGGAGGTTAACTGATTTTATGAAAGGTTTCCGTAACGTGAATTCATTGGATTTTTTTGAAGGACCCTAGGCCATTTATTCAAAAGGAGATCTCTCCAATTTTTGTGAAGGGATTAATATCTATAACTTTTTCCAGTTTCTTTCGAAGCGTCCCTGTAACTTTTAACTATTTTAATTAATGGGCACTATATGGTAAAATTATATTTTATTTACATATAATTTCGATAATTGTGGAAGATGATTCATAAACTATACCGATACGCATCATTTTTCGTTCTTGTTTACTTTCTTACTTACTATTTTATGTTAACATTTGAATTCTTCGTACCCTTTTTTTTACCTTTCATATCCATTTTCACTTCTCCAAACGTAAATTTAAACATTCGAAAGTAAAATCTAACTTGCACTAGATAGTAAAGTTATATTATTTACTTATTTCACATAAAATTCCGATTGCATTTGGAAAGTGTTTCATATACTATACTATGACGCATTTTTCGTTCTTATTTATTTATTGTTACTTACTATTATGCATTAACGTTAAAATTCTTCGTATACTTTTTGTGGGCACTCTGTATTTTTCGAAGTGCGTATTGTTAGCCTAAATTATATCGAAGGGCTATTGGGGGAAAAAAGGGGGGGAGCTATTAAATTTAGTGCAGTATAATTCTTATGGGGGCCCTGTATTTTTAGCATAATGTGTATCGAATTCATTTAATTAAAACCCACCTCTTACCCCAAAAATTTTTAAGACCGATCAACTTTTAATTAGTATTTTTAATTTATTTCTTAATTACTATTTTTAATTTATTTCTTAATTACTATTTTTAATTTATTTCTTAATTACTATTTTTAATTTATTTCTTAATTACTATTTTTAATTAATTTTTAAATACTATTTTTCATTCACTTCCACCATACTTCTACATACTCTAATACTCAAAGTGCATATTCTAGTTGAGAAAAAATAATCTCGCTTAAATTCTTAAGTTCCTTCATTAACATATCTCTTAATGAGTAATTTTAATTAGCATTTTTAATTTATTTTAAATACTATTTTGCATTCACTTCTACTACATAACTAATATTCATACTGCATACTCTTGTTCAAAAAAAAAAAAAAAATTGCTTCGAAAATTTCTAAGTCCCTCAATTAAAATTAAAATTAAATAAATTTCTATTTCGCTAAAATGAATCCGTTGAAACTCGCATCGTATTCTAGTAGATATTTCTCCGCGAAAAAAAAAATGCTTCGAAATTTTCTAAGTCTCCCAATTAAAATTAATTTAAAAAAATCCGAAATAATCCCCTCGTATTATAGTTGACGCCCCGATCCCCCGCCCCACAGATCCCCGATCCACCACCGCACATATCCCCGATCCCTTATCCCCAGATCCCCTGCCGCACAGCTCCACAGGAGCCCTACTAACCTATGATTAATATGAAATTGTTAGTGATAGAAACTTGAAATTTTACATGTCTCTTACTTCAAAGACATAAATGCATCCACAGAAAAGTTTTTAAAAATTCAGAATTTTTTAACTCTGCAGGAACAAAATACATTCTAAAATTGTGATTTCTGCGATATAGTTGTAATAGAAGCTTGAAATTTGGCACGGCGATTACATTTAAGATGTAAATTCTCTTCAAGAACGGTTACAAAAAATTCGAAATTTCAAATAAAACATGAAATGAGCGAAAAACCTTCAATATATACTCTAAATTACCATTTATTTGGAATTAATTTTACTTTTTCCCATTCATTTAAGTCTCATGTTCGTCTAATGCAGTATAAGAATAAAGTTTGCTCAAAATGTGACTTAATTAGTAATTTTTGAATTATCTGTGGCAATAAAATTTCCTAATGAAAATCGACACACAAATACCACTTCACAATTACTTCAACAATTACGCGATCAAAGCCACATGTTTTGATAGTATATGATAATGCTTTAAAATCAATGGAAGTGGAAATAAATTAATTGTGAGCCACATGTAATGATATGTAAGAGTTCCTGTTCTGATAAACTTGACTTACTAAATTCATGTCCAGACATCCATAATCGTCCTCCTACTTTAATATATAGGGTATCTAAC
The DNA here is from genome assembly GCA_963931845.1 of Maratus michaelseni. NCBI lineage: Eukaryota > Metazoa > Arthropoda > Arachnida > Araneae > Salticidae > Maratus > Maratus michaelseni. Next base: position 54,155,506 of record OZ007598.1, on the reverse strand, counting down.
TATAAGTTGAAAGCTGATTATTTACCACCTAGATTTTTAGAATTACCCACTGTGAGTTGGTCCACAGAAATTTCCTCTCTGTCTAAATTTCGTCCGAATCATATAGCACATAGCAGCTACATAAGTAAGTCACTATTGTTCGACCGTCGAGTCAGCAGATACGAAACATTTTCGGGGAGAGGGGGCGGAGACTAAGATAGCAAAACTCGACCATTTCGTTTCGCAATCTATGGACACTTAAAAAAAATATATTATATCGGTTGACGACGGGTGGAAGGAAGGGGAAAAGGACACCTAACCGCTCCCCCGCTCAATCCGCCTTCGATAAAAACTGGCATAGTTTTAAATTTTCATTCTCCAATTTCGCATTCAGTGAGGTTACTGGTATATGCGCATGACTCGAGCAGAATTATTTTTTATCCGGGTTGTTTTAGCTAAGCACATATATACTATACTCTGTTCTCCATTGAACACTTTATGTATAGAATTTATACTCATTTTACAAGGCTAAACAAACAAACAAGCGTAAAAAAGGTATAGCGTAAAATGTAGCTTAATGTATATGTTCGTCGTGTTGGAAAGTGTGTAATAATCTATGTGTGAGGCATGACTTTATGATTTTTTTTTTACTATCTGTCCATTCGTGCTCTAACTTTCGGGAAAATATTGACAAATAAAAACCACAAAATTGATATATGTCATTAAGGTAGCTTTCAAATTCCTTGCTCAACAGTGTGGAACTTTCTGAGACATTTTCTAACTCATATTTAAATTTAAAGGTATAAAATTGGCAAGACTGATTATTGAAGGGATTTGCAATTGAATAGCGTTTGGCAAATAAATTACCTATCGAGTGATAAGCAATTGTTTTCACGTTTCAAGTATTTCCCCTTTCTCGCGCTTCCGTGTAGGGAATTCGGTTTAAACGCCGACTTTGACAGCATTTCAAGAAAGTTCTTCTGTCTTTACCAAAAAAAGGGAAAACGTCTTTTGATTACATAGTTTCTGAATAACAACACCTGCCAATTTCATGCGTTTCAGGACAAAAATGATTTCAGAAATATGTCAGTAAGTACATCCCTTTGATTTGAGAAGGGTAGCAAGAAATATTATACAGTATGTTCCTTTTTTAAAAAAATGCTATATCTGGCATTTATTGTTTTTACATGGAATACACAAAAGAATTTGGATACATTACGGTCTAGTGGCAGAATTTATTTGAAGTACATTTTTATCATGTTTTTCTCGAACAAATTAAAATAAATTTACTTAATCTTTAGTATTTAATGAAAGTACAGAATATATTTTGAAAAACTGAAGGTGGATAAATGCAATAAGTAAAAATAGTTGGAAAGTGTTTTATAATCTGTGCAATCGACATTATTTTTCGTTATTGTTTTGTTCGTATGTGCTATCAACAGGAATTAGGCACAGATGGAAAATCAGCAATAATATATATAGTTTTTCATTTGAAAATAATTTCTAGCCATCTTACTATAACTTATTTTAAAATGGGAAAAAATGATTAAAAAAATACTTTTTGCATTACAAATTTGAATAGATATATTGTATTCAATACATTGAAACATAATACATATATTATATATAACAAAATTAAATTATATATTGTTATTAAATGTAACAATACATAATTCAAACAATATTTATATTGTTTCAATTATGTATATATATGTATCTAATTGGTGTGTTATAATCTGAATGACGTCTACGGATTTCTGTAAAAGGGGATACATATACAGGGGTCGGATATCCAACTCTCGACGAGCGTGAAAATGTTCTAGCACTGGATATGTGTCCCCTCTGCTGTGGCATCAAGATGACGTATGGGGGCAGATATACAGGGGTCGGATATCCAATGCTCTACTCAAAAGTAAAACGTCCAAGCATCGGATATGTTACCCCTTGATAAATGTCCCCTTCTGCTATGACGTCAAGATGACGTACGGAGGCATACAGGGGACGGTTATCCAGGTCTCGACGAAAGTAACACGAACTAGTTTTTGATATATGGCCCCTTCTGATATGGGGGCAGATATACTGGGGTCGGATATCCGACTCTCGAAGAAAGTGAACCTGGATATGTATCCCCTGCTGCTGTGACGTATGGGGGCAGATATACTGGGGATAGATATCAGCGTCCCCATTACTATATATATATATATATATATATATATATATATATATATATATAATATCTTCTGAAGGTCTTTTTCATATTTTTTGTGCATTTAAAATCATAATTGGTAGGGCCCATATGTAATTTATTAAGTCTGGAGGTAGATTTCATATTTTAGATTTTTTTCTACAGGTTTAAAATGCCACCCCAGTAGCCTGGATAAAATACAAAAAACACTGATAAAAGGTACTTTTCTGCTCTCAATGGTAACTTTCATTTAAAAAAGATATAAATTGACTATTTCAATAAATAAATAAATAAATAAATAAAACATTTTTAAAAAAAGGTTGGTTCCACATTTTTCGTTTTTTAAGCAGTTTAAAATTGCTGTACATGTAGTAGCTCAGGTGGAAATACAAAAACAAAGAATACCTACGGATAGATATTTTCTGGCTTTCAACAATACCTTCTATTCATTTTTTATATGAATATAAATATTTACTATTTAAAAAAAATATTTTTTGAAAGTCATTTTCATATTAAACATTTTATGTGCACACTAAAATTGCAATCCATATGGTCCTGGACGGAAATTTTAAAAATACAGGTAGACAGTATTCATAACTGCTTTCAACGGTACCTTTAATTTAAAATAATAATAATAATAAATGAATATTTACTGTTTCAAAAAAATTGTTTTCATAATTTTTATTCTAACTAATGCCAGGCAAATGGTCTGTCTATAAATAGAAAACATATAAAGCTTTAACGCTTGGCTTCGATATAATTATTTCTCTCAGTGCAAACTTGAACAGGGCTAGGCCCAGGTAGGTTTGCTAGTTAAATATAAAAAGTTTTACAGAATCATTGGTACATTATATAAATACTAGGGGGCTCAGCCCCCTACTCGCTAACGCTCGCCAACCTCCTGTGAATTGCGAAGCAGTTCGCATTGAGACCGCTACGCGATCACAGCTCGCTTCGCTCGCTCACTTCTTTTTTTCAGCAATTCTAGCCAGAATAAGTTCTACCCTAAAACATTTGAACATATGAAATTGACAATTTTTTTTTAATGTAAAAAAGTAATTCTCTGTTGAAAACACAACTGAAAATGCATTTAGTTGGCGCTACCAATGGGCATATAAATCATTTAAATACTATGAAAAAAGGATCTTTTGTACAGAACGACTTAAATTCATTAGAAAAAAAAAAACTACGTGGTAGGAAGATAGTTTGTTTGTCATTGTTTAAATTTCTTTCGACATTTTATTGTTCTAATTGATTATAGATTTTTACAAAAGAAATTATTTTTTACTTCATCAATACAGCAACAGATGGCGGCAGGTGCAATCTAGACAGTTGATTTTTTTTTTATCTCCGACCTTTGAGTGAGTGAAATTCGTAAATGAATTCTAAATAAGAGTTGAGAATTCATTTGAAATTAACGATATTGCTCATAATTAAAATGAGGAATCATCTCAGACGCTTTGGATTACGAACCATTAAGAGAAAAGACTGTGTGCGTTTACTTCTACAAAATGACCATATTGGAATTTAGATGAATAGCGTATGCAAACTTTTTGAACTAAAGTTTTGCACAAAGATGTTTTTCCAGTACCAGGAGGTCCTATTACAGAGAAGGAAAATAACACATTATTTTTGCTATATGTACATTAGGGTGTCCCAAGATACAATGGCAAAATTTTTTTTTGCAAAATCGAATACGCATACCCTCTATTTTTTTTCTATTTGACCTCAGTAACATAAATAAAAAGTATTATTGCAATAAAATAATAGTAACCCGTGCCGACTTTAGGTCAAACTTGAACATGAAATCTTATACGGGGAATACTATGGAAATATTTCAAAATGTACTTTTCCTTGGTACTTAAGACACCATTTTATTAAAATCAGATATTTATTAACATATTACAGTAAAAGAAGCATTAATGAACATATTTCCGTTTCAATGTTTGCTTTTTACAGTCAGGATAAAGCTTAGTATGTTCTTGTACGCAACGTAACAAAAATTGTTTTTGATCCTCCTCAACCGTTATTAAACCATGAAAGTCCTGCATCAATTTTACCGCTATTTCAGCTGTATCATTCACTGCTCTAAGCATTGATATAGTCTTTTTCGCGTCTAGAAAAGAATCATTATTCTCCCATGAAGAGGGACTCTTTTTGAGAAAACTATCATCGATTTTGAGTCTAGAAAACAAAGAAAGGCTTTTGACTGATATGAAATCCTCCATTTTTTTTCTGTAAAACAAAATATAATAATAAATAACAATTGCATGATATAAATGAATAAATAAATGTATCAAACCCACCATACAATGAATCACAAAGTTCTTCCTTCGATGGAATGTATCTTTTCTCATGGGTCAAAATATCTTCTCTGTTTAAATTTGCCACCATTTTAAATTTTGTTCCTTCGTCAACATCATCATCAAAAAGTGCTAATATTGCTATTTCATCAGTCAAATACCATAAATGCTTGAGAAATTTCTGTAAAGCATCCATGGTTTAACGTAGACAATCACGATAAATACGCAGACATCTAACAGTGCCTTTTTATCCTTGATGTTTAATTTCAGTTGAGAACTAAATAATGATAGTTTTAAGGAGTAAATCGCTCGGGCCATCCATCTAGCTTGGTGCATGGCACCTGGAGGTCTGATTTAAATTTTTTTTTCTGCATTTCCACCTAAAAATACGATAGAAAGTTCGATCAATTCTCGATAGTCCTCTCGGATCATAATATTTTTAAGTTCAGTGCGGTAAAAGTCAATCAAATTTTCAATTTCGGATACGGTTCGGAACGATTCCACTGTTTCTCTATAGCACTGTATTTTGGTGGGATCGATGTTTTTCCAGTTCTCTTTAAGCTTTTTAAAAAGAGGAATATCGGGACTTGTTGTCACTTGTTTAATTTTCGCTTCGAATACGGCCTTTAATACCAGTTCGTATACATGATGACAGCAAGCGAAAAAAAGCATTTCCCTTTCAAATTTGTGCTCTAGGAGCGCACAAGCACCAATAAAACGACCTGTATTCGAAGCCGTAGTATCACAACAGAGAATTTGGACTTTGTTTTCGAGATTCCAATCTAAGATCGCCTTCCAAATAACCTGCGCTTGTTCTTTGCCTGTAGAATTATCCAGTCTCGGCACAGCAATGAGTTGTTCTGTAACGCCATATGAAATAACTATGGGCAAGCGTTCTTCTTTCGATTTTCGAACACTCAAAGCAGGCAACAGTTTGCCATCCCAATGTAAAGTCACTACATCCGGTACCTCATTTTGGAAATCAATTTTTATGTTTTCCGCGCGTTCCTTCCGTTTTTCTGTTCGAATTCTTTGAATTGAAGATTTACTTATTGGAAATTCGTCAGTGTTAAATCCAAGTGCATCAATAGTAGCTTCAAGAATAAACACAGAATCTCGGACACTTAACTGACACCTGTCTAACGCAGCAACTAACTTTGGAGTAATAAAATTACTCCTTACTACTGGTTTTGAGCTTTCATTGTTCAGAGCTTTCTGACTGTTCTGAACTTTCATAGATATAAATGTTGGGATATCTTCTTTATCCATATTTTCGGTAGAATTTGAAGAGGAATCTTCTTGCAATGTTTCGTATGTTGACGAGGAAGTTGAAGCGGAACCATATTTGATTCGCCGATTTTCTTCTTGGACAGCTCGAAGTCGCGCCCTTTCTTCTTTTTTGGCCAGTTTTGTATCCACTCCACCTAAGTGACCGGGTCGGCCAGGCTCTCTTTGGAGTTGCAAGAACATCCTATCTTCCTCTATTTTCATTATTTGAAGTGCATCAGCATGTGCGATGTCAAACAAATTTTCTAAATTACTTACAAAATCCTCTTGTCGCCTCTTAAATACGTCTTGTAATTTCTTTGCATTTTTTTGTAAATCTCTCCAAACTTGATACATATTAACAAGCTTCCTCACGCAATTTGGCAACGATTTGGTAGGTATGTGTGCCTTTTCCCAAAAGATAATGCATTCGCGAATAGAGAGATTTGCGAGATTTCATTAACAGTTAAATTCACTTCCCGAATATTGTAAAACAAGGCAGCGAGAACTTGTCTATTAGACAGAAGTTTTGAGCCCGTTATTTGATGTTTTACATTCCCTACTAAAAATATAACATTTTTAGAACTACGCAATTCTACTGCCATGTTCTGTTCACTGATTCAAAACTGTACAAACATTTGCTAACAAAACAAGTTGGAACTATAAGCACATTGACACGTAGACGTGCGCTATTCTGAGTAAACTGCGCGTTATGGCTGTCAAAGCATTCCAAAACCTTTCATTTTTTTCTTTTCCTATTGCAGGTGGTGGGTGCTCCTCTACGGTCACGTGACAAGCTGACACGTGAAACCGTTCGTTCGCTTAAGTACACAAGTACTCGCTGCGATGTTTAGCTGGAAGTCGGCACGGGTTACCGTTGTTCAAATTACATGAAACTTTATTTACAATTGTTTTGACATAAAAGGAAAAAAATAAGAGGGTATGCGATAGAAAAAAATGACTTTTATTTTTTTGGGACACCCTAATGTACATGTTATTTATTTTTAATAATTGCTAGTTTGAGTTTCATTCTATGGTTTCACTGCTCTCACACTGACTGCCATATTGGAGGCGGAGCTGATCTAACACAATCTAATCTTTTCATTGGTCTGAGCTCTGGAAACTACAGTTGTTGCCAAACCATAAGTTACAAATTCAGCCCTATTTTCGCACCACGTAAGACAAATATATATATAGATACGAATGCAAGATAGAAATATCTAACGGAATCAAGGTTTTATTTTTTAAGAAGGCAAGAAAAAATAATCATCCAATAATAATTGAAATTTTTAAATAGAAATGTATATTTTTCGAGAGTAATAACTTGATAGTCTTAAATAAATACTACAGGTGTCAAAATCATGAATTAACTTTTCAATTTAACTGCTTTATAAAATAACCTAAAAATAGATTTACACTATGCATTTAACAACTTTCTGATGCCTGATAAGTTTTGAAAATTGGGGTATACAGCCCAATCTGACAACAATAAGTACTTTATTAAAAAACAAACTTTTGCTTAAATTAAGAATGAAAGCGATAAATACCTCTGAAAACCATTTAGAGAAAAGACTGTGTGTGTTTACTTCTACAAAATGACCATATCGGAATTTAGATGAATAGCGTATGCAAACTTTTTGAGCTAAAGCTTTGCACAAAGATGTTTTGCCAGTACCAGGAGGTCCTATTACAGAGAAGGAAAATAACACTTTATTATTTTTGCTGTAGAAAGAATTTGAAAATTAAATATTTCCATTTATGAAACACTCAATATGCAAACTTTTCAAAATGCAGATTTATTTTCATAACCCATTTCGAGCTCTAGATATAAAATTATTCTTCACCGATACAAAAATTCATTAGCAGAGAATTCTAAAAGAATCATTATAATTCTTTGCATTGTTTATGTAATGAAGGTTTGTGAAAATTTTTCATAAAATGAGACTGGAACAAAATTATGACCCGAATGTGTCAATATCATCAATACATTCCATTTTTAAAAAAGTATGTTGAATTTACTCATGTATTTTTCACATTGTTTTAAAAAAATATTTTGTAATACAAATACTAGGATGTGTGGTGTGTGTGTGTGTGTGTGTGAAAAATACATCTCTCTTTTTAATGAATGGATACCATTAATATTCATTTTTCTTAAATAACAAATAATAATAATAATAATAAAGCAATTTTTGAACCAAAATATACTATTTTAAATAAATAAAAAAATGGCATTTTAAATGATAAAAAATATTAAACATTCAGCATTCTTTAAATATTTTAATTTGTATGAAAATTATCCTTTTTAATAACTTAATAGTAGTACATAATAATAACAAATTAAGTTAGCAAAAAAATCTAATAGAAATAAAAAAAACAGAATATAGCAAAAGCTTTAACCTTTCTTGAGGAACATTAAGTTTTAGAAAAACTGTTGTTTTATCAAGTAGTAAAACCAGTGACGTTGCCAGGCTTTTGGAATCCTAAGTTTCAGGTACCCAAGCACTTCTAAAAATCTAGGTTATTTTTTCCCGAAAGTTTGTCTTCTTCTTAGAAATAAGGTAGATTCGAAGTATTTAATAAATATAACTCTTTTGTGATAATCCACATACACAGATATTTTAATCTTTGCAAGAGAAAAATTATGCATCCTGAGGGATACAAGAAAACATTTAAATCTTTGTCTGTGGTTCTGGTATTTTTCTTTTCTACAAATTAGACTAAATTATTGATCTATCGCAAAAACTACTTTATGAACAACTAAAACAATGAAATTGTTTGTTTTATGAGTAGAATGATTAAGCCCTTTCAAAGTGAACCACCTTCCAGTGACTGCACCACTGGTTTTTAAATTATGTACAGGGTTCCTACACAATTCTGGTAAATAAAATTCCCTGACTTTTCAAGGTTTTCCCTGACCTTTCTCAATAAAAATTTGGCTTATATATTGTTGTTAAACCTCCACAATGGACACTTAAGTCACAGACAGTTGCTAATTTCTATAAAAATACATTACTCTTAGAGGTATATCACCTTTTTTTGCAAACACTCTCACATGGACACTTATTTTATAGTGACTAATGCTGAAATATGATCTCTGAATAATATAAAAACAAGTTATTTTCAGAAAATATGACAAACAAAATTATACACAATACCCTGCAATCAGTATTGGTCAGTACAAATGTACTGACTGGGGTTTAAAGAAATAGCAGATGAAATTTGCAGTAAAAGCGTATTAGCTGATTTTAATAACCCCAAAAAGTTAATTTAAACTATTAATTTAAGATTCGATTTTTAACATGAAATATATGTCCAACTAAACTAACTATTAAAGTAAATGTATGAATTCCATGAAGGTTAGAATTAAAGACAACTATATTTAAAACAATCAATATATTTATTCAAAACTTAACACATGTAAAAATGCAAATATAGTAAACTTAAATATATATATATATATAATCACTTACTTAATAATAGAAATAAACTCATTTAAATAAACGATAAACAGACATCATGACATGTAAACTCAAACCTCATTAAATACACAAATCATATTATTCCGGAACTCAAAGTAAATAAGCCAAGAACGTTCATTTTTAACTTTATGTGGACTTGTGAAAAACTCGAATAAATGAAACCTGTTCTAATATTAAATAAACTGCAAATAGGTATCCAGCACATCTTTAGTTTGAAAAGCATTACATGAAAAGGAAAACCACTTGAAGCATTCAAGCACTTCCTCCGTTCGTCAAAAACAGATCTCTATGCAGCCATGGCGATACATTAGAACGATGAGCACGTCGACTAACACAAAGTTAACACCTTGATGAGAAAGATATCCAGCCAGATTAACCACACGTATTTCATCTTTAAAACATACGGGGAAAAACCATCAGGCTTGACCACTATCGATCATCGTTAAAGATATCGAAATACTCAGAGTTCCACAGAAATCAAACACAGCACTACGATATTAATCTGAACAATTATATTCCTTTCATATATAAAACTAAACCAATGCCTTATAAACGAGGCTCCATTCTATTGCATCACACCGGAAAGATCATAACCACAGCTTTCACATTTCTCCAGACGCTACACGAGGATAATAAACAAACAACTAAAAGGATGCAAGCCAGCTACGAATGTCAATGGGCAGAACTATTTATATTTACAACACCCTAAAAGAAAAGCTTCCACGCATGTTCGATCACTTCTTCTATCAGCTTCTCGAATGCCGTATGCAAATCTGACAACATCGGCACGAGGCAAGGAATGAATCACGACTGCGTTGAATCACACCGCCATCTATGAGCGTTCGGAAGAACTACTCAGATAAACAAGAGATACGGTCGATGTGTCGATACGATGCTATCCGGAAATGTTGTGAGCAAAGTATTGAAATGTGAAGTAAAAGGGCTTTAAACATTATAAAATATGAAACAGTAGTTTGAAAGAAAGTTCATTAAAAGTGACTTAATGTTATTTTTAATAAAAACGTTTATCACAGATATCACTGAAAGATATTTATCAAGTATATTTCTTAAGGATAAATTAAATAAAAGGTAAGTTGTAAAAGTAATTATCTTTAATATATTTAAAGTATTGTATTATATTTAATGATTAAATAAAGAATATTATATCATGAAAGTATATTATATAATGTATTATAAATGACTTTAATGAAATGTAAATGAGGTAAGTGAAAGAATAAGCATGGTGATAAGAACTAGGGACTGCTTTTTCCTAACAATCAGAATTAAAAAATAATAAAAATTGTATGAAAAATGAGCAGATTTACTAAATATTGTTTCACTGCGCATGCGCGAATTCAATCAAAATATACTGTGCATAATATATTAGCTTAATGTATAGACCAACTTTTATGAAAGTCTCAAAAACATAGCTTGAAAATTCTGATAGTAGTCGTCGATAGAATAAGCTCGAAATTCGCTGTTCTCAAAAGGAAGCAAAAAGATAAGGGGTTGTATCCAAATATAGAATGAGAGACACTTCATTCTTATTATGTCAACTTTCATAAGCTAGTATATTTGGATACAGCCCCTTATCTTTTTGCTTCCTTTTGGGAACAGCGAATTTCGAGCTTATTCTATCGACGACTACTATCAGAATTTTCAAGCTATGTTTTTGAGACTTTCATAAAAGTTGGTCTATACATTAAGCTAATATATTTTGCACAGTATATTTTGATTGAATTCGCACATGCGCAGTGAAACAATATTTAGTAAATCTGCTCATTTTTCATACAATTTTTATTATTTTTTAATTCTGATTGCAGGGTATTGTGTATAATTTTGTTTGTCATATTTTCTGAAAATAACTTGTTTTTATATTAAAAACTCTGCAAATTATAACAAAAAAACTTGGTAAAATTTGGGACTGTTTTTATAAAAACATGAATTTCTCTTTGATTATACATGCTATCTTCATAAAAATGAACCCACATTATTACAATAAGCCACTTAATCATAATCTACAGTTTGAATGCTTTTTGCAACATTAGTTTTTACAGGGTTATCCAAAAGATATTCGTTTTTCTTCAATTTGTTGACGGCTCCTTATGGGGTTTCGGGAAAAAATCTTCCAGGAAATGTATGACGTTTATCATGTTGTTTACACTCCTGAAGTTGCAGGATAATTCCTCATGTATCTTTCCAGATATTTAATAAATTATAATAAAAACAACTGCGTCTAATAATTTGGCCAGGGACTGTATATAAATTTTACTGCACCCTTTTCTTTTACTTCCTATTACTAAAGAGTATGCACTGTGAAAGCCTTTGCTGAAAAATGATCCTTGTTTAATTGCAGAAAGTAATTTATCTATTGCAGTAAGTGTATAAAAAAGACTAAATGATGACAAAAATATTTAAATAAAATACCAGCTTTATTAAGATAAAAAATATAGAAGTATCGTTACATGAGGAAAAACTAATGTATTAAAAATGCTTAATATAAACAAAAAAAAAAAGATTAGCCAGCAATATATTTCATAATAGAAATTAAGTATCACTCAGGAGCTGTACTGGGAGTTCATTTATTTAAAGGCTATATCAAAGATACGCTAATCATATGTAATTTTATTTATTATCTTGTAACTATTTTAAACTCCATCGATGCATGTTTAAAAAAAACATGATCCATATTACATTATTTAAAACAAATAAACTTCATGAATGTAGGTCTTCTAAAACGATGTATCCAAGTTAGAAATGGTCTTACTTAATTCTGTGATACTAAAAACAGAGTATTTTACCACGAAAGTCATCTCATCATTTATCGGCGAAAAACAAAACAAAAACAAAACTTCCAGAAGCAAGATAGACTAGCACACCACATCAGCAGCAGTTGAATATCGCGGCGTTCTATAAATAGCCCGGCCGAAATCGAGCATGCGTCGTGGAAACCGAAAGTGGGAAACTCCCCCTGTTCTAAACAACGTGACTGGATGAACGAGCATCACATACGCCGATGCGGAAAACGTCAGCATGTGAGACGGTAGCGCCATCTCGTGGCTAAGTGAGCTACCTCTCATTCAAAACATCGTTTATGGTGAAACATGGTGTGAAAAAGGCCTGTAAGCAAAGATGAGAAAGTTGACAGCGAGGATGACAAAGTCGGCAGCAAAGATGACAAAGTTCGCGAAAGTGAACCATGGTATACTTAAAAACTGCTAAATAGAATAGCTGAAATAAAAAAGGTAAGAAAAGTATATAGTAATAAATGAAACTGATAAAAATAAAGAATTAAGATATTATAAGTGATAGGAAAAATTGGGATATGGCTAACACCAAGCATAGTCAACTTGCATATCAAATTAAACCTTATGAAATTCTCTTTAAAATGAGGGGTCAAACAACTCTCTACGCCTGATAGAACTTGAAAAATTCAAAATTGAAAACATTTATACAAGCCAAAAAATGATGATTTTTTTAAATAAAAAAAATTAATTGTATGAAAATTTACTGAGATAAAAAAATAATAAAAGTATATTCTCATTTATATCATCAAGGAGAATGATTCCTGAAAGTTTCATCAAAATCTAAAATGGTCACGTTGAGTCACTGGTTGATTTGACATGGAATGAATTGACTACACTTTGTGCTAACAAATAAAGCCAATAGAAAAGAAAAAATATAGTTCTAAGAAATACATAGGATGTACTCTCAGCTCTTATATTAAAAACAAAAAGAGCCATATTTGGCATTGTCTGTGTCTGTGTGCAATGGTTAGGTAGATCTACCAAGCATAGAGGTCTGAAAATTTGGATGAATGATAGTCCAAGGCAGGTCCTAATCGACCCGAGGTTCTTATTTTTAATTTTTTGATAATTAGCTGAGATAGTAATTAAAATCCACAATTAAAATAAACCTTCTGAAAAAAGTCGCGGCAGTGCATGATAGAATGTCATTCTGAAAAGCAGAAGCAGAAAAGATTCGAGAATGTGAACGCCGTCAAATTCAAAATCGCAGAGAGCAAAATTTACTGTGGTGGGCTAAAACATTGTAACCTGAATTCTTTTAGGAACGTAAAAAAAATCACCGCAGAACACAAAACGCTATAAAATAAAAAAATCGCAGAAGAAAAAATTTGCTATATTAAGCCAAAAGCTTGAAACCAAATTACTTTTATGAATGTCCAAAAATCTTCTCAGAACGTGAAAAAATTATAAAAATAGCAGAAAATTCAAACATTACTGTACGAATCTTGAATAAACTGTATGAATATGAATGAATATGTATTCAAATTATTTCATAATAAATGAAATTCATATCAGATATATAATTATAGACTGTTAATTCATAATTGGATTTAAGTATATTTATGATCATAAATTGATGCACTGATATGATTTTATCATATACATCTTTAAATAAGAACAATAACAAACAATTGAGAATTTAATTGTATCTTGTGATGTAGTTTTTTTATGGTGTAAATTATTTACGTTAAGAAAATGTAAAATCGCAGCAAGTATTTATATTATAAATATATGCCTGACACAAAGCAAATTTACGGTTAATCATAAAGTCCTTAGATAAGGAAAAACATCAAAATCCGATTCTTGTTTTTTATTTATATACCTAAACTAAAAAACTAAATTAAGAATAGCTCGGTAGATTCTACCTATTTTCACAATTTCAATACTTACAACAAGTATTCTTCTTCCAAATAGAGGACCAAATTAAATCTTTTACAATACAAAACAGTTCTTTATATCGATCTCTTTCCATTATTTTCCTGCAACAAATGCAATACAAAGGGAGAAAATTTATCCTTTAATCATATGGCTACAATTTTCACTGAAGATGAGAGAAAATCCCCAAAAGATACAAATTTAGAGCATGCCTTGATTCAAAACCAGCTGAAACTCTCTTACAGTACTGAATAATCCCTTAAAAAGTGAAAAATTATGACCCTCATAATGAGACAGAGCTCTGAGCCCATAGCATCACCTACTATTCACTGTTTGATTTGGTTATTGTAAGAAAATGTGTAAAAGAAACAGCACCGTGGAGAAGAATTTATTCAGATTTTTCAAGGAATTATCTTAGCAGTAGATTTTTGTAGTTAGGTCAATCGCACTTGAAAAATGAGCGGCACATGACTAGTATACCCAGAAGATCTGCCACTGAAGCTAATGGTATTTCTCAGGTTTTTACACCTTTTCCTGTGTTTTTAACAGTAGAAACCAAACTCTGCAAGCAAGGGAGGTATCATTTAAGGGTGACAATCTGCGACATAAGTACAGAAAGATTAAAAAAAAAAACTTAATAAACAGTAATAAAAATAACTAAACTAAAAGTATCTAAAAATTTCAATTTATTAAATTTTAAAAATAATACAAAGTTATTAGTACTATAAGTAATTAAATGTATATTTAAATATCATGAGCTCAATGCCACATAAAAATATGTAAAAAAAGAGTACATTTAAAAAATTAATTACCATGAAGAAGAACTATTCTGTTCCAAGATATGATATTAGGGTCAACAAGTTTTTCAGAAAAATGCAAAGCTGTAGACACATAATTCAGTAACTAAAAAAAAAAAAAAAAAAAAAAGGAAACATATAGTATATACATTATTTTATAGCGATACATTTAAACTTTATTTCAAAACATGACTTTTGAAAGAGTTTTTTTTTTTATAAGGATTTATCTAGTTTGTTTCTTAACACTCTCACTGTCTAGATTGAATATACTCATTTAACCCTTTAAGAGACTACTTCACTCAGACGAAAACACCCGCTCGCTAATGTTAATCTAATGGAGAAAATATTTTAAGATATCTCGTTCGCATTTCAATGTTTTTAACTGATTTTTTTTGCATTGGATAGCTGAGGTCAATCTCTATGCACGCTCTTTTGCACTTTTTCGATTTTGATTACAAGTTTTTTTTATTAAGATACTTTCACTTTAAGAACCAGTTTCGAAAGTGAAAGTATCCTCAATTAAAAAAATTGCAACAAAAATCGAAAAAGTACAGAGGAGTGTGCATAGAGATTGACCTCAGCTATCCAATGCAAAATAAAATCATTTAAAAACATTGAAATGCGAACGAGATATCTTAAAATATTTCCTCCATAGGATTAACATTAACGAGCGGGTGTTTTCGTCTGAGTGAAGTAGCCTCTTAACTGGGTTAGCTGAATCCAGTTTGGACAATAAACTTCCACTATTTGTGATAATTCATGCAATTTGGTTTGTGCAATATTTGATTCTTTTGTGTGAAGGCAGAATTCTGTTCACTTTCCTTTCTAATAAAGATTTAAATATACAAATCTATATTTAAAATTTTCTCCATTTTCTTGTTATTCTAAATGTACTTGCGTGGAGGAAAATATAGCAGCACAAGTAGGGGCTAGTGAGATACAGTTTGAACTGCAATACATGTATTGTTTAAATTCAAATAAGTCTACAGTTTTAACACAGTTAAAAAATAATTTATGGTTATTACTTTTAAAGTTTATCTGCATATAAATAATTTAGTTTTCTTATTTCATGCTAGAACCACTGCCTTTTAAGCATATTAAAAATGTTTACATTGGAAATGAGAGTACAATTTTGCCCATTTGCTTGATAGTGAGAGGATTAATATTATGCAAAATTTAATCCCACAATAAAAAGAATCCAGACAATATATTATTGCAATGAAAATTCACACACAGCTACAACCTACAAGTGATTGAACAGCTACAGCCTACAATATTTTGACAAATGATAACCCAGGCAGTTTTTATAATCGCTTTTTACAGAACTTAATGCAAGGGTTCGTAAAAACTAAAAATCCAGGCATTTTTTCAAAACTTTTTTTTTCTTTATTTTTTATTACATGCAAATGCTTTGTTGATAAAAATAAACATTGTCAAGTATTAATTTATAAAAAAAAAATATTAAGGATTTACAATTAGTTATGTAGAAAATTTAGACATTATTAGTAACAGCTGTGTCTTACATTCAAAAAATAAAAATTGCTGTACACAGCTAAAACTTCAATCATGAATCTCTTTAGCAAGAAAATTATGCATTTAGAATATTAAATCACCAAGGAGTATATGTTACAGTAGGATCGCATATTCTGGTAGAATTGTACTTGTACATGGTTCATTTAGTGGTGATTTCTGTAATCTTATTAAACAAACCTTCTAGAAAAATTCTACTTTAAAATTATTGCAGTAAGATTTAATTATTTTAATATTTTCGAAATCTGGGATGTGGTCAGTATCTATTGAATGATTAACAAGTTTTGATTGTAAATTGCCAGATTTGTAAGCATGTTTATGCTCTTCTAAGCGGATGTTGCACAATCGTCCAGTTACTACCAATATAAACAAATAAACAGAATCACAATCTTTACAAGGGTTACTGTAAACTATACTAGTATTCTGTAATGGATTTTAGGCTTAAATTTACGTAACACATTCTTCATAACATTCTGAGGTTTAAAGGCTGTACCAATATTAATTGATTTGAAAAAATTCGATATTTTTTATGGCAAACTTTTACAATATCGAATGGATTCATAGCTTGTACGACTTCTGTGGTTCATGGAGGATGATACAGATTGCTTTGAAAAAATTCATTTTAGCCATTGTATAGGGCAGGGATGACATGTCATAGGTGGCACACAGCAGATTATTTTTGACACGTTCCGGTTCTAAATCAAAATATAGTGAAATTGCACAAATTGCATTTAGATTAGCTGAGTTTGTCTGAATTCAATTGGTTGTTGTTGTTATACAGATTAAAGAATATTAAATGCAACTTAATAAATCCCAATCTAGTTCAATATTGGCTAAAAACAATTCCTATTTAGAGAAAAATAGGAGATTATTGGAAACTAAAGATTATAAGATGTAAGCAAAAATGCTGATGGTAAATTTATGACAACTTGGAATTCAATTCCAGATACAAAGAACATTTAAAGAAGCTGACGCTTGTCATTTTTACAATTTCTTCTGTGAATCATTATTTTCAGAAATGAATAATATGAAAAAACTTAAATAGAAACCTCTTGTCATGAGACTCTAACACAGCTTGCACTCTCTTAAAATTTAAAAATAACCGATTAAGAAGCTGATATAAATCATTCCGCATCTAAGATGCAACAGAAACAGCAATTTAAAAATTACTTTATAAAGAATAACACCAAATGTTACACGCATTTTTTTAATCCTCCAAACAAAATTTTAAGTAATTTTGATTCATTATTATTTTATCTCTAAATTTTTTGGCTGTTGGCATGTCATGAGCATGTAAAATATTTTTACTAACAACAGTGATTTCTATGGGAGAAATAATTTGCAGAACTAAAATTTAAGTACTGATAAAAAAATGTTGCCTTATTGTATAATGATATTAATTTTTTTTTTTATCTGTAACCTTTACTTTTCTTTTAATCAAAATATCTAAGAGAAGTTTACAGTCAGTTTTATTTTCAATTGTGAACTGTATTGCTAGACATATAGAATTAGACTTTTCCAAAATCAAAATTTTCCAATTGCTTAATCCAGTAAAAATTCTCAGCCTTTATAGAAAATTCTATTTGATTTCTTAGTATCTCAATCAAAATAGCTGAAAGTTTTGTGCATTTAAGAATAAAAATGGCTTCATGAATGTGCAAAAAACCCCACCCAATTTGAACTTGAGAAAAGATTGCATAAAAAAAAGGATGAAAAAAGAATGTATTTGGCTAAATATCCAACAATATTCAGCCAACTACAGTTCAATATTCAGCAATGGGGCCAAATACCAAATAGTGGCCAAATATTTATTGGTTTATGTATCAGAATGCAAATTTTTCCCCATTCACTCTCTATTCCACCAAATGATTTGAAAAGTCAATCCCGAAAACTGTATCTTAAATATTTTTCTGCATTTATATCTCCCTCTTAGTTGTGTTCCCAAGATCTCACCTATTTATTACATCTCTAGTTAGCACACATGTGTGTAATGTTAGATTTAAACAATTACAATAATTTTACAAAATACAAGTGAAAAAAAAAGCTGCCATGATATTTTGTTGATTTGTTATTTGTACAATTGATTGAATTACTTATTTGCAGTTTTTATTATTTCTATAAAATTGCTAATTATAATTTTATTGATTAAAATATAAAAATGTAGATTATTCTCTTTAATATCATCTAATTAGAGATTTAATTGTTTTGAAAATCCACCAATCTTAATAGACATATAATATTTTAACAAAAGGAAAAAAAAATCATAAAAATAATTTATTTTTGTTTCTTAAAAAAAAAAAAGTCCCCCCCCCCCCCTTAGTTTATAGCATGTTTAACCTTGAATAGAAAATAAATATGAACAATTTTTGTATCAAGCATTGTGTATAACTTAAGATTCATTATTTGTTCATCCAATATAATAAATTAGTTACCTCATGTTTAACTTCTCCATCATAAATGAGAGATTCCCAAAGACCATGAAAATCTTCAGTGGGCAGAATCCATTGTGTACTGATTTGCTGCTCCTCACCTTCGGCATTTTGTATTTCAGGAAGAGAGGAATTAAAACGGTAGACATGATGATTCAATTTATAAAAAGTTCCTTCCTAAAATATGAATAACAGGACTATATTATCTGAATGGGTGCACAGTATATCATTTAACCAATAAAAAATGAATTAAAAATAACTCAGAAAACTTTAATATAAATGAATGATATTTAAAACTTATAATAAAATTATTATTTTATTATAAATTTTATTATTAAAATTTAAAAAAAAAATAAATGTGACCAACATTTGAATTTTTTCAATTTCCCAGATTTTTCCAAGTAATTTTTTTCCACTTTCTCATGATATTTTTTTTTTTTTTTTTACTTTTTTTAAAATATATAAATGAGATAACTTTCAGAAAACTAAATTAATACACTGTACAATTAAACTTTATATTTTGCTTCATAAGCATGAAAATAAAAGAATATTGTTAATGAAAATTGTTTTATTCATTTTGAAAAATATTAATGTTCATTAGAGATGTAGCATTTTTAAAAACATTATCTTTTACAAATTTTGTAAAATTTGTTAGAGATGTCTTATGTCTATCTTCTATTAAATCATGCCAAGAACGGTCAATTTCAAAACTGCATAGAAATTTACAGGTTTCAATCAAAATTCTTTGACTTTTCCAGGTTGGTTGACCACACTGTATCTATAAAGAAAAAAATATTCTAGATTATTTTCTAAATCAAGGATTTGCACCTTGCTAAATGTGAATAAATCTGAAAAATGGTGATAAAAATTCAATTTTGACGAATGATTATATTGGTAATGATTGTTTTAGAAGTAGGAACCACAAAAGTACCAAGTAGTTGCCACCAAATGAAATTAACACTTGAAATTACTTGACTACCACTAGAAATTAGCAAGTATAGGTTTGACATGCCCAAAGACAACAAATGTTAAAAGAGGAGGTACTGAGCAAAATATCATTAAAACTGTAACCAGTGGATCCGTGCGAAAATTTCACACTGCAGTCTAATATTTTTTAAATGCAAGTTAAACTTCTAAAAATAAAAAATAAATAAAGAAAAAAAAATAAGGACTAAAGGTATCTGTAAACAATTGTCAAATCAGAAAAGAGATATTGACAACAGATATAATATATAGGATAAGGAGTAATTTGAAAGTGAAAAATCTAAATAGTTTTATATTAATCAATAAAGAAGAACCAGATATAAAGATTTTTACATCAATCGTGCTTCCAAATGTTGGAGCACTATGAAAAAAAAGATCTTTGCTAGATAAAGTTTCACATGTTTCATTACTCTTTGTTATATTAAATTATTTTTGTATACCTTTTTTTTTTTTTTTTTTTTTTTTTCTTAAGAATGTAAATTTTATTTTTTGTCATTACTTATTTTAGTTAAAATCATTATATATTTAATATTTAACATTGAAATTGGCTATTTCATACTGCATTTTACAAATATTTTTTCATGCTAATTACACAGGTGATGAAAAAATGATGAAAATTGTCGATAAAGTTTTTTTTTTTTTTTTTTTTTTTTAAAGGTTTTTTTTATGCTGATTACTGGAAAAATAATGAAAAAATGCCACTATGTACAGTTTTCACAAATCACAATCTATTTTTTATGAATTTAGTATATTTCAGACCAATAAAGTATTATTTATATGAGTTTGATAAACATATTTATTGACTAAAACATTAAATTGGTGCATTAAACTACTAAACAAGAATGAAGAAACTATTTCAATCCAGAATATTCCTCTGAATCAGTAAACTGCCTATTAAACACAATACTGAAGACAGAGGACAATTGAAACCGGACAACTCTCCTGCTTGGACAAGTCTGCCCTCCACCCCTTCTTCACACCCATTTTCATGACCTTATCTCTACTTCTCAATTAGTGTCTTTCTTTGCTCTGTGCTGTACTGTAACCTTCGAGATCCTCAAGGCCGTGGCACTCTCCAAAAGACAGAGGGGAACGCAACATTCCCGTCCACCAGGGTTTGTTGATATATATCAGGGCTTGAAATTCAATTTTTCCAAGGTGGGAAGTCTCCCTCCTGGGGAGTTGTAATGTTTGGGAGGGAGAAAAAAAAATCTTTAAACCCCACTATTATTTTACGTGCTATTTAAAGAATTACATTAATGCAGACATGACAAAATACCATTGAAAAAAATTAAGTCAACTCAGAATGATTATGTAAAATTTTTATTTTTATTATAAAAACGGGGAAAAAAGTTAAATTTTATGTATGCAGTGTATTTTTCAAGTTCCACCAAATGTGTGTTAGGGACCTTTAACAATTAGGTTGTTAAATGAATTTCTGAATTTAGATTTTATTTAATTTAAGGTTGCTGAAGCCTCTTTCACAAGGTACACTTTTACCTCTTCACAAAAATTAAAAAGGTTTACTCCTTTACCTCAAGGAGTAAAAGTAATAAGATCTTTGCAGCGACCGGTGGCTCTTACTGCCCTTTTTGTTCTTTTATCTCTTTTCGATCGCAGAAAAAATTATCTTTAAATACGTCTATTTGTCGTTGGAAAAAATTGTGAATTTAGTCAAATGGTTGAGGGAATAAAACAATGAAATTCATCTTACGCATGAACAGAAATACTTAAAGACCTCAAGGAAAATTAACTTTCTTTTGACGAAATTTGCAGCTTTTTCGAGATTTGTTGATAAATTTTGTGGTTTTCTTGAGATTTTTTAACAAAATTTGCCGTTTTTCGGCGATCTTTTGACGAAATTTACCGTTTTTTCGCGATCTTTTGGCGAAATTTGCCGTTTTTTCGCGATTCTCTGACGAAAGTCACGTTTTTCCAGCGATCTGTTGACAAAATTTGCAGTTTCTTCGCGATCTTTTGACGAAATTTGCCGCTTTTCGCAATGTTTTTGACGAAATTTGCCGTTTTTTCGCGATTTTCTGACGAAAGTCACGTTTTTCCCGCGATCTGTGGCTAAAATTTGCTGTTTTTTCGCGATCTTTTGTCTACATTTGCCGTTTTTTCGCGATTCTCCGACGACAGTCACGTATTTCCCGCGATATGTTGACGAAATTTGCCATTTTTTCGCAATTCTCTGACGAAAGTCACGTTTTTCCCGCGATCTGTTGACAAAATTTGCCGTTTTTTTAGCGATCTTTTGACGAAATTTGCCGTTTTTCGCAATGTTTTTGACAAAATTTGCCGTTTTTTCGCGGTCTTTTAACGAAATTTGCCGTTTTTTCGCGATTTTCTGACGAAAGTCACTTTTCTCTTGCGATCCTTTGACAAAATTGGCAACTTTTCTTCGAACGAATGACGAGATTGGTTTTTTTTTCAGCTATCATTTGCCGAAATACCGATACATTTTATGTCCGAATTTTTGGATTTATGACCGATATATTTTTTAATTTTCGGAAATCATTGTCTTAATTTTTCGGAAAATTCAGACCAGAATCACCCCTGGTCGATCGGTTGCGGGAAAAAAATCACGAAATTTATCGTTCGGTTGCAGGTAAATTAAATAACGCAAATTTCTCCGGAAAATGGTGAAATTTTTTGGGCGGGAGGCTCCCGCCCACGATATATTTTTGGACGGGATTTCAAAATTTTCGGCGCGAATCCACTCCCTGAAATTCAAGCCCTATATATCATCATATATATCCCAATATTTTCAAAATATCAAGATGTTTGATATTTTCATATTATTTGATATTTATTTTCAAAATATCAAGATGTTTGCTACTTTCAAAATTTGATATTTATTTTTAAAATATAACTGTGCAAGATATTTTTGATATTTTAAGTCAACTAATATTAACTGTTCTGATCTGTAGATAAAGAACATTTGTCTCTGGCAGTGACTTTTCTAGCTAAAGAAAAATAAAAATCTTATCCAAACTTTGTTTGAAGTTTATTTTTAAATGTAGATTATATGGGACTAATAATTATGTAGGGCGACATAACTAATTCAGGACAGATATAGAAAGATACTGTCTAATTTAGATAATCAGTCCCTATACAGCTTCATTAGAAAAGAATCAATTTCTGGTTTTGGTGTTGTTGAGCTTAAATTGTACAACGTGTTAGGGAATAAAAAAATAATCTGACATTTATCTTTAAATTTTTCAATAAAAAAAAATACTATTTTGTATTTAATTTTTTGTTTTATAAATTTCTGATTTCTTGATAGTTGATACTGAATCTTATAGTTGTTTTTTTATAAGTGTACTAGCAAGCTACGCCCGCTACGCTGGTCAATTTCTCTTAACGAACCTTTAATCAAACAAAATATTGACATTTCATAATTCACTTTTATATTTTAACAGAATAATAAGGATACTATAATTTGTGACTCGTGCTATAGCCAATATACACGTCAGGACACGTCGCCCTTATCATTATCTTTTTACGCGTGAAGGTTTCGCTATGGTACTCTATGGTGAAATTTGGTAATTTTAGAAATTCAATAGTTGAAAAATCGCAGAATCATTAGATCATTTTTCTTTAGAATTTGTTGTTCTTAGAGCGCATTTAGATCTTATAAATAACAATCATGCCGAACTTCAAGTTTCTAGCTTCTTCAGCATCGCAATTTTAGAAAGTTTTTCGCTTCTGCACCCCCCTCGGGGTAGTGGCACCGACATAAAATATAGCCTATGTTGGAGCAGGGATTGTCACCATCCATTTGCCACCATCACTTTTGAAATCGGTTCTGTAGTTTCAGAGATTCCATAGAAATTGTAATTTAGAATGTTTTTAGAACGCTTCTTCCTCATCTCACCCTTTTAAATTTCGAATGTTTTTATAATTTGTTCTTAGAGAGCATTTACATGTTATAAGTAACTGCCATACCAAATTTGATGTTTCTATCTCCTTCAGTATACAAAAAATCGAAATTTTAGAACGTTTTTTGCTCCTGCACCCCCCTGGGGGTGGTGGCACCGACATAAAATATAGCCTATGTTGGAGCAGGGATTGTCACCATTAATTTGCCACCATCACTTTTAAAATCGCTTCAGTGGTTCCAGAGATTACCCTCTACAAACAAACAAACAAACAAACAATCTTTACTACTTTATATATTAGTATAGATAAGGGGGAATTAGCCCCTTGTTCCCCCCTTCATACTTAACCAATCAATCCCGAAAACTAATCAGGGATGCGCCTTAACACAGTGAACCTATAAATGAAATTTGAAGGAAATGGGATAATTCTGCATGAAAAACCCATTTACATAAATTAAGGGGGGTATTAGCCCCCGTTCCCCCCCTTTATACTTAATCAATCAATCCCGAAAACTAATCAGGGAAGCGTCTTAACCCAATGAACCTATAAACAAATTTTGAAGCAAATACAATAATTCTGCATGAAAAACCCATTTATATAAATTAAGGGTGGATTAGCCCCCCGTTCCCCCCTTTATACCTAACTAATCAATCCCGAAAACTAATCAGGGAAGCGCCTTAACTCAGTGAACCTATAAACAAAATTTGAAGGAAAACGGAATAATTCTGCATGAAAAACCAATTAATATAAATTAAGAGGGGGGATTAGACCCCCCCCTCATTCCCCCCTTTATACTCAGCCAATCAATCCCGAAAATTATCATGCAAGCGCCTTAACGCAGTGAACCTATAAACAAAATTTGAAGGAAAACGGAATAATTCTGCATGAAAAACCCATTTATATAAACTAAGGGGGGGGGGATTAGCCCCCCGTTCCCCCCTTTATACCTAACTAATCAATCCCGAAAACTAATCAGGGAAGCACCTTAACTCAGTGAACCTATAAACAAAATTCGAAGGAAAACTGAATAATTCTGCATGAAAAACCCATTTATATAAATTAAGGGGGGGGGGGAATTAGCCCCCGATCCCCCCTTTATACTTAACTAATCAATCCCGAAAACTAATCAGGGAAGCGCCTTAACCCAATGAACCTATAAACAAAATTTGAAGGAAAATGGAATAATTCTGCATGAAAAACCCATTTATATAAATTAAGGGGGGGAATTAGCCCCCCAATCCCCCCCCCCTTTATATTAACTAATCAATCCCGAAAACTAATCAGGGAAGCGTCTTAACCCAATGAACCTATAAACAAAATTTGAAGGAAAACGAAATAATTCTGCATGAAAAACCCATTAATATAAATTAAGGGGGGGATTAGACACCCCCCTCGTTCCCCCCTTTATACTCTGCAATCAATCCCGAAAATTATCATGCAAGCGCCTTAACACAGTGAACCTATAAACAAAATTTGAAGGAAAACGGAATAATTCTGCATGAAAAACCCATTTATATAAATTAAGGGGGGGGGGGGGAATTAGCCCCCGATCCCCCCTTTATACTTAACTAATCAATCCCGAAAACTAATCAGGGAAGCGCCTTAACTCAGTGAACCTATAAACAAAATTTGAAGGAAAATGGAATAATTCTGCATGAAAAACCCATTAATATAAATTAAGGGGGGGATTAGACCCCCCCCTCGTTCCCCCCTTTATACTCCGCCAATCAATCCCGAAAATTATCATGCAAGCGCCTTAACACAGTGAACCTATAAACAAAATTTGAAGGAAAACGGAATAATTCTGCATGAAAAACCCATTTATATAAATTAAGGGGGGGGGAATTAGCCCCCCAATCCACCCCCTTTATATTAACTAATCAATCCCGAAAACTAATCAGGGAAGCGCCTTAACTCAGTGAACCTATAAACAAAATTTGAAGGAAAATGGAATAATTCTGCATGAAAAACCCATTAATATAAATTAAGGGGGGGATTAGACCCCCCCCCTCGTTACCCCCTTTATACTCCGCCAATCAATCCCGAAAATTATCATGCAAGCGCCTTAACACAGTGAACCTATAAACAAAATTTGAAGGAAAATGGAATAATTCTGCATGAAAAACCCATTTATATAAATTAAGGGGGGGGGATTAGCCCCTTGTTCCCCCCTTTATACTTAACCAATCAATCCCGAAAAGTAATCAGGGAAGCGTCTTAACCCAATGAACCTATAAACAAAATTTGAAGGGAAACGGAATAAGTCTGCATGAAAAACCCATTTATATAAATTAAGGGGGGGGGAAATTAGCCCCCCAATCCCCCCCTTTATATTAACTAATCAATCCCGAAAACTAATCAGGGAAGCACCTTAACACAGTGAACCTATAAACAAAATTTGAAGGAAAACGGAATAATTCTGCATGAAAAACCCATTTATATAAATTAAGGGGGGGGGGAATTAGCCCCTTGTTCCCCCCCTTTATACTTAACCAATCAATCCCGAAAAGTAATCAGGGAAGCGCCTTAACTCAGTGAACCTATAAACAAAATTTGAAGGAAAACGAAATAATTCTGCATGAAAAACCCATTTATATAAATTAAGGGGGGGGGGGAATTAGCCCCCGATCCCCCCTTTATACTTAACTAATCAATCCCGAAAACTAATCAGGGAAGCGCCTTAACTCAGTGAACCTATAAACAAAATTTGAAGGGAAACGGAATAATTCTGCATGAAAAACCAATTAATATAAATTAAGAGGGGGGATTAGCCCCCCCCTCGTTCCCCCCTTTATACTCAGCCAATCAATCCCGAAAATTATCATGCAAGCGCCTTAACGCAGTGAACTTATAAACAAAATTTGAAGGAAAACGGAATAATTCTGCATGAAAAACCCATTTATATAAACTAAAGGGGGGGGATTAGCCCCCCGTTCCCCCCTTTATACCTAACTAATCAATCCCGAAAACTAATCAGGGAAGCACCTTAACTCAGTGAACCTATATACAAAATTCGAAGGAAAACTGAATAATTCTGCATGAAAAACCCATTTATATAAATTAAGGGGGGGGGGAATTAGCCCCCGATCCCCCCTTTATACTTAACTAATCAATCCCGAAAACTAATCAGGGAAGCGCCTTAACTCAGTGAACCTATAAACAAAATTTGAAGGAAAATGGAATAATTCTGCATGAAAAACCCATTAATATAAATTAAGGGGGGGGGGGATTAGACCCCCCCCTCGGTCCCCCCTTTATACTCCGCCAATCAATCCCGAAAATTATCATGCAAGCGCCTTAACACAGTGAACCTATAAACAAAATTTGAAGGAAAACGGAATAATTCTGCATGAAAAACCCATTTATATAAATTAAGGGGGGGGGGATTAGCCTCTTGTTCCCCCCTTTATACTAAACCAATCAATCCCGAAAAGTAATCAGGGAAGCGTCTTAACCCAATGAACCTATAAACAAAATTTGAAGGAAAAAGGAATAATTCTGCATGAAAAACCCATTTATATAAATTAAGGGGGGAATTAGCCCCCCAATCCCCCCCCTTTATATTAACTAATCAATCCCGAAAACTAATCAGGGAAGCGCCTTAACACAGTGAACCTATAAACAAAATTTGAAGGAAAACGGAATAATTCTGCATGAAAAACCCATTTATATAAATTAAGGGGGGGGGGGGAATTAGCCCCTTGTTCCCCCCCCTTTATACTTAACCAATCAATCCCGAAAAGTAATCAGGGAAGCGTCTTAACCCAATGAACCTATAAACAAAATTTGAAGGAAAACGAAATAATTCTGCATGAAAAACCCATTTATATAAATTAAGGGGGGGATTAGCCCCCCCCTTTATACTTAACTAATCAAACCCGTAAACTAATCAGGGAAGCGCCTTAACTCAGTGAACCTATAAACAAAATTTGAAGGGAAACGGAATAATTCTGCATGAAAAACCCATTTATATAAATTAAGGGGGGGGGAATTAGCCCCTTGTTCCCCCCCTTTATACTTAACCAATCAATCCCGAAAAGTAATCAGGGAAGCGTCTTAACCCAATGAACCTATAAACAAAATTTGAAGGAAAAAGGAATAATTCTGCATGAAAAACCCATTTATATAAATTAAGGGGGGGATTAGCCCCCCCCTTTATACTTAACTAATCAAACCCGTAAACTAATCAGGGAAGCGCCTTAACTCAGTGAACCTATAAACAAAATTTGAAGGGAAACGGAATAATTCTGCATGAAAAACCCATTTATATAAATTAAGGGGGGGGAATTAGACCCTTGTTCCCCCCCTTTATACTTGACCAATCAATCCCGAAAACTAATCAGGGAAGCGCCTTAACTCAGTGAACCTATAAACAAAATTTGAAGGAAAACGGAATAATTCTGCATGAAAAACCCATTAATATAAATTAAGGGGGGGATTAGACCCCCCCCCTCGTTCCCCCCTTTATACTCCGCCAATCAATCCCGAAAATTATCATGCAAGCGCCTTAACACAGTGAACCTATAAACAAAATTTGAAGGGAAACGGAATAATTCTGCATGAAAAACCCATTTATATAAATTAAGGGGGGGGGGAATTAGACCCTTGTTCCCCCCCTTTATACTTGACCAATCAATCCCGAAAACTAATCAGGGAAGCGTCTTAACCCAATGAACCTATAAACAAAATTTGAAGGAAAACGGAAGAATTCTGCATGAAAAACCCATTTATATAAATTAAGGGGGGGGGGGGAATTAGCCCCCGATCCCCCTTTATACTTAACTAATCAATCCCGAAAACTAATCAGGGAAGCGCCTTAACTCAGTGAACCTATAAACAAAATTTGAAGGGAAACGGAATAATTCTGCATGAAAAACCCATTTATATAAATTAAGGGGGGGGGGGGAATTAGCCCCTTGTTCCCCCCCTTTATACTTAACCAATCAATCCCGAAAAGTAATCAGGGAAGCGTCTTAACCCAATGAACCTATAAACAAAATTTGAAGGAAAAAGGAATAATTCTGCATGAAAAACTCATTTATATAAATTAAGGGGGGAATTAGCCCCCCAATCCCCCCCCTTTATATTAACTAATCAATCCCGAAAACTAATCAGGGAAGCGCCTTAACACAGTGAACCTATAAACAAAATTTGAAGGAAAACGGAATAATTCTGCATGAAAAACCCATTTATATAAATTAAGGGGGGGGGGAATTAGCCCCTTGTTCCCCCCCTTTATACTTAACCAATCAATCCCGAAAAGTAATCAGGGAAGCGTCTTAACCCAATGAACCTATAAACAAAATTTGAAGGAAAACGAAATAATTCTGCATGAAAAACCCATTTATATAAATTAAGGGGGGGGGGGAATTAGCCCCCGATCCCCCCTTTATACTTAACTAATCAATCCCGAAAACTAATCAGGGAAGCGCCTTAACTCAGTGAACCTATAAACAAAATTTGAAGGAAAATGGAATAATTCTGCATGAAAAACCCATTAATATAAATTAAGGGGGGGATTAGACCCCCCCCTCGTTCCCCCCTTTATACTCCACCAATCAATCCCGAAAATTATCATGCAAGCGCCTTAACACAGTGAACCTATAAACAAAATTTGAAGGAAAACGGAATAATTCTGCATGAAAAACCCATTTATATAAATTAAGGGGGGGGGATTAGCCCCCCAATCCCCCCCTTTATACTTAACTAATCAAACCCGTAAACTAATCAGGGAAGCGCCTTAACTCAGTGAACCTATAAACAAAATTTGAAGGGAAACGGAATAATTCTGCATGAAAAACCCATTTATATAAATTAAGGGCGGATTATCCCCCTGTTCCCCCCCCTTTATACTTAACCAATCAATCCCGAAAACTAATCAGGGAAGCGCCTTAACACAGTGAACCTATAAACAAAATTTGAAGGAAAACGGAATAATTCTGCATGAAAAACCCATTTAAATAAATTAAGGGGGGATTATCCCCCCCGTTCCCCCCTATACTTAACCAACAATCCCGAAAAGTAATCAGGGAAGCGTCTTAACCCAATGAACCTATAAACAAAATTTGAAGGAAAACGGAATAATTCTGCATGAAAAACCCATTTATATAAATTAAGGGGGGGGGGGGGTTTAGCCCTCTGATCCCCCCCTTTATACCTAACTAATCAATCCCGAACACTAATCAGGGAAGCGCCTTAACACAGTGAACCTATAAACAAAATTTGAAGGAAAACGGAAGAATTCTGCATGAAAAACCCATTTATATATATTAAGGGGGGGGGGGGGAATTAGCCCCCGATCCCCCTTTATACTTAACTAATCAATCCCGAAAACTAATCAGGGAAGCGCCTTAACTCAGTGAACCTATAAACAAAATTTGAAGGAAAACGGAATAATTCTGCATGAAAAACCAATTAATATAAATTAAGAGGGGGGATTAGACCCCCCCCCTCATTCCCCCCTTTATACTCAGCCAATCAATCCCGAAAATTATCATGCAAGCGCCTTAACGCAGTGAACCTATAAACAAAATTTGAAGGAAAACGGAATAATTCTGCATGAAAAACCCATTTATATAAACTAAGGGGGGGGGATTAGCCCCCCGTTCCCCCCTTTATACCTAACTAATCAATCCCGAAAACTAATCAGGGAAGCACCTTAACTCAGTGAACCTATAAACAAAATTTGAAGGAAAACGGAATAATTCTGCATGAAAAACCCATTTATATAAACTAAGGGGGGGGGGATTAGCCCCCCGTTCCCCCCTTTATACCTAACTAATCAATCCCGAAAACTAATCAGGGAAGCACCTTAACTCAGTGAACTTATAAACAAAATTCGAAGGAAAACTGAATAATTCTGCATGAAAAACCCATTTATATAAATTAAGGGGGGGGGGAATTAGCCCCCGATCCCCCCTTTATACTTAACTAATCAATCCCGAAAACTAATCAGGGAAGCGCCTTAACTCAGTGAACCTATAAACAAAATTTGAAGGAAAACGGAATAATTCTGCATGAAAAACCAATTAATATAAATTAAGAGGGGGGATTAGCCCCCCCCTCGTTCCCCCCTTTATACTCAGCCAATGAATCCCGAAAATTATCATGCAAGCGCCTTAACGCAGTGAACCTATAAACAAAATTTGAAGGAAAACGGAATAATTCTGCATGAAAAACCCATTTATATAAACTAAAGGGGGGGGATTAGCCCCCCGTTCCCCCCTTTATACCTAACTAATCAATCCCGAAAACTAATCAGGGAAGCACCTTAACTCAGTGAACCTATATACAAAATTCGAAGGAAAACTGAATAATTCTGCATGAAAAACCCATTTATATAAATTAAGGGGGGGGGGGGAATTAGCCCCCGATCCCCCCTTTATACTTAACTAATCAATCCCGAAAACTAATCAGGGAAGCGCCTTAACTCAGTGAACCTATAAACAAAATTTGAAGGAAAATGGAATAATTCTGCATGAAAAACCCATTAATATAAATTAAGGGGGGGGGGATTAGACCCCCCCTCGTTCCCCCCTTTATACTCCGCCAATCAATCCCGAAAATTATCATGCAAGCGCCTTAACACAGTGAACCTATAAACAAAATTTGAAGGAAAACGGAATAATTCTGCATGAAAAACCCATTTATATAAATTAAGGGGGGGGGGATTAGCCTCTTGTTCCCCCCTTTATACTAAACCAATCAATCCCGAAAAGTAATCAGGGAAGCGTCTTAACCCAATGAACCTATAAACAAAATTTGAAGGAAAATGGAATAATTCTGCATGAAAAACCCATTTATATAAATTAAGGGGGGGAATTAGCCCCCCAATCCCCCCCCCTTTATATTAACTAATCAATCCCGAAAACTAATCAGGGAAGCGCCTTAACTCAGTGAACCTATAAACAAAATTTGAAGGGAAACGGAATAATTCTGCATGAAAAACCCATTTATATAAATTAAGGGGGGGGGGAATTAGCCCCTTGTTCCCCCCCTTTATACTTAACCAATCAATCCCGAAAAGTAATCAGGGAAGCGTCTTAACCCAATGAACCTATAAACAAAATTTGAAGGAAAACGAAATAATTCTGCATGAAAAACCCATTTATATAAATTAAGGGGGGGATTAGCCCCCCCCCTTTATACTTAACTAATCAAACCCGTAAACTAATCGGGGAAGCGCCTTAACTCAGTGAACCTATAAACAAAATTTGAAGGGAAACGGAATAATTCTGCATGAAAAACCCATTTATATAAATTAAGGGGGGGGGGAATTAGCCCCTTGTTCCCCCCCTTTATACTTAACCAATCAATCCCGAAAAGTAATCAGGGAAGCGTCTTAACCCAATGAACCTATAAACAAAATTTGAAGGAAAAAGGAATAATTCTGCATGAAAAACCCATTTATATAAATTAAGGGGGGAATTAGCCCCCCAATCCCCCCCCTTTATATTAACTAATCAATCCCGAAAACTAATCAGGGAAGCGCCTTAACACAGTGAACCTATAAACAAAATTTGAAGGAAAACGGAATAATTCTGCATGAAAAACCCATTTATATAAATTAAGGGGGGGGGGGGGGAATTAGCCCCTTGTTCCCCCCCCTTTATACTTAACCAATCAATCCCGAAAAGTAATCAGGGAAGCGTCTTAACCCAATGAACCTATAAACAAAATTTGAAGGAAAACGAAATAATTCTGCATGAAAAACCTATTTATATAAATTAAGGGGGGGATTAGCCCCCCCCCTTTATACTTAACTAATCAAACCCGTAAACTAATCAGGGAAGCGCCTTAACTCAGTGAACCTATAAACAAAATTTGAAGGGAAACGGAATAATTCTGCATGAAAAACCCATTTATATAAATTAAGGGGGGGGGGAATTAGCCCCTTGTTCCCCCCCTTTATACTTAACCAATCAATCCCGAAAAGTAATCAGGGAAGCGTCTTAACCCAATGAACCTATAAACAAAATTTGAAGGAAAAAGGAATAATTCTGCATGAAAAACCCATTTATATAAATTAAGGGGGGGATTAGCCCCCCCCTTTATACTTAACTAATCAAACCCGTAAACTAATCAGGGAAGCGCCTTAACTCAGTGAACCTATAAACAAAATTTGAAGGGAAACGGAATAATTCTGCATGAAAAACCCATTTATATAAATTAAGGGGGGATTATCCCCCTGTTCCCCCCCCTTTATACTTAACCAATCAATCCCGAAAACTAATCAGGGAAGCGCCTTAACACAGTGAACCTATAAACAAAATTTGAAGGAAAACGGAATAATTCTGCATGAAAAACCCATTTAAATAAATTAAGGGGGGGATTATCCCCCCCGTTCCCCCCTATACTTAACCAACAATCCCGAAAAGTAATCAGGGAAGCGTCTTAACCCAATGAACCTATAAACAAAATTTGAAGGAAAACGGAATAATTCTGCATGAAAAACCCATTTATATAAATTAAGGGGGGGGGTTAGCCCTCTGATCCCCCCCTTTATACCTAACTAATCAATCCCGAACACTAATCAGGGAAGCGCCTTAACACAGTGAACCTATAAACAAAATTTGAAGGAAAACGGAAGAATTCTGCATGAAAAACCCATTTATATATATTAAGGGGGGGGGGGAATTAGCCCCCGATCCCCCTTTATACTTAACTAATCAATCCCGAAAACTAATCAGGGAAGCGCCTTAACTCAGTGAACCTATAAACAAAATTTGAAGGAAAACGGAATAATTCTGCATGAAAAACCAATTAATATAAATTAAGAGGGGGGATTAGACCCCCCCCCCTCATTCCCCCCTTTATACTCAGCCAATCAATCCCGAAAATTATCATGCAAGCGCCTTAACGCAGTGAACCTATAAACAAAATTTGAAGGAAAACGGAATAATTCTGCATGAAAAACCCATTTATATAAACTAAGGGGGGGGGATTAGCCCCCCGTTCCCCCCTTTATACCTAACTAATCAATCCCGAAAACTAATCAGGGAAGCACCTTAACTCAGTGAACTTATAAACAAAATTCGAAGGAAAACTGAATAATTCTGCATGAAAAACCCATTTATATAAATTAAGGGGGGGGGGAATTAGCCCCCGATCCCCCCTTTATACTTAACTAATCAATCCCGAAAACTAATCAGGGAAGCGCCTTAACTCAGTGAACCTATAAACAAAATTTGAAGGAAAACGGAATAATTCTGCATGAAAAACCAATTAATATAAATTAAGAGGGGGGATTAGCCCCCCCCTCGTTCCCCCCTTTATACTCAGCCAATGAATCCCGAAAATTATCATGCAAGCGCCTTAACGCAGTGAACCTATAAACAAAATTTGAAGGAAAACGGAATAATTCTGCATGAAAAACCCATTTATATAAACTAAAGGGGGGGGATTAGCCCCCCGTTCCCCCCTTTATACCTAACTAATCAATCCCGAAAACTAATCAGGGAAGCACCTTAACTCAGTGAACCTATATACAAAATTCGAAGGAAAACTGAATAATTCTGCATGAAAAACCCATTTATATAAATTAAGGGGGGGGGGAATTAGCCCCCGATCCCCCCTTTATACTTAACTAATCAATCCCGAAAACTAATCAGGGAAGCGCCTTAACTCAGTGAACCTATAAACAAAATTTGAAGGAAAATGGAATAATTCTGCATGAAAAACCCATTAATATAAATTAAGGGGGGGGGGGATTAGACCCCCCCCTCGTTCCCCCCTTTATACTCCGCCAATCAATCCCGAAAATTATCATGCAAGCGCCTTAACACAGTGAACCTATAAACAAAATTTGAAGGAAAACGGAATAATTCTGCATGAAAAACCCATTTATATAAATTAAGGGGGGGGGGATTAGCCTCTTGTTCCCCCCTTTATACTAAACCAATCAATCCCGAAAAGTAATCAGGGAAGCGTCTTAACCCAATGAACCTATAAACAAAATTTGAAGGAAAATGGAATAATTCTGCATGAAAAACCCATTTATATAAATTAAGGGGGGGAATTAGCCCCCCAATCCCCCCCCCTTTATATTAACTAATCAATCCCGAAAACTAATCAGGGAAGCGCCTTAACACAGTGAACCTATAAACAAAATTTGAAGGAAAACGGAATAATTCTGCATGAAAAACCCATTTATATAAATTAAGGGGGGGGGGGGGGAATTAGCCCCTTGTTCCCCCCCTTTATACTTAACCAATCAATCCCGAAAAGTAATCAGGGAAGCGTCTTAACCCAATGAACCTATAAACAAAATTTGAAGGAAAACGAAATAATTCTGCATGAAAAACCCATTTATATAAATTAAGGGGGGGATTAGCCCCCCCCCTTTATACTTAACTAATCAAACCTGTAAACTAATCGGGGAAGCGCCTTAACTCAGTGAACCTATAAACAAAATTTGAAGGGAAACGGAATAATTCTGCATGAAAAACCCATTTATATAAATTAAGGGGGGGGGGGAATTAGCCCCTTGTTCCCCCCCTTTATACTTAACCAATCAATCCCGAAAAGTAATCAGGGAAGCGTCTTAACCCAATGAACCTATAAACAAAATTTGAAGGAAAAAGGAATAATTCTGCATGAAAAACCCATTTATATAAATTAAGGGGGGAATTAGCCCCCCAATCCCCCCCTTTATATTAACTAATCAATCCCGAAAACTAATCAGGGAAGCGCCTTAACACAGTGAACCTATAAACAAAATTTGAAGGAAAACGGAATAATTCTGCATGAAAAACCCATTTATATAAATTAAGGGGGGGGGGGGGAATTAGCCCCTTGTTCCCCCCCCTTTATACTTAACCAATCAATCCCGAAAAGTAATCAGGGAAGCGTCTTAACCCAATGAACCTATAAACAAAATTTGAAGGAAAACGAAATAATTCTGCATGAAAAACCCATTTATATAAATTAAGGGGGGGATTAGCCCCCCCCTTTATACTTAACTAATCAAACCCGTAAACTAATCAGGGAAGCGCCTTAACTCAGTGAACCTATAAACAAAATTTGAAGGGAAACGGAATAATTCTGCATGAAAAACCCATTTATATAAATTAAGGGGGGGGGAATTAGCCCCTTGTTCCCCCCTTTATACTTAACCAATCAATCCCGAAAAGTAATC
The DNA here is from genome assembly GCA_963931845.1 of Maratus michaelseni. Taxonomy (NCBI): domain Eukaryota; kingdom Metazoa; phylum Arthropoda; class Arachnida; order Araneae; family Salticidae; genus Maratus; species Maratus michaelseni. Next base: position 54,119,851 of record OZ007598.1, on the reverse strand, counting down.
AGGGAAGCGTCTTAACCCAATGAACCTATAAACAAAATTTGAAGGAAAAAGGAATAATTCTGCATGAAAAACCCATTTATATAAATTAAGGGGGGGATTAGCCCCCCCCTTTATACTTAACTAATCAAACCCGTAAACTAATCAGGGAAGCGCCTTAACTCAGTGAACCTATAAACAAAATTTGAAGGGAAACGGAATAATTCTGCATGAAAAACCCATTTATATAAATTAAGGGGGGGGGGGGAATTAGACCCTTGTTCCCCCCCTTTATACTTGATCAATCAATCCCGAAAACTAATCAGGGAAGCGCCTTAACTCAGTGAACCTATAAACAAAATTTGAAGGAAAACGGAATAATTCTGCATGAAAAACCCATTTATATAAATTAAGGGGGGGGGGAATTAGCCCCTTGTTCCCCCCCCCCTTTTATACTTAACCAATCAATCCCGAAAACTAATCAGGGAAGCGCCTTAACACAGTGAACCTATAAACAAAATTTGAAGGAAAACGGATATTTCTATGAAGAGTTATCGCATTACGTACGTACATACATACATACAGAACCGGCTGCCAAACTCTCAGGGCTTGACAGCCAGTGTGATAACTGAAAAATCGCAATTTTAGAACGTTTTTTGCTCCTGCACCCCCTGGGGTTAGTGGCACCGACATAAAATATAGCCTATGTTGGAGCAGGGGTTGTCACCATCAATTTGCCACCATCACTTTTGAAATCGGTTCGGTAATTCCAGAGATTACCCCCTACAAACAAACAAGAATTACTCCTTTATAATATTATTAGTATAGATAAAGCAATTTGTTTCTGTTTTGTTGATTAGTTGACCTTCAGTTTTATTCAAAGTGAAAAAACAAAGAAGGAAAGAGCAGAAAAAAGCAGTTTTAGTATATTGTTTAAGTTTTCATGTTAAGTGCAATATACTGTAGTTTCTATCTATATTATACTTGAAAATATTTATTATCAGCAGTAAGTTGACTATTTTGAAAATATCAGATATATATCGAAAATATGAGATATATATCGAAAATACCAGATATATATCGAAAATACCAGATATATATCAAAATATCGGATATTTTTGAAAATATATTTACGAACCCTGCGTCCAGTGTTCAACAAGGGAAGACGTTCTGTTTTACTAGAAATTATCACTAGAATTTATTTCTGTGAAGTATCTTGAAATTTTGGGAAAATGTATATAAATGAATGTAAAAAATCATACATGGAGTTATTATATTTTTTAAATTATCAATATCTATTTTGCTTGCCTTAAGACTCAAAGGAATGATATAAATCCTTAAAAATATGCCTAAGCAATATGCCTATATTGTTGCTGCGAATCTTGATGATATAAAACAGATTACAACAATGCATTCAAGCAAACAATACAAACTTTGGCCAGTTTGTTATGAAACATTTGATTTAAAATATAAACGTATCCTGCATTTTATTCTAAATACATAACCAGAGTTGTATAATATAGACGCACGTGCGCACGCTGTGAGCGGAAAATTTTCTGCAAAATTCAGAACTTTGCAGAAAAAAATTTTAGAATTTTTTTTTTTTTAATTAAAATTTTTTAAATATTTCCCAATTTTATGTATGATTTATTTACTGTTTGTGCACAATTCAAAATTTAAAGACGCAAAATATTGTTGTGACATTAGATGCTTGCGAAGAGGTCAAAATATTAAGGATTGGGTTGTTTCTAAATGCATTGACAAAATAAAGCTCTTCCTATCATGGATTTTTAGCTTTATTATTATTTTTAACTAAAATAATTATTCTTTAATTAATACTAATTAATTTTAAATGGTAATTATTTTAAACTACTGTTTTTAATTTATATCGTAAAAATAATATAATACGTAATTTTATTAAACAGTAAATTAATTTGCAGAAAGTTTTTGACTCAAAATTTATGTGCGCAGAAAGTTTTTGGTTTTATACAAGTCTGTACATAACTTTCATTGAAAAAACACATTGCAATTAAAATACACGTCTTTCAAGTATTTTATTTAAAATACAAATAGATAATAATAGTAATAAAACAAAAACATTTTATCTCAACATCAAAGCACTGTTTCTAATTTACTAATGTGAAAAATAAAAGCTAGTGAGGAATAGAAAAGTGTTCTTGGTCTCTTGGTGAGAATTGGTCCAGCTAACATAAAAGTACTAAAATTTCAACAACAATGAAGGATTCTGGTTTGCACACTACTGATTGTAGTTTCTGACAGCCAAGAACTTTACAAGAGCTATTTCATATGTATTGTTGCTGTCAATATTTTAATGTTCATTTCAAAATTAGAAATTATCAATGTCTGCTTGACGATATCAAATAAATATTTTCTTCAATCAGCTCAATTTTGTGCAGGTCCCACATGCGATTCCCAGGTAATTTTGAGTACTAAAAGTTATTTGGTATGTTACATTACTCAGCAATTATAAACTAACAATAATTAGCCATAACAATAAAGCTGTTAAACCAATACATAAAACAACATTATCATACACACAAATATAGGTACAATTAAATACTGACTGTCAGATTGCCTATTTCACAGTATACACACTCTAACTTTCATATAAAATATTTAGATGGACACAAATATTAATATTTTGTTATTGGCATAGACAGTAGAGCATATTCCTACCCCCCCGTGGCAGAATGTATGCGACACTGCGGCGGGCGTCGCAGACTAAAAACATACAGCGACGCTGCAAACGCGCTATAGCACGTAAAATACGTGAAAAAACGACAAACTTCGTCGAAGGATCGCGAAAAGAAAACGGCGAATTTCGTCGAAGAATCGTGGAAAAAATGCGAAATTCATTTAAAGATCGCGAAAAATGGCTAATTTCGTTGACAGATCGCGGAAAAAATGCAAATTTAGTCAAAAGGTCATGAAAAAACGTGAATTTTGTCAAAAGGCCGTGAAAAAACATCAGTTTCGTTGAAAGATCGTGGAAAAATGTGAATTTTGCCGAAGGGCTACGGAGAAAATGCCAACTTCGTCAAAGGATCTTTGTAAAAACTGTTAATTTTGCCGAAGGATCACTGAAAAACGGTCAATTTCGTCGAAGAAACGGTTAATTTCGTCGTCGGATCGCGAAAAAACAGAGAATTCTGCCAACAGATTGCGAAAAATGGCAAATTTTGTCGAAGGATCGCCACAAAACGGTAAATTTTGTCGAAGAATCTCGAAAAAACGGAAAATTTCGTTGAAGTATCTAAAAAAAAAAGGCAAATTTCGTCGAAGTATCTCGAAAACACGGCAAATTTCGTCGGAGGATCACGTAAAAAATGCGAATTTTGTATGATATATTGCGTATTGTAGACTATTTTTGAAAACATTATTAGCATGGCAGACACTTGAAGATAGTTCTGTCACTGAGTTCCTACCAATGGGTGAACAAGGGACAAATCTGCCATAAGGCCATTAAATAGCTGTTATTCCAGACACTGCACATGCAAGTGCAGGGAACATAGAGTCCTTCTTGCTCTATAAAATATGTTTACAATCATATATTTAAAAGTGTTAACAATATAAGTTGATACAAGAAAATAAATTTTTCTTTAAATGCAATATATCAATAACCAAAAATCTTGCATTTCAGATTGTAAAATTTGATGCCACATAATACACAAACATACAATTTAATGCTAAAAAACTCATTTACAGATTTCAGAAAGCAGAAAGAGTTGTATTATTGTAAATAAAAGGTTTTTTATTTTACAAAAATACATAATTTATTTTTATAAAAATTAATAGCATTTTGCTATGATGAATTAGATTAACCAGTGATAAGATAGATATGATTAACCATATAGTATCTCTCCATTTAATATTAATAGATGTAGACCTTTTTTAATAAAAAAAAATAATAGTATAAAATACTTCAAAACTTTAAATAAATTTTATGTTATAATACTGAATTCAATTAAGAAAATCGGATGAACTTACAGCAGGATTATCACAAATTCTTTCAATATTAATACTCGATACATGTTCAGACAATTTTGCATCATCAAACTTTGTAATAATATCTTCTAATAGATTTGGATCCTGGGAAGAAAGCCATTTCTCAACTGATGTTATAACTTCATCCTCCGAAAGCAAACTGCAATAAAAAAAATGTGAAAACATCAATCTGAAAATTAAACAAGCGAGTAAGTGTGATTGAAGATCGCACAAAGGGTTTCGTTAAATATTCCTTTCAAAACACTTTATCCTTTCCTTAATAAATCCAAAAAAAGGTCATGTTTTTTTATAAAGTAAAAATTTACCAGTCTATTTTTCTCATCTTTTCGAAAATCTAAACCGGTCCGATAGAGGGTGAAGCCCGCTATTATACTCTGTCATATGGACTAAATGTGATATTAAAAAAAAATCAATTTCAAAATTAAACATGTTGTATAGAGACTTTAGAAATATTAAAATATGCCAATATTTCCATAATCGGGTTTTTACATGCCACCTAGATAGCAAGCCTTTTTGCAGGAGACGAAAGCTCCTGTCACGTCACGCTTAGTAGGCAGAAGAAGGAGGAAGGCAGAATGTATTTCTCAGTAGGTGGTGAAAGAAATTTCACTGCTGATTGAAAATGTGGATATAATATGTTTTTTACAGTGAAATAGGCTTGAAAAGATTAGACTTTTTTTTATCAACCGTTATAGTAAGTACGGTAAGTGAAATTTCTTTTATGTTTTTAGTACACAGTAACTTAATTTAGTTATATTTTTCTTTAAAATTGTGCACGTGTATGATATTTTGATTGCACGTGTAAGAATATTTTTGTGTTATTTTTAAAACATGTGTGAGTACAACAATGTGAAAAGGATTAAATTTTTCGGTATTTTTTTTTTTTAATCTAGAACTTTTAATATTAGTTAGTGTTATAGTTGTTATTGAAAAATCATAGATTTATGATTGCTATATTTTGATAAGAATAAGCTTATGTTATAACTATGTATAACTAATTTCGTACTTCATAGTAATTAAATATGTAAAACAAGAACGAAAAATCATGCGTCAAGCATAGATTATGTAGCACTTTCCAACGCTTCTAAAATAATTTTACAAATCATTACCGTTTAATAAGCTGAAAGATGACATCTAAGTAAACAATTTGGAAAACGCATAACATATTTAAAAACGTAATTTCAGGAATTTTCAATATATACAATATTCGCAAAAATATCCGAATACTTTTATGTAGCCCTGTATATGATCTATAGATTTGTATATATACATAGGATGCTAAATTTGAGTTTAGTTAGGAAACGCGTAGCACAGTTTAAATTCTCCTTCTGGAGTTTCTGTCAATAAACGGAAATGTGTTTGCGAACTTTTGTGCTGCCCTGTATAGGATCTACAGAATTTATACGCACCACGTAATAGACAAAAAGCTAGTTAAGATTAAAATCGCGTTCAGTAACTTAAAACGCACTTCCAGGAATTATTGTTAACAGACAGTAGAGAATTCTTTTGTGTGTCCCTGTAAATGAACGATGACTGCTATACACACACTATTCTGTAGTAAGCCTCTTGTAATGCACCTTAGTAATATATATAAACTTCAATGCGTTTAAAATAGTGGAACATTATTTAAATAAGCCGCAGACGATTTTTCTCCATAGACGTAATGTAACGGAATTATTTTGACTGTCCCTGTAAAGTAACTCTAAGTGCTATACACCTACTATTCTATATTAAGCTTCTTCTAATGCATCTTAGTGATCTATATAAATTTCAATGCGTTTACAATAGTGAAACATTTTTAAAATAAACTGCAAATGATTTTTCCCCATAGACCGCAATGTAACGGAATTCTTTTGAGTGCCCCTGTAAGAAAACTATAAGTGCTACACACTTCAGTTGAAATAGGGAACGTGCCATAGATAACGACAATAACATATAAAAATTGCAGAGCAATCCGAGCATATTTACGGGAGTTAGAGCACGGACAGACGGCCAGACAAACCGAAGTCATAAGCACTTTTCAACTAGGTTGGAAAGTGCTAATAAGCTACAAAATGCATGGTGAGAATTTCGAAATGATTATTATTTAATATATAATTTAAGTAGATCTCTGTATGTTTAATGCATTTACAATTATTCAAATTTATATGTCGTATTTATTTGCTTTAACTCTTTTGTTAAGAATATATTTAGGCAATTAGAATAATTTTTAAACATTGTTATTATTAAATATATGTAAACTTTGATTTTTAAAATATTGTGTATGAATGATTTAATTTTAAAAAATGCATTTTATAATTTGAAAACAATTGAATCACATTTCTAAAAAGCGTCATTAAAATATTTTTGTGTTTACGTAATGTTTTTTAGTTTTACATAATTTTAGCTCACAATTTCAACATAAATTAAGCATACTAAATCGATAGTTAAATACATTTTATTAAAACAATTTGCATATAACCCTCTTTTTTTTCTTTTTGTGAGAAATTGGTTTATAAATGTTGTGTACCTAATTGCAAAGGGAATTATGATACAGAAAATAAAGAGTCAATTTTCGCGTTCCCAAAGGATGAAAAATTAAAATCAGCTTATTTTTTTTATTATTATTATTGTGTATAAAGTTTTTGTGAATGTGTTTTACAGTAAAATATTTTTTTTAAAACTTTAATACCAAAAACTTTCAAAATGACTTTTTTCTCTTTTAAATATTCATTAATTTTTTTTTTTTTTTTTTTGATCTAGTGAACACAAATGGCAAATCTAACCTAAGATTTCATTTCATGTAGATTTTTCTTTTATTTTTCCTTTTCCTATTTGTACTCTGACAATTTCATAAAAATAATTATTAAAAATCATCAGTTGTAACCAATTTTGATTTTTAGCAAAATTTAACTAAAAATTAATCAAGATTTTGTTTAGAAAACTTTAACTCTACTAAACATACATGCTAGTTATAATGAGTGATTATTTAATATTGGTATTTGCTTTATTGCTACAAAAATATCATTTATTTAATGACAGATTAAAATGTATTTTTATTACTGTGTGTGTAAAATTTTTGTGAATAAATTTTACAATAAATGAATTTTCTTTTAACTTTAAACCCAAAAAATAGAAAAATGACTTTTCTTTTCTCTTAAATATTCAGTTATATATTTTTTGATCAAGTAAACAGAAATGGTTTGCAAATTAGACATTTTAAAACATAACAAAAAATTCGAAAGTAATTAATGTTATAATTAATTATTTCCTTTACTTACCTTACATTAATTAGGAAGTAATTAATGTAAGAGTATGTTTTATGAAATGGAATTTTGTGAAGGGACTCATTTCATTATAAGGAATTTTGTGAAGGGACCCAATTTATTATGAGAACTTTTGCGAAGCGATCCATTTTATTAAGAAGAATTTTATGAAGGGATCCATTTTATTAAGAAGAATTTTATGAAGGGTCCCATTTAGTAATTATTTTTTAAAATTGTAGTGTGGATAAATTTTAATAGTTTTAATTCGTATTTAGCTTGCAAACTATAAATTTATCTTGATAAACAAAAATATTCATAATATTTTTTCCATAGGTATGTGAAAAGCATTTTAAAGATGAAGATATCGAAAGGGAATCGTCTGCATTTGATGAGAAGAAAGGAATTGATATAGAAATCACATTAAGTCGTTAAAATAATTTTAAATATTTCTTAAAAAATTTTGCTGCATCTTCAATCCTCCCCCCCCCCCCCCCCCCCGAAAAAAAAAACATGTTTCTCAGATTATTGAAAATTGGATTTTAAAATAAAGAATCTAGATTTTTTTTTTCAGATGCATTATTTAAATTAATTAAAGAATGTGATATCCTATACAGCATAAAAATATCTTTATTTAAAAGGTATTCCTGATACTGGTATTATTTTGGATTCAATAAAGTATAGCAATCATAAAAAAATATGATAAATGAATTTCCTGTTAAAATTATTCAATTATGAAATTATCACCACAATATAATATGTGTGCATAATAATAAAAATAGTACAACAAATCAATTTCCTATTTTATAGTTAAGATAATAGTTAAACATTTCTTAAAAAAATTTGCTGCATCTTCAATCCTCCCCCCCCCCCCCCCAAAAAAAAAAAAAAAAAAAAAAAAAAAAAAAAAAAAAAAAGTTTTTCAGATTACTAAAAATTTGATTTTAAAATAAAGAATTGTATCAACACTGTAGAATAAATATAGCTTTAGTACTATCTCAGGGCTGAAAGAATATTTCTTTAATAACACCAGAAACCGATAATATAATAATTTTACTTGAAACTGATATCAGTTTTACCCCCCTTTTTTTTATTTTCTTGAATCAATAAAAATTTATTTCAATACTTTCACGATAAGCATTCAAGAATGAAATCAAAAGTAGGGGAGGGGGGAAGGGGAAATAATATAAGAACAAAATAATGCAAGAATGAAACAAAAAATGTTAAGAATAATTAAAATGAAGTTGAATAAGAATAATTAAACTCAAGAATGCATTATTTCTAGCTATTAAAAAAAATTACAGATCCGTTTTAAAACACACGTTAACAATTTTCACTTATCATATGATGCAATGGCGCCGATCGTTTGCGCCATTTTCTTGATTCTGCTGAGAAACGAAAAAGCTTCCAACACTGAAATAAGATCCTAAGATCCTTCTTGATGTAAAACTATATCACTGCGAATTTTATTTGTCGAAATGAAGCACTTTACATTTTATCTGCAGATTTCTAGCTGTAGAAACAGAGCACTTTTTCACTGGATTTCTATTTGCAGAAAAATAAATCACATAGCACTTTCACTGCGGATCTGTAGTTGTAGAAAAAGAGCACTTCTAACTGCGGATTTGTAGAAATAAATCATAATACCATAATCACATTATCATAATATCACTATATAAATCCCTGTGGATTTCTAGCCCAGGTTGGGTAGCCAATTTTGTATCAAGACTGTAGAATATTTATACTTTTAGCATCTCGGGCGGATTGAATAGTTCTTTTATAAGACCAGGAACCATACTTTACTGGTATTTTCATAAATTTTATTTACTTCTTGACACAAAACCCTTAACAAAACATCACATTACACGTATATATAAGACTTCACTTTCACATTTCCGGAGAACAAAATAACACATACGTTCTATTTACATAATCACGCTTAAAAAAAAAGAACTTCTCTCGGCAAAGCTCACATGTCAACTCAACTGATCAAATGTCACTAAAAGATCACGTGATGCACTGCGCATTTTCTGGAAGGGGCTTTCTGCGTTACAGAATCTAATTTCTTTTTTTCCAGATGCATTATTTATATTAATTAAAGAATGTGATATCCTATGCAACATAAAAATATATTTTTTAAAAGGTATTCCTGATATTGGTATTATTTTTCTGGATTTCATTAAAGTACAGCAATCATAAAAAATTATAATAAATGAATTTCCTGTTAAAATTATTCAGTTATGAAATTATCACCACAATATAATATGTGTACATAATAATAAAAATAGTACAACAAATCAATTTCATATTTTATAGTTAAGATAATATTTAAACATTTCTTAAAAAAATTTGCTGCATCTTCAATCCCCCCCCCCCCAAAAAAAAAAAAAAAAAAAAAAAAAAAATGTTTTTCAGATTACTAAAATTTGCAATTTAAAATAAAGAATCTAATTTCTTTTTTTCCAGATGCATTAGTTATATTAATTAAAGAATGTGATATCTTATGCAACATAAAAATATATTGTTTAAAAGGTATTTCTGATATTGGTATTATTTTTTTGGATTTCAATACAGCAATCATAAAAAAATATGATAAATATGTTTTCTGTTAGTTAATCAATGCGATATACGAAATGTTCGCCTCTTACTGCTGACGTCACCAACCAGTCAGAAGGCTTTCTACTCTAGGTGGCAATGGTTTATATTTTCAAAGGCAGTAAATACAAAACAAAATATTTCTTACTATTACTATGTTAAATAAACTATTTTTTTTGTTTACTTTATTTTACAGTTAAATAACTAGTTTAAAACATTTCTTTATAGAAAATAAGCCATTATTGAATATTTTGAACATTCTGCATTAAAGGAGCAGAGTGGGTTATGGTCCACTGTGCCCCATGTTGAAGTTCAATAAATAATCATATTACTATTGTTTATAGCTTTCTTTTAAACATATTAACTTTAAAGTTAAATAAAAACAAGTATTTTACCTTTGCAAAATAGCTGTTTTATCTTATTTATCTACAACCTTTAATTACCAAAAAAAGAAAAATATGATGATAAAAAATTGTACTTTTAGGTGCTCAAAACGACCAATCAGGATAAAATGGTTCATTCTGAGTTTAGCCTGTTCTCTGAAGGCTGTAAATAATCAATCCAGTGCTGTTGTCTATTAGGATAGAAGAGAAGCTTAATTTTTTTTTTATAAATAAAATATTAGGGGGTGGTCCGGTCTCCCCTACTTAAATATTCCCAGGAGACACTATACTGCTCATTATGATTTCTATTTTACAGTAATTAATAATAATAATAAAGAATAAGACAAATGATTTCCACTTCTTAGAACAACTTCACAGAATAACAAAAGCGTGTTAAAAGAATAATAAATTATTGTTTTATTTTTTCTTCTAATACTTTAAATTCTTTCTTTTGAAAATAATCTAAAACATAGAATATGTCTACTTTTTGTAATATACATTTCGACAAAAATATTTTAAACTAAACTATTGTAATTTCAAAGTGAAATAAAGTATACGATTAAATGAGCAATAATACATAGTCTACCTGTTTTGTTTTTGCAATATTTCTACGTGCATAACATTTGAGATATTCGAATTATCCGCCATTCTTACTTTACGTTGGTTGGTTGATTAGCGTATCGTATTGAGTGATGACGTTGAGTGGGAGTTGGGAGTTCTTTTCATACAGTGAAATCACTATATTGTCACTATTATTAGCCTGTGATCATTGAATTATTGACAACGGGTTTTAATAAATTCATAAATGCCACTAGTTTCTGTTTTTTATTTACAAAATTATTGTTCTAGAGAAAAATTATCTGAAAAATATTCTTTATTTTATTTTGAAATATATATAATAGTAGTATTGATATATATGTAATTGTATTGATATATATCCTCGATATATCGATATTTCTTTAGAATCGATGTATCCTTCTGTTGATTTGGTTGTGTTGAAAACATTGTAGGTGTAAAATTAGGTAAAGAAGTAAGAATGACAGAACTAAATTAGGGGATGTTTATATTTTTTAATTGTTAATAATATTATTAATAATAAATGTTTCACATTTAAAATAATAATTTCATTTATGATATGAGTTTTTGGGATACAGTTTTTTTTCGTTTAAGTAGGTGAAAATTTTTTCGACTTCCAATCGTAGATTACTTGTTTTGATTAAAATAACCTTTAAAAATTCTTAAATTTATTATTATTATGATAAAATTATTTATCTTTCAATTAATATTAGATCTACTTTTTCCAAATACACTGCTCAAAACAATTAAAGGATATTGTAGTTTTAGGTGGATTTTGTATCTGGGAAACTTTTTAGCTGATTGATACATGGTCGACAGACATAGTAGGTTATATGAGAATAAATTACACATGTTTGGCAGAAAAAAATGCATTTTATTGCGCATTTGTGTACAAAAGGAAAAAAACACAATTTGTGCATATGAGAAAAAAAGAATAAGAAAAGGTGTTTTCTTCAAAGAAAGGCATTTTCAGTAGGGGGTATGGTTTCCACGGGCGGCCAGCAACGTTGAACACCTTTGAGGCATGGACTCAATGACGCTATTAATGACGAGTTGGGGTATTCTGCCCCACTCTTCCAGAAGAGCTCTTTCCAGTTCTTGGAGAGTTTGTGGGGGTTGTTGGCGGCCAGAAACTCGTCTTCCTAGAGCGTCCCAAACGTGCTCGATTAGATTCATGTCTGGAGAACACGCTGGCCATTCCATTCGAACGATTCCTTCCTCGAAAAGGAAATCCTCCACCAGGTTTGCACGATGTGGCCTGCAGTTATCGTTCATTAAAATGAAGTTATCTCCGATTGCTGCAGCGTAAGGGACTACAATAGGTCTGAGGATCTCATCCATATATCGGCGACCAGTCAGAGCTCCATCTCGAATGATGTAGAGGTCAGTGCGCCCGTCAATGGAGATGCCACCATACACCAACACTCCTCCACCGCCAAATCTGACACTTTCGTGCACGAACGCAGGATTATTCCTACTGCCACGGTCCCTCCAGATGAAAATACGCCTATTATCCGGATGCACAGAAAAACGGGACTCGTCAGAAAACAGAATATTGCTACATTCATTTCTCCTCCAGTTGACATGCTCGGTTGCCCACTCCCTGCGGTCGCGACGATGCCTTGATGTTAATCTAACACATACCATCGGTCGGCGAGCATACAGACCTACAGCATGGAGCCGGTTTCGGACAGTCTGAGTTGAAATCGTGGTGTCTGTAGCCGAGCGAAGGTGTTGTTGGAGAAGAGTAGCGTTCATGTTTCGGTGTCTCCGAGCTGTTAACGCTAAATACCGATCTTCATTGGGCGTTGTTGCCCGTCTACGACCTTGCCCTGGTCTTCGGCCTGCACATCCACTCTCCAAAAAACGGTTCCAGATCCTGGAAATGACACTTTGTGACACTCCAATGGCTTGCGCTACTTCGGCTTGAGTTTGGCCCCCTTCTAACCTACCAACAATTCTCCAAGCTTCTGAATCTGTCAAATGACTTCGCTGAGACATCGTACTCATCGAAACAAAGCAATAACTGAATGCCGATCATCCTTGTCTTCATTCTCTTTTATCCAGTTGAAAGTCAAATTTCATTAGCTGCCGCTGAAGCGACGTTTTTGACGTCGAACTCAAAATTTGCATACTCCACAGTTTGAAAACCAGAAAAATTTGCATTTGTGATTCTCTTCTTCTATTTTCGGCAAAAAAAATTTCGTTTATATCTTTATTTTATATAAAACTTCAAATATCCTTTAATTGTTTTGAGCAGTGTATTTTTAATTTAGGTCATTTACAAGTATTTTTCCTTATGTTTTCGTTCTTTTTTCGCAGATGTATGATAGTACTTTTTAGTTTGGAGCATTTATTCATGGAGATTTTATTTGGTGTTTTGTATTTTTTCACAGGTAAGAATAGCTGTTTTGTAAGATCTAAATAATATTTATTTCAACTGTTCGTTATGATGAAAGTGTTAATTTGTAAACTCTTTCATTTTCATGATTTGATTGTATTATTTTAATACATCTTATTCATATGGTATATAGACACCTTCTTTTTATTTTAAGTTATCTATTCTTTATCAAACCTCTTTATTTATTTGAAAATACTGTATTTTATTAAAATTAGAAAGAAGTGTAAAGTATGTCATCTAATTTTGGGTCTTTAATAAGCAATGATACAAAAGTAAAAGATCTATTTGTATAAAAAACTATTTCTCTAAGTGTAAAGATTTATGTAAAACAAAATTTGATTAACTATTTTCTTCATATTATAATTAGGCAACTAATATATTAATAAGTTTATAATGATGGTTAAATTCTTTTCTTTCTCTCTCTCTCTCTTATTATTGTTTTTTTTTTATAAATAAATTCTTGCATGGTTTTTTTTTATGGGCAATGTTTATTACAAGGCTTTTGGCTCCTATCATTGCAAATATTTTTGAGATAGCCCCCACCCTTTTCCATGAAAATGTAATATTAAATCCCCTATGTTTTGGGGCGATTTTAATTATTTTTATATAGGAATTTATGGCCACCTCTGTGATACATTTGTATTGTAGGTACTGTTTATAAAATTTGATCGTGTTTTGGCTTTCTATTCTTACTGTGTTTTTGATATTTTTAGATTTTGGTTTAGATATTTTTTTTTTTGTTTCGTATGTTTTTCTTTGAAAATGTTACTTGCAAATTTGTATTATTACTATGTTATTTTGGAGGTAAAGGGGAATTAAAGAAGAATTATGTTAAGAAAAATAGATTTATATTGTATTTCAGATAATGCATAATAGTGGTCCACAGTGCCCTAGTGAGTGGACCAGTATGCCCTGTTTCTGGGACATGCTGATCTGCTTTATGTGTGCATAAAAATATTTTTATTTTGAAAAATGTATTGAAAACTATGTTCAGGGGAATGTATAAAGGTTTAAGGAATATTCAAATATATTTTCAGGCAGATCGTTCTGTCCGTTAAAGAGAAAAAAAAATTAACTGAAAAAGTGGTACACTGTGTACCAGTCTCCCCTATTTATTTCTCATATTTTGTTCACATTTAAAATAAACTGCTTATGAAGGGATACTTCAAAATATATCAAAAATATCCCAAAAAACACAACTGTTCCATCCACAGGACGAAAGTAAAATTTACCTTTAAACTTCTTTAATTATTCAAAAATGCAATCCCTTAATAAACATACTTCAATTTTTTCAACCATTTAAAAAAAAAAAAAAAACTCTTAAGCATTTCAAAATATCAGCACAACAAAATACCTTCCTACACGTCACCTACCTTCAGTCTTCATTACCTCCCTGAAAAAGCAAAATAAAAAAACTCTTCAACTCAACAATTATCCATTTCAAGAAACCCAACAATCCGAAAATACCAATTAAATTAATGTAGGCGTAGCCACAATGTACAGAATAAAGTAGAATTGCAAGAAGTGATTTATTGCCTCGCCAAGTGTCTCACTTGTTCTAGGATTCAGCCAAATATATTTTGTATACAGAGTCAAAGTTGTTGTTTAATTCAAAATACAACATAAAACATTTATTGCATGTAGAAGATGCAACATTAATTTAACCTTCTATAATATTTTTAATGTATAATTTAAATAATTTTATTTGTACTAATTATATTAACTATTATCAGAATTTTTAGTTATTAAACAAAGATCTTTTACTATATGAATTACATTCTATTATGTTTCTAATAATATATGAACATAAAGTTATGATATAATAGACAAAATTTATTTTCTTTTAAAAATTAATGAAAAGCATGATTTATTCATTTTTTAAAGCATAAACCAAACAAAAGTTGTGCTAACAAATAACATACTGTGTCCATCTGCAGTCAATTTGAATGTCTCCAATTTAGCCCCACATTCTTTGATTTCAGTATTAAATTCTCTTTACCAAATATTATTGCACAGAAATTCAGTAATTTTCAGCATGGATAGTTTTTTTTTTCTCTTTCAAAATTTACAGAAGCACACAATAAATTGGAATAAAACAAATTTATTATTATAGAGATGTTCTTATCACAACTAATTATCATTATCGACATTATTTGCTTTACATTAGTTTTGAATTGATAGGAATTCTGATTCTGCTGGGGTTGCATACAGGACCGTACAAAGAGAAAACGGTGCCTGGGGCAAAGTTTCAATTTGCCCCCTCCCCCTATTCACTTCTCTTTGTGACAGGTGTCAAAGAAATTGACAAACTGCAGAAACAGAAATAAATTCTATTGAATAAATATTTCGCGTTTATTTTGAAAATTTAGAAGATTTAATTTTATTTTAGAAATTCTAAATAACATAAGACAATAGACGCTTTCAGTGTGATATCAATCGTGACGTTTTGCTGGGAAACTGACTCCAAACAAACGGTTGCTATGTTTCATATCTTATTAAATATAAATTGTAGAAAATGTTACCACTGCATATAAAGTATTAAAACATATATCCCCAGTGGCAGAAACACTACGACACGGCGACTTAGTCGCGGACAAAGAAAATCTCTTGCTGACAATTTTTGTCTGCACTAATGAAATTTAAAAAACTGTTCGTAACTTGTGAATTTCGGCAAAGGATCCCGGTAAAAACACAGAATTTTGTCAAAAGATCGGGGTAAAAACACGTGAATTTCGTCAAAAGATCGCGGTAAAACAGAGTTGGCTTTTTACCGGTAAAAACTGGTTTTTACCAGGACATGGTAAAAACTAAGTTTTTACCGGTAAAAACCTGGGAAAAAGTGGTAAAAACCTTAGAACATGACAATAGACAATAAATTCTACTAGTCATTAAACTGTGTTTTAATACTATTGATTAAAAGTGTATTTTCTTGTAATTGATGTATTTTTATATAGAGAGAGAACTTGTTACTTGTCTTTTGACTTTCAAAGGTACTATTTATATATATATGTATGTGTGTGTGGGGAGGGGGGAATAAAAGTATCCTCAACAATGCAACTTAACAAACTTAAGAGTTTAATTAAATGATATACAATATCATAGGGAAAGAAAAAGTATAACACGAGGAACATGGAGAAATTGCAATATGAGGCAATCTTCGCATGTAAGAAAGATTTAAATTAAAGTACTGAGAGAGGTTGACTGTGTTCCATCGTTTTTATCTCAACATGAAAGTTGATGTTCCATTAAATGCCAAATAAAAGGATTTTGGCAAGAATTCTAGATGAATTCCAATATTTAAGTTTACAAGTGTATTATATTCTCAATGTAGTTTAATTGCCGTGATCTACTAAGCATATTATTTGTTTGAGTGAATAATAGATATGGTATAAAATTAAAAAGCTAATGGATATATTCCTCTGTAGTTATAAGCCAAGTGAATCTTAAGTAGGTTAAGACAAAAATCCTACATATATATAAAGAGATCGAAAATAAAAAATTAGTCATTTCTCTAAAGCTGCAGATACAGTACTTTAATCATGAGATTTTACAATATTTTCTATTCCCCATTTATAAATAGATCAGATGTTCAGTATCTGTTTCACAAAGCAGGTTTCCATTCCACTTGTGACAAAGGGATTTTGCTTTAGAAACCTTTCACTTTTTACCATGTATGACAGATCCAATGCACACAAAAAAATCTATTAAGTGAAGCACAAAAGAAAATGGCAAGAGAATGGCTCATAGATTTTATCCCAGATTATCTTTTACTCCTGTTGGCATATGAAGCTGAAGGAGGACCATTTCCAAGAAGCTTCTTTAAAACAAAAGATGTAAAAGCCAAAGTTTGGTGGAAAGTATTAAATAACAAAGACATGAATTCCGAATTCTTGCATTTAATAGTGAATCCTTACTCCATACCTTGTAGTTTGTTATTTTTTCGAACTTTTCACATATCCACAGTAAATTAAGAAATAGACTTGGTGTATAGAAAGCTGAAAAGCTTATTTTGGTATAAAATGCTAAGAGGGTCCAAGGACATAAATTGGTAAACTGTATTTGTAAACATTTGTACAAACTTACATTATGTGATAATTAATATTTCTAAGCATTTTGTTTTTATTAAAATGATTAAGGTTTTTAAGTGTGATAAAGTGTACTTATAATTTCTTTTTTCCTTTAGTAAAAATTAGTAAACTAATCTCCATCAAGATAAATATTGCAGTGTGCATTCTCATAATAATAGTTATAATGAGTTTTAGGTTTAATAATGATAAATGCACAATAATATCTTAAAAATTTTGAATTCTTGTAAGAGGAAAACATGGATGAAAGTTTTCCATGCTTTTTATATTCCTTAAAAACCAATATTTTCATACAGCATTCTTTTACTTACCTAATCAGAAACTAAATTCAGTCAATATTGTTATGTGGAAATAGTGGTATTAAATACCTGGAAAACTTTCACCCCTGGGAAAATGAAAAAGTGGTAGATATATTTTCATAAAAGTGACAAAAACAGTCAAACTAATGAGTTTTTTGAAAGGTGGTAAAAACCCTGGTAAAAACATGTTTTTCCAAAGACGGTAAAAACCGTGGTTAAAACCGGTAAAAACCATCAGACGATAAATACCATCCAACCCTGCGGTAAAAACACGCGATTTTCGTCAAAGGATCGAGGTAAAAACACGTGAATTTCGGCAAAAGATCGCGGTAAAAGCACGTGAATTTTGTCAAAAGATCGCAGTAAAAACACGTGAATTTCGTCAAAAGATCGCGATAAAAACACGTGATTTTCGTCAAAGATCGCGGTAAAAAACTGTAAATTTAGGCAAAGGATCGCGGTAAAAACACGTAATTTCGTCAAAAGATCGCAGTAAAAACACACGATTTTCGGCAAAGGATCACGGTAAAAAAATATAAAAATAAATAAATAAAAAACGTGATTTTCATCAAACGATTTTGGAAAAAAATAAACGTGAGTATCGTCAATATTTACTGCATAAAAAAACTGCTAAAATATCACAACCCAGTTCTGTTTAATAATGTCTAGAGATCGTCGCAAAACGAGAAAAAATACTAAAAATTGCATAAAAAATCAAAAATAGATGGAGCAATTCCGGATTCCTTTTGCTAATGTAGAAAATTCACTGCAAAAAGAAAACAAAAACGAAAAATCATGCGTCAAGCATAGATTATGTAGCACTTTCCAACGCTTCTAAAATAATTTTACAAATCATTACCGTTTAATAAGCTGAAAGATGACATCTAAGTAAACAATTTGGAAAACGCATAACATATTTAAAAACGTAATTTCAGGAATTTTCAATATATACAATATTCGGAAAAATATCCGAATTTTATGTAGACCTGTATATGATCTATAGATTTGTATATATACATAGGATGCTAAATTTTAGTTTAGTTAGGAAACGCGTAGCACAGTTTAAATTCTCCTTCTGGAGTTTCTGTCAATAAACGGAAATGTGTTCGCGAACTTTTGTGCTGCCCTGTATAGGATCTACAGAATTTATACACACCACGTAATAGACAAAAAGCTGGTTAAGATTAAAATCGCGTTCAGTAACTTAAAACGCATTTCCAGGAATTATTGTTAACAGACAGTAGAGAATTCTTTTGTGTGTCCCTGTAAATGAACAATGACTGCTATACACACACTATTCTGTAGTAAGCCTCTTGTAATGCACCTTAGTAATATATATAAACTTCAATGCGTTTAAAATAGTGGAACATTATTTAAATAAGCCGCAGACGATTTTTCTCCATAGACGTAATGTAACAGAATTATTTTGACTGTCCCTGTAAAGTAACTCTAAGTGCTATACACCTACTATTCCATATTAAGCTTCTTCTAATGCATCTTAGTGATCTATATAAATTTCAATGCGTTTACAATAGTGAAACATTTTTAAAATAAACCACAAATGATTTTTCCCCATAGACCGCAATGTAACGGAATTCTTTTGAGTGTCCCTGTAAGAAAACTATAAGTGCTACGCACTTCAGTTGAAATAGGGAACGTGCCATAGATAACGACAATAACATATAAAAATTGCAGAGCAATCCGAGCATATTTACAGGAGTTAGAGCACGGCCAGACAAACCGAAGTCATAAGCACTTTTCAACTAGGTTGGAAAGTGCTAAAAACAAAAAATTAAGAAAACTAGTCTAAAAGTGGGCTTTGTTTGAGGTGCATAACTTCAGACAAAACAACACTTCAGACTCTTCCTGCCAAATCTTGCAGCTTTGCACTTAGCAGTCTCTTCAGAAAACATCACACATAGACAAACATCTATGTTTAATACATAAATTTTTAAATTTGAAACAAAATACAGAACAAAATTTTTAAAAATTGGGTTAACCGGAATCCAACCTGCAGGAATATAAACTCAGCTCAAACTGAAAACAGAGTTAACCCGATCTGCAGCTGATGCAGGACTTTAATTAAGACATTTTTCTCCAGAAGGAATATCTGTAGCTGGATCAGGGGAGGGAAATTTCTCTCTCTCCCCCCCCAGCTTATCCTTCCTATTTTAGAAATCCCACAAGAAGTGAGATGATGAAACGATATGTAACATCAAAAGTGCAATCAAAATTAATGAGAATGCATCAAGCTTACCCTATTTTAAATAAAATGATGAAAAATTTCTAGTTTAGTGTATTATTCATTCATGAAAATTACACGATAAATTTGCAGACAGATTATGAAATTTTAAAAGCTTGTCGCAGACAGCTACAGAACTTTCTGCCACTGGGCATATATCTATGAGATACAGCTGCAAGATATAGCTATAAAATATAATAAAAATAGAAAACACAGTATGGCAACGGTTTGTTTGGAGTCAGTATCCAAGCAAAACGTCATATCTGGCATTGCAACTGAAAGCATCTATTGCACTTATTTTCTAGAGAAATCATGATGTTTTGCGACAGAAAATAAGAGAAGGACGAAGAGAGAAACTGAAATTCCCTGAAAAATGATCGATGGCCAAAAAATGAATAAATAAATAAATAAAACTGTGGTTGGTAGTTGGTAGTATACATTTGGCGGCCCCTTAATTTTCGCGTCTGGGGCGAAGGCCCCCCCCCCCCCCCCACTCTTCGCATGGCCCCGGTTGCATACATTAATATCAAGATATTTATTATTAGAGACTAGTTTTACTGCATTTCTTTTTTGTTGTTGTTTATTAATTTTTTAAGCAAAATACTGTATATTTTTCTTTTATAGTCATTTCCTTTGGATGCTTTGCGGCTGATAATTTAATGTACTTTGATTTCATCAAAAGTCAACTTACCAAACATAGTAAGTTTCATTTTTAATTTTCTTAATTTATTTTGGTACTTATTATAGCTCTACTACTTTCCCTCATCAAATATTCATCTAACTTTCATCAAGATGTTATGACTCTGTTAACCAATTTCATTTGACTAACAATCAGGGTTGCCAACTTTTAAGCCAAACCAAAAAAAGCTGTTTTTTACTGAAAAACTGGTGGTTTACAGCCATTTCACATTGAATTTACATTAATTTATTTTTGATGCACACATAAATGTATTTTACTAAAAAAAATTATAAATTTCTATTAAATAGTACCAAGTAAATTAAGCCTTTATAACCACTAAGAAAATAGTATGAAGATAATATGTCTAAATGAAAAATATATGCACAGTGAGGAGAATGCATTAAGTTAGACACTAACATGGTGTTTTGAAAGTTTATATTACTCTTCATCAGAGTTGTATAATATAGACGCACACACGCATGCCGCGCGCAGAAAATTTTCTGCAAAATTCAGAACTTTGCAGAAAAATTTTTAGAAAAAAAAATTATACTAAAAAATTAAAAATATTTCCATTTTGCGCAAATAATCCCTTTTGTTATGCCAATATAGCCATATGTCATACTTATTGGTCTTATTACTTTAAATAAATATATTTGGAAAAGGGTTTTAAAGTAAATATTATTATTACCAATCTTTACCTCATCTATTTTTAAACTAAGTTATCTTGAGAGTTTAACCATTAGGTATCGCGTTCCATCACATTCATCGTTCATCATGTTCAGATTATAAAAAACAGGCTGGTAGTTTTCCTCTCATTCTTCATCTTTGAATTTTTGTTTTGCTTCACGGCAGTACTGTGATATGCCAATAGATGGTGGTATCTGTCCATGACATGTGCATTTCGGCCGTTTGTCGTTCGCTGCATAATCCCCTAGAGGGCGGCGCTCCCCACTTCCGTATTGCGTAGTAGATGAAGTTGGAGAGAGAGAGGTATTTAAAGATGCCTGTCGCTCGTATTAGTTGGTCGATATTGATATAGGAGTGTGTCGGTGTGATGTTGCATTGCTTTGAATAAGTTATTGTTTTCTCTGGCCAAGAAGGAAATAAGCGTTTGTTATTTGAGAAGTAATTTGGAGATGCTTTATGGTGAAATGCAGAATGTAATAAAGAATTAAAGGGCTTGGTTCGAGTTGATAAAAGATGATGTGGTCGACATTGAGTTTGTTTTTAATCGAATCGTAATTTTTATAGTGAAGTCAGCTGCCGGAATGACGATGATCTTTTTCATTAATTGAGTGTTTCAAACGTGATGTGGTGGATAGGGGAGGTGGAAACGAAAGTTTTGTTTTTTGTTTTAATGGATTGCTTTTAAACCGGTAAGGCTTGACTTTATGTTGAATGTAGGAGAGATTGTTGCAGGACTGTTGACATTTTTAAACGTGTATTAGGAATGACAGAGGTGAACTTTATCCCTGTTCAGTGATGACGTTTGTCCGGTCGTATTAATAAGTCTCTATTCAATTGAAGTTGCCGGTATTTGCTTTCTTTTCGGTTAAGGCAGTGTAGCTCAGGATTAGATAACATGCTGGAACAATTTTATCGTTGCGTGTCGATATTGCCGTAATAGTTAAATCGTATTGAAAATTAAAAGAATGTGCGGGGTTTGTATTTGGATTTCATTTGAATTAAAGTTTATTTTGTAAAGTAACTTTCTATAATTTTGAGTAATAGATTTAATATAATAAAAGGATAATATTTAATTGTTTTGAATTAAAGTTTATAAAAATAAATATTAAAGTTGATTAGAATTTTAAACGTTGTTAAGGGGATATGAGTTATATTTGAACTTAATACTTAAATGAATTTAAAGAGTTTTATGTTTATGTCTAAAGTTAATTTATGGAAAAACTAATTGAGGGTTTAATTGAACTTTTAAAGTTATTATAATGATAAAGTTGTTTAAAGATACCATTTAGTTCTTTGTTTTTAATTGATATATCGGCATGACACCTTCTTGGAGTTCCAGTAAAGCAAAATCTTTGATAATATTTTTGGTAAAACTTTGTAAGCTATGAATTAAATATTTGGTGTTGTTTTTCTGGTGATGTGATATATATTTAGTGAATAAGTCTAGTCATTTTTTACATATGTTGAATTTGAATCAAATCATTTGTTTTTGAGAAATACATTGTCTTTATTCCAGTCACATTTGAGATTTGTTTCATCATTTTTACACAATTCTTGCTATTTTTACAATGGGTCACAGATTGCTAAAGCTGAAGTGGGCAACTAATAATTTCCAGCAGGGTTGGCACGGTTTAAACCAAATGGTTTAAACCACGGTTTAAACCATGGTTTTTTTCTGAAAAAAACCAATTGGTTTTTTTGTTAATTTTTTTAAAGATTTTTTTCTTATATAATTAAGTTTTCAAATTATTTGATGTACAAATAACTTCTACTTCTAACTGAACAGCTCAACTCATTTCAGCAGTCAACCTGCATAAGTCACAGTTGCATCATAGTTGCACCTGTGTATGAATGGTCCAAGAGTTAGCATTTGAGAACAAAAAATGTCTAATTTTGGTAGAAGAAAAGATTTAGTTTGGTTATATTTTAATGAAGTAAAAAATGATAAAAGGAAAGGTTGTAGAGCTAGATGCAAAAATTGTAATAAAGAAATGGAAGGTCAAGTAGCTAGGATGAAGAAACACATTGAAACTTGTAATAATTCTCATCATCATTCTGATTCTGATTCTGTTGATAATGGTAAGTACTTATTTTATCATTATTATTGCTGCTATAATTTTTAATTTTGAAAGAAAATTGTTAAAAATTTGTTAATAAGTTAAATATTTGTTAAATTCAAAATTTTTAATTTATCTGTAAAATTACAAGTAATGCATATTGAGAACACATTATGTATATCTTCATTCAGATGATTCTAAACTCTTATAAAAAATTACATTATTATTTGAAATGCTATTTGATTGAGAAGATAAATTATAAAAATCACATATATTATTATTTAGTTTGCATATGCTATTTGATTTTAGAAAGTTATATTCTATGAAATAAAAAATATTTATGTAATTCTAAGTAATGAAATTTTGGAAAAAACAAGAAAATTTTAAATAGACATTTTTTTGTTAGAGAACTTTATTTTGATAATCTTAAAATTACATTTGATAAAAGTTTGAAAGTTTTACAAATTAATCATATTATTAAGAACAAATTATGTGATCAGAACTGTTATTAAATGAAATTGTTAATTTTTAATTTATGCATGGCTCTTAGAGATTAACTAAGTTTTCACCAATCATAAATATCCAAAATTATAAAAGACATGGTAATTTTATCTCGAGTATTAAATAAATTATCAAAAATAAATATATCAATATGATAGAGATGTTTACTTTGCAGTAAAAAAAAAAAAAAAATGTCTTTGTATTGAATTATTGTTAATTATATGATTATGATTTTTGAAGTAATATGTTCTGTATCATTAAGCAATTCTTATTTTTATTTTTGTGTAGATGATGTGTCAGTGTCACTATCCAGTATTTCAAGTTCTTTGGATTCAGCAATAACACAAAGAGCAACAAGTGAAATTGGTTCTTTAAAAAGGAAAAGAGATACTATGGACTTTTTTGTCAGTAGATCAACACCATCTCAAAAGCAAATGTTTGATGAACAAGTTGCTAGGTTTATATATGCTACAAATACGGCATTTAGCACTGTAGAGCATCCTGAGTTTATTAAAATGGTTCAGAGTTTCCGCCCAGAATATTCTCCACCATCAAGAAAACAAATTGCTGGGGATTTATTAGATCATACTTACAGCAAAGAAAAAGAAAAATGTGCAAATATATTAAAAAATGAAGTTGTCACATTAGGATTAGATGGATGGTCAAACATTCACAACGAACCTGTGATCTGTGTTACTTTAACAACAAAAGACGGGAATACATACTTAGCAGACACTATTGATACATCGGGAATTGCTCATACAAGTGAAAATCTGTATGATATTGTGACTACAACCATTAATAAATGCCAATCGGAATTTCAATGTTTAATACAAGCATTAGTGACAGACAATACTGGAAATGTCCGAAAAATGAGGGATATGTTTGATGAAAAAGAAGAGTTTAATATTATTACTTATGGATGTGCAGCCCATATTTTAAATTTACTGGCAAATGATATAAGTTATCCAAATGTAAAAGAACAAATTTTGCATGTAATCAAATACTTCAGAAACAACCAATATGCAAATGCGTGCTTCAGAAAAGATGCAAGTACATCAAAACTAATAATGCCTTGTGAAGTTCGCTGGAACTCATTTGCTGACGCTTTAGACAGCTATCTGAAATCATGGTCAGTTCTTGTAACTATATGCGAAAATAATAAAGACAAAATTGATAAAAATATCCAAAGTCTAGTTTCAAACATTTCATTGAAAAGAAATGCTGAAGACTATTTTCAACAATTAAAGCCAATTAGTGTAGCTTTAGATAAAGTACAAAGCCAAAATTGTACAATTGGAGAAACTGTTTTTCTTTTTAAAAATTTAAAAAAACAGATGGAAGATTTGAAACTGAATAAAGACATTATGAAAAAACTAGATACTCGTTATAAAATGGCAATAACACCAGCCCATCTTCTTGCTTATCTGTTGGATCCAAGAGCCAAGGATGCTGATCTCGAATTGTCATCGGAGGAAAAAAAAAGAAGCATTGGAATATGCTAAAACAAAATTTCCCCAAAACAATTTATTACCTCTGATACTAAAATTTTGTGCCAAAAGTTCTCCATTTCAAAGATATCTTTTTGAGAATGATTTTAGTAAAGATGTATCAGCTATAGAATGGTGGCATATTCAAGAAAATGAAATCAAAAAGTTCAATGATGGTGTGTTGAAAGAAGTTGAAACGATTCTTACTGCAAAAGCGACTACTGCAAATGTAGAGAGAATTTTTTCTTTATTTGGTGTTGTACAATCAAAGTTACGCAACAGACTGGGTTTACAAAAAGCGGCAAAACTTGTTTTTTTGTTTAAAACATTAAACCCTAATAATCCTGTTTATTAACATAGAATCTTTATAGACATGTGTCGTACTTCCATTTTCTTAAAATTTTGAAAATTTATTCAATTTCCATGTTTTTAAAATGTTTCTTTTATATATATTTTTTAAATATATTTCAATTTAATTTTCTTACTGAAATTCAATTTGTTTTTTTAAATTGAATAAAAAAGTAAGTCTCACTTTCTTTTCTTTGCATTATTTTTATTAAAAAAAAAAATTAGTATAGCATACCAAGGTAAAATTCTACATTATATCTTTATATTCTTATGTAACACAACTAAGTGTTGCTTATTAAAATGAAAAAATATAGGAAGGCAATAGATTAAGTCTTTAAAGAATTTAATATAAATCTTGCAATTAAATACTATTAAAAACTTTTAAGTATCAACATTAAGATACAGAATCCATTCTATGAATGCAATATGAAATACATAAACATATTAATACGTTTTATAAGTGTGCTAAATCATTTGGTAAACATGAATTACAGGTTGCATTTGGAAATATGTATATATAAAACAGCAATTATTTCTTCAACTTTTTTAAAAAGTAATCTTTAAAAATTATTTAAAACTTATCACCATTACTGTAGAACCTGACGGCACAAGTGATCATGTTCTATGTATTACATAGGAAACTTTTGTATATATATAATTGTTTTGAATTTGAATGTAAATGATGTTAGCTCAGCTCTAAATAAAATTTAATGATTTGAATTTGTACATAATTAATAACAATTGTTTATTTATTTTGTTTAAACTGTTTTCAGAATATATATATATATATATATATATATATATATATATATATATATTGTTATTGTAATATTAATCATTCTTGTCAATGTTAAATTTTATTTACTGATGTGCATATATGTAATTAAAAAGATAAAAAAAAACCCGGTTTAAACCAAAAAAACCGGTTTTTTTTGTTTTTTTAAAAAAAAAACCCGGTTTTTTGCCAACCCTGATTTCCAGATAATTGCGTTTCCACATATGCTGTATTAGGAAACTCTGCTATATTTTTCTTTAGCTCGGCAATTACTGTTGTAATTGCTAACACCTTTTTGTGCAAAAATATTTACTGTATTCCCACAATTCAAAATTTAAAGATGCAAAACATTGTTGTGACGTTACAGACGCTAAAGAAGAGGTTAAAATATTAAGGATTGGGTTGTTTCTAAATGCATTGACAAAATAATTGATAAGAATTCAGCTCTTTCTATCATGGATTTTTAGCTTTATTATTATTTTTAACCAACATAATTATTCTTTAATTAATATTAATTAATTTTAAATGGGAATTATTTTAAACTACTGTTTTTAATTTATATCGTCAAAATAATATAACACTTAATTTTATTAAACATTAAATTAATTTGCAGAAAGTTTTGGACTCAATATTTATGTGTGCAGAAAGTTTTTGGTTTTATACAAGTCTGCTCTTCATATACTATACATGTTAAAGATTATGTAATTAAACAGTAACAGACTACGCTTAAAAAAAAAAAATCAATTAAAAAAAAAAACTTTTTACATATTTACTGCGTTTTACTTTTTATATTGAATAAAACAAAATAATTTATATGTATTGTTAAAAGCTATAGTTGTCCTCAGCTATCTCTTCAGCATAAAATTTTCAAATATTCTCTTTATCAAAACATCAAGCAATTGCAAAAGTGATGTTAAACCTTCAGGAATGACAGCCATATCAGTCTAACCTTTTTGTAGCATTTATTTTATTTCTTCGTTGAGATGTGCTTGAAAACTAACATAAGCAATAAGTTAGGAGGATAATGCACCAGGCATCCTTTGCTGCTCCTTTTCAATCCAGTCTTCCTTACCCATCCATCCTTTTTCTTGAACATGAATTGTAAGGTGGGTATTTAGATATTTTAGGGTGCATCTTCCTCTTTAAATTAACAAAAGGAGACAGTTCAGTTGTAACAGCTAAAATGACAATGCTTCTCAGCACTCCTTATATCACATCTACTGGGATACAGTTAAATAAGTGATATAACCAAGAACATTAAAAGTTTAATAAATATAACTTACAAGAAAATGTTAGCTTATACACATATAATTATTTAGTGAAATTAAGAGAGATATACATATTATAATCAACATTTAAATATAGTTACATAAAAAATGTGATTAAACTATAGCTTATATTTTTGGGAGGCACAAAAAGAGAGCTATACCTATATCTGAACGAGTAACATAACAAGGAGCTATTCTTGTGGAGGAAGTTCAGGACCACTTGATCAGGGAGGAGACATGAAAACTACAAATATTTTTTCCATACCTTATGCTACTTTGATGATGATTAATTTATAACATCCATTACTGAATCATAAACTCACGTTGGTTGCAAAACTTTCCCACTGTGAAGTTTAATTTAAATCGACTGAAACATGTTTTGATTTGCTCAAAGTAAAATTTTTTATTTTTTATTGCTAGTTCATTGTTTATTTAAATTATGAGGTATGCCGAGTGTATCTTTTAATTGTTTTCAAACTCTTTGTTGTTTTATGCTTTTTCAATAGTTTTATCTATTTTATTTTGTTTTTTTATACATCAAAAGTCTCAAGGATATTTGAACCCGAGGATGGATATTTGATTTTTATGCTGGAGGAAGATTTGAACATTAGTTCAACTCATGTGTAGTATGCATGTTATAGACAATTTTTATAATATAATTTTTATTTGCTTTCAGACAAAAAATGCTTTTCCAATACAAAACAAAGGAAAGTGCTACAAAAAAGGAAGACTTCTAACCAGCAACAAATTTCCAATGCATTGGAAAATGTTGAAAAAGGGATGTCATTGAGAATGATTGCTAGGTTCAAATCTCTCATACACAAGAAAGATTTGAATTATTTTTAAACTTATAAAAAACAAAAGCAGCGCTTATGTTTATTAATTTAGAAAACATATATAGTTTAATTTTGTATTGAAGTAATTGTACTTTTTTTACATATTGATTTCATTCTTCTATATTGAATACAATTAGAAATATATTTATTTTTATAAAAGGTGGTTCAATTGTCATGGTCTCCCCCTATATAACATATTTATGCACAACCATGCAATACATAAATATTTTATTTCCTGTAAAATCTAGACTATAAGCCACCCTCAAAAATAAGCCCCCATCCACCTATTTTTAAGCAATTTTGATTTTCTGTTTCATTTCTAAATATAAGCTCCCCCCTTCTTCCACCCAACCTTTGATTTAAAAAGTCCAAGGGAGAGAATTTTTCACTTTTGTCAGATTTCCACTTTTGTTTTTATATAATTTAAATTCCTCCCACCCCACACATTTGAGAAAATAGTGACTACTGTAGTTTTGGTACTTGTAGTACACTACTTCCGACCATTGATTTAGTGTAGTTATAAAATCCTGTTATTGAAATTTGAAACGTGTTGTTAAAGTTACAAATAGTATTTTAGGCAATTATTCTTATTGAAATATGTTAAAACCCCAATTTTATGTTATTTGATAATGGTTACTCTGCTAATCCATAATATTTCCAGTGTTGCATAAGTTAAAATTCGCTTCTTCATTTGTTCTTTTTTTAAAATTATTTTCAAATGTCCAAAATAATCAGATGAAGTTTGTCTCAATTAATTTTTGTCAAAGTTCATCAAAAATGACACTATTTTTATTCTACCAGCTCCAAAATTAGAAGCCGAATTTTGAAAGAAGAAAATGCTTTTGACAAATGACATCATTGAAAGTACTTTTTCATTGAAAAAACTTTTAGCCTACTACATTGGCAATATATTTTCTTACTTAAAATTTAGTATTTAGTCCAAGTACAAAAACCAGTGCAGTAGGTGCTGCAGATTATTTTAAATCTTGCATGTTAATTTAAACAAAAATACTGGGATTTAAAAAGTGCTAAAATATACCTCTTGCGGAGTATCCTCCAAGTTTAAAAAAAGGCAGGGTGCTGCTGGTGAGAAAAGGGCACTTTTCGGATTCTTAAGGGCACTTTTTTTTTTTTAATTGTTAAAAGCTATTATTTTGGCTTTTAAAGCCACTTTTGATATTTAAAAGTCAGGGCACTATTTTCCAGACAACATTGAGTCAATTTTTACTATGAAAGCAAATTTTTTAATGCAAAAAGGGGAAAAGGCACTTTTTTTACTGATGTGCAAGAAGGGTGCTAATTATTTTACTGAGGGGACAAGAAGAGTGCTAATTATTTTTATGAGGGGCAAGAAGGGTACTATTTTGTAAACCAAAGGGCAGGCAGAGTGCAGCACCCTTCTGAAACTGTCTGGGGGAAACTCTGCCTTTTGTCTCTATTATGTTGTTCTTATTGTATATTTTTTTTCTTTCTTTCTTTCTCTGTAAATGCAAATTTTCTTTATTTTAAGTGTTACAATTATTTCTTATGATAATAGGCTTGTCTTGGTTCAGTGTTGTTGGGTTGTAGATAAATTTTCTTTTGCAGCAATTTTGCACAGAAAATTCTGCTACTGGGTAATAAAAATTAATGTTATAAATAATTTCTAAATGTACAATAGTATTAATTTCCTTTCTGTTCAGACAATTGAAAGATCTCGCACAATTTAAATGCAACACTTTGGGTCACCATGCAGCTAGTATGCATTATGCAATGCAATTTCAAATTTACACTTTGATTAGGGCTGATTAACCATTTTTCTACAATCAGCATCATACTTTGGCAATTTATCATGCTAATTGTGATAATCAAGGGTGCCAATTAATTTTATTTATTACCTTTAATTTGTAATGAATGAAAAAATATTCTTTGTTAATAGCTTTTATTTTTTATTTCTAGCTTGCTCAGATGACATTGAAATAACTGATCGAGAAGGATTGATTTTAAGTCCAAACTATCCTTCTCATTATTCAAGTCATTTATCTTCTAGCTGTCATATTTCTGGAAATGTTGGAGATGTTATCACAGTTTGGTAAGTTTTATGTAATTTTGATAGGATGTTAAAAGTACTTTTTAAAATGTTAATTGAATGTGTTGCAAGTGCACTTCTTGATCTGAGGAGGTGGATTATTGGTTATCATGTATAATATTTCTATTGTCAACATATCTTTTTTTTATGCATTTTCAAAACACACAAAAATGAATGTGGTATCATTCTGAAGAATTTAGAAACGGCTTCTGACATAAGACACTCACATTTCGTTAAAACATGTTTTTTGATTAAAAATTGTAGTTAACTAAAAATTAAATTTAATCAGCATTGTTTTCATAAATGAAATGAAAGGTTTTTCTTAAATCAATGTTGCCACAAAAATAAAATATTGTATTATATCATGCTCAGTAATGACTATAAAAAATTAGTACAAAAAAATAAAGTATGATATCTCCACACAGTTTTATTTTATATTTATGATTAAAAAGCAAAATTGAAATTGAAATGTTTAGTAGAAAAAGACACCATCAATCTATTTATCGAAGCAGTGGCATTTCATGTTTAACCTTAAAGTTATGCTTTTCTATATTAGATTAAATTGTATTTTATACATATTCAACTTTTAGGTAGCTTTCAATACAAAAAAGTATAAAGCTACCTATTGCAGCCGTTCGGAGGAAAGCAGTTCCGGAAAATTTCGATATTTTCACCGATCATGACACCCATACCCCAAAACCACCCTCCGTTCAAATGTTGATTTATATATATATCCATATATATATCTGACCTATGTCATACGATAACTCTCATATTTATAAATCAATTTTGATGAAACTAATTGTGTGTATTAAGCTAACCAATGTCTCGACCGAGTTCGTTGGCCAGCTTGGTCCACCATTTTGTTTCAAGATGGCGGCCATTTAAAAATTTAAAACTAAAATAAATATACAAAAAAGTTAAAAATTCAAATTTATTTTTTAATTACGTGTTAGGCCTTGATACAAGGATTCCAGAGCATTTTTTGGTTTACCTCTATCTTAAAAAATGGCTGAGATAGAGCAGTTTCAAATTCTAGGGTGGCTGACATTTTAAAACAAAACAGCACATTAACGCGATTACTCGCAAATTATTTTCTTTCATTGTTGTAATAATTTTCCCAATTATACGCATAAAACTATATATTCATATCCGTTAGCACCAAATTCTCGCCAATCTTGGCGACATTTGGCGAAATATCGCCAAATTTGGCGACCAAAATAAGTCTTCATAAATGAAGCCAATTTGGCTATTGCTCAATAATTTGGCGAATTTCTTATTCAAATTCAGTATTAACAAATCTTTTGTAAACGTTTCTTTGCATTTTAACTTGCTGTTTTCGTGTAACATTAGCTAAAATTTTAAAACTAAGATATAGGAAAGCTACCTTTTCCTCCCGGTACAGGCTGGAAGGACTTTTTTTTTTTTGTCCCATGTTTTCCCATAGATGTGTATGACATTTTTATTTTTCTTGTGTGCACTTTTTGCTATCTTCGATGGGATAAATGAGATGATATTCTGGCTTCACTAATGCTTTTATCCTTAATTTTTCTTTAGAAGTTTAAAACTGCACCTAAATAATACTAGATAATACTAAAAAAATATTAAACTGCAGTGCAAAATCCTTGTATAGGTCCACTGGTCACATCTAAATATTGCAGAAATTTAATCATTGTACCACCAGTTAGAGTAAAAAATATGTTTTAAAATAAAGTTCATTTTAAATTTCTAATGTGATTTGCAATTTTTTGTTCTGGTATCAATTTTTTTTTTTTTTTTTAAATCTAGCTATTTTACTTATACTAGCTGACCCACCCGGCGTTGCCCGGGCAGACTGTCATTGAAAAATATAACAGTGGCGTGAACTTCATAAAAAAAAAAAGACTGAATAATATTTATTTATATTAAAAACTTGTAAAAAAAATTGGTACTTCTCTATTATTCCGTCGACCACTTTTCATAACAAAAAACTATTGCCAAACTATAACGCCAAATAAACGGAAGAACGGTGCCATTGGAATATCAAAATAAATAAATAAATAAAATATATGAATTTAAGGACACAATTGTTATTTTAATTAATGAAATAACTAATAAATCAGTGAAACATAATGAAAAATACACGCAAATGTCGAATTAAAAAGCATTTGATGACATAACAAACACGTATATTGCTTCTGACATCAAGTAAATGGGACTGCATTTTTGGCGTTTAATCTGACAGTTTGGCGATAGTTTTTTGTTATGAAAGGTGGTCGACGGGATAATAGAGAAGTACCAAAAACTTAAATAAGAGCTAAAATCTCAAAAGTATAACAGTTACGTTTAAAAAGTGAAACGGTCAGGGAAAATTATTACACTTACTTTTTCCTTTTTACTAAAAATCCCTTTTTTAAAATCATTAAATTATAAATATTAAAGGCTTACAAAAATCAATATTTCAAACGAAAATGTATAAGAATATATGTATTTAATTTGTTTGTTTCGCTTTTATTCCTGTAGATGCAGCACCAACCAATGAGATGCGGTCCATTTGGGTGTTGCCACTAACAATTAACAAATAATAGCAATTTCTGTGCCACATACGATAGCCTAATATATATATATAGATTTCTTCAACGTGTACCTTGCTAATACAGTAATATCTAATAACTACAACATTTCATAGCCAGAGTATTGTCTTTTTTTTTTTTTTTTTTAAGAATGAAAAATCATATACCAGGGCATAAATTATGAAACACTTTCGGAATATTTTAAAGAAATTTAATTTTATTATATACTGAAATGAAGTACCTAAATAAACAATTTAAAAAACACACAGCACAGTTATAATCCATAATAATTATATAGGTCATATAATTATCAGGGCTGGGTTTTTGCCGTATCAGTAAATGGTTATAACCAGTGTTAACTGGCATAAACACATTTCATGACATAATCTGAGACTTTTTTAGTAGTATTAAATTTCTTAAGTACATTTATTCAGGATAAATAAAATATTGTGGATAGTTTTAATTAAAAAATATATAAATTTGTATTACAAAAAATGAGTAATGTAACAGATAAAATTTTTGTTATAATATGGTTGTGTAATTTTATATAATAAACAATTATTAGAGTATTTAAAATCTCAGTTTAAAAATCAAAATAGAAAACTACATCCAATACTTATTGCCAATATCTAATCATTATAATCTTATCCAATACATTGTCAGCAAGTAATGCTGCTCTTGAAAGAATATTTTCAAACTTTTCTTTCATTCAGAACAAATTAAGAAACAGTCTGGGTTCAGAAAGATTAGCAAAATTAGTCCTATGATATGGAATAGGAATGCTCCGTGGAAAAAGTAATAATAGTATATTTGAGTGGTAATTTTTTTTTTTCATTTTTCCATATTGTAAAATAATCATACAAGATAGTTAATTAATTTTTTCTTTCTGTTATTTTTTGTACTCATATATTTTCACAAGAACAATTTCTATTTGTATATACAGTAGAAGATCTTTATAACGCAAACCTAAAAACACGAGGTTGTGCTTTATATAGAACTAGCTGACCCGCCCGGCGTTGCCCGAGCCCTAAGATAATAAACTTAAATCTCTTAAAAAACAGAACTCTGGCCACGGCCTACGATGGCTTCGGAACCATATACCAGGCATGCTTGTACGCTCTAGAAAATCTTTTATTTCCCCTTACCACCGCCAGGGGAGCATTCTGTTCTAAACAAACCTCTTTCCGAACGAACTTCTGAGACAGGTCCCCGCTGCCTACGTTACTATATAGTAGGCGCAGTAAAAAATTGAGCTGGTTTCGAGAAGATTGGAACATTATTAGCCCAGTTATTGCAATAAGGCTCAGTTAGAGAAAATAACCTTGAGTGAGGTGCCGAAGGGAGGAGATGTTCGAGTGTCCTTCAGAAAATGACTAATTAGGAGGCCCACTATGCATGCATAAATATTCATTCGTTTTGTTAAGCTAGGAACTTAATTACAAAGTTGGCTTAAACTCTTATTTGTAAATAGTGGTAACCGCTACTCATAAATTTAATTTAATGTTATAAAGGGTGACTATTAAGTTAAATATAATGTTTGGAATCACTTGCGTTGAAATCGGAAAGATTGTTGCTGATATATAGAAACGGGGCATAGTTAGAGAAAAACCTTGAATGAGGGGCCAGGGGGGGAGGGTTGTTCAAGTACCCTTCAGCAAATGACTAATTAAGAGGAGCACTATGCATCTTTCGAAATTCGTTCGTTTGCTTAAGCTTTGAACTTAATTGCAAATTTGGCTTAAACTATTATTCGTAAATAGTGGTAACCGCTACTCATAAATTTAGTTTAATGTTATAAATGGTGACTATTAAATTAATTATAATGTTTGAAATCACTTGCGTTGAAATCGGAAAGATAGTTGCTGAGATATGGAAATGGAGCAGAGTTAGAGAAAAAACCTTGAAGGACGGGCTGGGAGGGGTGGGGGGTGGTTGTTCAAGTGGCCTTCAGCAAATAACTAATTAGGAGGTGAGGATCACAATACATGTTTAATGATTGATTCATTTGGTTAAGCTAGGAACTTAATTTGAAATTTGGCTTACTACTTTTACACTACTATTCGGAAATTCTGGTAACTGCTTTCTAGAAATACACCTTGAAGCTTAAATGTAATTAGACCCTTGTCCCTCTTAATTCCCTCAAATATAAAAAATAATCTGTTAAATAAAGTTTTCTGTATTAACAATCTCCATCATAATAATAAATGTCATGTAAAAAAAAACTTAAACCCGACTAATTGTCATGAAGAAAAATATGCCTGCAAAATATTTCAATCAGTTGGACGTATGTGTAATTTGTCATGTACAGGTGGCGTGACATTCGCATGGCTCCTCTACGCTAATAACTTCAATCCATGTTGACACTATTTAGTTAGAAATCCTTATTTGTGCATCGCTACTCTGGTTTATTTAATTACTTCTGTGAAGAATCGATGCAACCAACCAGTGAACCAACCAACCCAAGAGAATAAAAGCGTATTTTTAATGAGAGTTCTTTGTGCATTTTAATTAATATTTCAGAAAGTAATTAAAATATTAAAATTCTGAAGTAATGTTGCACCAGGAGAGGGTTTGGACTACCTAAATCTAAATTTCCAGCCTTCTAGGTGGGCCAGATTTTCCTAGCCATCGCCAACAGACACACAGAGCGAAACTTTCTTTTATTAGTTTAGATTTTACGTTATATAGATCACATTTTGCACATCATTAAATTTAGCTTGTAAAACATGGCCAAATATGTGTGAAACATACCAAAATACATTAGAGATTAGAGTATCTTTATATTGCATTCTTTATTACCAGGAGTTGTGCAGATTATAATTTTTTGCATAATATTGGTCATTCCACACATTGTTAAATTTACTTTATAAGCATTGTCCAAACATACCTGTATCAAATCATAGCAATTTTTTCAGTAATAAGCTCTGAATTAAGGAGATAAAGTTGAACTAATGTATCAAATTTAGTCCTCTTGAGAATAGCAACTATTTATAATGTGAGAATTCGGGTGTTTCTTAACTGAAAATTTATTGTTTACATCTGAGAAGTTGTGTGTTATATGGAGAATTGCGTTATAAAGATCTTCTACTGTAGTAGATAATCCTTAAGTAAAGTTATTGCATTGTATTATTTATTTAAAAATACTCTGAAAAGGGATTTGTTAAAATATCATAAAAAAAATTATAAATGTCTTTTTCTTTTTTGGGAGAAAAAAAAATTATTTTTACTATACTCTTGGATTTAATAAAATTTTTAGAAACAATAAAAATATTTTTTACATAATGCTTACCAATAGTCAACTATGATTGTTACTTTTCTTACCTTCTATTTTGAAATATTTAGGTTTGATGATGTAGATATAGAAGAAAGTTGTGACATCCATGATGCCTCCAGCCCATGTTGCCTTTTCAATTGGTTGAAAGTTGGGCTATTAGAAAATGATACTGAAAAGAAAATTTGTGGTAAAAATATTAAAAATTTTGTAATTGTATCCAGAAGCCACAAATTATGGATAAAATTCCACATATCCAAATTTATTCTGGGAGGAAGAGGTTTTAAGATACGTTATAAAATTGGTAAGTTTTTACATTGTGATTTAAATTTTATATTTCATGTTTTTTTTTTTTCTGTTTTTAAAATAGTATCTTTCTTAAATGCACTGTATTATATGACCAGTGGTGACCTTCTGTAATCAGGTTGCCTTTCATCTCTGACTGGCGTATATTTCGGTTCTTAAGGTCAAATCAACTGCTATCGTGGCAGCTGGCAGCTGTTTTCGTGTTTGCTTAAATAAGATCAATTAAACATTTGATTACCTTCCGGACTTTTATAATGTTGCTGTAAGAAATTTGTTTTAAATATGATGTAATTTTCGCCATTAAACAAATTTTGCATATATTAATTTAATTATTTAAAATTTTTCTTTCTTTTATAATATTCACATGTAAAAATATATTTTGAAATTGAAAAGTGTTTGTAAATATTATGATTTAGGCTTTTTAAAATCTGGTAGCAGTAGGTAAAAAATTAATTCAAACTATGAAATTAATTTCTATTTGAATAATAAAATTTCACAAATTTAAAAAGATGATTGTATGCTGCATTCCATAATCTAGTCAAGTATTTGCCTGAAAAAAAAAAGGTTAAATTGCTATGCATAGTTTCTGACCCGATAAACCTTATTTAATTGTCTTGACCAATTTCAACATTAAATAGCACTTAAAATAATTCCTCAATTTAAAAACTGCCTCATTGTGGGCCTATTATTTGTGCAATTGTCGCCAAATGCAGCGGGTATTGGTATCTTGTGGATTCCATTAACACATCAGAAAAATCATACAGAACCGGATATACTTTATAAAAATTGCTCATGAAGTAATATTAAAGTACAAAGCTCAATGCAACTGTTTCATTGGTATCCTTGTCGTTGTCACAGTTATTGCAGCTAATGTTGAGTATGCATGATGAATTAAAAAATAAGATTTGACTGAGATCTAAAAGAATTTTTTTTTTTTTTTTTTTTTTTTGATTTTGTTAAGAATAAATTCACTAGCAGTTTTATAGCTTTAATCATGACATTCCTAACTAATGCAGATCCTTTTTATGATCTTTTTGAGAAAAATACTGTATCCCAAATGTCTCCTTCAGAATAGCAGAGAGCCCATTTCAATTCAAGTTTTTATGAAACATCACATGAAAAAACAATAAAGTGACTGCTCACTAGCATCTGTAGAAAAGACTATTTACTTCTTACTGTTTTAGTACATTCAAAACTTATAAACAAACTAGAGAATGAAAAAGCAGGAAAATTGTTTTTTTTTTTTTTTTTTTTTTTTTTCATACAAAGCTTTGAATTCCAAAAGCCCTAAGTGTTTTGAAAAAATAATAATAAATTTTTCATGTCTTCTAAAGTATTCGTGTATTTTTCATTTTAATATTTCTACTTACTAAAAGTCACCAAGACAGTTCCAAATTAATTTTTCCTATTGACTTTCAATATCAGGTTAAAATAAATTTAGAAATGAAAATGGGGGTGATTCTAAAATGCTATTAATTTTATATATTTTTTAATTTAATCTTTTGAGAAAAACCTTGAACATTTATGTCATATATTTAAAATGAATTGTATTAACCAATGTGTATAAATGCATATTTTTATGAAAAATGTTATTTCAAAAGATTTTATATCTTATATATTTTACATTTACACATTTAAAGAAATTGTTTTTTAAAAAAGGATATATCTTATATGCTGACAAATACTATCTATTGCAAAAAGAAAAAAAAAATCTCTTTATTTTTTAAAAATATTTTCATGCAGTTTAAAAATTAATTTATTTATATTTATTAATTTTCATATGGTACTTGCACTTAATTTTTTTTTTTTTTTAAATCATCAAGCGTTCTTGCTAAATTTATGTTTAATGTGTAGAAAAAATAACTTTGCAAAGTAATTAATTTAAATAATTTAAAAAAATCTGATTTAAATTTTTAAAAATCTTATTCTTTTTTTAATTAAAAAAAAACATGATTTTTGCATACTCTGAATATAAGCCAAGAAAGTAAAAGTCTCAATAAATCCATTTATGGCAACAGTAGCTGCATTAGTTACTTTTTTCTAGAATAGCGAGATTCTTTTGTATTTAATAACTTTTACAAGCAGGCATGTGAAAAAAAAAACCATGAAATCAACTCTTTTCTTCTCTAATTCATTTTTGCAAAGTCAAAAGATTCTTGAGACTTTGTCTGTGCTGTCATTCAAAGAACTTTATTGGTGAACTATATTTAGGAGTGCAGACACATGCACTCCATATGGCTTATTTTAAGCTAATTTAGTAAATAGTCAATTATTATTTCAGTGCCAATTTATTTAATGATAGATTAACTATTGTATAATATAAATGATTATTTTCTAAGATTTTGTTTTGTTTACTTTCTTTTTTAATCAGTTATTAAATTTTTGTTAACATATTAATCACTTTTCCTGGACTTTGATTACACCCAGTCTCACAAATAAAATGAAAGTCATGTGCAGTTTTAATATTAAAAATATTTACATAGGAGTTGTATACCATCATTGAAAAATAATAAATAAAAAACAATTTTTTTTCTTTTGATCTCTGAAGCATTTATTTATAACATAATATTTTAGGGCGATGTTGTGGATGTGCTATAATGCATCTTAAAAGATAAAAAATAAATAAATAAAAAAAGGCATTAAAAAATTGTGTTATAGATACTTAGAATGC
This sequence comes from Maratus michaelseni, assembly GCA_963931845.1. NCBI lineage: Eukaryota > Metazoa > Arthropoda > Arachnida > Araneae > Salticidae > Maratus > Maratus michaelseni. The sequence continues at coordinate 54,080,517 of OZ007598.1, read as the reverse complement.
ATAGCTTTTTCCTAGTATGATTAAAACATTTTGGTAACTAATAATAAGGAAGATATATTTTGTATTAATATGTTGGTATTATGTTATTACTAAATAAGGGACTTTTCTTATTAAAAATTTAACCGACTTTTTAAATGTTTGAGTTCCAGAGACACAGAATTAGACAAACAAGTCTAGTTTATCACATTTAATATTGAAATATTTCACAATTAAGGTATTATGCTTAAATGGGAAAGCTTAATATTTTAATATTTAATTGCATTAATAATAATTCATTTGTCTGTATTAATAAAAGAAAGATGTATGTGTGCACACACACAATGGCTAGTGAAATCTATTGCATGTAGAGGTCTGCAAATTTGGTTCCAGATAGATGAATACAAGTCTTAATACAAGAGGCTCTCAGATTTTTGATTTTTTGTTATTTTATGTTGAATGGAAAAAATTGCATATTTTTCCTGATTTTTCAAGTTTACCTCTGAAACTCATAAAAGCAATCCAAAGTTTATCTTTCAGCCGAATATATTAAATTTTATCCTTATTTCAATAAAGTTTATTTAGAATTCATGCAGAATTTTTTTATTTTTTGTGAATTAAAAAAAAAAAAAAAAAAAACCTTCCACCAAAAATGAAAATTTTCGTTTTATGATTTGATTTCTATTTGGTACCCAAATCTTTTATTAATAAGCAATTAATAAAAATGGTTATTTAACAAGATTTGTAATATATTAGGAATTAAACTTTTCATTAATTTTTAAGCTTATTATATTTAATAAGATTATGCAAAATAAATAAATAAATAGTAAATGGATTGGAAGATAATTTCTTTTAATAGAAAACTTCTCAATACATGCAAAAAAAAAAAAAAAAATTCATCACTGATTTAGTATTATCTATTTTATGAGTTACATTACATACTTTTTTGGGGGGGGGTGGCAATGGAAAATTCAGGAATGTTATTCAGGAACTTTTAATTGATTATTTACTCTCATGAAATGAAGAATATGTGTCATTCAATGATTTAAATGTATATCTAAATAAACTTTCTTTGATTTGTACTGAACGTTTTTAGAAATTAAACAAAAGTTCTCTGCTTTGCAGTTCCTAGGACTCAGTATGAATGTGGAAATAATGAATTGAAATGTGATGAAAATCGCTGCATATCTGAAGCTCTGAGATGCAATGGATTTCCAGACTGTGAAGATGGAAGTGATGAATATCATTGTACATGTATGTCCTCATTTAAAATTATATTTTTGTTATCTTTATGAATTTTATTTATAGAACATTTTATTTCTTAGCATGAACTTTACATTTAAACCATAGATTTGTGGTTTACTTTCATCTATCTTTACAAGAAGAAAGTATTAGATTCATGAAAATTTTCGACTTCGGATTTCGACATATTTATAGGTTTTAGAAGGTTCTGAACACAATTTGACTGTTTTTAGAAAATGTCTGTGACTCTGTCTGTATGCGACAAAAATTTTGTGGGTGTTCTTTCTCAAGAACTAATGCACGGAATTTAATAAAACATTATTTTCAGTTAGTCCCTGATATAAATTGGTGCTGATTAGTTTTTGGTGAAAATTGCCCAACAGGTGGCTCTGCTATGCTACATTTTTTGCGATTTCTGCAATAGCCTTATCTCAAAAATGAATGCACTTATTTTCATCAAACTTCAGTTAGACTTTGACATAAATAGATGCTGATTATGTTTTGGTGTAGGTATTCCAACAGGTGGCACTGCTATGCTAATTTTTTCATGATTTTCTGATAGCTATATCTCAAAAACTAATGCACGAATTTGCATCAAACTTCAGATTCAGTTACACATTGACATAAGTTATTGATGATTATGTTTTGGTCTAAAACTCCCAACAGGTGGCGCTGCTATGCTGCATTTTTCAGGATTTACACGATTTTAGCAATAGTCATATATCAAGAACTAATGCTCGGAATTTAATAAAACTTTAGATTCATAGATTCAGTTAGACCTTGATGTAAATTGGTGCTGATTCGTTTTTAGTGTATGCGAAAGCTGTGTCAGATAGAAGGAAGTTTTGGGATTGGCACATCCGACAAGTTTAATGTTAAAAAGTCCTTCCGGCCTGTACTGGGAGGAAAAGGTAGCTTTCCTATATCTCCGTTTTAAAATTTTATCTAATGTTACTCAAAAACAGCAAGCTAAAATACAAAGAAACCGTTTACAAAAGATTCGTTAATACTGAATTTGAATAAGAAATTTGCCAAATTATTGAGCTATAGCCAAGTTGGCTTCATTTATGAAAACTTATTTTGGTCGCCAAATTTGGCGATGTTTTGCCAAATGTCACCAAGTTTGGCGAGTATTTGGCGATAACGGATATGAATATATAGTTTTATGCATATGATTGGGAAAATGATTACAACAATGAAAGAAAATAATTTGCGATAAATCGCTTTCACTAAAGCTCATAAATTAATCATTGGTTTTTTGTAATGTGCTGTCTTGTTTCAAAATGTCAGTCACCCTAGAATTTCAAACTGCTCTATCTCAGCCATTTTTTAAGATAGAGGTAAAACAAGAAATGCTCTGGAATCCTTGTATCAAGGCCTAACACTTAATTAAAAAATAAATTTGAATTTTTATCTTTTTTGTATATTTATTTTAGTTTTAAAATTTTCAGTAGCCGCCATCTTGAAACAAGATGGCCAACGAACTCGGTCGAGGCATTGGTGAGCTTAATACACACAATTAGTTTTATCAAAATTAATTTTTAAATAAGAGCGTTATTGTATGACATAGATCAGATATATATATAAATCAACATTTGAACGGCAGGGGGGTTTTGGGGTCTGGGGGTCATGATCGGTGAAAATATATCGAAATTTTCCGGTATTGCTTTCCTCCGAACGGCTGCAATAGGTAGCTTTATACTTTTTTGTATTGAAAGCTACTTAAACATTTTTCGTGCTATGTGTGTGTTTTTTGTTTGTTTATTTTGTTTTAATTCATTATAGCAGTTGTTTTATAAACGTCCCTAAAATGCTGCAGTCAGCATACAGATGTATCCACTTGAGTGCAGCAAAATCTCCTTTTAAATAAGAGACCTTTCGTTTAAGGAACAATAGTTTAGGTGTTTTTTATTATTTTCATTGTATAGGTGATAGTGAAGAATTAAGTTTATTTAGTAAACTTTGCTATAGAAAAGTATGTTTGCCAAACAAAATTTTCAAGGCAAAATTCTTGTAACTGTATCTTTTAAATAAATTGGTGCAAGTACTCACATTTTTATGCATTCTTTGAAATGTTTTAATAATATACAGTAGACTCCCTAAAATTTACACATCACTCCCGATGTAAACAATGGAATTTACAGTTAAGATGTATTTGTAAAATTCAAGTTTTTTTTAATTTTTATATCATTTTGTACATATTTTAATATGTAATTCTGGTTAATATGATTCAATTAGTGTTTTCTCATGAAGTATAAATTTATTTTTGAAAAAATTCAAGATAGTGCTGATATCAGTGGCGATTGCGATATTTTTATCAAATAATTTATATATTAATCAAGCTTTTTTGGTTATTAAGTACGGCTAAACATGAAATAAAACTTTGTTATTTTAATATTTTGATGTGAATTATTGGTGTACATTTATAAGGCGAGTTTTACTGAATAATTAAAGAAAAAAATTTATCATTATGCATTTTTAGTTATACAATATTAATTATTTGCTTGACGTTTTCTTTTACTATTTTAAATCTTTTTTTAAATTTTCTTAATTTTTATTATTTTACTTTATTGTCAGCATTCATTATAATTTAGATCTGACTGTGGTAAAGCTATTTTTATTTTAAAGTTATGTTTAAAGCAATTTTATTTCTAAAGTTATGTTTTGTTTCTCACCTTTAAGACATCTATACGATCCCGGGAGTCTTGTTAGGATTTTTAAAGTTCTTTAAAATTTTCTTTGAGCATATTGCCAAGCATATTTAATTTGCTTTGTGTAAGGTATGCTCTGTTAGTTAGTCCTGATAATTTGGGATTTAACTTTTTAGGATTCCTGGAGGGGGGTGCAGAGAGGGAGAGAACTTAATTGGTTTATGTTAGAAACAATTGTAAATTTTATTTTTATATTTAGTTATAAAATGGTAATTATGTTTTAAGGGGTCATTCCAGGTGAAGAAGTGTTTTGAAGGTAGGCCCACTAAAGCCTGTATGATCCTGATAATTAGTATATCATCATAATTTTAAATTTAGAAGCTTTATATATATTTTTTTTAAGTTTTGCATGTTTTAAAGTTCCTTTTAGTGGAGAGTTAATACGTTTAAATTTTTAAGGAAATGTTAATTTGAAATTGGTAATCTAGAAACCATTTTTTTTTAATATATAACATCTTTTTAAATAGAGGAGAAGATCGAGATATTAAAGTGTAAAGAATATCTTATGTGGAGAAGGGGGATGTCACGATGTAATCGCAACATTTTTAGCGCAATGGCGATGTGTACGATTGCACGTGTTCAATTTCCCATTAAATCTCTAAATTTATTAGTTTTAATATGTTTCTTTCAGTATTTAATTATCCCCGTATCAGCGTTTTTTAATTATCTTTAATTTAACGTATCCGTTGTCTGCCAACGCTGTTTCTTTCTCATTTTAACTTTCGTCAAACGCCGATATTTCGCATTTCAGTCGATGCATATCGCGGTAGTTTCGTGGGGAATTCGTCATCGGCTCACCGCTTCTCCCGTTCCTTCGATCCGGCAAAAGCGCTCCACATGCTTCGCCGAGAAACGCGTTGCGGTAGGTTCATCGCTCTTTGGCGCGCGCCAACAGTTGGCGTGTTTTCGGAGCTCGCTCCATTTCTGCGCATCGTTATTGGACGATCGCGGGTTTTATCGCCAAGGGCAACTGGCTCGGCACCTCGCGCTGATGTTAAAATCAGTTATGTTCAGGATGTGCTCAGTGTAGTTTGGGAGATCTTATCTTATTCAATTTCATCAGTCATGGAGGACACGATGTCACCGGAGTCCCTCACCTATGCAGAGTTTTATAGATGAATAAATCATCTCTTGTTTTTACCATCAAAAAGGCTTTTTGTCTCAGTTTTTCCTAAAATGAGTGTGCTGTATTATCAGTCATGTGTGCATCACATCGTTCCTGCTAGAAATGGGTGAGAGAATTCCTTTTACTTCTTTTAATTAATGTGTTAGTCCATCGCTAAAATAATAGCGAGCGTGAGACCTTGGGTTCATTTTAATATTTATATTTTGCGGTTTTTCACTTGTGATCACGTCACCACGTGTTAGCACGTGGTCGGCCTCTTCAACACAACGTGTCTATTATGTATCACTACATATGGTGCCTCAGATCCAGGTCGTAATTTTAGCGTGGACTATTTTTTTTTTCCCATATAAATTCAATTTGTTTAAAATTTAAAATCTAAAAAACTTAAACTCTCACCCTAAAAATTTTGTACAATCGTTAAAGTTATTTTTTTATGCTATAGAATGTAGTAATTAATCAGTTAAAATTTAAATTCATCAAAAAAAAAAAAAAAAAAAAAAAAAAAAAAAAAAAATGTCTTTTGGAATGTAAATTTTTCAAAAAAAAAAAAAAAAAATTTTTTTCATCATTTTTTCTGGCTGTAAATTTAATCAAGTCCTTTAATGTGTTTATCATTGCCAAATTATTTTTTCATGCAAAGCTCTCATATTCTTGTACTGATGCACTGACAGGGCGTAACTCGTGCCAATCTTTTTTTTTTTTTTTCTTTAAATTTCTTAATTTTTTTATATTTTTTTAATCAAAAGTTTAAAGTTTTTCAATCACCAACATGAATGTGCAAAATGGCATGATTAATCCGACGTGGCAGAAAGTCCCAGGTTTCACTTGTTTTGAAGCCATCTTAATGGACTTATCCAACACGGTGGAAGGAGATGTAAAATATCAAATCAAGAAACACAGCAGTGTAAGTAACCCGGCATTGCCAGAAATCGAAAAGCAGCTTCTAAATGTATTCAATTTTAGAACAGAGCCCTTAACATCTCTGTTCAAAGAGGTGCAAACAGATTTTGCCCGCCTAGTGCATGAAAGAGACAATCTTCAAAATCTTAATACAAAATTATTACAGCGAATGCCAGGGTTCATACGGTGCTTGAAAGTGCTTGAAAGTCCTTGAATTTTTAAGAGAGAAAAAAGGTCCTTGAAAGTGCTTGAATTTGTTTATATTTTAATGAAGGTGCTTAATTTTCATTATTTTTTTTTATAGGTGCTTAATTTTTCTTATTCAGATATTCAAAATAAAATATAATTGCAAGCTTTAAAAAAAAAAAAAGGCGAAAATATTTGTTTTGAGATCGTTTTCTTTTCAGGGGTTCAGAGTACGAGCATTTGTCGCTTCTTCCTTCCCTCTATAAGATTAAGTTAAAAATGAAAAGAAGGGTAACTTGTTGCTACTACCGACAGCAAGATCGGAAATTTTGTTCTTATCTTTCTTCCTTTGTACGTTCTGTTTCTTCAATATTGCTACACCTATTGCAACGCTAAAACTCGGTCAGTTGACGCATGCACACATGCATGTACGCTGGTTTTCACAACAAGTAGTTTTCATCTGTAGTGCATTCTGTAGATCTGTAGTAGTAATTATTCGTTGAGATCGATGCTATAACAATGCCTAGAACGTGCAATTTCAGTGACTTGTGGCTAGAATGAGAAGAATACAAGTGTTGGTTAGAAGCAGTACCTAATAGTGCATACCAGTTCTGATGCAAGTTATGCTGTGTTACCCGGCAATTGGAGAATATGGGAGAATCTGCATTAACAAGTCGTATGAGAGGGAAGTGTTTTCCATAACAATAAATATATAATTCTGATACCTATTGTAAAATGTGAGGAAGATTGGAGGCGATGTGATAGCAATGTTATTCACGTGTCGTGAATCATGGGTACCAGCAAATGGGAGCAAGAAAAGGTTGTCGCCCTTATTGTAATTCTAATTGTTTTAATTAGATAATTTAAATTATTTGGATTTACTTTAATTTTAGTTTTAAGATAAATAATGAAATTCTTTTTTGTTACGCGACTTTGTTTTGATTAATCAAATACTTATTTGTTGATAACGCAATGATTGAACTCCCACCAAAAAGAAAGAAAATTTGTCCCATTCCTAAATTTAGTTCTGACAATATTCGCATAGTGAATTGATTTATTAATTAGTATTGTTTTTATTGCATACTAGTTGACCTGCCCAGCGTTGCCCGGGCCCCAATCAAATTTGTATGATTTTATATTTTAAAACAAAAATCTTTCAAAACGAATCGGGACCTCTACTGACTTTGGCTGCTTATTTCTGTGTGTTCTGCCCGATGTTGCCGGGGCCCCGATCAAATTTTTATTTTTATACGAAAATATTTCAAAACAAACCTGTGATCGGAACACTACTTTCGCCAGCTTATAGCAGTGCCAACTGTTGGGCGATTTTCACCAAAAACTAATCAGCACCAATTTGTATCAGGAACTAACTGAATATAAAGTTTTATTAAATTTAGGTCATTAGTTCTTGAGATAGAATGCCCACAAAATTTTTGTTACATACAGATAGACAGAGTCACAGACTCACAGACAGACACTTTCTAAAAACAGTCAAATCATGTTCAGGACGTTCTAAAACATATAAATTCGTCGAAAACCGGTAGTCAAAAATTTTCATGAATCCAATACTTTCTTCTTGTAAAGATAGAAGAAAGTAAATTACTTAGTAATAGTGTGAGTTTTCTATTATGATGCATAGCGACATTGAATAATTTTAATTTTCTATGAGCTCAACACAAAAAGTTACTGGCTATTTCAAAGATGCAAAAATCTGTTTTTGACTGTGGAAAAGTACTTATTTTATTGCAACAGCCCTCTCAGGAGTTAGAAGCTTCTGCAGCTTCAACCTCAGAAATGTCTATTCCTTCAACCTCACAAGCGTCTGTGCTATCATCATCACAAGCTCCTGCCTTATTATCTAAACCTAAATCTATAAGTGATTTTATGGTTGGCAAAGAAGTTTTAACAGCTGAAGTTTTGTGGGCATTAAAATGTGTGACTTCAAATTACTCCTACAATTCTTGCTCAGAAGTAGGCGATGTACTGAAAATTATGTTAACAGATAGCAATATAGCTAAACAATTTACATTATCACCAGCGAAATGTACTTATGTTGTTGTTTTGGCATTGCACCACATTTTAATCTCTTAATCAAATTAGTGGACAAAGGTCATTTTACTGTATTATTTGATGAAATGCTGAATAAATCAACACAGTCCAAGCAAATGGATTTATTAGTCCGATTTTGGCATCCAAGCTTAAACCAGGTATGTACTAGGTACATAAATTCAGTTTTTTTAGGTCATTCAACAGCAAATGACTTGCTTAATGGCATAAAAACTGCACTTTGTAATTTTAATTTGGGAAATATTGTGCAGTTATCCATGGATGGACCAGCTGTAAACTGGAAAGTATATGAAACTCTACAAAAAAAGTATGATCATGGTATACTAAATATAGTTACGTGCGGCTTGCATGGGTTACATAATGCATTTAAAGCTAGTGGAGCTTCTTCAAATTGGCAAATGGATGTATTTTTGATTAATTTGCATAAGCTATTCAAGTACTCTCCAGCAAGGCTTCAATATTATTATGAAGTATCATCAACTGGCAAGACTGCCTTGAAGTTCTGCAGACATAGATGGCTTGACGACAGCCTACCAGCTAAAAAAAGAGCCATTGAAATCTTGGAAGATTTAAAGTCTCTGTCATCTCTTGTGTCGAAAAAAAAAAAAAATCCCAATCCTAACAATCGCACATATGACTCCATAAAATCTTTTTTAAAAGATGAATTGTTAATTGTTAAGTTGCATTTTCTCTCATCAGTTGCATCTTTGGTGCCGCCTTTCATGATGAAATATCAAAATAAAAAACCTGTGCTGCCATTTTTTGCCGCTGATTTAACAAAGTTAATTCAGTCATGCTTACTGAATTACAAAATTCTTAAGGATGGTGAAATAAAAAATGTAATAGTTTTGAAATTTTCTCAGTTTGAATTCAAAACTGATATGTTGAATTTCATTGCTAAAATAGAAACTGGATTCACTGCGGAAAAATTGCTCAAAAATCTTAACAGAACAGAAATCTTTGAAAGAAAGTGACATTATTGCTCTGAAGAGAGAAATAAAGGACTTCATTTGTACAATGATGAAAAAAATCATCGAAAAAAGCCCAATAAATTATAGTATTGTATGCAATTCATCTTGTTTGAATCCTGGTAAAATTGCATGGAACAAAGAAAACTGCATTTCATTAATGATATCCATCATAAGTGCCTTCCAAGAAAATGGTTGGATCGCAGAAGATGACTGTGAAACCACTCTTCTGGATTATCAAGATTTCCTTGAAACAACAAACTTATCAGTTTTCATGAGCTTTAATGAATCGACAGATAGATTAGATGATTTTCTTATGAAAATATGTTTGTTAAAGGACACGTTAAAGCCTTCCATGTGACCAAACTTGTGTTGCTTTTGTCCCATGGACAAGCTTCTGTCAAGAGAGGATTCTCTATTAACAAAAATATGGAAGTGGAAAACCTAAAAGAACATTCTTATATTTCTTTAAGAATTATAAAAGATCATATAGAGTATTGTGGTGGCGTGCTTAAAGTACCTATAACAAAAGAGCTACTTTCGTCTGCATCCAGTGGTAGACAAAGGTACATGATGTACCTGAAAGATCAGCAAAAAGAGAAGGAAAAATGTCTCACTGAGAACAAGAAAAGAAAGCTTGAAGATGATTTAGATAACTTAAAGAAAAACAAAAAATGTCTGGAAGTTGATATCAAAGAACTTCTGGATTCAGCAGACTAGTTGTCTTTGAAGGCAGAGTCTACAAAGAAAATGACTTTCTGCATACAGTCAAATAGCCTGAGAAAAACCGTAAAAGAAAAACAGGCTGAAGTTAAAATTTTAGATAAAAAAATAGAAGAGGCAGTTAAAAAGCTTAAAGGTTGAAAAAAGTCTTGTATTTAAAATGCAGTAAATTATTCATGCTGAAACATGCAAATTTTTCGTTGTGTGTGTGTGTTTTAATATACCTTTTTGTAAAATGATTTAGTGGACGTTTTCAAATTAAGATAAAGTATGAAAAATTATTTTTTTTTTATTTTATTTAAAATTGTGTGTATCATAGCAGTGCAGAATTATCAAGTGTCTACTTTTGTCTAGTGTTAGCACTGATAACTTTCAAAGTATACTACAAAAGTATTTTCGATATTTTTCGGAGACTTTCTCATAACATTTCACATTTAAGACTTCGCTACTATATGTTATGTATGGCATTCACCTGAAAACATATGAAAATGAAATTTTTTTCCCTTTGCATTATACAGACAGCATTTTATAACATTAAAATTTTCATTTCTGAAAAGGTGCTTGAATTTTGGGTAAGGTGCTTGAATTTTATCATGTAAAGAGAGTATGAACCCTGGAATGCAAATGAACAAGAAGATTCAAGTCTCTCATGTTACTACCCAGGTTGAGGACCTGCAGCAAAATGTGCCGTCTTCTACTGATGCATCAACACAGACGTGCAACACCCCAGCTTGTGCTCCTATAGTGCTGGATCCCTGTGTTCATAGGTGTGAACATGACACCTCCATATTAAATTCCACCTTAAAATCCCCTGCAGTAAAGTCTCTTCAGGCTCACAATTCTACATTAAATTCTTCTAGTAATTCTAATTCTTCGTTTAACAAATCCTCCAAGCCATCTAAAATCATCATTTATGCCATTGACGAGAAATATAGTATCCCTGATATCATCCAAGCAATATCGGATACTGCTGGCTTTACCCCTTCATGTAATTTCATAAAGAAAAATAAATCAAGAAAATCAAACAACTACAATTACATCTTTCAAGTGCCAGCAAACATCGCCACACTACTTGTGAACTGCAAGACTTTGAAAATTGATGAACAGAACGTTTTCGGTTTATCCGTATTATCCGGTGCTATAATTGCCAATCTTTCAACCACGTTGCAAGTTCTTGCAAAAAGTCACGTGCATGTCCCTGGTGTGCTGAAGCACATGAACCAGGCCACTGCACAAAACCTCCGAAGTGCAAAAACTGTATAGTAAATAATCAGTTCTACAAACGGAACTTTAATGTTGACCATCCGGCATTTTCGCCCACATGTGAGTCTTTTAAATTATTTGTTTCAAAAGTTAGGCTTAGGTTAAGCTCAAGCCTTATAAAATAGTTAAACCCAATCCTTTTGTGTCTGCTCCACATTCAACAGTTTTTTTTTTTCTACATGGTGTGACCAAGTCTTTCCCGTTTGTGAAATATGTGTATGTGCTAGAGAGAGTGCATAGTACCCAATGGAGTGGTACTGCTATGAATCTTTCATGACATTTTGTAAACTCTCCTCTGGCATGTACCGCTGCTCATCCCTGCTTTTCCTTAATTTATTCACAATTTTAAAAGTTCGTACCTGAACCAGTAACGTGTGCTCCAGCTAGTGTTTCATCTTAACTGCAATTTCTCTGTCTTTTTCGTGAACTGTTTTCATCTACAAGTACTCACCTTTGCCTTGAACTCTGCAAGATTAAGTCCTAACATAAATAACATTCCTGAACTGTTCTCTTAAAGAACTCCTTTTGCAGCATCTTAATTTGTAATTATCGTAAATATTTAACATATGCAATATTTATTTGCATACTATCACAATTTTCCTTTTCCCTGTTGATGTGGCTCCAGCATAATCATCTGTAAAGTTTATTTATCTCAAGGTATTTTTTTATTTTAAATTAACAATTTTTACCAATTATTTAAATTATTTGTATCTATTTTTGTGTAATTCATTGGTCATTTTTTTAACTTATATAATTTTCTCATGCAAAATTTTTTTATATAACAAACAGGTTGAGATATACAGTTTGTATATTTCGTGCAAATCTTTACTTATTCAACTATATTTTTTATATCTTCGATTGGCACCTGTCTTTTTGACAGATTTTTTTTTTTTGTATTTTCTTACTGTTCTTATAATTGTATTTTGTGTATTTCCCTAGCCCTTATTTAAATCACTCATGAGTTGCAACTCCCCCTTTTATAATTTTTGCTAGCCCTTTATTAATTGTTTTTTCAACTTTTGTGTATATTTATGTGTTTAGTTCAAGCGCTTGACATTATTTTCTTTGCACTTATATGTTTGTTCCATGGTACCTAATGAACAATCATACCTTTGCTAAGTATAAATTTCAAAGCAATCAATGTGTACACATAGTCAAATTTTTGAAATATTGAAAAGCTAATTATGCATTTATGTTTTTCGTAAGGCCTTACATTTTTCATTTACAACAACTATCCCAAAAGGATATGTTCATATACCTAAGTATGTATATATAGGTTTGCAGAACTACAAAAAAAAAAAAAGAAATGATGGTAAATTTTAGGTTATGGTGTATAAACAATGTGTTCTCTTACAGCATTTTACCAATAATTTTCTACTTGATGCATTTAATTTTTACTTCAACCTGCTCTTATTGCAATTTTACATATATATTTTTTCCTCATTTTCATAACATCCTTTTCAAGGTATTAATATTTATTCAATGGTTTTGTCTCATAATTTTGAGTCAAATAATTTTTTTTTTTGCACATTTTTAATCGTGTAATGTTATACAATGGTGTCTCATGCATTCGTACTTTTCCATTCAATGTTCATGATATGGAGTTGTTTTCAATTCACTGTGTGCTTAGGCTTTATAAAGTATGTATGAATACTGTGTTTACTTACAGGTTACAAGTTGTACTTTTAATAATTCATTTCAGTAACTATTCAATTAAATTTGTTAGGATAATTTTATAAGTTTGTACTTCTGTACATGTGTGTTCCATTTTAATTATTCTTATAGTTGGAACGTTGTTTCATTTGCTAATCATTAGCATTATGTTCTACTTCCTTTCACTCATTCATTTAAGTATTGCAATCCAAAGTGTTTTGCACTTAACTCTTGGTTTTCAACTTTTGATAATTGGAAAGTTTAAATTTTTTCATCACTGTCAAAACAATGGCAGTTGGTCTCTTCACATTCAAAAATTATTTACTAGTGCACATAATGTATTTTTCTTGTGACATTTTTATCAATTAATGTGTTAATCTATTTCTTATTTTAAAAAAAAAAAATTAGTGTTACTCACAACGAATTTACATTTAACTAATTGTGTCATGCTTTTGAAATATTTTAGATTGTTAAATTGTTAAAAGAATTTTTTTTTACCAATGGTGAAGTATAATTGTTAATCTTAATAAGTCAAATTAATTATGAAATTGTGTTTGTCTCACAGAAGGTAATTTGTAATATGCATCACTGAATTTATGTAATAATATGCTGTTTTTTTTTTATGTGTATATTACTGTATTTATTTCATTTACAACAGAAATTTACTGTGTCATTTATACGACTTATTGTATAGTCGTCTTTGTCAATCCCGTGTATTCTCTGGTGACTCGTTTTACTCCCACATTCAGCAATTTTGGAATTTCATTCATAGTCAAAATTCGTATTTGTTGCTAAATTCGCTTCGTATTCCTCTTTTTAAAATTTTGCAAAATCTTTCCTTCACATTCAAAATTTTTCCTTTTTCCAAATTTTTCTCGCCCATGTAAAATGGTCGCTTCCCAGTCAAATTTTTCATTCCCAGTCTAAATTTTACAAATTTTTCATTTGCGGGGGAATATGTCACGATGTAATTGCAACATTTTTAGCGCAATTGCGATGTGTACGATTGCACGTGTTCAATTTCCCATTAAATCTCTAAATTTATTAATTTTAATATGTTTCTTTCAGTATTTAATTATCCCCGTATCAGCGTTTTTTAATTATCTTTAATTTAACGTATCCGTTGTCTGCCAACGCTGTTTCTTTCTCATTTTAACTTTCGTCAAACGCCGATATTTCGCATTTCAGTCGATGCATATCGCGGCAGTTTCGTGGGGAATTCGTCATCAACTCACCGCTTCTCCCGTTCCTTCGATCCGGCAAAAGCGCTCCACATGCTTCGCCGAGGAACGCGTTGCGGTAGGTTCATCGCTCTTTGGCACGCGCCAACAGTTGGCGTGTTTTCGGAGCTCGCTCCGTTTCTGCGCATCACTATTGGACGATTGCGTGTTTTAGCGCCAAGGGCAACTGGCTCGGCACCTCGCGCTGATGTTAAAATCAGTTATGTTCAGGATGTGCTCAGTGTAGTTTGGGAGATCTTCTCTTATTCAATTTCATCAGTCATGGAGGACACGATGTCACCGGAGTCCCTCACCTATGCAGAGTTTTATAGATGAATAAATCATCTCTTGTTTTTACCATCAAAAAGGCTTTTTGTCTCAGTTTTTCCTAAAATGAGTGTGCTGTATTATCAGTCATGTGTGCATCACATCGTTCCTGCTAGAAATGGGTGAGAGAATTCCTTTTACTTCTTTTAATTAATGTGTTAGTCCATCGCTAAAATAATAGCGAGCGTGAGACCTTGGGTTCATTTTAATATTTATATTTTGCGGTTTTTCACTTGTGATCACGTCACCACGTGTTAGCACGTGGTCGGCCTCTTCAACACAACGTGTCTGAAATGTATCACTACAGGGGATCTGTGATTTAACTTGTGTAATTTGTGTAAAATTTATTTAAATTTTTTTTTTTTAGTGTTAGGTAAATTTTTAAGGTTTAAGGAAAAGTCTTAATAAAAGTTGTGGATAATGTTGTTGATGGAGTGCGACTTGAGATTTTCGAATTCCGGTTCTTAATGGTTTTGAAGGAGGACAACTGTTGAGAGATCTGGATAGCTGCAGGCGGCTATTTGATATTTTTAGGATCTTTTTAGTCCAGTTCTGTATGCTATGATCTAGTTGGTTTTTTTAAGAACTTGGAATGGAAATAAACTTGGTCGATCTGTCTTTTCAAGAAGTTATTTTGAAAGTTGTTTTAAAGGTAGTGCCATTAACATCGCTTCATAGGGGAAAAAAAAGGTCTTTTCATTTTTAAGATAGTCAAGCATTGAGATTTTTAAAGTTTTATAATAAATTAATAGACATATAATTTTATTTGGCCCTTTTAAAAGATTAAATTTTTGCAAATCTTTTGCATTTTTTTTTTCAACTTTTTGCTTTCTCCTCTCGGCATGCAATTTAATTTCCGTCAGGGTGTGGAGATGGTGCCCTTCGACATTCCTCTTCGGGGAGTTCGATCAGCCCTCGGTTCCGTCTCGGGAGGGTGACCCTTGACCGGTAAATGGCAGAGAACTCTTTCGGGAGGGGGTGGAGTTGTTGGGGGGTTACTGCCACATCAGGGCCTTAATGCGGGCATATTTTTTTTAATTTTGTGAGTCCAGCTTTTTGTACTGGGAATGCCACTAGGATCCGTGTGTCGTGCAGGAGTATAGTAAAATAAAAGCAGAATGTATGTGGAGAAGTTGGTAAATTTTATTTAGCTGTTTGATAGTTAACTGTTGTAGTTAAATGGTTTTTGGCATTTTTGCCTGGATGGGCCGTTCATTCGGCCAGGCGGGGATGTTGACTTCCATTTGATATTTAATGTAAAGTAAATTTGTTTAGTTAACTTCATGGGATAATTGAATCTGGTGTAAAGTTTTTCTCTGCTTGACATTATTAAGATCTTCATTGAACGTTTTGGGATGTTTTAAAAGTTTTAGAAGTATACTAAGTATTCATGGTATCTGCTGCAATTGAGGAAATTCTTGAACATGATGCTGAATTTCTCTTGGATGGTGAAACTTAGGGTTTCATTTTAATCGGTCTATGTAATATTGTCTATGTATACAGCCTATATCTACGTTGCCTTCATGTGAGAAAATGGTTTGGAATCTTTAGGCCTAAAGTAATGATTGAGAAAATGCGTGCTTAGGCATTGGTGCTGAAAGGGAATATTGGAATTCTTGAATTTCAATATGGTGAAAGTTGAAAGAATGTTATGTACATCTTCAATAAATGTTTTTAGTTTTGATCTCTATTTAGAGATATTAGTTTTAGTTCTGTGTTGTCCTGTGTGTCAGGATCCTTAGAGGTAGGTGTGGAAATAGACAATCATGGATTTGAATTGAGAGAGAGCAGTTATGGTTTTAAATGGAACTCTTGATTCAGGCCGGCATGAATTGAGGTGTTTATATCCTTTTACTTTACCGTGGGTTGCAGAAGTAGATATCATGTCAATGAGACTTAGTGTTGATGATGTATTGTTATGACATTGCCTGGAGAAATTGCCTGAAAACATTGTCTGGATAATAAAAGTTTTTTTTGTAGTTTGAGATTTATAAGTGTTAATAAGTGTTAGGAAATTAAGTGTTAAATTAAGTGTTAGGAATTTGAAATAATAAATTCTTTTTAGGCGTATATGGAAATTTAAATGAATTTGAGATACATATGGGAAAAATGTAATAATTTTTGAATATATATATATGGAAATTTTGTTCAACTTTTAAAAATAAGGGTTTTTATTCTCGGTGTTAGGTGGGTTTTATTCATCAAATCTTCACATTTTTATGTTTAACGAGATCATATGTAATTTTCATAAAGGTGTGTTAGATGAAATGAAGTTATTTTTATATTGTATTTTTTAGGTATGTGTTAAGATATCAGTGTGTATATATAATTGAATTATTTTAGTATATACACATTTTTTTTTTTTTTTTTTTTTTGAAGAGATTAGAGGGATGGACTGAACAATGGACTGGAATAAATTTTTAAATATATAAAGGTTTTTAAATATATGTATTGTATGTTATTTAAGTGTTTATTGTATGTGAATTAAATGTTGTTGTTTTTTGTGATATATATTGGCAGTCTGGAACTTTTTTTTGTGTGTGTGTGTGGGGGGGGAGGGGGTTCTTTTGGTGCAGTTTGTTTTGTTGTTGTGAGTGTTATTCTGGTTAATGGGGCTATATCCTGGTTTTCTTTTAATTGTTTTTGGTTTACAGATGAGTATGGGTTATCAATGTAGAAGTGATGAGACGGGGGGGGGGGGGGGGGGGCGCACATGTTAGGAAAATTAAGACAACATGTCTAGGAAATAGAGTCCCTCATTTCTAAACAACTGGTCTCATCATTCTACATATATTCTTTAATAAACTAGTAATTTAATATTCATTTAAAGTTTAAAAGTATCTTAAGTTATAACATTTTTTAAGCATATTTAAATCATATTTTTGTTCTTTTTTATGTTAAATTAAACAATATTTTATTCAAAGAATCTCATAAAATATATCTTTAATTTAGTAATCAAGCCTTGTTTTATGTTTAAAGTTTGTCAAATCAAATATTATTTTTATTCAGACTTTCATAAAAATACATATTAATATTAAAAGATAAACTTACTTATTAAATGAATCTGGCCGTATTATAACTGTCTTTAAAGGAAATATATATTTAATCTTTATTTTAATACAATCCATAGTTTCCCGTTTTTCTGTTTACCATACGTGGCTTCATAACTCGCGGTAATCTTTCCTCGATTAGATTATTCGATATGCTTATTCGTTTTCGATCTCCGTCATCGTAGTTGGCTTAGATGCCAAGTGATGGCGTTGTTGTGACGTTGTCACGGTACGTGTCAGGAGGATAACCCTGGAGCGATAGATTTGCATAAAGCAATGTCGTTGACGTTCTAGAACCTTTTAGAAGATCGTCGTGAGCATGCGTGCCGGAGTGATCCGAGGGAGTAATGAGATATATATAGTTACGTTTGCCGGTGAAAGATATTCGAGGATATTTTCAGTATTGTTTTAGTGTCATATTGTGGTGTTCTGTGATTGTGATAGTTTTAGAGTTAGTGCGTTCGTTCCAGCATCCAAAGATCTCATTTTCGTTATTCGTATATTTTATCTCAGCAAGAATTAATAATGTTTTAGTCTAAGTCAAGAACATATTTGGCAGTTGTTTTAACGAAAGAGGTTGTAAAAGTTTTACTGATGATGGTGGATATCTAGTGGAATATGGAAGTAAACTAGGGCATTTTTCAGAAGTCTTTGACTGCATTTGACTTTACAAAATTCCAAGTAGTGAAGTCGTGATTTATAGTTTGAAATGTATTTGGTCTTCTTTTAAGAGTGAACTTGTGAATCTTTGTGCTTTAGTGAGTGGCTTCCGTATTTTTGAATTGGCTTTATTGGATGTTATCCAAAGTTCCAGATTAGCTAAAACTGATGTTAATCTGATATATTCTTTTTTTATCACGTCATGATGTCAACGAAATAAATTGAGCTGCTAAGTTATTGTTAAGTATATATGTTAATGTGATATTGTTTTAAGTTTGAAGTAAGTTTAATTGTTTTTGTACTTGTTTGATTAAATGTTAAAATAAATATCCTTGGTTTAAATATGCTTATTTTTATTCTACAAACCACTACATATGTTTTAGCTTAATTGACTCTCATCTTTATTTTATTTATTTGGGTTACAAAAGTCAGCTTTAACGTTTTCACTAAAAGTGTGATAACTCTGCTATATTTCTTAAACCCCATAACTATTATTTTGATAATAGTTAACAATTACGACCGTAAATGGCACCACCATGATATTAAAAGAGAAAAAGCATTGAAAAAATGTTACTATGCATAGTAACGCACAACAGATCCATTTCAACTGACGTCATAAACACTTAACCACCAGCCGGGAGGTATAATCAAGAAAAATATTGTAAATAAATAAATATTTAAGATTCTTTTTTTAGATTCCAGTGGCAACATTCTTTCTTTTGTTTTTTTGGGGGCGCTAGAGTTTGGCGAAAGTTTTTTTTAATGGAAAGTTGTCAACGGTATAATGGAGTAGTACTGAAAATAGTTTTCAGTAAGACGTTTCCAATATGACGTAATTTTCACCAAAGTTTTCTTCCTATTATTAAATGTAAAAATATAGTTTTTAATTGAAGGGAAATATTATTTGCGCTGTTTTAAAATTTTCAACAGTAGGTAAAAGATTTTGTCGAAATAAGTGAATTCCTCGTGTAAATATATTTTTAAATTGAAACTGTTTGGAAATATTGTTATTTGAGCATTTTAAATATTGCATATGTTTCCCCATTTAATGCTTTGAACGCATAATAATTTAATTATTATTTTCAAGTTTTATTTCTCTTTTTAATATTTACGTACAATTACATTTTTTATGACGTAATTTCCTCCATTTACTGCTTTTAACACATGATCATTTAATTATTATTTTAAAGTTTTTTGTTTTTAATAGTCACGTTTAAATACATTTTTTAATTGAATGGGAATATTATTATGTGTGTTTTACGAATTGGCAACAATTTAAATAACATTCTTTTTCTAAATATGAAATAAATCTCAATTAAAATGGTGAAATTTTGAATAAAATATTGAAAAAAAACCTCAAAAAATTAGTCAAATAAAAAAAATAATTGCACTCTGCACACCGCAAGTTTATCAAATATGAAAATATTAAATTCCTACACTTAGTTTTTGTTCCCATAAACTTTTTTAAGGAAACTATTTTGACCGAATTTAATATTAAATATCTCTTAAAATAATTCTTCAATTTAAAAACTGTCTGCTTCAGCATTGGATACGCCGATAACTCAGTTATTATTTATCACTACAAAAGAAAAAAACACACTATCTCAATAAAATACTCACTAGTGGACTGTAACTCATTTAATTTCTCACAACACTAAATAAAATGGTCGAGAGCCGAGATTTACACAACTTCTCTGATCGGCATCTCAAACCCAACTCACAATCACAAGTTGTTGTTTTTTTAAACATTTTACATAAGACGGCGCTTTTAGCGGCAACAAGCATGTTTATCAAACATTTTTCTATAAAACTACCAATTTTCATATTTTTATATGTAATAGATTTCTGAATATTAGTCCAGAAAGACCTCATGGCCCAAAAACTTCATTGATAGCTGCAGCGGTGGTTACTTTTTTTTAATATAAAGAGATATCTCTTTGGAACTTTTTTGATTGTCAAATGTTCCTTTTTATCCAGGAATGAAACTGTAAATCTTTTGAGAGGTCTGCTGATTTTAGGGTACTAAATGAAAGTCAGTCCTAGTCTTTCTGAATATACTGAATAAAAATAATTCTATTAATTTTGTACCCCATTTCTTTCTCCTAACTACAGTAGTGGCCATTAAAAATGCATCACTTACATTTTTTATGAATACTGCATTTTAAATTTAAATTGGGCAAATAATACTGTTGAGAAGATGGTGATTTTGATTGGTTTGTAATAGAAACATATGATTGCATCATCATCGTTTAAACATCTAAGCAAAATCTAGGGTGATGTGTTTTCATTGATCACTACTGCATATCTTTTTCAGTAGCGCTTACCAGTAATGAGGATGATTTTATAAGAGAGTTTCAAATTAAATTTTATTCTCAAAACCTCGAAAAATCAATTTAGGCCAATTTTACTTATCTGTTCAAATTATTGGATATGTAAATTATGTATCTTGTATACATAAAAAAAAAAAAAAAAATTGATTTTTGATTTTATTAAGTTTATGCATGAAATGATGCATTTTTTAAACTAATCAATAATGTAAGGCTTTAAGTCTCAAGGTTGATTTTTCTTGTTAACAGCTCCTGCCTTCCAAAATGATTGCAAACCTGATGAGCTACAATGTGGTAATGGTCAGTGCATTCCTGCTTCTCTAAGATGTAATAAAATTACAGATTGTGATGATGGCTCTGATGAACATCATTGTTCTAGTAAGATTATTATTTTAAATATAATTTTAAAGAAAAAAAGTGTAACTTTTAAAACAAAGTTGCTATTTTTTTTTTTTTGTTGTTGTGAAAAAAGCAGCAAAAGTGGCAAACAGAACTTTAAATCATTTTATTAAAAATACATGTTAAAACTTTATTAAAAACATGTTAAAAAACTTCTCAAGCCTTATATACACATCAGTACTAAGTTCAACTGCACTATCTCAAAAACATGCAAATTAAACTTCATGTGCATGAACAATTGATATTGATTACAAATTATTAAGATTTTAATTGCTTCTCATCACCTCAAGACCTGTAAAATTTTATCAGTAAAATATTTTTAAAGCTTAATTCATAATTAAAAAATAGACGAAACACTGCAAACTTCTAAGTTTTAGAACATTATAAATATTGTTACAAGTCATTTTTGGTTTGTATAGTTCACAAGACTGGTCAAAAGTGCTTGCATGTGCACCTCTTATCCCTATCTTAGACAAGTGTTATGTTTAGCTTAATCAATTAAATGACGCATTTTTAATTTTGGAAGACCTATTATTTAATTCTGCTGCATTTTATTTGCATTTATTAATAACATGTATTAAAAACCATATATCTTAGTACATATTTCTAAACTTATACATTTTTAATTATATTATGTGCTTAAATATGCCACAAGAATTGTAAGGTTTTCAAATTAGACAAGTATTGATTACAGTACAGCACCTGATGACTATGAAAAGAAACTTGCTTTTTATTAAGGTTTCGTTCATCTCACGAAACCCTATTACTTCCGATCCGTTGTCTGTCCGTCACAAAGCTGTTCTCAGAAACTATACAACTTACAAGCATGAAAATTTGTATACTTATCGCTGAATACCTACTATGAAGCTCAAAATATAAAAATTTGAAAAAATTGTATTATTTTAATAAATATAGATAAAAAACCAAAATTCTAACAGCCTTTTCCTATTAAATTTAAACATTTTTCGTTATAGCAGTTGCCAGCAATTAAAAATCCACAGTAAAATTCTTTCTACAATAATTAATTTTCTATTGAAAGATTTCCACATGAAAAATGAAAATGAAATAAAAAGTTTCACCAATTGAAAAAAAAATTAATATGACGTCATATTGGTAATAAAACGGAAATTTTCAAAGATTTCTCAATAATACAAGGAGTATGAGTATGTGTATGTACAGAAAGCAGATTAATATCACGTCATTAGAGAATTTAAAAGAACATTCATCTGACATCATATTGGAAGTTTAACGGATTTTTCAAATGTTTGAGAATAATACAAAGCGAGTATCAATATGAATAATAGAGAATAGTAAATATTATATATGAGTTTGAGGAACGTATTGAATCATGATAAAAACCAGATTATGGAAATATTTACATATTTTAACTTTTTGAAAGTGTACAACATGTTTAATTTTGAATTTTTTTTTTTTTTTTTTAAATATCGCATTTAGTCCACATGAAAGATATTATTATGACAGAGTAAAAAAAAGGGCTTAGCCCTCTATGGGGTCTGCTCAGATATTAAAAAAAAAGGGAGTTTGTTATAAAGAGAGTTACATATGTTTTTAATTATCAGGGGTGAAACGTTTCTTTAATTAATGCATTTATTTTTCTTTTAATGTTACGTGAACGACGTCACGGGTAACAGCTAGTAAAATATAAAATAACTAATCTTCCATAATCTGTGGGCAAGATTAGCTCCAAACATGGGCGTTTGCTAGCAACAATATAGTTTAAAATCATTGTAGATACTTTTAAAGAAGTGTCACAAAAAATCTCACTTTCTAAAATACGCAATTTGGCAGTAGGACCTGGATTACAGAGGATTACGCAATATGTTTAAATATTTGGTTTTATATAAACTATTTTCTTGTAAATATCGCATTTAATCCACATGACGGATATTATTACGACAGAGTATAATACGCTGCTGGACTGCTTCGCCCGCTACTGGACTGGTTTAGATATTCTATAAAATGAAAAAATAGACCGGTAAATTTTTACTTTATAAAAACATGACTTTTTTCTTTGTTTCTAAATGAAATTATTTGGATTTATTAAAGAAAGGATAAAGTGTTTTGAAAGGAATATTAAATGAAACCCTTTGTGTGATCTTCGATCACATTTACCCACTTGTTTTCATTGCTTTATAGTTACTTTTGTATAAAGTGTCAGTCTGAAATATGTTGTGAAAATTGTTTTTTATTGAAATAGACATGTTAGTTAAAATGCAAATCTATTAAAATGAAAATTGCTCTTTATTTTCATTACTTTGCTATTAATTTTGTATAAATGATTATGCATTCTACTTAATAATTTTTCATTCCCTTTCTTTCTTTTTGTGTGTGTGTGTGTGGGGGGGGGGGGTTCGCTTGTAGTGCATTTTGTCTTGAATATTAAAATTTGATTTCTTAAATCTGATTTATTTCATTTTAGATAAATGTCCATCTGGACGTTCCTGTCATTCTGTTTTTAAATGTTACAATGAAACACAACATTGTGATGGGAGGAGAGATTGCATTGACTTCAGCGATGAAATAGACTGTGGATTTTGTCCTGAAAATACAATTAGATGTGGTCCTAATTCTACTCAATGTTATAATCCCATCACTCAGAAATGTGATAAGTAGGTTTGATTTTATTTATTTATTTTTTCCATCCCAGTGTGGAGGATGATTATACTTTTATATCTTCTTTATCTGTTCCATTTAAATTAACTTCTTTATCTGTTACATTTAAATACACAAGCAGGGAAGACTGAGCTATGCTCGGTCAAAATTAACTTTGAGTTCAAATATCATGACCAAAATGACCCACTGATCAAATTTTCTCGAACATGTGACCAAGCCCAAATGTCTTCTCGTGCCCGAAACCCGTAGGATATAAAATTTAGTCAAAATAGTCTGAGCCATTTTTTAGATAAAATTAGCTTGACCCAGAGTGACCCAAAAATGACACACTCATCAGATTTTCTCGAGCATGTGACCTAGCCCAATGATTTTCTCGTGCCCGAAACTCGTATGATATAAAATTTAATCAAAATCGTTAGAGCTTGACCCATAACCAAAATGACCCACTAATTGAAATTTCTCAAACATGTGACCTAGCCCAATAGTCTTCTCGTTCCCTAAAACTGTAGGATACTAAATTTAGTTCAAATCTTCTGAGCTGTTTTTAAGATAAAAATAGCTTGATCCATAATGACCCACTAATCAATTTTTTCAAAACCATAGGATGCAAAATTTAGTCTAAATAGTATCAGCCGTTTTTTAGATAAAATTAGCTTGACCCACAGTGAACCAAAAGTGACCCACTATTCGAATTTTCTCACACATGTGACCTAGCCCAATTATTTTCTCATGCCTGAAACTCGTATGATACAAAATTTAATCAAAATCATTAGAGTTATTTTTTAGATAATTAACTTGACCCGCATTGACCCAAAAATGACCCACTAATTGAAAATTCTTGAACATGTGACCCAGCCCAATAGTCTTCTCATGCACGAAAATAGTAGAATACAAAATTTAGTCAAAATCGTTTGAACTGTTTTTAAGATACAATTAGTTTGACCCTGACCCATGGTGACCCAAAATAACGCACTACTTGAATTTCACGAACATATGACCTAGCTCATTGCTTTTCTGGTGTCCCAAAACGGTAGGCTACAAAATTTCACCAAAATTGTTAGAGCCGTTTTTAAGATAAAATTTGCATATATATATATAACCATTAATGAAACATTACCGAAACACCAACAAAAACTATGTAAGTATGAATTAGAATATAATAATTAATTGACAACAATAGTGTTCCCCCACACACTGAATATAGATTCCATATACATAGTAAAAAAAAAAAAGAAAAGAAGAAGAAATTAAATTACAAAATTGAAAAAATGAAATTTGTGGAATTTAAACAGAATTTTCAGCTCCCAAATGGATAAATTACCACAAATAAAATGTGTGGTTTCATCATCATATTAGCCATAACATTGCTAAAGAATATGATTTTGTGACAACCACGCCAAAATAGAGAAATAAACTGAAATAATCATAAAGCAGGGATGTAAGACCTGCGCCAATTGCGCCAGACTGTCCCAAAACCGCTTTCCTGCGCCAAGCTGCTACAAAACAGCTAATTTTTTTCAATTTTGGGCCAAACTTGCACCACATTGCCATTTCTTGCAACTCTGCTTGAATTACCTCTTGATGTCACTGCTGTGTGTAACCCTGCCCGGCCGATCTCCGTACGGTACAAAGTTCATCCTTTTTTTTTACTTGAAATAAACTGTGATTTGGGGTTGACTGTTCTCGCCCGCCACAAATGGTGGCCAGATTTTTTTTTTCCTTTCTGCAGTCACGTCACGGCTTGCAAAAAACTTTGGATTCCACAAAGAAAAGATAGATGTCTTTTGGCACAACATATTTAAATTTGAGTTTCTGTTTGTTAATTATATTATTCAGAAATGAAAAGTTTTATATTTTAATGGATTTTATTGATTTCTGTTTTTTTTGTCTGAAATTTCTAAAATATCGTCGCTAATAATGTTAATCTATGCTATTTTATACCAATCCCAAATTGTTCTGATATCGTATGGTATTGGTTTAAAAAAAAGGAAATACTACTGTAAGTTGTATTAATTCTATTTCTCTAAATTTTTATTTATAACAATTACTTTCGTGATTTTTTGTTACTACATTCTTTTTTTAAATATGCGTCTATTATGTGCATTAATTATGTGTGGTAAGAAGCTAATCAGAGTTTAAGTTTAAAAAGAATGAGAAGCTACGGTAATAATGAAATTCACTCTTATTGTAGATTTTTATAATATTAAATGCTTATAACGATCGGCTTATTAATTACAAAACATAATATAATTTCGAACTATCCACGACATTTATGATAGAAAACGCTACGCCATGTATTGTATATGTATTGATGTGTTCTTTCGGCTATTTTAATTTAAGATTCTGTTTGTTAATTATAATATATAATTATTCAGAAATGAAAAATTCTATATTTTAACAGATTTATTTGATTTTTACGTTTTGTCTTCATTTTTCTAAAAAATATCTGCCAATGTTAGTCAGTGCTGTTTTATATTGATAAAAAAAATTTCTGAAATTATACGTTTGAGAAATATTAAATAGGAAGTATGCAGTATACAGTCATGATAGTACAGACACAGATATTCAATTAGTTGCAAAGCCTGCCAATTGAACAACTTGCTATTCAATTTAGCCTCTATTTATTAGTTCTAATGTGCAGTATTAATACCTTTTGTTTTTTATTCTACATTAATCTAACTTTTGAGTTATTGTGCTCCAATATCCTAGATAGTAAACAATTAAGATATTAAACACTGATGCTGATTTCTCTAAATTTTCTCAAGGATTTAATAATTTATCAAAACTAATATATGTGTGTATCTGGAAAATAATATTAACTTTCTACTTCGGATAATTTCTGATTTACTATGAAATATTGATTATAATATAAATGTGTACCTGTAATAATTAAACTTCCAATTCTTACATGTAGCTACAAATTTCAATGGTAGATAGCAGTGAAGTTTTTATGTTAATGCAACGTGGCTATTTTAATATCCATGTTGCTTTTAATTTTTTCCATTTACCAAAATAATAATTTAAAAAAAAACTATTTACTGTCTTAAAAAGTAATTCTACATTGTTGAGTTTGAAAAATGTTTTAATTTTTTTTTTTTTTTTTTGTGCATGTTTGAAGTGTTGTAGAATATCTCTCTGAAATTATTTATAAAAAGTTACAACCCTTTGAAGTAAATGCCTGCTAAAAAGCAGAGTTTTTTTCTGCTTTTGAAAAAATTTCTCTAAACTATGTTTCTTAACAGTTCAAACCAATCAACAGATTGTGAAAAAATTAGTTGTGTTTGAAAGATAATCATTTTTCAGATTCTGTGAATCTGTTTAATGTTAAAAAATTAGATATTAAATATTTTTCTAAAAGTTGGAAAAAAAAATTTCAAAGGTTGATTTTCACACAAGTGACTTTGTGTTTTCTGTGGATCAATTTCAATTAATGTAGGTTCATGGTACTGAAATTTTAATTGGCTTTTAAATCATTTTTGTGTTTCTGATGACTATGAGTCATAATCCTGCATCACACAAAGTCATGCACACATTTTAAAATAAGGATACCACCACCAGTTTTAATATTTTTTTTCACACAAAACATTGTCAAAATGGAAAAAAATATATTTGAAGACGTGAGTTTCAAAACTCGCCTTATCCAAAAAATCAAATTTGAGGAAATCGCAAAAAACCTCTGATTGCTTCCTTTGGTTTTCATTGTAAACCAAGATTTTAGAATACCAGAAATACATGCTAAAACTAGTTTTTCTGCAGATTATAGCATCTTTTCAGTGAAGATTTACCAATAGAATAAATTGATAGAGAAAACAAGATTTTTTAAATTTTGGATAAGGCGAGCTTTGAAACCCACGTCCTCATTTGTTTAGTGAGAAAATAATCCAACTTTTAATTGACATGTTTTGGTGATTTTTCTGTGTGTGATAAAGTTATTATTTCTTCTTTATTTACATATCATAGGATAAAATCTCTGTAAACCTTTGTCACGATGTAATCGCAACATTTTTAGCGCAATCGTGATGTGTACGATTGCACGTGTTCAATTTCCCATTAAATCTCTAAATTTATTAATTGCAATATGTTTCTTTCAGTATTTAATTATCCCCGTATCAGCGTTTTTAATTATCTTTAATTTAACGTATCCATTGTCTGCCAACGCTGTTTCTTTCTCATTTTAACTTTCGTCAAACGCCGATATTTCACATTTCATTCGATGCATATCGCGGCAGTTTCGTGGGGAATTCGTCATCGGCTCACCGCTTCTCCCGTTCCTTCGATCCGGCAAAAGCGCTCCACATGCTTCGCTGAGGAACGCGTTGCGGTAGGTTCATCGCTCTTTGGCGCGCGCCAACAGTTGGCGTGTTTTCAGAGCTCGCTCCGTTTCTGCGCATCGCTATTGGACGATCGCGGGTTTTATCGCCAAGGGCAACCGGCTCGGCACTTCGCGCTGATGTTAAAATCAGTTATGTTCAGGATGTGCTCAGTGTAGTTTGGGAGATCTTATCTTATTCAATTTCATCAGTCATGGAGGACACGATGTCACCGGAGTCCCTCACCTATGCAGAGTTTTATAGATGAATAAATCATCTCTTGTTTTACCATCAAAAAAGGATTTTGTCTCAGTTTTTCCTAAAATGAGTGTGCTGTATTATCAGTCATTTATACATCGCATCGTTCCTGCTAAAAATGGGTGAGAGAGTTCCTTTTTACTTATTTTAATTATGTGCTAGTCCATCGCTAAAATAATAGCGAGCGTGAGACCTTGGGTTCATTTTAATATTTATATTTTGCGGTTCTTCACTTGTGATCTCGTCACCACGTGTTAGCACGTGGTCGGCCTCTTCAACACAACGTGTTAGAAATATTACACTACATATGGTGCCTCAGATCCAGGTCGTAATTTTAGCGTGGACTATTTTTTTTTCCCATATAAATTCAATTTGTTTAAAATTTAAAATATAAAAAACTTAAACTCTCACCCTAAAAATTTTGTACAATCGTTAAAGTTATTTTTTTATGCTATAGAATGTAGTAATTAATCAGCTAAAATTTAAATTCATCAAAAAAAAAAAAAAAAAAAAAAAAAAAAAACGTCTTTTAGAATGTAAATTTTTCAAAAAAAAAAAAAAATTTCTTTTCATCATTTTTTTCTGGCTGTAAATTTAATCAAGTTCTTTAATGTGTTTATCATTGCCAAATTATTTTTTCATGCAAAGCTCTCATATTCTTGTACTGATGCACTGACAGGGCGTAACTCGTGCCAATCTTTTTTTTTTTCCTTTAAATTTCTTAGTTTTTTATATATTTTTTTAATCAAAAGTTTAAAGTTTTCTATCACCAACATGAATGTGCAAAATGGCATGATTAATCCGACGTGGCAGAAAGTCCCAGGTTTCACTTGTTTTGAAGCCATTTTAATGAACCTATCCAACATGGTGGAAGGAGATGTAACATATGAAATCAAGAAACACAGCAGTGTAAGTAACCCGGCATTGCCAGAAATCGAAAAGCAGCTTTTAAATGTATTCAATTTTAGAATAGAGCCCTTAACATCTCTGTTCAAAGATGTGCAAACAGATTTTGCCCGCCTAGTGCATGAAAGAGACAATCTTCAAAGTCTTAATACAAAATTATTACAGCGAATACAAATGAACAAGAAGATTGAAGTCTCTCATGTTACTACCCAGGTTGAGGACCTGCAGCAAAATGTGCCGTCTTCTACTGATGCATCAACACAGACGTGCAACACCCCAGCTTGTGCTCCTATAGTGCTGGATCCCTGTGTTCATAGGTGTGAACATGACACCTCCATATTAAATTCCACCTTAAAATCCCCTGCAGTAAAGCCTCTTCAGGCTCACAATTCTACTTTAAATTCTTCTAGTAATTCTAATTCTTCGTTTAACAAATCCTCCAAGCCATCTAAAATCATCATTTATGCCATTGACGAGAAATATAGTATCCCTGATATCATCCAAGCAATATCGGATACTGCTGGCTTTACCCCTTCATGTAATTTCATAAAGAAAAATAAATCAAGAAAATCAAACAACTACAATTACATCTTTCAAGTGCCTGCAAACATCGCCACACTACTTGTGAACTGCAAGACTTTGAAAATTGGTGAACAGAACGTTTTTGTGAAACGGTTTATCCGTATTATCCGGTGCTATAATTGCCAATCTTTCAACCACGTTGCAAGTTCTTGCAAAAAGTCACGTGCATGTCCCTGGTGTGCTGAAGCACATGAACCAGGCCACTGCACAAAACCTCCGAAGTGCAAAAACTGTATAGTAAATAATCAGTTCTACAAACGGAACTTTAATGTTGACCATCCGGCATTTTCGCCCACATGTGAGTCTTTTAAATTATTTGTTTCAAAAGTTAGGCTTAGGTTAAGCTCAAGCCTTATAAAATAGTTAAACCCAATCCTTTTGTGTCTGCTCCACATTCAACAGTTTTTTTTTTTCTCTACATAGTGTGTTCAAGTTTTTCCCGTTTGTGAAATATGTGTACGTGCTAGAGAGAGTGCATAGTACCCAATGGAGTGGTACTGCTATGAATCTTTCATGACATTTTGTAAACTCTCCTCTGGCATGTACCGCTGCTCATCCCTGCTTTTCCTTAATTTATTCACAATTTTAAAAGTTCGTACCTGAACCAGTAACGTGTGCTCCAGCTAGTGTTTCATCTTAACTGCAATTTCTCTGTCTTTTTCGTGAACTGTTTTCATCTACAAGTACTCACCTTTGCCTTGAACTCTGCAAGATTAAGTCCTAACATAAATAACATTCCTGAACTGTTCTCTTAAAGAACTCCTTTTGCAGCATCTTAATTTGTAATTATCGTAAATATTTAACATATGCAATATTTATTTGCATACTATCACATTTTTCCTTTTCCCTGTTGATGTGGTTCCAGCATAGTCATCTGTAAAGTTCTTTTATCTCAAGGTATTTTTTTATTTTAAATTAACAATTTTTACCAATTATTTAAATTATTTGTATCTATTTTTGTGTAATTCATTGGTCATTTTTTTAACTTATATAATTTTCTCATGCGAAATTTTTTTATATAACAAACAGGTTGAGATATACAGTTTGTATATTTCGTGTAAATCTTTACTTATTCAACTATATTTTTTATATCTTCGATTGGCACCTGTCTTTTTGACAGATTTTTTTTTTTGTATTTTCTTACTGTTCTTATAATTGTATTTTGTGTATTTCCCTAGCCCTTATTTAAATCACTCATGAGTTGCAACTCCCCCTTTTATAATCTTTGCTAGCCCTTTATTAATTGTTTTTTCAACTTTTGTGTATATTTATGTGTTTAGTTCAAGCGCTTGACATTATTTTCTTTGCACTTATATGTTTGTTCCATGGTACCTAATGAACAATCATACCTTTGCTAAGTATAAATTTCAAAGCAATCAATGTGTACACATAGTCAAATTTTTAAAATATTGAAAAGCTAATTATGCATTTATGTTTTTCGTAAGGCCTTACATTTTTCATTTACAACTATCCCAAAAGGATATGTTCATATACCTAAGTATGTATATATAGGTTTGCATAACTACAAAAAAAAAAAAAAGATGGTAAATTTTAGGTTATGGTGTATAAACAATGTGTTCTCTTACAGCATTTTACCAATAATTTTCTACTTGATGCATTTAATTTTTACTTCAACCTGCTCTTATTGCAATTTTACATATATATTTTTTTCTCATTTTCATAACATCCTTTTCAAGGTATTAATATTTATTCAATGGTTTTGTCTCATAATTTTGAGTCAAATAATTTTGTTTTTTGCACATTTTTAATCGTGTAATGTTATACAATGGTGTCTCATGCATTCGTACTTTTCCATTCAATGTTCATGATATGGAGTTGTTTTCAATTCACTGTGTGCTTAGGCTTTATAAAGTATGTATGAATACTGTGTTTACTTACAGGTTACAAACGTTTAATATTCATTTCAGTAACTATTCAATTAAATCTGTTAGGATAATTTTATAAGTTTGTACTTCTGTACATGTGTGCTCCATTTTAATTATTCTTATAGTTGGATCGTTGTTTCATTTGCTAATCATTAGCATTATGTTCTACTTCCTTTCACTCATTCATTTAAGTATTGCAATCCAAAGTGTTTTGCACTTAACTCTTGGTTTTCAACTTTTGATAATTGGAAAGTTTAAATTTTTTCATCACTGTCAATACAATGACAGTTGGTTTCCTCACATTTAAAAATTATTTACTATTGCACATAATGTAATTTCTTGTGACATTTTTATCAATTAATGTGTTAATCTATTTATTATTTTAAAAAAAAATTAGTGTTACTCACAACGAATTTACATTTAACTAATTGTGTCATGCTTTTAAAATGTTTTCTATGGTTAAAAGAATTTTTTTTATTACCAATGGTGAAGTATAATTGTTAATCTTAATAAGTCAAATTAATTATAAAATTGTGTTTGTCTCACAGAAGGTAATTTGTAATATGCATCACTGAATTTATGTAATAATATGCTGTTTTTTTTATGTGTATATTACTGTATTTATTTCATTTACAACAGAAATTTACTGTCATTTATACGACTCATTGTATAGTCGTCTTTGTTAATCCCGTGTATTCTCTGGTGACTCGTTTTACTCCCACATTCAGCAATTTTGGAATTTCAGTCATAGTCAAAATTCGTATTTGTTGCTAAATTTGCTTCGAATTCCTCTTTTTAAATTTTGCAAAATTTTTCCTTCACATTCAAAATTTGTCCTTTTTCCAAATTTTTCTCGCCCATGTGAAATGGTCGCTTCCCAGTCAAATTTTTCATTCCCAGTCTAAATTTTACAAATTTTTCATTTGCGGGGGAATATGTCACGATGTAATCGCAACATTTTTAGCGCAATCGTGATGTGTACGATTGCACGTGTTCAATTTCCCATTAAATCTCTAAATTTATTAATTGCAATATGTTTCTTTCAGTATTTAATTATCCCCATATCAGCGTTTTTAATTATCTTTAATTTAACGTATCCATTGTCTGCCAACGCTGTTTCTTTCTCATTTTAACTTTCGTCAAACGCCAATATTTCACATTTCATTCGATGCATATCGCGGCAGTTTCGTGGGGAATTCGTCATCGGCTCACCGCTTCTCCCGTTCCTTCGATCCGGCAAAAGCGCTCCACATGCTTCGCTGAGGAACGCGTTGCGGTAGGTTCATCGCTCTTTGGCACGCGCCAACAGTTGGCGTGTTTTCAGAGCTCGCTCCGTTTCTGCGCATCGCTATTGGACGATCGCGGGTTTTATCGCCAAGGGCAACCGGCTCGGCACTTCGCGCTGATGTTAAAATCAGTTATGTTCAGGATGTGCTCAGTGTAGTTTGGGAGATCTTATCTTATTCAATTTCATCAGTCATGGAGGACACGATGTCACCGGAGTCCCTCACCTATGCAGAGTTTTATAGATGAATAAATCATCTCTTGTTTTACCATCAAAAAAGGCTTTTGTCTCAGTTTTTCCTAAAATGAGTGTGCTGTATTATCAGTCATTTATACATCGCATCGTTCCTGCTAAAAATGGGTGAGAGAGTTCCTTTTTACTTATTTTAATTATGTGCTAGTCCATCGCTAAAATAATAGCGAGCGTGAGACCTTGGGTTCATTTTAATATTTATATTTTGCGGTTCTTCACTTGTGATCTCGTCACCACGTGTTAGCACGTGGTCAGCCTCTTCAACACAACGTGTCAGAAGTATTACACTACAACCTTACTTTTGCTTATTTGTTAATGCATTAATATATTAAGTTGTTTATTTTTTTATATGTTTTTAAAATCTTTCATTTATTTTATATAGAATATTTCATTGTTTACATGGAGAAGATGAAAATGATTGTAATTACATGTGTCCTGGTAAAATTATGTGCGATTCGAGAAGAGGCTGTTATCCTATAAAACATCGCTGCAATGGTGTTGCACAATGTGAAGATGCCTCTGATGAAAAGAATTGTGGTAATGTATTTGTTTTATTTATTTTCCCATTTTTGCCTACATGTTTTACTGTGTGATTCTCCTTATTTTTCTTTTATAGATTAATAAAATATATATAATAAGTGTTTTAGTTAGCTTTTGTCATAGATGAAGGCTTAGTAACTGGAAACAATGTATTGGAAAAAACTTTCAGAGATATACCAAAAACTGATTTACTTTAATGTTAAAAATATATTTAGGCAAATATTGTACACAAATGTTTATTGTGAATGATTAAATTTTTCATATAAAAGTTGCAACAAATTCCGTTTAGCTGTGAAAACATTTTGAGCAGTATTGTCAAAAAAGAAAAAAAGACTAAGCTTAGGGTTAACAGTAGTGATGACATGCTGAAAATTTATTACTTCGACAATTTAACATGGGCAAATGCCATGGCCAAAAGTTTAATGATACCTTTAAAGAAAGCAAATCTGTTGCTGCTATACATAATTTTTCAATATTTGTGTGATGCTTACTTTTTATAAATATTTAGTAATAGTAATAAATTGTAATTGATTTTTTTTCCCAATTATCATGATATTTTGTTAAAAAAACGTTATTTTATTTTGATAAGCTGACAAAATCAGTAAAAACTCTATCCATCTTTTAAGGTGATTATGATAATGTAATTTCTTTTCTCCTCAAAGATTTAGCCATGTTTGTACAAACATATGATAGTTATCTAGAGAACAAAATGACTCATTTAATAAGTTATGATTACTTAGATCATACTGTATAATTGAACATATTGTTTAGAAAGATACTTCTTAAAATATGTATATAAAAGTTAAAACTAATGTACTGTGCTAAAATTGTTTGTTAAATTAGTTCCAGAATTATGTAATTATGAACATGGAGGGTTCCTCTGTGACAACAGACGTTGTATTCAGCAAGTTTGGACATGTGATCGTACAGATGATTGTGGAGATGGATCTGATGAAAAAAACTGTAATTATTTTATTTTATATCCTATTAAATTAAGAATGTAAATTTTAAAATTCCAGCAGATAACAATACTTATAAGCAGAGTTAGCACTTGACTTAAATAATTACTTTTTAAAAATTTGAATTCTAAATTTTTAGAACAGAAAGTAATGTTTGCCTCATAAAAATTGACAGTATATAGTCCAATTTGCTACTTGGATTGTTCCATTTATTAAAAATTATATATTCTTTTGAATTTTATAACACTTTTTAGATTGTGTTTGAAAAGTATGCCTATTCATATTTTTCTGTTTGAATTATAATTTTCATAAAAATACTAAGATAATATCAAAATTTAAATATGATGTTGAGATCCCTATGGCACATTTTCTATGAAAAAATAGTCTTTGTAAGATTTATAGTTCTTTTTCAGAGTCTCAAAAAAAATTTTGAATTCATTGTAGTCAGTAAGCAACTGCTTTTTGAATTGATAAACATTGCTGCCTATAAGCTGGTATTTTAAAATTTTATTCTTTAATGACATGCTACTTTCAATCATAATGAAATTTCTGCATGCCACCTGAAAGTGTGTTTTGATTTCTTTTTGTGTGTCACTTTATGTTAACTAAATTGCATTCTAATTTTCAAAAAAATGTTTCAATCACAATGAAATGTGTCATATGTGTTTAAAGCAGAGCAGGCTATCACACGGGGCGAGATCAGGCTACTGTTTGAGGTACAAAAAACAAAGGGGTGAAAATGCACAAAATATTTGTTTAAAACTTAATACTTTCATTAGAAAAATCATTCATAGATAAATGCATTGTGACTATTAGCCACCCTTGATTTCAAGTATAGTTAACTTTCAAGCAAGCACGCTGTCATAAATTTTATGACAAATGGTATTTTACTTATACTCTGTACTCACAAGTGGCACTAAAATTAAAATTAATTTTTTACTACTGATATGTATAATTGTTATTCTAATATATCTCATTATCTTAATATGAAAATCTTGCATTTGTAATAGTGTAATTACTGTGTGTAAAGAAATATGGCATGTGCTTACTAGTGCGAAAAATCAAAGTGCTTCTGCTAAAAGGTTAAGCATGTCCCCCCCCCCTCTCCACTTCTAATAATCTGTAGAATGCATATGTATATGTATTTTATGTATGTTACCGATGCACATAAAGATTTGGAATTACTAACTGTTGCTGGTTATTCTTGTTTAAAGTGCACTACTCCTTATGCTTAAGTTGCTTAGAATATTGATTTACCAGAGATCTGTTTAGAAAAATTTTGGGTTCTTTAACACTAGAACGGCGGGAAGGGGTCATTTCGACCTGTCGAAGAAACTACTGCAATAACAACGGAATTTACGTGTATTTCATAATTTATATTATGAATTTATATTATATATTTATATAAATATTACTTGATAATTTATTGTATTTTTAAAGTTCTGTATATGTAACGCCTACAGGGCGATCAATTGGATCATACTACAACTACTCAAAAAACTCATTAATTTTATATAAAAATTGAC
Source organism: Maratus michaelseni (assembly GCA_963931845.1). Taxonomy (NCBI): domain Eukaryota; kingdom Metazoa; phylum Arthropoda; class Arachnida; order Araneae; family Salticidae; genus Maratus; species Maratus michaelseni. The sequence goes on along the minus strand of OZ007598.1, from coordinate 54,044,581 downwards.
TAAACATAAATGCTTTCACAAATTTAAACTAATGTTAACTAGAATAAAACACAATTTATAAAATAATAATGTTTTTTTTTTTTTTTTTTCATTTACTTACTTGCCGAATGATTAACTCTCTAAATCCATAAATGAGAATTGTGATCTTTTGTTTCCGTTATTTCATTATAAGTGTAGCTGAATGTAAAGCACTTTGTTTGAATTTTATTTAATGCTTAAAATACTCCAAATTACACACACGTATTAGGAATTAATGCAGTTGTTACAAAAATAATTTTTTTTTAATTTTTTCAGTACATTTTCCGCACACAACTTTGGAACACGATGCACAAAATTCTTGAAATTTGTTTCCATTGCATCTCTGTACTTGATACTTTTTTCTCTTCATATCTAATTTATTTTCGTGTGTTTTTCTGAAGACTCAGAAGGGATTTTTGGGCGTTTTGAAGCCATAAGAACCATTCTTAAATCTTCTCCTAATTTTAATAGAAAATCTATTCTACTGATGGGCTTGCCTGTTACACTTTTATATATTATGCAGGTGTTCAAAGACGGAAAAAATGTTAGAATATCAGCAAACGATAGAGTCTATGTTTCAGCAAATGATTCACAGCGTAAAAGTAAGGCAATAATGAATTTGATGACAGAATTTTCCAGCCAAACTGTCATTGGAATTCTCGTGCTCTCACCGAAACCTGTTCATTTCACCAGCATCATCTACCTTTCTTTTATTGCGAGAAGGAAAACAGAAAGGTGTCAAGAAAGGGTTTAACACCAAATATCGACATTCTTTGTTCGACTATATGATCAACAACCTGCCTGAGAAAGAATGGAATTCGTACTCTACTTCTAAAATCCCTCCCCTGTGGTAACCACACTCTACTTCTAAAATCCCTCCCCTGTGGTAACCACATGTAGTGAGTAATCTGAACTAACAAAAGAAACAAATGGGAAAATACATCTGTCTATTTCTGAAAAAAAATCTAAGTATGATAAACCTTGAACCTGCTCTTTTTTTTTTTTTTTTTTTTTTTTTGAAATATTTTGTTTAAAAGCATGGCAAATAGCAAACAAGGGAAAAACAACATACTTAGAGATAACAATGTACTGCGACCACCCCGGTTTTTATCCTTCTGGGAGACAATATGAATGCAATCGAAAATGCTTATCACTGAATTTTTCTCATGGGTTCATGCTTCGAGTACAAAGAGCATTTTGCTAAAGGTGTCTAGGAATACATGCCAATATTTCAAAAACTAACAAATCCAGAATGCTGAATTTTTTTTAGAAATATATGTTATCAATTTAGGAAAAGTCAAAAAATTTCAAACGATTTCCTCCAGTCAAACAAAAGTAATCAACGGACGAAAGTGCCCAGGTGTCAAAATGACCCCTACCGCCGTTCTAGTGTTAAAGGAGTCTTAACAAAAATTTTCATCTTAAAGCAGAAACCTTCACAAAATTTTTCGCATTAAAAGAGGAGCTTTCACAAAATTCCTTATCTTAATAATAGACCTTTCACAAAACTTTTTCATCTCCAAACTGAACCTTTCCCAAATTTAATCATTTAAAAATAAACCTGACCTGTCACAAAACAGCTGTAGTTACCAAAGAACCTATTACCTAGTTTATATATATATATATATATATATATATATACTAGGGGGCTTTGCCCCCTACGAGCTATGCTCGCCAACCCCCATTCTGATACCGCAAGCTTCAAAAACACTCTGATTTGATCAACTCTAAAACAATTATGGAAGATTGTATTATAATTAAACGACCAGTGGCGATCTGCTGTAACCAGGTTTCCATTCATTTTTCTTTGACTGAGGGGTTTTAAGGTCGAATCAACTGCTGTCGAAACAGCTAACAGCTATTTTCCTGATTGATTATATAAGATCAATTAAACATTTAAAAATCAACTTGTGCAAAATGGTTAAGTAAACAATATCGCTGCATCGAAGAATTTTGTAATGATGCTACAGAAAATTGGTTACTTCTCCATTATCCCGTCGACTACTTTCTGTAAAAGAAAAGAACTGTCGCCAACATATGTGATTTAATGCCAAAAGTGCATGATTGTGGCGTCAAGTTGCATTCAGTTGACATCAGATGTGTTACAAGTATTAGTTATTTCATCAAGGAATTTTTAATTCAACGTTTATTTGTCTTTCTGGTACTTCTCCATTATCCCATCGATCAATTTTCATTTTTTTTTTTAACTATCACCAAACTGTAATGCCAAATAAACAAATAGAAGAATTTTGCCATTGGAATCTCAAAAATAAACAAATAAAATACAAGAAATTCAGAAAAACCTAACTCACCAAAGTATCAATTATAAGTAAGTTTAAACAATAAAATTTACAATATATTAATGAAAACAGAAAAAAAATAATCTTGGACATTTATTTACATTATTTTTCTTAATTATCCCTCTTAGCTGGTGAATAAATGTTTGTGACATCAGTTGAAACTGATCTATTGTATGTAACTGTTCATTGTAGCATTTTTCAATGCCTTTTCTTTTTTAATATCAAGGGACTGCTGTTTATGGATGCAGTTGTTATTTTAATTAATGAAATAATTAATAAATCAGTAAAACATAATGGAAAATCTTTGTATATATTGAATTAAAAACCACTTGATGCCATAACAAACACATGTAATGCCTCTGACGTCAAGTGAATGTGACACCACAATCATGCATTTTTGGTGTTAAATCCTATAGTTTGGCGATAGTTTTTTGTTATGAAAAGTGGTCGCCGGGATATTGGAGAAGTACCACATTGTTAATGATTTTTTAACAAGTTATTAGTTAACAATATTATAAATTATAACACCTTGTAATAATATATTTCTTTTAAATGCTAAAAGGTGTAAATTAACAACATAATAAATACATAGTAAAATAACTTTTATTAGGTTGTTTGACAAGTTTAATTTAATTTAAAATTAAATGATAGTACAATTATGGATTACAGATCTGTACAATTATGGAATATTCTCATTTGTTTTTGAAAATGGCTCGAAGTGAGCTGAAACTTGTTAGTTATTTTGGTATTTTAAAAGTAATTATTAAATGTAAAAATATAGTTTTTAATTGAGAGGAAATATTATTATTTACGCTGTTTTAAAATTTGCAATAATAGGTAAAAGATTTCTCGAAATAAATTAATCTCACGTGTAAATATATTTTTTAATTGAAATTGTTTGGAAATATTGTTATTTGAGCATTTTAAATATGACATAAGCTTCTCTACTTAATGCTTTGAAAACGTGTAATAATTGCCATAAATATTTGTGACGTCAGTTGAAACTGACCTATTGTATGTAACTGTTCATCGCAACATTTTTCAATGCTTTTTCTTTTTTTAGTAATCATGGCACGGCCGTTTAAGGATGCAATTGTTATTTTAATTAATTCATAATTAATAAATCGGTAAAACATAATGAAAAATATAGGTAAACGATTTGTCGAAATAAATTAATTTATCGTGTAAATATATTTTTTAATTGAACTTGTTTCGAAATATTGTTATTTGAGCATTTTAAATATGACGTAAGTTTCCGTACTTAATGCTTTGAAAACGCGTAATAATTTAATTATTTCTCTTTTTAATATTCACACACAAGTATATTTTTTATTACCTAATTTCCTGCATTTACTGCTTTTAACACGGAATCATTTAATTATTTTAAAGTTTTATTTCTGTTTTTAATAGTCACTTATAAATACATTTCTTAATTGAAAGGGATATTATTATGTGTGTTATTTTACAAATTGGCAACAATTCAAATAATGGATTTTAGGAAATATGAAATAAATCTTCATCAAAATAATGAAAATTTTGAATAAAAAATTGAAATATAACCTCAAAAAATTACTCAAATTAAAAAAATAATTGCAGTCTGTACACTGCAAGCTTGTCAACTGTATCCTTATAAATTATGGTTAAATTCTTGTGCATTTTCATTTAAAACTTTTTTAAAAGAACTATTTTGACCAACTTTAATATTAAATATTTCTTTAAATAATTGTTCGATTTAAAAACTGTCTCCTTCAGCATGTTTATCGAACATTTCTTTATAAAACTACCAATTTTCATATTTTTATATGCAATAGTTTTCTAGATATTAGTTCAGAAAGACTTCAAGGCACAAAATCTTCATTGACAGCTCTGGCTGCTGCAATGGCAGTGGTTACTTTTTTTTAATATAGAGAGAGATATATGTAAAGGGTCTTGTAAAAAAAAGATACAAAAGAACCTGAATGTAACATTAATTTAAAATTCACAAAATTGACTGATTTTTCACAAATATAAGAAATTGTTCACACCTTTACAAAAAAGTCTGAACAGATCCCTCACATTGTTAGTTTTATTGATAATGAGTCAATTGGATTTACTAATTTTACTCATATTCCTATATAAGGTTTGAATAGGTGTAAGGTTTTAATAGAAAAATCAATCATTCAGAGCATCTCGGTTCAGCCTGAATCGGCAGAAAAAAATGTTAGGGCTGAACCTATGCTGGGAAGAATGATGTTCAGGCCTGACCGATGTCTTCAGAAAAAAAATTTAGCCCAAGCCTGACCCGAGTCTTCAGATAAAAATTAAGCCCAGCCCGAATTTAATGAAAAAAAATTTCCCCAAGCTCAGGCTTTGGAACAGGTACTTTGTAAGTCATTGTAAGGGCCTGCATAGAGCTCTTAACATCTATTACCAATTTGACTGTTGTGTTGTAGAGACAATGTCCCCATCCCATTCCAACCCTGTCGTTCAAATTTTGGTGCTGTTTCTGCTTCTATATCAGCATTGATATAATTTATTAATTAAAAGATTCTGAAAATTTCTATTTCTTTTGCTACTTGTTGGAAATTAATTGATAAAATAATTTTAAAATATTTATAAAAGAAAAAAAAATATTATCCCTCTATTTACAAAATTAAAGATGTAAGTAAAAAGTCAAAGTGTCAATAACATGCTTTCTGAGGTTCTTATGAGATTTTATTATTTTGTGTTCAAATATATGTATAGGTATATATATAAAAACCTTTATGTTTAAAGTAAACATATTTTTCTTATTCTTAAGAAAATCTTTCAAAGGAATATAGTGTTAGAACTGTTATCTAAAGGGAAAGGATGTAACTTATTAATTTGTTTAGATAAATTGTACTTTGAAAAATATCTATGAATAGACATTTAAAAATGCACATTATTTTTAAGTAAACAATATGCAAGTCACTTTGTTAGGTCCATGTCATTCTCGCAATTCTATGATTGCACAATTACCATCTGTACCAAGAAACTGTATTTTAGTAAATCCTGATGGAACATTTCTCAGTCCTGAACCTGTTCACTTAGATTCAGTGAGTGAATCTTTAACTTCTGTAACTTCTCCAGATTCTTCTTCTGTTGTAAGACCAGATATTAAAGATCATCATTATTGATTCTGTACTTTGAAATTATCAGTAAATTTTGAAAAACAAAATGTGTAAATTATCATCATAATAGTTTTTTAGTTTGTGACAAAGATTTTACCATGACTAAAAATTGTGATTAAACAAATTGTCATGCATAAAGCATCTATTTGAATTTACAGATTTTATATTTTTTAATGCATGGCTTTTGAATTTATAGATTTTCATATTTTCTTTTAAGGTTTACGGAACAGTGTTTTAACTGCTGCAGTCATGGGATCTCTCATATGTGCCCTCCTTTTAGTTATTGCTATTAGTTGTACTTGTCGACTCCATGCACTTCGCATGTTAGAACATCGATTAACATCAAGGGAAACACCTCTTTCCAGATTAAGTCGAGAATTCTTTTTCCGAGAGCCACCTCCATCCTATGCAGTGGCTGTTCAGGGATCACAACATCATAATTTATATGTTGAAAACCTTCATTATGGTGTACCAGTTCATAGGGGTCGACGGAGAAGTAGGCGTCCACGTCATTCTCGCAATTCTATGATTGCACAATTACCGTCTGTACCAAGAAACTGTATTTTAGTAAATCCTGATGGAACAGTTCCCAGTCCTGAACCTGTTCACTTAGATTCAGTGGGTGAATCTTCAACTTCTGTAACTTCTCCAGATTCTTCTTCTGTTGTAAGACCAGATATTAAAGAAGAATGCATAATACCAATTCCTGGTAGCAATCAGAGTGCCTCTAAACATACATCTGGACATAAAGTTACAAATATCATTCAAGATAATAGTTCTTGTCCTATTATTCGACCTTCTTCAGATTCTGAGAGTTTAAGTCTAGAACCTATGAATGTTTCTGTAGAAGAAACTTCAGATTCTGTGATGAACAATTCTTTAGACCATTATTACTGTGATAGTGATAGTGAACCTCTTGTTCCATAACTAGAAAATGGCTTGCATTTCTTTTCCTTTATTTTGTACAATTAACTGTTAAACTATTAGTGAGAAAAACAGTAATATTTTATCTGTCATATGGATTAGTAATCAAAATTGAAAAGAAAATACTCCATTGTTGCAAAATAAGATTGCATTTCTTTTTTCTTTCTTCCCCTTTTATTGATTTTTTTTTCTTTTTTGAAAAGTCATTTATTATTTACCTCTCAAAGACATTATTATTTTGTTAGCATTGTCACATTTTTTTTACCACCTTTTTATTACTAATTCAGCAAAATTCTGTTAAAAAAAAAAATCTGTGCCTTTAGCTAGCTTGTATATAGAAAAGTAGGACAATTGTTGTTTAGCTCTTTCTCCCCCATTCCTATTTTGAATTTTAAAGGATTTTTTTTTTTCATAATAATAAAGTGAAAGAAAAGAGAAAAGTAAAGACATCTTCTGTATATGTATTACAGTTCTGCATGGGTCAGTTACAACCTAATCTGTAGCTGAAAATTTTATTTTAATCCAATCCAAACATAAAATTTTTCAAATCAACCAAAAATTGAAAAAAAAAAAAGAATGCTATATTTTAATGCATTTATGGGAAATAGCTTATAAATCGTTTCTAATATTAATTTTATCTTATGAGGAAAAATGAATACATATTCATATCAAAATTTATAATTTCTTCATATGAAGATATGCTCGAAATCGGCCTGCAAGAGCCCAAGTTCAACATGAAACTGATCCATTCCCAATAAAATAACTGGGTCAACCTGACCCACATCAAAAGAACTAGTCAACTTGACTCAAGGAAAAATGATTAACAGACCAACCTAACCTGTTGAATGCCAACCCAAACCTAACATATAGAGAAATGGCCAAAGAAATTAGTGCCAATCCAAATCTGATCCACAGCAAAATAGATATAATCCAACATGGCCGGCAGGTCATGTTGGATTTGGGTAATATCAGGTTACTCAATCTGTTGTAAAACTCTGATGTATTATACATATGCAAAAAGAGGTTGTTTTTTCTCTTTGGATTTTGAAAAACAAATTTAACGTTTGACAATAGTAATACAATAAAAGAATTGGGGAAGAAAGTCACAGAAAAATGAAAGCAGTGCATTTTGGTGCTTGTAAGTTTTGTGACATTGAAATAAGTTCTAAAATGTCAACTTAAAAAATTAACTAACATTTGAATTTCCTCATTATTGTGGAAAGGTATACAAGTGTTTATACACAAATAACTAAATATAAGCCCAATAAACTTTTGGTTCTTTTGGTTGAATTAGAACCTAGATTTTGCAGGTTTTATTTTGTTATTCTTGTAAACATTTTTTGGAAATCTTTAACTGTTAGTGAGATTTTTTAAATCAGCAATTACAGTAAAATTTATCATATAATATTCTAGTGCTAACTGTATATAGTAAAAAATCTAAAAATATTTATTAAAAACAACTAAATGAAATCTTTTACATAATATTGATTTTTTTATAATGTTTTATCTTCAGTATCACTTTTTAAACAGATAAAATAGTCTAAAACACATGTTTATCTATATTATAAATATGTATAGTTGGTATATAAATATATATATTGTACATATCAGAGTTAAATGCACCTATTTTATTGTAGTCAAAAACTTTATATATAATGCCACTGTATGTTTGTGATATATGCAGATATTATTGTTACAAGAAGACTGAATTTTTGTATTGTACAGCATCATCTGATAAGTTCATGTATGCGTATGCACGATGTTTTATTCTCCTTTCATACTTATACACCACAATTATATAAAAATAGTGATTCTTATATGGTATATTTATATAAGAATTGCATTAACTTTAATAAATTGTTTATAAATCATTCATCATCATTTTTAGTATGTTAATTTAATTTGCCATTCCTAATGCCCTGCATTAAAAACTACTTACATAAAGATTGAATCACTTACTCATTTAATTTAAAGAAAGAAGATCAGTAGAATCCAATTTTTATAATTCCCGAAATTAACAATTAATGATAAAGAGTGTGCATGGACATTTAAATCTGTTATATTTCCCTCAATTTACATTGTCTTCAATAACTAAAATATCTTCTTAAAACACCATCAAAATTTTTAAAATGCGCTAGGCCTTTCAAAAGATCTGAGTCTTTCTTCGTCAGGCACAAAAAGACGTGCTTCTACTATGAAAGCAGCAGCAAGACTGAAACTCATAGTAGAAGCACGTCTTTTTGCGCCTGATGAAGAAAGACTCAGATCTTTCGAAAGGCCTAGTGCATTTTAAAAATTTTGATGGTGTTTTAAGAAGATATTTTAGTCATTATTGTTTCACACCAGTTTCAACTTATTTTATTACATTGTCTTCATTTGATCCAAAAATGGGTTTATTATGTATTTCTTTAACTTTTAAATTTAAATGTGCAAACACTATATAAAAATGATTATAGTTAAACAAAATTTCACCTTTTTTTATAAACATATAATGAGAGAGCAATAGTACAATTTATTTTGAATAATTCAAATTTATTTACTTAATTTATTGCTTACATGTATACATTTATTTTTTTCATTTATTGTAAAATATTGTATTTTATTGTTTCAATAAAATTTGAGATTTCATAGTTTAATTATAAACATCTTCTAAATTGGATTCTAAATAATGATGTGCAACAGTACAGCCTATTTTATGTATCACAAAATAAGCTGAAAATTAAAAATAATAATTATAATTTAGGTTCATTCATGTAAACTAATAATAAGTATAACTAATATGAAAGTCATTTCTGGATTTGGATCAAAAGACTGTCTTTCAATTAAAAATGTGTAGGTATCATGATTTAAACTTTGAATTGAGAGTGGAGATTTTGTTTATGTATATATATAAAAGAGGAAAAATAATTCATAAACTCAATCTTTTATTTAAGGATATTTATTAATTATTGTTCATTACAATATCATTAGTTGATAATTTAAAAATTGTCTATTTCATACAGTTTCTTTTTTTTTCCTTTTAAATAAGTATGATTCTAAATTTATAATTAGTGTTGTGAACAGTCTGAAAATACCCAAATTTAATTGTGACTGAATTTTCTTTAAATTTATAACATTGTTTTTACCTTAGTAGATTTGTAATTTAAAATTCTACATGTATTTAAATTGAAAATGATTCAGTACTTTTATGTTAGCCGGCCACATGTGATCATAAGTCACTGAATATTCTTTTCATTGCCATCATTCATATTGTATTCATTTCATTTAAAACATAAACCTTTCACTGATTTAATTTAAAATACACATGTAATTTTCATTTAAAATACACGACATTTCCTCAATTTATTTAAAATACAAAAGAATAAAAAAAAATACCATTAAACCAAAACATTTTATTTCAACATCAAAACATTGTTTTTAAATTACACATGAAAATAAAAGCTGCTGTTGGTGAAATTTGTATTCAGCTAAGTTAAAAGTACTGAAGATTCTCTGTGATTGAAATATGCATCAGAGATTTGTGATGAGATAAAATAGTTCTTTTATTCTCATTAATTTAATATTTCTCTTGTGATTGAAATACAGAGTAGCACATGGAAAACTGGCTCTTTTGACTGTTATATATGTGCATATACAGACAGATGCATTTTTAGTTGTCAATCAATTTTGCTATTTCTAATTAATCATTAATTTTCTAGCTGTTAAAACAGATTACAAATATGTAATTATACTTCATTATTTTAACACAATCATACTGATTGGTATGGAAATCATATGAGTTGTAATTTTTGCAGCTGGGTCAAAAAGTGTCCCGGCTGGAATTTGAACCCAGGACCTTGGCTTAAGCGACCAATACTCTACCAACTAAGCTATCATTGACAAATCCGGCAGACACGTTTCATTCAGACAACCTTTTGTCAATAGCATCTGGTCTGTTATCTGAAACAGTTCAACAGAATAAACCTGGGGTAATGGAACTCCAATAAACGTTAGATACATAATTATACTTCATTATTTTAACACATTCATACTGATTGGTAAGGAAATCATACAAGTTGTAATTTTTCAGACTGAGTGAAAAGGTGTTAAGGCCTTGACGTAAGCTACCAAAACTTTACCAACTAAAAGGTTATCAAGAGGTTGTCTGGGTGAAATGTGTTTGCTGGATTTGTCCAGCATAGCTTTGTTGATAGAGCATTGACAGTTTAAGCCGAGGTCCTGGGTTCAAACCCTGGCCAGAACAATTTTTCACTCAGTCGAAAAAATTACAACTCCTGTAAATACATAGTTTAAAATAGATTTGAACTTGTAAAAAGCATTGCTGAAGTTTTATTTTGAAGTTTCTTTTCTATGAAAATGTTTATAGTGCAAGAGATACAATGTATCATTATAATTTTCATACACTGTGAAAACTTTTAAAATGTTGAATTCTGTCATTGTTCTCTCATATTCAAGAATCACAATGTTAAGATCCATATAAGATATTGTTTCAATGACCAGATGTTTTCATGTTGTTTGAGATATTTTTTTAAAAATTTATTTAGTAAGAAAGAAGACAAATGCAGGTCTTACAAGGAAGGTCTCCATAAGTGCACACTGAGAAAATTTTAAAAAAATTACAGAATATTCTTCTCATGAGGATACATATGTTTATAAAAAAAATTGCCGCAGAAGCTCAATATAACGTCTGTAAAAAATTATCAAAATTTGGTGTTTTGGCAATTTATCGCTGGTTGGCGACACAATGAAATAGAAAAAATACATTTTTATGATAAATATTCTTTTAGGAAAAACTTTTTCTGCTCTTTATACAGAACTAATTTAAGTAAGTTTAACTTAAATAATTACATTTTTATAACTTTGGCTTTGCCATATACATTTATATATATATATATATATATATATATAAAAAATAACGGTCGTATTCTACAGTTTAGAACAAAATTAAAATTGATTAAAAAGACTTCAAACAAAAATTAAGGTCCGATTTTGAGTACTGTCAATTTGACTTCGATATTGTCAGTGTCAGAGACAACAAGCAAAAAGTATTGTTGCCATGGAAACATCGACTTACTTAATATTGAAATGTATAATGAGAGTGTTCTTAATTAGTCAGTTACTGTTAAAATACACTTAGAACTTATCCAGCTGGTGAAACAGAGTAAAATTAAATAATTTCAGCAGCACATAACTTGTATATATATTATATAAGCTTATAGAAAAAATAATAAACTATTTAATCGTTTAAATTTAAATTCATTAAAGTACTACGTTTTTAAACACTCATCTAACCAGAAATTGTCCAATGTACTAAAATAGTTTTCATTTGGTGAGGACAAAGTGTTGCTCGCCAAATCGTGCGGAGCATTTTTTTTTCACGTCAATTACTCAAAAGTATTTTATTTTTTTACAGAGTTTCTACTGGGTTTCCAGAGTTAAATTTGACTGATCCTTTATAACGAACATGAGTAGTTTCATTACCCTTTTTTTTTTCAAAATATTCTTAGTATGTGCTTTAAGGAGATCTTCCTTATTAGTGTTAATGATTTAAGTGAAAAATGGTCTTAGAGTACTAAAAGTACACCCTTGGTTAGCATTTCTAAAACTTATTAATCTAGTAAAACATACCAAATAAGATATTAAATTATTTTTACATAAAAAAAAAAAAAAAAAAAAAAAAAAAAAGATGTATACCTAGTTTGTCTTTGGTGCAAAAAATAGTTGATTGACTCATATAATATTGCTGATATATTTGCAAATAAATGAATAAGAGAAATAAACATATATAAAAATCTATACATACTCTTTACAAAAATAACTGTTGTATGTCTGTTTACAAAATGCACTGAAAATTATGTTGGCTGGCTTTTCATGCACTGCCTTGTATATAAAAATAAACATTTTATGTGTAAATTTTTTAACAATGCAAATTGTTTATATGGAAATGTGATATATAAACTACATTCCTTATATCTGTTTTAAAAATCTAATGTAGAATCATAGCATTTTTCTTTTAATAGTCTGTTTCAATTTTTATTTTTATGATTGTTATAACAAATGTTGTAAAGTTGTTGTTGAATGTATCATATCTTTTAACATTTGTTTTGTATTTTGTTAATTTATTTATAAACTGTGTCATACAGTTACAATAATTAAATATGTTTTATGTTAAATATTTATAAGTACTAGCATTGGATCTAATATTTTTCTTTCTTTTTTTTTACTCTGTTTCTTAGTTATTGTTTCAAGTTCAAACAATTCTCACTTTCAATCTTTATTTTATTTTTTTTTTATTTAAAAGATGTATACTTTATTTAAAATGCAATTATTACCTATACAATAAAAATTTTAAATATAAAATTTTACATTAAAGAACTTCTAAAATGATCTAAAAAAATATGTTCAGTTGAATATATTTTTTTTTTAAATTCATATAGGAAAAAAAAACTTCTGAAAAATAGATGTGCCTTTCCTTTTTTACAAGAAACAATCATTCACTACATCAAATATATTTTAAAAACATTATTGTACTGTGTAGTCAATGACATTTTTTAACGCCATCTAAAGAAGTCTATAAGCAATTCTCTTGTGTAATTTATTTTTGCATAACATATTTTCAGATTATTAAGAATTCTTTATTTGGTCATTCTGCTCAGAAGCATCATGTTTTCAAAGCTTTTTATAGAAGATCTGATTTCCAAAATGCATTAAGATGACATCTAGCTTCAACTTTTTGTGACCGGATGTTAAATAAGAGAATCCCTATAAATAGATTATGTGGATTTCCCATAAGAGCCTTTGAATACACAAATTGTTTCTGATCCCTTACCAGACAAAGAGTTCATAATATTTCAGTAAGGTTTACTGAAAGTAAATGAAAACAGCACAAAGACAAATCAAAACTTTTTCCTCAGATTAATTATTATCATTTGTGATTTGGAAATCACAATAAGATAATCACAATCAAAATTTCTGTCGATAGAAGCTTGAGTAGTACAAAGTATTTGTTATATAGAGAGAAAGGGCAAGATTGTAGTTTAATGTATGTTTTTTTGTGTTTGATGATACACAGTTACATATTTAGTAAAAATTTTAATTTGAAAAATTTGTGTAGATAAAGCTATCAACATATAAAATGCAAACAAAGCCTATTCTCTTTCACCACTGCATTAATAATAACAGTAGCAGTGGAAATAAAAATATAAAATACATTAATCAAAGCGTAAATTATAACATAATATTCTACCCCTCCTCCTCTACCAAGCAAAACTTTCTGGTAGGCAAGCCCTTTCAAGCCTGATAGTGAAATCTCTCCTGTGGAATTGGACATTAGACCTATTTAATAAAACTGTAATCTCTAGTATCATTGGACATTGACATCAAAGATTTTTTAAATAAAAAATTATGCATTGTCTCTAATTGTAGTTTTTAATATATATTTAGAAATTTCAATATTTAAAAGGACTTCGTCTAGCTGTCTTGTAAAAATAAAGTTATTGCAAATTATTTGTTGTTTTGTAACAATTATATTTCATGTGTAAGTTATAAAGTACACAAAATGTTAAAATCATAATGTTTGAACTTACTTTGGTACACATGTTTGAACTCTAAAATGAAATATGTTTTAACTATCATTATTCTAAAGTCCTTTATTGTCTTTGTAAGCGAAGGTCAAAGTTGAACAAATTTCCTATAGGATTAGAACCTGAGATTTTGGCTATACACACCAATGCTCTACCATTGAGCTATCCAGATATCTAGCCTGACACAATTCACTCACTTTTTGGCATCATGATATCTGCAATACAACAGCTTAATCAGTGAAAACACATTATGCATGAAAACTCCATTACTCCATGGATAATCATTATATACATATAAGATTTCAATCTGAAATACGAAGTCTTTGTAGATGGAGGTCAAAATTGAACAAATTTTCCCAATAGAGTTCAAATCCTGGCCTATATACTTTTCACTCAATTGGGACAATTCGTTTAATTTTGACCTTCACCTACATAGAATTAGTATTTCAGGTTGAAATCTATTTGTATATGAGCCATTCTCCCATAATTTTAACTTTCAAGAATAAGAAACTTGTGAAATTCAACTTAATAAAAATAGCATTTTTAAAATTTCTTGTTCATGATGCTATACTTAAACATGTTCTTGTTCTGTATTAATGTTTAATTCTGTACTATCCCTGAGAGACCCTTATAATCTATTTAACAGTGAAATAGAACACGGGTGGTAAGGAAAATTACCACCTATTTTTTGGCAAGTCATCTTAAGCCTGAAAGATAGGCACAATGCTCATTGATTTTTAGCAACAGTCATTTACATTGAACTAAATAACAATTTTCTTTAAATTTACCTCTAAAAGTTCAAGAATAAATCTTTGGGACGCTAAGACAACCAATAAAGCCACAATGCTTGAAGTTAATATTTAAATGCTGGTTTAAATTTTGCAGAAAATTTCCTGTCAAAAGAACTAGAGCCATTTTTTCTCTAGCATAGTTCTGTATGAGACAAAAGTTGAAAAAGACTCTGTGGCTGCATCTGGAGTGATTTAAGAAATCTCAAAATAATAAATAAGGTTAAAAAAAATAATAACCGTAAAAATGTGTGCAGCTTAATTTTAGTTACATATTTATATAAAACAATAATTCCAGTTTTGTTGAAAAATTAAGTAGAAAATTTTATCCAGACAGCTTCAAACTTAAAAATCCACATCAGGGACAAGGGATGGTAAAGATTTTAATGCTACATTTAGAATCCCAAAATTGCTCAACACATATTCATCTCATTAACATTCTTATACTATCATGCAATGGCATGTTTTATAATATAAGATATAAAATAAAACCAAGAATATGTACTAAAATAAAAATTATTATTAAGGGACTTAAAAGTCAAAATTATGTGAGTATCGCTCATATAGTCTTTATAGATTTCAGATAAAAACTAATTTATCTGCATTACTCTCATTTACTGTCGTACATTTGACTGTGTTTATAATGTTCCTATATTCTGTGTTGTAGTAATATTTTCTGACTTCAATCTATATTAAATGCAGATGCATGATCAATATATCATACATGATTTATTCTATTAAAGCATATCTTTTGTTTGCCCATAGATTGATATCAAAATCTTTTTTGGATCTAGTTATTATAATATACTCCAATTATGTGTGTTAAAAACTATTATTACAACAATTATATGGTCCATCTGCGATAACTTGACCAATGCCCTTGAAGGAGTTTGAAAAACTATGGGGAAAGAAAGTCGTTAACTGATGCAAATGATGCAAGAAAGGCTTTATTTAATTAAAATCTAGATTCTGCTAGTGCAGTGATTGTCACCTTAATTAATGAATAAATTCCTGTAAATTTTCATTTCTCATTGGCCAAGCTATTGAAAATGGACTATAGAAGTTTCATTTTTTTGCATTTAAAAACATTTTACGGTTCACACCATCAGGAAGCAGAAAATATTTTGGTAATTTGCAAAAGCTATTTAAATATTTAAGGAGGCAACTACAGTTGTAAATGTAAAACATTCAAATAAGGTGCAGTGTAATTGGATTTTCCCAGTAAATAAAATGATAGCTAAAAAATTAAAATATAGACAAAACTAAATCAATTTTTTGATTGAGCAAACAGCACTAGAAGCTATGACTCAATCAGAATCTGTGATGCCTTCTCCTGTCAACCTATATTTTTTATGCAATAGTTACACAATAACAAAATATATAGCTTTTTTTTTAAATTAACATTACTAATTAGCAACAAATTTTCCAAAAAAAGAAAAATATCAGTATGTAGCTAATTAAATAACAAAAATATAAAACAATTATTATGTTCAATTATTGCCAAGAAAATGGAATTAGTTGTTTTTCATTAATTTTGCAATTGTACTTGCTCTCTTAAAAAAAAAAAAAAAGTTAAGTATATATATGGTTACAGATGATTGACAGTGTCTTCTACTTTATCAGCCGGTGGCAGCACTGTTTTAGAGACTTTTATGCTAAATTTTAGAGCTTCAACTTTATTAGAATGCAAGATACCGCTGTTTTTACTAACTAAACAGTAAATTGTGTTTATTTTATTAAACTTTTTTTTTTAATATGAAAGCTTTGTCAGTTTTTTAACTTACTAAAAAAAAATTATTCTTTTACATTAAATTACTTAATTTTTAATTTTTTTTACCCCTTTCTAAGTAAACATACTATTAGAAAGATAAAATCTGATTAACTACTTATAACTACTGCATATATAAACATTTACATAAAATTTTTATCTGTTATGTCATATTTAGTTTTTCTTCAAAAATTGAAATATTTATATAAAGATGCATACTGCCAAAAATGTACTCAAGTATTAGCAATATGTCCTCAGAAAATAAAATGATTTTAATTAAACAGCTTTAGCAGAGTAATTCTCAAATTTCATATTTTATCTATACTCTAGAAAAGCCATACTCAATCCTTTTTACCTGTGGGCTGCAAACATGTGTTTACTATGTTAAGTGGCTGCAACATACAATAAAGTTTTTTTAAAAATGGCGATAAATAAAGTAATAAGATGACAAAAGTAGTATAAAAAGTCAATATTGCAAAATTTATATGATCCATATTAGCTATAAATAAGTATTAAAGGTGATAGTATAATGTAATGCAGAATTTCCAAATTTTAAAGATGAAAAGAAAGAGATACTCATACACAAATCAGACTTTTACTCCATGCAAAAACTTTTTTTAGAGTTTCGTTCATCTCACGAAACCCTATTACTCCCGTTCTGTTGTCTGTCTGTCACAGAGCCATTCTCAAAAACTATGTAACTTACAGAGTTGAAACTTTGTGTATATAGCTTAATACCAGCTATGAAGAGTTCAAAATATTAAAATTTGAAAAATTTGTATTATTTTAATAAATAGAGATAAAAAACCAAAATTCTAACAGCCTTTTCCTATTAAATTTAAACATTTTTCATTATAGCAGATGCCAAAAATTAAAAATCCATGATGAAATTCTTTCTACAATAATTAATTTTCTATCAGACGATTTCCACGTGAAAAATGAAAATGAAATAAAAAGTTTCACCAGTTGAAAAAAAAAAGATTAATATGAAATAAAATTGATTGACGTCATAGTGGTAATAAAACGGAAAGATTTCGCAATAATACAAGGAGTATGATTATGTGTATGTACACAATGGAGATTAATATCACGTCATTAGAGAATTAAAAAGAAAATCTGACGTCATATCGGAAGTTTAACGGATTTTTCAAATGTTTCAGAATAATACAAAGCGAGTATCAATATGAGTAATAGAGAATAGTAAATATATGAGTTTGATGAACATATTGAATCATGATAAAAACCTGATTATGGAAATATTCGCATATTTTAACATTTTGAAGGTGTACATGTTTAATTTTGAAATTAATTTTTTTTAAATATCTCATTTAGTCCACATGATATTATTATGACAGAATATAATAACGGGCTTCGCCCGCTATCGGGTTGGTTTAGGTATTCGAAAAAACGAGAAAAATAGACCGGTAAATTTTTACTTTATAAAAAACATGACTTTTTTTTTTTTCAGTTGCTAAATGAAATTTATTTGGATTTATTAAAGAAAGGATAAAGTGTTTTGAAAGGAATATTAAACGAAACCCTTTGAGCGATCTTCGATCACACTTACGCACTTGTTTTTTTTTCCTTTCAAAATGTAAAAGTATATATTGGAAATTTAATTAATTTTAATTAATGTAGTTTTATTAGTTTTGAAGATTAAAAAATGTATACACCACCACTTTGGACTACATGTAAAATGAACTTTTGACTAAGCAAATGACATTTACAATGTTTCAGCATAATTTAAAACTAATTATAAATAATAGGGCAAATTTTTTCTTCCTATAAAAATATGTAAAATATAAAGGTCTAAAATACTTTTTATGTGCATCTCAAACTTTTATAAATATGGATTAATGATTCTGTATTCTCGGGCCGTACCTAAAAGGTTGCAAGGTCACATGTGGGCCGCAGGTTTAGTATGGCTGCTCTAGGATATATTACTGCTTTTGAAAGAACTCTTTTAATTTGGCTTAAATTCGGCATGAGATATATTGTTATTACTTGAGTACTTTTTCATAAATGTACCATTGTTGCTGTGAATATATGTATAATAATTTGTAACATAAACGATGAGAATTATTATAGTTTATTATAATTTGTTTCATTTAAAATAAAGTTTTATAAAAATTAATATGTTTCTATAACTGCTATAGAAAAGGATAAAAATACATAATTTTGTACAGTATGGAATGAAAACCAGTTATTCAGAATATTTCCAATTGACTGATTTCTGAAAGATGTGCCATACAGTATCAGTTTGACATGTGCATTGCTTGAAACATTACAACATACATAGTATAATTTGATGTCAACATCTTTCATTTAAAATGGTAGCATATTTAGTTAAATTTTGGACATTTTTATGCAGAGGAGTTTTTGTTGCTAAGGGATTCCCATAAATTGCCTCCTTTGAAACTCTGATTAATCTTTGATCTTGTTTTAATCTGAGTAATCTAAAAATTAAACTAATAAATTTGCAGATCAGGAGCCTCAACCTCAATGTCACCTCTGAAAGTCATTGTTTTTCAATCTCACTTTTCATAATATTTAGCATATTACAATCTGCAATATTTATTTTTAGGTAGCTTTCGTAAGAAATACTACCTATTACATTATCCCCTATGTTGGAATTTCTGAAATTTTTTTGCAGATCTACACCAATTATGACTCCCAGAACCCAAAACCACCCCCAGTTCAAAACTTTATATATATATATATTTATATATATAGAGAGAGAGAGAGGGAGAGAGAGAGAGAGAGAAAATATGTAAAAGTGATATAGATAGATAGATCATCATATATATTATTTCTCATGTCAACATCCCTTTTTTCCCAAAAAATACGAAACGCAGAATGACGAATGAGATACCATATGAAAGGATTTGGAACAGGCTTCTGACATAGCACACTTACATTTTCCTAAAACATGTTTTTTGATTAAAATTTGCTGATAATTAAAAATTAAATCGGCATTGTTTTCATAAAAGAAATGAAAGGTTTTCCTCAAATTACTGTTGCCAAAAAAGTAAAATACCACATTATATGATGCTCAGATTATAAAAAACACCGCATGGGTTTATTTTATATTTATGATTAAAAAGCGAAATTGAAATGTTTAGATTTCTATGTCCCATGTTTTTCCCGAAGCGGACGACGTCATCCTCTAATGCAGTTAAAATACGATTGTTATTTTTTTTTTCTCGAGCATGCCTTTTGCAATCTTGAATCAATTTTTACTCTAACTTTGATGGAATAAATTAGATGATGTTCTGGCTTGACTAAACACTAAATGTTGCTGCAGATATTTTTATCCTTAATTTTTCTTTAGAAGTTTAAACCTGCATCTAATAAATATTACATATTGATAAAAAATATTAGATTGCAGTGCGAAATCCTCGCACGGGCCCACTGGTCTATATATATATAGATCTATCTATCTATATCACTTTTTTATGGGCACGATAACTTCAAAAATTCTGCATAAATCTCTTCCAAACTGATACATAAAATCTCGGTCAAGTTCGTTAATGGGCAAATTCGAACTGGCGGGGGGGCTTTTTATGAAAACAGAAATATCCCCATAACTTCTAATTATGATACGTATCGAATACGTTTAAAGTTATTATTACTTCTAGATAAACAGCCGAAAATTTATATATGACAGATTTTTGATATAATTAAAAATGGCCTCAAGGAGGGGAAAAAATTAGGGGTTTCAGAAGAAAAAAATTCATAACTTTGTCAATTCACAAGATATTAATCCGCTTAAATTTATTATAAATCCTCTTAATATTAACTACAACTTTTATACTGACAAGTTTTTTATAGGAAAAACTCTTACAGCAAAAAAAAAAATTAAAAACGAAAAAATTCTGCCGGCTCTGTCTACTTGACACAGGTAGATTTTGAAGTGGGCGATTACAACTGCCCTTTCATGGCAAAAAGGTCATTTCTTCTGAAATTCCCAATAAACAGGCACCCCACGGTCTGCGTCTTTGAAACTAATCTGTGCCTGTAGGCCAAGCTGTCAGGGATTTTTTTATATTACATGCATATTTATAGGCATATAAAATGCTTTGAGGGTTTAAGAAAATAGAAGCGTTAATTTAAACACGTTTAAAATCATGGTTAAAATTTAAACATGGGGGTAGCCCCCCCCCCCTGAACCCTCCTTTAATCTTATTAAATTTATATTCATGATTTCCTATTGATTGTGTGAATGATTACAGTACATATTGGATTTCGTTCTACACTGTCATTTTATTAGGATAAGCAACAGTTTGCAAAATAATTTTATGTTATCCTAATACCCAAATAGAAATATTTACTTACCTGCCAAACACGAAACAGTTACATCTGATGGATAAGTTGAATAATATCTCGTATACAAAAGCAACTTATGGAAATGTAAACTGAATCTACTACATTTCACTTATATCTATTTTAGAAATCTAGGATTATTACAATTTTTGTTTCGGAAAAACAGTTTTGATGATCATTCTATAATATTTATATGTAAGATCTTATCTAAGTACATCCTGATAGACTCGATGGCAACATATTTGAAAACTTTTAAACCTATTGGGTAATCATTCATAATCGTGTCCGCTGCCAATTCACTAAATAGTAAACTTGATTTGGCACTATAAAGTATATTTTGTGATAGCTTTTTATGTTCTCAGTTTCTAGTAATTGTAATATTTCAGGGTTCGACGGTATGTATGGATGCGTTTTACTACTTTTATTTTTTTAGATTAACCACCTCGTTGTATGAGAGATTTTATCCTATTTTTAAAAGAGTATTAACTTTTCAACGACAAAATATCCACGTCTCTTCCAGAAAATGAATAATATTTCATGTAAAAAATATACTTATATAAATGTAAACTCCTACTACAAGACATGAATCCAAAATACACGTTCAATAATAATTCTATAGTAGTTAAAAGGTAACTTGTACGAAAATAAATTCTCATTTATGTCAATAAAATACTAAAATCACCCAAAAATATTTTATTTTGTTAATAAAATACAGTAATCTCTCACTTATATGTCACCTCTTTTATGCGTCTCTCTCATTTATACGTCAATTTTCGGTATAGCAATGCAATGTTTTTTTTTTTTTTTTTAATTATTATGCGTTGGAACATGAATGTATCTCTCACTTATGAGTCAGAGAAATTTCCAGTTTCCCTTGCCATTTCTTCCCATTCTATGCATGTCCTTTCCAAGAAATGTCACAGCTTCTAAATGGGAAGTCAATTGGTTGTCTTTTTACATTTGTTCCCTGAACACTATTATAAGCTGCATTCGTGGGTCACACCCCTTCACACCTGTTACTTCTAGAAGAACTGTTTCAAAAAACCAGGCTTCATTCTGAAAGAATTTGAAAATTATGCATCTTGTGCCAAAGATCAATCAGTATTAGATGAAGAATGGAATGCCGTTTCTTGGGGAATGATTAATTTTAATGATTTTATAGATATTGATGAAAATGTAAAAATGACGTAGAAGAGGATCATACAAGAAATAGTCACAGAATTTAAAGACGATGCCAATGAAAATGATTAAGATAATGAAGAAAATTTAGAAATACCATCCACAGACTTTTGCAAAGGCCATAGATGCTCTGGAAACCCTCCGACACTACATCAAATGAACTGATACATCTGGTTCAACATATTCAGATTTCAATAAACTCGTAAAAGCTATTTAAAGCAACAGACATCAAGCTTATAAACAAATTTCCATTTTAGACTATTTTAAAAAAATAGGGTACGTAAGTAAAATTTTGAGATGTACGTATTTCCGATTTGAATTAGTAAATCTTTGCAATCTACATAATTCGTATTTTTCATTATTCTGCATGCTATTTAACCATTTAAAGATGAATTTTGTCTTAACATTTATTGCAAATGAAATTTTTACTTAATTTTCATCTATGCATCTCACTCATTTATGAGTCATTTTTGGTTAGTCCTTTGCACCGACATATAAATGAGAGATTACTATATTGCAGCAAAATAGTGAGATTTATTTGAATTTTATTATTTTGATATTTTTTGAAATATAGTTGCTAGGTTATGGTTAAATTAAAGAGGAAAATGTAAATAAATGCATTTTAAAATTTGTAAAAAATAATAAAATAAAATGTATTATATTATTGGAGCGGATGTATAAAATTGCTCCAAATTATACACCTAATTTTAAAAAATCTGACAAATGTATTAACAAAATTTCAAATTAATTTGAATAATTTAAGATCTCACTTGATAAATTTTTGCCTTCATAACTTACCGTTTAAATACATTAATCAAATGCGCCATTTTATTTTTAACGAATGGAAAATTTGAAAATTGCCTGAATTTCCACAGGAAAGCATTATGACGTAAAAAGAAATGTTCTGTATTTTTCGAACGAATAAACCAAATGTAACTGAAAACTATACAGCTAATTCTGGATACCCACCAAAAATTAACCTAATCGGATAATTATTGTGGAACAAACAGAAACCCAAAACTTTTTGCATCTCCACAGTGAGCCTTCACTGACGTTTCGGCATTCATTTAAATCAGAAACAGTGCCACAGCCACATATATTCTACAAATTTTATCAAATGATGTTGTTTCAGTGGTCAACATGGTATCCAGAATACATCTGCCGCCAACCATTCTGGATAAATGGTCCTCTACTGTATATAAAAATAGAACTATTTTTACTGTTTTTTTAATATGATTTTTTATATCATTTTAACCCATTAATGCCTACTGGTACCATATGGTACCATGATAGCTGCCCTCCATTTTGTTGTTTGCATACCAGTATATTTTAAGAGAAATATTCTCTTTATCTGATGACAGAAACTCCGTAATAAAAGGCGACTAAAGTTGCTACCTTGAAAAATTGGTATGAAATGAAATTTTTGCATTTTGAAGAGAAAAATAATTCCGGCTTTAATGGGTTAAGCAAATTAATCTAAAAGATTTTTTGCTTTAGATATTTATAGTATAACACAATGCAGAGTTATTTTTTAATTACATTTTAAAAGGGAAAAAAATACATAAGGGGTGGATTAGAAACATACTTTTAATTAAAGTTTGTTTTGAAACTTTAATATAATCCACCAATTATTTTAACATAAAAATAGTATGAATTCTTTAAAAAAAAATTCTTAATCGTAGTACATTAAAATATTTAAATCATTGAGCTATAAAGAGAATTTATTTTATTGCTTGGATCTTAGAAGACTGGTATGCTTATACTGCTGCAAATGTCATTCCATTTTCATTTGTTACCATCAGTATTCTATGCATCATTGATTAAGTTCCATTTTCCAAATAATACTAACCTCATTTCACACAAAGTATGATGCCCAACAAAACACATAGGGGCAAATTTTCACCTTACTTTATTCATAAAATATCAATATGAGATTCAATAGATCTCAATGTTACTTAAGAAGTGACATTTAAAAAACACAAATAGATGTTAAAAGATGTTTAAAAACCCTCCAAGTACTTTCTGTCAGCAACCGCAACCATTTTTAAGGAGCAAAAATCTTTTCTGACTGCCGTCCTATGCATCTGAAGGTAGACTTCAGTTTAGATGAAGTTATTCTTATTAAGAACTCTGATTAGTTTCAGAGTTAGATGAAGCTAGAGTTCAGATGCGTAGGACGGCAGTCAGAAAGGCTTTTCGCTCCTTGAAGATGGTCACAGTTGTTGACCGAAAGAACTTGGAGGGTTTTTTAACTTTTTCTTGCTAATGTGACTGTAAAATTTATCATTTCAGACATATTTTTATAATAATTAGAAATTATTGTTATTTCCTATAATTATTATTATAACACATTTTTTGAAAAAAAAATTAATAATTTATACTTAGGGAAATGTACATTTAAGAAAGGACAGAGGAAAATATAAATTATTATATTTTGAAATATTTTAAGCAAAATATCAATACAAAAAAAAAATCAGTTCTGGAAAATCTGAATGTACACCACCATTAGAATAACAAAGTTCTAGGATATCGTACAAATCCCAATCTTCAACGGGAGAAGGACTGGAGGAAAATAATGACTCATTCCCTTGTCGTATTTGTATTTCTTTTTTTAAAATACCCCCCCCCCCCAACACTTATTTTCTCAAAACTAAAAAAAAAAGTTTCTTTCATGTGTGAAGCAGTTAACTTTACACTGAATATATTCAAAATCTCTGGGTTAAAAAAATAGAGTTGACTTACATCATAAAATATCGTATCTAATGTTGAGTTAGCATATTGAGTAAAATTTCGAACTATTGAAACAAATGGTACAAAATACATGTGTAAATTAGGGTACGTACATTCCTCATTATGTCCAAGTAGTATAGTGTCACTATTTCCGAACATAATTTTTCTCCATTTAATTTTATAATAATTGTGATTAAGTAAGGCAAAGATTAGTGTTCAGAAATAAGTGCAGTATGCAGCCCTTATTTATGAATATTTCTACAGATAAATGTAATTAATCAAGAACAGCTGTTTTGTTATGTTATATTATTGCTCATTTAAATTAATTTTATTATGACTAGTTGACCCATCTGGCTTTGTCCGGGCCCATGATAAAATCTGTAAATTAGTGATAAAAGAGCTTGTAAAAAAAACATTAAACAAAAAGCTTTTCTTGCCCAAAGCCTTTGAAATTTTTAATGGTTATAAATATAAAGGTTTTATAGCCTGTGTAAAAATTACATCAGAAATATTATCTAGTTGTAAAATAAATGTTTTCTTCGCCAGAAAACAATCCTTTTCAAATTCTACAGAAGGGGAGAACTTCCCTCTCCCTCCCAGCCTTCAAAAAAAGTTAAAGTGCCTCCCTCCCTTTCCCTTTTGTTCCTCCCTCCAGGAAGGGAGAATAAGAATAGAATTATGAAGAATTTAGAATAAGTATTTCCTAGGGGTAGGGTTGTGAGCAGTGCAGGCAAATGTGTGAACTATTCTTTCCCCAGCCCTCTTGATTCTTATTAACTATTTCCTGCTTTATTCACCCTTAAAAAAAATAGTTGAAGCATGCACAGTAAGGTTGAATTTGCATTGAAAAATTAAGACTTTTGCTTCTTGCTTTAATATATTAGATCTTTAAAAAAAAAAGCTTGAGAATTTTTTGAGAAGCTTTGGAATTTCACGTATTTTTGAATACTTTAGATACTTTACTTTTGTCCCTTTGTATTAAGAAGAGTAAATCTAGTTTTATAAAAATCTAGTTATATAACATCCATGAATAACGCATTAAGTGATGTAAATCTAGTTGTATAAAAATTATTTTACATTGTTCCATAAATAACACAGTGATTTTGCAAAAAACAGTAAACAGTCAGAAGTTGGACATTTTATTTTCCAATGTATATAACATGCAAAAGGACATTACACTGTCAAGATAAAATAACAAATGAATATGGGTAATGTTTAACAGAATAAAAATGGCCATTTACAAGTAACTATTCCCAAAGCACACATCATGACAACACATAAATGAGTTCTAAGAAAATATTAAATGTAGAATTCAAGGCACATTTACATATATTGTTCACATTAAATCTATATTTACATTGCACACACACATATACGTATTAATTTATAATAAAAAATAAATAGTACATAACATAAATTTACAAAACAAAACATTTATTAACATATTTTTTAAATTGATTCTTAATAATTTCAATGTCTCAATCGGAAATGCATTTAAGTATTTAAAAGTTTATAACTCATATTATTTAATGAATAATCCATGAAATAAGATGTAAAAACCAATTTTATTTTAAGTAACTTCATCCCCCCACCCCATCCTGCTCAAGTCCTTTACTATACAATTTTTATTTTGTATCAGATAAATAAATTATAAGGATAATTTATAATAGAAATTACACATAGAATCAATTTAAATAATTTTTGTTGTAATTGCTACTTTATGACTTTTCAAAAAACAGCTGAGTTCAATAAAAGAACAGTTCAATAAACATTTCTTTACAATGTCAATTATTTAATTGACCTTGTAAAGGAAACTTTTCATTTGAAAACCTACTAGAGTCCACAAATAACACTTTTGCTTTAATTTGAGCATTTCTTTGAAAGTTAAATAGTGAGAAGAAGAGAGGGATCAAAATCATATAATCTTTTTAGCAAAAATTATTAAAATATATTACATAATATCATCAATAGGTCAGCTATTTTTGACCTACCAGGGTAGAGGAAGTAACTTAAATCCCATTAAATGCTTCATAAAATATTTTTATAGTCTCTCTAAATTCTCCCATAAAATCTTTTTATAATTCCTCTACAACTAAAGATAGTACAAAAATGAATCCATGAATTTGGTATTAATCCTCAGGGTTGAAAACAGTCCATAGCAGATGTATTCCCATACAATACAAACTATGCAATAATTCTTTTAGAATCATTTTAAGCTGTACTTTTATAATGTAAAGAGGTTGCATTAAATAAAACACAACAATAATAAACAGGAAGAAAGAGGATAGTACATTTGGCAATACATCGCTTTTATCAGATAATCTGGTTAGTTGATTTAATGGTAGTACAAGCAATTTTATAAATTGCATATAGTCTTCAATGTTGAAGTTCCTAAATGGCTATCCTTATATCTGTAAGATAGTGACTTATTTTTCTGACTGCAAAGTCGTCTTTGAAGATGTCAATTTAGTATAATTTTTTTTCAGTTTTGGTGATAAAAGGCAAAATAACATCCATTTCTAGTTGACTATTACCCTTTTCTGAAATATTGTATTAATATGGAAATTAAGTCATGATACAATGATAGCAATAATGTAAGTTTTTTGAGGAAAGACAGTCATTTCTGATTGTTTCCTGTAAAAAATTACCTATGAGTAGTATCCAATATGAGGTTGGTTAAGTAGTATTAGAGCGATTTTTTACACATAAGTGTTAAACAGGTCAGACTAAAAGATTAAAGTAAATTCTGAACCACTATGCATAACCAAACAAAAACTTGTTAATTTTATCTGGCACCTCTTATTAGGGTGTCTATTCCAGATCAGCAATGAATTTCCATGGCTTTTCCAGGTTTCCCATACCAATAAAAAGAAAAATTCCAGATATCGAGATTTTGTGATGTTACACACAAAAAGTCTTAAAAGTTGTAAATTTGAGAATGGAACTCTCACAACTGATTCTGAGGCACAAATTACTGACTTGTTACATAATTTTTTGGAAAATTTACAAATTGTTGAACATTTAACATGCTAAACATTTTGCAGATACACACTTTTAGCATAGGGTTCTATTTATTTTGCCAAATCAGGATGAAATTCTTTATCACATCAGTCACAGTTAAATACAGATTGCTTTGACATGTTTTAATATAAATAATAAATATTCAATAGATTAAACTAACAAATGTTCAGTTCCCAAACGTAAAATAAGTAAGCAGAGCGAAACACCTAATCAATCCTACAACATTCAGTAGAAAGTTTCAGTTAAGCTGGAACTGAAAATCTCAGAGTTACAAAGAAGGACTGAATTGTATAATGTAGGCATAATGAATTGCACAAGACATTGAAATACTCTTTACAGTACTTATGAAGAGTAAAGTTTGATTATAATGGTGCTGCAATTTCAAATCCTTAGTTTTATAAGAAACGTCCTCCTATTTTTTTTCTTGAAAGTTAAAAAGTTTTCCAACTTTTTCTCAGAATTTTAAATTTTCCTGACTTTTTCTCAGAAATGGTAAATTTCCCTGACTTTTCCAGGTTATCCAAGTGGCTAGACACCTTGTCTTATTGCCCATTTACACGACAAAGCAATGGTCCAATCTACATTTTGAAAATACATCTAATATGGACTCAAATAAGCAAAATTCAAAATAATTTAATTCAGTTGAATTTAGTAAAATATTAATTACAAAATTTGAACATGACATATAAAGCAAGCTAAATAAAAGCATCTAAAAGTTTACATCTAAGTTGATAACTCAGATGTGTTAAAATGTGCTCAAGTGATATACTGAAATAGAAACCATAAAAAAACTAAAAATTTTATGAGGCAAAACTTATAGATAATAATACAAATACTTTAGGAAATTATTATTTAAAATGAAAACACAAACTAGAAATCACAGATGCCAGGAAATCAACATTTTGAAATAAACTAAATTAAAAACAATATTATTTTTTAGTGCAAAAACATTTAAAAGTTATTATTATGTACAACAGTATAAATAAACATTTTTAAAAATCATAACAAGCTAATGGACAAATATGTGAAAATTAAAGAATACTCAAATATATTTTTAAATATAAATATAGAAAAAAAAAAAGAGTTAAATCTACAAATACTTTAATGTCATATTTTTAAGCATTTGAAATGTGAATAAAAGCATGTAATCATAAAGGCTATGAGATCAATGTTTTGGAAAACATTAAAATAATAATAATAATAATAACATGTTGCTATATTAAAGTATTAAAAAAATAAATATTTCTCAGAATAATTTATGCATGGATGTTAAATAACTTTTATACACCCATCCCATAAAAAAGTGAGAACTTTTTATTCAAATTGCCATAATAAAGAGTAAATAATTTGCATTAAAAACATTTACATTTTTAAATTATAAAAATTATAAAAACAAATATTAAAATAAACATAAAATTTAACAAAACAAATTAACTTTTGATTATTTTATAAAGATCATTATATGAGGAAAATATTAGAATGTATATTACAAAATTAATCATTTTAAAGATGTTAAATGAAATGGAAATACTAAAATTATATCAAACTTAGAATACTACAATATACATTTATATTAAGAAAATGTTTCATTATCCATATAAAAATAGATGTAAATTTATTTTATTTATTGTTTCAAGTTATTGTGTCAATCATAAAAATTTCTTAAAGCCTATAATTAATTTATTAAAACCAATAATAATACTTTAAACTTTTTAGAGTAGAAGATAATTTTGCACATTTTCTGAAAATGCCAGGAAAATAACATTAAGCTCATATAATAATTTTGTATATATATATTTTTTTATTTCATTCTTGGTTGTTGAAAAAGTTCAATTAATACTGGATTACATTTTTTAGAAACACGGAAATGCATATTAAATGTAAAAAATGTATAATCACAGAAAACTACGTTTAAACACTAAGCAAAATAGTAAGTCTACAACAATACACACAAGGAAATTGATAAATGATATATTTCACTGGTAATTCCACTATAAATGTAAAATAGGAAAATCAAGAATAGGATTAGTGAAAAATAAGTTAATTACTTCAAAGGTCTGTGGACTAGAGTGGGTTCTACTGCTCCAAATCAGATGAAATTTTTAACTATAGATAATTCAAATGATGCACCAGTCATGTATTAACTAAAAGTGTATAAAATTTATATAAATAAAAATGTTTGTAATATAAAAATTCATCAATAAATGTATCTGTGTCAGATATTAAAAAAAAAAAAGTCTTTGGTTGCTTTTTTTTTTTTTTTAAATATTTAACCAGATTTGCTGCACTTAGTGATAGGAACAGTGCTTAATTTGCACCAGAGCGTGTAAATATTACATACCAGAGCCTACCAGAACATCACTGTATGTTGTACATTGATGGTTGATTAAAAAAATTTAAAATCCTTTCGGTGAGTGACATCTTTGAAAATTTTCCTTTATAAATATTTTTGCTATTTGTTCATTCATTAGATTTTATTTTATGTGTATATATATATATATATATATATGCATAGATGCCAACTATTTCTTTATTGTGTTACCACTATTTTCATAATATTGACTTTATTTAATTACAAAATTCTGCGATTAAATAGCATCAAGATTAGGTGAAGATTACAATCTATTCAGAAAGTAATGGTAAAAGTGAAATAGTCGTCAGCTATCTATATGCATATAAATAAAGTAATTTTTTTTTTGCTGGAGAAAAAGTATGCTTTAAAGTTTGCAAATAAGGTATGAATTACAAATATGCGGATGGAGGGGACTGTTGTTAGCGAGGCTGCAAAATATTAGGGCTTTTTTGTTGGAAATTAAGCCCTGGATATGAAATATAATTTTGTAATTACAGCACATTCTTGACAATAAAGGCGAATATAGAGTGTTTGTTGACTTATCTGTAGTTTCAATTTCACCTCATTTAGAGCAGTAGAACATATCCCAAGGCCCTCTGAAGTCAGTAACTTATTTCTCGCTAACTTTGTACATGAAGTTTGCATATGTAAACAAGCAATTAGTAATCAATTAAAAAAATCACATTTATGATACACTACTAATATATAATACTGTATCTGTGACTACAACTGATCTGTAAATATAAAATGTAGCCAATAAATTTATTTCTTTTTTTCTATCTCCTTCACCTTTTTCCCTAAAATTTAACATGTAAAAAAAGAAGTAACAAATCATGTGTCTTTAATGTAAAGTGTCAGATGTAATAACTAAACAAATAAGTTAAAGTAATTTAAACTTATCATTTTGTCTATCCAATAAAAAGTAAACATATGGTAATTTACACTTTTAAAATTGTCACTTAAATTGAATCACAAAATAAAGAAACATAAACTAAAGTACACACTGTATTCATTTTTTAAATTCATAATTATGTGTAAAATGTATAAAAAAAAATAACAAAAACAATATATAACACAACAAAATCTCTTTAAAGTAACCAAAAGAATTAGTGAACATGTGTTTTATATTTCATGAGATTTAATATAACAATTAATATGCCTTTTTGAGCATATCACTGAAATAACAAATTAGTTTGCACATAAATTTCTGACAACAAAATGCTAAAATACATAAAATATTAAAAACAACTAAAATGTAAATCATTCTAGTGACATAAAATCCTTTTATATATCCTTAAAATTGCAATACTATATGTTTCATATTTCTTTTACATTTTCTCTCATGATACATATGAAAAATAAATAAATAAAAGCGAATTAACTTTTAAAGATATGGAAATAATACACAAATCATTACACACAAAAATGTTTAGGAATATTCCAACTTTAATTATTAGGCCAAATCACAAATAAATAAAATAACTCTCCTTGTTTGTAGGCACCTGTAGATAAAATTAATAGCTAGAGAGCTGGCAGGTAATTGGGAGCAGGTACTTGATAAAAGCTGAAAGTTAGCAGTATGGTATTTCTACATTACCTGATTATGAAATGATTGATCTGCCAGCGTGCACAGTGGAGTATTTGAGGCAAAATCCTGGCCAAAATTACTTTTCATGCATTTTAAAGTTAAAACCATTGCTGTTGACTTACTATTAGTAAATATCTTAATTAATGTTATACATACATAAATGTTTGCATTTATTTAAAAAATAAGTATATAATACAATGTTTATTTAATTGTTTACAAGAGGGAAGTAATTGTTGATAGGTTTGTCTTATTTACAAGTAATGTTTAATTAAATGTGGTTAATTTTACTACACATAAATGTTTAAATATTTATATAAACCTATGTATATAATATATATATATATTACTTGTATTTAGCAAAGTTGAGTCTCTATAGTATTGAGGTGCCGGTTTTTTAGTGTTTTTAATAGATTTGTAGTTCTCACAAAAAACACTGATACCTAAAAATGGCAACAATATGTGAAACATTAAAAAAAATAAAATTACCTTCAAAACTATAACGAATACGATTATAATTCAAAAGTGGTTCGACAAATCCTGACACAACTTTAAAAAGCTTTGAATGTATTAGAAAATATATTTCAATAAATTAGATCTAAAAAGGCTTAAAAATAACACATTTTCAATTTTTATTATTTTTTATTCTACGAAAAGTAAAATAATTTAAATGCACACGTCAAAGTATACATTTAAACACAATAACAAAGCTGAAACATAACAAAAAAGCACATCTCACAAAAAAACTTTCACTTTAACTGAGACTAGAAGCCGCTGGATACGACTCATACTCCTGAAATAGACATGGATCGACAGCCAGTTAGTCAGCTATTATAAAAAATGCTTTTTACAATTGTTGAGCAAATTTTAATTTCTGCTTTCTTGGCTAGGATTTTGCATCAGATACTTCACTGTGTGGCGGTGGTTGGTTGATTTATGAAGGCTGATTATCTACTCTTGAGATACATGTCCTAGGGAGAGTGCCCTCCGTGGGGGACCTGTGTGGTGGTGGATTTGCAACTTATGAATTTTGCAATTTGCAATTTGTTATGCAAAAAAAAAAAAAATGGTTCTTGATAAAAGCTACAATTTATATATATAAAAAAATATATGGGATCAATTGTAAAAATATACAAATGTAAAAAATCATTGACAGATGAATCAGGCAGTACTAAATACATGACAATTGTCTTCAAAGTAAAATAAAAATTGCAGGGCAATCGGAGCATATTTACAGGAGTTAGAGCCGACAGCCAGACAAACCGAAGTCATAAACACTTTTCAACTAGATTAGAAAGTGATAAAAAGCACAAACCAAAAAAAATGGCGCCATCTACTGGTATCTTCTGAATTTATTTATTCTAAATTATAAAAATCTGTTTAAGGATATAGGATTATTAAATCTTCATTTTTTTTTTTTTTTTTTTTAAAGATAAAATACATTAAACAGCAATTTTTTCTGAATATTAAAAAATAAATAAATAAATAAATAAATGCAAAAATCTGTCAAAATAAATAAATATATATATATATATGTTTTCTGTAAACAATGAATAAAAAAAAATACTTTAAAATAATAAATATTAAAATGCTCTTTTTTTAAGATCCAATATTTACATCATTTTGATGTTGTCCTTCTCTTTATGTCAATGACCACTAACCATCAACTATCAAAATGCTGTAAATATTAGACCATAAATGAGTACTTAGTAAGGCAGGAAATTCTAGTAGTTTAATAATGTAGTGCTATCTATACTACCACCTACTTCTATGCTCAGGGCCGAAACTAATTTTTTTTTTTTTTTTTCATGAGGGACAAACATGAATTTTGGCACCCTCCTCCTTAAAGTAAATTTACAAAGATAATTTTACTCAGTTTCTAATAGTTGACTTATTTTAAAACTAAAAATATGTATTCATAAAATACGCAATATTGGACTATGTAATCAGCTTTGTAAAATTTTTATTCAATAAAACCTGTGAAACCGCAATTGAAAGGAACAGGAAAAAATTTCACTTTATACAGATTTCCATCTTAGCAGGTACAATTTTTGATATTCTTTCTGTTAGAACCATGTAACTTTTTCATTTAAGACGGGATTTCATTTTAACATATTTTACTACAATTATAATATTACATTAAGATTGAGGAGGTGTTTAAAGTCATAGTGATATGAATCACAATGTCTTAAGATCTGAAAAACCAAAATTTTCTCTAGGTATAACAGTGAATTCCAATACCGTAAACTATCTTTGTGCGCTATCTACAGCCGGTTTTTATGGAATTATCACTTGTACCGCTCTTCCTATTAATAGACTGATATTTCTAGATGCTTCCCTGAATTTAACATTCACTATAATTTTTCAAAATTACAATAGTGACTTAGAGAAAATAAATACAATATTAAGTTTTTACTGTGTATTTTATTTTGTGAATTTTCCTTCCTTAGTGTGTACTGTCTCGTGCAGTCGAAATCTGAAAGTAAAAAAAAATATACATATTTTTTTTTTTTTTTTTTAAATTGCGTGTTTTCCATCTTTTAGTTTTTAGTGACCCAGGCAGTCACTTGACCTCATCAATCTTTTTATCTATTTGTCAATTTTAATGCACTTGGCTCTGTTTTTCTTTTGGATTTTCCAGCTGCAAAATAATTTTACCCAAATTTCATATATATATGAAAGGATATAAATAAACCCTTTTTAAAATGCAAAATTTAAATT
The DNA here is from genome assembly GCA_963931845.1 of Maratus michaelseni. NCBI lineage: Eukaryota > Metazoa > Arthropoda > Arachnida > Araneae > Salticidae > Maratus > Maratus michaelseni. Next base: position 54,010,157 of record OZ007598.1, on the reverse strand, counting down.
TAAAATCCCAAAACATTTTTTCTAACTTATAAATCTAATGCTTAAATCTAATCTGCCCCTGTGATCTTTGTTTCTCCGCCTCACAAATATTACTTTCATCTATCAATTTCGACATCTCTTTAAGTTTTAAAAGTGATGAGTTTGCATTTCTTGCAGCAATCTGTGGGGTGCGGCTCCCAGGCCCGGCCAAGCCTTGGTGTCGGCATAAGACCCCAGACATCAGTCAAAAGCTAATCGACCAATTAAAATAAATGATCCTCCCAATTTGACTCTTTCTCCCTCTGCTGGAAAATATCCTAAATTCTGATTTAAAACCCCATGCAAGGACGAAGAAGACGTTTTTTTGGCACATTTGAGCGGTCAGTCAAACCCTCGGCCATGTAGTTCTCAAAACTTAACGTAAATGGCTCGCAGGACCTCCGACTGAACGCGCGAAGATGTCTGTACGAAGAAATGCTTCAATAAACGAGTTCGATCTGTCCAGAGGTCCCGAGTCCAACTTATTTGTATGTTTCTGTAAAGTATTAGTCTCCCAAGTCGTCCCCGGATAATTCCTTACATTTTATAACATGTGAAAGGATATAAATAAACCCTTTTTAAAATGCAAAATTTAAATTTAAAATCCCAAAACATTTTTTCTAACTTATAAATCTAATGCTTAAATCTAATCTGCCCCTGTGATCTTTGTTTCTCCGCCTCACAAATATTACTTTCATCTATCAATTTCGACATCTCTTTAAGTTTTAAAAGTGATGAGTTTGCATTTCTTGCAGCAATCTGTGGGGTGCGGCTCCCAGGCCCGGCCAAGCCTTGGTGTCGGCATAAGACCCCAGACATCAGTCAAAAGCTAATCGACCAATTAAAATAAATGATCCTCCCAATTTGACTCTTTCTCCCTCTGCTGGAAAATATCCTAAATTCTGATTTAAAACCCCATGCAAGGACGAAGAAGACGTTTTTTTGGCACATTTGAGCGGTCAGTCAAACCCTCGGCCATGTAGTTCTCAAAACTTAACGTAAATGGCTCGCAGGACCTCCGACTGAACGCGCGAAGATGTCTGTACGAAGAAATGCTTCAATAAACGAGTTCGATCTGTCCAGAGGTCCCGAGTCCAACTTATTTGTATGTTTCTGTAAAGTATTAGTCTCCCAAGTCGTCCCCGGATAATTCCTTACATTTTATAACATGTGAAAGGATATAAATAAACCCTTTTTAAAATGCAAAATTTAAATTTAAAATCCCAAAACATTTTTTCTAACTTATAAATCTAATGCTTAAATCTAATCTGCCCCTGTGATCTTTGTTTCTCCGCCTCACAAATATTACTTTCATCTATCAATTTCGACATCTCTTTAAGTTTTAAAAGTGATGAGTTTGCATTTCTTGCAGCAATCTGTGGGGTGCGGCTCCCAGGCCCGGCCAAGCCTTGGTGTCGGCATAAGACCCCAGACATCAGTCAAAAGCTAATCGACCAATTAAAATAAATGATCCTCCCAATTTGACTCTTTCTCCCTCTGCTGGAAAATATCCTAAATTCTGATTTCAGCAATTACCGTCCATAGCCTGAAAGGTACTCTAAATCTTTTTGCTAGCCCTCTTTATGATATATGGATTCGCATATCTGCATAGTATGCTAAATTCAGTTTAATAAGAAAACGCATAACACTACTAAAAATTCACTGTCAGGAATTTCTACCAATAGACGGAAACGTACCTGAATTCTTTTGTACAGTCCTGTATACTACCTACAGATTTTTATACAAGCCACATATTAAACTAAAATTTATTTCTTCTAAAAACCACTGAAATCACTATTTATAGCCGGCTAAGTATCCAGATCTTTGCATAGCTATTTTCTTTCCTGTTTCACTCTTATATGGAAAAAGTTATAAAAAGAAACAAAAATGTTGTCTGTTTAAATGTTTTTACTGAAAAGCATTTATAAAAGTAACTAGTTCAACCCATTTATTTATAATACCATAAACATTAAATTCAACTGCATTTATTTTCTGGGGATCACACGTATGCTTCACCTCATGAAAAAGAAAAGAAACTACTGTTATCAAAACTTATCACACTTTTAATGTGCATAGCTGGTCATTTCCAAATTTCCTATAACTTTAATAACTTGAACTTTACAAAAAAAAATAAAGCAAATAAAATTTTAAAATAATAAATTTAAATTTGCTTAAAAATTATAAAATAACGTAAAAGAAATCTGTATTGTGGCTTAATTACTTTTAATACAAAATTTAATCAAATATTAAAAAAATTAAGCTTCAATTAAAAAATATCAGTTACTTTCAAACACTTAAATGAAGAAATTAAAAAGAATGTAATTAAACTTTATACTTTTTTTCTACAAAACCATTAAGACGGAAATTTATATAGCAATAAAACTTACCTGTGGATTAAAATATCCAATTTGCTTTAACACACCCACACACACAAACAAAATAAAATAAAATAAAATAAAACGCAGTGCTTTTTCTGACCCAGATCATTAACGTTATTTGTTCACTAAAGGTAAATAATAACACTTTCCGGTGGTCAAGTCATTGCATGCTGAATCACTTTACTTCAACGTGCGCAACTGAAAGAAAAGAAAAGCTTTAAAAAATAAATGAACACTGAATGTTTTTTCCTTTTCTTACTCAGTTCTAACCACAAAAATTTAAAGTCGGGATCGCACAGATAACGAAAGACACAGATAAATATTTCAGTTCTGTATCAGAGTTTGCGCGATCTTGAAAATCAGCTGTCTCTATGACCTACATATGTTGAGGATGAGGTATAAAAGAGTTTTTCGAAAGATTCAGTTTGATATTCAGTGAGTCTAAAGTTAATAAATTGATGCGGTTTGCACATAGATAAGTTTCTTTTTGACGATAACAGAGTGAGGAAAAAAAAAAAGTTTCTTGGTTGAGGACCGGAAATATAGCAAATAAATTTCAGCATAAAGGATTTTTATTTTCGGTTTTTCTCAGATGATCACGAAAATTATTTTAAGTTTATCTGGCGAATAAGCACACTAAGTAAAATAATTTGATTTGGAGGAAAAAAAAAAGTTCTTTTTTACCGGCCATGGGGGTAAAGTATTTTTCTTTTCTAGGTGAATATATTCAGTTTTTATACACAATAAAAGTTCCACATGGTAAAAAGCACTTTCTAGAAAGACTATAAAGACCCGGTCGGTACTCATTACTTTTCAGCAGTCTCATAATTTTTCCGAGTGTAGCCAGGCGACGAAACACGAAAAGGGAGTTTTTTATCCGCAAAGGTACGCACAAAAACATCGTTCTCTTTCTCCAATCGAATGTCACATTAATTACAGGCAATATTCTAAGATTGTTCGTGGGCCGATTGCGCCGACAAAACTCTGAAACTATCCGAATTTTTCATGGCACAAGTGGATTTTGTCCTTTATCAAGTTCTGGAAGAAAGGCTGGGATTTTCCCGAAGTAAGCGACCGTCATGCCGACTTTATAAAATGTAAGGAATTATCCGGGGATGACTTGGGAGACTAATACTTTACAGAAACATACAAATAAGTTGGACTCGGGACCTCTGGACAGATCGAACTCGTTTATTGAAGCATTTCTTCGTACAGACATCTTCGCGCGTTCAGTCGGAGGTCCCGCGAGCCATTTACGTTAAATTTTGAGAACTACATGGCCGAGGGTTTGGCTGACCGCTCAAATGTGCCAAAAAACCGTCTTCTTCGTCCTTGCATGGGGTTTTAAATCAGAATTTAGGATATTTTCCAGCAGAGGGAGAAAGAGTCAAATTGGGAGGATCATTTATTTTAATTGGTCGATTAGCTTTTGACTGATGTCTGGGGTCTTATGCCGACACCAAGGCTTGGCCGGGCCTGGGAGCCGCACCCCACAGATTGCTGCAAGAAATGCAAACTCATCACTTTTAAAACTTAAAGAGATGTCGAAATTGATAGATGAAAGTAATATTTGTGAGGCGGAGAAACAAAGATCACAGGGGCAGATTAGATTTAAGCATTAGATTTATAAGTTAGAAAAAATGTTTTGGGATTTTAAATTTAAATTTTGCATTTTAAAAAGGGTTTATTTATATCCTTTCATATATATATTTTTTTTTGTATCAAACGACAAACCAAATCTTAATTTGGTACCCCCTCTGCCTTCTGTTCCGGTGCCCGGGGCACTTGCCCTCTCTGCCCCTCCCCTTCCCTTAGTTTCGACGCTGTCTATGCTAGAAGTCAAAAAGATTAGATGACATATGACAATGATTGAAGACTTTAACAGTGGTTAAGAATTCCAGCACCACCAACCAAGGTTAATCATCAATGCTATTTTCTGTTGTTCAAAGTCTATTTTGGCAATTGTCCTTCTCTTTCTACACCCATGTCACTACCTGTTAAAGTTGAAAGTAGATAATAATGTTGCCATTCTAGAGATAAAAAAAAATTATTTAAAAGAATGTTGATGAATAATTTTTTCATAATTTGCCAATGTATGTTTAAAATACTAAAAAAAGATGAAGGGAGCTAAAAGTAGATAATTGTAGCCCAATTAAAAAAAATAGTAGCCTGGAGTGTTGAAAAGCAGTGTGATCCGCTACTTGAACCCCGATCTGGCAATGCTGACAAAATATTTATTTACATGCTGAACCCCCCATAAACATCTGCCCAATAGAGTATCTGTCTGGCTCACATGCTGTTGCAATGCAACCTCTCTTGTTGCTTTCCCGACAGAGCATCACTTTATGTCACTTACCAGGTACTTTAAAACATTCAATCGGCCTGTCATGACACTAACACACAGTAGTGAGTATGTGGAATGTACTATGTAATTTTAAAGTTTTATCAAAAACCTTTTTATTTTTATTTTTTATATAAAAAATTTTGAAGATGTCTGCCATGTATTTAGTACTGGCACATACACCTGCTAATTATTATTTTTTACGTTTAAAAAAACATATTTTCATACATAAATTGTAGTTTTTATCAAAAACCTATTTTTTTTGCATAAAAAATTACAAGTTTCAAAATGTGTAATATACAGGTAACAGTTTGCCAAACACAGTGATAAAGATAATTACAGAATTTAGATTTAAAAAGAACGAATAAAGTTTGTAATTTAACTGTATAGTAATAAATCATAATCATATAACTGTGATGAAGGAACTACTTTCATTTATCTTTGTTTTATTTAATTAATATAACTGCAAAGAACAAGCTTAAATAGGGGCTAAAAATGAAAAGATTTATTTATTGACAGGAAATAAATTTGTATCACTCAACACATAGATTAATGTTGATATTATGAAATTAAAGAGGGGATTGATATTTTTTAAATATACACAGGCGAAAGAAAAATATGGAAAGGTTATAAAATTGAGAGGGTTTAATTTAAATAAATAAAATGTAAGAAAGCATTTAATAAAATGTAAGAAAGCATTTATTTATATGTAACAGATTGCTGTTATAGAGCATATGGTTTTTCACATGTCTTGTCTTTTCTTGAGCCTTATTTCTTACAGGCCCTAATGTTTGTGGTAAATTGAATGAACTTTGAGCAGGAGTGCAGTTCTAGACAGAATATAAGGCATCTGGTAACATCTAATTGTGTGAAGATTGAATGCAACCAAAATGTAGTTGAATTAGCTTGTCTCAGACTAATTAATATTAATTTAGATTAAACTCTTGAAAATTTGACGTAATTTGGGCATGATGAAAAAGTGGGACATGTAGTGTCCCAAATAGGGGTTCCACAGCATCCTTGAAAATTAGAACAACCTGCTTAAATCAGAATACCTGGCAAACACTAGTTCAAACGAGCAAATCTATCTATGTATTTATAGGTTAAAATTCCTGATGACAATAATGGCACCAAAACTTCGAAAAATTAACATTGTCAACCCAAACTCAACAATCTGAATGAATAATATTATATTCAATTTTTAATTAATAATATATGTAATTCTGAATTTTAGTTTGAGCAATGAGAGCAACTACTGTTTCCTAATAAAATAATTTAAAACTCTGCCTTTGTATAATATAGTATAGTTCACCGAAGTACAGCTCTAACCAAATCAATTTTTTTAAAAGTGGGTGCGACTCCTAAAAGGTTGTAAATCTGTAATTTAAAACAAGAATTATTTATGATTTGACCCAATATTTAAAAATGGAAAAATATTTCACCTTTTAAAAGCACCACATACATTTTATAGACTATGTTTTGAGTTGTTCATTTTGAGGATGAATTTTGTAAACATAATTAACTAACAAATTAATTACAATAACCACAGAAATAAAAAAAATATGCAAAGTATACAATTAATACTAAAAACAAACAATGTATTGTACTGCACTTAAAATATGACTTAATTAAGGAACTCAATTTAAAATTAAATTACTATACAATGATATAATTGCCCAGATATTACACATACAATATAGATAAACGGTTAATGCACACAAATTCAAGAAAAAATTATCACCACAGGCACATATATCTCACAGATCACATTACCAATATACAACATAGTAAGATCACAGAAAAGTATATAAATTAAAAAATGCACATAATTTTTAAGGCAGTTATATTAACACATCCATTTTTTAATATTCACAGATTGAGAATTCTAAATGGACTCATGCATTGTTTTAATACAATTGATTAAATGATTTCACAATTAAGTTTTGGCACAAATTTGTTTACAGATAAGATCTTTTTAAATTCACCTTAATTAAATATAATTAATTAATATAAAAAATAATACAATCGTAGTTTATAACAGTGTAGTCCAACCAATCTAGATTTTTTAAATATTTCCAGTGGTGCCAAATGAATTATTTTAAGATTTTGATTTATGGTTATTTTAGTTTTAATTTTTTTTTTAAACTAAAACACTCACAAATTATTTTTAATACACTAAATACTTATTTCTATACTTATCAGCTTTAAAAATAAAAAAATTAAAACAATCACAAATAATTTTTGATATATTGGTAAGTGCTTATTTCCATACTTATCAGTTTAAAAAATTAGATAAAATAACTTTTAAATTAAAATAATCACAAATCATTTTTTAAACTAAATGCTTGTTTTCATACTTATAAGCTTTAAAAATTAACAACCATAAATCAAAATCTTAAAAATAGATGAGATACCATGTGAAAGGATTTTGAACAGGCTTCTGACATAGTGCACTTACATTTCGTTAAACCATGTTTTTTGATTAAAAAATGCTGTTAATTAAAAATTAAATCGGCACTGTTTTCATACATGAAATGGTCTTTCTCAAATGAGTGTTGCCACAAAAATAAAATACCGCATTATATCGTGCTGAATGATGATAATAAAAAATAAATAAATAGTACAATAAAGAGAAAGTGGGACACTATTGCTGCACATGTTTACTTTATATTTATGATCAAAAAGCAAAATCCAAATGCTAAATTTATTTTTCTTTATCCCATGTTTTTTTTCCAAAACAATTGATGATATCCTCTAATGCAGTTAAAATACAGTTGATATATATATATTTTTTTTTTTTTTTTGTATGCATTACAATCATTTTCAATGATAAATGGCTAGTTTCAACATTGTTGAGATTGCAATTGCAGAATAAATTTTAGGACTGCAGACTGACACAGAAAATTCTGCTACAGGTTAATATAAAGGAATTGTGTCTTATTTGCATTTGCAATATGTCTCTCATCTATGATCTGACTAGGAATTCATAAGTAAATGCCCTAAATCCATATATATATATATTGTTTGTATAAATGTATCAGTAAATATGTCAGCATTAGCCAAAAAAAAAAAAAATGATTTTAGGGAGTAATTTCACTTACTTTTAAAGTTTTTAGGTTAAGTTAAAGTTTTTTTAACTTATAAATTTTAGAAGTATTTTTTTTTTTTTTTTTTTTTTTTTTTTTTTTTTTTTTTTTATGTATAATATTAGAAAAAAAATGTTAGGTTACATTAAAAAATAAGGTTTAAGTAAAAAAATTCCAATTTTTTGTTTTGTTTTGTTTCATATTTTTACAGGCTTTATCCATATCACAATTTATGTTATCATTAAGAATATCTTTTAAAAAGTTTTAGAAATATGTCCACATGTATGATTTTTTTTTTCTTTTTCCTGTTCAATCTATTTTCAATTTCAAAATCTCTCTCACATGATGTAACAGACAGAGGACATATCAGTCTGATGAAAATAAATTTCCCATATTCTGGAAATTTAAAGGATGTATTATTCTGAATGTATTTACTCTAAGATACATATTTCCAAAAAAAAAAGTATCACTGACAAATATTTATATTTAATAAGCAATCCTTTAATTTTATATTCATGAAAGTATTTTATGGAAGTTCCAGCTTTAACATGGTGAAATATTTTTTGAAAATTTACAAAAATATTAATGAGTAAAAATGATTCTAAATAGATAAAATACTCATCTACATGATTAATGGCAGACATAGATATAGATCTAAATTTTTAAATGCTGGACTACACAACATATAAACATTTTTAGCATAACAACAGTGTTGCTTTGTTAAAACATTGCTCTAAGTGTAAGATGGATGCATTATGTATAATTTAAAAGCCTAATATATTTATATAACGTATAAAAATATTGAATACAATTAAAAATCAAAATTAAAACTTTTCTTTAAGATTTGATTAAAAATATTAAGTTGAATAAATACAAATAAAGATTAATATTGCTTTTGTTTATTATATTGAATAAAATGACGAAAAATTTAGAGTCTGATTCAAAATTAAGATTCGAGGTACTTCTTAGCATTAATTTTTTTAGATAATAAAATGGTATCTTTAACAATTACTTTTTAACATTTTAACAATAAAAATGGTAGCAAGTCATGGCACCAATACATAAAATGGCATCCCAAATTAATATGATTACAAAAAAGAAAAGAAAGCTCTAAATTACCTTCTCAAGTAAATTCGTATTTAATATATATATTAAAAAAAAAAAATCCAAAACAATGTATTTTTTTAAAGGGATAATGAATGTTTAAAATTTTTTAGTTAAAACTCTTCATACATTAATAAACAATCTGCAAGCAGTTTATTTTTTAAGATGGTAAAAAAAATGCATACGGGAAATGCATTTGAAAAGAAAGCTATAAAATTCTTAAATATAAATGATAAACACACACAAACGTATATTTTCATAAACAGTCATTGTTCTTTTGTTGATTTTAGAAGCTGTAAGATCTTGTTTAAATGCAATTACAGCAAAGCCTCCATTATAAGAACAACAACTGAGTCAAACTAAAAGTTAATCTAATGACTTTTAAATGTCAATTTGGATTTTAATTTGATAGAAAATACCACACAAATACATTGTACAACACAAATTTTAATTAAAATTGCTCTCAGTCTTACTCTTAAAATGATGAATGTTATTGTGACAGCAGCAATCATTTTCAAGACTTTTTTTTTTTTTTCTTTTTTAAATCTTTTTGATATGCTTTTATAATATCTGTATAGTTATGATATTTAAAACAAAAATAATCCAAAATCATTGAACTTGTGTTAGCTCAGTTTAAAATTCAAACGATAATATGTTATGTTTTTTGTCATAAAGATTTATATATTTCATAATTATCTTATTATTGATAAAATATTTTTTGAATATTATTTGGATGGTTAGTAAAACTCTAATAGAATAAAATCTGAGCTACAAATCTACATCTATATTAATAAAAGAATTTTTAAATAGGGTGAACCATCTTACACTTAGAGCATATTTTTAGCATTTTTTTTCTAGTATATCCATATTGCATGTAAATTTTGAAAACAATAGCAAGCAATGAACATAACAAAAATAATTTAACAATAAATATAGTTAAAAAATTATCGAAAAACAAAAATTCATTTCAACCATATAAGAGAAAAGTAAATTCATCAAATATACAGAAGAATAAATAAGGCGTACTGAATTCACAAAGGCATAATAATATAAACTAATGATATACATGCCTAAGATGCTGGTTCTTGAATATAATCTATATTTTCTGGAAGAGAGATTAAAAATTAATTAATTGATTAGTTGTATCAAAATCTAACATTTACAAATGATAATAATTATAATTTTTTATAAAATTACAAATGCTGATTTATTAAAAGAAAACACACATTAAAATTTCAGAAAAAACTTAGATTTAACAAATTTTAATATACTATTGAATGACAATCAAGTAATAAAGTGCACTTTAAATTTCTGACAAGTATACCAATAGCATTTTCAATTAAGTTATTTTATTATTTTGTTTGATTTTGCTTCCATAAGGATAGTTTGGCAATTTGTCTAGCCTGAAAAAACAGGATTAATTTTATTAAAAGGCATACCTATTTTTAGGTTTAATGCATTTTTAAGAAGTGTTGTACTTTTAATAAAATTATTATTTGTTTATTGATTAAAATTAAGTAAAATCAATTATCTGACTTACTCAGAACAGTATCAGTTATTGTCTTGAGATGTTCTCTAGAATTTCTGTTTGGCATAGTTCTTGGACAAATGTAAATTTCATAGTCTGGACCATATCTCATCAAATACTGTAAAAATATAACAATGAATAAATCTGGAGATATTTCAAGTAAAAATAAATTTAAATATTTTTGATAATTATACATTTAATATACAAGTACAATATAATTACCCTTCTATAAAAATGTTATGTTTAGAAGAATGATTGTATTTAAATCCAACAGAAAAAATAAAGAGAGAAAACACATAAAGAAAAAGGTTATCCTATATCAGAATGTGAAAATAGTCTCATAATGCACAATCATCTTATAAACAACATCTGACTCACTGTAGACTAAACTTTCTTCACATGTCTATAAGTGGCAATCTCCCCCCTCTTTATTTTCTTGAATATCTCTTCAAACTGTCCACCAAATTTTGGTTTAGTCTTTGACACCCATCTTATAATTGTGATATAAAAACGTAAAAAATCCTTCACAAACTTGCTTCTATTGTCATTTATGCAACTGTGAAGAAGGGATGGAGGCCCTTGCTTCTACCCTCATCACCTTGCATCATCATAAACTTGATTCTACCCTCATTAATATAAGTATGATGAAGGACTAATGATCCTCATAAAGGGTTAAAGTTCCTCCAGCTGATGAAAGGCTCTGCTAATAAACTACTCTAGAAACTACAATCAGGAGTATCTTTATTTTATGGTGCATAAAAAAATATTCTATTCAACATATTTTTCACTTCAGGCGTATTTATAATATCTGCATTTCAGATGAACAATATATTAGAAAGTTTAATAAAATAACATTGTATTTTATTTTAAATTTACTTTACTTAATTTACTTTTATTTTACCTAATTTACTTTTATTTTACTTAATTTATTTTCACTTTACTTTTTCTTAATTTTTTGTGAGTTTTTTTTTTTCTTCCTCACCATTGAGTTTTAAAATAAGTCACAATACACTTACCCACAAGCTTGACTTTTTTGTACAGCTTATATATACTGAAACTTTTTTTTACATTAGTATAAAAACAAATTAATATTTGGATATAATTTGTATTTCTTAAAACTCTTACCTTATGGTCTGGAATATCAGAATCAACTGTTTCGTCAAGTAGCAGAGACAATAAGTAGGTCCAACATCTAGCAGTGTTGACACAGTTATAGCCACCTGGAAAAACATAAAAATTTTAATTCTTTATAAATTAAAGGGAACATTAAAAAAATAATCACATATTTTAGAATATTACAAAAAATGGAATTTGTGTGTTAGCCTGATGACCAAAAAGATTGACAGACTAGTTTTCAAATTATCATTAATTCTTATGAAATAATTTTTTTTTTTCAACAAAATTCTAGATTGCCCAATCACACATGTAGTGATGGATTGGGTGATCTAGAATAGTATTTAAAGCCCATGCTTTTATATATATACATGTATACATATAAGTAGCTCTTATTTAACTATAGTATAAAATTGCTTTAAATAAATTTTCCCATTTATTTTTTTTTTTTCCATATATGTTGCAGGTATGGCATAAAAAAGGACAAACATTTTCAAATTATAATGTATACTTTCAAATACTTGCAAATTATCAGCCAGCAGGACATTGAACACATTTGTCACTAAACAATAACATACAACATATCATTCTAAAAAGGTAATTACATTTTCACATCATTTTATATATGTTTATAAATACAGTAGAAGATCTTTATAACACAAACCTAAAAATGCAAGGTTGTGCATTATATAGAATTTTGTGTTATAGAGATCAGATTTTACAAATCATTAAACTATCTTGTAGATATGGCTAAATATGTCTGAAAAATATCAAAATACAGTAGAGTATCATTATATTGCATTCCTTGGGCAGATTATAAATTTTTGCATAATGTAGATTATTTTACATACGGTTACTTTATAAACTTGATCCAAATATGCCTAGACCAAATCATTCATTATATTACTCATTTTCAAGTATTTTTATTCTAATAATAGCAAATTTTTCATTAAAAAGCTCTGAATTAAGGAGATAAAGATGAGCTAATGTATAAAATTTAGTCCCTAGAGAGTAGCGATTTTTTTTCAATGTGGAATGCAGGTACTTCTTAGGAGCAAAATTCTTTGTTTACATCTGAAAAGTTGTGCGTTATATAGAGAATTGTGTTATATAGAATTGCGTTATAAAGATATTCTACTGTATTACATTTTGTGTTGAGGGTGTGATCAGTATGATACTTATATTCAAAGAACAGGTTGAAAGAGCAGTTTGGCAAATAAAATTTTTTAAATGGTAGAAAATACTATAATACAAGATATATATACATTATTTAAATAAATTTTATTTTCTGTATTCAGTTTACGAAGCTTGGGGATGAAAAGTTTCTAACTATACATTATTTTAATTCCCATAAAATATCTCGTTTTTTTTTTTTTTTTTCTTTTTGTGGCTTTTTTAAAGACTATTTTCAGGCAATCTAGCTTTATGTCTTGACCATCGAACTTTATTACTTTAGCTATGAAACAAGTATTTTGTTTCTTTGATGATTAAGATAAAGAACTTGCTACAAAATCACTGGTTACTTTACAAATATCACCTATCTCACATTCCTCTTCTAACTTCATCATATTTATTCTAAATTTTCCATTTAAAAATGCCATTACTAAATCAGCAACTTCAACTTTGATTGACACACTATCTTGCTTTGAATATTTGGAACAAGTTTTACTTTATTCCACCATTCATCAAGCATTTTAATAGTAGAATCTTGTATTTTGCTTTCAGGAATGTATGAAATCTCTATTGATTTTAGCAATGTCTTAACACATTTAGCAAAGAAGCTGTTTGTACTACTTCTAGACTTTCAAGAACAGCATTGGAATTAAATTTTTACACTGCCAACCCCAGCACCGCAGCAACTCTACTTGGCACCTGGTACAAAATAACTTGTTAGTTTTTCTAAAGATCATCAGTGCAGTAGTGGTTCATGATGACACTGATGAAGCTTGCCAATGCCTAGTTTAGAGTAATCACCTGCATCACCCTTGTTGACACAATGGCCATCCTTACTCTGTCTTTGACATTATTAAATTTATTTCTATCTCACCTTTTTTCTCTACCACCATCCAATGTCCACTTTTCAATGGATTGAGTCAGATATACCTTGAAAATAACATTTTTTAAATTTTTATTAACCATTTTTACTCTTACCTTTTTCTCACTTGTTGCAATATGAATAAAATTTGAGAATCTTTCATGAAAGATCATATATTAGAAACATTAAAGAAAAAGAAAACAGAGCCATTTTGTATCAATTTCTGGAATGCTTACAATTGCTGATTTAACTACTTTAAAATTCAGCCCTGTTGTATCATGTTTTTGTGGAGACAAGGAAAAAGCAGAATATTTCCAAACATTAAACAATTAAGAAATATTATAACCTATAAGTAAATATTTTATATCTGTATCTGAAATGTTAATTTATACACAAATTGCAACTTGACAATACAGAATTACCATTACAATGCAGCGATGACAAAGAAAAATTTTAGAACATATGTTTTTGAAATTTTCAGAATGATATTACTAGGCATATCAACTGAAATACAAGACGATTGTAAAGTTTAAATTGATTTAAGCTTGGGATGGGAAAGTGAAATAGCAATGACTTGTGCACACATAAATTCAAAACAGACATGCTTTATAGATTGTTTCAAGGATTCAAAATAAAACTGAATAAATATTAATTGTTGTCTAAGCCTGTATGAATTAAAGTGATATGCCAAGTCACATATCTATATCACAGATTAAGAGTATTTCCAGTGGTAAAATTTTATATATAAAATGTTGCACTACAAATTATTGGTAAACATTAAATATAAATATGGAAACTTTTTTATTAACTAGGTAAAATAAGTCCTGTTTTGGTAACAGTGAACCTCGCCATCCTTTGTTAAAATGTTTAAATGCTCATTAACAGAGAAAATAGAAAAAATTAAAAAATAAAACAAATAATTTTCAATTAAAATTAAAAAAGACAATTAAAAAAGGTTTGTTGCTTAAATTTCATGATAACCTTTTCTCCTGGCAGGCAAGCTTAGCATTCTGATCACCTAATTTGGTAATTTTAAATGCCAATATTTGGTTTTATAGCACAAAACTCCTGAAATGTCAGTCAAATTAGAAATTACCTATTTAAAGACTTTCAGGATGAATTTTTTATTTTTCAGGAATTTCAGAACAAGTATGACATATTTTTAATGGAGTTACTTAAAAGGTGCAGTTCAGCTACTTAATTTTTTACTTTTGGGAGACTGAAAAAATGAGTAAATGAATGATATAATGAATAGGCCTATTGTAATATAGAAAAAGTCTCTGATATGGTCTTGCTGATCCAGATACTTATACCTAGACACAGGGTCATAAAAACTACTTTTCTATTGCAGCGAACTACAACTACTTTATATCGAAAATGTAGTTAACTACAACCACAACAACTTGTTCTAAAAAGTAGCGACTATAAACTACTTTTCAAAAGTAGTCACTATTTTGCTACTTTCAGATTTTGTCAAGACAATGTCCAATTCAAACTGAAGACATGGGTTAAATAATACTCCAGCGACTCTTATCTGCTGGTATACAATTAAATAGGTACAATATAACCAAGGGCATTAAAAAATTAAGAAAGATAAAATACAAAAATATGTTTTGTTCTAGAAAGATACAGAAAAACAACTCAAAATGCAATCAATAAATAAATCTGTAAGTAAAGCAATTCCAAATAATAAGAAACACTGCATTAAAACATGAAGACCTAATAAAGAGTAAGTAGGCAAGCAAGAAAATTAATTAGTATACTTGATTTTAGCAGAAAGTGTTAATGGAGAAAATCTATGACATCATGTGATGCTTTACTATACACTGTAACTGAGATTTGCTGCTGAAATTCGCAAATTATTGAGCAGAACAAATTTTGCACAAAAGAAGCAAGTTACAGCCGCGTGATTTGTAGAATGTCACGTTGTTTTTCTTGAAGTAGCGTTAAATGTAGTGTTGATTCTTGCTACAAACTACTGATTTTTTGCATCACACTACACTACAAACTACTGTAAAAAGCAGCGACTACTGTAGTTTCGCTACTTGTAGAATGCTACTTCCAACCCCTGCCTAGACCTAACAAAAGACTGAGTTTAAGGAAATGACAAGGCAAGAAAGAAACCCCATAAAAGTTCATAGAAATATTATTATTTAGTTCAACTTATGAGGTATCAGCTTCATGAAGGAAACATTTATTTTCTGTTACTTTTATAATTATCAAATTTTAGTTGTCACAGTGTCAGACATAAATAGCTATGAAAATAAAACTGATGCTTGTTAATGTATATATTTAAAAAATTGCTTTAAGTTACATATATTAGATAAATCACTTCTGTTTCTATATAATATATAATAACAGATAAATGGCTTCAGTATGGTAAGTAAATTGCATGAATATTAACAAAAATTGCTTGTGTGTATGAGACAGTGAATAGTTTGTCAGAAAATATGTATAAAAAATTTCTTTTATTTTTGCCAAGGCCAATTTTCTCTATCGCACCAAGGCCCTAATAACAGAGAAGTAACCTATATTGTATAGATATGGTGGGATAAAGGGGGCATTTTTCAAAAATATTTTTAAGCATACAATGTCAATTAATAAACAAATTAATAAAAGATGCTCTGTATCCTTACCTCCTCCGAGAGCTAATAATGGTACATTCCAAGATTTAAATAGTTTAATACATTCACTAGGTGCTTTGAGAGTTAAATTAAAAGCTGCAAATGGATCACCCGCAAGTGTGTCAGCACCACATTGACAGACAACAACATCTGGTTGAAATTTTTTGTATGCTTTTGACAATAATCTGTAAATTGAAAGGGATAAATTAACTTAGAAATAATTACTAGATGAGAAGTGTACAATGATAATTCCCTATGACATTTTATGCAAAAAAATTAATAGCAACAAAACATTAATGATTTTACAAGTATAAAATTAATATTTTGAATATCATTTGATGAATACACACACAACTTTTCAATGATTAGTATTAACAGGAGGCTTAAAACAATAACAAAATGTTTTAATGGAAGGAGTAGGGATGACCAAAATTATTAACAGTTACTACACAATGATAGTACAAGGTTCGTACACATTTTCTTAAATAAAAATCAAGAACTTTCAAGGACCAAAACCAAACAAATTTAAGGACCTATAAACTATTTAATTATAATATACATTTTTTTAACACAGGGTTTCATTTTTGTAAATACAACTTTTAACCTTTGAAATGATGGGGAAGGGAAATTTTGACGTGTGGCAGTGAAGACTATTACTTATATTTATTTATAAATAATAAATGTAGCATTGTAAACATAGTGTGCAGGAGGAAAAGTAAAGGAGAGGGAGGGAATCCAAAATTTTGGTGGGAATCAAGATGATTAGTGTCATTAAAAAGAAAAAAAAATAGGTGGGAGGGGGGATAGTTCTATTAAGAGGATTATTTATCATTACTATAGAGATACAAATATGGCAGGAATGTAATTAAATATTAAAGATCTTCAACATTTTTAAAATTTGCATACTTTGTACAGGGATGGAAAGAGGGAGAATTTACATGAGTGATAATTTATTGTTACAATAAAGAAACAAGCTAGTTATTTATTTTTACTAAAGTTTTACAATTGGGACAGAAAAAAAAAATGATAGTTCTGTGTGGTAGGAAGGAGAGAGAGAGGGGGGGGGGGAGGAGAGAGGCAATTTCGGGTGGGTGCAGGATTTTAAATGATTACCGTATATACTCGTGTATAAGTCGAAGAATTTTAGACAAAATTTGGGAGCTGAAAATGGGGGGTCGACTTATACACGAGTAAGTAAAATAAATAAAATAAATAAAAAAAATAAAAAATAGCGGAGTGAAATACCGGAGTCCTATTTTTTTTCGCCGATAATTGGTGAATGTGCAAGTCTTTTAATTAATCACATATGGGTCTTAGGTTGGAGAGACAGATAAAAGCTAACAATGGTGATTGATAAAAAAAAAAGCTCAACAATAATGTCTCTGTAATTGTTCTGCACCCATTTTCTCTTGGGATAGAATTCCCTTCGATACAGGGGCATTCCTTTCAACATTTTAATCCCCTTTTCAAAAAGAGTTCAACTTGAGAATGCTTCTAGATTTCACTCATAAAAGTCCTACAATACAAAAAAGTACTATATTTTAGCAGTTTAAGAAGTTGTTTACCCTTGTAAATAAGACTTGGATAGATTTCCAAAAAAAAAAAAAGTAAGTAATCATTAAATTGAAGTGAACAGCTTTCAAAATAGTTTAACCTTCTTCAGTTTTACATAATTATACAATTTTAAAATGTTGAATTAAAAAAAAAGAAAGAAGTCTGATTAGAAACGTAAAAAAAAAAAAAAAAAGTTTTCTAATTTAATGAAAATTTTTTTTTTTTTTTTTTATCCTCGATTACAAATCATTTTTCAACATACTACCAGAAATGTGGTTCGACTTATACACGAAAATTCAATTTTTTCCAAAATTTTGCGTAAGAATTGGGGAGGGGGTCGACTTATACACGAGTATATACGGTATATTTATTGTTACAATACAGTAACAAGTAGAGAAAAGAAAAAAAGTTAAAGAAATTTGAAGATTTTCAACTTTGTAAGCTTGGAAGGGGGGGGGGGGAGAGAGGTAGGAAGTTTATTAGGTGATTAATTATTTATTGTTTATAAAATATATTAATAGGGCAGATAAAACATACAAATTAAACAGTTTTAAACACTTTAAATTTTGTGTGCTATGAAAAAGGGAGATATGGAGATAAGGGGAAGCAGCAATATCAAAGGGCAGGAGGATTTTGATGGTTAATTATTTATTGTTACAATAAAGTAAAAAGCAGAGCAGAAAAAAAAAATATTTTTAAAGATTTTCAACTTTATGAGCTGGTGGGAAAGGGAGGGGCAAAGCGGAAAAGCAGATTTTTTGGGGGGAGGATTTGATTACTTTCTTTACTAAAAATTTACAAATCGGACAAAAACGATAAAATTAAAGAGGTTTAAAGACTTTGGTGGCAGAAATTATGTGATTGATTATTTATTGTTACAATAAAGTAACAGAGCAGAAAAGGTTAAAAAAAGGGGGGGGAGCTTTCAAAGATTTTAAACTTGGAGAGCTGGAAGAGCAAAAATGGAAAAACAGATTTATTTATTTATTTATTTTTAAAGGGGTGGGGGAGCTTATTAGATGACTTATTATTTGTTTACCTTGTAAAGATTTACAAATAGGGTAAAAAATGAAAATTAGAGAGCATTAAAAACTTTAAATTTTGTGTGCTTGATAAAAAAAGGGGAGGGGGGAGGAAACAATAATTTCTGTTTGGGGAAGTAAAAAATTACATGATCGGTTATTTATTGTTACAATGTAGTAACAGATAAAACAGAAAAAGTAAAAAAAAAAAAAAAAAAAAAAAAAAAAAAAAGACTTTTAACCCCTTCGGGTCGAGGCTTGTGGTTTTCAGATCCCGCGCGACCGGAATACGTGACAAGGCTTGTGGTTTTCAGATCCCGAGAGACACAAATTCGTGACTCAGACTTGGAACATTTTTACTTTTTAATTTAATGTACACATTTTTATAATAATCATATTTAAATAAGTATCACGATAGAACACATTTCTTTTTAACTAGGGAAATAAATGGAAACAATTAATATATTTTTTTTTTATCTATGATAATTTAATTTTTCATACAATTACTGCAATAAAATAAAATTGCCATATTTATGTTTCTGAATAGTGATTCATTTCTATCGTGACCTTCTTTTATCACATCTAATAAATCACATCAGTTTTTGCTTATCGAGAAATTTTATACCTCTTGAATGTCTGGTATGAATGAATGAAATGAATTAGTCAGCTGATCAAGTGTAAACATATGACGTATACTTCAAACTCGCGCTGAACTGTAATGCGTATTTCATGGTACTGTTTTCTTTTTTTACTTTTGTCTCGGTTGAAAACGAGCTATTTCTACATTGGCGCCAGGATTATTATTATTATTATTCGTATTTTCTTTCTTTGAGAAGGAAAGAGGAACTGTGTTTGATATGTTCTGTTCCTACAAAACACATTGCGTAGCAATAAGAAAAAAAAAATACAGATTGCGGATGTTAAAAGAATCTTTTTTTTTTTTTCAGCACAGTAAGTTAAGATAAATTTTCTGCCTTTTTCTTTGGTTGTTATTTTGATATTTTCCATCAATAATTTTTCATAACGTTTCAAATGAATTTGTTTTAAATTAAATTATTTATATTTTCGTATCAATTTCCAATAACTAATTAAAATGTCTAAAAGACGCTGGTATTCAGTGTTGAATTCAGATACTTTTCTCTGGAAGGGATTTCTGTGGCTCCGGGTGGGACATTATAGAGTTCCGGGAAGGGGGGATGTCCCCTCCAGGCCACCCCTTGGATTCAACACTACCGGTATTTGACTGCTGAGGAAATAGCGGAAATTATGAATAAAAATTCGTCTTCAGAAAGTGAAATTTTTGAGCGTGAAAGTGATTCTAACGCAATTATTGACTCATATTTTGAATGCAAAGAATGCGATTTTGGTCTTTGCGCAGATATTTTAAGATAAAATATATTTTTCAAAAATTTTGTTGAAGTTATCATTAAATTTTACTGATAATTATGCAACACTTTTTAATCTAGATGCTATATTTGCTATATTATACGTTAATAGATATATATATATTAAATAATTTTAACTTCAAAAACATCTTGGAAATGTATATTTTAAAATTTTATTCTATTTTACTCATTATTACTGATTATTATTCAGCACTAATATGATATGTTTATATATATATATATATATATATTAATATTTTAAAATTAAAATAAGTTTTTTGTGTCTATTTTTATGTACATTAAGTATTATGAGGTAACATTCGCAGATTGTTTTCAAGTTTTATTTAATTATTTTCATTTTTGAATAAATCGTCTTTTTTAAAACATTTATTTTGCTTGCTGAGAGTTAAAAGTGTTACAAATTATTTAGTAACAAAATTGTTACGTTTAGAAGAAAATGTTTGATATCTTGATATTTTAAAAACATGTAAGTATTTTTTCTATTATATTATAGCATTTTTTAAACTAAAAACGGGGCTAAACATAAGCATTAAATCTATTTAAAAATTCATTTTTGTATTACAATATCAGAAAATATATCTCATTTTTGAATAAATATATGTATAATAACAACTTATTCCATGTATGTGAATTAAAAAAAGTTTCCTAGAATATTTATTTTGTTATAAGTTTTTAAAGAATATTTTACAAGCGTTAGGCTTAACTGCACAAAATCCTTCGACCCAGAAGGAGAAATCGAATTTTCCCGCTCCGTCCTCAGATGCACACTTCAGAGTGCGTGCGCCGTCGCGAACGGGTTAAAGTCGAGTAACTTTGTGAGTTGAGGAGGCAAAAGAGAAAAGCATTTTTTGGGAAGTGGGGCGGGAGTTATTAGATGGATTATTATTTATTTACCTTACTAAAAATTTACAAATAGGAGAAAAAAAAATCAAACTTTTTAAAGACTTAAAATTTTGTGTGCTTGTTAAGAAGAGAGAGCAAAGGAGAAACGTCAATTTTGGGTGGATGGGGGATTTTTATGATTGATTATTTATTGTTATAATAAAGTAACAAATAAAGCAGAACAATTTTTGAAATAATTAAAAGACTTTCAAAAATTTTAAACTTTGTACACAGTGTGGGGCAGGGGGACAAAAAGAGGAAGTGAAATAACGTGGGGGGGGGGAAAGAATTTAGATGAAATTTATATTATTGATTATTTATTGTTACAATAAATTAACAAATAGAGCAGAAAAGTTTTAAATAAATTAAAGAGTTTTAAAAATTTTTAATTTGGGGTACTTTCTGAGGGAAGGGAGGGAATTTAGATAAAATTTTAACGAAATTTATACGATCAATTATTTATTGTTACAATAAAGTAACAGAGCAGAAAAAGTTTTAAAAAACATTTAAGATTTTTAAATATTTTAAACTTTGGGTATTCTGAGAGGGGGAGCAAAAGGGGGTATGCAAAATTTCAGAAAAGGAGCGATTTAGATAAATTTTTAAAAAAATCAAAAAATCACTGAAATACAGAAGAATTTTACCCCTGATTAAGAAATAACAGGAGAGTAAAATCAAGCACTTTTAAGGACTTTTTGCAGATTATGCATAAAAATAAGCACTTTCAAGGACCAAAAATTACTTTTGAAAATTTTAAAGACTTTCAAGGGCCATACAAACCCTTTAGCATTGATAAGCAATCAACTCCTCAAATATTTAAATTGTTTAATTTTCTTTTTATATAAACTATGTTTTTGACCCAAATTTTGTATCGAAAATTTCATTTTTAATAAATTTACATCCATAAATTTAAAGAAGATATACATTATATGTGTTAGAGTATGTTACTTTTATTATGGAATTAATCTTTGTGCACCTGATTGTGAGGGAGACAATAATTTAAACTTTTATATTTATCAATAAACCTAATTACTCATGATCGCAAAAAAAAAAAAAAAAAAAAAAAAAAAAAAAAAGAAACATCAGTTTATAATGTAATGAGGTTAGAAAATATTAAAACAAACTATTAAATAAAATAAATGTCATCAAACGAAGACCTAAAAAATCCACATTATATATTTTGAGCCTTGGCGTCATTTATAGCTGGCAGTTTATTAATTTTTCTTCAGTTTTTTTACCCTGACTGCTAACCCTCAGAAACAAAGAAAAAATTTCAAATTATTCTATTCTTAAAAACTTTTTATGCTATTTCTAAAGAGGAAATACATACCTAACATTAGGAAAAGATACCTTTTCTATAATCTGAATTGTTTTAAATGTATTAAATTTTAAAAATACACATTACATTCTAAATTTAAAATTATTAGAAGCATTATATTTCCAGACACATGACAACATGTCTATTTTGAAAACCTTACAATTTTCATGATATATTTAAGCATGTAACATTAAAAATACACATGTAATGAAATAAGTAATATGATTTATTTTCACCAAGTTATTAACAAATACTAACACATCTTGTGTCATCCAATCTTTAGCATTAGATACATAATCAACTACTAGTATTTTTTTTTTCTCTTTGAAGCATTGCAGATTTTTGGAGATTGCAATGACTAATAATTGACTAATTACTATCCATATTAGATGAAACCAAAAGAGTAACTTTCTCCTTGATGCTTTGATTTCCATACATGCATTTTCTTTTAAATTATATGCTTATTTGCTAATATTTTATATTAAAAAAAAAGTGCAAATTCTTCTTCTTCTTGTCTTAGGAATTTTCACCAAGTAGTGGGTTTCCTCAACCAGAGAAAACTTTGTTAATGGCTATTTTCCATTACTTCCTGTCTAGACATGTGACATCACTAATTTATAATGGTTCAATGACTCTTCAATTGTATTCTTTCAATTCATCCTTCATCTGCCTCTCCTTCATACACATGTCGACTCCAGTCTTGAAGAATTTGTACAGAGCATTAGCCACAGTGTTTAAGACCTTTGGTGTGGTTTCAAATAATTCATATGAGAAAACAGTTCAGTTCTTTCTATTTATGCATTCGACTTGAATGGTAAACTTAAATAAGAAGGGCATTTACATGTACATCCAGCATTTGCTAGGAACTTTATTATCACATACGGTCAAAATATTTCAAAATATATCAAACTCATAACTGCTACGAAGATTAATCTTTCTTCATCAGTTTCCTCCTGCCTCTCTTTGAAAGGAGCTTAGTACATCTAGATATACTTACTCAGTATGTTAAACTAGAAAGAAATATGCATACAGTTACAGGTAAAAGAAAAGAGTGCCTTTACGACCAAAACAGAGACAAAAACAGGTTTGAAATGACATCACTTCCAAACACACCATATAACAAAATTTTGTCCAAATTTCCAACAAGTCTATAAGAATTTTTTTTGGCATTCCTCATTCATTCAATGAGCATGTCCATACCATCTAAGTTTATTGAGTTCAATTGCTGTAAAAAACCTGTTTGACTTCCATGATTTTACATATTCTTGAATTATATAACCACCAAATTCATTTTCATTAAAGTTAATATTTGGTAAATAAGAAGAGAGAAAGCTCTGATAAATTTCTGATGTATGTAAAGCAAATGTTTTCATTTACATCAAAGCTTTGAACACATACAATTTGATAAGAAATATTATTTCTTGATTTAAATTAGCAAGATAACCACTACATTTGTATGCTCACAAGATTTGCAAATTCTTACCTTCTTCATCACAGATTTTTTTCTCTTTTTCAAAAACAAATGAAAACAATTATTTTTTTTAGTTTGAAATAATGAATGGGATAAAAAAAATTATAATTAATGAACTAATTTTAACATTACTTCTATTATATATAAGGTTTATGAGACTTGCTGATCAGTTCGAAATAACTGGGTATAAATTATTGTGAGTCCACTGTATATAAAATATTAAAAACTCCTAATAAATCTATTTTCTGCCTTTAACCCCTTAAGGGGCAAAGTACTCTTGTAGCTAAAATATTGAAATGATTGATTGACACCAGGATTCACGAACGAATTTATTATAAAATAAGTAAAAGCTTTTCCTCATGTATTTTATAAATACAAAATTTGATTATAAAATTCTGGTGTCATTGTGGCATTTTGGGATTAAAATTAAGTGGTATATATAATATACCGGTGTCCTTCAAGGGGTTAAGCAATTACACAAATACTCAGATCAAAAACAAGTATTTTAAAATAAAATCATCACTCAAAAATATTTTTTATGTATTGGATGGCTTTAGTTGTTTTTAATTATGCATCAAATAATTAAATGCTGATATAATACATTAAGATAATTAGTATAACACAATAATGTGAAAGTACTTACGGAATGACTAATTCTATATATTGAGCATCTTCAATACCATCAAACAGAGGTACATTAATAGTGTAATACTTGCCCTTCCCAGAACCAATATCATCTAGGTGTCCAGTTCCTAGAATAACACATTAATTTCTTCATTTTACTAAGCTATTATTTTTATCATTCATTAAGCTAATAATTCTAAAATTTATATACCATTAAAAAAAATCGATTTTAATGTACAGATACATACATAAGCAAATTCAATTTGAAAATCTAAAACAATACATAAGGTCGCAACCTCAAGATTCTAAAGTCAATATTAGACTAAAATCTTACAGTAGGACCTAAGAGGTAATTTCCTGTAGAGTTTCAAACTGCACTTATGAAATGCTTTTTCATAAAACTAACAGTCTGCAATAAGCCCAAAAGAAAAAAAAAAAAAAAAAAGTTACAACATTTGTCAATAAATTACTTCCCTTCATTTAAAAGTTCTTCAAGCACTTTGATTAACTGAATTTTGATAAAAATTATTGTACAAGCTAACGTCTCTCATGTAGTTGTCAAAGCTGGAGAGAATTATGAGACCTACAGTGTGTCTTTATTGAAAACCAGTTTATAAAGTATTTTATGATATTTTCTATATGTGATGTTAGCTTAAATCTGCAAGCAAAAGTGAAAGAGAAATAAGATCATGAAGACAAAAATATCAGAGCATTGCTTAGTACTTAAATGGAATAGCTATTATTTCACCAAACTTACCTTTATACATTTTTCTGTAATTTTATTTTCTTCACCAAATAGTATGCCAAAATAATAAATTTTTATCTTACCAAAATACTACATTATCCTTGATTTTATATTTCTAAGTTTACTAGTATGCTTAAGCAACTTTTTTTTAATAAAATTAATTTTTTTCTGTAGAAACCAGAAACATATGACAGAACAGTTTAGAAATTCTATCTGGGCAATTTTATCCAGACAGAGTAGCTGAATATTTTGGTTTATAACTTAATTGAGACAGTTAGATTTCTCCCAATTTTGAACATTACCGGAAGATAAAGCAAATTCCTTAAACTCTTCTACCTCTCTCACCCAACTAGCAATCACCCACAGAGAGGACTTTCCACATCACGGATTTTACATGCACATGTGCTGCATATGCATGGTAGCATTTTAATGGCTGAGTTTCAAAGTGAAGATGACCACGATCTTGACACTTTCTTTAACCATTCAGTCACTATGGATCTGAAGATGCCAACAATGTCTGATTTCCTTGTGGTTATCCTCCTATATACTAACCCTACTCCATGCTACTTCACTTCAGTAATTAAATCAGAGCTAATGTTTTTTAGTAAGAAATGGTTGTTGGCCTAAGCATTGCAAAGACATATACTTATAAATCTCGAGAAATATGCACTTATCTCTATTTTTTAGTAGATAGCATACCAGCATTTTCTCATAATATACCAATAAAAAATAGAAATATCACAATCATAATATCAGGCTTGGACCCAGAAATAGTATTAAGAATATTAACGATAGATGAAGGCTGAAATTTTATTAAAGCTACATTAATGATAACAACATCAGAATCTCTAGTCTCTATAACTTCAAAAAAGTTATTTCATTATTGAAAAAAAAGAAATTTAATCTAATTTGAATAGTAAAATACACATAAATATAAAAAGCCGATTTATGCATGCCATACTTTTAATATTTATTCAGATAATATGGCTGATTTTTACCTTTATATTGGCAATAGTAAATGGGCACAAAATAAAAGAACACAGAGACAAAGATTTTGCATTACAAGATTTCCAGAATGAAAAATCATTGCAAACACAAAATGCTAATAGGTGGTAATACTATAATGCCACTCAGAAAAATTCAAGCAGATCTTGACATGTTTGTGCTTCAAATGTTCTTACATTATATTAACCATTTCATCAGTTTGAAGAACCCCAATGTCTTCAGTGGATTGTGTACATACTCAGAACAACAAAGTTTATATACTAAAACATTTCAATCAAGAAACTCTTATTTCATTTCTTTTTATGATCTATTCAGAAGTTTAAAAAAGAAGGGGGGGGGGAGGATTTCTTTCAGCATATTTTTTTTTTACTGGTTTTAATGAATCTTCTTCAATAAACAGCAAAACAAAGTAATAATAATACTATAAAATAAAATTTTAATGGAAATGCATATTAAATTGCATGCTTAATTATAACTAAAAAGTAGTTTTAGAGTTATTTATATCGTGAAACTTTCTATAAAACCGGTAATATAACTTTTGATTAAAATTAT
Source organism: Maratus michaelseni (assembly GCA_963931845.1). Taxonomy (NCBI): domain Eukaryota; kingdom Metazoa; phylum Arthropoda; class Arachnida; order Araneae; family Salticidae; genus Maratus; species Maratus michaelseni. The sequence goes on along the minus strand of OZ007598.1, from coordinate 53,983,351 downwards.
CTAAGATCTATGCTGATTTTTCTGCAAGACAAGATAATATGAAAGTTTTAAGAAACAAGAAAGGCTAAATAATTTTACCTGGATAAAATCCTATTTCATACTTGTGCACAGAGAAACATAGGACCCTAGATGTATGAGCAAAAGCTTCTTCAACTCCTAGAACAAGAAAACAGAAATAATTAGAAAATATTATCTTCCATCAAATACCATCAATATCTATATAACAAAGTAAGCATAATGAGTATGCATAAAGTAAAGCATAGTATAAGGAGCAGTTTTAGGTAAGAGCATGAAATTCAGGATAACAAATCTACTAAAAAAATAGTTAAACACATATTTCAGCGATTTTAGAAATGCACCAAATCAGATTAAACATTGGATATGAATTCAATTATGGAAGATTAGATAAATAAGACAACTATTGCTGATTTTTGATTAGATATTTTGCGTAAGACATTTTAAAAAGGAAAATACATTGTAGCCAACACATTTTCCACCAGTGCGAAGCCAGAACGGCCACTAGTTCATATTATAAAATTATAAAAATTACAAATTCAATGTATTTTATGTTTGGGTTTTTTTAGTGTTATAACCAAACAAAAAATTAACACATTACGATTATAATTTCAGGAGATATTAATGAAAATATGAAAGTGTAATTTAACATTAGAAGCTCTAAATTTTGAATGTTTATAATTCAAAAACTTATCAACCAAGAAGGACTTGAAATTTGGTATCTAGGCATAGTTTGAACCAAAGATTTAAAATATCAAAACAAAATTGGGTGTTGCCACTGAAAAAAATTAATTTGGGGCTGGTTTTGATATGTAGATGGTCCCTTAAGCAAAATTTATATACATCATTTAAAAGTAGACTTTATTATTTCCAATCCTTTGGTACCAGTAACTTTTTTCTACAATAATTTATTGCAGAGTTAGTGGGGGTGTTCACTTTTTTTTTTCAATGACAGTATATTATACATGATTATAACGTCAAATATGTCACAAAAAATATATATATTAAAAAAAACTTTTCTAAAAAGAAAAAAAAAAGGAGTATAGCTTTGGGAACAAGTAATAGTCAATCTGTTCATCAATTGCACCAGAAGATATATATACACCAACAAGGAGAATGAAAGGAACAGCTATTTGTGATATTTCTTAGCAATTTTGGTATGTTCATATTGTTGTGCGTTCGGGGTTCGAAAGGACTGACGCCAATATATAAGAACAATAAAAAGGCTTTATTCACTATAAACAGTGCAATACGATCACAAATATCTTCTGAAAATTACAAGATATTCAGTAATCTTCAAATCTAATAAAAGCGCAGCAAAATTTCACACAGAAACAATGCGTTCAATACGACGTATCAACGACAAAATCAATCCGAGAAACACAGTTCTCAATGCAAAGCCTCTCGTATGAATTCAATCGCAGTTGACAGACAACTAACTCAACTGAACTGATGGAGGTCCTTATATAGGTTTCAGAGATCTTTCCAGATTATTCCAGAGCCTTCAGATGCTAGAAATTACCAGAAAGTGCTTTAACTTTCGATAGAAAACCCAAGCAAGAAAGGATCCCAATGTATAGGTATAAGGGGGTGTGGTTGCACAAAAAGTCGCCAACTTGGCGACATTTGGCGATATATCGCCAAATTTGGCGACAAAAATAAGTCGCCAAAACCATCACCAACTTGGCGATAAACCCATTCCTTGGCGATTTTCCAATAGAACTCATTATAAAAACCGATGCTGTAAGGTTGTTTTCCTTGCAAACCACCTGAGGTCTTTAGCATTGAGTTACATGATGCTCAATAGGAAATACATTAATAATACTGCAATTTTCACAATAATAAAATAAAATAAATTTAAACAAATGGAATATTTACAGATATATACAAAATTCATAACATTGCCCCCCTCTCAAGGACTGCACGTCCCGGGCAGTTCAACCTTTGATCGGAAAGCAAACCCGTTACCAACAAATGCTATACTACTCAAAACACTTAAAGCAAACATGGAAAATAACAATTAAGCACATTCATAATGCTGAATTATACAAAATATACACTTATTTAAAAAAAAAATTGAATTAAATTAAAGCATAGACATCATTACATACAAGTATTTAAATAATAACATTTATAATGATAATGCTAAGCAAAAGAAATTATTACATTAACTTATATACAAGACCATGGTCATACTAATTTACATTATTTACATTACACTATTTACAATTAATGAACTAAGTACTATGGCCATAGTATGGAGCCAGCCTGTCGTAATGAACGACCCTAGGCTTCGAACTTGGTGACTTTCGGATCCGAATTACGACATTGTTCAGTCTGTTTAGGACTGTATAAGGACCGTCCCAGTGCGATTGCAGTTTGGGAGAAAGTCCTTTACGTCGAGTCAGATTATAAAACCAAACCTTGTCACCTTCTTTGAATTGATGTCCCGTGGCTTTCGTGTCGTACCTGGTCTTCATCTTCTCCGTCTGTATATTGATCCGCTTTCGAGCCAAGTTGTGGAGACGTCTTCAAATCGTGCCTGGAGATTCTGCACGTATCCCTCTGGCGATGAAGGCGCATCTGGAGGGCGACCAAAAATCAGATCACAAGGTAGACGAAGATCACGACCGAAAAGCATCTGAGACGGGGAATAGCCGGTTGTTTCATGGACGGCGCTGTGATAGGCGAGAAGAAACAAGGGAAGTTTCTGGTCCCAGCCTTGTTGGTTTCTTGAGACTAGCAGTGAGAGATTGTTGAGGATGGTACGATTAAATCTCTCAACCATGCCATCCGATTGTGGATGTAAAGGCGTCGTCCTAGTTTTGTCCATTCCGAGAAGTTGACAGAGACCCTCAATCACAGCAGAGATGAAATTTCTCCCCTGGTCAGAATGCATTTGAAGGGGGACTCCATACCTTGATATCCACTGGTGTACCAAGGCATCCGCAACCGTAGAAGCTTCTTGATCAGGGATGGCATAAACTTCAGGCCATTTCGTGAAGTAGTCCATGACAACAAGGAGGTATTTGTTGCCATCAGCACTTCTTGGTAGAGGGCCTAGGATGTCAAGGGCGATGCGTTCGAAAGGTGCTCCTACATTGTAGAGATGTAGTCTTCCTCGGCTACGTTTCTTTGGTCCTTTCCGAGCTGCACATGCATCGCAAGATTTGCACCATCGTTCGACGTCAGCTCTCGCTTTTCCCCAGAAGAAGCGCTCTCGGACTCTGTGTAATGTTTTCATGACTCCAAAATGGCCACCAGTGGGACTGCCATGTAATTCCTTGAGGACCTCTGGGATTCGGGATCGAGGAAGTACCAACTGCCACCGAGATGTCTTCCCATCTTCCGATTCGAATTTTCGGAACAGGACACTATTCCTGACGTGGAGAGAGTTCCAAAGAGCCCAATATTGCTTCGTCGTAGGACTGTAAGTCGAGATGTCTTTCCAACTGGGCTTCGTGCTAGAAGATTCTAATAACTCCAAGATTGGTTTGATCTCAGAGTCTGCCATTTGATCTTCTCGAATCTTCTCATCACTCCAGGGATCTGGTGGCGTCAATAGTGAAGTCTTCGTCTGGCGTATGACATATTCGGGATTATACTTGCTCTCCGCTCTGGAACAATAGCGACAGCTCTCGGGACACGGTCTTCTTGATAGGGCATCGGCGTTTCCATGCGATGAGCCTTTGCGATGCCTGATGTCAAAGTCGTATTCCTGGAATCGTTGTATCCATCTGGCTACTTGGCCCTCTGGGTTCTTAAAATTCATCAGCCATGTTAGGGATGCGTGGTCAGTACGAAGGAGAAATTTCCTGCCATAGAGGTAGTGATGGAAGTGTTCTATGGCTTTCACTATAGCTAATAACTCCTTACGAGTGACGCAATAATTCCGCTCTGGTTTCGATAAACATTTGCTCCAGTATGCTACGACTCGTTCTTGGCCATCTATTTCTTGGGAAAGTACAGCGCCGACACTTTCCTGACTGGCATCCGTGTCCACAATGAATTGTTTGTCGGGGTCTGGATATGTAAGGACTGGAGAGGATGTGAGAGCTTCTTTCAGCCGCTGGAATGAATTGTCGCATTCTTGTGTCCATAGAAACTTCTGTTTGCTTTCAGTGAGCCTATGCAATGGTCTTGCGATGTTGGAGAACCCCTGTACAAACTTTCTGTAATAAGTGCATAGTCCCAGAAAGCTTCGCAACTGATGGACATTTTCCGGACGTTTCCAGTGCTTTACTGCAGACACTTTTTCAGGATCTGTTCGAACACCTTCAGCTGAGATGATGTGTCCTAAATAGTTTACTTCTCATTGGAAGAACTTGCATTTCAAAGGGTTCAGCTTTAAATTCGCCGCTCTTAGTTTCGTTAACACTTTTCGAATATTCTCTAGATGTTCTTCAAACGTACGGCCACCAATGATGACGTCATCTAGGTAGATGAGACAAGCTTCAAAAGTCATACCTTTTAACACTGTCTCCATGAGGCGCTCGAACGTTGCTGGAGCATTGCAGAGCCCGAACGGCATAACTTTAAATTGCCAAAGTCCTTGTCCAGTAGTAAATGCGGTCTTCTCTTTGTCATCAGGATGGATCTCTACTTGCCAATATCCACTCTTCAAATCCAGCGTGAAAAACCATTTATGTCCTGAAAGAGTATCTAGCGTGTCGTCTATTCTTGGTAGAGGATAGCTGTCCTTCTTCGTGATATCGTTAAGTTTACGATAATCCACACAAAATCTTGTGGAGCCATCTTTCTTTCGGACCAACACGATGGGAGAGGCCCACGGACTTGATGACGGTTCGATGATGTCACTATCCTGCATCTCTCGTAAGAGCTTAGAAACCTCTTCTTGTTTTGCAAACGGCAAGCGTCTTGGATGCTGTTTAATCGGTGGATGGTCGGCAGTATCAATTCTATGACGTGTCAGAGAAGTGCGACCTATATCATTCTCGTTTTGTGAAAACACATCCGTAAATTCCTGGAACAGTCTTTCTGCGGCATGTCTCTGCTCAGGAGATAAATTCTCATTTCGTCCAATTTCAGGTGTTAAACTTGTAGGCGGCTCCGACAAGGTCAAGCTCGGGTCTTTGCAAACACAGGTGACTGGAGCACAGGTAGCAAGCACTTCACCCTTCTGGATAGTTCTAGACTTTTCACTTGCATTCGCCATCCTCACAGGGATCACATCTCTCGACAGATCTACCAGCGCTGATGCTATTAGCACTCCCTTTGGGCTCTTCTCAGGATATCCAGTCAAGCCATACTGGAAAATTCTTTCGTTTCTAGTTACTCCAGGTATAATCATTTCGGTTCGAGGAGGGATGGTAACATCTGCTTTGGCTGTGATCCGTTGAATGGACCCGGACTCATTTCCAAGTTTGAAAATAGTGACATCTTCTTGAGCAGAGCGTAACTCATTATTCTTAAAATCCAGTGTAAATCCATGCTCTTTTAAAAAGTCCAGTCCGAGTATGAAAGGGTCTGAAATATCGGCCACGTAGACTGTATGGCGATAAGCGGCGTTCCCAAACTTTATTTCCAGTGTCATTCTTCCAAATATATCGATCTTATCTCCTGTCACCGTTTGAAGGATTACACGTGGCGGGGTCCAGGAGAGTTTTTCTTTCAGCCGCTGAGCTAGATCTTTCCGAATGATGGTCACATTGGCTCCTGTATCGATGATCATATTACAGGGCAAATCATTCACACTTCCGACTAGAAAAACTGCGTTCTCGCCGCAACTTCTTGCAGAAATTTCACATACTTGAAAATGAGGCTTCTTAAGATCTGGAAACCTCCGCCCCGCAAGATGGTCAATAATCAGTTTTCTTGCTCCTCCGTTAGCGGGTGAGCTATTACCTTCGGTGCTGGGTCGTCTTGGGCAGTCGATTTGGATATGGCCTTCTCCACCGCATTTCCAGCATTTGATCTTCCTGTAAGGTTTGTTGGCCATTAAGGAGTTCATCTTTCTCATTATGTCATTCATCTGCTGCTGTAAGCACTCCACAGCTCTATCCGACGTCTCAGGCAGGTTGGCTGCTCGCACAAAGTGTCGCTCTGTCCTAGTAGCTTGCTGGGCTGCCTCGAATTTCAGAGCGTAAACCAAAGCCCCTTTTAAATCGCTGAGATCTGCAATCCGGAGTGCTTTCTGGATCTCAGAGTCACGCACACCATCAATAAAATGCTGCAGAGCCAAGCTTTCTCTAATTTTAGTCAGACAGTCAGGATAAACAAGATGTGAAAGTCTCTCGACATCCATAGCAAGCTCTTGCAGGGATTCAGTGGATTTCTGCTGTCGAGATTTGAGCTGGAGTCTGCTATATTCCTTCATGCATTTCTCTCCAAAGCGCAATTCTAAGGCACTGACGAGCATTTCAAAATCCAGCGGTTCATTTGCAGGCAAAGTCTGTAGGACGTCAGGAGCATCAGCTCGTAGAGAAGCAGCTAACTGGCAAGCCTTTGTCTGGGAATCCCATCCATTGGCGTCTGCTACGATCCCAAATTGTGTCTTAAAAACTGGCCATGAGGATTTTCCGTCATAGGTCGAGAGCTTAATAAAGGCCCGAGGAAGCATAGCTTGATACTTGACATCTTCGGGATAGTTTTCGGCAGTTATCTTTTGTTTCTTCACATTTTCCAAATCTTTTTTTACATTCTCTATGCTTTCTTCAATGGTCTTGTCGATCTTTTGAACTTTTTCTTCTACTCTTTCTTCTACGGTTTTGGCTGTCAATTGAACATTTTCTTCTATTTCTTGAAATCTTCCTTCAAATTTGTTTTCCACGCTGTCAATTCTTTCATTTAAAGATGTTATTTTATTATCTATTAATTCTTTCAACTCGCCAAGGTTGGTTGACATCTCCTTCATTTCAGCCTGGTTTGCAGTCATTTTCTCGTCTATCGCTGACATTTCCTTCTTCATTTCTTCCGACATTTCCTTCATTTCAGCCTGATTCTCAGTCATTTCCTTCTTCATTTCTTCTTTCAACTCACCAAGGTTGGCAGTCATTTTCTCATCCATCGCTGACATATCCTTCTTCATTTCAGCCTGATTCGCAGTCATTTTCTCATCCATCTCTCCTAATTTCTCCAATAATTTAGTCAGTTGCGCCTCCATTGCTCTGGTAATCGGCATTCAACCCCACTCCTGACACCAATTGTTGTGCGTTCGGGGTTCGAAAGGACTGATGCCAATATATAAGAACAATAAAAAGGCTTTATTCACTATAAACAGTGCAATACGATCACAAATATCTTCTGAAAATTACAAGATATTCAGTAATCTTCAAATCTAATAAAAGCGCAGCAAAATTTCACACAGAAACAATGCGTTCAATACGACGTATCAACGACAAAATCAATCCGAGAAACACAGTTCTCAATGCAAAGCCTCTCGTATGAATTCAATCGCAGTTGACAGACAACTAACTCAACTGAACTGATGGAGGTCCTTATATAGGTTTCAGAGATCTTTGCAGATTATTCCAGAGCCTTCAGATGCTAGAAATTACCAGAAAGTGCTTTAACTTTCGATAGAGAACCCAAGCAAGAAAGGATCCCAATGTATAGGTATAAGGGGGGTGTGGTTGCACAAAAAGTCGCCAAATCCGTCGCCAACTTGGCGACATTTGGCGATATATCGCCAAATTTGGCGACAAAAATAAGTCGCCAAAACCATCGCCAACTTGGCGATAAACCCATTCCTTGGCGATTTTCCAATAGAACTCATTATAAAAACCGATGCTGTAAGGTTGTTTTCCTTGCAAACCACCTGAGGCCTTTAGCATTGAGTTACATGATGCTCAATAGGAAATACATTAATAATACTGCAATTTTCACAATAATAAAATAAAATAAATTTAAACAAATGGAATATTTACAGATATATACAAAATTCATAACAATATTTTAAATTAAAAGCAATAATTTTAAGAAATAAAACTAAGCTGAGTTAATACTGTCAAATATGTCTTATAATTTTGCGATACATCTTGGTCACTTGCAATTCATTCACGGGCAGCTGCTATAGCAAAGTAGTACTGAAAAAACTTATAAAGTTAGAGCTAAAAATGAACTATGAAACACTTAAGTATTTTATCACATGAAAATAAAAATGTTTAAAAATCAAAATTAAATACCATCTCCATGGTGCAAATCTAAATCAATGTACAGTACACGCTTGAATTTTTTCAAAAGTTGTAGAATTCCTAGCACAATGTCATTTACATAGCAAAAGCCATCAGCTTGATCCCTAAATTAGAATTAAAAATAGAAGTAGTCAGTTAAAATAAAGAAATTTCATCTAATTTGATCAGATAAAACAAAAATAATAATAGAAATACAACTAACAGTACCATACAAATATGAAATTCAAACTTTCCAATTGTATCATTTATGCAAAGTCAGAGACAATCACTACTATGTCTTATTTTATCAAAACATAAAGTAACATCACAATTGTAATTTTGATGTTGATATACAAGAATTATTGCATTCATAAATTCAGAATAAGACTGTATGATAAAAATAGATTTATAACAAAACAACTTCAAAATTTTATAAAAATATATGAAGTGTATTTACAAAAGAAGCACACAGCAATCATTTCACCATATTTTAGTAAATTCTGAAAAATTGCATTGGCATAAATGGATATATTTTAACCTGTAGAATTACTGCCTAGGATGTATCTGATTACTGCCTAGGATAGTAGGTCTAGATACATGGCCCATTACAGGCTCACAGATTGTTTTGTAATTTTATTTACTATTATATATATACATATATAATTTAGCACTTGGCTTTTTTAAAATTAAGAATGTGAATTTTTGTGGATCTTTTCTGTAGATTTATCCATTTCTAATTTAATAACAATGGTGCTCTCAATGACAATATTTGATGACCAGAAACGGTATACAGGCACGTTTTGGTATAATTAATCTTTTATTTAACTTAATTTGGTTTTTGCACGTAAAGTTGGAAATTTGTAATTGATTTTTTACTTACTACCTGATATATTAGAGAAATATAAAAATTATGTACACAGGTGTGTTTCCAATGACAATACAACATTTTAATATTTTTAGAACTTAATTATAAATTAATTTTAAGGCATTTTTTTATCCAGCCGCATGTGATAAATTGTCAAATAATCTTTATGGTTACAACTGTTTATGAGTTAGAAAAACAGTGGAGTTAATTATTCCACTCTTGCCAAAATATGCCAAATGTCTGTGAAATTGCAACAATGAAACATTTTAAACACTAAAAAGTAGAAAATATAAATAAAAAATCAAAAGTGTGATATATTTTTAAAAAAAAATACTTTTTTATTTTATGACATGATCTTGTTAAAATCCATATCAAAAGCATTAGTTTAAAAATAATGATAATTTATAGTTAATAACAATAAGAAATGTAATTTCAAGCATTTGTATTTAAAAGGAATATGAATAATTGTGCAGAGAATCTGATATTTCTATTTTTACATGTAAAAGTTCAATCAGATGTAGCAAAGAAGGTACCCTTGAAAGAATGCTTTGCCTAGGATGCAAGATAGTGTGGAAGCAGAAACTGTACGTACACACATGGAAGTGGGTGCTGGAGATTAATCTAACAACATAAAAAATAAAAATATTTGCTAAACTTAGTTTTGTTTCCAGATTATTGCACCTTTATTTTATGAGGGTAAATGCTCTAACTATTATTTTCTTACTATTATTATGAAGTGTTTTATGTTTTTCATTTTTGCGTCATAGGCTAGATGTGCGAGATGGAAAGTAATAAATGGTGTCATTTAAAAAAGACCAAAGGGTAATGATGGCTGTTGTAAAGTACTGGCACTTCTGATATGCACATATTTATAAACATATCTATAAATTTAAAAAAACTGCCTCAAATATGTTACATCCCATTTTCAACATTTTTCAACAAATGTCTCTTGCATAGGCATTTTGTAACATCAAAAGTTGTTACGAATGTCCTAAATAATTCAGACAACTGCTTATTATGCTTTTGGTAAGTACAGAATGCAATAAATTATTATAAAAAAATTATTTATATTTCAACTCAGGTCTAGAAAAATGCAGTCGACAATGGCGACCAAAATATTTTATCTGGTGACAAGTAACATTATCGCTAAAAGATCGCAACTAAAAAGCAAAATTTTCAAAAATACAGATTTTCAAGCACCATGTAAGACAAAGTGTCTGTAAAAATTTATCTAAGGGGAAGTGCCTTAACACATGCAGGACTGGCATATCATATATGCACTCAAAACAGTTCCTCCTCATTCATATATGATGCACATTGAAACCGTCCATACAGGACCGTGGGATCAAATATGAATTTCGGAATTGAAAATTTTTATTAGTAATTTTAAACAATATTAGATGGTGCTAGATGACCAGAGATGGGGAATTTTCAGAAAATATTACCAGCCAGCAACATGCAATGTGCAGTGGAAAATCGTTATGACAAAATGTATGCAACTGCAAAAATAATTCATTACTATTACTGCAATGCATTTCAGTAATTTTTTTTTCTGTAAAATTAAGAAGTATATATAGAACAGAGGAAAGTTAAGTATAGAATAGAACTTAGTACCATGCTACCATTGCAGTAATTTGAAGAGCTAGAAAATAGTAGCTAAAAAAATTTTTTTTAATAAGTTTTTGGTATATCTTATATAACTTGTAGTTTTTCAGAGACTGACTAAAAATTCACTCGCACTGTCAGAAAATCCACCCACCAGTGGCGAGTAAAATCATGTATCCCCACCTCTGTAGATGACTAAGATTTTTAAGTTCAGTAAACGTCCAAGAATTGACATTCATATTCTACAAGGTTTTTTCAGTCCTGATAGATAAAGCAGAGGCTTTCTATTTACGTAAACAATGGCACATGGAGTACACTTTAAAGAGAAGCAAGTGATTTAAATGAAGAGGATGTTTTATTTCTTTCTGTTTTGTGCATTTGTTTGTCTATGGTTCATAATTTAGCTATAATGCAAATACAGGAATGGGAATGAAATTCTTTATCTTTTTTAGATTAGGAACGTTGTAATATGGAAAAAAATTTTCAGAAGCATATAAATAATCATAGCAAAAAGAACCCAATATCTAACTAAGAATGGAATTTAAAAATATATATGATTTAACCAACAGCAATACAAGTTCAGATAAAAGTATAAATAGAACAGTTTGTGATTTTCAGATTCCAGCTATTCAGAATCGATAAGAGTATAAGATGTAGACATTTTATACAAAAGTTCTTTCACATTTTATAATTTTTCTTTAAAATTAAATGAAAAGAGTTGTAGGCTTTTAAAATTATTTTAATGCAGTGAGTTGATGCACTTTCATATAACTCGGAATATATTTTCTTAAATATTAGTATTATAACCAGGATAAATTAAAAATATATACAAATATACCATAAGTATAACTGTCAATATACTAGCATTAGTACACATTATATGAAGTAATATTAAAACAATTATGTGTTTTTACAGATGAAATACAAATAATTAAAATTTTTTTAACATGTTATGCTTAACTTAGAAAATGTGCTGGGCCCGTAGAGGCAAGCTTTTGCTGTGAAATGCAGGCCTGAGGAAGCACTTTTTCTCAGCCATGCTGCAGTCTTGAATAGGTTAAAACTGACATTTTCATGATACTGCTCATTAATTTGCCTAAATAATTTTTTTCAAATATATTTTTGAAGCAAAATAATGCTTTTTGTAAACAACAACTATTTTGCATATTTTATTCATTCATACTTTGTAACACACACTTATTATTTTCAAGTTATATAATTCTGATAAGTTTCATTCAGAAACTTAATGTACATTATCTTTCTAAATAAATTTATTAACTAAGTTGAAGAGTTAAGGCAATTCAAAATATATTATTACTATGCTCATGATTTTTCTTTTTCAATAAATAGTTTAGGACAAATGAAAAGAAAAGAAAGAGATATTTACCGTAACTTATAAGAATATTTTACAATTTATAAAGAAAATTAAAAATATATACAATATTTCTTAAACTTTCGAAAATTAAATCATGCAAATAATTAAAGGAAAAAAAACAGAAAAAAAAAGAAAGTTGATTGATGCAAAACAATAAGAGATTAAAATAAGATATTAAAATGTCTAAAAATATTTTATACTTTATTATAGGTATTGGCTTATAAGTAGTCCAATTCTTATCAATCAAAGCAACTTAGATTGCATATCAGCATGGTAATTTCAAGAGATATTTCATTTAGCATTTTTATCAATGGCCTACAAATCTCACAATCTATTGAGTCATTCAGTGTGAGAAATTTCACACACAATAGATTAGATGTGGAGTCCAAATTTATTGTAAAAAACTTCACTGTTCAGTTTATGTATATTTATCTTCATAAATAATATTCTAAGCCTATATAAGATATGTCAAAATAACAGTTTATTATCAACTTGAGAGAATTATTTTGATGGATATTATTTTTACACTGCAATACAAATTATAGGAATATAAAATTATCTGATTTTCTTTTTAACACAATTACAAATGAGCACTAAATGATATATTTTTAAGTCATAAATTTAAAAAAATTAATATCATCATCTGCCTCTAAATTGATCTTGAAATTTCAGAAAATAATTAATTGTTTGCCATACAATTATAGAGATTTCAGCAATATCAGTTTGCAACAAGAAAAATGCTTCTTTGTGTATAGTATTCAATGCATGAAAATTGAATATTTCACATCTACTTCAGATTGTTAAGAAAATTTTCAAAATATGTCGAGAATTTATTATTATTTTTTCTAGTTTTATAATTAATAAGAAATGTTCATGGAGCACAGATATTTGTAAATTTTTAGCCTGAGAATAAACTTTTTTCATAATTTTATTGCTTCTCAGAAATAGAAAACACCAACATGATAACCTTTCTTATTGACACTGATAGTAGCTTAAATTTTTTATCACTGTAATAACCTACTAGATGGAACCCGTCAAAATTTGACGGCAAACAACTTGATAGTACCATAAAATTAAATTTTATAGTTGCTTTAACTTGACAAATTTCATAGTGGGGAGCATAATATGATTAAGCGATCACAGACCTTTCCATCGATATATCACATGAGGTTGTGTGCAAAATTTAGAAAGTACCTCTTGGGGGGAGGGGCAAAGTGGGGAGATGGGCATTGGAGATGCATAATATGATTAAGTGGTCACAGATCTTTCCATCGATATATCACATGAGGGTTGTGTCCAAAATTTAGAAAAGTGCCCCCCTTAAGGGGGGGGAGTGGCAGGATGGACCCCGAAGATGTATATGATTAAGCAGTCACAGACCTTTCCAACAATATGACATGAGGGGTGTCAACAAAATTTAGAAAAGTACCCCTTGTGGGGGGGGCAAAGTGGGGAGATGGACATCGGAGATGCATATGATTAAGCAGTAACAGACCTTTCCAACAATATGTGACATGAGGGGTGTCAACAAAATTTAGAAAGTATCCCTTGGGGGGGGGGCAAAGTGGGCAGATTGACATTGGAGATGCATAATATGATTAAGTGGTCACAGACCTTTCCTTTCAAATGATATATAACATGAGGGTTGTGTGTAAAATTTAGAAAGTACGTTGGGGGGGGGGGGCAAAGTGGGGAGATGGGCATCGGAGATGCATAATATGATTAAGTGGTCACAGACCTTTCCAATGATATATAACATGAGGGTTGTGAGCAAAATTTAGAAAGTACCACTTGGGGGGGGGCAAGTAGGAAGATGGACAGATGGACATCGGAGATGCATAATATGATTAAGTGGTCACAGACCTTTCCAATGATATATAACATGAGGTTTGTGAGCAAAATTTAGAAATTACCTCTTGGGGGGGGGGGGGGGGGGCAAGTGGGAAGATGGACATCGAAGATGCATAATATGATTAAGTGGTCACAGACCTTTCCAATGATATATAACATGAGGGTTGTGTGCAAAATTTAGAAAGTACGTTGGGGGGGGGGGGCAAAGTGGGGAGATGAACATCGGAGATGCATAATATGATTAAGCAGTCACGGACCTTTCCAACAATATACGACATGAGGGGTGTCAACAAAATTCAGAAAGTATCCCTTGGGGGGAGGGGGGCAAAGTGGGGAGATGGACATCGGAGATGCATAATATGATTAAGTGGTCACAGACCTTTCCAATTATATATAACATGAGGGTTGTGTGCAAAATTTAGAAAGTACCCCTTGGGGGAGGGGCGGAGATGGACATATCGGAGATGCACAATATGATTAAGTGGTCACAGACCTTTCCAATGATATATAACATGAGGGTTGTGCGCAAAATTTAGAAAGTACCCTTTAAGGGGGGGGGGGGGCAAAGTGGGGAGATGGACATCAGAGATGCATAATATGATTAAGCAGTCACAGACCTTTCCAACAATATGACATGAGGGGTGTCAACAAAATTTAGAAAAGTACCCCTTGTGGGGGGGGGGGCAAAGTGGGGAGATGGACATCGGAGATGCATATGATTAAGCAGTAACAGACCTTTCCAACAATATGTGACATGAGGGGTGTCAACAAAATTTAGAAAGTATCCCTTGGGGGGGGGGGGGGCAAAGTGGGCAGATTGACACTGGAGATGCATAATATGATTAAGTGGTCACAGACCTTTCCTTTCAAATGATATATAAGATGAGGGTTGTGTGTAAAATTTAGAAAGTACGTTGGGGGGGGGGGGGCAAAGTGGGGAGATGGACATCGGAGATGCATAATATGATTAAGTGGTCACAGACCTTTCCAATGATATATAACATGAGGGTTGTGAGCAAAATTTAGAAAGTACCACTTGGGGGGGGGGGGGCAAGTAGGAAGATGGACAGATGGACATCGGAGATGCATAATATGATTAAGTGGTCACAGACCTTTCCAATGATATATAACATGAGGGTTGTGAGCAAAATTTAGAAATTACCTCTTGGGGGGGGGGGGGGGGGCAAGTGGGAAGATGGACATCGAAGATGCATAATATGATTAAGTGGTCACAGACCTTTCCAATGATATATAACATGAGGGTTGTGTGCAAAATTTAGAAAGTACGTTGGGGGGGGCAAAGTGGGGAGATGAACATCGGAGATGCATAATATGATTAAGCAGTCACGGACCTTTCCAACAATATACGACATGAGGGGTGTCAACAAAATTCAGAAAGTATCCCTTGGGGGGAGGGGGGCAAAGTGGGGAGATGGACATCGGAGATGCATAATATGATTAAGTGGTCACAGACCTTTCCAATTATATATAACATGAGGGTTGTGTGCAAAATTTAGAAAGTACCCCTTGGGGGGGGGGGCGAGATGGACATATCGGAGATGCACAATATGATTAAGTGGTCACAGACCTTTCCAATGATATATAACATGAGGGTTGTGCGCAAAATTTAGAAAGTACCCTTTGAGGGGGGGGGGGGGGCAAAGTGGGGAGATGGACATCAGAGATGCATAATATGATTAAGCAGTCACAGACCTTTCCAACAATATATGACATGAGGGGTGTCAACAAAATTTAGAAAAGTGCCCCCCTTAGGGGGGGGGGAGTGGCGGGATGGACCCCGGAGATGCATAACATGAATAAGCGGTCAAAGACTTTTCCAGCGATGTATCACATGGGGTGTGTGCAAAATTTAGAAAAGTGTCCCACTTGGGGGGAGTGGGGGGATGGACTCCCAGAAATGCATAACATGAAAAAGAGGTCACAGGCGTTTCAACTTGCAACTTTTTTCTCGAAGGCATTTGATAATAGTAAATTTTTTTTACCCAAGACAATTTAACGATATTCTTAATTTTTTTGCGTAATTCGTCAAACGTTCATGGAAAAAATCATGAAATTCGCTAATGAATAGTTGATAAATTATAAAATTCAACAATCAATAGCAGCAAAATTGGTCAATTGATAACGGAAAAATCACGAAATTCATCAAATGGTCTACCTAAAAAAACTGTCCTGCACACTGATGTGATGATCAAAAGGGTTTTGAAGTATAGGACAAAATTAGCACTTGCCAAACAGCGAGTAATACTGAAAATTTTGCAATGGACTTTATTGCCACCACTGGTCAAACATAATAGTCACACTCACCACTTGCAATGACTGAATGGAAAAAGATTTTTTTCTCTGCTGTCGCTCGACAAATTTCAAAACAGTTGATGAATTTTCTGTCGATTAATGAATTTTGTGATTTTTCCTCTATCGATTGACAAATTTCACGATTTATCGATTAACGAATTTCACAATTCTTTCCATAAACGAACAAATTGCGCACTTTATTTCCGCTAATGTCTGACACCATTTCGCGCTTTACAATTCAGCCAATAAATTGAACGTTGTTTCTTTCTAGAAATGTCAGGAATGAAACAATGATTCTTTAGGATGAATTTCCTTCGTTCGATGCCCCATGGAAGAATGTGTGCGATGCAGCAACGGGCGTCAGACTTTTTAGGGCACCTGCAGACTAAAAACATCTAACCAATCTTCGCGTTTTGAAAAAATCACAGATTTCGTCAAATGATTGAGAAAAAAACACTAATTTCATCAAAGGATCATGGGAAAACATGACTTTCATTAAAAGACCACAGAAAAAACATGAATTATGCAAAAGGATCGTGAAAGATAAGCAAATTTTGTCAAAGAATCGCAAAAAAGGAAATTTCACCAAAAGATCACGCTTTTTTACTAAATTTCGTCTAAAAATTGCGGAATAAAATGTATTTTATCAAAGAATCGCTGGAAAATGCGAATTTCGTTAAGGATCGCGAGAAAAATGCGAAATTCTTCAAAGGATCGCTGAAAAAACACTAATTTCGTCAAAGAATTGCTGAAAAAACATGAATCTCGCCCAATAACAGAAAAATCATGGTTCATAATCATTATATCTAGTAATATCCAGTACTGGCTAAACTTAATAGTCACACTCGCCAATTGCGATGATTGAATGTAAAATGAAATTTTTTTTCTCGCTGTCACTCAAAGAATTTTGAAACCATTTGGTGAAGTTTTTCCCGAAACCATTTTGTGAATTTACCGATTTTTTCTTCAAAATCATTTTTCAACAATATTCGACTGGGGGGATGGACTCCCAGAAATGCATAACATGAAAAAGAGGTCACAGGCGTTTCAACTTGCCGTCCATCTTCGATGTACGCATGCTGTAAAAAAAAAACCACCGCCCATTAAAATGAGGGTCTATTACTGTCTCTAGAAACGTGTTTGGGATCATCTCCTGTTTTTTTTTTCTTGCACGTTGCATTAAACCTAGGAAGATATTTATATAGAACTCACTGTGGAGTGTTCAGAAGGTATTTATTTTATTTATTATAATTTGTATGAATACTTAGGTGTCCATTTCGGATTTACTGTTTAAAAATGAATTTAGGCTCATTTAACATTCGCAAAATCAATCCCGATGGAAATTGTGGTTTTAGATCTCTATCATTTTGTTTATATAGTACAGAAAATAATTATTCAAATGTACGTAAAAATATCGTAGAACACGTAATACAAAATTGGACCACTTATAGTCCGTTTTTTATCGGGGATGAATCTTATGGTGTTCCGATTGCTAATGAAAACGATTATGTAAATATATGGTTCTTCATAGAAGTATGTGCTTCTTCACACTTCAATAGAAGCATTGTTTAAATTAATATAATTCTACAAATATGATGCAGTTTTAAAATATTGAGTAATGATTAATACTGTCAAGGAATCTACTCATATACGTAATTAAGTTTTGGTACTTCTCTATTATCTCATCGACCACTTTTCATCACAAAAAACTATCGCCAAACTGTAACGCCAAATAAACGGGAGAACGTTGTCATTAATACGCGCAAATGTTGAATTAAAAACCACTTGATGACATAACAAACACGTATAATGCTTCCGACATCAAGTAAATGGGACTGCATTTTTGGCATTTAATCATACAGTTTGGCGATAGTATTTTGTTATGAAAAGTGGACGATGGGATAATAGAGAAGTACCTAAGTTTTTTATACCAAGTTTGAAAATTTATCTTTTTTTGACATTTAAAAAAAATAACAGAAAAAACATTACAAATTTGCCCATTTGCTCAGCGGTCAAAGGATTAAGTAAATAAGTAAATATTAATGATGACTGGTTCTAGCTATGAAGTAATAGTATTTTGCTCAAAACCCCCCAACAAAAAAATAATTACAAAGAATAAGTAATCGTCTTTAAATATACAAAAAACAATGTCATTAATGGCCAGGATTTTTTTACATATAACATTTTTTATATACAAAAGAAAAACCGAAATAACCTCATTCATTTCACCCGATGTCAAAAAGTTTTTTTATCCACATTCTTGGGCAAAGCACTAAATCAATAAAATCACCAATTTGTGACAAATTATGAGTTTCATATGAATCGCCCATGAACGGACATGCAAACTGGTAAAAAATGAATGTAATAAATTAAAACATTCAAGATTTGTATACATACAAACAGTACAATGTAAATATTAATATTGTTACATGATACATTGTTTGTATACATACTTCTTTGTATACATATATTGTTTGTATACATACAAACAAATATAATGTAAACATTATTCAAATATTAAGAGATTCTAAAGATTTGTATACATACAAACAATATAATGCATACATACTCTTTACAAATAAAATAGCATACTTATATAATGACAAAACTTTTAAATCGAATAGAGATAGTATATTTCTGTTAAAAAATAATGCTAAAGTTCAGACTTATATATATTATACATTCACATAAAGCTAGTCACATTCCTGCATATTTATTAAATATTTAGTTGCTAAATACAGAAATAATATTTTATAATTTATATTCAGACGCTCAGATTCGTTTTTTTCGAACAAATAATAATAAAAATATTACTGCCGTGCGTACTGTCTTTTGACATTATATTTACATAATCGTTTTCATTAGCAATCGGAACATCATAAGATTCATATCCGATCATAAACGGAATATAAGTGGTCCAATTTTGTATTACATGTTCTACTATATTTTTATTTACGATTGAAGAATTATTTTCTGTACTATATAAACAAAATGATTTGATTTCGCGAACGTTAAATGAACCTAAATTCATGTTACACAGTAAATCCGAAATGGATACCTAAGTATTCATTCAAATTACAATAAATACAACAATAAATAAAATAAATACCTTCTAAACACTCCACAGTTTTTTATATAAATATCTTCCTAGGTTTAAGCCATCAAAACAACAGGAGTTGATCTTGATCCCAAATACGTTTGGAGACAGGAATAGACCCTCGGCCTCATTGGCCGGTCCTTTTTTGACGCATGCGTATACGGTCGAAATTCGATGGAATTATTTGACATTTTTAGCAAACAGCTTTAAATATATGGATTGTATTTCAGAGAACAGTTATGTTTTTACAATATGATTTATTTTATCTGAAAGTTTTGAATTATCTAAATGTTATTTTAGTAATACAATGAATTCTCACTCTTTTTCTGTTTCTATAAAATATCTAACACAATTTATGACTTTAATATATGTTAAATCAAAGGATAAAACCTCAAAATTCTTTAATTTCATATTTTATTGACTGATCTATAAAACAACTCTACTATATTATAATTAAGATTTACTTGAATGCTATAAAGAACTATTTTATTAAAGCAAATTCCATACACACAGAAGTAATGGATCAGTATTAAAATCTCAAACAATTTTTTTTCCCCTAAATTATTATTTTAATAAAAAATTGTCTGTTAAATGGACATGTGAAATACATTAGCAGATTGTAAAACCTTATGCGTTCATCTAAGGAGAACTTTCATTGCAATATTATTCATTATCAATGCATTTTCCAAAATTTCTTTTCACTGTCAGAAAATTTGCATCTATTACTGATGTTCTATATACTTTTAAATCTGCTTTTCTAATATTTAAAACTGTTTTCAAATCCAAACTAACTCCTTTATCATACTTTCACAAAGTCATTTTTAATGTTAAATGCACAAAATTTTCTGACAGATATTCTAGGTGCTTACAAATCAAATAACTTTTTCCTACAAAAGCAAAAGCTCCTTACATAAATTGGGTCAATTAATCTAACAACATAAACAATAAAAATATTTGCTTACTTAGCAACTTAGTTTTGTTTCCAGATTATTGCACTTTTATTTTGTGAGGGTAAATGCTCTAACAATTATCTTCTTACTATTATTATGAAGTGTTAATTATGAAGTTACTATTATTATGAAGATAGCAATTTAGCGGTTTTTGGCGAAACAACTGCAATGGAAAGGTTAGAGCAACTGCAGCAAACTCGAGATATAATACATTCGTAGAAAAATGGAAAACACTATTCAATTCAAAAGTACTTGAATAGTATTATTTGCAAATTTTATGCTTTTACATATAAAAATAACCTTCATGAGTGTGTCAGAATTATTTGTGTTGTTAAGCACAGATTTTTTTTTTCTTTTTAGATCAGCCTTAAGTATTTTTCAAGAGACTACATTTTACTTAAGTAAAACTTCAATAATTTGAAATTTCACTTTGAATTATAGAATATGAATATCAGATATCAACTTCCAAATGGTGGAAAACAAGTAATGAGAATTCTCTAAAAAAAATTCCCCATAGATTTGGTATCAGAATTAATGATAAGTACCTCTGATGAATTTCCTTATTTAGATTTTGATGAAAAAATAGATAAAACTATTTTTATATCAGAAAGAACTTGAAGAAAAAATTTTAATTTAAAATACATACTTTTTAGCATGATGCCACCCTCCTCCCCAATTCACAGCTATTTGATATCTGCCACTGAGCAATGCTTTTGCAGCAGTCAGAGTAGCTCCTCCAATTACAGATGTTGCATCAAATATCTGGGGAATTAATGGGCAGTCATAACCTGAAATAAACCCTTTTATCAGAAAGAGATACAATACAAATATAAGTTATAATTTCTGAAAATATACAATAAAAAGAGAATTTTTCAAATTATGTTTTCTCTTTAAGGGTATATTTTATTGATACTGCTTTTGAAACAATTGATCAAGAAATCCAATAATATTCAATATATAATTATCTAAATACAGTTTTCATCATCAAAAAATATACACCCAATACAAACGTACTGTGTTTTAAAAAATTTAAGATTTTTTAGAAATGGAAAAAGTTTAAAGTTTTTACTTGAGCAAAATTTTCAAAATTTATCATCTTGAGCAAAATTTTCAAAATTTATCATCTTGTTCAAAATATTTAAAATAAAGCTATTACAAAAAAAAAAAAAAAAAGGAAATGTGTTGACATTAAACGTTTACTACTTTCTGATGACGAAGATTGTATTTTGATAATTATTTTATATAATGAGTAATTTTCCTCATAGGTTAACGGGGGATTCTGCAATCAGAAAGAAATAGTGAAGTGTTCTCTTATACAGTCTTAAGTTTAAAAAAAAGTAGGAATTTTTTCATGATACGTAATTATAAACAAAACTGCATGTACTCACATTTTCTTTGATTCACATTTTTTCATTCATAATTTTGATAAGTTAAATGATGCTGCAACATTACATATTGAATTTTTACGTGTTACAATGACTATGGTTTCTTTAAAAATGGATGTATAACATAAGATTGAAAGAAAATATTATATTATCTTACTTTGATTGAAATTTATTTGATACAATTACAGTAGTCTATGAGCAATAATTGTTAGAAGTGAGTTTTCAGCTGTCACACATGCATTTTAAAATTTAACTAATTTTTTGCATATTACTTGGTATGTATAAATTCTATAGATCATGTATAGGGCTGCACAAAAGATTTTAAATACACTTCTGCTTAATAGTGGAAATTACTGAAAGGTAATTTTCAATTGTCTTATGAGTTTTTTAACTGGATTAAGTTTTAACATACTATATAGTATAGGTAAATATCTATAGATTATATACAGGGGGGCATTACAAAGTTGAATATTTTTCCGACTATAGAAGGTAATTACTGAAATTAAATTTTCAAATGTGTTTCCAGTTTTTTTTTTTTTTTTTTTTTTTTTTTTTTTTTTTTTAGATATTATTTTCATTTTATTAAGTGGGTAAATTTTGTCACAGTAATATGGATTAATTAGAAAGTTTTTCATAATATGCTTGATTTTTCTTTCTTGTATATGTTGTATTTTGATATTTTTAATTCTTTTTCTACGTAATATGCATTTTGCAATTGGGATTACACATATTTATTTATGCTTAATACAGTTTTCCTCAAAAAATTTTCATTTAAAATTAATTGTTTTTTAATCTTTATTTATTTATCTTTGTTTTACTTAATGGTATGCATTTTTTGCATTATGTCAATTGATAAAATAATCAAAAACATCATTTTTCATATTCTATTTTAATAATTTTTATATTGTTTATCAAATTAAATGCTTGTGTAATTATATAAAATATGTTTATGTTTAGTAGATTTTGTTTTCTTAAAAAATTTTCATTACAAACTACTCGCTTCTTAATATTTATTTAAGTAGTAAAACATTTTTAAAGCAACATTTCATTTGATATATGAAAATGTAGCCATTTCATTGACAAATTTCAAAGGTGATTCAAGAAAGTACTACAACATGAAATTTTGTATAGATTATTTTGTTGAATATGTAGTTTTTTTAGAAATGACAATGATTTTTGCATAAAAAACAAGAAAGTTTTACACTTTTTTTATTTAGCTTAACTTTTTTTTATGTGAAGATGGAATTTTGTAATCAATTTTTTACTCACTTCCCAATATGCTAAAAATATAAAAAATATGTACACAGGAACATACACACATACATTATACATATATTGTATGCGTTATCATTATTATACACTAGTTAATGAGTACTTTGGTTAATTTTGAAAATGAGTGTATGATTAAAATTTTATCAAAAGCTTCTCAGATGAAATCAACAAATTCCCAAGAAATTTTTGCCTCTGTAAAAGAAAACTTTGCCCCTCCCCAGATAATTCTGAAATGGTGTGCCTGTTTTCCAATGACAATACAATATTTTAATATTTTCAGAACTTAATTATAAATTAATTTTGAGACATTTTTCCATTAGCTGGGTGTAGATGAAAAATTTCCAAATGTTCTTTATGGTTACAACAACTATGAAAATAATTATGTGTCAAACCATGCTCGCTACAATAGGCAATGGAGCTATGAATAAAAAGGAGGAGATAGATAGTGTAATGTCTACCAGTTGCGAATGAAGTAATTGAGAATATAGTAACAAGATGGCGAATGTTTGTTTACCTTAGATCAAGGCCTGATTAACACTAGGGCACACTTGCACCAGTAAAAACAAATAAAAAATTTTGCTTTATTTATGATAGAAATTCTGCATGAATAAGGTTAAAATTTCTATTCAAATATACTGGTGGAAGTTTACCCAGCAGTAATCAAATTTACTGACATTGACAGGAGTATAGTTTATGTTGTCACACTATGGCAAAACTGCAGAGAATGACTAGCGCAGAGGCAAACTTCCACCAGTAAAAACAAATAGATATTTTTGCCTTAATTATGAAAGAAATTTTGCAGGAATAAAGTTTAAAAAGGGGGAAATTTCTATTCAAATTTACTGGTGGAAGTTTGTTACGGCGGTAATCAAGCCCAGTGTTGAATTCAGATACTTTTCTCCGGGAGGGATTTCTGTGGCTCCGGGGGGTGGGAGACATAATAGAGTCCGGGAGGGAAATTCCACTTTTTGACCATTGAAAGCATAAAATATCAAATCTTTGGGGGGGGATGCCCCCCTCCCCAGACCACCCCCTGAATTCAACACTGCAAGCCTGAGGAACCAGTTACAGTCGAAGCCTCACCATTTTGAGGATATATCAATTCCTCTTTATTCATAGTCTCATGCAATAGGCAACTGACTGTGAAACTGCAAAAATGAAATATTTTAAACAGTAAAATGTAGAAAATAAAAAATAAAGAGTGTAACACCTTTTCTTTAATATATGCTTTTATTAGCCTTTTTAAAGGGGCTCTTTCAAAAAGACATGTTAAAGCGTGACAGATGCTGTCCCAGCCTCTGTGTAGAGGTTAAAAATGTAAGCTAAGCATGAGCAATTAAAAATTTTGCTTACCAATACCAAATTTTTCCATTTCTTCTTCTTCTTCATCTAAAATTTCTTCTTCAGTGATGTTATTGACTTTTCTTAAGAAATCTATGTATTCTTCAGAGTGGAATGATTTAAGCTCTTCAATTGCAGCAAATTCAGGTGGAATAACAGTTACATGTTTCAGTAAATCGTAAGCTTTTATTAGATTATGTGTGACAGTCACCTGAAACATCAAATTATTTTTCTTATATATAGTTTATATAAATATACATATTTTAAAAGTTTACATTTATACACTATATGGCCAATGATGACCGGTCACTTGCGATTTTAGACATTTTGTTAAATATCTGGAAAGATACATGAGGAATTATCCTGAAACTTCAGGAGTGTAAACAGCATGATAGACGTTATATATTTCCACGAAGATTTTTTTCCGAAACCCCATAAGGGGCCGTCAACAAATTGAAGAAAAACGAACCCTGTAAAAACTAATATCGCAAAAGCGTTCAAATGGTAGCACATGCTTAGGAGGATTCTTTTAATAAACTATGTTCATTTTTATGACGATAGCATGTATACTCGTGGAGAAATTAAGGTTTTTATAAAATCAATCCCAAATTTAACCAAGTGTTTTGCTTATAATTTTCATAGTTCTTAATATAAAAGAATGTTCTTTTCAGGAACAATGACACACAACATTATGTACAATACCCTGCAATCAGAATTAAAAAATAATAAATATTGGATGAAAAATGAGCAGGTTCACTAAATATTGTTTCACTGTGCATGCACGAATTCAATCAAAATATACTGTGCATAATATATTAGCTAAATGTATAGAGCAGCTTTTGTGAAAGTTTCAAAAACATAGCTTGAAAATTCTGATAGTGATAGTCGATAGAATAAGCTTGAATTTCACTGTTCCCAAAAGGAAGCAAAAAGATAAGGGGTTGTACCCAAATATACTAGCTTATGAAAGTTGACAGAATAAGAATGAAGTGTCTCTCATTGTATATTTGGATACCGCCCCTCATTTTTTTGCTTCCTTTTGGGAACAGTGAAATTCAAGCTTATTCTATCGACTATCACTATCAGAATTTTCAAGCTATGTTTTTGAAACTTTCACAAAAGCTGCTCTATACATTTAGCTAATATATTTTTATGCACAGTATATTTTGATTGCATTCGCGAATGCACAGTGAAACAATATTTAATAAACCTGCTCATTTTTCATTCAATATTTATTATTTTTGTTTTCTGATTGCAGGGTATTGTATATAAAGTTGTTTGTCATCGTTACGGAAAAGAACATTCTTTTATATTAAGAACTCTGAAAATTATAAGCAAAACCCTTGGTGAAATTTGAGATTGTTTTTATAAAAACCTTAATTTCTCCACGAGTATACATGCTATCCTCATAAAAATGAACATAGTTTATTAAAAGAAGCCACCTAAGCATGTGCTACTGTTTCAAAGCTTTTGCGATATTAATTTTTACAGGGTTATCCAAAAGATATTCGTTTTTCTTCAATTTATTGACAACCCCCTATGCGGTTTCGGGAAAAAATCTTCACCAAAATATATGACGTCGACTATGCTGTTTACTCGCCTGAAGTTTCAGGATAATTCCTTATGTATTTTCCTAGATATTGAACAAAACGTCTAAAATCGCAAGTGACCGGTCATCATTGGCCATATAGTGTAATAAATAGATGTATTTACATTAAAAAAATTTAAACACCAGAACTTGATTAATATATATTACTGTCAAATTAGCTGAAAAAATGTTAAACAGAATCAGTGAGTTTTTGATTATACACAAGTAGAGTTTGTGTTTACTTGCATTCTATACATAGATTTCATAAACATTATGAAATGTAATACACAAACTTTGAACTAGTAAGTCAACAATTCATTCAAAACTTTTTTTTCCCCAGTTTGTCTCTTTTTGAAAATATAATAAAACTGACAAATGAACTGCTTTAGTTGGAAGAGATATAAATCCAATTGCACCCTATATACTTAAAATAATTTATAGTAACTGCTTTCAAGGGCTCCAGTTATAGCAGCCAAATGATATAATATTTCATTGTTCTGATACTTTATTTATTTATTTACTGTCAGGAGCTGGTTAACTTTTTTTTTCATCCAGAATCAGCTGCACCTTCTCATGGACAGACTCAAAGATTTTTCATAATTGTAATTGTATCTCAATTGTAAAATTGTAAGTGAAATGCAAACCCTGCATAAAGAAGACATAGGGGAGACCGGTACACAGTGGACCACTTTTTCAGTTAACATTTTTTTTCTCTTTAACAGACTGACCGATCTGTATGAAAATATTTTTGAATATTCCTTAAACCTTCTTACATCTATCATAATTTTCTCACAACATAGTTTTCAATACATTTAAAAAAAAAAAAAAAATATATATATATATATATGCACTTATAAAGTGGACCAGTGTATCCCGGAAGCGGGGTACACTGGTCCACCCACCGGGGTACAGTGGACCACTATTAGGTATTATCTAAAATACAATATAAATCTATTTTTCATTAATCTAATTCTTTTTTGTTGCCCCTTCACCCGCAAAATAACATAGTAATATAAATTTTGAAACAAAAACAAAAAATTAATTATATTTTGAAAATAATAACAGATTAATACAGGAACAATTGCAATTTAGTTGAAGTTATTACTTAAGTACAAAAAAATCAGCGCACATTAAAATTTGCAAATGAAATTCCAAAGTACTTATGAGTAAGATTGAGCCTGGAATTTTCAAGAAATAATTTTGGGTCCGAGAGCAACATTATGAAATCATTGACATCAACAGCGGATTCATTTACAGTTTCGGGAGAAATAAACTGATTTCCATTCAATTTGCGTCTCATGAATCTTACTTGAATAGAATCATCAACAATTAGACTACAGTTATATTTATCAAAGGCAGTAAATACAAAACAAAATATTTCTTACTATGTTAAATAAATTGTTATTTTTATTTGTTTACTTTATTTTACAGTTAAATCTACTTTAAAACAATCTTTCTTTATAAAAAATAAGCAATTATTAAATATTTTGAACATTCTGCATTACAGGAGCAGAGTAGATTGTGGACCACTGTACCCCAGGAGTGGGTGGTCCACTGCACCCCATGTTGAAGTTCAATGAATAATGATATTAATATTGTTTATAACTTTCTTTTAAACATATTAACTTTAAAGTAAAATAAAAACAAGTATCTTAGCTTTGCAAAAAAGCTGTTTTATTTTATTTATCTACAACCTTTAATTACTAAAAAAATAAAAATAAGATGATGAAAAATTTTACTTTTAGCAGCTCAAAACAACCAATCAGGATAAAATAGTTCAATCTGAGCTAAACATATTTTCTGAAGGCTATAAATAATCATCGCAGTGCTGTTGTCTATTAGGATAGAAGAGAAGCTTAAAAAAATTTAAATAAATAAAATATTAGGGGGTGGTCCACTGTGCCCATAGGTCCAGTGTGTACCGGTCTCCCCTACTACTTAACATTAAGAGGATACAAACTTAAGTAATGTACTTTTTAGTTTTTCAAAATTAAATAATGTCTGCAAAAGACATTTTATAATACACCACATTTTTTGCATAAAATATATATTGATAGGATAAGATTCCTCTTAAAAGAGACATACCCCCCCCCCCCCTTCTAAAGATGAATCTGCCCCTGCAGAAAAAAATATAATTAATTGTATGCATGACACAATCCTACTAACCAAAACAAAAATTGGTACTTCTCTATTATCCCATCGACCACTTTTCATAACAAAAAACTATCACCAAACTTAAGATTTAACACCAAAAATGCAGTCCCATTTACTTGATGTCAGAAGCATTATATGTGTTTGTTATGTCATCAAGTAGTTTTTAATTCAACATTTGTGTGTATTTTTCATTATGTTTTACTGATTTATTAGTTATTTCATGAATTAAAATAACAATTGTGTCCTTAAATTCTTATATTTTATTTATTTATTTATTTTGATATTCCAATGGCAACGTTCTTTCGTTTATGTTCTTTCGTTTATTTGGCGTTACAGTTTGGCGAAAGGTTTTTTGTTATGAAAAGTGGTCAACGGGATAATAGAGAAGTACCAAATAATTTATAGTAACTGCTTTCAAGGGCTCCAGTTACAGCAGCCAATAACATTAATATTTCATTGTACTAATACTTTATTTATTTATTTATTGTCAGAAGCTGATTCACTTTTTTTTTCTCTTCTGGAATCAGCTGCACTTTCTCATGCACAGACTCAAAGATTTTTCATAATTGTAATTGTATCTCAATTGTAAAATTGTAAGTGAAATGCAAACCCTGCATAAAGAAGATAATAGTACTTAACATTAAGAGTATACAAACTTAAGTAATGTACTTTTGTAGTTTTTTCTAAATTAAATAATGTCTGCAAAAGACATTTTATAGAACACCACATTCTTTACATAATATATAATTGATAAGATAAGATACCTCTTAAAAGAGACATACCCTCCCCCCCCCCCTCTAAGGATGAATCTGTCCCAGCATAAAAAAAATATAATTAATTACATGCATAACACAATCCTACTAACCAAAACAAAAATTTAACAATACTACAACAAAAAGGCCGAAATTCTGTTTAGTAGAAAAAGTATTTTAGAGTACTTATTCCTTACTGTAAAGTCACTATGGTATATAAATAAGAATAAAAAGAAAAGAAGAAATGAAATAATTTAGAAATAATGTGCTGTCCTTAAAAAGTTTTATGATTTTTTTTATATATATAAAATTTAATAATACTAATTAAAAAAATAAACATGGCTGTGTTTTTACAGCTCATTCTGAATAAGACTTTAGTGTTGAGCATTTTTCATTCTATCACTACAAAGTGAAAACCAATTAATTTGGAAAAAACCCTTTTTCCAAATAATTAACCCATAGTACCTAAAGAAAAAAAAAATTGTAAAAACACTTAGAAATGGAAATACTGGACAGCAGAGTATTTTTTCATTATCAGTTAATTTTAAACCACAATTCTGTAAAGAAATTTGTTTAAATTTTGTTTTTAACTTAGTAAAAGATACTTTTATGTGTAAAAAAAGTAGACAGGTTTTATTTTTGTAAAAGTGGATTTTTTTTGTTTATGATACATAAAAAAAATCCTCAGAATTATTGAAATATGCAATATATTTGCATAATTTAATTATGTTCATTAAGAATAAATATATTTTTTAAAGAATTTTTATATTTTATTAATTTATTTATTTAAATTGTGGTTTGTTTTTTTAATTCTAGCTTTTTTTTTTTTTTTTTTTTTTTTTTTTTTAAACCATGGTTTTTTAAAAGTTACCAGGTGAGCCATATATGACAATCATCTGAAAGTGAAGTTTTTAATTCCCA
The DNA here is from genome assembly GCA_963931845.1 of Maratus michaelseni. Classification (NCBI taxonomy): domain Eukaryota; kingdom Metazoa; phylum Arthropoda; class Arachnida; order Araneae; family Salticidae; genus Maratus; species Maratus michaelseni. The sequence goes on along the minus strand of OZ007598.1, from coordinate 53,953,735 downwards.
TGTTATAGGTTTAGCATAAAAACATAAAAATTGACATACATCATTCTAATATGCTGTACTTTAGCTAATGCTTACTCTAGAAATAAAAAAGTCACTAATAAAGACACAACTAAAGCAGAAATAAGGCTCTAGTTTAGTAAAAAAAGGCATTATTTCAAGGGGAACAAATTATTGTGTTAAGTAACAATAATAATAAAATAATAATACAAGATTTAATAATATCTTGTGTTTTCTGTAAAGAAATAAGAAAGGTCTATGATTTTTGCAAGCTTTCGGGCACATTGATTTAGAAATACTCTGGTCTTAGGGACGGTTTTTGCATGAAATCTCTGGACACAACTAAGTGTGCATTTCACTATTTAAAAAAATGGCAGAGTGCATTTTGCCACTTTTAGAATGGGTGGGGTGTTGCACCCTTAAATAATGGCCTAGAAGGAACACTACTATAGCAAGGAAATCTGTGAAAATAAAGCCTGTGTTCTGTCAAAATTTTGTATTATTATGTTAAACTCTGTTTAAACTAAATAAACACTTCTTGAGTAGTTAAAAATATATTTACTACTAGCTAACCCGCCCGGCGTTGCCCGGGCTCGAGATAATTACAATCTCAGAGACAGGCGTTAACCCCCTTCCTCCCCATACTCACAAATATAATGAATAATTTGTTCAAGAGAACCACCGTCATTAACACAACGCACATTAACGCAATCATTAAAAAAAAGAATTACATTTTTCTGATAATTAAAACAAAACGAAGGCGCTACACTAAAATAGCCGGCAGATGACACCCCTTCCCGACCTCAATTTCAAATCTATATCTTAATTAGTTGCCTAAATTTTTGTTCATTGGTAAAAATTGGCAATTATTTCCTTTCATTTTCGCAAACTAAATGGAGGGATCGGCCAGAGAAGCAGATCTCTTTGTAGTTCAGTTTTTAATGAAAGCAGATCCCTGTCTGAAACTGTCTCGGATCGTTTTCACTGGCGCCGGCAGATTTTTGGCAGTTTTTTTGCATAAATTAAAAAAAATTACCAACCGAATTTTTCAAAAATCACATAGTCAGATACAGAATATTTTTTTTACATAGGCTCAGAAATTTTCAAATTGATATCTCAATTAGTTTTCTTAAAATTCGCTAATTAGTAAAATAATTTCGAATTCGTTCATGTCTGCTTGCAAATCCAATGCGCCAGTTCGTTTCTTTTGCCATTTTGATTTAAAAGATGACATTTTAGAAGCGACGGTTAATGAGAATCTAATTAATATCTAGGCTAATTGTCAAAATATTACAATTCTGAGGCTCAGGTGCACATGGCCAGACCTTGGACTATCCACAGCTAAATTTCCAGACTTCTAGGTGGGCTAGATTTTGCTAGCTATAGCCAACAGACACACACACAGAGCGAAACTTTATTTTATTAATATAGATTATACATGATGCAAAGAAAATGGGCAAAACAAAAGTTTAACTAACACTAACAGTGACTTATTTGATGAAATACTAGAATGTTTTTTTTTTTTTTTTTGAGGAAACATATCACCATGTTTTTTTTTCAAGGATAGCATAATATGATCACTAAAGAAATGGAAAGTATATTTGGAAGATTTTTTTTTATCTATTTTTTAAACAGATAATGTGTTTTAACCTGAAAATAATGAGATAATAATGTTAAGTAACAAATAGATTTAAAGAAACTAGAGGATAAATTTTATAAAGATATAAAAACAAGGGTTCAATGATGTATATTAGGGCTGTGTAACGCGGTGCCATAGCGCCCTTTGTAGGGTTTTTTTGGCGCCCTTATTAATATTTCTTATGACACTTTTTTTCTTAAAAATAAAAATCCATTTAAAAAAATGCTTTCTTTAAAATCCCAGATATTTGCATGTTTTATTATTCTTATTATAGGCGCGATTAAAGCTCCTTCCCCTACAAAAATTTTTCAGATAGGTCCCCATGAAGAAAAATTTACTTCTAAATTTACTAGGATTTATTTGTTTTTTCACTAGGATTTACGTCTTTTTTCCACTGGGATTTATAATTTTGTATGGCAAATTATACTTACACTAGCAAGCTACGCTGGTCAATTTCTCTTAACTGACCTTTAATCAAACAAAATATTGACATTTCATAATTCACTTTCATATTTTAACAGAATAATAAGGCTATTTGTGACTCGTGCTATAGCCAATATACATGTCAGGGCACGTCGCCCTTATCATTATCTTTTTACGTGTGAAAGTTTCGCTATGGTACTCCATTGTGAAATTTGGTAATTTTTTTAATTCAATATTTGAAAAACGGCATAATCATTAGATTTGAAATTTATATCAAGAAAAATACAATTTTTTACCTTTCTAATGCAGTTTATCTAACAATTTTCTGACAAATACATTTCGAGCTACTATTTTTTTTTCAATAACTTCAAATGTTTCATTTTCCAAGATTAATCTGTGGCAACGGTTAGCGTAAAACCCAGTTGTCAGCAACGCATAGCTTTTTATTAAAGAGGATGGATTTATTGAACAGTATGATCCTTTTTTACACTGTGAGATGTATGTGCATCGTATAAGACGCATTATTGGCAATTAAGCTCGTCATATCTACCACTATTTTCTTATAGTTATTTTAGTTTAATTTAATTTCAGATATCCGTGTTTAAATAAAGAGAATATTACTATTCTAAAATTGTGGTACATATTTTGAATAAAAAAGACGATAAATTGGTAACACCGATAAGAAGTGCGTGTACTGCTGCCACTACTCAGTGAGGTAATATTGATACATGTTTTGAGTCAAGTGAAAAATGGCGCCCTTCATTGATTCCTATCAGCTAAGTTGCGCCCCTTTTTACTGAAAGGTTGGACAGGCCTGATGTATATCAATAGATATATATTTTTTTTTTTTTTTTACTATATATATATTATATACATCTGATATATTTATTTTTAAAATATCATGTTTGATGTTTTTATACATATGATATTTTTCAAAATATCATTAGTACATATGATATTTTTAGTCAAAACCAAGTACAAATGATTTTTTAGGGTTTCATTCATCTCACGAAACCCTATTACTCCCAGTCCATTGTCTGTCTGTCACAGAGCCGTTCTCAGAACCTATATAGCTTACAAAGTTTAATTGTGTATATATAACTGAATACCTGCTATGAAGCTCAAAATATTAAAATTTGAAAAAATCATATTATTTTAATAAATAGAGATAAAAAACCAAAATTCTAACAGCCTTTTCCTATTAAATTTAAACATTTTTCGTTATAGCAGTTGCTAACAATTAAAAATCCACAAAATTCTTTCTACAATAATTAATTTTCTATTGAAAGATTTCCACGTGAAAAATGAAAATGAAATAAAAAGTTTCATCAATTGAAAAAAAGATTAATATGACGTCATATTGGTAATAAAAAGGAAATTTTCAAAGATTTCTCAATAATACAAAGAGTATGAGTATGTTATGTACAGAAAGAAGATTAATATCACATCATTAGAGAATTAAAAAGAAAATTAATCTGACGTCATAGCGGAAGTTTAACGGATTTCTCAAATGTTTGAGAATAATAGAAAGCGAGTATCAATATGAGTAATAGAGAATTGTAAATATATGAGTTTGAGGAACGTGTTGAATCATGATAAATACCTGATTATGGAAATATTCGCATATTTTAACATTGTGAAGGTGTACAAAATGTTTAATTTTTTTTTAAATATCGCATTTAGTCCACATGACAGATATTATTATGACAGAGTATAATACCAGGCTTCTCCCGCTATCGGGCTGGTTTAGATATTCGAAAAACGAAAAAATAGACCGATAAATTTTTACTTTATAAAAAACATGACTTTTTTTTTGTTGCTAAATGAAATTTATTTGGATTTATTAAAGAAAGGATAAAGTGTTTTGAAAGGAATATTAAACGAAACCCTTTGTGCAATCTTCGATCACACTTACCCACTTGTTTAATTATTGCTGCCGATGTCGTTCTGTAGATAAAGAACTTTTGCTTTGACAGTGACTTTTTTTAAACAAACAACTTTTCTAAGTTTTACATTTCAAGCTGAATTTTTAAATGTAGAATCAATAATTATGTAGCACACTATTTACTTAGAACAGCCATTAATAGATAAACTGTCTAATTTAAATAAGTTATTTATAGCTTCATTAGAAAGAATATTTTCTGGGTTTGGTTTTAGTTTAGTTTTAAATTGCACAAAAGGTTAAGTAATGGACAAGCAGACAAACTTACACTTGGAATCAAATTTTTCAATAAAACAACTTTTTTTTTTATATAAAATTTATTTGTTACTAAATGCAATAGTTTGTCTTTTGTAAGCATAAAAAGCAAATTGTGCCATTTTCAATCAGTTCAATTCTTAATCTTCAATTTTGTTATGTAAGTGAAAAGGAAAAAGAAAAATACATTTAGAATATTGTTTTATTAAGTTTTCATGCTAAGTGCAACATGTTTTAATTTCTAATTTATATTAAGTCTGAAAATATTTATAATTGCCAATAAGTTGACTATTTTTTAAATATCGGATATATAGGGGAGACTGGTACACATTATTTATTGAACTTCAATATGGGGCACAGTGATCCACAATCCACTCTGCTCCTGTAATGCAGAATGTTCAAAATATTAAGAATAGTGGACCACCCCCTAATATTTCATTTATTAAAAAAAAAAAAAAAAAAAAAAAAGCTTATCTTCTATCCTAATAGACAAAAACACTGGATTGATTATTTATAGCTGTCAGAGCACATGTTTAGCTCAGAGTGGAACCATTTTATCCTGATTGTTTGATTTGAGCTTCTACAAGTAAAATTTTTCATCATCATACTTTTCTTTTTTTAAGTAATTATAAGTTGTAGATAAATAAGATAAAACAGCTGTTTTGAAAAGGTAAGATACTTGATTTTATTTAACTTCAAAGTTAATATGTTTAAAAGAAAGCTATAAACAATATCAATTATCAATATGATTATTTATTGAACTTCAATATGGGGCACAGTGATCCACAATCCACTCTGCTCCTGTAATGCAGAATGTTCAAAATATTTAAGAATTGCTTATTTTCTAGAAAGAAATATTGTTTTAAAGTAGTTATTTAAACTGTGAAATAAAGTAAACAAAGAAATATAACAATTTAATTAACATAATAAGAAATATTTTGTTTTGTATTTATTGCCTTTGAAAAACATAACTGTAGCCTAATTGGTAATGATTATATTCAAGTAAGATTAATGAGAAGCAAATTGAATGGGAATCAGTTTATTTTTACAGAAACTGTAAATGAATCTGTTGCTGCTACCAGTGATTTCATAATGTTGCTCCCAGACCCAAAAGTATTTCAGGAAAATTCCAGGCTCAATCTTACTCATAAGTATTTTGGAATTTCATTTGCAAATTTTAAAGTGCACAGCTTTTTTTGTATTTAGTTAATAACTCCACCTTATTTGCTATCATTCCTGTATCTTAATCTGTTATTATTTTGAAAATATAATAATTTTTTTGTTTTGTATGTTTTTTCTTTGAAAATGCAAATTTTGCACTTGCAAATTTGTATTATTGTGTTATTTTGGAGGTAAAGGGAAATAAAGAATTATATATTAATGAAAAATAGATTTATATTGTATTTCAGGATAATACACAATAGTGGTCCACTGTGCCTCAGTGGGTAGACCATTGTGCCCTGCTTCTGGAACATACTGGTCTGCTTTATGGGTGCATAAAAATATTTTTATTCTGAAAAATATATTGAAAACTGTGTTCTGGATGTGTATCTATATATATGTATGTATAAATGTATATATATTATAGGTGCAGATTCCCAAAATTTGGAAGGAGCCAGTGGCTCCTAAACCCAAAAAATCCAGTGGCCACAATTGTGAAAAAAAATCTTACAAACAACAGTGTTTGTATGGGGTAAAATGCTAAACAAAAAACTCGGGAATTCAAAGTGTAAAGTAATTTATTTAATATACAGACATGTAAACAAAATCTGAATATTAATTAAGTGTAATATAAATCTTAAATCATGTACAGTCAGAGGATAAATGTTAGGCAAGATACGGTTAAAAAAAAATGTATAAGCTAATCAATCATGATAGCGGAGAATATTAGAAAAACAATATTTCTTATTTTGATTTTGCCATACAAAAGTACATATAAAAGAAAATCTGAATGTGTAATATCATTTTGCACTATAAAAATCCAAACACTTCAAACATTTGTTTTTCTATAGGTTTTTTTTTTTTTTTGGTTAATCACAGACTATGTAAAATTATCAGGCTCAAACTGTTACGAATGTCATTGCTATTCGAATATATTTAATAGTTTGCTGTATTAAACAGATAATTCTGAAATAATAATAATAAACATAATAAAGATAATAATAAATGAAAATGTAATAATAAATTTTGTTATGTTTATGATTTGTTATGATTAGATTTTTGCGCTTAATCTTAAAAAAAAAAAGAAAAAAAATGGTGATTGGAATACCAGAAATTGATCACTTTTAAACAGGGATGGCAAGTTTCTGCCGGGGTGGTTAAAACCAGTGGTTATAACCGGTTAAAACCGGCATGGCAGAAACTAATTTCTGCCAGTAGGTGGCAAAAACTGGCAGAAACTAAGAAACAATAATAAGAAGAACTTTAACTGCAATGATTCATAATTTACATATGTATTTGATACGTAAACAATTAAATTAAAAATTAAAACTAAAGATTATGAATGTTATTCAAAGTAGCAAAAAGCTTCAAAATGATCATATAAATATACTTTGTTTATATAATACTAATTTTCTATTACTTGAAAAATAAATTTTCATAATGGTAATCTGATGCTGTACAAGTTTAACTATTAATATTATTATTTACAGTTGAATTTCTATTTAAAAGTTAAAAAAAAAAAAAAAGTTTACAAAAAATTCTGTGATATTTTAACATATCGCTGTTCAGAGAATTTTTAAATAAAAAATATAATGCAATAACTTAAAGATTATCTACTATATGGAATATGGTTATATATATATATATATATATATATATATATATATATATATATATATATATATATATATATATTATTATTATATATATATATATATATATATATATATATATATATATATATATATATATATATATATATATATATATATATATATATATATATATATATATATATATATATATATATATATATATATATATATATATATATATATATATATATATATATATATATATATATATATATATATATATATATGTGTGTGTGTGTGTGTGGTTAGAACATTTTCAACTAACAATCTTAAATTAAAAAAAAAAGAAGTCAGATTTGTTCCTTTGAATACTGTATTTAAATGAAATGTTTTTAAATCCACGGAATTACAAGATCCACATATAACTACAGCTCCAAGTTAAAAAATTAGAATAATAGAAAAAAAGGAATTGTGAAAAAAGTTTTTTATGTATCTCTTATACAAAGAGTAATACATGATAAAACTTAATATTGTAAGAATCTACATAGTTTATAACATTAAAATTAAAGGAAGCATTAAAATTAAAGGAAATAACACAAAAATTAAAATAATTATTCACACTTGGAAAAAATCAAAATATTAGAATAACCATTTACCTGGTTCAAAATATTAGAATAACCATTTACCTGGTTCAAAATATTAGAATAATGCATTGTAAATAACATGTGTTTAAAAAAAAAGAAAAAATAGTTATTCTTTAATATTTTTGTAGCATCACATTTACATTTTATAACAGCACGAACTTGCTTTGCCAAGCTAGCTACAAGTGGTTCACAATGTTTTCTGCTCAAACATGACCATGCCGACTTTATACTGGAAAGGAGCTCAACTTTGTTTTTTGGCACAACATCTCTTGCGCCAAAAATGCTTATTTTATGCAACCTTCTGAACCAATCAGGAAAATTTATAAGTATTCTAATTTTTTGAACCACCTATTTTAGTATTCTAATATTTTGAATAATGAAAATAATTTTACAAAAATAAAATATTCACTCAAAATTTAATATTTTACAGTTTTAATTTTCTTTAATAACATGCAAATGTATTAAAACATCCACTGCTGTTCTTTTTCAATTGCACTACAGTGAAATAAAGCTAAATGCAATTCCAAATACAAATGGAATTAGTTATTCTAATTTTTTGATTTGGAGCTGTATAACATTTCTATGAGAAAGATTTTTCACAGTTATCATTAAATTATTATGTTAAATTACAGAAAAGTATTTTGAGTAAGTATTGATTATTTTTCTTTTATTTTCAGTGTTTAATTTAAAATAAGTATTGGATATAGTTTTCTATTTTGAATTTTAAACTGAGATTTTAAATACTCTAATAATTGTTTATATATAAAATCACACAATCATATTATAACAAAAATTTTATCTGTTACATTACTCATTTTTTCTAATACAAATTTATTTATTTTAAATTAAAACTATCCACAGTATTTTATTTGTTATTTATCCTGAATAAAACGTACTTAAGGAAATTAATACTACTAAAAAAGTCTCAGATTATGTCACGAAATGTGTTTATGCCAGTTGTTGCCAGTTTCTACTGGTTATAACCACTTTCTGCCACTGGCACGGCAGAAACCACTTTCTGCTGGCAAAAACCCAGCCCTGCTTTTAAATCACATGGCGACTTAAACATCGAAAGTTAGTGGCCACAGCAAAATATTTAGTCGCCACGTGGCGACTGGCGACCGTGAATCTGCACCTATAATATATATGTGCGTGTGTGTGTGTATATTGTGCTGTCCTCTAAAAAACCCCACACTGAAATGTTTCCTAAAAAATACCCACTCTAGTGCTACACCAAATATTTTACTAAAGTCATTTTTTTGTTGTTGTTTTGCTCTGTTTTTATGCACCATTTAGAATAATAAAAATAGTTAAAAAATACCTAAGGAGTGCTTATTTAGTTTTAAAATAATTTAAATTAACAATTGCAGAATTCTGGCAAAACACAAGCTTAATTTTTACAGATTTTCTTTTTATAATAAAATTTTAGAATGCTCTATATAATTTTTTTCTTGTAAAACCATTAATATGTAATAAAATGCTTCATTTTCAGCTGAAACAAAAAACTATTGCGAAACTGTAACGCCAAATAAACGGGAGAACGTTGACATTGGAATATCAAAATAAATAAATAAATAAATAAAATATAAGAATTTAAGGACACAATTGTTACTTTAATTAATGAAATAACTAATAAATCAGTAAAACATAATGAAAAATACACACAAATGTTGAATTAAAAACCACTTGATGACATAACAAACACGTATAATGCTTCTGACATCAACAAAATGGGACTGCATTTTTGGCGTTTAATCTTACAGTATGGCGATAGTTTTTTGTTATGAAAAGTGGTCAACAGGATAATAGAGAAGTGCCCTGATTATTTCAGGTGTGAGTTGTTTTCAGGTAACATGGGTCATTTTTGGAAAAGTTTTTTTTTTTTTTTTTTTCAAATTCTCGCATAATTGGCTGCCATTTTTTAATAAAGTGATAAAATGAAAAATGCTCAACATTAAAATCTTGGTCAGAACAAGCTCTAATTATTTAGCCATTTTCAATTTTTATAAATTCTTTATTAGACTTTATATAGAGAAAGTTTCAAAAAATGGTTTTTTTTTTTAGGACAACACAATATATGTATGTATATCACTGGTGCCCGGCTAACATAAAAGTAAAAAAAGTTATATTAGTTCATTTTATAAATCCTTGGAACTATGTTTAATTTAATTCAATAGGAAATTTTTTTAAATGGAAATTATATATATCATGTAATGAATGTCTTCTTTTATCAAAATCTACTCAATATTACAAAAATTAAAACAGCATTCTTTAATACTTCAAATTTATTTAATTGACATATTTAATATAGCATACTGGAATAATAAAGAATTAATTATATGTCATATTATACCTATCTAATTTTAAAATATTTGAATGAATATAAGGAGTGAATTATACTTTGAATTTTAAAGCAAATCAGGCGATTTTAAGAATTTTACAAAATGCAATTACAACAAAATATCTTTTCCAATTAAAAGATGTTATAATTGAAAATAATGTCAATAGAGAATCTCATTATCATCAATTATTACTCTCAAAGGCACTGCTTTTAATAAATAACATTTTATAAAATGGACAAAGAAAAATAATTATATATATATATTTATTATAGTATATATTTTTAAATATTAAAATGAACATATACAAATATTTATTGCAGTATTTTTTTTTTTTAATATTAAAATGAACAAATACCAAAGAAAATTGGATGCATCATAATTGTGAAAATATTTACAGAACTAACTAAGTAAATTATACATTAAATTATAAATTATATGAGGTAATTTTAAGAATTTAATTTTAATTTATGTAATTAAAATAAAGCATTTTTTTTTTTTTTTTTTTTTTTTTTTTTTTTTTTTTTTATGGAAGAGATGCTGTAATTGGAAAAAAATATCAATAGAGCATCTCATTAATTATTATTCTCAAAACATTACTTTTAATAAATAACATTTTAAAATCTCAACAAAGAAAAGTGTTTATTTATTGTTGTTATTTCTTAATTTAATATTAAATAATTAAATATGCACTCACTGCACCATGTAACCGAGGATGTTTATTTAAGTGCATTTCAAATTCTTCGCTGTGAATATAAACAACATTCCATTTGTTTTCTGATAATGCCATAGCCCCGTCATCAAATGAGGGGTTTGACGAATTCCCTGAATCGGAATCAATTTCCATGTTGAATCTATGAAAAACAAAAACTTCACTGCCGGCGATCCATGCTATCTGCTGATCTTTAAAAAGCCTTTGTTTTCATTCCCGGTTGGTCGGTTGATTATTTGGTTGGTTGAAAATGAAAACCCTTGCTACACCACTACATGGAAAATAGAGTACCTTTATAAATGAGAGGGTGGCGAGTGGGTCGAGAAAATTTTGAACAAGCACTTGGTGAGACTGCTTGGATTTGGCCGCAGATTACTTACTGAGTAGTAATCTGAGTAGTGATCTGTAGACTTGGCGAGGTCGGTCAAGTATGCATTTCAAACATTATCAAAGTAATGTTTTCGTTGACGTGTCACGATGTGGGTTGCACTTTTGGACATAATCTTTCATGAGCATGGGCAGTCTATCGAGAGACAGGCGACATATGAGGTTGAGACGATTCTGATTCTGGACAAAAGTAAATCGTCAAGCATCAGGGCGAGCCTGTCATTATCGTCAAGCATCTTGGCGAGCCTGTCATTATCGTCAAGCTAATGCTTCTTGTTAACCTGTCTCATTCGTATAATCGAACTCGTTAAGGCGGGTATCGCCAATTCTGTAACAGAAAATGCCTAGATTTGTTATAGTCACAGATTATTCGGGTTTTCGCTCTACTGTCGTATCTGGATGTATATTTAATGTGTGGTTATAGTTTGGAAAAAACGCATCTGGCTAAGCATAGTCTGACAATCGTATGTCGCCACTCTCATGCAGAAGCGCGCTAGATTAGAAGATAGAATAGAATAATAATAATAATAAAGAATTATGCATATATATTATTGAAAATATTTTAGCATAAAGAAAATAAAACAATATGTAGAAGGAGAGATATGGATGGAAATTATGACAATTTAACTAAAATAAAAAATTATGTTTGGATGTTTGGAACATGAAAAGGTGAGGGAATGGTAACAAAATCTCTAGCTTCGGCCCTACTTTCAGTAGCTGAAGAGAAGCAGTAATACACTTTAGTTCTATAGAAACTCGCAGATAAGGTACTTTTATCGTAACAATATACAACTGAAATAATTTCACTTCCTTGATGATATATGTATTAAAAAAATCCTTCAAGCAAAATCTGTAAAAAACAACCTCGACCTCAGTTATCCAATGAAAAAAAAAACATTAAAATACAAACGAGATATTTTAAAAGAACTCTTCCATAGGATTAATATTAACAAGCGGGTGTTTTCGCTAGCCCCTCTTAAAAATAAAATACTAGGCTGAATCAAGTATTCATAACTGCAGCGCAGCAGGTTAGCTTGTGTCTATGAAATTCAGAGAACTGGAAGCTGAAGTAGCTTTTAGCTGAAAATAGCTCTTAAGAAAATACCGAATTCAAAAGGAAGTACTTTATAAGAATAAAACGTAGGAAAAAAACGTAAAATGCATCAAATTGCGGGTTTGACAGAGTAAGGCTATTTAAAACATAGCGAGCGGAAAAGACTTCGAATTCATTCATTGCTCTCGGCGGTGGTCGAAGGAGGGTGGGCGGGGCGGGCCCACCGGCGGCTCTATACACAGTGGCAATGCGCCCGATTACGGAAAATTGTTGCACATTTTCAATAGAACTTTGACTTTCAGTTATACAAGCCATAGATCGAATTTCAGAAATCGGACCATATTATTATCTCTATTTTACTAAGATTTATGCTTGTGGTAAGTTACATTGCAATTGATAGAACCATTGCAGAGAAATCGTATTCCTTTCATTGCCAGATTGGAGTGGATACATAAGAATCTTCACTCATCTTCGGTTCGCTGCGCTTCAAAAATTAGTGAGACATTTATTTTATGACAATATGTGCAATAAATATTTATTATTTTTAATGTAGTATACAGTGCCTAGAAGTTTACTTCTAGGCACTGTAGTAGTAGTAAAACCTTCAGGAACAGCGCAGATCTTGTAAAAAAAATCTTAGTAATATTTTTAAATAAAGAAGTTAATAACTGTTAACTGCTTGGCGACGAGAGTTCTATACATTATTTTTAATCTTTAACAACCGGTTTTTCGAAATAAAAATTTTTGCCTAATTTAATCGCAGAAATGTGTTGATTAAATAAGACAAAATTTTCAATTAAGAATTATTAGCAGAAATAAGCAAGGATTTTGCGCACCTTACGAGCCACATATACGCCACTCTCGTCGCGAAGGGGGGAAGGATGATTGCATCTCTTTTGTTTTTCTAAAGTATATATTTTTTATTGCAATAAACACTGTCTATTGGTGAAACACTCTTCAAATTACTCCACATCAATTCTTCTTAATGTGATATGTTGTAAGGAAACGCTACTGTATTTACAACAAATATTTAAAAAAATCGACTTTAAAGGTTTGTTTCTTACTTTTGGGGGTTTGCGGAAAACCTTTATTGTTATCCGTATTAGAGTCCTGCAGGATTTGAATTATACCCGACCCGAACCTGAAAATTCTATTTGAAATCAATTCGAAACGCGATCCAAACCCGAACCGAACTGCGGATCGGCTCGGGTTAGGATAAAATTGATTTACCCGACTCGATGTAAGACAGTAACCTTTATTCATTTTGAATTCCATTCTTGCCAAAATCGCTCATTTTGACGCGCAGCGGACAATGAACTATTATTTCCGTATTACTGAATTTAAAAAGCGAATTTGTACACTAAAATTGTTTGATTATAGCAATCCTATAATTTACCGACAGTTTTTTGGATAGATGTTTCCGGAGAAATAGATATTAAATTGAAAAAGAATCTAAATATAGATTTCAAGTTCTGAAATTTTCAAAGCTAGGCTTAAGTTTCCCATTGGAATTTTCAGAAAATGTAAACAAAAGATAAAATGTTTTCAATTTAAAATTTACTTATTTTATTACGGAAATTAATCATATCATAATAACAGACGATATAATTCATTTCACTGAAATAATATCAATACGAACGCACCTCATTTGTCACGTTTGACGTACAATTTCCAACTTGTTGAAATAGTCATAGAATAACATTAAACCAACTGTCCACAAACAACAATGAAAATTCTTGCATTTTTAATTTCCGGACATGTGTAGTGTAAGAAAATTACTGTAATCACATATATGTAAAAATATATGAAATTTTGTCTTAGGTTTAAGTTTTGAGGTTCCCTGGATCTGCTTTTACCTTTTCTTCAACGATTCTGTATGTATATGCATATGTTGGTATTTCCTTACGTTTGCAAGTCCCCAAAGTCCTTTTTTTATTATTTTTATTTTATTCCTTTTTCTATTTTACAAAGAGTCTGTATGTGTGTGTGTGAGGGAATGGGCAAACATCAGTGGCGTAACTACGTTTTTCAGCGCCAGGGGCAGGAAGAAATTCTGCCCCCCCCCCCTCAAAAATAAAAATAATAACCGCATTATTTTTCCTCAAGACGAAAAAAAAAAAGTCCTTCCAGTTTGTACCTGGAGGAAAAAGTAGCTTGCTTCTCCCTTGTTTTTTAATAATTAAGTTAATTTTACTCAAACACGCGAAACTAAAATACATGGAACCCGATTATAGAAGATTCTTAGTTTTCGCCAATACTGAATTTGAATGTGAATTTCAGAAAATGAGCCAGCAATCGCTAAGTTGGCTTCATAGTACATCATGAATAAAATGAAGGAGAAGCAATAACAATAATTAAAAAGTCCTTCCGGCCTGTACCGGGAGGAAAAGGTAGCTTTCCTATATCTTCGTTTTAAAATTTTAGCTAATGTTACACGAAAACAGCAAGCTAAAATGCAAAGAAACGTTTACAAAAGATTCGTCAATACTGAATTTGAATAAGAAATTCGCCAAATTATTGAGCAATAACCAAATTGGCTTCATTTATGAAGATTTATTTTGGTCGCCAAATTTGGCATATTTCGCCAAATGTCGCCAATTTTGGCGAGAATTTGGCGCTAACGGATATGAATATATAGTTTTATGCGTATGATTGGGAAAATTATTACAACAATGAAAGAAAATAATTTGCGAGTAATCGCGTTAATGTGCTGTTTTGTTTCAAAATGTCAGCCACCCTAGAATTTCAAACTGCTCTATCTCAGCCATTTTTTAAGATAGAGGTAAACCAAAAAATGCTCTGGAATCCTTGTATCAAGGCCTAACACGTAATTAAAAAATAAATTTTTATTTTTTTTGTATATTTATTTTAGTTTTAAATTTTTAAATGGTCGCCATCTTGAAACAAAATGGCGGACCAAGCTGGCCAACGAACTCGGTTGAGACATTAGTGACCTTAATACACACAATTAATTTCATCAAAATCGATTCATAAATACGGACGTTATCGTATGACATAGGTCAGATATATATATATATGGAGATATATATATATATATTTATATATATAAATCAACATTTGAACGGAGGGTGGTTTTGGGGTCTGGGGGTCATGATCGGTGAAAATATATCGAAATTTTCCGGAACTGCTTTCCTCCGAACGGCTGCAATAGGTAGCTTTATACTTTTTTGTATTGAAAGCTACCTAAAAGAATTGTAAGCTGGGCCAAAAAAAAGTACCACATATTATAGGGTAATTCAATGTAAAAATAATACTTGCTTGCCAAAGTGATACTCATTACACTGACAACATTTGATATAAGAAGAGTCGGGGGAGGGGGGGGGGGGAGAGTATCTTTAAAAATTGACTTTATAAATCCTTAAATTGCTGAATTGATGTTGCACTACAAAAATGTTTCTACAGGAAAAATATATCAAAAATAGTATCTTTAGTAGCCCAAAATCACTAAAATAATTAAGTATATTTACTTTTCTCAGTATACTCTTCTCATGATTCACAAAATTTTTATGATAATTAGAGATCAAAGGAAATATTTAAGTTTCCATAATTGAGAGAAGTCCCTCAAACATTGTAATCCTGCAAGCTGCAAGATCCAGCGATCAGCGGTTTTTTATTCAAAAATATACCATAATTTCCGATCAGCAATCATCCCTTTAATTAATGATAGATTTTTCCGCGATTAAATGAAGCAATTTTTTATTCAAAATATATAGTAAAATTTCCGAATAGTTATTTAATTATAAAAAGTTTGTAAGTAAATAAAGTGAAGATTAGTATTCGAAAATTAAGGTTTTATGGATGAGAAAACATAGGCCGCGGAGTCCCACAGCTTGCGAGATTGATATACAGAAGTATCATAAAGGTTCTATTCCTCGAAAAAAAAAAATCATGTTTTCTTATCAACAACAAAATCCTCACAAAATGTAATTTAATATTTATCTCTTTCTTTTCTCAAATTGTTTTTTAAAACGCATGGTTTGAGTTGTAGTTGCATTGAGAGACGGTTTTAAAAGGGGGCAAGGTAGGGCAAGCGCTAAGATCCCAGGAACGAAAAATACGCAAAATATTTGGATAAAACATGAAAGATATCTTCATTCGAAGAGAGGATGAAATAACTCTCGCCCAGGGCGCCGTAGCGACTAAAGCTGTCCCTGTACCCTGGGAGCATGATTTCGCACTCAATGGTATGCAAACATGTCCGCTTCCGACTGCAAATTCCTTCAATGCATCTTCAATTTCTTTGTGATAATAAAAGTCTCTCTCTTGCTTTCTGTCTATTAATTGAGGATTATCGTTAAAAGAATCTTAGAAATTTAGTAGCATTCATCACAATACATGTAGAGCCAGGAAAAAAAAACATACAGCCAGGAAAAAAAATATGTATTGCAGTGGCTTAGGGGCGCGAAGCTTTCCCTGGACAAGGGTGCACCGGTCCTCGGCCGATGTGCCAGTCCGAGCCTGAATAATACACTATATTGCCAAAGGTGACCAGTCACTTGGGATTTTAGACGTTTTGTTAACTATCTAGAAAAATACATTAGGAATTAACCTGAAACTGCAGGTGTGTAAACAGTATAGTATAGGTTATATATTTCCGCAAAGATTTTTTCACGAAACCCCATAGGGGACTGTCAACAAATTGAAAAATAACGAATATCTTTTGGATAACCCTGTAAAAACTAATGCAGCAACTCGAGATTATTAATAAGCGGCTTATTGTAATATACTGTCTTCATTTTTATGAGGATAGCATGTATACTCGTAGAGAAATTAAGGTTTTTATAAAAACAGTCCCAAATTTCGCCTAGTTTTTTGCTTATAATTTGCAGAGTTCTTAATATAAAAAAAAGTTCTTTTCAGAAAATATGAAAAACAATATTGTACATAATACTCTGTGATCAGAATTAAAAAATAATAAAAATTGGATAAAAAATGAGCAGGTTTACTAAAAAATGTTTCACTGCGCATGTACGAATGCAATCAAAATATAATATGCATAACGTATTAGCTATGTATATGGAGCAACTTTTGTGAAAGTGTCAAAATCATAGCTTGAAAATTCCGAAAATTATCGTCGATAGAATAAGCTCGAAATCCGTTGTTCCCAAAAGGAAGCAAAAGTATCAGGGGTTGTATCCAAATATAGTAGTACGTGCAATATTGTGTAC
This sequence comes from Maratus michaelseni, assembly GCA_963931845.1. Classification (NCBI taxonomy): domain Eukaryota; kingdom Metazoa; phylum Arthropoda; class Arachnida; order Araneae; family Salticidae; genus Maratus; species Maratus michaelseni. The sequence goes on along the minus strand of OZ007598.1, from coordinate 53,936,398 downwards.
GCTATCTTGGCACTAATCAACAGATATTTGATACAACCCCTCATCTTTTTGCTTCTTTTGGAGAACAACGGATTTCGAGATTATTCTATCGACGATAATTTTCAGAATTTTCAAGCTATGATTTTGACACTTTCACAAAAGTTGCTCTATATACTTAGCTAATACATTATGCATATGATATTTTGATTGCATTCGCGCATGCGCAGTGAAAAAGTTTTTAGTAAAACTGCTTATTTTTCATCCAATTTTTATTATTTTTTAATTCTGATCACAGAGTATTATGAACAATGTTGTTTTTCATATTTTCCGAAAATAACTTTTTTTATATTAAGAACTCTGCAAATTATAAGCAAAAATCTAGGCAAAATTTGGGACTGTTTTTATACAAACCTTAATTTCTCTACGAGTATACATGCTATCCTCATAAAAATGAACACAGTATATTACAATAAGTCACTTATTAATAATCTCGAGTTTGAACACCTTTGATACATTAGTTTTTACAGGGTTATCCAAAATATATTCGTTCTTTTTCGATTTGTTGACAGTCCCCTATGGGGTTTCGTGAAAAAATCTTCCCAGAAATATATAACCTATACTATACTGTTTACACACCTGCAGTTTCAAGTTAATTCCTCATGTATTTTTCGAGATAGATAACAAAACGTCTAAAATCGCAAGTGACCGGTCACCTTTGGCAATATAGTGTACACCATATTCATAGCACAATAACAATTCTAATAGAGTAAAAAAAAAATTTTTGAAGGAAGCAGTTAAAAAAAATTGACAAATAAACATAAAGTTTGTAAATTTGGGTGTAAAAAGTGCCTTTTATTCAGATGGGGAATTAAAAACAAATTAAAATTCATATTTTTTTCTTTACTATGTGTCGAGCAGTATGACACAATATCGGTAAAGAATTATTTAATAATTACTTCGAACTACAGAGGGTAAAAGAGTCGACTGCTGCTTTGTACCGGGCGTTGTCGTACATTCCCGACGCGGATTCAGAAGCAATTTATGTGTTGCATATTAAGCGTTCTCAGCAGTAATAAAAGTGATTTTGTTCACATAAATGTTTACACATTTATTGGTAAAAATTCATAAAAGAAATGCAAGGTTCATAGGGAGAAAATCGATATAATGTTTAGCTCCTCCCTAAATTCATTCCCTTTTTCCTTTAAATTTTTTTAAAATATATATTTGGAAATATTTTCGTGTGATACCCATCGCACAACTTGAAGCTAAACGAATATATATGACATGCATGTTAATAGAATATCATGCATGTCATAGAATATAATCTATTTATATCTTCCTGATGACATGATCAACCTTAAGGAATATTTAATACACACAAATATGTGTAAAAAGAAGAAGAAAATTGCTTTTACAGAATGAGGAATGAATGTGTTTTTAACTTTTTAAGAATATTTATCATCGTTTTTTACACAGTTTTTCACTGAAAGAAATCGTAAAAAAACTACCAAATTATAATTATTTAATACCCCTAACACATATTTTAAATTCGTGGAATACGGTGCAATGATTACGAGGCTTTTAAGCAATATTCAAAAATTACATATTTTACTCAAATAATATTAATACAAATTTCATCTGTATTCAAACTATACCGCGGAGACGACCCAGGTAGCACAGCAATATCGGCCCGATATTGCCCAATATCGGCAATCTTGGCGTGCATCGGGGAAGACCGGTCAAGTTTTACCGATATTGGCCGATATTGATCAATGTTGGCCGATGTTGAATGTGTAATATTATCATTTCTCTAATGTTCGACATTTAAATTTTTAACTTATATATAGTTCTTTTTTAGCAAGGTAGAAGACAGAAAACAATTTTAACAACACTTTAAGTTCTGTAAACCTATGGGGAAAAACTCATACTGGCGAATATCGGCCGACATTGATCAAGATCGACCAAGATCGACGACTGGAAAGTGCATGATGAGAACTGCAATTCAACCAATCAGAGACAAGCATCCTTTTTCCTTTTCCTTCAGTCTTGTGATTAAAATATGGCCGCGAATGCGCGCTAGTTCTGTGTGAAAATTATAAACATCTTCTGGTTTTACTCTCTAATCGGTATGTATTCCCATTACTTATAATCTGAACTGTTTTTTAAACATTTGAAGACATAATTTTATGCATTTTATGAAATAGTTTTATTTTAAACGTATTTTTTTTTTAATCTGTTTAAGCGTAACCCTAATTGGTATACATCGTTTAATGTTTTTGTTATTATTATTTTTTTTATTGATTGTCTTGATTCTAATGAACGATTTTTTAAATTTTACCATAGATCTAGAATGCGTATAGGTATGCTATTGAAATGGGTATTTTCTATCGCAAATATTTTGTGTCTTTGTGTAGGATGCAGCTTATATATTTACTTTTAAATATCTTTCTAAAACCATTTTTCAAGGCAATCACAGTGAAATGTATTTTCAAAAATATTTTACATTTCTCGGTTTAATAAGATTTACAGATTTTGTTTGATTCACGATTTTCTGTGTCTGATCTTTCATATTATCATTTATGTTTTAAAATTGCATTTTAAAGTTTAAGATAAATAAATTGCTGTCCTTCAGATGCCTTTTTAAATAATAAAACATACTTTCTACATTTAAAAAATTATTTCTGAAATATACATGCGGATTAATTTTATTTTTATTTTAAAAATCAACATTCAATCTTCCAACTTTCTCTTTTATTCTTGTAAAATGTAACATTCCTTCATCGCATACATATGTTAAAGTAATATATATGATATCCAAATTCTTTACTTCATATGAGGTTTTTTTACAAAAGCTACAAACACAGCTGCCAACACCTTCCCATTACTTACAAGTCAAACATTTTTAATAAGGTTTGTAGCTTAATAAAGTTTTTGTAAAGTAGTAATAATTATTACTTAATAAATTAAATCAAATAAAAACAAAACAACCCATTTTATAATTTTGTCTTACATTATAAAATACTTCATAAATGTTTTGTGTTTATTTGACTTTTAAGGGGGGGGGGGGGACTGTGGAAAATAAAATCTAGTTTTTGCAATATAAATAATTCTTTAACATGTATTCATAATATTTCATCCTAAACATACGTTTAAAATTTTTCTGTTGATGTTTAACCATTTACCTTTTTTTTTTTTTTTTTCAGAATCTTAATTGTACCATGGTCTTTGTCATCTGCCAAAACTATATTTGTAGTGAGAGATTCGAGAAATCTTCACTTTTTAGAATGGTCAAATTGAAACATTGTAACATATCAATTGTAAATATTAGATTTTTTTTATGGGACAATTTGTTTAGAGATCCCTTTTTAAAGATTTTTGTTGATCCTAATGTCGTCCTATGTAATATACAAGCATGAAAGTTCTTAGTTTTTTTACTGAAATTGTTTTTGTTTTTTTTAATGTCACTTTGGCTGTTTCGGAGACTGATTAAAAGGATAAAAAAAAAAAAAAAATAATGCCCTGAAAATTTAGAGAAGGGGGGGGGGGGATAGATAAAATTGTAATGGTGTACAAATTCTGTGCTTTTAGATTTTCCTTGTAACATATGCAACATTTAAAATATAAAACTAATAATATAAGTTTAAAAACTGATTTTAAAATGCATAACAAAATAATTAATATGTGTGCTCAATTTTTTTTCTATTGTTCCCAGTTTCAGCGAATATTCTTTCAAATGCAAAATGAAGGTTGGGGGGTACTAAAATAAGAAATAGAGATAGTTTTTAAAAAAAGCATTTTTTTTTAAAGCGCTGAACTAATATATATAATTTTTAAACTATTTTGTGCTTATAATGCATGCACATCATGCAAATTTTGCGATATTATCTCTGATTTTGCTTTAGAGTTTTTTTCCTGCAAAGTTTACTTCAGTTTGAGTAGCTATGCTAATATAGTGCAGAAATTTCAGTAGGGGTTTCAATTTTAATGTCTTTTAACTTTTATTGCATATTTATTTTACGTATACCTAAATCAATTACATTGTGTAATTTTTACAGATATTTATTTCTGCATGTTATATTGCAATAATTTACTTTCATGCCTGTACATATATGGTAAGTATGAAAACTTATGGTGATCATGAATCTGCATAACTTAGAAATTTTAACTTTTCAAATCCTATTTAATTTCTGTATGAAATAAATATGCCACATTTATAGCATAAAAAGGCATCTTAATCCTACCTAAAATTTAAACTTTGCATTATTTAATAATGGAATGATGCTCGCAAGCTAATGTTAAACCAAGGGAGTCTTGTTTGCATTTTAATATTTTGAAAGGATTTTTTTTACATAAAATATCAGGTTGATGTCTATCAGAACTTCTTTGTACTTTTCTGATTTTGGTTGATTTTGTTTTTCTTTGAAGACACTTTTAGTTTTTATCACTTAAGATATTTCAAAATTATTGATTTTATTTATTTATTATTTTTATTTTTTAGAACATAATATTTTCCCCCAACAGACTGTTCATCACTTATTAGTCTTGAATCAGTAAGTTCAGACTTAGATTCAGACTGAAGACAGTCAAAAAGATAAAATTAATAAATTGTTAATTTTATTAAACATTAAATTGATTTGCAGAAAGTTTTTGACCCAATATTTATGTGCACAGAAAGTTTTTGACCCAATATTTATGTGCACAGAAAGTTTTCGGTTTTATATAAGTCTGCTGATTGATGAATTTTGCTATTTTTTATATGAATGATTGAAGAATTTTGCAGGTTTTTTTTTTTTTTTTTTTTTTTTAATGTTAGGTTGACAAACTTTGCACTTTTGTGGTGATCAACTGATGAATTTTGTACTGTTTTACTAAGACTGAATGATAAATTTCATTGAAATTGATAATTTGAAATGTTCTGTAAAGAAGCCCATTGTTCTGCGACATACATCACACTTTTAACCATATTCTGCTTTTGGTAAAAACTACTTTCTAGGGAACATTAATATTATTTTGGACGTCACTTCTGACAAGAACTAATATCTCAATCTATGAAAAATGAAACAGATGAAGAAATCAATGTCTGGTGGATATCCCTGTGTTTGATTGCTCTCTGAAGATCACGAGTGTGTAGTTTTATTGTGTAACAAACGACTACCGTGAGTGATCTTCTGCAAGCACGTAAAATTTGATTTACCAGATCTACAATTTGTCGATAGAATAGGAGTATCGCTTCTGTGCCGAAAAAGAAGAAAATGAAGTAAGTTTATTGAAGTTACGTCAAAAATAATATCGATGTGGAAACAAACTTTTTTTTTTACATATACTAAATTATTTAGCTAATCATTACTTAGCTAAATTACGTTTTCCTAAAAATAGCATGTTAGTTTCGATTAGCCTGTGGTTTTAAGATAGTGAAAATCAAATTTTGATAGTTACATTCTGAATTATCCTGTAGCTCATCGGTAAACATTTCCTTTTTTAAAATATTTCTGCAAATTAATTAATTTTAGGTACTTTGTTGTTGTAGTGCCCCTATCCCACACACTTAATAAGTGTCATTTATACTATAAACACACTAAAGCTAAACAAAACTCTTTTGATTATCATTCATACATTAAAACTAAAAAAAATTATGTTTCTAACTCTGGTTTTCATGGTGAAAACCAAATTTTGATAATTGCATTTTGAACTATCCTGTGTTTCATTGGTAACCATTTAATTTTTATAAAAGGCTTGCTGCAAATTAAGTAATTTTAGGTACTTTGTTGTTTTTATTCACTATAATTTCTTTATATCTCTATAAATAATTATTGTATGTTCAGAAGATTGGCTTCATATTATGCAAAAAAATCTAGAATCAGTAAGTTCAGACTGATTCAGAGTGCAGACAGTCAAAAAGATAAAATATATTAACACAAGTTTGGTTAAATATTTCAGGTGAAATTTTTTTTTTTCAAGCTATATTTTTTTTACTATTAAATTCAAATCTATCATTTACATTACATAGTTTGTAAATAAAAAGTAGAATAAGTAAGCATAGTATAAGTAGTAATAAGTTATTAATTTTCATGAAGAAAATTCACTTGGACAAATTTTGATTTTTGCTCATTCTACTTTTCTAGTGAGTGTGAAAATGAAGTTTGATAAAGCAAAAACAACTGTTATCTCCAGCCACATTGAGAAAGTCCTGTGAGATATGCCAATTGGGATAGAAACTGTTTTCAAAGAAAAAGAAGGAGAACATAGGAACAAGAAATAGGTGACTTGGAGAAAATTTGCTTGTAATATGATAATATAAATAGTGATAGTTTGTGAATAAAAAAAAAGTTTAATTTGATATGTTGTGATTTCAAATAAATGCAGCGGCCGCAATGGCCTATAATTTTTTGCCATGTTTTATTTATCTTATTCAGGACAGCAGGTCATTTAGGGATCAGAAGACATTAATGGGGACTGTTCAATTATTCGAAAACACCTGCTAGCTTGTTAAAGCTATGGGCAAGTTCTTTTCTAATTTCCTGCTTAAATTTTTTTTTTTTTTTTTTTTTTTTTTTTTTGCATTGGATAGTTGAGATTGACCTCAGCTATCTTATGCAAAAAAAAAAAAAAAAAAATGTTTAAAAATATACAAATTTAAACGAGAAATTAGAAAAGAACCTGCCCATGGGTTTAACATTAGCGAGCAGGATGTTTTAGTGTCAGTGAAGTGTCCCCTTAAACCTAACGCCACTCATTCTCCAGAAAAGAACTGCAGAAGGAAAGTTGCCATATAAGGTAAGGGCAAAGTGTCTTGCTTTACCATCTGGCTCAAATGACTCAATTTTTAGGAAGTTTTACTTATTTCTTTTAAAACTAGTGTTCCATGTTTGAGATATTTTAATAGAATACTATTTATGAAATAAATTTACAAATCTTTAAAATCATTAAAAATTAATTTTAAAGGCTTTGTGAAACAATTCATAAAATCCAATTAAAATTGGAATTTTAGTAAAACATACATAAATTATTGTGATATTTGAAAGCTAAGCTCTTCGAGAAAAGAATAGTTTTCCTGACTTTGTTTAATGCCTTTGTAAAATATTATTGATTGTTTAAATGGTCATTTCAATTGCACTTTCTATTTAAAATTGCTATTAAGAAGTAATTTTAAAGAAAAATATAATGATATTCAATGAATAATATAGAATTCCAACCGAGTGTTTATCCCCGAGTTGTATACGTGAGTCTCTGATTCAGAATGAAGAGAGTCCTAAAGATAAGATATAATTTTTTTTTTTTCAAAGAAAAAATTTTAAGCTAATAAATTTTGTATTGATTTTTGATAATTTTTAATATAAAGTAATTCAATTTTAAAAGTTATACAACAAGTGGATTTTTGCATAAGTAATTTAACGAATTGTTTTCAACTAAATTTTGCCAGAAGATTATTATTTTTTTTTTCAAAGTTTATATAAATACAATTAAATAAATCTGAAAATCTATATTTATGGTAAGAGCAGAAAAGAACAAATACCTACAGCTACATGTTATTTTTCTTAAATTTTTAATAATGGTTAAATATTTCGATTATGTGAAAAAAAATATATAAAAAATTGGTAATATGGCAAAAAAAAAAAAAAAAAAAAAAAAAAAAATGCTGTATATTACAATTTTTAATCTTACCACTTCCACAAATTCAAATTATTATTATGGATATAATGATTTTTTATTTTTAATGAAAAATGTAACATTTAATTATCTTTTTTACATTTTAATGTTTTCACATAGAACACTGAAACTGAAAAAAAAGAAAAACATCAAAATGTAGCTATTATAAAATTTTGAATAAATTATTTTATTAATATTAAATTTAATAAAAGGTTTTTTAGTATTCTTTCATTCATTATCTTTAATATTACAATTATATCTAATGGATATAATAATAAAAACTGGGGCCTTTAACAAAACAGTTAATCCATGTGGCATTTCAGATGCTTATATATACATGGATTAGCTAATTTAAAGCTGGACTCACCAATATAAAATGGTAAACCTTTTTTTTTCTAATGTAAAGAGTTATTGATTTCTAATATTTTGCTAAAACAGGTAATCAATATCTCCCTATATGAGAAAAGAAAGATTTGCCATTTTATAGTGCTGAATCCAGTTTTGGCCAATATCGGTCGGTCCGACGTTCACCGATATCGGTCGGTCCAGGGTTCACCGATATTGGCCGGTCTGACGTTCACCGATATCGGCCGGTCCGACGTTCACCGATATCGGCCGGTCCGACGTTCACCGATATTGGCCGGTCCGACGTTCACCGATATCGGCCGGTCCGACATTCATCGATATTGGGCGGTCCGATGTTCACCGATATCGGTCAATATTGGGTCCCGATATAGGCCGATACTGGAAAAAAAGCTAGCCATGCAATATCGGCCGGTCCGGTGTTTACCGATATTGGTCGATATTGCGAAATCGTTGTTCCCGATATAGGCCGATATTGCTGTGCTACCTGGGGATGCTCCACCTACTTTAAAGAGCTAGATTTTCTGCACTGATGCTTTTATTCTGAACGAATACATATCATAATGACGATGGGCGGAGTTTAAACATACAAAACTGTCAGGGTGGAGTACAGATGTAACAAAAACATATTAATAGGCTTCTGGCATATAATCGGTAAATTAATACTGATAGCTTGATATTTTGGGAAATTTCTTGTTCCCTAAAGAGTAATTTCTGATATAACAAAATCAGCAAATTATGTTAAAAGGCATGGATATACTTTAAACTAATTTTACACGTTCTTATAAGACATCGGCCGTTATTATTCTCAGGTAGTCCTTGACTGATGTAAACCTCTTTTAAAATTATTACCCTATTTAAAATAATAAAAATCCTTGAATACGGAAAAAAAAAAATATTGGAATAAAATACCAATTGGATAATATTTGGGAGAAATACTCGCTGTTATGACTAATACTTAAAAGCTATAGAATAAAATTTCTTTATAGAATCAGGATGTTTAACTTTTTAGCAGATCTTTTTATCTAACATTCTTCTGCTTTACATGTATTATAAATAGTATTATACTTCATTACGGGTATAATTATAACGAATTCTCCTTATGTACGAAATACGGGGTTTTCTAACAAAAAGAAATCAGATGGATGATTTATTTAGTTTTACTTGAAAATACTCCAGGAAGAAAGAAAAACTAAATCTAACCTCTGCCCCTCTTCCTTGAAGGATGATATGAGGGGTAGTTTCACTTAAAAAAGTTTCTAGTGATTCCAATCGAGATGCTGAAATCTGCAAATGATTTTTCTGTTCTAATTCTATGAGAATGCATATGCAGTGCCCTTAACTGGAGTAATTAACAACTGAATTCCGAGAAACGAAAGGGATGTGCGAGATTACTATTTCGGAAACACCTCCTCCTTCCCTCCGTTAATCAAAGAGTTGCTTAAAGACAATTTCTCCCATCCTTTTACTTCTTTCTTCCATGTACATTCATCACACCCAGACCCACCACATTTATCACTTTCTCACGTTCATTCTCAGAAAAACACAGAAGACTAACAAAAATTCCCCTTTTCCATAGATTTTGGAAACGTATTGTCTGTCTTTTGAAAAATACCTAGAAATAAGAAAGAATTCCCTAAATGGACTTGAATTTACCTAGATCTAGGGATTTCCCCCCTAGTTATGAGAACGCTGGAACATTTGAAGGAGTGATGCTTTGAGACCTATAGCTACAAAGGCTGTTGTCTCGAATGATCCACATATTTTATTCTCAGAAACACATACATGACTTCGACAATTACATAAATCTTCTTAGAGGAGATAGCACAAGGAAATTTATAACACCAGAGAGTTACAACCGAATCTCAAGCGATTAGGCAAGGGCCTCAAGAGCAAAGCTTGTGTATCAATCTTTGCTCAAGAGAACGTTGATGGCCTCCGCCTCAATCAGAATTACTCAAATATATTACAGGCCGGTGAGATATGTCAGCAGCCTGTTAGCGTGGTCATTCCATTCCTATTTGTACAAGCTAAAAAGAAGTTAGATTTTTTAATAATATTTTGTTATATAATATTTATGGTGTAAGTTTTGATTTAAATGAAAGTTTTGTGGATTAATATGTGTTGAAGTTTGGAGATTAGAATGAGTATCGTTTACCAAAAGTTTATCGACGATAATTTTATCGTATGAGTAGGTTTTAATGCCAGAAATACTTTTCTTAACATGAAGTAATTTTTTTTTTGTATTTAATCGAGAAATTTTGAAAGCTGCTAATAACAAACTATTGGGATGTGGAATGAGTCATTACCGTTTACATTTCTTGCTAATTTCTTTTTTAATGTATTGTTATTTCTTTTTTAATGTATCGTTATTTATTTTTTACTTCGTTCAATTAAAAAAAAACATTTATTTATATTAGTTTTGTTTGATATATATGAGGTTATCTAAAAAATATGTATCATTAAAATGTATGTTTATAAACATTTATTTTAATATGGCTGCTAGGCACATACTGACTAATTGTTGTTCGTAGATTAAACAATACCACAGCAGCGGTATTTAGTGTCTATTGCAAAAGATCCTTCTTTTAACTGTTTGATGTGTACGATGCATATTGTACAGTGATCAAATGGGTTAAGGGCTCTGTTGTGTATTTCTAGGAATATATATATAATTAGTCATGATATAACTTAACAGGGTTTATTAGATATGAAAGCTTATGCATGGCTATCTCTTGGCGACACGGCGTGAATGTTTACATCTGACTGCCGCTGGCCTGTTGCCATTCTGGGAACATAAAAATGTTATGGTTAACGTTACAGTTAGTGTCTGTGATAATACATAACATCCCTCCCCCCTATGTAACATAGTCCTTTAGCCAGGTCGGTGGATGTTTAGCTATAACTGGTCTCGATGGGAGGAATGTTGGACTTGTAACATCCGGGATCTGTCTATCTCCTGCAGGTGCAGTCCTAATTAAACTATCTGTATCCACAGGCTCTGGAACCGTGTCATTTTTTGTCAGTTCCGGATCTTTGCTGCCTCCTGCTGGCTCAGTATCCTCGCTGTCTTCTAATGTTCCTGACATCAGCGGTGAAGGTGTTGGGCCACTGGATGGGTACGCCGAGGAATTACCAGAGTCTGTCACATGCTGAAGATTACCTTGACGTCGTCTTAATTGGTCAATGTGTCTCTTCCACACAAGATCTTCATTCGTTAAGACCTCATACATTGTGGCGCCAGTTACTTCTGTGACTGTAGGAGCTACACATTAGTCGTGAGGATGGAATCCTAGAGCATACACCGGGTCTAGAGGTGCAAACATTCGGAACCTTGAACTAGACAGATTCTTGGGATTAGGCTCCGTAAAATCAGAATGAAGTCTGTCCAGGCAGGTTTTCAAACGGCGGTTCATAAGCAGCTCTGCTGGAGAAACATTTGTAGTATCATTGGGTGTAGCATGTTGTGCTAATAAGAATGATGCCAGTCTAGAATTCCAATTCCCAGTAATAATTCTTCGAAGTGCATCTTTTGTTGTCTGCACCATCCGCTCTGCTTGCTCATTCGATGAAGGATGTCTCGGAGCTGTGAAAGAATGGTAGATTCCATTTCTCTTAAGGAACTCGTCCAAATCTGACACTACGGTGTCAGGGATGCCATGTGTACCGAAGAGCTTCCTCAGAGCTTCAATAGCACACACCGAGTCTGTTGACAAGTCTTTAATAACTTCTAACCATTTTGAGTATGCATCGACAACAATGAGATAAAGGGATCCTTGAAAAGGACCAGCATGATCGATGTGTTGTTTTGACCAAGGTTTTTTATCGCACTCCCATGTTCCCACTGTCTTAGGAGGAGCATGTCGTGTGTGTTGGCAAATATTGCACCTATTTACAGTATCTTCTATTTGAATGTCAATCCTCGGCCACCACATGTAACTTCTTGCAAGAGCTTTTGTTCGCACAATGCCTTGATGTGAATTGTGGAGAGTAGCCAATAGGCGTTCTTGTGCCTTCCTTGGTATTATGACTCTGAATCCCTAAAGAAGGCATCCTCTGTGGGCTGAGATTTCCAATCGCCGTTGGAAATAAGGGGCAAATTCTTCATCTGGCTTTTCAGCCAGCTACCCCTTCAAAATCCAGTAGAGCTAAGATTGGGTCTTGGAGTGTCATTCGTGCAATATCTTTGGCTGAGATAGGGGGCTTGTCCAAAGCCTCCAGGAGTAACACTTCATTGGGAGATGTTTCATGATGGGTCATCTGCGGGTGAGGTAGACGACTAAGTCCATCTGCATTGGAAATTAATTTGCCAGGTCGGTATACAAGATGGTAGTCATATGAGCTTAGAGTTAGGGACCATCGTTGCATTCTAGGAGACAGCATAGTTGGTGTGGGTTTGTCACTGGCCAAAAGGCCTAGTAAAGGTTTGTGATCAGTTCTTATTTCGAATTTTTGTCCATAGAGGTAGTTGTGAAACTTCCTAACACCCTGTATAATGGCCAAGGCTTCTTTGTCAATCTGGGCACACCGGCACTCAGTTGGGTTCATTGTTCTTGAATAGTATGCCACTGGAGGTTCTACGCCCTCTGACAATTCGTGTCTCAGGACAGCTCCAAGACCATACTGGGAAGCATCACATGTCAGGATGATTGGTTTCTTTTCATCGAAATGTACAAGGAGGGAATCACCTGACAAGAGTTTTTTAACCTTATTAAAAGCTTCTTCGTGGCTTTTCTTCCATTTCCACACTGCTCCCTTGTCAAGCAAGCGATGAAGAGGTTCTGCCACAGTTGCTTTATTTTGTAGAAACACATGATAAAAGTTCAGTAGGCCCAAAAATGGTTGGAGTTCTTCTCTCTTTGTTGGCATAGGGGCTTCTTGGATAGCTGTCACTTTTTCCTTTGTGCGTTTAATACCTTTCTCATTGATTTTATACCCTAAGAATTCAATGCTGGAGGTTCCAAAGATACATTTTTCCATGTTTAAGCGTAACCCAGTGTGGTGGTTGGACGATAAGTTCCCTTTTTTCAAACATTGGAATCTTGTTAACATTCCAAATAATATATATTGGTTTTGTGATCAAAAGTGTATAGTGAGTATAATATTGTTGTGACCGCAAAAGACCACTTCGACATGACATTAATTATTAAAACAAAGAATTGTTAAATAATTATTCATGCAAATTTATAATCAAGAACAATGAAGATAATATTAAAATATTACCTGCATCAACCTAAAAAGGAACATAAGTGAGAGACGTGACTAAAAGAACTTGCACTGAAAAATACAGCTTCAATATAAATCTTTATTTATAAAGAATCTTGAAAAAGAAGTATTTCTGAGGGAATCTCTTCTTTATAGATTCACCTCTATTTCTTAAATTATAAGTACACAACTGACGTTTTTAAATAAACGCCATCATAAATATTACTGAAGTTTTTTTTTTCTCTTGGGAAACTCGGATATGTTGATTTTTTAAAGATAACATAAAACATATGACTTTATCAAGCAATTTGTAAAACTAAATAAGTATCATCACTTGAATAAAATAAGCATTCTTGCCATAAATGCCAGGTTCCAGCGAAACTACCATCACACACAACCGTCTTATTAACTACGTTGTTGGAAAAGAATTTCATTTTTGCCGTAATGAAAGTAAAATAATAACATCAGATCATCACAATTTTTAAAGACGATATTTTCTTCATATCGTAACATTCGATGACGCATAACATGTTTTACAGCCAGCCGAGCCATCATCACCTTACACTCTCCTGGCAAACGTCTCAGTGTGTCGAAAGCCTGCAGCATCGGCGCTGAAAGGGAACGGAGGGGGGGGGGGGTCGGTGCCAAAAATTGAAAAACGCCAATCGGCAGAGATAAAAAAATACGTATTAAAAACATTTTAATTTGATTGGCGAGGGGCGGAGCTTAGAACAGGAAGTGGGCATAGGCAAATAATGTTATCGAAGCATCTAGTAAAATCCAATACCGGAAGTACAGAGGTAACAAAAAAGATTACTATCATTTTTTAAAAAGCGAAATGTTATGAAAGAAAGAAAAGTTTACAGGGGAAGATTAAAAAGGAATTAAAATAATTTTTGAATGCGAATATTAAAATTAAATGAATAAGGACAAATAAAATATTTCTTAAATTGAATTAAAATATGGCAGTGGTTGTAAGAACCACAGCATATAATTCGGCCTCCCCAAGAGAAAATCTTGGTGAGATGGAGAAATTTAACAATTTTGACATCGAGTCAAAATTTTCTCATCTATATACAATATACATATAACTTGATATAATGAGAAACAAAATAAAAAGAATAATAAATTTACATTCTTCTGGCAAAAAGCACACAAAGTCCTTCAAAATATAGTTTCTAACAGTCCAAAAAGTAAAGTCTTTCAAAACAAAGATGCTGAAAGTCCATTCACTGATATGTGAAAAAGCAAATACAATACTGTAAAGTAAGTTCAGTAGCAAAAAGTGAAGTCTTTTGAAATAAAGCTGCTAAAAGTCCATTCACTGATATGTGAAATAGCAAATACAACACTATAAAGTAAGTTCAGCATATACTAAAAGAGTAAAAAAGGTTGTAATATTGTACACAAAAAAAAATAATATTATATGATACAAATTGGTAATCATACTAATAATAATGGCTTTCCTAATTCAATATAGCATAACATTAGCAATAAAACATTTCCATTTTGGTAAAGAAATAGCAACAATAAGACCTTTGAATCACAACTGTATTTCTAGTCACAGTCGATGAACTATATTTCAATTTTGTATTAACATTTTTATTAGAATAATGCTTATATAAATTCAATAAATTATTCATTTGAGAATTTTTCTATAACAAAAATTCAAAATGTAAGCAAATGGTCAAGAGAGAATATTTAGACTCTCATTAAAAAGAAATATATATATAGCACTTTCTAAGAAATCAACTTTTCTTAGTTGACCAACTCTAATACAACAACAATAATGCTTTCAAAGTAAATAATGGCAAAGAGAGGATATTTAAGCTCTCAGAAAAGTACATAAATAAATGTATCATTCTACCACATAACTTTAATAACATTGGCCTTGTAAAAAAAAATATCACACAAAATATTTATACAAAAATATCCTGAATGCTTATTGAATATGTTTAATTCGAATTTTCAAACATTTTTAAGAATAAACATGTAATTTTAATTTTTTACATATAAAATACATAAGTATTTTATTTAAATGTAATGACTTAAAACAAACTTTGGATCCAAAGCATATAATTTGCATATGCATAAACATTTTCTTCAATTTGTGGGTTTTCAAACACCTATAGAGCTTAATGTATTACCAACCCTTTTACATAATACACCACCAATAATAATATTAGAAGTATTAGCATGCATACTCTTTAGATGTTAAAAAGAGGTTAGATGTTAGGGCATGCAAGAAGTAACATTTGTATTGTTCTAAAAGTCACAATTGGGAAGTGATGACATATGTACTCATATTATACCTTATATCAATAACAATTTACTTTTTAAGTTAAATTACCTTATCAAAATAATATAATCAATGACATTTCATCTCCCACTATAATATTGAATTATAAGTTTTAAAAAAAATTACAATTTAAATCAAACACTGAATTTTAGAGTTTTGAGCTATCAGCACATTTCATATTAAACATAAATTCCAAAAATGAATATGGTTTTGAAGAAATATTTCAGTGAGAAACATAGTTAACAGGAGAAACCAAAATAAGATTTACATACTTTTACAGGATGACAATTCCATTGTGTCAAGGCGAAGGTGACTTAAAAAATAAAAATTACACAAATGCTGCCTGCAGCTTTGGTAGAAGAAAACAAATAAAAATAATCAGTCAGTCTTCACATTTGACAATCCAATCAAGCTAGCATAGATAAGATTTTTTGCAATGGCAGAGGCATCCTAAGAAAAAATGAAGATTATGTTTACACTTTATATTGTTTATGATTGCGAGGGCGAAGATCATAATGGTTTTTACTTTGAGTAGATTTGTCTAGAACAGTAGTGTTTTTACCAGACGCTTGTGAATGCACTGAACTAAGTGAATGCGAAGATGTTTGCTGGAACTTTGAAGAGGTGTGAATTTGAGGAGATGTATTGTTATTAGTGTGAGAGCAAGAAGAATCACAATCAGCAGCAGGGGCGTAAATCCTGGGGGGGAGGTACGGGGGGGTGCAACACCCCCCTGAAAAAGTCAGTCGGAAAATTTACCGTTAGATCGGAAAAAAGTCCGTTTAGTCGGAAAAAATGACCTAAAACCTATAAAAACTTATTTATGGGAAAAACAAAAAAATCAGTCGGAAAATAGTTCGTTTAGTCGGAGAAAAATGGTATTAACCTATAAAAACTTATTCATTGGAAAAACAAAAAAAAAAAATCAGTCGGAAAAATTCCCGTTCGATCGGAAAAAAGTATGTAAATTCGAAAAAAAAATGGTATTAATAACCTATAAAAACTTATGAATTGGAGTAATGCTTTTGTAGTTTTTAATTAAATAAGAAAAACAGTTAGATCGAAGAAAACCTATAGAATTTTATTCTTCGTCGGATTATTTATTTTTTATTTTTATTTTTGTAGTTTTTAATTAGAAAAATAAGAAAAAACTATTTAGAACGAAGAAAACCTATATAAATTTATTCTTAGTCGGAAATATTACGGATTTTCCTTTTCTGATAAAACTATACAGAAAAACTTTGATTTGTCGAATATTGTGAAAACTCGAAAATGTTGATATGACGAAAAAGGTATTTATATACATATTCCAGCAATGTTAATATTATTTGAAACCTTGATATTTTGAACGAAAACCTTCATATTAACGAATTTTTTCTGTGCCTTTTGACTTCGAGATATCGAGATCCAGCTGTATTTATTTATAATCGGAAAAATCAAAACTGGATTGCAAATATTTAGTACTTTTCCGTATCAAAATCTGGATATTTTCCAATCTATACACGAATTTTACCTTTAATCGAAAATAATTATGGTTTTATTTTTTCTACTAACTAATTTTATGTTTTCTTTTTATTTTATTTAAAAAATATGTGACTTTTTTTTTTTTCTTTTACGTAATTTTAGATTGTTTTAAAAATGTGTTTCAAGAAATTTATATGATACAGGATGAAAATTGAAAACACCCAAATACTTTAAAGTTATATCTCGAAATAATCTGGATATTTTACAATCTATACAAGTTTACTTCTATCAGAAATAATACGTTCGTTTTCTTTTTCCTTAACCAATTGTATTCGATTTTTTTTTGTATACATTGTTATTACTACATTTTGTTTAGTCGGAAAAAACAAGGATGACACTAAATTTTTACACTGCTTGAAAGTATGTCGTTAGAAAGAATTTTAAGCTTAAATTAAGAAATCCCGTATTTTTGACAAATTTATGTCTTTAAAATATTCCCCAAGCAAACAGATTTCCATTTTACTCAGAAAGAAACACTAAGAAGTTTTAACTGATTGCTAAAAAATAGCGATATAGGACTTCCACGCCTCTTCCAAGCTTTTGCCAATGATCACAATGTTTAAAAGTATATATTGAAATTACTTTTATAAACACGTTTTCATTCGTTTACAAATATACCAATATTAAACATGTATTGGTATATTTGTAAAGTAAGTTTCTTCTATTAGAATCAAGACCAGGGCTTGACAAATGCAGTCGCCAGGTCGCCACTGGCAACCAAATTATTTAATTTGATGGGGTTCGTTTGCTTGTTTGAAAATAACTTTTTTTTGTACAAAAATATAACTTAGAAATGAGTATAAAAGGAATTTTTTTCTCTCTCCCACCCCTACCAGTGTGCACAAGCAAGGATATTTCTCTTTTTCCTTACTTTTAATAGAAGACCCAAGTTTAAAAAGCATTTTTCATCTCATGCACAGAAAACGCTATTATTTTCTGTTCTATCCCGATAGCAGTCATGTACAAATAGAATGTGTGTGTGCGGGGGTAGGTTTCAATAATACAGTAAGAAATAGTGTTGTTAATCCAGCCTTTGTAGCACCTAAAATTTGATACAATGAGAAAAATGCACATCATAATACATAGATTTTTTGTTGTACTCAACTACCCGGACATTTGAAGCAATAAGCATTTCCCGAAGTTGCTTTTAATTCAACCTTTACAATATTTCTTTTTCCAGATATACATACTTTTGATAATTTTCAATACGAAACTTGATTTATATAAAGTTTTAGTACTATTCTAAACTATGCATGTGATTATATTTTTCTCAATTAATTCATAAAAAAACTGTTGTGCTTTTTGAAAATTAATGACGGCGGAGGGAAGGAAAATTTTTACTGGCGACTAGATTTTTTTGGTGGCTACCAGATTTTATTAAATTTGTGAAGCCCTGATCAAGACACACATGTATATACATTCATGTCCAAAATTTTAGCATATATGATAAAAACGAAGAAAGGAAATCTTAAATATCTTACGAAATTATTAAATTTTATAGATGAAATTCACAAGATAATTATGACTTCGCGTATCGAGATAGTCAAATAAGTTTTAAAGGTCTGATGTTGATTCCTTTTGAATTATTAATAAATTTATCTAAAAATTAGGGGTGAAGGTCTGTGATTAATGTGTGTAGAAAAATGCGGATTGGAACTCCAAACTGCTTTATTACATATCTTGTTATTAAACGTACAAAATTTGATTAAATTTTATTGAAGTACTAAGAAATTGATATGAGTTTTGTTCATTCGAAAAATGTCAATCTTTTAAATTTTGGCTTTTTTTAATGTCGTAGACGCTCACGGGTAGCAGGAGTTTTTATGCTTAACTCAGAACTTTATGAATTTCAATCTGGAGCGGAGTTGGAGTCTATGTTGTGATGTTTTAGTTGGTCATCAACTTGATTCTTTCAGATGGGATTAAAATAATTCCAGAATAATGTGAATAGTTTCTTGATTGACACCTATTGAAAGTGGATTATCCAGAAGAAACGAATTCTTATTTCATTTTTAGAAAAATGAAAAGCTTTCATACCAGCCATGGTCATAGCAGCCATGTCAAATGTGTGTGAATGTTATCTATAACAAGATCATCTGAATGAGTTTAAAATGTGTCAGGAAGTTATTTGTATGAATAGCAAATCGAAAGAAATGAATTTCGATGTACTCTGAAAGTAGTATTGGGAGAAAAGAAGGGAGCGTCAATCAAAGAAGATCAAGAGATTATTCAGTGAGGAGGAGAAGGAGTTTATTTGCCAGTGTGGGCAGACTAGATTTTGAGTACTAGTGAGTTGGACTTCGTCTTTTGGTGTTTCTGAGATTGTAAAAAGATGTCTTGTAAATATTAATCTAAAATTTCACCATCCTGTCATCTTTTTACAATCGTTGTTTAGGAATAAAATGTTTTGGTTTAATACGATATGATACGTTTAATTATATATATGCGACCACGATACCACAATGTGAATAAGTATGCACACACAGAAAAGTAAAATGCATTAAACCCTTTATTGGTAAAAAACGGGCAACGAATCCGCAGCTCTTTAATCCAGTTTCATCAAATTTTGACACATTTAGAAACAAGATATATCGCTATCAAACAAAGCAGTTTGGAGTTCCAAATCGCAATTTTGTACACATATTAATCATAGTATTTCACCGCTGATTTTTAGAGACATATATTAATAATTCAAAAGGATTCAACATCAGCGCTTTAAAACTTATTTGACTATCTCCATAAACTAAGTCATAATTATCTAGTGAATTTCATCTATAAAGTTTAATAATTTCGTGAGATATTTACGATTTCCTTTCTTCGTTTTTATCATATATGCTAAACTTATGGAGATGCGTGTATATATATATATATATATGTGTGTGTGTTTGTACAGTAGAACCTCGATTATCCGACCCTCGTTTAACCAGAACTCTCCGTAAACCGACGTCGGTTTCCTGACCCTTTTTTCTTCAGCCTTTTTTTTAAATTTTCACATTCCTTGTGTATACAAACGGTCATTTTCGAACTATCAGTACAGAGATAAATATACTCTTTCTTAGAATTCCTTTGAAATTAGTTTGAGCTACCGCAAGCTCCGATCCCGGTATAAGTGTACTCTTCTCCCCATCCCCTACACACACTCCCTGTGTACACGTCTCTGTTCTAAACAAACACACTCCCAATTCGAAATTTTGTAGGCCATACTGCGGAATGCCAAAACATTCGAATGTTATTGCACCCTCTGATTGTAAGCAAGCGCAGGGAACAAAACCCCTTTTGTTATCTTTTCACAAACAGATCTTTTTCACAACTGCAGAATTTAAAAAGGGGGAGGAGAATTTTCATGTATAATTTGAATTTAGATATTTATTTAGCAGTTTAAATAGTCATAATAACAGTTCGATGACGGTGCTACATATTAAACTAGATGATTATTAATAAATTCTCGACTGTCCGAAAATTTCAATTATCCGATCTAGGTTCGATCTAATTTACGTCGGATAATCGAGGTTTTTCTGTACACACACACACACACACACACATATATATATATATATATATATATATATATATATATATATTATATATTAGTTGGCATTTTGTTTTTCATAGTACTCGGAAATTTTCCTTCTTGAACTCGGAAATTTTCCTTCTTGAACTCGGAAATTTACGAGCCTACACCCCCCCATGCAAGTAGGGTGGTTTACGCCCCTGATCAGCAGTATGAGCACGAATATGTCGTTTCACAGGAGAAGAAGATGCATTATCAACAGCTGGTTGATC
The DNA here is from genome assembly GCA_963931845.1 of Maratus michaelseni. Taxonomy (NCBI): domain Eukaryota; kingdom Metazoa; phylum Arthropoda; class Arachnida; order Araneae; family Salticidae; genus Maratus; species Maratus michaelseni. Next base: position 53,915,598 of record OZ007598.1, on the reverse strand, counting down.
ATGTGTTGCACTTCTAGATGAATCCGGAGAATGAAGCAAGGCTTCATTTCTTTTCTGGAGTTTCAAGATTCTGTTAGTATGAATTAACATAGGTGATGCTTGATTATTGTTGCAATCTTGAATTTGAATAAGTACAGGTAGAGATGCAAAGGGTGGAAAAAACCGGGTTTATTCCCAGGAATAAACCGGGTTTATTCCCGGGAATAAACCGGGTTTTTTGGGAAGCAAATATTAAAAATCCCGGGAGTTTTCAGAAAGTTTTAGACATGGATTTTTTTAATTTGTAAACAAAATATTCTTTTACATATGTAAAGAAAACCAATAACACAAATACAGAAAAATGGCAGAGTTTACATGAAAACTAATGAAGTACATACTTAAGCTGCAGAAATATTAAGTAACAGAAATTAAAATAATATAAGTAGGTTGATATTTTAATCGTGTATAGGTAAAAAGTGCGAGAGGTAGATGACAGATTCATCTTACCTTGCATGAATATAAACATCACCCCTGTTCTCCGATTCAGACAAACAAAAAATAAAAGTAAAAGAAATCAATGCATTGCACTGCAACTCACAAGAAAATATAGAGTATGCCTGGATAGTAAATATGCCAGCTAACAGAAATTAAACTGTTTCAATTATTAAAGAAACATTCAAATACTTACCAATGCACAACCACCATTGTTAAAGCAAATGATATGTTATAATAAATTATAAAAAACTTAGAGCGCAAAATCCAATAAGCTGATCAACCATTGTACTTCACTTGGAGGTCAGGGTACTTCCACCAATCAGAAATGCCTATTTGTAGTGTGTGACCTCCAACCTGACGTCAATTGCAACTGCCCTATAATGAAAAACCTATTATAAAATTTTCAGAACAGTGCCTGAAATTTCGAAAAATAAAAAATTGAAATTGAAAAATGACTAGTTTTGTTTACTTTCAAAACTTCTTCAAAATTTCCAATATTCCCCAAAATTCCGGGTTTATTCCCAAAAATTCCCGGGTTTATTCCCATCTCACAAAAACTGTGGGTTTTTTGCAACTCTAAGTACAGGTGAAATTATTTTCTTTACCATATAAGGTCCTTGTACTTTTTTGTTAAATACACTGGGAAATTTTACATAAACAATATCATCAACTTTGATATTAGCAAATTTTAATTTTTCCCTTGATTTTTGATACACTTTTTCTGTAGAAGACTCGTTATTTTTGTAAGCTTGATAGTATACTTTTTCAATAACATCCATTAATTTGTGAATTTCATATGCAGTGTTAAGAATTTTCCAGGAAGAATGGGTTTTATAATTAGCATAAATATCATTCACCTCCCTTCCAAAATGAAGAAGATTTGGAGTGAATTTTGTGGCTGGATGAGGTGTAGCGTTATATATTGATTGGTGGATTTTTAAAGCAGTTGGAACATCAAATCCTTGTGAAGCCATTGTATTCACAGATGACTTTATTTGAGTGTTATATCTCTCACTCAATCCATTAGCCTGTGGATGCGCTACTGTACTGTGCTCCAGTTTTATGCCGAGTTTTTTGTTGAAATAAGAAAAGATATCACTCGTAAACTGGGAACCATGATCAGTAAGAGATAACTCAGGTTTTCCATGAGTAGAAATGTAATGCAACAGAGCTTTAGTAACCGACTCAGCATGAATGCTAATTCACGGCATATAATTCAAGATGACGAGAAAAATAGTCGATTACTTTCATAACAAATTGGTGATTTCTCAAAGGACCAAGTAAATCCATCGAAACTTTTTGATTGGGAGCTGTAGGAAGTGGTGCTGGGAGATATGGAGCAGTGTTTTTTTATGATGTTTATTTACTAAACAAATTTCACAAGAGTTGACATAATTGATTGTATCGGAAACTAGAGTTTTCCAAGTGAACCTTTTCTTTAAATTAACAATGGTTTTATGAATACCAGTATGAGTAACATGAGCAATTCTTAAAGCTTTAGCTCTAAGTGAAGATGGTAAAACAGCTCTATGTAGATCAATGTCTTCTGAAGAGAAGTGTTCATTATAACATAGCAAATCATTACTTGGATTAATGTAATAACCATTTAAACTTTTAGATTTTTTATTAGTTTTAATATCTTCATAAATTTTCTTAATTTGAGGATCTTTTTGTTGCTCATTAAGGATGGTTTGATCAAAGATTTCTAGCAATGGGTCTTCATTATTAGCATTATTTGTAGATGGAGAATCAATTTGGAGATGGCAATTATGATGGGTTTTTTCAATTAATCCACATGGATACTGAACAATTTCATTAAGTAGATCGTTTTGATCATCAACAATAGGCAGTATTTCTTGTTCAAAAATGAGATCTGGATTAGTATGGAGATCTTCAGTAGGAATGTGAGGTGTCCTACTTAGAAAATCTGTCAAGACACTCTCTTTGCCTGGAACATGTTGGAATGTGTAAGAGTATTCAGACAGTTCTAACATCCAACGTGTAGTTACGTCGGCAGGAGACGTTGATTTTTTGTAGTTATTGAGAGGTTTTAGCATCGGACAAAAGAATGAAGTGTCTGCCAAAAATGTAATATTTAAACGCTGTTATTCCTTTATAAATGGCATAAAGTTCTAATTTAATGGCTGGGTACTGCTTTTCAGACTGAGATAGAGTTTTGGAGTAATAAGAAATGGGGTGTAGTTCACCTTGAATTTTTTGCATTAGAACAGCTGAGATTGCTGTCTTTGAAGCGTCGGTATTCACATAGAATGTCTCATTCCAATTTGGAAGACTGAGCATGAGTTTTTGGAAGAAAATTTCTTGCAATTTATTAAATGAATTTTCTTGCTCAGATTTTCAACAGAATTTATTTTTAGGTTTAGTGATTTCAATAAGAGGAGTAATCAATCTAGCAAAATGAGGTATAATTGACCTGTAAAATGAACATAAGCCAATAAAACTTTTTGTTTGCCTCTTAGTTTTGGGCTTTGGGAAGGAAGTAATTTTCAAAATATTGCTTGTAATTGGAAGAATTTTATGATCTGTGAGTTGGAAGCCTAAAAAGTTAATGCTAGTTTGCATAAAAGAACACTTTTCAGGAGAAAGAGTAATATTGTTGGCAATAAGAGTGTCAAAGAGTCTTGTGAGTTTCGCAACCATTTCTTCAAACGAATTAGCGCCGACAACTATGTCGTCCTGGTATGCGTAGCAAGAGTCAATTTCAGACAATTGAATAACAGAATCAATTAACTGTTGAAAAGTACTCGCAGCTGTCTTCAAGCCAAACACAAGACGAAGGTAGGTAAACAGTTCCATGGAGTGATAAAACTGAGCTTATCTTGCATCTCCTTAGGTACAACGATCTGCCAGAGGGCAAGTCCAGTGTAGTGTAGAATTTAAATTTTGACAATTGTACTATTAGATTTTGAATGCGAGGTAGAGGATATGAAGATGGAATAATAACAGAATTTAATAATCGTAAATCCAATGCCAAACGATATTTTTGAGGTTTTGACACGTCAGTTCTTTTTTTTTTAACAAGAAGCATGGGACAAGCCCAAGATGAATTTGATCTTTCTATAATGCCAGCATTTAGCGTTTGATTGATCTGGTCAAGAGCTTCTTGTTCTAATGCCTGTGGCACAGGAGAAGGTAGGGTTGTCACCGGATGAGAATTCATCATTGAGAACTGAGGATTAACTAGGTCTGTATGACCCAAAGTGTCTAAGGATTTAGAAAATGCTTGAGCTTTATTGCACAATAATTTTTTTAAACAGTCACTTTCATGTGGGGGCAAGTGTTTTAAGTCAAAATCATTTGGTGACAGTTCTTGTATCCGTTTTCTTTTAATTTCCTCAGATGGTAAAATTAAATTACAATATTCATTTTCTAAATCTGAATCAAAGGAATATTTTTCAATATCGTTCGCATCTACATTAATGCATTCACCAAGAATTGTATTTTTATTTAAATGAACATCCACTTTGGATATATTCTGACATACAACTAAAAATAAGTCTTTTTGAATTGCAGATTTAGAATGCAATGGTTCATGCAAAACAAGAGCTTTACTTTTCAAAGCAGGCTTAAAAATAAAATATTCAGATGGAGAATTCAAGTATTTGACATGTAAATACACAGAAGAATTGGGGGGAATTAACTCTCTATTTACAGCTTGTACCATGTTAGAATTCAATAAATTTTTATTACCATTTTTTAAATTAGTATACTTTTTACCAACATAAGTAATGTCATTGTCATCTTCACATGTGACATTATTGTCATCAGAGGTAATTTTGGTATTAGAAAAATTATTTATAACATTAGCATAATCAAAGTTTGTGTCGGTAGGAAAATAATTAGGAAACTGAGTAAAAACTTGAGCATGACCATCTAAATTTCTGATATTAAGATCAGCATTCATAAAAGAATTATCATAAGTCATAGCAGTATTATCAATATTATTTATAAACAAACCATTATTTGGAAAACTGTAATTGTAAGGATAATTTTCATAATTATGTAATAAATGCAAATTCTTATCATCAAAATTTCCATTCACATTATCAAAATAAGTACCATTATTTGTGTTAACTGACATAGAATTTTCATAAATAGACACATTCTGTGCATTAAAAGAATATGGAACTGTTATATTGTCTTTAGTATACTGAGAATTCAAATAATAACTGGTAGGAGACTCTTTTTGAATGTTAAAAGGTATATGTTTATCTTTAATTAATATAGATTTAAAAGCTGGAGAGATGGTTATCGAATGCTTATTTATAAACTCAAAACCAAGTATGGCTTCAAAATTAACATTCTTTATATCAGTAAGATAAAAGACGTGATGGAAAAAGAATTTATCTATTTTGAATGCAATCTCGATACATCCTTTAAAGAAAACTTTAGAGTTTATGGTTGACACAGACACATTTCTAGATAAACATTTATAATGGATTTTGGATTTTATACTATTAAAGCATTCATTATCCAGCAAAGATAAGGTTGAGCCTGAATCGACGAGAGTTGATATTTCATTATGTTGAACATTCATAATTATACATGGAAGCGAATACATGTTGTCAAAAGAGTTGCAAATTACGTGTTGTTGTTGTACACAATCATCAATTTCAGAAGAGTATTTTGATGACAAAGAATTTTCAGAACAGAAAGGAGATGTTTGTGTAGCAGCGCTTGAAGAGGAAGTAGTCGAAGAAGGATGTTTATCAATGTGACATTCGTTTGTTTTGTCACAGGAGTGTACTGACCCTGACGAAGAAGATTGGGAGAGAAGGCGGTCAGCGGGACCAATCTCCCTTACCTGTTTAAATGGTAATTTTTACAATCATTTTTATTTTTAGAAAAAGAACTAAAGTTTTTCTTTCAGAAGAATTCGCAGAAAACTGAGAGTTTTGAGTGTGGATGGCATTTTGCCTAGATGAGTCACTTAAATTTTTAAACTTGTAACATCCCGTAAGGCATGGTGACGTCACGGCGACGTCACTGTGAAGTCACACTGTGACTTTGTGACCGTCGTCGTGACGTCAAGTGACGTCGATGTGAAGTCATTGTGACGTAAATCGAGGTCGTTATGGCCGTTTTCAAGGCTTTCTGTGACCTCACAATGTGACTACTTTGTGAAGTCACCGTGCGACTTAAATGTGAAAAATGTGACGAATCTGCATCGGATAGGGTGACCAGATTTTACCCGAATCCTATACGGATTGTTCGGATCAAAATTTTTTTTATGGTTCAAGTTTGTGACGTTTGTGACGACACTGCACCGGGTCGGGTGACCAGATTTTACCCGAATCCAATCCAGAAACTTCGGATCGATCTTTTTGGATTTGTTTGGCAACAGAATAGATTTAAATTAGTTGTCGTGTGACCTGATTTTCGTGAACCCAATCTGACCCGAGTCGGGTATAATGTTTTTACTGTAAGTCTTGTTTGGAATAGAATCTTGCATACGACCGAGTAACCAGATTTTATCAGAAATTGTGTTACGATACAATTTCTGATGTCGGCTCGGATCTAGAGTCATACACGAATCCGGTTATATACTTCTTGAACATGATTGAATGTCAACTTGAACATGAATGATGGTTGACTGAAACTATATTTTGATTCAACCCGTATTCTTACCCTAACCCAACAACAAGAACAACAAAAAAATCTGTAAGCCCACAATCCGACCGAACCTGATAAATGATTTCGCATAGATTCGGATAACAAGATTTCACCAAATACGGATAAGATCGACGATAAGGATTGGATCGGCAATCATTTTTATTGATGCAACTCGTATTCAAATTAAAACTTTGCATCTGATTGAGAAACCAGTTAACACGAAACTTTCTGACACATTTATGAACAAACTTTTAAGCGCATGGCACTTGCATGCCTGATTATTAAAGGTATATGGAAAGAATAGCGTTTTCCATTTTTAGATAAATGTAATACTTACGATCAATGTCGGTCACGTTTTACCCGTTTCTGACGCTGCGCGTCGGAAATTTGGTTCAAAACACCGACTTTGATAGTGTTTTCTGAAACATCATCTGCCGTTACCAAAAAATGGATAACGCCATTCGATTATATATAGGGTAGATGTGCCAGTAATGGACACCCTTAAGGAATTTCTTTAACAATTATTTTTTAATTAATAGTTATAATTGTTATATTCAACATTTTTTAATATTATATTACTCTACCAACAATATTTAACCATGCTCATAGTCACAGTTCCCAATGTGAATCTAAATTTAATTGTAAATAACAGAAATAAATCAAAACACCCTAAACTCCAGTAATGGACACCTCACAAAAAGTAATAGATAATTGATATTATGATTGCATTTAAAACTAGAATTTAAAGATAGCATATTAATGAAATAAATAAAGCTGAATTTTTATTGGTTATTTTTTTATAAACCAAAAACATTGAAGGTGTCCCATTACTGGAAGGCGGTCCATTACTGGCACATCTACCCTTTTCTGAATAAGAACACCTGCCAATTTCATGTATTTCCGAATAAAAATGAATTCAGAAATATACCAGAAATTAGCTATTTTGGATTTGAGAACAACTTTAAAGAAAATATAAGTATACATTTTCAAATAAGCATTCTGAAAAATTTATATTAGGAATCAATTTAAATAATAGATATACCTATTGTGCGATATTATTAAATAATAAACATTGTATCAAGCAGTAAAACAGTTTTCGTTGTAAATGAAATATAGAACTTAAGATCATACATGCCAAAAAAAAAAATTATATATTTTTTTCTTTACAAATTATTTTATTTATAGTTTTTGATAGAATACTAAATGCAGAACTTAAATATCAATTTTTACAGTAAAAACATTCGATAACACAGCTGGAAAAATTACCTTAACTAAACAGTTATTTTATTGTTTCATCGATATTTATTATTTTTGTGCATCTAACATTGACATATCTCGACAAATAAATTATTCAATGCATTAAAATGTCACATTTTTTTTCAAATATACCGGAAAATTATTTCTGGAACCCTACACTAGCAACGAAATTATTAAATTGCAAATCAAATATTAATAGTTTTAAAAATTGCAATGTTTTTAATTATAATGAATAACTATGAAAATTGAACTAAGAAACGCAAAACATTAAATAAATTCCTCCTTTTACATAACACTTTACATTTAGAATACATATTGTTAGTAAATACTTTAAGCTTTTTTCCAAATAGTCTATTTAAAAAAATTTAAAACATTAAAGATAAAATTTAATACAAGTGATTTTTTAAAAGAAAATTTAAACATCTTAACTTTTAAATAATGCAATATTAAATGTACTAGTACTAAACATGCACTATTAACAAAACTGCGAAGACATTAAAAGTTACCTGCTGATCTATAGGTAAAGGTGTTACTATATTGAATGCTCCTTATCTGCTTCCCTTTCATTGAAAAATTAGACTGTACATCCACTACAATAATTTTCAAATTATTCCAGCAGAGAGGTGTGTCCATAGATCTGAGAAATCAAATATCACCCAGGCCTTATGAACGCACCCGGCTAGACACAGGGAGATGTTAAAATGGATGGTTTACTTTAAAATGGAGATTGTTCACTTTAAAACGTTAATTTACTTACACAGTATAAATCTACAAACTTAAAAGAACGCAACACACGCTAATCCTATCCTAACTTCGAATGAGAAAAAATCGTCTGCCTTCAATATGCGCGCGCAGTATTGTTTAAACACAACAAAATAACAGCTAGCAGATGTTTCCAACTTTACCGCAAATGATATAGGAAGAAAATAATTTAAATAAAGACATTTCAAAACCTTTATAATTTATATGGCTGAAAAATGAACTTCTAATCTACCCTATATATATAAAATCCTAATGAAACGAATTTGTGAAACTATTTTATGAAACGAATTTATGAAACGACTAATTAAACGGCTGATTACGTTTCAAGGCTATTTTTAATAAAATATTAAACGCTTGATGGTGAAATTAATACCAATTGTCCACAAAAATCCGCGGATGTCAAAACTGGTAATAGAATTTTGAAATTGGGATTAGTTTTCGAGATATTAATTTTTTTCTAATTTTGATGACATTTATGTAATGATGGCAACTAATTACTCAGTTTTTTTGTGACAAAAAAGGGAAAAAAATTGAAAAAGATCCCGATAGGGATTATTGTATTCTTTTTATTTGTCATTTTCAAATTGAAATTGAATTTATCTTTTATTTCAATCGATAATGAAGACAAGATTGTGATTAAATTATGTTTTTCAGGAAAATTTGAAAAAAAAAATCACATTTCTATCGTCAGGATTCAATCATCTGTCAGCATTTAATTTAATTTATAAACTATGAAAATATTTTGAATAAATTCGTCCAAATGACGTTATTTATGTAAACGCAAAAGAAGGGGGGGGGAAAGGAATTAATAGTAATTATTATTTATTGATATGGGGCCTTGACGAAACAGAGAAAATAGCCTTTGCGGAAAAAGAAATTTGGCAACATACTTTCTGTCAACCTATTCACTTTGTAATTTCGTATACAGAAGCATTTTTTTCAATATTTATACAATTTGCTTAGCGAAAAATGTCATTTACCCTATTTTATATATAATCAGAAGTAATTGGTATAGAAAAAACAATAATAATATACGTATAATTAAAATACGCATATAAACAAACAAGTTGGAAATTGTACGTCAAACGTTACAAACGAGGTGCGTTCGTACGCACGTTTTAGAATTAAATTCATGATATCCCGTGCGTAGAACGGGCTAAACAGCTAGTTAAGTATATATTTTATGACACTGTTCATACAAATATCTTAACTAGTTATATAAATATTCAGATATATATGTATCAGCTAGTTATATAAATATTCAGATCTTGATGATTTTTAATTCTGTGAAATGAATTATATCGTCTGCAGATTAATTTCTGTAATAAAATAAGTATCTCGGTCGCTTGACGATTTAACATCCATCGGAAGCTCCTCTAACAAAAAAGCACCGATTTAAAAAAAAAAATCAAATTTCTTAATAAATATTTTTATTAATATCTCCTAAAGTTTTGATTCGATTTTAATAAAATTTGAAATGTCTCGACAAAATTCTGCAAAGATAATATATTTTAAATTGCAAACCATTTGGTTGGGTAGTTTTTGCGTTGTTATATGCGGACGGACAGACAGACGGACGGACAGACAGACAGACGGACGGACAGACGGACGGACCAAACGACGACTATAGGTGCTACGTATTTATATAATTACGAACGCACCTAAAAATCGTCGAATTTGTTTCCATGACTGTTTATGTCATTTGGCACCAAATCTCACTTTCTGATGCCCGAATTGCGCCAAGCTTTTTAAAAAAGTATCAAAACCCCTATAATAGAAAAGCACCAAAAGTTCATTGGGTCTGTTTTCATAACTTTTGGCAACAAATCTATGTATATTAACGAATCTATCCCTTTTTGAAGCTCGAATTACGCCAAACCTAAAAGCAAAGGATCCTATACTGGAAAAGTACCCGATTTTCTTATGGACAATATTCAAGTGACATAACATGGTGTAAAATTATCGCGGATAGCAAATTTGTTTAAATATCTCATCAATTGATGCCGAATAAAGGCAGGCATGCATGCACAAAATATTTAATTAATTTTGTATGATAAATGATTATTAGAAAATTTGTATATACATATTAATTAAAATAAATAATTTACATATTTAAAATAACATGAAAGTATGCATGAGGGTGCAATAAAATAGAGAGAAAATTAAAACCTGTTACTGAAAATGTCTATAATATAGTACTTTTCAATACCGTGGTTCTTAATGTTATTCACAAGCAGATGGAATTTTTGTCATCCTTAAAAGCAAAGGAAGAATAGAATACAGATTGTTGTTATAAAAGTCCGAGAGGTAGCCACAATTTAAACCTAACCATTTTATACAAGCTGGTTTTCAAGTTGTAATTGATTTTACTTATCAATCCCTAAAACAGTCGTCAGTTGTCGCAACAGCTGTGTATCAGGCCATGATAATCAAAAAATGCCCCATTAAAACGTTAAAAGCATGGCAACCCAATTACAGATTTACCAATATTTTTAAAACAAAGCACGCTGTCATGTTTTTAGAGGCCTCGAAGTTTGAGCGGGGGTTGGTGAGCGTAGCTCGCAGGGGGTAGGCCCCCTAGTGATGCTATAATATTCTTTTTTTATATGAGAGAGTTTTGTATTCTTATGTGAAAATTGACATTTTTATATATTTTTTAATCCATTGCATTTGCTTTAGACGTCAAAAGTAAAGATAAATTTTAAATAATAATTGATTTAATAGGCTTTATAAAGTAATTTCGATATAAATTTAAATTGCAATCAAATTTCCTAAGTACAATTTTTTTATTTTTTAAACTCTATCGAAAAGAGCAATATATTTAATAGAGGTGACATCTTACTAAGCACTGGCCAGTTTTGGATAAATTGCTGTAGGAATGACATATACTATTTAACATGTTTTTAATTCATTTTTGCTCGGAAATACATGAAATTGGCTCGTGTTTTGTTCAGAAACTATGTTATTGAAAAACCTTTTCCATTTTTTGTTAAAAGCAGAAGATCTTTCAGAAAAGAATGTCAAAGTCGGCGTTTTGATTTTAATATCCGACGTGACAGTGAAAGACAGGAGAAAAACTGGTCGTCACGTGACACGAATTGCTTATAACTCGATAAATAACTAAATTTCTATTTAAGGATTTTTACCTGTGTATTATATAGTATATTTTGTTAAATTTCATGAAAATGGTAATGAAAATTGTAAAAAATTATCTGCCTCATATATGTAGACAGATATTTATTTATTATTTTATTTTGGAAATACTCAATATATTTAAATAGTGTGTGACAATATTTTTATTAATGATTTAGGTACATGACATAATTCAAATCTATATTTTATGAGTTTTTTTTTTCCAAATTCACTCTCCGATCACACCATGAAGTCACAGAGTGTTGGTATTTTGGTCATAGGTTTTACGTGACTTATGTGACTTGCAGTGACGTCATTGCAACGTCACAAAAATTTCTAAAGCTGTCAAAAAGTAATTTTCTTTATGTTATAAGATGTTCTAAAGTTTATTTTAAGTTTTCTTTAGATCTCCAAGACGTTCACATTTTGGTCACAGTGTGACGTTACAAAGTGGTGGCATTTTGGTCACAGATGTGACGTGACGTACGTGACTCACATTGACGTCACAATGACGTCACTGTGACTGTGCATGCTATGCGGGATGTTTCCATAAGGTGGTTAAATCGTCCACAGAAAGCACATTGAGTCACATTTTGTTTGTAAAAAGACTTTGAAAAGCCTATCTTGTGAGAAAACTTGTCAAATTTTGGCCGAAAGAAAGATCGTTTTTGATATGGCTTATGCTGAATAAAGTTTGTTTTGCTTTTAGAAGCAACGTTTTGCCTAACTGGAGAAGGAGAGTAAGTTACATGATTTTGCTTAACATTTCTAAGTCTAGGAGAACGTTCATTATGAGATTCAGATGGTGATAATGCAATTTGCGAATTTTTATAGACTCTGTCCTTTCTATGTCTGATAGGAGCTTGTTCAACAAAACTATCAGTAAGTTTTGAATTTTCACCACTATTTTCATTATTTAGACTGTAAACTTGGTCATAGTGTTGAAGATTAGATTTTTGAAGAGGTGGTGAATCATATATATTTTATAAAAATTGTGCTCGTTCAAGAGCTAACTCAAAAGTGGAAATATTTTCTTCTTGAATTTTTCGCTTGATTTGTTTAGGCAAAGCTTGAAGAAAATGCGTAAATTTTAAAGAGTCTAATGCATCTGGTGCTAACGTAGGATACACAAGTCGAAGCTGTTTAGTCAGGCGATATGAAAATTTTTTTATGGACTCATTCGAATCCAATTTTAAATTTTGAAGAGATTTGAGAGAGTCAGTTTTTTTACTTGGCAGAAAATAGTTAATAAAATCATTTCGAATGCTTTTTAAGTTAGAGTTTTTAAATTGAAACTGTGTTTCAAGAAAGAAATGTAATGCACTACCCTGTAATTTTGACTTGAAAAGAGCAAAAATTTCTTTGTCTGAGTAATTATACAATTCCTGCATATCTGATAACTGATCGAAGAAAAATTCGACCGTCTGAGGATTCCCAGTTGAATGGAAAGGTTTAACTTTGCTTTCGGAGGCATGGTGACAAATTTGAGAATAATTCTTAATAAATTTCAAAATAATGTGCTTTATGAATCAACCGAAGTTAAACAAAAATTAATTTTCGTATGAAATCACCTTTTAAAATAATGTCAAATCACCAGAATAATTTTTAAGAATGCAATAGTTCTCAAAATATTATCAAAACAAAATGGCATAAATTGAAATTAACCTTTCACATATAAGTAAGAAAATTATTTTTCTAAACTCATCTTCTTTTGTAAATAACAACATAAACAACCATTTGTTTCGTAAGAAAATGTAAATATTGCATAAAAGAACACCATGGAATATGTAGAATCATATGAAAACGTTTTGTTTTCAAAACAAAATCCCATTATAAGTCTAGAATTCTTAGAATAAAATTGTATTTTCCTCATAAAAATTTTCAAAAATATGCATTAAACATTACTAAAATGACTTGTCAAAAGTAAATAAAACACACAATCCAATTATCTGGCAAAGTTATTTTAAATCCAAACAGTTTAAAATACTTAAGTAAGCCCCTTATCAAATATTTAAAATATTCCAATTATCAAATATTTTAATAAAAATGCATATTTTTTTAATCAAATTTTATAATATAAAAAAATATAATTTAATAACTGTCATGTCGTTTAGGTTTCTAATGGTTCAGGCACCAAAGAGGTAACTGTGGTGGTTGGACGATAAGTTCCCTTTTTTCAAACATTGGAATCTTGTTAATATTCCAAATAATATATATTGGTTTTGTGATCAAAAGTGTATAGTGAGTATAATATTGTTGTGACCGCAAAAGACCACTTCGACATGACATTAATTATTAAAACAAAGAATTGTTAAATAATTATTCATGCAAATTTATAATCAAGAACAATGAAGATAAAATTAAAATATTACCAGCATTAACCTAAAAAGGAACATAAGTGAGAGACGTGACTAAAAGAACTTGCACTGAAAAATACAGCTTCAAAATAAATCTTTATTTATACAGAATCTTGAAAAAGAAGTATTTCTGAGGGAATCTCTTCTTTATAGATTCACCTCTATTTCTTAAATTATAAGTACACAACTGACGTTTTTAAATAAACGCCATCATAAATATTACTGAAGTTTTTTTTTTCTCTTGGGAAACTCGGATATGTTGATTTTTTAAAGATAACATAAAACATATGACTTTATCAAGCAATTTGTAAAACTAAAGAAGTATCATCTCTTGAATAAAATAAGCATTCTTGCCATAAATGCCAGGTTTCAGCGAAACTACCATCACACACAACCGTCTTATTATCTACGTTGTTGGAAAAGAATTTCATTTTTGCCGTAATGAAAGTAAAATAATAACATCAGATCATCACAATTTTTAAAGACGATATTTTCTTCATATCGTAACATTCGATGCACGCATAACATTTTTTACAGCCAGCCGAGCCATCACCTTACACTCTCTTGGCAAACGTCTCAGTGTGTCGAAAGCCGGGAGCATCGGCGCTGAAAGGGAACGAAGGGAGGGGGGGGGGCAAATATTGAAAAACGCCAATCGGCAGAGATAAAAAAATACGTATTAAAACATTTTAATTTGATTGGCGAGGGGCGGAGCTTAGAACAGGAAGTGGGCATAGACAAAGAATGTTATCGAAGCATCTAGTAAAATCCAATACCGGAAGTACAGAGGTAACAAAAAAGTTTACTATCATTTTTTAAAAAGCGAAATGTTATGAAAGAAAGAAAAGTTTACAGGGGAAGATTAAAAAAGAATTAAAATAATTTTTGAATGCGAATATTAAAATTAAATGAATAAAGACAAATAAAATATTTCTTAAATTGAATTAAAATATGGCAGTGGTTGTAAGAACCACAACACCCAGCCTTGGAGAATCGGTCAAGAACTTCTCGGAGTCGCTTGGCAAGTTCTTCTTGTGTTGAACCTTTGATTAAGACATCGTCATAGTATGGCAACACTCCTGGTATGTTTGTGACCAATGACTCAATGAACCGTTGGAATATTCCAGGAGCTGTGGAAATTCCGAATTGGAGTCGATTGCACTTGAATGCTCCACGATATGTCACAATTGCTTATACCATGGCAGAAGATTCGTCTACGACTAATTGCAGGTATGCTTCGGATAGGTCAAGCTTTATGAATTGTCGCCCTCCTGTTAATTCTGCGAGTATTTGGTTTACTGCCGGCACTGGATATGGATGAGTGCCTAAAGCCTTGTTGACTGTACATTTATAGTCACCAGAGAGCCTAATTTCCCCATTAGATTTCAGGACAGGAACTACAGGAGTTGCTGAATCAGAGTAACTAACTGGTTCAAGAACTCCTTGGTCTTGTAATCGTTGCAATTCCTTCTCGATCTTGGGTCTTAGAGCAAATGGTACATTTCTAGCTTTCAACTGGATTGGACGGACTGTGGAATCTAAATGCAACCTGTAAAGCTTCCCAATTCTTCCTTGAAAACATCAGGGAATTCACTTAAGACATCATCAACGATAGACTGTTGTATGCTATGGATGCCTGTTACCTTTATTCCTAATGGTTCAAACCAATCCAGACCTAAAAGTCCTTGACGTTTCTTTTTAGCAATCAGAAGTGGAAGTTCCCGGTCAAATGAAGCATATTTAACACTAACTTGGCACCGACCCAAAATTTCTACTGGTTGTTTATTATAGTCTTTAGCAATAAAAGGAGACTTTTCTAACAGTGGAACCTCGTAAGGATATAACTGGTCTGGTCAAAAGTACTTTTGTCAATGATGGATAATTTGGCTCCCGAATCTACTTCCATAACACATGGTGTGCCATTGATCAGGACAGTTGTTCTCATGTTTGGTGTTTCCACGTTATAGAGACACACATATTTCAAATGGAAGGTGTTTAAACTCTCTGTTTCGGAGGAATCAGTATCGCTATTTTCTAAATTCAGTTCATGTACTGTTTTCCTAGTAAAATTTGATTTGTTCCGGCAGACCCTTTGTATATGGCCTTTCTTTTTGCAGGCATGGCATTCAGCATCTTTAAATTTGCACTGTGATCTTGAATGGTTGCCTCCACAACCAGCACAATTTTCTCTCTGTGATTGAGTTTTCGATTGCTTTTGATTTCGGTTTTGTCTCTTGTCGAGAGGCATCACTGAGACAGATCCGGAGCTCCGAATCTCCTTTACATGAAAATTAGCAGTCTCTGCTGCCAAGGCTTTATCTAGTATTTGATTAAAGGTCAGCGATGCTTCGGCAAGTAAGCGTCGTTGAAGAGCTTCGTCTAGCAGCTCGCACACCAACCTATCTCTGAGCATGACATCCAACGATGAGCCAAGATTGCAGTGTTTGGATAGTTTTCGTAACTCCGCGATGAATGCATTTATATTTTCCCCCGATTGTTGGTTCCTTCTATAAAATAGAAATCGCTGGAAGATTTCTGAAGGTTTTGGCGAGAAATGAGTTTATACAAGTTGTATTAGTTCGTCGTATGTTTTAGAAGAAGGGCTTTCTCGGGATACGAGAGAACGGATTGTCGCGTACATCTTCGCGCCGCACACACTCAGAAATATGGCCCGTTTCTTTGCAGGGTCGCTGACATCGTTCGCTTCTAAAAAACATTCCAATCTTTCGTGATAACAGTCCACGTTGGTGGTTCCGATACGTCGAAAGGCTCTAAGCTGCCGAAAGTAGCCATTTTTCACAACGATGTTGGGAAAAAAAATCAGAAGTTTGCAGAATGTAGATTTCACTCCGTTCTGTAACCAATCTCCGTTGTCACTGTTAAGCCTAACGCATGAGTATCAATATTTTGCAGGTAGTTTGCTGAATCCTTTAAAACCATCTTCGTCGCCAATTTGTAGTGTATTTGTAGGAATATATATATAATTAGTCATGATATAACTTAACAGGGTTTATTAGATACAAAAGCTTATGCATGACTATCTCGTGGCGACACGGCGTGAATGTTTACATCTGACTGCCGCTGCCCTGTTGCCATTCTGGGAACATAAAAATGTTATAGTTAACGTTACAGTTAGAGTCTGGGATAATACATAACAGGGTCAAAGTAAAAAAAATATATTTATTAACAAATTGAAGAAAATTTGGACAAAATTGCTATTTGAAAAACAAGAATGTAATGTAAGTTTCTTGAATTGTATTACAATCCTTTTAAAACATAGTTGAAACGGATTAAAATTGTTATTGATGGGATATGAGGAAATATAATCTTCTGATTCCGATTTTACAATGCGCAAGTGCTGTAGCATGCACATTTAAATCAGAAAAAGAAATTACACATCCTGCAGTTAAACTGGCACCAGATGGCTAATTAATCCAGAAGAGGAAATAAAAATCGAAACTTTTGGCTTTACTGTACACACTTTATAACACAATATTGGTAAACAGACATGTGTAAGGACGCCGCGGCTTCGAACCGAGTATTGCTCACTAGAGGGCACTCTCTTTGCGAATGTTTTACCGGCGCGGATTAAAGAAAGTCCTTCCGGCCTGTACCGGGAGGAAAAGGTAGCTTTCCTATATCTTCGTTTTAAAATTTTAGCTAATGTTACACGAAAACAGCAAGTTAAAATGCAAAGAAACGTTTACAAAAGATTCGTTAATACTGAATTTGAATAAGAAATTCGCCAAATTATTGAGCAATAGCCAAATTGGCTTCATTTATGAAGACTAATTTTCGTCGCTAAATTTGGCGATATTTAGCCATATGTCGCCAATTTTGTCGCCAATTTTGGCGCTAACGGATATGAATACATAGTTTTATGCGTATGATTGGGAAAATTATTACAACAATGAAAGAAAATAATTTGCGAGTAATCGCGTTAATGTGCTGTTTTGTTTCAAAATGTCAGCCACCCTAGAATTTCAAACTGCTCTATCTCAACCATTTTTTAAGATAGAAGTAAACCAAAAAATGCTCTGGAATCCTTTATCAAGGCCTAAAACGTAATTGAAAAATAAATTTTAATTTTTAATTTTTTTGCATATTTATTTTAGTTTTAAATTTTTAAATGGTCGCCATCTTGAAACAAAATGGTGGACCAAGCTGGCCAACGAACTCGGTCGAGACATTGGTTAGCTTAATACACACAATTAGTTTCATCAAAATTGATATATAAATACGAGCGTTATCGTATGACATAGGTCATATATATATATATATATATATATATTGGTGTTATGATAATGTTTCATTTATGGTTATATATATATATATAAATCAACATTTGAACGGAGGGTGGTTTTGGGGTCTGGGGGTCATGATCGGTGAAAATATATCGAAATTTTCCGGAACTGCTTTCCTCCGAACGGCTGCAATAGGTAGCTTTACACTTTTTTGTATTGAAAGCTACCTAAAAGTTGTAGTTATGGCTGAATAAACCCTCCGCGACGAGTGTCAATTAAACTTATTCTAATTTCTTTGAATTAATTTTTCTTAAAAAAGAAAAATCTATGTATAATTTGCAAAATCAGTGTTAATAACAAACCGTATTATATTCCTTGTCTGTCCTAGTTTTCTGTTTCGCCTGTTTTCAGAACTGGAAAACAGAATTCTTGTCTTTTTGCTATAGTTGTACAATGGAATTTTGTAAAAAGAACAACAATTGTGTCGTTTGCAAATTTCTGCCTGTGTTTGGGTATAAATAGCAAATTTGCTATCTTAAACAGGTTTTGTGGGACATGAATCGTTGTAATGAGAGAGTATTTTAGGCTAATACTTACAAGTATTTCTAACAAAGAAGAGATTTTTAAATGAGAAAATTAATATTGAAACAATGTTAATAATAATTTCTCTACTGCGTACTTTCGGCAATGGGCTCTGGCTGTGATGACACAAAATCTCGAACTCAGATTTCATATCGTCGGGCTCGGTTTCCGAAAAAATCATGCAAATTTCGCAAGAGCTGTAACATGCACAATTAAGTCAGAAGAAGCAATTACACATCCTGCAGTTAAAGTGGCACCAGCTGGCTAATTAATCCAGAAAAGTAAATAAAAATCTATATTTTTGGCTTTAACGTACATTACAGTACAACACAATATTAGAAAACAAACATGTGTAACGACTCAAAAGGAATATTATCATACAGGGTAGCCATAATTAAAGTGCACGTGTTTGAAGAACTCTACAAACTAAACTATTTGGAATATTTTAAAGAGATTTGGTATTTATACTGTTTAGAGCATGCGGAAACAAGTCCTGCAAGAAAAGATTAATTAAAAAAATTTCCGCAGATGACGCTTTATATCATCTATATATATATTAGGCTATCGTACGTGGCACAGAAATCGCGATTATTTATCATTTGCCGATGGCAACGAGAGGTTTGTTTTCACTAATTTGCGAATATTAAGAAAAGTATTTGAGGTATTGATTTAAAAGTCACCACACATATACAGAAAAATTTTTTGCATCCGAAAATACAATTTTTGTAAAAATTGGCCGGCAATTTTTCTTATTTATTTTAAAAAACTAGTCTATATATATATCGTACGTGGCACAGAAATCGCGATTATTTATCATTTGCCGATGGCAACGAGAGGTTTGTTTTCACTAATTTGCGAATATTAAGAAAAGTATTTGAGGTATTGATTTAAAAGTCACTACACATATATAGAAAAATTTTTTGCATCCAAAAATACAATTTTTGTAAAAATTGACCGGCAATTTTTCTTATTTATTTTTAAAAACTAGCTACTTTCTAAAAAGGAAAGAAAATAAAGTGCGAAATCAAACCAAGAAACACGCCATTTTGTTATTAATTAAAATATTTACTCTATTGTTGTATCTAATGCAGTTTAGCCTCATTGTTGTCCGCATCGTTATGACGTCAATGTTACGAATGCATGTATTTGTTATTTATAATATAGATTGAGTAATAACAGATGAATAATAATAATAAATGAATAAAATAATCTTATTGGGTGAAGATTTCCGTCAAGTCAGTCCTACCTGTCATTTTTAGAGGTTCAAGATCACTAACAGTTTCATGTTGCATGAAGAAGAGAATATTTTACAGTATGCAACTCACAGCAAATATGCGTGTCTTTCAAACAGAGAGAGTGTTAGCAAGTTCGCTGTTACAGGTTGGCAAATGTCAAAGTAGGAAAACTATTGAGTTTCCCCCAATTTGCTATCCAGATATACAATATCCAGTGAAGCAACTTTTCAGTAACATTGATTTTTCAACGGTGACACCCTAAAAGCTTAAAGGACGAGCCATACTAACAGTGACAAACAATGTCAATTAAAATTAATAATAATATTTCCGAGCTCTGAAATTTACAATTGTGCATATAAAGACGTTTTCGATGCAGAAAAAAAAAGGATAAAAATATTTTCATGACTGTGAATGGTGTAGATATTTTCAATGTAATATGTTATACACTTTTTTAATTTTAAAGAGTATCCAACAACTACTGTGTGTATGCAAAGGTTTTTTATATGCACGACGCTGAAAAAATACCTCTCTTTTCATATTTCTAAGTGGTCTCCATATCTTATGATGTGTATATATTTTTTATTTCAAAGCTCCCAGTCCTAAGTGGAGAAGTTCTTATGTATGATATTTATACATATAATGCTGAAATTCGTGTATTCTAATATGCGTATAGTATTTAAAAGAGTAGGCACTAGAGTGCAGATACTCTGCGCAGGGTCGGCTAGTTAAAATAAAAAACAAAAAGAAAAGAGAAATAGAGAATTTCCTACTACCCAAATTTAAAATCTTCCTTATGACATATTTCACATGATTCTAGCCTAAGGTTTTAGCCATAAACAGCTTTATGAGCCATTAAATTTTAGTAAAAAACCTCACTCTATTAATAAAAATAAAGTGTTTTTATTCAAATGGTAGTAATTATAGCGTTGCTATCAAAGAATAATGTCGTCTCAAAAGATTGTATGATGTAAAAAACGTTGATTTAAAGCGAGTTATTTTGTTTAACAGATCAGTTTCTACTGACGTCACACACTAGCAACCATCTTAGCAACCAGATGGACGTTTTGTTTGGCCCTCGAATTTGGTCGATTGTGATTGGTTGGATAAAAATTGGTCGGCTGGTGATCACGTGATTGAAACTGATCCATACATTTAAGCGGCATCTATCGGTAAAATTTAAAAATAATCATGTTTATTGCATAACACGTCTCCGCATACTCTAAACAGTATAAATACCAACGTTTTTTAAGATATTCCAAATAGTTTATTTTGTAGAGCGCTGCAAAACACGTGTACTTAAATTATAGCCATCCCGTATATTTTATTAGAATTGTTTAAACATGTCTTATACATTTTCTTTTCTTTTATAGGTCGTAGGAGTACTTCAGCATCCTGTTAGCTTAATATCTTTAGAACTCAAAGAAAAAAAAAAAAAAAAAAAAAAAAAAAAAACTTGAAAATTTTAGATTTATTACAATAAACAATTATTCTGTAATATTTATGGTGTGAATGTTTAATTAAAACGGACATTGTATGTGTCAATAAAATATGCCGCACTGTGGAGATAATGTGCGTAAAAAGAATAAGTATTGTTTAATAAATGATTTTCGAAGATAGTTTTCGTATGAAGAGGTTTTAATACCAGAATTAATTTCTCAAAACTGCAGTAATTTAATCATTTTTCCATATTTTATAAAGAAATTTCAACATTTTTTAAACATTGTATTGGGATATGAAATAAGTCATTGACGTGTACTTTTCCTGATAGTAGTTTCTTTTTTACTGTATGATTTTTATCCCCCCCCCCCCAATGAAAGAATTAAAAATAGATGCAAACATAAAAAGAAAAGTGCCTTGGTAAACTGATGGCATTGAGCTCACGGGCTATCCACACTAATCGTATATTATACTCTTATTTCAAAGAATAATGCCCCTCGAAAAATAAAGCAATCGACAATAAATTAAGGGGGGATTAGCCACCCCCGTTCTCCCTTTATACTTAAACAATGAACCTCCAAAACTAATCAGGGTAGCGCCTTATGACAATGAACCTATATACAAAATTTGAAGCAAATCGGATAATTCTGCATGATAAACCCATTAATCTAAACTAAGGGGGATTATCCCCCTATTTCCCCCTTTTATACTTAACCAATGAACCCCGAAAACTAATCAGGGAAGCACCTTATCACAATGAACCTATATACCAAATTTGAAGCAAATCGGATAATTCTGCATGAAAAACACATTTATCTAAATTAAGGGGGGGGGGGATTAGCCCCCCGTTCCCCCCTATATATTTAACCAATGAACCCCCAAAACGAATCAGGGAAGCGCCTTATCAGAATTAAGCTATATATAAAATTTGAAGCAAATCGGATATTTATATCAAAAGTTATCGCGTTACGTACATACATATGTGCATACATATATATGTACGTACATACAGAACCTGTGGGCACATTAGCTCTCAGGCTTTGATAGCGCATTTTCTCTTTTCTGAAATGTAATAAAAAATTTACTTTTAACTAAACAAAATAAGCAAATTCATCAAAAATTTGTTGCTTGCTGTTATATATGAATTCTTTTCAAAAGTTTTGAGTTGAGTGGACGCTTTTACTTTAACATAGTGACTATATTGATTATTTCATTGTTTGGGAGAAGTTCATACTAAAAAACGAATTTCAAAGTCTTTATTCACCAAAATTTAAATAAACGAATTATAACTTCACATCAGCGAATCAATCAATCAACGCTTCAACGCTTAGAATATTTTTTTTTGATAGTGCAACGAACGTAGCAATGTAAGTAATAAGTAGATTTTAGATTTTGTTTTCTTGATTTATCGTTACGGTGTGTATAATTTACATTGAAACATTTCTTGAAGGACTTGTTTTTTTTACTTATTTGATTTATTATTAGTGCTCCAATTATACACTGGAATCCAAAAGTTAAGGTACAACCGGTTTTTTGCGTCTAATTTGCAAATGAATGAATATAGAAACAACAAATTTGGAGGAAATGTGCGCTAAACTGTTATTTATTAAATGCGACATAGAAATTTACTTAAGTTAAACGTATAAATGAAATTACAACAAAAAAGCACTCATGGTGGAAAATTCCATTCTTGGAGAAATCAGTACATCGCAGTATTATGCAGTAAAATTTGACAGAAACATTAAAAAACTGGTTCTAATACGGAATATGTCCACCCCGGACTTGAATGCATTTGCGGCATCGACTTTCCGTGCTCTCAATTAAATTGTCGGACACCGAAATAGGTAACGCTGACCAGATTTGGAGTAAGCCTTGTTCCAGCTCATTTAATGACCTCGGAGGAGGACTTAAAGTCGCAACTTGTCTTCCAAGATAGTCCCAAAGATGTTCTATCGGATTCAAGTCTGGAGAGTTAGCTGGCCATGCCATTCTCTCCAAACCGTGATCCTCAAGATAATCCTCAACAACCACAGCTCGGTGTGGTCTCGCATTATCATCCATTAGAATGAAACCATTGCCAATAGCACCGGCATATGGGTGCACATATGAATCAAGGATCTCATTCCGATATCTCGCACCAGTCACAGTTCCTCCATGGAACACATGCAGGTCAGTGTGGCCTCCGAGTGAGATCTCTGCCCAAACCACGATTCCACCGTTTCTGTACCTGTGTGTTACGACAGTGTTTGATTGATGGTATCGAGTGCATTGTTCTCTCCAGATCAGAAGACGTCCTGAATCGCTCTCCAGTGTGAATCTGGACTCGTCTGTGAAGAGTACAGAAGCCCACTGTTGTCTGGTCCAGGAAACATGTTCTCTTGCCCAACATAAGTGGGCCCTTCTCTGTCGTCTGTTGAGGGGTACACACACAACTGGCCGCCTTGCATAGAGACCTGCATTGTGAAGACGTCTTCGCACCGTAGTAGCGGAGATTCTTCTCCCTGATGCTGCAAAGTGATCTGCAATGAGTTGCGGCACATTAGTGCGTCTTCTCCTTCGGGCCGAAAGAGCTAGAAATCGGTCTTCTGCAGGTGTTGTAACACGTGGTCGGCCTGGAACATGTCTTCTGGACACAGAATTTTCGGATTCATACTGATCCCAGAGTCGTTGGACTACACTGCGAGACACATTGAGCCGTCTAGCAGTATCGGCCTGTGACAACCCCATTTCCATCCATCCTACCGCCCGCCACCTTAATGAATCGGGCAAACGACTTCTTCTAGACATTTCTAGACTCTACTGGCTGCTTTGAACAAAACTGACAACAATAGTTTGAATACAACAAAACTTACACGCGAAATTACGAAAGCTTCGTAATTGCATGTTTTTCTCTCATTCACATATACCTATTCTTTTCTATAAAATAAAAGTGGTAGCTTTAATTTTTACGTAAGTTTTTTCAAAGCTTATTATTGTCATTCATACAGGGTGTTCTAGAAAGGATTCCCCAACTTTGAAATGACATAACTTCGAAACAGTGAGAGATAAAAATGTGAAACAAGTTGAATGTTAGACAGATAGGTCTGGAATTTTTTATACATCAATTTAAAAAAATAGTTCCAATATTGGACACGAGAGGGCGCTGCAATCACAAAGCTGTGTCTTTGAAATAGTTCCTGAAAGTGAGCTGTTTGAACTGAGATAAAAATCACATTACAATGGTTTCGATATGGTTACCTTTTTCAGCAACAACATGACGCAACCTACAGGTAACGTTCGAAATCACTTGTTGCAATACTTCTATTGAAATGGATGCACATGCCTCACAGATGAATTGTTAGAGCTGTTCCAACGTTCGGGGATTCTTAGAATAAACAGCGTCCTTCAAGTAACCCCACAAAAAGAAGTCGCATGGATTCAGATCCGGGGAATATGGTGAATACGGCATGATATTCTTGAATTCCGAATTATTCTCTAATTCTATACAACTTTTTTACACGTGTCAGCAATGAAACAGATGCACGAATGAAATTTCTGTCCTTCTGAGTACCATTTAAAGTTCCATGTGCTTGTGCTGCCACCTATTATCCAATATTGGAACTAGTTTTTCACATTCGTGTATAACAAATTCCAGACCTATCTGTTTAACATTCAACTTGTTTCACATTTCTTTCTCTCACTGTTTCGAAGTTATGTCATTTAAAAGTTGGGGAGTCCTTTCTAGAACACCCTGTATAAACTATGAAGTTTAATCTGACTGCCATTTTTTGTCTGGTGAGCTTCGAAAAACATGTTGTACCTTAACTTTTGGAGGCCAGTGTATTTAGAGATCCCGTAGAAGCTTTGAAAGAAATCGACACTAGCTTTTCATTCTATAGATCAGAATGTTTATATGCTTGTTTCTCTGATTTTTGTCAGTCATAACATATCTTAATAAAAATAAACAGACATTTATTTGATTAAAATGAATCTTGCATTAAAATTGAGGAAATATTGAAAAAAGTTTGAAAATTATTAAGAGTTGCTTTTTATTTGATTATAGTTACTGCAATTCATTTACAAAACTTCAAATTTAATAACAATCCTTTAGTTTTTCTTTAACCTTATTCATACCCAATTATTACTTGGACCACAAAGTTTTTATATTTTAGAAATTTATAACATTTCTGCTCTAATGAAAGATTTTACTCAAATGTTATTTATTCATTATAGTATTGTGTATCTAAAGTTTCCTGTTTACTTAATAATAACGAGTAGGGAAGACCGAGCTATGCTCGGTCAAAATTAGCTTTGAGTTCAAATATCATGACCCATGACCAAAATAACCCACTAATCAAATTTTTTCGAACATGGGACCAAGCCCAATTGTCTTCTCGTGCCCGAAACCCGTAGGATATAAAATTTAGTCAAAATAATCTGAGCCTTTTTTTAGATAAAATTAGCTTGGCCCACAGTGACTCAAAAATGACCCGCTAATCGGATTTTCTCGAGCATGTAACCTAGCCCAATGATTTTCTCGTGCCCAAAAACCATAGGATACAAATTTAAGTTCAAATCGTCTGAGCCGTTTTTAAGATAAAAATAGCTTGACCCATAATGATCCATGACCAAAATGACCCACTAATAGAAATTTCTCGAAAATGTGACTTAGCCCAATAGTCTTCTCGTTCAATAAAACTGTAGGATACTAAATTTAGTTCAAATCCTCTGAGCCGTTTTTAAGATAAAAATAGCTTGACCCATAATGACCCATGACCAAAATGACCCACTAATCGAATTTTCTCGAACATGTAACCTAGCCCTACAGTCTTCTCGTGCCCGAAAACCGTAGGATGCAAAATTTAGTCTAAATAGTCTGAGCCAATTTTTAGATAAAATCAGGGGTCGCAGCGTCCTATATATTTTTATATATTTGATACCACTATTTTAAAACTATAAATATCATGGTAGATTTCTCTAAAATTTGCAATAGAAGGATATTGTGAATATTATATTTTGAAAATAGTGGTGGGGATTATTAAAGAATATATATATGACGCTGCGACCCCTCATAAAATTAGCTTGACCGACAGTGACCCCAAAATGACCCACTAATCGAATTTTCTCCGGCATGTGACCTAGCCTAATGATTTTCTCGTGCCCGAAATTCGTAGGATACAAAATTTAATAAAAATCGTTAGAACCGTTTTTTAGATAAAATAAACTTGACCATGTTGACCCAAAATTGACCCACTATTCCAAAGTTCTCGAACTTGTGACCCAGCCCAATAGTCTTCTTGTGCCCGAAAATGGTAGGATACAAAATTTAGTCAAACTCGTTTGAACCGGTTTTTAGATACAATTAGCTTGACCCTGACCCATGGTGACCCAAAATCACCCACTAATCAAAATTTCTCGAACATCTGACCTAGTCCAATGGTTTTCTGGTGCCTCAAAACGGTAGGATACAAAATTTCGTCAGAATCGTTAGAACCGTTTTTAAGATAAAATTTGCATATATATATATATATATATATATATATATATATATATAACCACATACAAGATTTGCTCGTACAGTCGGACCTCTATTTAACGAAGTCGCTAAATCCCGAAAAAAAGTTCATTATACTGAAAATTCGTTAAATAGAGATTCACTTTTAAAAATATTTTAAACAACATAAAACAGATTTTAAATTCATAAACACTAAATATTATTTAAAAAGATTATTTAATCTTATTATTATTTTTTTTTTGTATAAATAACATCGATTTGCTATTTTACGCATCAAAAAGAAATCTGCAGGGAAAACAAGAATAAAACAAAACATTCTACGGGAATGCACTCTATTTTCAGTTCTAAGAAAATAGTTTTAAATTCAAATTAATGAATCATTGTCGTATTTATTATAACAAGCAATTTTAAGCATACATTACCATATGCGTCCTTAAATTTAATTACTGAAAAAGTCTGTTAATTTTGTCTGAGTTTTTTGTTTGAAAAAGGGTTTTCTCTCATAATACGTCTCGCATCTCTGCAATGCACCAAAAACCCCTTCAGGCATATTTTCTTCAAACTGTAATCCACGTCGGATTGTGTCAAATGATTTTATCATTTCATCATACGAAGGTTTGTTGATTTCTGCATCATGATCATTTCCATCTTCATCATCTTCATTTTCTTCGTAATTCATTACTGGATTGTTTTTATTTTTTATATACTGTCCAAGATATCCAATTCAGTTAGCGTTTCTGAGGTCTCAACTTCGGAATCAAGTGAAAGAATATCCACAAGTGAAAGGGTATCCACATTTTTTTAAGTTCTGCTAAGGGAAGAATATCGTCTTCGTTTTCCGTACGTGCCGAATTTTCATTGCTGACAAAGAATCCAGCTTTGGCAAAACTGTTGCGTATAGTACGATCTGTGACATCATAGTTCCATGCTTTGAAAATTTCTGATATGCTTTCCTGTAAGTTGATCTTTGGTATAGATTGATTGATCTCAAGTGCAGTGATAACTTTTCGCGTTATTCTCTTGTGTCTTGCGCGTTATTCTCTTGTATTTTGAAGTTTTTGATCACTCCTTGATCCATTGGCTACAGTTTCGATGTAGTGTTAGGTGGTAAGTAAAAAACTGTAACATTTTTCAGTTTTTGGTTGATTTCCTTCGGATGGGCGGGAAAATTGTCAAAAACGAGAGCAATTTGACGATACTCTGCAATCCTATGTTTGTCCAACTTTTTAATCCATTTTTCTCAAATTTCTGACGTCATCCAAGGCTTTTTGTTAAAGTCATAATCAACCTCCAAAGATTTTACGCCTTTTAAACATCTTGGGTTCTTGCTTCTTCCGATAACTAATGGTTTCAAATTCTGATCTGCAGTCATATTCGCACCTAACATGACAGTTATTCTTGCTTTACTTTTTTTTTCCACCAAAGCATTTTTCCTTTTTAAATGTTAATGTGTTTTGAGGCAAACATTGAAAAAATAAAGCAGTGTCATCCGCATTAAAGATGTTTTCTGGCTTATAGTCTTTTAAAATTTTACTCAGTGTCCCGTTATCCAATTTTCACTATCATTATCATCAACGTCTTTATTTTCACCAGATATTACTTTTGCCGCAATTCCGTGGAATCTCTTAAATTTTTCAAGCCACCCACTGCTTCCTCGAAATTCGTCGTATCCCAATGCTTTCGCAAATTTAAGAGCTTTCTCTATTATGAAAGGCCCAGAGATCGGAACATTTTTATCTCGCATTGTGTATATCAACTTCAAAACTGCCTCATCCACATCTTCATAGACGCATGTTTTTAAACGTTTTGAGCAAGAATTCGATGAATCATAATTTTGAAACTTACCACGATTTTTTTTATTATGGTTGATAAGCTATTTGGAGGAATACCAAATTTGAAAGCAATATCCTTTTTCTTCACTCCTTTATCCACCTGATCAAGAATTAAATGTTTTTCTTTGATACTCAAACACTTTCGCTTTGACATTTTCGAGCTATGGGAACCGAAATTACGAGCACGACTAATCAAAAATCTAGAATACAGGAGACTAATTCAAGGACTCGGGGCATCTCCATTGAAGATGAAAGGGGGATATTGGAAGTCTGCACTTCCTGGATGAAATGCAAAGAATAACAGCGATTTTACTGCAGTCAGTGAGTTAGGCTCCTGGTAAAACCAATTTAAGGTCACTGGTGATCATAAAATGAGCTAAAAGAAAGAATAGGTTGGAAAAATATTCGGAAATACTTTGAGAAATAAGGAGAAAAAAAAATTAGGTCACAAGAAAAAGTTAAATAGAGAATGCTCTTCGCCATTTGGAGGTTATTTTACAAAGAAATTCACAAAATGTACTTGGTTCCAAAAATTTTTTCGCAAAATAGAGAAATTCGCAAAATAGACGTTCGTTAAATAAAGGTTCGACTGTATTAGAATATATGATAGTTTTAAAAGAAAGTTTTGAATTATTCTTATAAACAATATGAATTATTATATTATTATGTGCATGCTTTTAAACTGTAAAGGTAATAATAGTTTATATGATTTTTAGTAATCATATCATAGGAAAGCAGGAGAAAAATCAAATTGAGAAAAACAACTGTTAGTTTACTTTTCAATACAGGGGTCAATGTAGCGTTATTTTCTTGAGGCCCATTTTGTGAAAAGGAAAAGTTACTCTTGTGAAATGTACTATATTGTGAAAAATAACATTTTGTAGTGAGAAAGATTAAATCCCGTTATTCGAATTAAACATTTATTAATAACTAGCAAGCTACGCCCGCTACGCTGGTCAATTTCTTTTAACGAACCTTTAATCAAACAAAATATTGACATTTCATAAATAACTTTTATATTTTAACAGAATAATAAGGCTACTATAATTTGTGACTCGTGCTATAGCCAATATACACGTCCAGGACACGTCGCCCTTATCATTATATTTTTACGCATGAAGGTTTCGCTATGGTACTCCATTGGAAAATTTGGTAACTTTTGAAATTCAATATTTGAAAAACGGCGTAATCATTAGATTTGAAATTTATATCAAGAAAAATACAATTTTTTACCTTTCAAACGCAGTTTGTCTAACAATTTTCTGACAAATACTTTTTGAGCTATCATTTTTTTCAGTAACTTCAAATGTTTCATTTTCCGAGATTAATCTGTTGCAACAATTAGCGAAAAACCCAGTCGTCAGCAACGCATAGTTTTTTATTAAAGAGGCTGTTGGAGCAGGGATTGGCACCACCAATTTGCCACCATCACTTTTGAAATCGGTTCCGTGGTTCCAGAGATTCCATAGAAATTGCAATTTAGAATGACTTCAGAACGCTTTTCGCTCATTTCACCCATTTAAATTTCGATTTTTTTTTAAATTTATTCTTAGAGAGCATTTACATCTTATAAGTAACTACAATGCTAAATTTCAAATTTCTTGCCCCTTCAGTATAAAAAAGTCGCAATTTTCGAACATTTTTCGATCCTGCACCCCATTGATGTTAGTGGCACGGACATAAAATATAGCCTATGTTGGAGTAGGGATTGTCCCCATCAATTTGCCACCATTACTTTTGAAATCGGTTCTGTAGTTCCAGAGATTTCATAGAAATTGTAATTTAGACTGTTTTTAGAACGCTTTTCGCTCATTTCACCCTTTTAAATTTCAATTTCTTTTTTATTTTGTTCTTAGAGAGCATTTACATCTTATAAGTAACTACAATAACAAATTTCAAATTTCTAGCTCCTCCAGTATAAAAAATAAAAATAAAACTGCCCAGTTAAACTGAGGGCATTGAGTTCACAGGCTATTCACACTAATTGTATATTATACTCTTATTTCAAAGAATTTGAAATAAGCCCATCGAAAAATAAAGAAATAAACAATATATTAAAGGGGGGGTCATCCCCCCGTTACCCCCCTCCTAGTTAAATAATGACACCCTTAAACTAATCAGGTAAATCTCTAATTACAATGAATATATATACAAATTTTGAAGCAAATGGGATAATTCTGCATGAAAAACCCATTTATATAAATTAGGGGGGGATTAGCCCCCCCCCGCCCCCCCCCTTTATACTTAACCAATCAATCCCGAAAACTAATCAGGGAAGCGCCTTAACACAGTGAACCTATAAACAAAATTTGAAGGAAAACGGAATAATTCTGCATGAAAAACCCATTTATATAAATTAAGGGGGGATTAGCCCCCCGATCCCCCCTTTATACTTAACCAATCAATCCCGAAAACTAATCAGGGAAGCGCCTTAACACAGTGAACCTATAAACAAAATTTGAAGGAAATGGGATAATTCTGCATGAAAAACCCATTTATATAAATTAAGGGGGGGGATTATCCCCCCGTTCCCCCCCTTTATACTTAACCAATCAATCCCGAAAACTAATCAGGGAAGCGCCTTAACACAGTGAACCTATAAACAAAATTTGAAGGAAAACGGAATAATTCTGCATGAAAAACCCATTTATATAAAATAAGGGGGGATATGCCCCCCGTTCCCTCCTTTATACTTAACCAATCAATCCCGAAAACTAATCAGGGAAACGCCTTAACACAGTGAATATATAAACAAAATTTGAAGGAAATGGGATAATTCTGCATGAAAAACCCATTTATATAAATTAAGGGGGGGGATTATCCCCCCGTTCCCCCCCTTTATACTTAACCAATCAATCCCGAAAACTAATCAGGGAAGCGCCTTAACACAGTGAACCTATAAACAAAATTTGAAGGAAAACGGAATAATTCTGCATGAAAAACCCATTTATATAAAATAAGGGGGGGGATTAGCCCCCCGTTCCCCCCTTTATACTTAACCAATCAATCCTGAAAACTAATTAGGGAAGCGTCTTAACACAGTGAACCTTTAACCAAAATTTGAAGGAAATGCGATAATTCTGCATGAAAAACCCATTTATATAAATTAAGGGGGGGATTAGCCCCCCCCGTTCCCCCTTTATACTTAACCAATCAATCCCGAAAAACTAATCAGGGAAGCGCATTAACACAGTGAACCTATAAACAAAATTTGAAGGAAAACGGAATAATTCTGCATGAAAAACCCATTTATATAAATTAAGGGGGGGGATTAGCCCCCCGATCCCCCCCCTTTATACTTAACCAATCAATCCCGAAAACTAATCAGGGAAGCGCCTTAACACAGTGAACCTATAAACAAAATTTGAAGGAAAACGGATATTTCTATGAAGAGTTATCGCATTACGCACGTACATACATACATACAGAACCGGCTGGCAAGCTCTCAGGGCTTGATAGCCAGTTTGATAGCTAAAAAATCGCAATTTTAGAACGTTTTTTGCTCCTGCACCCCCTGGGGTTAGTGGCACCAACATAAAATATAGCCTATGTTGGAGCAGGGGTTGTCACCATCAATTTGCCACCATCACTTTTGAAATCGGTTCGGTAGTTCCAGAGTTTACCCCCTACAAACAAAGAAACAAAGAAACAAACAAACAATCTTTACTCCTTTATAATATTAGTATAGATAACTTCTTTAAGTCCTTTCACGACTGAAAGTTTTCCGGTATTTTCATAAGTATGCTTGTAAATCCCAGAATATATATATATATATATATATATATATATATATTTAATCGCAGTTTGATGCTATATCTTTTATATCATCTCATTCTATATATGGTTCAAAAGCGAAATCTGTTAAAAATATTTTTGTCTACAGCCATTTTAGCATGATTTCTAGAAGCGGAAAAAAGATAAAGTGGGACATAGTTGCTACACGGGTTTATTTTATATTTATGATTAAAAAGCAAAATTTATATTCAAATGCTCAATTTATTTTTCTTTATCCCATGTTTTTTTTTTTCCGAAATAGATGTCACCCTCTAATGCAGTTAAAATACAATTGATATATATATATATATATATATATATATATATATATTTGTTTGCTATCTTAGGTCAGGTTTTACTGTAACTTTGATGGAATAAATTAGATAATATTCTGACTTGACTAATGTTGTTTGCAAATATTTTAGGTCCTTAATTTATTTTTTAGAAGTTTAAACCTGAATCTAAAAAATACTAGTAAATCTGCAGATCAGGAGCCTCAACGTCAGCTCAAGTCACTGTTTTTTAATCTCACTTTTCATATTATTTAGCATCTTACAATCCGCAATTTAATTTTTTTCTATTGCATACATATTTACAGGCATATAATTCTTCGGAGGTTTCAGAAATTAGAAACGTTAAATTAAACACGGTTTGTGCAATGATATTCTGAAATTCTTATGAACTTCTTATTCTTGTAACTTTTTAGACAAAAAAAAAAAAAAAAAAAAAAAAAAATTAAAAAAATTCTTTATTTATGTCAATAGAATACAAAAATTTATTTTGCTAATAAATTATTGGAACAAAATTGTGCGTGTTGCTTTTATTATATCTTCTTTGAAATATCGTTGCTAGGCAACTGATAAATTAAAGAGCAAAGTAAAAAGAAATGCATTTTAAAATTTGTAAAAAACATGAAAATAAAAGTTTTATATTTCCGGAACAGATGCAAAAAAATTTCCAATCATTTAAACAATTAATATCTCAATTCTAATAAATATATCGTCAATTTTTCAAAATTATTGGATATATTTAAAACCTCCATATCGAAAATCAACATCCATAATTTTACGTTGAAATCCATTATTCAAATATGCGATTTCCATTTCAGTTAAAAATTAAATTTGAAAATCGTCTGCAGTCCCATAGGAAAGCATTATAATTTAAAAAGAAATGTTCTATATTTTTCGAACGAATGAACCAAATTTAACCAAAAACTATACAGCTAATTCCGGGTATCTCACCAACATACCCACCAAAAATCAACCTAATCGGATCATTTTTACGGCAGTTATCGCGGAACAGACAGACAGACAAACAGACAGACAGACAGACAGAAACCAAAAACTTATCGGGTCTCAACAGTAAGCCTTCACAGACGTTTCGGCAATTAGGTATTGCTAAAAAGTATTAGACTGCAGTACGAAATCTTCGCACGTGTCCACTGGTTAAACATATTGTGATAGTACTCATATATATATTTTTTTTTTCATCGCAGATACATTATTTCAGTATTTTTAATCTTCTAAATAGTAATTATTTCATAAACCGAGCCACATATCATTGACATTATAATAGCGTTCCCATTTGATGTTTGCGCTCTGCTCTTTTCGTTTAAACTGCCGATGCACCCTGTCCTTTTTAGACATGGTAAAAGCACCCTGCCCATTTTCCCAGTAACTTCTTTGCGTCCACTACTTTTAGGTAGCTTTCAATACAAAAAAGTCCTTCCGGCCTGTACCGGGAGGAAAAGGTAGCTTTCCTACATCTTCGTTTTAAAATTTCAGCTAATGTTACACGAAAACAGCAAGTTAAAATGCAAAGAAACGTTTACAAAAGATTCGTTAATACTGAATTTGAATCAGAAATTCGCCGAATTATTGAGCAATAGCCAAATTGGCTTCATTTATGAAGACTTATTTTGGTCGCAAAATTAGGCGATATTTCGCCAAATGTCGCCAATTTTGCCAATTTTGTCGCCAATTTTGGCACTAACGGATATTAATATATAGTTTTATGCGTATGATTGGGAAAATTATTACAACAATGAAAGAAAATAATATGCGAGTAATCGCGTTAATGTGCTGTTTTGTTTCAAAATGTCAGCCACCTTAGAATTTCAAACTGCTCTATCTCAGCCATTTTTTAAGATAGAGGTAAACCAAAAAATGCTCTGGAATCTTGTATCAAGGCCTAACACGTAATTAAAAAATAAATTTGAATTTTTAATTTTTTTGTATATTTATTTTAGTTTTAAATTTTTAAATCGCCGCCATCTTGAATCAAAATGGCGGACCAAGCTGGCCAACGAACTCGGTCGAGACATTGGTGACCTTAATACACACAATTAGTTTCATCAAAATCGATTTATAAATACGAGCGTTATCGTATGACATAGGTCATATATATATATATATATATATATATATATATGGATATATCTATATATATAAATCAACATTTGAGCGGAGGGTGGTTTTGGGGTCTGGGGGGTCATGATCGGTGAAAATATATCGAAATTTTCCGGAACTGCTTTCCTCCGAACGGCTGCAACAGGTAGCTTTATACTTTTAGGTAGCTTTCAATACTAAAAAGTATAAAGCTACCTATTGCAGCCGTTCGGAGGAAAGCAGTTCCGGAAAATTTCGATATATTTTCACCGATCATGACCCCCAGACCTCAAAACCACCCTCCGCTCAAATGTTGATTTATATATATAGATATATCCATATATATATATATATATATATATATATCTGACCTATGTCATACGATAACGCTCGTATTTATAAATCGATTTTGATGAAACTAATTGTGTGTATTAAGCTAACCAATGTCTCGACCGAGTTCGTTGGCCAACTTGGTCCGCCATTTTGTTTCAAGATGGCGGCCATTTAAAAATTTAAAACTAAAATAAATATACAAAAAAATTAAAAATTCAAATTTATTTTTTAATTACGTGTTAGGCCTTGATACAAGGATTCCAGAGCATTTTTTGGTTTACCCCTATCTTAAAAAATGGCTGAGATAGAGCAGTTTGAAATTCTAGGGTGGCTGACATTTTGAAACAAAACAGCACATTAACGACATTGCTTGCAAATTATTTTCTTTCATTGTTGTAATAATTTTCCCAATCATACGCATAAAACTATATATTCATATCCGTTAGCGCCAAAACTGGCGACATTTGGCGAAATATCGCCAAATTTGGCGACCAAAATAAGTCTTCATAAATGAAGCCAATTTGGCTATTGCTCAATAATTTGGTGAATTTCTTATTCAAATTCAGTATTAACGAATCTTTTGTAAACGTTTCTTTGCATTTTAACTTGCTGTTTCGTGTAACATTAGCTAAAATTTTAAAACGAAGATATAGGAAAGCTACCTTTTCCTCCCGGTACAGGCCGGAAGGACTTTTTAGTATTGAAAGCTACCTATTGCAGCCGTTCGGAGGAAAGCAGTTCCGGAAAATTTCGATACATTTTCACCGATCATGATCCCCAGACCCCAAAACCACCCTCCGTTCAAATGTTGATTTATATATATATATATATATATATATATATCTCCATATATATATATATATATATATATATCTGACATATGTCATACGATAACGCTCGTATTTAAAAATCAATTTTGATGAAACTAATTGTGTGTATTAAGCTCACCAATGTCTCGACCGAGTTCGTTGGCCAGCTTGGTCCGCCATTTTGTTTCAAGATGGCGGCCATTTAAAAATTTAAAACTAAAATAAATATACAAAAAAGTTAAAAATTCAAATTTATTTTTTAATTCAGTGTTAGGCCTTGAAACGAGGATTCCAGAGCATTTTTTGTTTTACCTCTATCTTAAAAAACGGCTGAGATAGAGCAGTTTGAAATTCTAGGGTGGCTGACATTTTGAAACAAGACAGCACATTACAAACATTTTCATTGTTGTAATAATTTTCCCAATCAAACGCATAAAACTATATATTCATATCCGTTAGCGCCAAATTCTCGCCAAACTTGGCGACATTTGGTGAAATATCGCCAAATTTGGCGACCAAAATAAGTTTTCATAAATGAAGCCAATTTGGCTATTGCTCAATAATTTGGCGAATTTCTTATTCAAATTCAGTATTAACGAATCTTTTGTAAACGTTTTATTTGCATTTTAAGTTGCTGTTTTCGTGTAACATTAGCTAAAATTTTAAAACTAAGATATAGGAAAGCTACCTTTTCCTCCCGGTACAGGCCGGAAGGACTTTTTTTTTATGTTTGGCTTTTTTCTCTCCTACTGAACTCCCCCACACCTTTCCTCTCAGAAATCAGATGGACTTTTGAAAATATAAGTTTGCTCTGATTGACTCACGTGTTGTAAATTCTAAATCAATGTTAAAAAAAAAAAAAAAAAAAAAAAAAAAAAGATGCAGTAATTGCATATTGTATTGTGTTTTCAAATTGTAATGCATTTTCCATTTCAAAATTGTCTCAGAATGGCACGTGTTTCCATAAGTGGAATATTCGGAAAATGAAGTTATTTTAATCAGATTATTTTATGAGATTCTTAAAAATACAGCACGATTTCAGCTTACATTGATAATGTATGCCAGTAAATCTAGAGGGTGGAAGACTGACTGATAGGAATGATTTCCAGATATATCTGGAAATCATTCCTATCAGTCGTTCTTATATAAGAAACTTTTTAATTTTTATTTATTTTTTTCCCACAAAGTTTTTTTTTCGGATAATTCTACTAGAATCAAAAGTTATGAATTGTCGCGAATTGATTCTGGCGCTAATTCAAATCTTGTTTAGTAATAAGAATTTTGAAAATGTATTTAATTTGTGAAAATGTTAAATTATTAAAAATGAACTCGTATGTTAAATCACATGTGTTCTAAATGCCTCAATTTCCATGAATAGGTTTTAATTTATTTTTAATGGAAGTTATATCGTCCTTTTAAATCTGAGTAAGAAAACTTCAGATTACAAATATCTCTACGCCAATACATTTAGCACACATTGTCTTTAAAATTATACTTAGAGAGAGAGAGAAACGGTCAACAAGATATTTTATGTACGATTTTAAGACATAACTCCCCTGTTTTCTCATTTATATTGCATTCCTCTAGGAAATTATGTCCAATTTACTTTTATACCCTAACTGTGTAGTACATAAAATATTTGATTAAGTTCCTCAATACATTGATGTTATAAATATGATTATTTTTTTTTTATCTTTCTAATAAAAATATTGCATAGTGCATCATGAATAAAATGAAGGAGGGAGTAAGCAATAATAAATAATAATAATTAAAAAAAATTGTAAGCTGGACAATATGCTACATATTAAGGTATTTAAATGTAGAAATATGGGGTATTTGAATGTAAAAAAATACACTTGCTTGCCAAAATGATACTTATTACACTTGCTACATTTGATATAAGAAGAATTGGGGGGGGGGGGGGGGGGAGGAGGTATTC
Source organism: Maratus michaelseni (assembly GCA_963931845.1). Lineage (NCBI taxonomy): Eukaryota > Metazoa > Arthropoda > Arachnida > Araneae > Salticidae > Maratus > Maratus michaelseni. The sequence goes on along the minus strand of OZ007598.1, from coordinate 53,877,916 downwards.
TGTATCTTGAAAAAAATGACTTTATGCATAGTTAAATTGCTGAATTGATATTGCACTACAAAAAGGATTCTACAGAAAAAGTATATCCAAAAATAGCCTCTTTAGAAGCCTAAAATCATTAAAATAATCAAGTATATTTACTTTTCTCAGCACACTCTTCCCTTGATTTACAAAATTCTTATCATAATTGTCATACATCATTTCTAAATATCATATAAACTTCAATATTTACTTCATAGAACAGCAAAAAAATAAGTATTTTCGAATGAAATTTGTTTGAAAACCGTAGCTCAATTTAGTGTCGTTTTAAAAATACCATATTCTTTCACTATAATTACATGCAACTTCTTTTACTGTAATTATATGCAATGTACTCCGTTTTATTACTCTAAAATAAGAAAAAAATAAATCTCCCTCTCTCTCTCTCTTTTTCTTAAGTTTCGACACGTAAGTATAATGGATTATATTTTCAATATATCCTAAACAAATGCCGCCTTTCTAGGTGTGAGCCCTGAGGCGGCTGCCTCATCTGCCTCACGTATAGCACCGGCCCTGCGTCATACATTATTTCTAAATATCATACAATTTCAATATTTACGTCATCGAACAGTAAAAAAAATAAGTATTTTCGAATGAAATTTGTTTGAAATCTGTAGCTCAATTTGGTGTAGTTTTAAAAATAGTTTTCAAACATGATTTAAAAAAAAAGAAAAAAAAATGTGTCGGACCGCAGTTACCATCAATTTCGAATATTAATCTCTTTCCTGGGGCACTTGGTGCAGCTTCTTAAAAAAAAATCATACAAACTTGAGTTCTGTTTAAGGTTATTATCAACGGGCCGGGCGGGTCAGCTAGTCAAAAATAATTCATTCTAAAGTTGCATTTTCTTCAAATCACAGGAGTGTTCCATCAACAGTGTTGCGTGTTACTTTTTCGTATAAGAAACGAAATTTTTAAGTATGTCCTTTTCTCTGCATAACACACACACACACACAAATAAAAAAACCGAAGCTCCAAATTTCCTGAAATTCTCCAGTCGTTTCAAATAGCAAAAAAAAAAAAAAAAAAATCCAATTACAAGGGTGTTGCGGCAACTTGCTGCCTGTACTTTTAAAATATTTTAACGATTTTTTTTTTTTGAGAGTGTAAAAAAACCTACCCGATGAAAAAGTGTCGCAAAATCAGAGGTTTTAGTCACTGTGCAAGTATATAAAACCCCCCATCAAAATCATTATTTCGGAAATGGTTATATCAGGTTCGGGTCCTCGTTGCAGTTTGAACACATGAAATAAGAAATTAATGAATCAGGTTAATGCACCCAAAAGGGATCAAAATAAAAAAAGTGTCTTGAGCAGCTGAGTTTGATGCTTTTAATATGCAGATTTATTAGTCCTTGTACTTTTAGTTTCGATAACACCTTGCCAATCTAACCCTATTTTTAAAATGTTCTTATTGTCACGAAATTTGAATTTGTTTGTTATTTATTTTGTAGAATTGAATTATTTGTTAAAATATTTATTTTGTTGAGTCCTACCACTTAAAATACCGGGTGGTTATAATATAAGTATTTCTATTTGGAGCTGTCTACAGCTTGAAAGATTAACCCGAATGAAACCAAAATCGGTAAACTTACTATTCGAGAAGGGGGTAGAAGAATGGAACAATAAAAAAATTATTGCAATAATCACCGACAGATGGCGCTATTGAGTGTGAAATGTAATGTGTAATACAAGAACAAATAATTAATGCGTAAAACCGGATGGCATACCTAATTTATTGGAAAATGTCGCAGTGAATGTGATTACACTTTCGCATGGCGGTGCCGATCATATTAAGGTTCCAGGTGGCCATTGTGCTGGAGGACACAATCCAGGTGCTCAACTGCGGAATGTAACGCATCAGGGGTGATGTTTTGCAGATGTTGTGATATGCGGCAAAGTCATTGAGGTTTGCGACACTTCCACGGTACACAATATTACACATTACATGTCCCATTCAGAAGCGCCATCTGTCGGCGATTATTGCAATTATTTTTTTATTGTTCCATTCTTCTTCCCCCTTCTCGAATAGTAAGTGTACCGATTTTGGTTTCATTCCGGTTATTCCTTCAAGCTACAGACAGTTCCAAATAGAGATACTTATATTATAATCACCCTGTATATTCCATTCTTAAAATATAGTTATGATATACCCAGTGCTTAATCTGCGCCGGAGCTCACGGGGGCTCAGTTGCTCTTTATTTTCAGTGAATATTTAAACACAGGCCAGAGCTCATCAAAGCTTATAAATACTGCGCGCCGGAGGCTACCTGAGCATCATCGTATGTTGTATATACACTGAAAAAATGTTGATTTTACGGTATAATACTGGCACCCCAGCTGCTAGTATTATACCGTAAAATCAACATTTTTTTTTAACCATTGGGAAAATGGTTGTTGTTTTCGGTCGATAATGGATCTCTTGGTGTCGTCACTTTATTTTTTCAAGTGTTTTTAACGAAATTCTGTAACTTTAGAAGAAATTTTCTTTGAATGGGCAATAGAAATGCATAAAATCGTTACAAAAGTTCTTAAAGTTACAAAAAGGATGGATGCAAACTATCAGATATGAAAAAAAGCCGAATTCAAAAATTGACGTCGGATGAGTAATCGTCTTATAAAGCAAAAAACGTGGTCTTCAACTTTAATTTCCTCAAAATACCTTTAGCTCCGACATCAATCTAAACAAGAGTTAAAGTTATTGTAGGAAGGTCCCGATAAAATATTAAGGTATATTGGTTAACATATATTGGTTAGCACTTTCCCTTTATATGCACGACTTAATGTTACTCAGTTTCATTCTGTTGTTTCTCTTATCAACCTACTCGTTTAAACAATTCTTCCAGACAGTATGTTGTTAAATATTGTTATGTATCGCGCAATGTTTATCGTTTGCTGGTTGAAACATCTGCGACATCGCCATGCGATGATGGAAAGGCGCATTGCTTACAATCGAATGACGAATGCATTCGACGCTGTCAGGGGTGCGATGGAGAGATTGATTGTGTAGATGGTTCAGACGAATATTTTTTCGAGGGGAGAGACTATCAAGATCTCTTCAACTGTAGTAATGGAAAATGTGTTTATCTGTAGATGATTCCAACGAATAATTTTGCGAAGGCAGATAATGCCAGGATCTATTCAACAGTAGTAATGGAAAATGTGTATTGTGTAGATGGTTCCGACGAATAATTTTGCGAGGGCAGAGAATGCCAGGATTTCTTCAACTGTAATAATGGAAAATGTGTTTATTTGTAGCAGTATGCAACGGTTATGATAACTGCGGCGATGGTTCAGACGAAATGTTTTTACATAGTTGTTCGTTGTTGTTAAATATTATTACGTATCGCGCAACGTTTATCGTTAGCTGGTTGAAACATCTGCGGCATCGACATGCGATGATGAAATGGCGCATTGCTTACAATCGAATGACAAATAATTTTTTTTTCTTTAAGCTTTCGGAACATTTTTCCAATAGTTGTTGTAATTTGTTAAATTACATTTTTTTTTTTTTTTTTTTTTTTTTTCAGTGTAGTTGGTGGATTGAAAAAAAAAATCTTTTGCAAATAAGATTTTCTGAAAATTTGTCTTATAAATGTTTTTGCTAGTCGTTTATTCATTACATTTTATTATATGGGTCATTCTCAAATGAAGTTACAAAACAATTTTCAACCATATAATTATATTTCCAGTTAAAAAAGAGATACTATTCTTATTTTATACAAGTATATGCAACTTTTTGAAGGTAATACTATATCTGTTGAATAATAGTTTCTTAAAACATTTAAGTATTTTCAGTTTATAATGCTCAATTTTTGAAAAATTGACTGTCCTCAATGATAAACTTTAAAAAGACAGCATTGAAAATAGAAGATACAGAATGGAAATGTATTTAAATTATACATCATTTCAAAATTAGATACCTTATCTTTCAATTAAAATATAAACTGAGAAAACATTTCAATTATAAAAAATATAATATAGCTTGAAATAAAATGTTCCCAAAGAATGCGTTTTCTCTTAGAGGGAGTCGGGGCAAGAGAGTGCCAAGCCCCATTTTTGAACTTCTGGGATATTTCAGTTTGAAAATTTGATCAAATACTCAATTCAATATATATAACCTAACGTTTTTTTCGCCAATGTCTTAGTATCATCTGAGATATTCTGAATAACAATATGGCATTGTTTTAATCATATTATTATTACGTTTTTTGTAAATTATCTAACTTCATTGGGGGCATAAACATCTGGGGCAAAAACGAAACCTGTCACATATGCTGCAACCAAGTGACAACAAATTATATGTTGGATATTATAATTTACAATATTAAGCGACAGCTTAAAATGTTAGGTTTATTTCACCAAAAATGTGGTTTGGCACTTTCTTGCCCCAACCCCCTCTTATGTCCACTTTGTTACCAAGATTTTCTAATGATCCTATTACACAGTAGATAACAGCACACGTCTTAAGACTGTGTACATATATGAAGATTTAGTCCACATGGAATTTGCATTCATAAAGTGGAAAAATACTTTTTTACAGATTTCTGTAACAAAAAATAGGTACGTACATTTTTGTCTGTCCTTGTTACCTTGCTATAGATAATATAAATAACTGTTAAGATTGTTAAATATAATTAATAGTAAGCTTATGTATGTTTGTAATAATACAAGGCTACTTAGGACTAAATAATGTCTTCATTAAAAAAAAAAAACAAGTGGGTAAGTGTGACCGAAGATCGCTCAAAGGGTTTCGTTTAATATTCCTTTCAAAACACTTTATCCTTTCTTTATAATAAAGCCAAATAAATTTCATTTAGCAACCAAAAAAAAAAAAAGTCATGTTTTTTATAAAGTAAAAATTTACCGGTCTATTTTTCTCGTTTTTTTTAATATCTAAACCAGCCCGCTATTATATTCTGTCATAATAATATCTGTCATGTGGACTAAATGCGATATAAAAAAAAAAAATCATTTCAAAATTAAACATGTTGTACACTTTCAAAATGTTAAAATATACGAATATTTCCATAATCGGGTTTTTATCATGATTCAATACGTTCCTCAAACTCATATATTTACTTTTCTCTGTTACTCATATTGATACTAGCTTTGTATTATTCTATATTTGAAAAATCCGTTAAACTTCCGATATGACGTCAGATTTTTTTTTTAATTCTCTAATGACGTGATATTAATCTGTTTTGTGTACATACACATACTCATACTCCTTGTATTATTGAGAAATTTTTCCGTTTTATTACCACTATGACGTCAATCAATTTTATTTCATATTAATCTTTTTTTTTAATGGGCTTTAATGGGAATTTGGGTTCGAGATTGCAGGAAATCACGTGTTGGTGGTATTTTACCATCGGGATTTCCAATTGAATGTATGCATGCGATTTTTATTTTTTATGAGTTCTGTTATATTTTAATATATTTTTATATAAACTGTTTATTTAAACAGTTTATATTTTTATATAAACTGTATTTAAAATATATTTTTCATTTATATTTACGCTGGAAGTAAATAGAAAGAATCAGACGATATGCAAAAAACAAAGCACGTAAACACAGCAGAGAGGTCACATGATGGTGGTTTATGACGTCACGCCAATAAAGCCCATTGGTGAAACATTTTATTTCATTTTCATTTTTCACGTGGAAATCGTCTGGTAGAAAATTAATTATTGTAGAAAGAATTTCATCGTGGATTTTTAATTTTTGGCATCTGCTATAACGAAAAATATTTAAATTTAATAGGAAAAGGCTGTTAGAATTTTGGTTTTTTATCTCTATTAAAATAATACGAATTTTTCAAATTTTAATATTTTGAGCTCTTCATAGCTAGTATTCAGGTATATACATAAAGTTTCAACTCTGTAAGTTACATAGTTTTTGAGAATGGCTCTGTGACAGACAGACAACGGAGCGGGAGTAATAGGGTTTCGTGAGATGAACGAAACCCTAAAAATGGAAATCTTGTATTTGTCCATTCTGTTACGTGTCCTTGTCCACTCTGTTACTAGAGTAGTTTTCCCATTAAATTACAACTCATATGTTATTTCAAACTAGCCGCCACTGGCGACCAGTTTGGTCTCCCTTAAATGTATGTTAAGCATTGTAACACGTTACTTTCATTCCTAATTTAATTTTTTTCCTTAATCCTTCTCCAAATCGGAAGATTCTAACAGAAAAGTCAAGAACTTTTGCAATCACGGTAGCATTTCGCATTTTTATTTGTTGTTATGTATTTCATTTTTCTTGACAAAAGCTGCTTATCCCATTTAAGCATTTATGTTTCATGTCCGTTTGCTTATCAGTTGCAATATGTTCGCTAACACAGAGATTCTTAAACATATTAAGTAATATTCCGTAATTGGGTCCATTGCCAATTAACGTATTTTAGTTAATACGATTTGATGCAATGAAATCCATTTTGTGAAAGTCTTTAATGATATTCACATTTACACTGAACCATGTTGTTGCTAATCTTTTATTTTGTTTCTCGCTAACTTTGACTGTAGACTCGATTACGGAAGATTAGAAAATGTATCATTATTCTCATCTAAAACATCTTGAAATTATCTTAAATTATCTTAAAACTCACGTTTCTAGAACTACAAAATCGAATTGTTTTCGAATTTTTTATTGTTCACAGATATTTCGATATTTCGATTTTAATTTCGAATTTTACAATTTTTTAAAAGTTTATTTTTTTGAATCGTAAATACTACCTTTACGCTACATTTTAAGTCTCTAAGACTACAAGATCGAATTATTTTTAATTTTTGTTTTTTTTTCAAATTTTCCGGCTTTTTTCATTTTTCCTTATTTTGTATCCTAAATACTACCCTTATTACAATTTTCAAGTTTCTAGAGCTACAAAATCGAATTATTTTCAAATTTTCGATCTTTTTCAATTTTTTAAATTTTATTTTCGAATTTATTGTGTTTTAATTTTTCCTTTTTCTGTATCCTAAATGACTATAGTACCTTTACCCTGAATTTTCAGTTTTTAAAGCTACAAGATCAATTTTTTTTCATTTTTCGAATTTTCCAGATGTTTTAATTTTTTCTTTTTCTTTTCTTTCTTTCTTTTTTTTTTCTTTTTTTTTTCTTTTTTTTTTTTTTTTTTTTTTTTTTTTTTTTGTATCCTAAATACTATTTTTATTCCAAATTTCACGTTTTTAGCTCTAAAAAATCGAATTATTTTCAAATTTTCGTTTTTTTTTTCGATTTTTTTCGATTTTATGATTTTATTTCCGCTTTTTGTTGTGTTTTCATTTATTTTTTCTTTTTCTGAATTTCTTTACTCAAATATTTTGTTTCTAAGACTACAAGATCAAATTATTTTCAATTTCTCATTTTTTTTTTCGAATTTTACGAATTTTTTTTTCGAATTTTCTGTATTTTTAAATTTTTTCTTAAATAGCATCCTAAATACCTTTATTCTAAATTTCAAGTTTCCAGCGCTATAAAATCGAATTGTTTTCAAATTTTCCTTATTTTTCCGATTTTATTTTCGAATTTTATTTTGTTTTTCATTTTACCTTATTCCGAATCCTAAACACTATCTTTACGCCGAATTTTAAGTTTCTAAGACTTAAAAGATCAAATTATTTTCAATTTTTCAGACTTTTTCGAATTTTTGAATTTTTCGGATTTTTAAATTTTTTCTTGTTTTGTATCCTAAATACTACCTTTATTCCGAATTCCAAGTTTCTAGCGCAACAAAATCGGATTATTTTCAATTTTTTATATTTTTTTCGATTTTTTGATTTAATTTTCGATTTTTATTGTGTTTTTGATGTTTTTTCTTTTCTTTTCTTTTTTTTTTCTGAATTTTAAACATTACCTTTTTTACACCAAATTTTAAGTTTCTAAGACTACAAGATCGTATTATTTTCAATTTTCAATTTTCAATTTTGTTGGATTTGTTGAATTTTCGAATGATTTTTTTTTTCGAATTTTCTGGATTTTATAATTTTTTCTTTCTTTGTATCCTAAACACTACCTTTATTCCAAATTTCAAGTTTCTAGGCCTACGGGATCCACCTAATCTTTTTGATCACGTGTGAGTGAGTGAGTGACAAAAAATCGAAACTTTCAGTTCATATATCGTTTGCACTAGAAAAGACAGAAATGTGAAATTTTAAATTTTGGTCTTATTTGCCACATACTCTATATAAACGGAGTTTCAGGTTTTTGGAATACACCAGCTGAAAGATATGGGGGGGTCAAAAGTGCCCTGAGTTGCTTCCAGAAAGGGATGCTTAGGGTTGTGCTCTCTCGACTTGGCGGATGCACTGCCGTGCCTCCAGATACAAAATTAAAAATTCAGAAAAATTCCCACAGATCAATCTTTTTTCAATTTTTTTTCGATTTTTTCAAATTTTCTGGATTTTTAATTTTTTTTTATCCTAAGTACTACTTATATTCCACATTTCAAGTTTCTAGTTCTACAAAATTGAATTATTTGCAAATTTTCGATGTTTTTAGATTTTTCCGATTTTTTAATTTTATTTTCGGTTTTTATTGTGTTTTTAATTTTTTGTTATTCTGAATTCCAAACACTACCGTTACGCCGAATTTTAAGTTTCTATGCTAAAAGTTCAAATTATTTTAATTTTTTCAAATTTTTGAATTTTTGTTTCGAATTTTCTGGATTTTTTTAATTTTTTCTTTTTTTGTATCCTAAATACTACCTTTATTCCAAATTTCAAGTTTCTAGCGCTATAAAATCGAATTATTTTCAAATTTTCGATGTTTTTCGATTTTTATTGTGTTTTTAATTTTTTCTTATTCTGAATTCCAAACACTATCTTTACGCCGAATTTTAAGTTTCTAAGGCTAAAAGATCAAATTATTTTCATTTTTTCAATTTTTTTCGAATTTTTTATTTTTTTTTCGAAATTTCTGGATTTTTTTTAATTTTTCCTTTTTTTGTATCCTAAATACTACATTTATTCTAAATTTAAATTTTCTAGCGCAACAAAATCGGATTGTCTTCAAATTTTCGTTTTTTTTTCGTTTTTTTAAATTTTGCTTTCGATTTTTTTGGTGTTTTTGATGTTTTCTTTTTCTGGATGCTAAACACTACCTTCACACCAAATCTTAAGTTTCTAAGACTACAAGATCGTATTATTTTCAATTTTCAATTTTGATGGAATTTGTTGAATTTTCGAATGTTTTCTTTCGAATTTTCTGGATTTTATAATTTTTCCTTTCTTTGTATCCAAAACACTACCTTTTTTCCAAATGTCAAGTTTCTAGGGCTACGGGATCTACCTAATCTTTTTGATGACGCGTGAACGAGTGAGTGAGTGAGGGACAAAAAATCGAATGTTTGAGTTCATATATCGTCTGAACTAGAAAAGACAGAAAGTTGTAATTTTAAATTTTGGTCCTGTGTGCCAAATACTCTACAAAAACGAAGTTTGAAATTTTTGGGATACTCCAGCGCGGAGATATGAGGGGGGGGGGGGGGGGGGGTCAAAAGTGCCCTGAGTTGTTTCCAGAAAAGTATGCTTACGGCCGTGCTTTCTCGACTTGGCGGAGGCACGGCCGTGCCTCCAGATTACTGTCTTGAACGCGATTAGTCATTAACAATGGTAAATATGATTGGCGATTAACAATCATTTTCGGTGATATCTCTTCCTGCCACGTAATTACCAAATTAACTAATCATTTCAAAATTTGATTCATTAAATACTATTACATGAGTTTACATTCAACTTACGTCAAGAAAAGATTCGGAAGGAAGTTGAGTTGTATAAGCGATTCATCAAACGGAATTATGGTAAACTTTAATTGTCTCACAGGTCCTGGTGCGAATTATTTTTTTGACACCCAGGCAGCGCTCCAAAAAATTATTCACGGAAAACTTACTTTACGAACGATTATCTCCATGGTTTAATGGTTTAATATTTTAAACCTTCACGACGAATGAATTTTTTTTTTTTTTTTTTTTTTTTTTAGTTTACTTTTATGGATAGAGAATTTGAACTGCGAAGCTAATTTCAACTGAAGTTATTGCAGAATATATACATAATTGAACGTAAGTCATCTCTCAAATATTAATTTATTTTGAACGATCTTTCTAAAAATGTAACTTTTATGCAGTTTTATTCGAAAAATAATTTTGAATAAAAATGGCCGCCTGGCATATGGAAAAGCGATGCGGGCATCCCGGAACTGTTGATGACAGTCACATGACTTACGGTTTTATTATAGAGATTACATCATGGTATATTTTTAAAAGGTTTTAACTACGTGAATTAAATATTAGGTCAGTAATTCATATTATTGTAATGAATCTTTTAGAGGAATTGATATGTCTAATTTTTTAAACCATAGTAACAGAATGGAGATATATTTGTTTTCTATCCAAATTGGTAATATATTTGAACAAATATTTGTTTTCTATTATATATTCTATTTGTCACCACTTCAAAAGAATATATAATAAATTTGAAGAATTAAAAATAATTTTTATGTCAAGAAATGTATTAAAGTGGTAATATAGTGGACATTTTTCTCATGTGTTTGACAAAAATTGACCATTTTTTCTATGAATAAAAGAAAAGTGTGGAAAAACTTTCAGTTTTCATAACACGAGATACTAATGTAGGTAATTAAAATAAACTAGTCGGATGTGCCAATCCCAAAACTTTCTTCTATCTCAGTCATGTTAATACTTCAAAATTCACTATCACATCGCCAATAAAATCAATATTTTTCGTCATTCTGTTGTACGTCAGCTTCTTGCGAATCGTCGTTAAAAAAAATCTGAAATTCACGGGTATTTTTTTCCTGAATTTCACAGAAAAAGTCCTTTTTTGCGACAAAAGGTTATTTTCCGTTAAAAAACAGAAAATTTTCTCATATTTCCTGAAAACAACGGAAAGGACGGAGACGAAAGGGGCCAACGGAGATATTCCGCTATCTTATCTGCTGCATATTTATTTTCAATGTTTAAAAAACTGACATGTTGTTGCACAGAAAAACTAAAAATTTAATAAATTAAAATTTCGAGTTTATTTAAAACAAGAACAACAACAACAAAATAGTACTTTCGAATTAAAATAAGTAACAATTTTCCCATTCTTTTAAAATTATTTACAGTTTATTTTTTAAAGTTATAAGAAAATATTCGCACTTAAAATATATTCTAAACAAGCAGATTAAAAAATATATATAATAGTTAAATTAAGTGAAAAACAAATCGATTTTACTCAAAAAAGCAACATACAAAAATAATGCTTTCAAATAAAAAGAAAATAATGATATTTTTCTCATTCCTTTAAAATTATTCGCAATTTAATATTTAAAGTAATAAAAAGCACTCGCACTGAAAATATATTCTAAGCGAACACATTTAAAAAATATATAATAGTTGAAAACAAAATCCCTTTTCTTAAACAAGCAAACATTTTTTATCGAATTTAATTCAAATATAATATTTATATTTTACATCTAATAATCAAATTAAGAATATATATAATTGATGTTTTTATCCTGTATTAATATTACAATTTTAAAACATCAACATCATCTCATAACAAAATCTCCCCGCAATTAACTTCAAAATTACCAAGCTTCTAAACCCCAAATTATGTCAGTTCTAACCCGCCATTTCGAGAATTTCCACATGATCCTTTCAAACTGCTATTCTAGTAAGTGCCCACTGGTCAAACCGGCAAGACGCTGGACTCGGGTCACTGCCACCCCTGGTTCAAAACCCAATGTCGATCAGAAAATGTTCTTGACGTATATCACATAGTAAAAACTCCACAGATGGCAGCACCAAGTGAGAGATGTAAAACTTTTTTTAAACCCAGTTTAACTATAACGGAAATTTCCCTTTCCTGTCAGTGCTACGAGGAATATTTCCGTGATTTTTGAGAGCGTTAACGGAAAGTTACCGCTTCTGCAAACGGAGATTTTCCTTCTTTTATCTTTCAAAACGGAAAATCTACTAACGGAACGGAAAAAGTCCGGCAACTTCGCTGCCAGTAGTTTTACCGTGAATTTACGGATTTATTTTTAACAGTGGCGGGTTACCGGGATGCGATCAACTGATGTATACTAAACTACGAAAAGTCCTTCTGACCTGTACCGACACGAACAGATAGCCTCCCTATTCCTTGGTTTTACGATTTTAGCTAGTTTTATTGGAAAACACGAAGCTAAAATGCGTGGAACCCAATTAAAGAAGATTCATTCCAAGTTTTCGTCAACATTGAATTTGAATGAGAATATCGCCAAATTAGTCCTCTACAGCCAAGTTGGTTTCATTTATGGCAACCTATTTTTGTCGCTAAATTTGGCGATATTTCGCCAACTGTCTCCAAGCTTGGCGAGAATTTGACGTTGGCGAATATAAATACATATTGTTAAGCATATAAGAATAGGAACAATGGTTACAACAATGAATGAAAATTTGCCGAAACCATGTTAACTAAACCTTATAAATTAATCCCGTTTATGGATGAATTCTGCTGTCTTGTTTGAAAATGTCAGCTCTCTGAAATTTCAAACCGGATCAAGGCCGAACATTTAACGGAAAAAACTTTTAGGATTTCTAATTTTTGTGTACATCTTTTTGAATTTGAAATCGTTAAATGTCTATCACAGCGCCCCCTTCCGGCGGAATATCTCCAAATTCAAGTAGAACCTGCTGGCCATAGCCAAAAAAATAGAAAAAAAATTTGGTTCAATTTGAAGCATAACTTCATACACTTTTCGATGATACAATGAGGACAGACAGACAGACATTTTGTAAAAACCTGTTTTTCGGAATCTCTGATCCTTAAAAGGTGTAAATCCGTCGAAAACCGGAAGTCGAAAAAAATTTCGATTACAATACTTTCTTCTATTATAGACAGAAGAAAGTAAAAATTATATGAAATAAAAAAAAATCAAGACATAATCAATTTCTGAGTTGTATCTTTTTTTTGAGAATGACCTATATATATTATATATATATGCATTGCTGACAGCTATTCCTTTTTTGTATTATCACTATTTCCTATTAGTATTCTTGACATTATTTAATTGCAGAATCTTGCAATTAAAAAAGTCAAGATTAGGCGAAGATTTCTATTTGGAAGTAGCGGTAACAAAAGAGCGAAATAGTTGACAACTATGTATATGCATATAGATATTATTTTTTTAGTGTTAAAATTTTTCTTTTTCTGATTTTTTTTTTTTTAAATTTAGCAAATAATGTATGAAATTGGAGGGAATACGCTACGGTTATTATTACTTCAGAATATTAGGGCTCCGGTACTTTTTTTGTTGTTGTTAGAAATTAAACCCTGGATATACCACACTATACATATGCATAATATATACATACATCCGGTTACATAAATTACTGTCTAAACCTGCTGTGGTTAAGTCTTAACATTTTAACCCTTCCAGTACTTATTTTAAATGTGTTTTCATAAGTGTTTTAAGTTTTGGTGTTACGGGTGACAGACCTAGGTCTAACCGTAACCGCACATGTTTGCATCATGTCATTTGCATACCTAAGCACTCGTTGAGAAATGACTTGTCACTTACTTCCTTTCCGTGTTTTTTCTCGAGGTACCAAAGGGTTGCGGAAGTGACAGAGTCGTTTCCGTATTCGGATCAATCAACCTCCTCTTTCACTTTTTAATTCAGATTTAAATATATTTTTATGCCTCGTACCTTAAAAAAATCGTCCCGTATGCAAACACACCAAAGACGAGAGATTAATATACCATTAATATATTTTTTCTATATTTTTTGAGGGTTATTAAGTTATTTATACTAGTAAATCTGCAGATCAGCCTCAATGTCAGCTCTAAAAGTCATTATTTTGAATCTCACTTTTCATATTATTTAGCATCTTACAATCCGCAATTTATTTTTTCTCTATTACATACATATTTATAGGCATATATCATACTTCGGAGGTTTCAGAAATTAGAAGCGTTAAATTAAACACGGTTTACGCAATGATATTCTGAAATTCTTATGAACTTCTTATTCATGTAACTTTTTAGATAAAAAAATAAACTTGTATCAAAATAAATTCTCATTTATGTCAGTAGAATATCAAAATCTCCCGAAAATAATTTATTTTGCTAATAAAATATTGCAGCAAGTGAGAGTTACTTGAATTTTGTTATTGTGATATTCTTTGAAATAGGGTTGCTAAGCAACTAATAAATTAAAGAACAAAGTAAAAAGAAACTCATTTTAAAATTTGTAAAAAATATGAAAATAAACTGTTTTATATTTCCCGAACAGATGCAAAAAATGTTCCAATAATTTAAACAATTTCTAAATTCTAATAAATGTATCGGCAAATTTTCAAAGCTGTTGAATATATTTAAAACCACCGTATAAAAAAATTCGCAGCAGTAATTTTACATTTAAATCCATTATTCAAATATATGATTTTCATTTCAGTTAAAAATGAAATTTGAAAATCGTCTGCATTCCCATAGGAAAGCATTATGACCTAAAACGAAATGTTCTATATTATTCGAACGAATGAACCAAATGTAACTAAAAACTGTACAGCTAATTCCCGGTACCTCACCAACCTACTCACCAAAAATCAACCTAATCGGGCGCTTTTTACGGCAGTTATCGCGGAACAGACAGACAAACAAACAAACAGACGGAAACCAAAAACTTTTCGCGTCTCCACAGTGAGCCTCAACTGACGTTTCGGCAATAAAAAAAATAAACTTGTATTAAAACTAGTAAATCTACAGATCAGGAGCCTCAACGTCAGCTCTGAAAGTCAATGTTTTTTTTTATCTCACTTTTCATAATATTTAACATCTTACAATCCGCAAATTAAAATTTTTAAATTACTACATACATATTTATACGCTTTTAAAATAATTTGAGGGTTTCAGAAATTAGAAACGTTTAATTAAACACGGTTTATGCAATAATATTTTGACATTCTTCTGAACTTCTTATTCTATGTTTTAGATTAAAAAAATACATTTCTTCAGGGGGGCAGAGCCCTTCTGAACCCCCCTTCCTAATCTTAACAAATTTATATTCGTGATTTACTATTGATTGTGTGAATGATTCTAGTATATCTTGGATTTCGTTCTACACAGTGGTTTTATTAGAATAAGCAAAAATTTCGAAAATAATTTCATGTTATCCTAATGCCTAAATAGGAATATTTACTTACCTGCCAACCACAAAACACTCGCATCTGATAAATAAGTTGAATAATATCTCGTGTACAAAAACAACTTATGGAAATGTAAACTGAATCTTTTCACTTATATCTATTTCAGAAATCTAGTGCTATTGCAACTTTTGTTTCGGAAAACAGTTTTGATGGTCATTCTATAATATTTCTTTTACCATAAGTACATCCTGATCTAACTCGATGGCAATAGCATACTACAATCTCCCCAAAATAGGCTTATTTAGAAACTTTTAAACTTATTGGGTAATCATTCATAATCGTGCCCACTGCCAATTCACTAAATAGCAACCGTGGTTTGGCGCTATAAAGTATTTTTTGTGATAACTTTGTATGTTCTCAGTTTCCAGTAATAGTGCTATTTCAGGCTGTATGGATGCGTTTTACTAAGTTAATTTCTTTAGATTAACCATCTCGTTTTTCGAGATATTATATCCTATTTTAAAAGTAATACTAATTTTGAACCACGAAAAATCCATATCTCTTCCAGAAAATGAATATCTCATGTAAAAATGTTTCGGTTATCATTCTATAGTAGTTAAAAGGTAACTTGTTTCAAAATAAATTCTCATTTATTTCAATAAAATATTAAAATCACTCAAAACTATTTTATCTCATCAAAAACAACTCGTTGTAAATGATCCCGCCAAGCCACAAACCTAAAACGTCAGCCATAAAAAGAAGTGATATCACATAAAAAGAAACGATATAGAAGTGCATACTCAGAGTCCCGTGTAAAAATCTATCACCACTCATAATGTTTCCAAAGGACTCGGAGTGAGGTACAGTATGTGAAAACTGCTTGGCGACCTGCAGGCATAATGTTCGCGTTTCCTGCAATTACATATGACTATATTATTATTATTTTTTTTATTATTATTTATTTAATTATTTTGCTCCTATAAAATTGTAAAAAGCTGAAGCTTCTGTGTTTGCATGTCTTTTCTTATTTATGAGCTTGAAAAATTAATTTGTTGATTTTATTTACCATTATTTAAACTAGAAACACCACTCTTACGAAGGAGATTTCTTAAGTAAACATGTAAAGATTTTGAGTTTGTAATATATATATATATATATATATATATATATATATATAATGATCATACGCATATTAATAACAATGCACCTTATAATAAACGTTAACTAAATTGAGATATATTGCAATAATTCTAGCGTAAGCGGAATCGCATGTCTGGGGAAAAATCCGTTCTGTCAGTTCTTTCGCATACAAAAATATTTATAAAAGTGATATAACAAAAATTAAAAATTTATTTTTTCGATTTTCAAAATTGATATACTGCATATATTATAAAAGCCTGCAGGTCGCCAAGCAGTTTTCACATACTGTACCTCACTCCGAGTCCTTTGGAAACATTATGAGTGGCGATAGATTTTTACACGGGACTCGGAGTATGCACTTCTATATCGTTTCTTTTTATGTGATATCACTTCTTTTTATGGCTGACGTTTTAGGTTTAGGGCTTGGCGGGATCATTTACAACGAGTTGTTTTTGATGAGATATCACTCCTTTTTGTAAGGTGTTTAATTTCAATTACACAGATCCCATTTTTATTCAGAAAAGAAAAGATAAAAGAAAGATGAAAGGGACAAAATAAAAGAATAATTGTGATGCTATAAACAGAATTATACATCAGAATTATGCAATTTATTGAGTGACTTATTCCAATGTACATGTCGCTACCATAGCAACGGGGAAACTTTTATATTCATTTCCTTACATTGTATCCATCAGATTATTTATGACATGTTTATTTTCCTTTTTCTTTTGTTAATATCACTCTTCCGTTTATATACATTCAAAAAACAAAAAAATAGAAAATTTTACAGTAGTTTACAAAGTAATTAAAATACTGAAGTTTCAGAAAAATGTGGAAAAATAAGAAGCACCTTTTTTTTTTTTTTTTTTTTTTTGGTCAATTATAACAATGAGTTTACTTTACCGAGAATAATCAAATTTGTTTTTCTACGAACCATTGTAATTTACAGGTATTTTTATACTAATATATTAAATATTATTTTTGAAAATTACTGAGCACCTTAAAAGTTTTTTAACTCAACGTTTCGAGAATCGGAAAAATATAAGATTCGCAACGTTTGCAAAAGTATAAAAACTATTAAAGTGATTTCAAAATAGAAAATGTTCGTAGGATGACATGTATTCCAAAATTTTGTGTGATTTTGTAAATATACCACAAAGACTAATGCGTTTACATAATGAACCGTTTAAAAAAAATGTAAAATTTTATTAAAATTTTTGATCTGATAAATCATAAAGCTTTAAATTATATTTTAAAAAGGAGCGTGATTAAACCAAAAAGGATTATATTTACTAAATGCACAAAATACATAAAGACACAAAATACATAATTAATGTTTCTAGTCTGTCCATTCCAATTCGGGGATACTAAAATATAAGTCCTCAATCCTCGACAGTCCATGAATTAATTAAGACATATGTATGCAACTGTTAAAATGTTCCCAAAGTCGACAATAGAAGCAATAAGTATAGCTCGGCAAATATGAAAAACGGCATTGCTTCATCATGACTTTGTTTCGTGAGGTGTTCATTCTCCAAACATAAAAATCTCTTGAAAGTGTCCGTTAACCGAACATGTGTTCGTTATCCGAACATAAAAATCTCACGCGAAATTGTTCGTTAATCGATTTGTTCGTAAACCGAACAGTTCGTTACCGATCACTTATTGTATACGAAATATAGCATTTTTAATTTTTATGGGGAATTTAACCCGTCAGCACACGCGCTGGGATAAAATCTACCCCAGCATACAACTATTACTTAAAAATGTGCGAAAATAGTCCGTGATCATTCTGAGCTTTATAGTACCTTTCAAGCTGAATGATATCAATATGGGGCCAAAAAGAATTTACCTCCGGTTGTGTATTTTCCATTCTTTTATTATAAAAATATCACGTGGGAGGAAATTTACCCCACTCGTGTTATAACGTAACCCATAATGATAGGAAAATGTTAATGCAAATGTTTATGTAAAAAATATAATGTGCAAATAATAATATAATTTTTCTTTTAAACGTTAACAACTCTAGCGCATACAGTTTCTATATATCAGTTTTATACTTTTTTTGTATTTTCATGGCTGAATTTGGATTGTAAAAGTACCCTGTATGTAATGATATGCCAAAAAAAAAAAAAATACGAGATTTTATTTTTTTATTTCATTTTATTTACTTATTTATTTATTTATTTATTTTTTTGCTTTAAATATAAAAGAACTTTTTATTTAAATTTAAATTATGTCCTTTATTGATTTACAGTTTATTTCAAAATATAAATTTCTTGTTTATAATCTAACAGGGAGAAATTGACACAATTACACATTGGGGTAAAATTTATCCCGCGCGTGTAGTAACGTAATGGAAAGGGGCGCGTGTGCTGACGGGTTAAGAAGATATTTCCTTTTCATTGTGCTCTAGGCCCGTTTTTAGAGCATTTTAAGTTCGTCATAGTCGGAAATTCGATGAACGGCAAATATTTAAACGCAAAACTTCTAATCTTGGTGTAGCAACATTTTTATTCTATTACTCAGCGCATGAATGTAAAGTTAGAATTTTTTAATCGCTTTTTCAATCAATTCCTGATACATTTATTAATAAACACATTTTTTTTTTTAATCGATGAAAATACTATATTTTAATAGATTTAGAGCTTAAGATCGACGAGCTTTCAGGCGGACAAAATGAACGCGTATTAAATTTTAAAGCAAGATAATAAAACCTTACAGAGATTGTAACAGTGTAAAATCATTAAAATACATCTCACTCAGTAAATATACATCGGTTGTAATGTAATCAAGATCTTCTAAGAGACTCTGTAAACGAACGTATATGGTTCAACAATACAAACAATAGAGAGTTTAAATGAATCGGATGTAGTAACATATTTGAATTTCTATATATAGCCACTTTGACAAAAATTATGCTATTTATACTATTGTTTTTCCTGTGTGTTGAGGAATCAAGTACTTCAACGTAAAAATTCGCTAATTACACAACTATTTAGTCTTATTAAAAAATCTTTTGAGTTACCCTGTAAACGAACAGTAAATTCTACAATTCTGTTTTACAATAGGAAGCTAACTTAGGTCGTTCGTAGTAACATATTTTAACATTCTGCGCATACGTTCTTTTTAAAAAGAGTTAGACCATTTAATATTTCTTTTCTTCATCTTAAGTATAGGAATAAATCACTTTAAAGTGATATAAATAAAAAAAACTAATTAATATTTTTACACGAAATATTAAACATTTGAACTACTCATAAAAACAATGCAATTGCTGAAAACAGCGTAAAAATCGGATAATTACAAAATTCTTTAGCCCTATATCAAAAGATCTTTTGTGAGAACCTGTAAACGAACCTTAAATGTTACTATTTTTTTATAATAGGGAGCTTACTTGGGTCGACTGCAATAACATATCTTAATATCATGTGTATACGGCCATTTCTAAAAGAGTTGGGTCATTTATTATTTTTTTGCACTATGTTAAGTATAGGAATCAATAACTTTAAACTGATATAAATCAAAAACTAATTAATATTTTTTTCCTGAAACTTATAAAGGTTTGAACTACTCATAAAAACAATTCAAATGACGTAAACCACGTAAAAATCCGATAATTACACATTGCTGTAGCCCTGTCAACAGTTTTTTGCTATATGTTAAGTATAGGAATCAATAACTTTAAACGGATATAAATCAAAAACTAATTAATATTTTTACATGAAACTAACAAAGGTTTGAACTACTCATAAAAACAATTCAAATGACGTAAGCCACGCAAAAATCCGATAATTACACATTGCTGCAGCCCTGTCAACAGTTTTTTGCTATATGTTAAGTATAGGAATCAATAACTTTAAACGGATATAACTCAAAAACTAATTAATATTTTTACATGAAACTTACAAAGGTTTGAACTACTCATAAGAACAATTCAAATGTAAACCACGTAAAAACCCGATAATTACACATTGCTGTAGCCCTGCCAACAGTTTTTTGATATATGTTAAGTATAGGAATCAATAACTTTAAACTGATATAACTCAAAAACTAATTAATATTTTTACAGGAAACTTACAAAGGTTTGAACTACTCATAAAAACAATTCACATGACGTAAACCACGTAAAAATCCGATAATTACACATTGCTGTAGCCCTGTCAACAGTTTTTTGCTGTATGTTAAGTATAGGAATCAATAACTTTAAATTGATATAACTCAAAAACTAATTAATATTTTTACATGAAACTTACAAAGGTTTGAACTACTCATAAAAACAATTCACATGACGTAAACCACGTAAAAAGCCGATAATTACACATTGCTGTAGCCCTGTCAACAGTTTTTTGTTGTATGTTAAGTATAGGAATCAATAACTTTAAATTGATATAACTCAAAAACTAATTAATATTTTTACATGAAACTTACAAAGGTTTGAACTACTCCTAAAACCAATTCAAATGACGTAAACCACGTAAAAATCCGATAATTACACATTGCTGTAGCCCTGTCAACAGTTTTTGGTCTGTACAAGATTTAAAAAGGGCAAAAAACAGCACTTTTAAAATCGCATTTCCTGAAAACCTATTCGACAGATCTTGCTTTTCTTTTGATGTTTTCGTCTCGTGGCACGCCCCAATCCATAGAATCAAAAATTTTGTTTCTATCATAAATAGAACGCGAGATATAGATGTGTCAAAAACCCGTTTTGTCCCGTCCGCAAAATATAAACTAGACAGAGTTAAAAAAAAAAAAAAAAATTGTAAAATCGTTTGGCGTCCATTGGCGGAAATTCCTTTCATTTACGGTTCAATGCATTGCTGTTTCTTATGCTTAGCGAGAAACTCTGTCGAGTTTCTATGATTTTGCGAATAAAATATTGTAGCAAAATAGTTTGAGTTATTTGAATTTTATTATTTTGATACTAGCCGCCACTGGCGACCAGTTTGGTCTCCCTTAAATGTATGTTAAGCACTGTAACACGTTACTTTTATTCATAATTTATTTTTTTTCCGTAATCCTTCGCCAAACCAGAAGATTCTAATAGACAAATCAAAAACTTTTTCGATTATGGTAGCATTTCGCATATTTTTTGTTGTTATGTATTTCATCTTTCTTGACAAAAACCGCTTAACCAACTTAAGCATTTATGTTTCATATCCGTTTGCTTATCAGTTGCAATATTCTTGCTAATGAGGAGATTCTTAAACATATTAAGTAGTTTTCCGTAATTGGATCCATTGCCAAATGGCGTATTTTAGTTAATACGATTTGGTGCAATGAAGTCTATTTTGTGAAAGTCTTTAATGATATCCACCATTTACACTGAACCATATTGTTGCCAATAATTTTTTGTTTGTTTGTTTGTTTCTCGCTAACTTTGGCTGTAGACTTGATTACGGGAGAATTGATTACGGAATTTTTGTTTTGCGCCATTTTGGCGAGAAAATCACATTTTCAGGTACCTATTAGAGATTACTAAAACAGCATATACTTTTATTTTATTATGAAATAGTTTATTTTATTTTAAAAACACACACACAATGATTAATTTATTATAAAGTGGGTTAAGCGGTTTTTGTCAAGAAATATGAAATACATAACAACAAAAAATATGCGAAATGCTACCACGATCGCAAAAGTTCTTGATTTGTCTATTAGATTTTTCCGGTTTGGCGAAGGATTAAGGAAAAAAATAAATTATGAATAAAAATAATTTGTTACAATGCTTAACATACATTTAAGGGCGACCAAACTGGTCGCCAGTGGCGGCTAGTCTCTCAAATATTAATTTATTTTGAACGATCTTTCTAAAAATGTCACATTTGTGAAGTTTTATTCGAAAAAATAATTTTTCATAAAAATGGCCGCCTGGCATATGAAAAAGTGAAACGGACATTCCGGAACTGTTGATGACAGTCACATGACTTACGGTTTTATTATAGAGATTCTTTAAAATGTAGTTGCTAGGTTACGATTAAATTAAAGAGGAAAATAAAAATAATAAATACATTTTAAAATTTGCAAAAAATGATAGAATACAATGTATTATATTATTAGAACAGATGTATAAAATTGCACCAAACATTGTACACCTAATTTAAAAAATCTGACGAATGTATTAACAAAATTTCAAATTAATTTGAATAATTTAAGACCCGACTTGATAAATTTTAGCCTTCATAACTTACTGTTTAAATACATTAATTAAATGCGCCATTTTATTTCAATGGATGAAAATTTTCAAAATCGTCTGAATTCCCATAGGAAAGCATTATGACCTAAAGAGAAATGTTTTATATTTTCCGAACGAATGAACCAAACGTAACTAAAAACTATACAGCTAATTCCCGGTACCTCACCAACATACCTACCAAAAATCAAACTAATCGGATCATTTTTGCGGCAGTTATCGCGGAACAGACAGACAGACAGACAGACAGACAGACAGACAAACAGACAGACAGACAGAAACCAAAAACTTTTCGGGTCTCCACAGTAAGCCTCAACTGACGTTTCGGCAATAAATTCTTTATTTATGTCAATAGAATACAAAAATAATTTATTTTGATAATAAAATATTTCAGCAAAATAGTGTCAGTTACTTGAATTTTATTATTTTGACATTCTTTGAAATAGGGTTGCTAAGCAACTAATAAACTGGTAAATCTACAGATCAGGAGCCTCAACGTCAGCTCTGAAAGTCAATGTTTTTTAAACTCACTTTTCATAATATTTAATATCTTACAATCCGCAAATTAAATTATTTAAATTACTACATATATATTTATATGCATATAAAATAATTCGAAGGTTTCAGAACTTAAACGTTAAATTAAACACGGTTTATGCAATAATATTCTGATATTCTTATGAATTTCTTATTCTATTTTTTAGATAAAAAAAATACATTTCTTCAGGGGGTGGGGGAGGGGGGGGGGGGGCTCAACCCCGCTGAACCCTCCGTAATCTTATTAAATTTTTATTCGTGATTTCCTATTATTTGTGTGAATGATTCTAGTATATCTTCCATTTCGTTCTGCACAGTGGTTTTATTACGATAAGCAAAAATTTTGAAAATAATTTCATGTTATCCTAATACCTAAATAGCAATATTTACCAATCACGAAACACTCGTATCTGATTGATACGTTGAATAATATCTCGTGTACAAAAGTAACTTATGGAAATGTAAACTGAACCTACTATATATTTCACTTATATATTTCAGAAATCTAGTATTATTACAATTTTTGTTTCGGAAAAACAGTTTTGATGGTCATTGTACAATATTTATTTGAACTAAGTACATCCTGATCTAATTCGATGGCAATAGCATACTAAAATCTCCCCAAAATAGGCTTATTTGGAAACTTTTAAACCTATTGTGTAATCATTTATAATCGTGCCCACTGCCAATTCACTAAATAGCAACCTTGATTTGGTGCTATAATGTATTTTTTGTGATAACATTTTATGATCTCAGTTTCCAGTAATTGTGCTATTTCAGGCTGTATGGATGCGTTTTACTACGCTAATTTCTTTAGATTAACTATCTCGTTGTACGAGATATTACATTATATTTTTAAAATAATACTAATTTTCAACCACGAAAAATCTACATCTCTTCCAGAAAATTAATAATATCTCATATAAAAATGTTTCGGCTATCATTCTATAGTAGTTAAAAGGTAACTTGTACAAAATGAATTCTCATTTATTTCAATAAAATATTAAAATCCTCCAATAATATTTTATTTTGCGAATAAAATATTGTAGCAAAATCGTCTGTGTTACTTGAATTTTATCATTTTGATATTCTTTGAAATATGGTTGCTAGGTTACTGTTAAAATGAAAATGAAAATAAAAATGAATGCATTTTAATATTTGCAAAAAGTGATAAAATAGATGTATTATATTATTAGAACAGATGTATAAAATTGCACCAAAAAATATACACCTAATTTAAAAAATCTGACGAATGTACAAACAAAATTTCAAATTAATTTAAATAATTTAACACCTGACTTGATAAATTTTAGCCTTCATAACGTACCGTTTAAATACATTAATCAAATGCGACATTTTATTTTCAACGACTGAAAAATTTCAAAATCGTCTGAATTCCCATAGGAAAGCATTATGATCAAAAAAGAAATGTTCTATATTTTCCGAACGAATGAACCAAATGTAACTAAAAACTATACAGCTAATTCCGGGTATCTCACCAACATACCTAACCAAAAATCAAACTAATCGGATCATTTTTACGGCAGTTATCGCGGAACAGACAGACAGACAGACAGACAGACAGACAGACAGACAAACAGACAGACAGACAGAAACCAAAATCTTTTCGGGTCTCCACAGTAAGCCTTCACTGACGTTTCGGCAATTAAAGAGCAAAGTAAAAAGAAATGCATTTTAAAATTTGTAAAAAATATGAAAGTAAAATATTTTATATTTCCCGAACAGATGCAAAAAATTTTCCGATAATTTAAACAATTAATTTCGAAATTCTAATGAATGTATCAGCAAATTTTCAAAGCTATTGGATATATTTAAAGCCCCCATATCGAAAATTTAGCATTCATAATTTTACGTTTAAATCCATTATTCAAATATACGATTTTCATTTCAGTTAAAAATGAAATTTGAAAATCGTCTGCATTCCCATAGGAAAGCATTATGACATAAAAAGAAATGTTCTATATTTTTTGAACGAATGAACCAAATGTAACTAAAAACTAAACAGCTAATTCTGGGTACCTCACCAACATACCCACCAAAAATCATCCTATTAGGACGATTTTTACGGCAGTTATCGCGGAACAGATAGACAGATTGAAACCAAAAACTTTTCGCGTCTCCACAGTGAGCCTCAACTGATGTTTCGGCAATAAGCACAGGTACAGTGAAAAAGGTATTAGAGATTACGTTCAATTCAGTTAAGAGGTCACGTACCTTTAAATAGATACAAAAATTGGATCTTTTTTTTTAAATAAGAAAATTTGTATTATTTTAAACGAAACTGCATTTGCGTATATGACAAGAGTAATGATAAAAACTTCAGCCATCTTTCTGCACAGGTATGGTTATTTTGCAAGGTTATAACATAAAAACGAGTTGCCAGATTTTACATTTTTTCCCCCAATATCTCGTATAGTACATATATGTACAATAGTGAAAAAAAAAGTGATTTGTCCTATCTTTTTACTTTCTTCTATCTGTAATAGAAAAAATAATTGTAATCGAAATTTATTTCGACTTTCGGTTTTCGACGGATTTACACGTTTTAGGGGTCAGAGGTGCTGAAAAACAGGTTTTTACAAAATGTCTGTCTGTACGTGTGTGTGTGTGTCCTCTTTGTAACATTTAAAAGTGAGAGAAGTTATGCATATAATTGAACCAAATATCCTTTATAATCCCTTCTGGAATTTTTATCAATAAAAGGAAATGTGTTCGCGAACTTTTGTGTTGTCCTGTATATGATTTACAAAATTTATACACCCCAAGTAATAGACAAAAAATAAGTTAAATTTAAAATCGCGTTTAGCAACTTAAAACGCACGTCCAGGAATTATTGTTAACAGACATTAGATAATTCTTTTTTATGTCCCTGTAAATAAACGATGACTGCTATATACGCAATATTCTGTGCCTCTTGTAATACACCTTAGTGATATATATAAATTTCAATACGTTTAAAATAGTGAAACATTATTAAAATAAATCGCAATCAATTTTTCTCCATAGACGTAATGTACCGGAATTCTTTTGACTGTCCCTGTAAAGTAATTATCAGTGCTATGCACATCCTATTCCATAGTAATTCTCTTGTAATGCACCTTAGTGATATAATATCAATTACAATGTGTTTGAAACTGTGTAATATCATTAAAATAAACCGCAAATAATTTTTTTCCATAGTAGGTAATGTAACAGAATTCTTTTGAGTGTCCCAGTAAAAAAAAATTATGTGCTACACACTTAATTTTCAATACCGAACATTCCATAGTAAACCTCAATAACATATATCAATTGCATGTCAGTCCGAATATATTTACGCGAGTTAGAGCACGGACAGACAGACAAACCGAATTCATAAACACTTTCAACTATGTATGTTGGAAATTGTTAAAAAGAACGAAAAATCATGCATCAGGCATTGATGAAGAAACACTTATTTCCAATACTTACAAAGGAATTTAATTTAATTTAATTTAATTTTTTTTTCAGAATGAAAAACGCATAACTCGGTAAAAATAGCAATTGCTCTCCATATCCGTTAATATGTACGAAGCCTTTCATGTAGCTCTGTATGCGGTCTATAGAATTTATACATACCACCTAATAGTACACTCAAAATTAGATCAGTTTAAAAATGCATACAACAGCGGAAAATGAACTTCCAGCAATTATCGATCTTAGTCTGTCCTTTAACTGAATTAATTTGTGTGTCCCTGTAAATGAACGATAAATGCTATGCACTCTATAATCTATCTATAGAAAACATTCAGTGCACTTCAGTGATTTATGTATGTTTAAAGCATCATGACATCATTAACCCTTAATTGCACAGTGATGTAAATTTCCATCACTGTTTATTTAACTTTTTATAAATAAATCAACTTCTTCGCCACCACTATATTTATATAGAAATATTAATCCAGTAAATTTTTTTTTGTCGTGAACTATGTTGCTCAATAAAATAAAAAATCTATCTTAAAATTTCTGGTGTCTGATATTTAATATATGTATAAAAAAACACAATTGTAAAAAAAAAACTCATGCAAAGAAGGGTTAAAATGCACCGCAAACGAATTTTCTCCATAGATCATGATGTAATGAAATCCTTTTATGCATCCCTGTAAACGAATTATAAATGTTACTTATTCTATACTCCTGAGAAAGCATGTTGTAGTCCATCTCAATTATGTGTATTAATCTCACTACATTTGAAATATCGTAACGTCAATAAAATGCACCGGAAACGATTTTCCCCTTAGACTGTAATGAAACAGAATTCGTTTGTGTGTCCACGTAAACGAACTATAAAGGCTATCTACTTCATTTTCAATACTGAACATTCTACAGTAAACCTTAGTAACACATAAAATTTTTCTGGCAATCCGAGTACATTTACGAGAGTTAGAGCATGGAAAGACAGACGGCAGACAGACAAACATAATTCATAAACACTTTTCAACTATATTGGAGAGTGTTAAAAAAATAGAATCTTTAGAAAATACTCACTCATTTCTAATCAACATTTTAATTACGTGTACACCACTAATTTTTCAAATAATTGTTTTATAATTAAAATGCTCTTTATCCCCATGAGTTAAAAAAAAAAAATAATAAAAAAAAAAAAAAACTTTTTTTAGTTAGCCCAATGGCTTTTATTTTTCCTAAATTTTATAATTTTTGTAACTTTTAAACTAAATGTATGATCTCTGTAAAGAGTCTTTTTTTTTTCTTTTTTGAGATGGGATCGACCCTCGGTAGGTTTCGTCTGTCATCTTCGATCTAATGATTTTCTTTTAGTTCTTTATTGCTAAACTTATATTTCTTTATTATATTTTAAATATTTTAATTTTATTTTCGCTTTAACTTTTTATATTTCTCAAGGCTCCCTATTTGCCTCGCAAGTCGCTTATATTTATCCATACTCATATATATAAGTTCAGTTTGTACGCAACTAGGTATTTCATTCAGCTAACTACATTGTTCCATGAATTACGTATTAATGTTAGAATTAAAAATTCTAGGATCTCAAATGCTTTTGTCGTTCGAGACCAACTTATTGCCTATCTATCTATATTATAAAGGACAAACGTGTCCGTGCGTAACGCTGACGTCATTTTGTGAGTGGCAACAGATGTCGCTGAAATTTCGGTTTTGCGATTTTTTCTACTGCATTTTTTTTTTTTTTTAATTTCTAAACATCGCACATTTTTAATTTTTACACCATTATATAGGGGAAAAAATCTACTTTCAAATGCAATGTGTTTAAAAATTGTATCTTAATTGACTGATTTATTATAGCATTTAAATTAAATTTCAAACATGATTTTTTAAAAACATCTATCTCTATCGCTTGCAGACGATTACAAAACACTAATCTGTTTGCACTTTAAACCGTATAAAAAGTTCAGAATTTGTTTCCAGCTAATATTCAATAACGAAATTAAAACTTCATTAAAGAATAAATAAAATAGTATAAATAAAACATAGATTTAACAGACATGTAATTGAAATAAGAGTTTAAACAGCTGAAATTATCAGAATAAAAGAAAAAACTGCTGTAGATTACGAAAATTTTAGCGATTTCTTCGGCTATTAACTAATGGCTGGAGGCCAATACGAAATTACCGGTTTTAATAAATTTCAAAATTTTATTTGAATATATAACTGACATATTTAATATAAAAATACTCTTTGGTGTTGTTAGCGTGTTGTTAATCTAACAAAAAATATTAATTGTAAAAAAATCTATTATAGTTTTCAATAACAAAATAAAAAAATGGTTTTCACATATATTCTCTATCCCGGGAAGACCCGGTTCGATGCCCTAGTTCTTTATAAATTCTGTATGTTACAGAGTTATTAAATTTATGATAGTAATGATTTGTTACTGTACTTTTGATTTTCAATTTCATCTTATCAAATTTCATTATTATCGTTATCGTAATTTATAAAGCTTGTACATCGTACTTGTTTGATAAAGCACTCACTGACAGCAATTTTTAAAGTCGGAAGTTAAGTTGTAATTTAAAACTGAATAGTTCAAAAAACCCCTTTACAAATTTGGAATCTCACAGAAAGTGAATAAATGTATCATGTGTAATGTTTGAAAAAAAGTCTTCTTTAATGTACTGCATGCAGAAAGTTCTTCAGATATCAATCTTCAGATGTTATCTTCAAATGCTTTTTGAAGCCGCTCAGATATTTTACTAATAGGCTTTTCACATTTTAGCGCTTGTGAAACTATATTTCTGCTTGTTTGGGCAACAACATTCTCCAACGTAATTTCCTGTAATTACTTTGCAATTCTATCCTGTAATTTTTTCCACATATGGGTTGGGTGGGCTGGGCTACAACAGATTATTTGAGATATTTTCTCTCCTCTTTCAGTTCTAGTGAGGAAAAAAATTCTCAACTAAATTATTTCAAAGAAAGGATGTCATACAATTAGTTTGTATAATTATTGTTTTTATTTCATATCATGCGTGTCAGCGCCATCTATTGGTAATTTTTCGAACCAAAACTTTTTATAATATAAAAAAAAATCCGATATCCCTCTAATCTCATTCGTGCAAATGATAATTTTTTTTAGCATCATTTGTTCCTTTTTAATGAATTTTTAAAGTTTTAACGAATTTATGGAGCACCCGGTACATCCAGAGCCTGATTACCAACGGGGAAAACTTCCACCGATAAAAAAGAAAGAAAATTTTGCCTTACTTGTGACAGAAATTCGGCACGGAAACGGCGAAAATATCTATTCTTATTTACTGGTGGAAGTTTGGACCGGCAGTTATCAGGAACTGCATGCATTTTCCAGTAACAGTCATGTAATAATAAACTACAGAAAAAATAATATAAATCATAGTGAATTTAGAATTACATTTACCTAAGAGCGGCTTATCTCAAAACCTTTTGTAGGATTCTGCTATTTGCTTTAAAAAAAAAAAAAAAAAAACATAAGAAGCCAAAAACTTTAATACTGCCTAGAATAGAAAAGCATGCAAATGTTAATAATTTAAAAATAAAACATTTTTTAAAATTGATTTTTATATTTTAAAAAAGAAAGTAACAAAAACATTCAAACGGCACACGCACGTCTTATACGATGTAGTATATATGTTACGGTCAATATGATTAATCTGGTCATTATTAATAATAACCGGATTAATCATATTGACCGTAACATATACATTTCATAGTGATACTCATGCACATGTTAAAATAAACTACAGAGAAAATTAAAATCATAGTAAATTTAGAATTACGTTTACCTGAGCGGTCTTATATGAAAAACTTTTTTAGGCTAAAGAGCCAAAAACTTTGTTTGCTGCCTGCAATAAATAATAATAATAATAATAAACACATACAAAATTTATGATTAAAAAAAATAATAAAAAATAAGCATTTTTAAAATGATTTTTTTTTTTTTTTTTTTAAGCAAATAACAGAAAACATTTGAAAGAGCCACACTAAATCCTTCAAAGGGCGGCGTCATGGCGCCCGCGAGCGCCGGGTTGGACAACCCTGGTATATTAGTTTTTTTTTTTTTTTTTTTTTTTTTTTTTTTTTTCCAGAGACATGTCAAAAGCCTCAATATACAATCATCTGTTGTGGCCAAACATGAATGCTGGCAACTGTGATATGGAATCGCATACATTTCTCTTAAATTTATTCTTTTCTCTAAATTCCATTAAAAAGTCACTTTTAATTACTTATTTATTTTATCCTAACTTTTATTTATGTTCTTGCCGTAATTTTTCTTCATTAAAAGAAAATATATTTAACACTAGCTGTTACCCGTGACTTCGTTCACGTAACATTAAAAGAAAAATAAATGTACTAATCAAGCAAAATATTTCACTCCCGATAATTAAAAACGTAAATAATTAACTAACTCTTTATCACATTTCATAGAAGAAAATACGATATTTCTTTGTTATAGGGGCCTTGACATAAATCAGTTTAAAAAAGTAAAATTTTGTGCCAAATAACCTCGAAAAGGGAACTGCAACCAATGGTAAAAGAACGGCCAAATAAAATCGTGTAAATCGACGAATTGGGTAAAAAGAAATGTCAATTTTACCTGATAAACCATTTTACTTTTAATGACTTTGAGAAACGTTTTAACAGCCATCATTTAAAAATAATTCATTGGAAATAGTATATGCTTTTTCTTTAAATTCAATTCTTGTGAATAGGGAGGAATAATTCTACACCTAAATGCAAGGAGCTTCAATTGCAAAGCTTTTTGCCGCCCAAAATTGCATGCAAACGTAACACTTAAATTGCAAAGCTTTTTGCAACCCAAAATTATATGTAAACATTAGTTTTGAATGTAATTTTCATTGCAAATTAGCATTTATTACGGTTGAAATTAAAATTAATTTGGGTGCAAATTTCATGTAAATGTTACGTTTGCAGGTAATTTCGGGTTGCAAAAAGCTTTGCAATTGCAAGTGTTACGTTTGCATGTAGCAGCAAATTTGTGTCCTTGTTTTAATCAGCTGAAAGAAATCTTGATTTCTTGACAATATGCTGACAGACGATTGTTGCTCTGCAGAATAAATTGATTCATAAAGTTTGAATATGTGAAAATATGTTTTTATTTTTCAGAAATTTTACTGTAATCAAGATTTTTTTTTTCACCAACTATTCAAATTGAAAATAAATAATTTTTTTCAGTTTTAATGAGAAAATGGCATAAAAATATATTAATCCGTTTTATTTCTCCTTTTTTATCCACAAAAATGGAGTAATTTAAGTACTGTTTTTAGAGAAATTTCGTTAAAATTTACATAAAAAATATTAATATCTCGAAATCTAATTCAAAATTTTAAATTCTCAGAGTTTATATGACATCCTCGAATCAATGATAACCGGTATTATGTAAATTGCGTTGCATTGAGAGGAGCAGTTGCGAAATACACACAGTCAGATTTTAACTTAATAGACTTGTGTTCAATTTTCTTTTCCTAATAATCTTACTGATGCTTGTATTATTAATCACAGAGTTCAGAGAATAAATAGAGATGAAATGTTCATGTTTGGCGTGATGCTGAAAATGCAACCCTACAGTCGGCCCAAACAACTGGCGGCTTGCTTTGAAAACCTCTCCCCGTCCATGAATCCAGCCATTGTTCCACGTGCAGCCTCTCTCCATCCAATGAAGTCAGCCCTTGGGCCTAATGATTTGAGCGATAACCGGCTTCATATTGCAAGCCGATTTTACGGTTCAGTACCTCTCTATTCTTTCACTGTACTCAGTGATTATTAATGTATGAAATTGATACACGCTCCATTTGAAACATATTTAAAAAATCCCGTTTTATTATGACGTCACTTTGATCCCAGAGAAATCTCTTTTCAATGATATAATTCTTGTTAATTTTTTTTTCCCTGGCAATAATGACGTGAATTTTAGCAGAAAACTCATATCTGTTTGTAACTTATATTCAAGCTTATTATTAATCAGTATCAAAAAAATATTTCAGTTATTCATCTTAAATATGACGTCCATTATGTATATACTTTTATTATACACTGATAGTCATGCTCTTTGTAATATTACGAATATTTGAAAATAGATGTTTTATTTATGACGTCATATTTGTTCAAGCCAAGGAGGATTCTTTTCATAGTTCCATGGTTCAAGCGAAATCTTTTTCTTAATAATATAATTTTTGTTAATTCTTCTTTCTAATTATAACGCAGTTTTTGACAGAAAAAGATCTTTTTAATGTAACCGATATTCATACTTCATGTATAATAACAAATACTCCATATTGTTGTTTCAAATATCACAGAAATTCATCTTCTTTTGAATTATTTTCATTTTTCACGTGAAAATCGCTCAATTGAAACTTAATTGTTGAGAAAAAATTATTTTCGCGCATTTTTATTTATTTGCAACGATAAAGTAAAATGGTTAAATTTTATCTAGAAATGTCCATTGATTCTCTATGAAAATAATCAAATTTTGAATTATTAAAAAAAGTATTTGAATAAAATAAACAAAAACCAGTCTATGTTCATTTCCGGGTTATAATTCACCTATATGCAAAGATACAGGGCCATTAATTTCTCCATTTTGACGCTGGCTTCAGCCTAACATTTGCACACAATCAGATTTATAATATTACTAGCTGTTACCCGTGACTTCGTTCACGCAACATTAAAAGAAGAATAAATACATTAATTAAGCAAAATATTTTAATCCCAATAATTAAAAACGTTAATAATTAACTAACTATTTATCACATTTCATAGGAGACAATATGGTATTTATTATTATAGGGACCTTGACGTAACTCAGTCTTAAAAAAGTGAAATTTTGTGCCAAATAATCGCGAATATGAAATTGCAACCAATGCAAAAAGGAGGGCCAAATAAAATCGTGGAAATAGACGAATTGTCAATTTTACCTGATAAACAATTTTATTTTTAACGCCTTTGTGAAACGTTTTAACAGCCATCCTTCAAAAAAAAAAAAAAAAAAAAAAAAAAAAAAAAAAAAACATTAATTAGAAATAGTATATGCTTTTTCTTTAAATTCAATTCTGCCTCCTTGGTTTAATATATAGTTGAAACAAATCTTGTTTTCTAAATGACAGTGTATTGGCAGGCAATTTTTGTTCTCCAGAATAAATTGATTCATGAAGTTTGAATATGTGAAATTATGTTTGCATTTTTCGCATAATTTACTGAAATCAAGATTTTGTTTTCACCATCTATTCAAAGTGAAAATAAATTCTGTTTTTCAGTTTTAATGAGAAAATGGTGTAAAAAATATACTGATCTGTTTTATTTCTCCTTTTTATACACAAATATGGAGTAAGTTACTTTCCGTTTTTAGAAAAACTTCGTTAAAAAAAATGGCATTTAATTTAATTTTTTTAATTCTGATAGTTTCTGTGACATTCTCGGATCAATTATAACCGGTATTCGCTAAACCGGTAGTAAACTAACCAGTAGCAAATCGCGTTGCGTTTGATAGTCTAGGAGTAGTTGCGAAATACAAACACACGGTCAGATTTTAATATAATAGATTCGTGTTCATTTTCCTTTTCATAAAATTATGATGTGATTTTTAGCAGAAAACTCGGATACTCATGCGGAACGAAATAACGAAATAACGGATACTCATGCTTAATAATCAGTATAGATAACAAAACATTTAAATTTTTCGTTATAAATATGGCGTGAAACTCATCTACTTCTTATACTTATTCATCCTTGTATTATTAATGTAAGGAATTGATTCACACTCATTTTAAAACATACTGGAAAATTCCCGTTTTATTTCAAATATGACGTCTCCTTTCCCCCCCAGAGAAATCCCTTTTTAATGACATAATTCTCGTTTATTTTCTTTTCCAGGCAATTAATTTCAATACTGGCATAGGGAAAATTATGTTACTTTAACGAAATAATATTAAATCTTTAGGTTTTATCAACAAAAATGGAACTATTAACATTCGTCATTATTTTTTTTTTTTTTTAGGTAATCGAGTTATTTCTTTTAGTTTTATGAATGAAAAATCACTATTTCTCGCTATCCATGACATCATTTAAGACATGGATAATTTTGCGGAGCATATTATTGACATTTGCTAACCATTTTCTTTTGAAACTTCTTTTTACTTTTTAAAAATTTAAATAAAAAATACGGTATAGTTATATTAGCCGTGTGCAGACGGTAAAACGGCAAGTATTGTTACCATACAAAAGAAAAAAAAAGAAAAAAAGTGAAGAAAAATCCCAAGATCATTTTATTTCACCAATCAAAGCATATCCGCTTTATTTTCGATAAATGACGTCATATTCGCTTGTTTCCTATAGTTACACATATTGAAACCTTGTATTATTATCAAAAACTAAAAAAAGTACGTTTTATTTCTAATAATATTATTTATTCTTCTTAATTCTTTAATTTTTTTTTTATTTCATTTTCATTTTTCCCGTGAAAGTTTTTCAATTGAAACTAAATTGTTGAGTAAAAATTATTTTTTCGGGTTTTGAATTAGTTTTGGCAACGATAAAGTATTAGCAACGGTAAAGTAAATTTAACCATTTTAAAATGCTATACGAAAAAATGTCCATTTATTCTCAATGAAAATAACGAAATTTTAAATTATTAAGAAAAATATTTGAATAAAATAAACAAAATCCAGTCTATGTTCATCTGAGGGTTATACTCAGCCTACATGCAAAGATACAGGATCATTAAATGCTCCATTTTGACGCTGGCTTCAGCCTAACATTTGCACACAATCAGATTTATAATATTATTAGGACTAGCTGTTACCCGTGACTTCGTTCACGCAACATTAAAATAATAATAAATACATTAATTAAGCAAAATATTTCACTCCCGATAATTAAAAACGTTAATAATTAACTAACTCTTTATGACATTTCATAGGAGTTACTTGCGGTATTTTTTGTTATAGGGACCTTGACATAACTCAGTCTTAAAAAAGTGAAATTTTGTGCCAAATAATCGCGAAAATGAAATTGCAACCAATGCAAAAAGGAGCGCCAAATTAAATCGTGGAAATAGACGAATTGGATAAAAACAACTGTGAATTTTAGCTGATAAACAATTTTACTTTTAACGCCTTTGTGAAACGTTTTAACAGCCATCCTTCACAAAAACATTAATTTTTAATTAGTATATGCTTTTTCTTTAAATTCAATTCTGCCTCCGTGGTTTAATGTATAGCTGAAACAAATCTTGTTTTCTAAATGACAGTATGTTGACAGGCAATTTTTGTTCTCCCGAATAAATTGATTCATGAAGTTTGAATATGTGAAAATATGTTTTTATTTTTCGGATAATTTACTGAAATCAAGATTTTGTTTTCACCATCTATCTATTCAAAGTGAAAATAAATTCTGTTTTTCAGTTTTAATGATAAAATGGTGTAAAAAATATACTGATCTGTTTTATTTCTCCTTTTTCATACACAAATATTCAGTATGTTACTTTCCGTTTTTAGAGAAACTTCATTAAAATTTACAAAAAAAAAAAAAAAAAAAATCTTGGTATTTAATTTTTTTTTTTTTAATTCTGAGAGTTAAGTCTTCGGATCAATGATAATCGGTATTAAGTAAATCGCGTTGCGTTCGATAGTCTAGGAGTAGTTTCGAAATACAAACACACGGTCAGATTTTAATATAATAGATTCGTGCTCATTTTCCTTTACTTAAAATTATGATGTGATTTTTAGCAGAAAACTCTCATCTGTATATAATGGATACTCATGCTTAATAAACCAGTATAGATTAAAAAAACCATTTAAATTTTTCGTTATAAATATGGCGTGAAACTCATCTAATTTATATGCTTACTGATCCTTGTATTATTAATGTAAGGAATTGATTCACATTCATTTTAAAACATATCGGAAAATTCCCATTTTATTTCAAATATATACTTCCCCAGAGAAATCCCTTTTAAATGACATAATTCTTGTTAATTTTCTTTTCCAGGCAATTAATTTCAATACTGGCATGGGGGAAATTATGTTATTTTAACGAAATAATATTAAATCTTTAGGTTTTATCAACAAAAATGGAACTATTAATATTCGTCATTTTTTTTTTGGTAATCGAGGTATTTCTTTTGGTTTTAAGAATTAAAATATTTTTTTCTCGCTATCCATGACATCATTTTCGACATGGATAATATTGCGGAGCATATTATTGACATTTGCTAACCATTTTCTTTCGAAATTTCTTTTTACTTTTTTAAAATTTAAATAAAAAATACGGTATAGTTATATTAGCCGTGCGCAGACGGTAAAACACCACGTATTGTTACCATACAAAAGAAAAAAAATAAAAAAATTGAA
The DNA here is from genome assembly GCA_963931845.1 of Maratus michaelseni. Taxonomy (NCBI): domain Eukaryota; kingdom Metazoa; phylum Arthropoda; class Arachnida; order Araneae; family Salticidae; genus Maratus; species Maratus michaelseni. The sequence goes on along the minus strand of OZ007598.1, from coordinate 53,840,992 downwards.
GGAAAAAAACCTAAGATAATTTTATTTCACCAATCAAAGCATATCCGCTTTATTTTCCATGTATGACGTCATATTAGCCTGTTTCCTATGGTTACGCATATTGAAACATTGTATTATTATCAAAAACTAAAAAAGTACGTTTTATTTCTAATAATATTATTTAATATTTTTAATTCTTTAATTTTTTTTATTTCATTTTCATTTTTCACGTGAAATTTTTTCAATTGAATCTAAATTGTAGAGTAAAAATTATTATTCCGGGTTTTTAATTAGTTTTGGCAACGATAAAGTATTAGCAACGGTAAAGTAAATTTAACCATTTTAAAATATTATACGAAAAAATGTCCATTTATTCTGTATGAAAATAACGAAATTTGGAATTATTAAGAAAGATATTTGAGTAAAATTTACAAAAAACCAGCCTATGTTCATAAGAGGGTTATAATCCACCTATATGCAAGAACACAGGATCATTAAATGTTCCATTTTGACGCTGGCTTCAGCCTAACATTTGCACACAATCAGATTTATAATATTATTAGGATTAGGATATGCCTTTACCAATAAAACTGCTCTCACATAGATAGAATTCATTTATATTATTTTTCACCTTCACTAGATATATATTAAAAAATAGTTTAGCTTTCTCGATGGTTGGTTGATTTATGACGGCCGATTATCTGCTCTTGGGATGTAGACCCTAGGGGAAATTGCCCTCCGTGGGGGTCTGTCTTTCTAAGGGATCCTAACCCGGATATACGACAAGGTTCGAAGAAACCCAGGGAAAACTCCGAACGGTTAGGTCGACGAACGCGACAGGTTTTTGAGCCCAGCACCTCCCGCCTACCAGCTTTGAGAACAGAACTTTTCAGCTTCGATAAATCATAAACATTTCCAGTACACGAGATTTGTTTTGTCTATTTCAGCTAGATTATCAAAACTTTGCTCTCAACATACATTTAACGTTCGAATTTTTGTTGGCTTACTTTTTAGGACTGCTATTCTGGTTGCCCTGACATGAATTTTAAAATTCTGTTAATTACCTAAAGGGTAACTGATAAATTTAGCTTATATGACATCATTCATTTCATACGCCCTTTCGTCAATTTTGTGATGCCAATATGAGTATTACAAAAATCAACAAGTGACGGAGTTGACTCACTCTCTCTTCAAGAAGTCAATAATGTAAGCTCGCGTTACTTTAAAATGTTCTCAGGCCCCATCCCTTTATATACGTACTTTGTAATCGTACACTAAAAATTCGAACAACTTTTAATAAACAAATATCCTGAAGAATCATTTCAGAGCATTTATTTCTAATAATTACTACGGCCTACTGTCCTTTTTTCAACTTTCAGTGGAAGCATATCGAACCTGGATCTTTTCCTGGATCGAACCTGGACCCTGTCTTTCCGCGCTACAGCAACAACGTGGTTTCGAGTGAATGTGGATAAAAAAAACAAACAAACACACAAAAAAACATTCTGCTAGGCAGATTATTTTTGCTAAAATACACAGGACATTGGTGTTCTTGAAGTTGGTTTAACCTTTTATTTAAAAAATCAATGTTAAAACATTTTTATTTGTCTCTAGACTCTTTTCGCCCTTTACTCAACAGGACCATATCAACTTTCCTGCTTAATTTAAGAAACGCTTGAGCAGAGTTTTCAGCCAGGGGGCGCGCTTGGGTTTTTGTCGCCCGGGTGCAACATTTTTCGCACCACCCCTATTTTTTTTTTTTTTTTTTTTTTTTTTTTTAAGAAAGTGCACGAAGAGTTTACTACAATAAAATAATTTATGCAAACCAAATGTTACGTTTTACAAAGGGCGTTCCGTAAAAACTAAGAATTATTTTTTTACGTTGTGGCAACACCGCAAAACCAAAAAATAACACTGCAGGCAATTTTTTAAAACTGTTAACTGTATGTTTATAAATATTTTAAACGATGCAGACGATTTTATTTCTCTAGTTTCGTGATTTTTTAAATAATTTTTTTTGTTTTTTTTTTTGCCCTACAGAAATGGAGGGGAGTGATTCAGAGTTAAAAAACGAAATGGGTTGTGAAATAAAATTTTGCTATCGTTTGGGCAAAACAGCTCCACTAACAGTTAAGTTAATGAAAGAAGCTTACAAAGACAAATTTTTCGGTGAGTCTACGATTTTTAGATGGCATGGTGATTTAAAAAAAGGACGTTTGTCTGCAGAATTGGCTCCTAAAATCGGTGCACAGTGTAAGATTTCGCAGATCTAGCGGGAAAAAATTCAGAAAATCGATTTTACGTAATTTCAGTTTTAGACATTTTAAATTACATCTAACACATTGAAGAGAAAAGAGATAAAGTGAAAGCAGTTTAACTCCACAACAACACCATCAAAAGTCGGCTCAAAACCACGTTTTCTTTAAACCTTTTTAGAGCGGCGATTGTTGTAGATGTACTTGTAATTGATATTTATGGCTAAAAATATACTTATTTTGTAAATATTGTTTTATGATAGTATGGAATCGTTACAACAAAGTATTTACTTTGTATTTTACAATTACTGTAGTTATTTAAAAGTGTTACTTCTTAAAAATAAACTTGTAAGTTAATTTGTAAATTATTTGAAAATTGAATAGCATATGATAAATTAAAAAAGCTGCCAAAAATTTTGTACACTCTGGTACAGTGTAAGATAATTTTTTTTTGTAATTATATATGCATATAGATATAAAATAAATCAATTTCAGCTGCAACTATTTGCAACTTTTGAATATAAGTAATTTTTTACAGGTACTGAAGTGTTAATTTCGAAAAGAGAATTCTATGAGATATTTACTGGATATAAATCATTTCCAATGAATTCTAAAAATATCTTGATAGACAATATATTACACAAATATAAACTTCAACATTGCTCATATTTTATGTTAGACCAGATTAATCGTCTGATCCATTGATCGATTGACATTAATCGAAGATAGAGAAATTACCATCGCATAAAGAACGTTTTTTAAAGAAAAATAAGAGATGGATAGATTCGAATATAACAATAAGTAATCTCTATTGACCAGGCAGAAGTAATAACGACTATGCGAAAAAAGTTGGACGTCCAAAGAAAAATATGATCAAGTAGACCGAAAAAAAAGTAGAAAAAAAAAAGGTTTATCCATTCTTCTCAGAACACTCACTAAATGAACTAGCACATGCCACGTGTTTAAAATTAAGACAATTTGGACGAAAGGATGCTGCGGGTATGTTAAAGCAAATATCTTCAAGCCCTAAAAAAGCAACTAAATTTAAAAAAATCGTTCCAAAAGCCGGATACCCGATATTTAAATATTCTCTTGAAGAAGCATTGGTTTTAATAACTACTATGAAATTAAGTTGCCGAAAATACGGCATTACGAGAAACTCTGCGTTACAAAAAGTTTTGAACATTTATCCATCCATCCTATGAGTAGGTAAAAGATGCAAAAAAATGTGCTATCCATCCCAAGAAAACTGCATATTTTCTTAATCATTTGCAGAAGTTAAATTACAATCTATTGCAGATTTAACGATAAAAATACTTTTTATTATACAAAAACAGATATTAAATTTTCTTACTAAAGTGAAAGGGTCTGTATTAAAAAATATAACAATTATTTTTAAATGGGGGGGGGGGTCAATGGCAGCGGTGGACAAAGTGGTTACAAGCAAAAATCAAATGAAAACAACTTTGAAGATGCAAATATTCTAATCCCATCTGTGGTTCCTTTTAAACTATATGGTTGTAATGAAGAAAATCAAAACTTTATATTATGGCAAAATGCACAACCTTCATCTACCTCTTACTGTAGACCCATAAAATTTTAAGTATACCAAGGAAACTGATCAGTCAATAACGGAAGATTTTGAAAATGTCAGAAGTAAAATTACTGCTCTTGTGCCAACTATAGTAGAATTAGATGATCAAACGTAATGAAATAGAGCACAGATTTGAAGATACAATGATAGATGGCTAAGTATGCAATATTCTATCTTTAAATAAAGCAACCCAAAAATGATGTATCTGTATCGCAACTTCCAAGGTTATGAATAATTTGAAATTGATTCGAACATATACGAGTAATGCTCACACATTTTCTTGGGGCTTATCGACACTACATGCACAAATAAGATTTATGGAATGCCTTTAACATATTGGTTATAGATAGGAAGCAAAAAAAAAAGGCACTGCCGAAAACATTAATGATGACACTGACAGCGTTGGCAGTGTCTAATAACTTAATTACTATTTACTAAAAAAAACGCTTCTTGTTATAAATGGTAGGTATTGTATATTTCTTAAATCTGCACTGAATAAAGTAACACTGCGTAAAAGTCAATAAATGGAAATGACGAAAACTCTTTCTATTAAGTTTATAATAATGTAATAATAATGACGCAAAATGTACACTGTAACGAGTAAATATATATTTTTCCATAATACAGAACCATTTTATCTCTAGTAAGTGCAATTTTATTTAATTAATATCAATAATTTTCATAAATTGAATTTTGACCCGCTAGATTCGCAAAATCCTACACTGTGCGGCGGACCAGAAAGTGTTGTGAATGATCGAAATGTTAACACTGTGTGGGCAATCTTGCAAGAATGACATGTGAGGAGATGGCGGCATCAACTAACATTTCGAAAACGTCGATATTTCGCATTCTACGCAACGTTTTACAGCTTCGCCATGTTTGTTCCAGATGGGTCCCTCATCATCGTACTAAAGAACAAATGCTAAATGCAAACAAGAATTCACCAATGTTGGGAGGGGAAGAAAATGCCTCAAAATGAACAGAATTTCCTAAAGATTGTAAATAACAGGTGATGCGATTTCTGGCTGTTTCCGACGTTGAAGGAGAATCTCTGTGGCAGAAAATTTAATACAGATTCTGAAGTTATTTCAGCAGTGCAGGGTTCTTTGAGGCAACTTCCAGAAAAAGGCTTCTCTACTTCTTTTGAAAAGTGGGTTGAACGATGGGACCGTAGCATGTTATTTGAGGCAAAGTATTTTGAAAAAGAATGATGTATTTTTTGCTGTAAATATATTTCTTGATTTTTTATAATTTTACTCTCAGTTTTATGGAACGCCCTTTGTATTTATTAAAAACATGAAATAGGTATTTGCACATAGTTATTAAAAACTAAAACTAAACAGACAAAAGAGAAAACGAACGATTTTTCTGTAAAGAATATTTATACGCATAGCTGCCAACTTTTACGCTTTTGTCGTATCACTAAAATTCAATAGTAAATTTTATCTTATTAAATCGCCGCAATTAATTGATTAAATAACAGAAAATTTTCTTTTAAATTTTAGTGGTAACAGAAAAGCGTAAAAGTTGACAGCTATGTATACGTGTTTTTATGCAAAGTATATTCAATGTGGGTTTATTTATTTTTTCCTTTAGCAAAATCTTTGCAAAATCTTTGCAAAAGCTATAGCGTATATACCAACATTTCGTGTTATTTATGAACTTTGTGTTACTCACCGAAGACTTGCATGTTTGTGAATTATAATATAGCCTATTTCATTGTGAAACAATTCATTTAAATAACATAGCATTTTGTTCTTATCGGTTTGTTGTTGACTTATATAATATGTCATTATTAAATTAGCAAATTTATTTCTAGGTTACCGCACGGGTGGGGTGCATTTAAACCCCTATTTTGGTGCGGCCCTGTTTTCAGTTAAAACCAAGACCTCCTTACCATATTTATGACCTGTTCAATAACGCTTCACCTATGAGAAATCTTGTCGGCAATGAAACCCTGTTTGTCGACGATTGAGAGCGCCACCTATCAGAAGACAGCGATTTCTAATTGGATATGGTGTATGGCGTGTCCAAAGGCGATTCGCCGACGAGAAATCGTGTTGCTATTAAACCATTTGTAGAATGGTAAATGAAATATATGGAATATACCATCAAAATGTACCATCAATACCATCACAACCCATATGAAAAATCGCGAGAATAAGCGGCGCAATGCAAACTGCGATTGGAAAAATTAGTTAAAATTAAGATAAAACTAACACGTATAAGAAAAATTTATATAAAGTCAAATTTGATGAATTTGACGATTGAGTCGAATAATCGATTGGTCACCGCAAAGCAATTTATTATCTGTCCTTTATTTATTACATAAAATGGACAAAGTATTTAAATAAAATTAAAAAAATCAGTCTCTATCTCTGTAATCGAAATATTTTGGAGAAAACAGCATCCTCAATTTATTCTACTCTTCCGAAAACCTTCTCGGAACATTTAACATTGCATTTGTTGTGTTGTCCATTGTACAATTCGATTTAACATTGCATTTGTTATGTTGCCCATTGCACAACTTGATTTAACATTGCATTTGTTGTGTCGCCATTGCACAACTCCATTTAACATTGCATTTGTTGCGTTGTACTATTCCGTCTAAAATCGGTGTCTTTTATAATTTAATTTACAAATGTACTTTTGAAAATATAGGTATTTTACTTATGCACTAAATTCTTCTGACGAAAATTTTGAAGATTTTCGGCTATATTCACATTTCGATAAGGTGTTTCAGTAACATGATATGATGCGTACTCGTGAAGCATATAATGCAGTAAAACCCCTACCTTAAACAGAAAATTTCTTGTTTGGGGCGAAAAGAATACAATATGATTATAAGGGCGATGTGTATCTGCTTAAACGAAAACCTGACTAAACGGATTTTTTCTAGTCTCTTGCGTCTTTAAAGATTTTACTATAATTGAAAATGAAGTGAAATGTGTATACAGTTTCAAACCACCCGGTTTCCAAATGGAAAGTCTGGTTTCAGAATGGTTGCGATTCCTTAACCCCTTCGCGACGAATGTCCTTTACAGAATTTTTAATCTTTTACCACCGGTTTTTCAAAACAGAAATTTTCGCCTAATTGAATCGCAGAAATGCTATCATTAAATAAGGCAAATCTTGCAATAAAAGATAACTGGTGGGAAAAATCGAGGATTCTGAGCATCTTATGCGTTACATATACGTGTCGCTCGTCCCCAAGGGGTTAACCCTTTAACGGGCGGTGGTCTCAAAAAAGGACACCTAATTTTAATTCCAAAACTGACAAACGGCGCCAAGAATATTTAGTTAAAATTTTCCGGGAAATAAGCAAGTTCTATTTTTATAATGAATTCGTTTATTAATTCTGGTGTCAGTCCATTATTTCATCATTTTACAAACAGACTTACTCCGCACCGGAAAGGGTTAAGGCAGGGGTGCAAAAATCTAGGCGCCAATGGGCTGATTCCCACCACTAAATTTAATCAGTATTCTTCGTCAAATTTCATTAATATACTTTGCCTAAATTTAACCAGTATTCTTATTAGGCGAAGAATACTAAAATTTTAGTGGTGGGAATCGGCCCATTGGCGCCTAGATTTTTGCACCCCTGCAAGGTGCAAAAATATATGGTTAGTTTATGTGTTGAAAATGAAAATGCCGTCTTCTCTCTCTCTCGAAACATACAGCCATGAAGCATGAAGGCACACTGGAAAAGACCCATATGTCATTAAAGTATAGCGAACAAAAGGAGAGTTTCTTGCGATTTTGCATATTATATGGAACCCTTACATACACCATTTTCTGTAGGAATATTTTTTAGCTTGATTTTGAAATTAAAATATTAAATTAGTTAAAAACATTCTCCTACATATATGCTATTTAGTTAAAATCAATGGTTGAAATTGTTTAACCCTTTGAAGGGTGGTAGAATATTTTTTATACCACTCAATTTTAATCAACATTTGTACCAGAATTTTTAAACAGAATTTTACTTTTATAACTTTGGTTAAAAAGAAAAGGTCTTTAAAATTGCATTTTCTTATTTTCAAATAAATGTTTTCGGAAATTCTGGTATAAATTCAACGCTATAGAAACTCAATTACTTGCCTTGTAAGGGTTAACAACTAGAGTTAAGCTAGAACCATATATAATCGATATCAAACATCGATATATCAAATCTCGCGGGCAGAGAAAGTTACTGATGAAAACCAGATGATGTTATACATACCTGTTCTTGTTATAACAAAAGTTCTTGTTATAAAAAGGTATGTGAAACATACCTTTTTTAAAGATTTCAGCATCTGACAACTTTAATTTATAATTTTTAGCATACACAATTTTGACCATTCTGAGAAACAATTAAAAATAATATCTAAAATTGACACCAGAAAAATATAGCAAAAATTTTAATACAAAATAAATAATAATAAAATTTTTTTTACTTAGGTGCAAATCCTTACAGATTATATAGTTCTTGTAGTGAGCTGTCTTTCCTGAAGGCTTAAATAACGAAATTGACCGATCACTTTATAATTACAGCAGATAAAGTTGTAGCAAGACATCTAGACCAAGGTTACCAGTTTGGCCCTTTTTTAAATTCCGAAAATTCACATTCACACCAGGAATTTTCTATAATGTTCTTTTGTTTATTGAATGACAGACATTTCGTGACTGCTTAAAGTAAAAATTCTTTTTTCAGAATTTCCGGGACTAATTAGAAATTTCTGAATTTAAAAAAAGGCCAAACTGGCAACCCTGATCTAGACCACAGATTAAATATATTCCACCAGATAGGACACTTCCATAAGCTCAATGGTAACCGAATCGCAACTTCAGAGCCCCTAGTGACAACAGTCGCAAACGTTCCGGGCGTGTCGCCATAGGTAGGTATTACTTATCTTATTTGTATAGTATCTATCTTTTTTTTATGTAAATGTGTCGCCGCAGTTTGTTATTGTTTAAAACATCAAACATATTTTATTTTATCATACAAATACTTACAAATATACATATTTACACGAGTTTCTTACAGATTTACACCTTTTTCCTAATAATTTAAACTGAGAAACTGTCGTGTCGATATTAAATAAACAAAACTGCCAACAGGTACATGTGACCGTGACAATCTGACAGTTTATAGATCGCGCGCGTGTGCGTTAGTTCTTGACTGTGCTCAGTAGTGGCGCTTGTACCGCGCCGGTTCGGGTTTTCGCTCCACTGTCAAATCTGTATGACTATATTTAATCTGTGATCTAGACACAGGCAAAACGAGTTGTATTGATAATCGAATGATTTACTTTCGAGTTATTTTGATAATCGAATGATTTTAAATATTCGAATGATCTGAAAAATACTGCAAAATATAGATGACAATCATCCTAATGATTGATTTTCATTCAACGTTCTCAGATCTAGGGAAAATCACGTAACTATTGGGAGATTCAAGTATCTTTAGGGATTTAGGGAAAAATCTTCCTTAAATCTAGTGAGATTTTGGAAAAGTAGAATACGTTTCTAAAATTATGAAAAAAAACAAACAAGAGCCTACACTAGTCACGGGAAGAAACGCTCAAGCTAATGTTAAGTCTATGAGAAGGTTCTTGCACGATTTCTCGCTCGCACTTTAATATTTTTAAATGCTTTTTTTTGCTTGGGATAGCTGAGGTAAATCTCCAACGTTGTTAGTTTTTATTTTTTCGATTTTTGTTTCAGTTTTTTTTACAATCGGGCATTTTTAATTTTGGAACTGGTTGGAACCGGTTCTGAAAGTGAAAGTAAGTACCCTTATATAAAATAACTGGAACCAAAATCAAAAAAGTAAAAACTAACAACATTGGAGATTGACCTCAGCTATCCTATGCAACAAAAAGCATTTAAAAATATTAAAATGCGAGCGTGAAATCGCGCTAGAACCTTCCCATAGACTTAACATTAGCTTGAGCGTTTTTTCGTATGACTGATGTAGGCTCTTAAGCCATTTTTAACTATTTCAAGATCATTACGTAGAAGGACTTTAAGTCACATTAGAAAACCAAATGACTCAAAACAACGCAGGTGATCCCTTTTTTATCAATCTTTCGATTCTCCTTTAGCTCGTGCATACACATATAAGATTAAGTTTTAGGTTGATAGCATGGGATCAGGCACGTAGCCAGGGAGGGGGCTAAGGGGTCTGAAGCCCCCCCGAAAATTAAAAAAGATTTTGCAAAATTATCTTTAATGATAAAATTTGACAATGTTTTTGTTTTTATCTTCCGTTACATTAAACCTACGCACATTTCGTTTGAAAAAATATAAAATTATTCATTTACACTTACAGTAATCCTCGTTATATTGTTCATTCGGATATAGTGTTTTTTATTGGTATATACCACTAAGAATATAAGTTCTTAAAACACAATTTTGACTATCTTTATGCACAGTAAAATTCGATATGTGTAATTCTGTATTATTAATTTGACTAAGAAAAAGTAAGTGTAATATGCATATGGCATATACGTTAACTTTAGGAATCACAATGAAAACTTAGAGTGGTCAATGTTAAAATATTTTGTAGAAAAAGGAGTCAAAATCTTTAATAGCTATCTATAATGTAAATTCGTGTGAAAATTAATTATTTTAAAGAAAGTATCTTTGAAAATTGTGTTATAACTGTAAAAAGTTTTTTACTTAAAAAAAATAGTAGCAAGAAATATTGAAAAGGAATTTGTTCGATAAGAAAAAAAAAATTGATAGGTCATCAAGAAATCGTCAAAGGCGCCATGGCGGCGTCCCCCAGGCTCTTCATTGAACAACTTAGCTTTAAATTGTTTTGTTTTTGTTTGCATATGAATATTAGAAAGAAAGTGTACTAAGAGTAGTTGGTTTGTCTGGGAAATTTTCTTTGTCTTTTGTAGAATTATCAACCTTAGGGATGGATACATCTATGTAGGGATTTTTTGGCAGTTTTTCACCGCTGCTTTTAGAGTAGATATAGGGACATTTTGAGCTGTGTGTAGGAGCATAATAAAAATTTAATTGGAAACGCCTGTCTTTTGATAGAGCATTGTTTAAGAGTGACAAAGCAATCACAAAAATGAAACGGTTAAAAAAAGTTCAGCCTACCATTGAATCATTATTTAATAAGAAGCTTAAAAGAAATGATGAAATTGGTAAGTAAGGCTTTATTATTATTATTATTATTGTTGTTGTTGTTGTTATTGTTGTTATTGAAAAGAAATATTCTTTTTATTACGAACTTTGCTTTCTATTAACTTACAATTATGTTCTATATTGTGGCATTTGGTGGAATTCAAATATTCAGAGTCAATTTCCGTCTACTTTATTTTAACTTAGAGAATTAAAAATCTGAACATATATGTATTTTGGAGGGAAATGCATGAATTGGATATTTATTTTTAAAACTTTAAATCTTAAGGGGCCAAAAGGGGCACATAAAAAATTATTAGAATCGCCATATCATGAGGCAAATAAAAACAAGAACGAAAAATCATGCGTAAAATATAGATTATGTAACACTTTCTAAAACTTCCAAAATAATTTTAGAAATCCTTAAATTTTAACAAAGTGAAAGATGATATTTTGGAAAACGCATAAAATATTTAAACATTTCAAGAATTACCAACAATATTCGGAAAAAATATCCGAACTCTTTTATGCAACCCTGTATATGAACTATAGATTTGTATATACTACATAGGATGCTAAATTAAAGTTTGGTTAGGAAATTGCGTAGCACAGTTTAAAATTACCCTTCAAGAATTTCCCATCAATAAACGTAAATGTACTCGAGAACTTTTGTGCTGCCCTGTATGTGATCTATAGAATTTATTACACAACGTACTATACAAATAATGAGTTAAATTAAAAAATGTTCAGCAACTAAAAAAAAAAAAAAAAAAAAAAAACACTTCCAGCAAATATTGCTAACAGACTGTACCGAATTCTTTTGTGTGTCCCTGTAAAGGAAAGATGAATATTATACAAAAAATATTCTATAGTAAAACTCTTGTATTGCTCCTTAGTGATATATATCAGTTTCAATATGTTTAAAATAGTGAAACATTGTTAAAATAAACCACAAACGATTTTTCTCCATAGACCGTTATTTAAGGGAATTCTTTTGAGTGTCCCTGTAAAGGAACTATAAGTGCACACCATATTGCACACCGTTGCAGTCTCCCCCCCCCCTAAAAATGCTTCCGGTTTCCGAACCGGCTTGGAAACTAGAAGTGCTCTTGAAAGCAAAAATTGAACCGAAATCGAAAAAATACGAAATAACAATTTTTGACATGGACATCAAGTATCCTATGTAGGAATATACTTTAACTTGCTTTGTTTATTTTTTTTTTGTAATTTACACTTTAAGTTATGAAATTACTACTGTCTGATCAAAATTTTTTTTCCAAGATTGAGCCCCTCCCCGAAGGGAAATTCTGGCTACGGGCCTGCATGGGATAGTTGTTGGATGTAGTAATCCAAAGAGATAACCACGGGCTAGATGCGGGACCTCCGAGATGTCGCTGTGTGTCCTTAACCGGGCCTGATACGAGGCTAACGAAAGAGAAAGGCTACCGCGGTGCTTTACGTGTATCTTTTTTTACAGACCGCCGGAGTCACGTGATGCTCGAATGCACCAATGCAGGTGTACGAAAAGAGCAACACGTCACTCTGGCGGTCTGTAAAAAAAGATAAGTGGAATGCACCGCGGTAGCCTGTCTTTTTCGTTAGCCTCGGCCTGATACAAGTGACGTCACAACCTGCTGACGTTAAAACAGTGATCCATAATAACTTAAAAATTTTCATGTACTTTGTTCGTTTGTACGTATTGTTTACGATAGTATTTTGATTTTGTTTATTGTTTTATATAGTAATTAATAATATTTTTCAGTGTATTTAGATTATAATTATTAAAGAAAGTGTAGATTATATCTATAAAATAATGAGAAGAAAATGTTGTGCTCCTAGTTTCTAATCTAAGTCTTCAAATTCGCTACTGATAATGAAAAGAAGAAATTTTAGCTACGAAAATTACCTTGTGATAATTATTTTAACATTTCAACAGAAGTGGTCTGCATTAATTGTTTCGATATACGTTTCATAATTCGTGAAGCTAAAATTAATATGATGGTATTGAACTTGCTGTGCTGAGAAAAAAAAATAACCCTAACAACGAATGTCCATCCTACTGTAATGGAAATATTCCGGCATATTTGAATGAATTTGTACTTCCAAATCAAAAAGAGTCAAATGATCTTTAGAAAAAAAAAAAAAAAAAAAAAAAAAGAAGCAGACGATAAACAGTTTAAAAAATGATTTTGAAAGAAATACTGTAATAAATTGAATGAAATCTGGATACATTTAGTTAGAAGTGAGTGTGCTTTGTTTATAAAATTAAAAGTAACTGATTTACACAACTTAGTAGTTCTACGTAGTTCCATTTAACATTTTAGCTAACTTAAGTGTACAAAAATATTATGAAAATAAAACTTTTGATAAGTTAATTTGAGTGGTTATTAGGTCCTAGACCCAAGTACAATAAATAGACAATTATTAAAATATTACAAGTCAGTTACAAAGTTAAGATAGAAAATTGGGTACTTTTCGGTTAGCCGGGCGCCAGTGATATATATACACACACACACACACACACACACACACATATATATATATATACACATATCTACACACACATATATGTATGAATTAATATATATATATATTTATATATGTACATGTATCACTGGCGCCCGGCTAACCGAAAAGTACCGAAAAAGGCTTATGGCGAGAGAAGGAAAGTTGGCAACATATTTTCTGGCAACCTATTCGTAGTTTCATATAAATAAGTATTTTTTTTTTCAATATTTATATAATTTATTTAATATAAAGAAGCCATATATCTCTTTTTATATGCAGGCAGAACAGAATTGTATATATAAATAATTTTATATATATAAATAAACATAAAAGTTCATTAGGTTTGTTTTCATAATTGTGTATATAATTTAAAAACATATCTAACTTTCTGAAGCCCGGATTACGCCAAAGCGTTAAAAAAAAGTGCCAAGGTCTCTATAGTTAAAAAATGTCGATTTCTCTATTTAAATTGACATTTATTGCGTTTTAGTGGTTAAATTATGGTATGTAGTTGTAAAAGGGAGGAATGGGATTGATTTTGTAAAGTTTTTGGTGGATTTATTATATTTTTTGTACGTATATTTAAAAATAATGTGTTTAGGAAAAGGTAAGTCAATGGGTTCAATCTGATTTATTAATCTTAGCATTTGTTTTAATTTAAAACTTTTAATTTCCTTTAATAAAACAAGTGTATTGATTCCCTTTTATTTCACGATTATGAAATTTAATATTATTTATGTAATCACAAATTATAAGAGCGGAAATGCTCTTTTTATTACATCTTTCTGCTGCGATACAATTGACCAAAGTGGATCACTACTGTGACGTCACTAATACTTGTAGCAGGCCCGGTGAAGGACACATAGCGACATCTCGGAGGCCCCGCTAGATGTCGCTGAAAGAAGTTTGCATTTTCCTTTCTTTTTTAAAAGTAATTCGCAATTTCGCTTTGAACACAATTTTGGAAAAATGAATCTCCTTCACCATAATATTTACAGATCTGAAGTGCTTCAAACACATTTTCAAGAACCACCTTCTAAGAGTTTCAACCTACATTTCTTCAACTCAAATTGCTACGACAATTTTAATCATTTCTTTTTTAAATGGATTTTCTGGTACTATTTCTTATACCATTTGGGAATTCTTTGATTGCAATTAAAATAAATAGATCAATGAATATTCGTAAATAGAAAGTTTAATTGTGTAATACATAAGAATTGACAAATAAATAAATAAATAAATTAAAAAAAAAAAAAGAGAGAGAGAGAGAGAGAGAGAGAGAGAGAGAGAGAGGGGGGGGGGGAAAGATTCCAGAGTTCATTTGCGTAATTTTACTTGTCCAAAAAAAAAAATTAAAAAAATAAAAAAATACAGACTTAACAGTTAATAAGGAGCACTTGTAAGAGACACACCTTATTATTAAGGGACACACATTACTTAATTAATTCAACAATACTAATATTCGGACTAATTAAAACATCTTATACTGGAAACATGAAAACACACGTCTTTTGGATATATGTTATTTTCCATTTTATGTGTTACATTATTTCTCAAAAAACATACACAATATTTGTATTTTTACAATTAGACTACTATGCATATAACTACTTTGATTAGAAACAATACCGTTATTATATACATTAATTTATGATGTAAGCACGTAAAAAGAAACAATTTTGTCATATAACGAAACATGCTAGAGTAAAGCCCACAGGCGGAGCTGCCTGTTTAAAAGATGAATACTAGCCGCAAAAGATGCGTTAATAATATTTGTAGGGGAATCAGTGTTAATGAATGAGCCTTAAATAATATAACATTGAGGAACATACCACTCTAGTAATATAGCAAAAACCCTAATATGCTACATAACTGTAGGTGTATGAGGCAAGCAGAGTTTGCAGAATAAAGACATTTATTTACAATTAAATGAAGACAAAATACACTGCTCAAAACAATTAAAGGATATTTGAAGTTTTATATAAAATAAAGATATAAACGAAATTTTTTTTGCCGAAAATAGAAGAAGAGAATCACAAATGCAAATTTTTCTGGTTTTCAAACTGTGGAGTATGCAAATTTTGAGTTCGACGTCAAAAACGTCGCTTCAGCGGCAGCGAATGAAATTTGACTTTCAACTGGATAAAAGAGAATGAAGATTAGGATGATCGGCATTCAGTGATTGCTTTGTTTCGATGAGTACGATGTCTCAGCGAAGTCATTTGACAGATTCAGAAGCTTGGAGAATTGTTGATAGGTTAGAAGGGGGCCAAACTCAAGCCGAAGTAGCGCAAGCCATTGGAGTGTCACAAAGTGTCATTTCCAGGATCTGGAACCGTTTTTTGGAGAGTGGATGTGCAGGCCGAAGACCAGGGCAAGCTCGTAGACGGGCAACAACGCCCAATGAAGATCGGTATTTAGCGTTAACAGCTCGGAGACACCGAAACATGAACGCTACTCTTCTCCAACAACACCTTCGCTCGGCTACAGGCACCACGATTTCAACTCAGACTGTCCGAAACCGGCTCCATGCTGTAGGTCTGTATGCTCGCTGACCGATGGTATGTGTTAGATTAACATCAAGGCATCGTCGCGACCGCAGGGAGTGTGCAACCGAGCCTGTCAACTGGAGGAGAAATTAATGGAGCAATATTCTGTTTTCTGACGAGTCCCGTTTGTCTGTGCATCCGGATAATAGGCGTATTTTCATCTGGAGGGACCGTGGCAGTAGGAATAATCCTGCGTTCGTGCACGAAAGTGTCAGATTTGGTGGTGGAGGAGTGTTGGTGTATGGTGGCATCTCCATTGACGGGCGCACTGACCTCTACATCATTCGAGATGGAGCTCTGACTGGTCGCCGATATAGGGATGAGATCCTCAGACCTATTGTAGTCCCATACGCTGCAGCAATCGGAGATAACTTCATTTTAATGGACGATAACTGCAGGCCACATCGTGCAAACCTGGTGGAGGATTTCCTTTTCAAGGAAGGAATCGTTCGAATGGAATGGCCAGCGTGTTCTCCAGACATGAATCCAATCGAGCACGTTTGGGACGCTCTAGGAAGACGAGTTTCTGGCCGCCAACAACCCCCACAAACTCTCCAAGAACTGGAAAGAGCTCTTCTGGAAGAGTGGGGCAGAATACCTCAACTCGTCATTAATAGCCTCATTGAGTCCATGCCTCAAAGGTGTTCAACGTTGCTGGCCGCCCGTGGAAACCATACCCCCTACTGAAAATGATTTTCTTTGAAGAAAACACCTTTTCTTATTCTTTTTTTCTCATATGCACAAATTGTGTTTTTTTCTTTTTGTACACAAATGCGCAATAAAACGCATTTTTTTCTGCCAAACATGTGTAATTTTTTCTCATATAACCTACTATGTCTGTCGACCATGTATCAATCAGCTAAAAAGTTTCCCAGATACAAAATCCACCTAAAACTGCAATATCCTTTAATTGTTTTGAGCAGTGTATATACAGCTCGTATGCGACTGAGCGCCGACATCTTTCTTAAAGTAACAACTGCTCTCTCTTCCGGAGCATCATCATCGTAACTGTACGCGCATGCGCCATATGTGCAGAGAGGAGAAAATGAACGTTGTATTCCAACAATTCCCCCCTTACAAAGTGCATTTTCTTAACAAAGCATTAATTACTCTCCTATTATGCAAATTACAGAGAAACAAAATATAAAATTACAATTACAAACAGTATATACTTTAAACTTATATGGAAAAAGGATACAGAATAACATTGAATGTTTTTAAACACTTAGTCCTATTAAATCACAACATTTCTTATGTTTATAGGCACTTAAAGCTTTTGTTAAAATGTCAGCTGCCATATTTTCAGTTTCTAGATATTTAACTTCTATATTTCCATTCTCATATATTTCGCGCACAAAGTGATGGCGAATGTCAATATGTTTTGTGCGAGAATGATAAATTGGATTTCTTACTAATTTTTGAGCAGACTGGTTATCGCAGAATATTAAAGTAGGTGCAGACACTATTTCAGGAGAAAGTTCATTTAAGAACCGTCTGAGATGTAAAGTCTCTTTAGCAACCTCTGATAAAGCCATATATTCTGCTTCAGTCGTGGATAATGCAACAGTTCGTTGTTTTCTCGATTCCCAAGATATAGCACCACCGGCATATTTAAAAATGTATTCAGTATAGGACTTTCTATCATTGACATCTGAAGCCCAATCAGCATCAACAAATGCAACTAAGGACTTAGTATCACGTTTAAAAATCAGTCCTTGATCTTGAGTACCTCTTAGATATATTAAAACTCTTTTTGCAGCTATCCAATGAGGTTTGCCTGGATTGTTGTTGAATTGACTTGAAAATTCACAGCATGAGTTATATCAGGTCTAGTTGCTACTGATAAATACATAAGAGAACCAATTAGTTGACAATAAGGAATATTATTCATTTCAGACTTTTCTTCTTCAGTTTTGGGACACATATCTTTAGTAAGCTTCACATTGTTATCAAAAGGTGTAGATATTGATTTTGATTCTTGCATATTAAATTTGCTCAGAATATCTTCAATATACTTCTTTTGAGTAATTTTAATACTGTCCCCGTTTTGCATAAATTCTATGCCCAAACAATAGTGTAACAAACCTAAATCTTTCATTTTAAAAGATTTGGATAATTCATCTCTAATATATTCATAATCTTGTTTACATTTAGTAAAAATTATGAGATCATCAACATAAACAATGATAATAGCTTCAATCGGAGATTTTGAAAAATAAACACATTTATCAGCATTTAGTGATTCAAACTTCATTTGTTTTAATTTTTCATCTAATTTATTGAACCATTGTCGACCTGATTGTTTTAATCCGTAGAGGGATTTTTTTAATAAACAAACTTTGTCAACATTAGATTCATATTTAAAACCATCAGGTAACTCCATGTATACTTCTTCAGTTAAATCACCATTTACATAAGCCGTAATAAAATCTAATTGATAAGCTGTAAAACCATTTTGAATACCATAAGCGATCTCAGTTCTGATCGAACTTAATCTGGCTACAGGCGAAAAATTTTCTTCAAAATCAATTCCTGGTTTTTGAGAACACCCCTTTGCAACTAATCTCGCTTTAAACTTTTCGATTGACCCGTCTTGTTTATATTTAGTTTTTAAAACCCATTTACTTTCTATAATTTTCTTATGTTTTGGCCTATCAACTATTTGCCATGCATTTTCTTGCATTAAAGAATTAAATTCTAATTCCATTGTATCTATCCATTCATGTTTAAAAGGCCCGTTTAAAGCCTCAGAAAATTCCGGACGTGAGTCAGAAAATAAATTTTCCATTACAACTTGGTATATTTCTTCTTTTGGAATTATCATTTTAAATTCTTTCCTGGCTCTACCTTTCTTACCAGTTTTTATTTTTCTCGGCCGACCGCGCGCTCTTGTAGGGGAAGCAAGGGGGTCGGAAATTTCATCCGATTGCATATCAACATCACTGTCGCCACAGCTGTCTGGTTCATTTTTGACGGGAGGAGAAGATGTTTCTGATTCTTGCGTAATTGTTTTATTTTCATTATTTTGAGAAAAGGGAAAAATTAATTTTATTTCACTGTTTGAAGGTAAATCGTTTTCAAATTCGTTAATGAATCGGACGTCTCGGCTTATAACAATTTTTCTGGAATTCTTATTCCACAGCCTGTACGCTTTTGATTCATTTGAATATCCAACAAAAATATGCTCTTCTGATCTAGGATCAAATTTTCCTTTACTTTGTCTTTTATTTAGTACAAAACATTTTTGCCCAAATATTTAAAAATATGATAAAGTTGGCTTGATGCCAAAAAATACTTCGTAGGGTGTTTTGTTATCGCTTAAACGTCGCGAAGGACAGCGATTACGTATGTATACCGCACAATTAATGGCTTCGGCCCTAAAAGATTGTGGGAGATTGCTTTGTAATAGTAAACACCTCACCATTTCAGCTAAAGTTCTATTGGCCCTCTCTGACGTACCATTCTGTTGCGGAGTTAGTGGTGAGGAAAATTCTCGTTTTATACCGCTTTCTTCGATATATTTATTAAATTCTTCTCCGAAATATTCTTTACCATTATCCGTACGAAGAATTTTTATTTTCTTTCCTACACGGTTTTCAACTGCTGCTTTGTATTTAACAAATGCATTTTTAACCTCATCTTTGGTTTTAAGAAAACTGACTTCAATGTAACGTGATTTGTCGTCTATAAAAGTAACGAAATATCGCGATCCTCCGTGGGATGGAACTCTCATAGGACCACACAAATCTGAATGTATACGAGTCAATAAATCGTCACTTTTAAAGTTTGATTCTTTAGGAAAAGAACGCACAGTTTGTTTACCTTGAATACAAATTTTACAGTCTTTAAGAGACTCATTATCATTGAAATTTAAATTTCTAACCATATTCTTTGATTTAAGTCTTTTTAAATCAGACTCATTTAAATGACCTAATTTAAGATGCCATTTTAGAAATTCACTTACCTCTGCTATCGCAGCTCTCTCGATGCTTGGGTATACGTAATACAAATCCCCATGACGGACAGCATGTACTAATGTAGAACCATTTGGTTCGATGATTTTAGCAAATCGTTCTTTAAAAATCACTGAACGATTATTGGCTGTTGCTTTAGATGTTGAGAGCAAATTACACTTTAATTCTGGAACACATAGAACGTTCTTGAGTGTAAGATTAGTAATTCCACCTCCGTTAGGTACTGTAATGAAAACTGTTCCTATTCCTGTAATTTTCGCTGTTTGATCAACTGCAAGCTGTATAGTAGAATTCGTACGAGGATGAAACTCTGAAAATAAATTTCTATCTTTACACATATGAGATGTACACCCACTGTCCAAACTCCATACAGAAGGTTCTTGATATGCGTCATTAAATGCCATACTAGTCGGTTTTTCATAATTAGTGGCTATCATCGATCCTTGATTTCCTTTATTTAAAGATGTAAGGTTTCTATCAGCTATTTTCTTTCTACATTCGGAAGCTTTGTGCCCGATTTTCGAACAATAATTGCACTTGAAATTTCGGTAACACCTTTCCGAGGAAAAATTTTTGTTTGGATTCATTTTCCATTTTTCATTCTTCTTCTGTTCTTGATTGTTTCTTTTATTTTCTATATAATATGCGTTTTGTGAATCTTGAGTGGATTTCCCTTTTCTTGCATCCCATTCTTCTAGCATCTTAATTTTCAAAGATTCGGGTTTAGGTAACTCATCTCTGGATTCTATAGCGCATCTAAAATTTCCGAAGTTCTCAGGAACACTATATAGAAGTAGAATTGATAATAAATCATCCGCGATTTCTATTTCCATATTTTTCAGTTTATCAACTATTTCGAAGAAAATATTTAAATGATCAGCCATCGTTTCATTTATGGACATTTTTCTAAACAGAAGTTGTTTTAACAGAGTTGCTTTCTTTGCGGGTCCCCTCGATTCATAAACATCTTTTAGCTTATTCCATACGGCACTTGAAGTCGTACAATGCTTTATATGACTCAGTTCACTAGGATTTATAGAAATAATTATATCTGCACGAGCTTTTTGATCAGCTTGGAGCCACTTCTTTTCTTCGGCGGTTCCTTCAGCCGTTTTAGTTTCTTTACCAATTACGTAATCCCAGTGATCATTTTTGATTGATACAGCTTCGATTTGAAGCTTCCAGCTATCAAAATTATCTTTTCCGAGCTTTTCAATTGTCGTTACATGAGACATAATTATGCAGAGTCTCTCACAGCCAGAAATAATGCAAATGATAAACAGAATGAAAAACAAGTCTTAGTTTCGATTAGGCTTAAGAGTTTGAATTTCGAATGTTCGAATAAAAATTATTTCTGCTAATTATAGCGCAGTGAAATAGCGTCTCTGGGCCCATAACCATTTGTAGGTGTATGAGGCAAGCAGAGTTTGCAGAATAGCACGACATAAGACATTTATTTACAATTAAGGGGTCAGGTAACCTTTGAACTCACAAAATACATGAAAAGGAGACCTCTGTAAGAATTATCATAACTCCGTAACTATTTGACTTTGAATTATAAAATTTTAAATGCATATTAATAAAGATTTATTTTATAAATTAAAATTCTCCAAAAATGTTTACACTCATATAAAGCTTTTAAATTTATTTTAAAATATAATAATTTTTTTACGAAAGAATTATTCTTGCATGTACTGCGCGCACGATTTTTCACATTTGAAATGCTAAAACCATTCAAAAAAAATTTAATGAGTACATATATAATGTGTTCTCAAAATGACCTACGATGAAAAAAATAAAATGAGTAGTTCTTGAGAAAAAAATTTTTTTTTAGAGAAATTCGAAATATCGAGGTTTTTTTACTACAAAAGTAGTCATAAATTCTAAACTTGTTACTTGAGAAACATAATCGTAGGTCATTTTGTGCATCTGTTTGGTTAAGACATTCAGTCAAAATTTCATGAAATTCTAACCAATCATTTTTCTTAAATCGTGCGCGCAATGACCAAAATCGACGTTTTGAGAAAATTGACTTCAAAGATCAAACTGTCCCTTGATCATATACAAAAAGCTCAGACTGTTTTAGACATAACTCCACTTCTAAAGTGAATTTTTGCATGGGGCTTATTTTAAATTGTTCCTTAAGAATCATATTTAATTATAAGTTAATAAAAAAAAATTTCAAATTTCGGACATTTTAAAGGTTATCTGACCCCTTAAACGAAGACAAAATATATACAGCTCGTATGCGACTGAGCGCCGACATCTTTCTTAAAGTAACAACTGCTCTCTCTTCCGGAGCATCATCATCGTAACTGTACGCGCATGCGCCATATGTGCAGAGAGGAGAAAATGAACGTTGTATTCCAACAATAACCGTTAACATTACAATAAATGAAACTCAGTAAAAATAAGCCCGTTTAGTTCCAAATTCATGTAAGTCACAGTTTTAATTACGTTCGTCACAAAAATCCATGTATGTTTCTTTAAAAATTCAACAATTTATCAGAAAACCTTCAACTAAAGATTCACAAAGACCAATTGTTTACATATGAAAAATTCTTACCTAACCCATTTATGCCTAGCGTCCCAATTTTGGGACGCTTTAGTTAAATGGAAAAAAGTGCATTTCACACCACTTTTTCAAAAAAAAAATAGAAATTTGGTGTCTTATTTTATCGAGGTGACGTTAGACATAAATGGGTTAAGGTGATTTTTAAATGACCTGCTTAACAACGCGAAACTTTCTGACATCATTTTTGGCTCATTTTTAAACGCAAAAACATAAAATTGGCAGGCCTGACTATTGAAGCGATTTGGAATCGAGATGAGTTTTCCATTTTTTGATAAATAAATTACTTATCGAGTTATAAGTGATTCGTGTCACGTGATTTCACGATGTTGTCTTTTCTCGATCTGCTGCATCGGGAATTCGGTTCAAAACGCAGACTTTGACGGTATTTTCTGAAAGATCTGCCTTTACCAAAAAATTGAAAACTCATTTCGATGACACAGTTTCTGAATAATAACACCTGACAATTTCATCCGTTTAAGAACAAAAATGAATTCAAAATTGTGTCAGAAAGTATCTTCTTTGGATTTGGGAACGGCCTTAAGGCTCTTCCACAGTCAGGCAGCAAATCCGTATATCTAATGTTAAACCTATGGGCTTGGAATGTATGTGTATTTTTCAAGTTTCTCATCGGAAAATTAATTTTTTTACCTTCTTTTTACTGTAGGCTCTTTTTGAAGAATATTTCTTACTCTTTTATTTGACAAAATGTTTCTAAATATAGACTTAATTTTATATTTAAAGTGTTAAAATCTAAGTAAAGCAAATTAGTTGTAAATGACATTAAAAATAAAACTAGCCGTGTATTTTAGAGCGATTTTATCATATAAACAAGAACGAAAAATCATGCATCCGACATAGATTATGAAACACTTTCCAACACTAACAGAATATTACAAAAAAATTTCATATTTTCATAGAATGAAACGAGATATCTAAAGAAGCAACTTAAAAAGACACATAATCCAGTAAAAATTCATTTTCAGCATTTAATGTCCATATCCGGTAGTGTGTGCGATTTCTTTCGAGCAGTCCTGTATATATATATAGAATTTATAAACCCACATAATACACTAAAAATTAAATAAATTTAAAAATGCATACCACAGCGGGAAACGTACTTCCATCAATTGCGATCCTAATTATTCCTGTAACTGAATTCTTTTGTGTGGCTCTGTAAATGAACGATAAATGCTTTGCACTCCATGGTCTATAGAAAACATGTTGTAGCACACTTTAGTGATTTCATTAGGTTTGAAGTATCATAAACTCATTAAAATGAACCGCAAACGATTTCTTATATCATAGATCATAATGTAATAGAATTCTTTTATGCTTCCCTGTAAATGAATTAAAAATGCTACTTTTTCTATACTTCTGAGAAAGCATGTCGTTGTCCATCTCAGTGTTGCATATTAATCTCATTTTGTTTGAAATATCATCACATCAATAAAATGCATAGAAAACGATTTTTCCCTACATATCGTAATGTAACGAAATTCTTTTGAATGCCCCTGTAAACGAACTATAAATGCTACACACTTCAATTTCAATACTGAACATTCTGTACTGAATCTCAATAACATAAAATAATTTCATGGCAATCCGACTATATACGGGAGTTAGAGCACGGACAGGCAGACGGACAGACAGACAGAAAAACCGAATTCATAAACACTTTTCAACTATGTTGGAAAGCGTTAAAAAGAAAGAAACATCCTTCAAGAAGAACATACAGAAAAAGAAAGTTATAAATTTTAATTTTCTGAGGAGAAATTTCAAAAATACGGATGTTTTCTAAACCCAGAAGTTTAACATTAGAGAGGGAGATTTGTAGTCTGAATGACAACAAGCCTTAAGTATACTCGCACAGGCCAATCTCCCAGTATTTTCCTGTAAAATGTGGTTTTAATTCGACGCAGTCTAAACACGTTTTGAACCAATTTGTTTTTTCAAAAATAAATTCAAATAAAGTTCCACTAACAAACATGAAATTAATTAAATAAAGATACGTCAAATAAAATTTCTGGTTTAAAGCTTGTTTAACCTGAGTCAAATTAAACAACCTTTTACGAAAGAATAGTTTAAGGCTCTCAAGTATGCTTAAAATGCGCAGTATTGTATATTTGCAAAACTTTTTATTTAATTTTTAATAAATAAATCAAGTTCTTTGCAACCACTATATTTATACAGAAATATTAATCCCCTAAAAATCACATTAATATGCTCCTAAATAAAATAATAAATCTGTCTTAAAATTTCTGATGTAAACTGCTTAATATAATAAGTATTAAAAATCGTAATTCTAAAAGAAAAATTCGCGCATTTAAGGGTTAAGTCTTAAACTTTACACTCCATTAAAAACTTTTCAGTAGAAACTATTCTTCATATAAGTGTCAAATTTCGAATGAGTCTACATGAAGGAATGCGAAAGCTTTTAGCAGAAAAAAATAACTTCAAAAATGATCACCAGAGGGCGTATTATTGATTTTTCCCCCAATAATTTGACATAATACAAGTTTATACACTGTACAATTGGTTTATCAAGACAAATACTGTTCAATATGTTGACCATTATTGTCAAGTACAGTTTGAAATAGCAAAAAATCATGTTTAATACTCTGCGAAGCAAATTCTTGGAAATGTTATGAGCGTGACAAGAAATATTTGCCTTGATTTATGGCAATGCTCCGTTTGCAGTCATTGAACCCCTGGAAATTTTTTTCAAAGCTCGAATCCTCCGCAAAGCTTCTGGTGCAGAATCACCATTTTAATAAAAAAGTTTCACCAGTAAACCACGATCTTGTAAACTGCACAGCATTTCCCGTAAAAATGCATGAGACTGACAAGAGATTCATTGCGTCTTTTTATTAAACATTTTCATTTTGCGCGAGCAGATACATCATGTGGTTGCTAAAATTTACACATATGCTGAAATTGTATCAGATAACGCCCTCTGGTGGCCATTTTTGAAATATTTTTTTTTCTTGCCCTACATGTCTTTCGTATCCTTTATTTAAGCACATTCCAAATTTCATATTTTTCTGAACAATAGTTTCGAATACAGACAGCTCCGAACTTTAATTATGTACACCGTGTAGTGTAATCAGCAATTAATTATGTACATCCTGTAATTAGCATAGCACCGATGCTAATGTAAAACCCGGGTACAAGTTCTGGATAGTTGGAGGTTTATTTAACCATAAATCAAGTGCGTATAGCTGCAACTTTGCGGCTTTTTTAAAGTAAAATAAAACACACTTTACACCAGATTAAAAAATAATTCAAATATGGGTGGGCCACAATGGAACAATGGAACAATGTAGTGAGCTTCATGGATCACCTAGTTGCGAAGCAACTTAATATCCAATATAAAGGAAATCGACTTGCAAGGCAAATGGTGAACCGTAAGAAAATATGTAATTGTAGTAAAGAACTACATAAAAAATACAATAAGGTTTTAAATAGAATTACAATGCAGAAAATACAAAATAAAGTTTAACAATTAAATAAAAAGAAAGAGAATTCCATTAGATCCACATGACAGACGAAAACCTACCGAGGGACGAACACATACCCATCTCATAAAAAGGTCCTTTCAGAGACCATACATTAGTTTAAGACATTACTTGACATTACTAAGAAAGCAATCTAGAAAAAATATAAATATTTTTTTTAAAATATTAATTAACAAAAAAAGACAGAATAAAAAAGAAAAGCTAGTTTACGTTAGGAGAGTGGAAAACTCAGCACACAAAGAGTTAAAAAGCAAAATAAAAGGGTGAAGAAAGAATGTGAGGTTGGAGACCGTACAGTCTGGTAACTCTGTAAGGATGAAATTAGTCAACATTGGGGAGATTAATTTCGTTGGAAACGGACTCGAATTCACTGATAATAACAATCATTTTTTTTTTTCCATGGGATTCTTAAACTTTTTAGTCTGAGTAGCAATATTTTTTATACATTTAAGAAATTTAGAGGTTTGGAGAATTTCTTTTAAATCCTTAATCATTTGAAAAAAATCCTGGATTTCATTAGCATAACTAGATGGTACTTGATGAGAGTTAGAATTAGAATTTGGAATAATTTTAGTGTTATCATTAGTAGATGAGGCAGGAGAGTTCTCCACTGGAGAAGTAGTGCCTTCAGGCCTAGAATCAGGAGAATCAGCTGCAGATTTCTTTTTAGTATAATTAAATTTTTTAAGAATATCAGCCAGCGTTTGAGTTTCTTTAATAGTACATATTGTTGTTTGTTTTGTTGCAGAATTAATGTTGCTATTGCCTCTAACACGATAGGGGTTTTTAGGACAAACTGCGGTAGTTAGCTGAACTGAAGTGAAGTCAAAAACTTTCGAATGTTTTTTTTCGACGAACGAAAACGGAAGAATGTAGCGGCGTCGTTTTTCTTTTTAAGAAAATGAAAAAAGTTAAAAGTGTGAATATTTTAAATGACATCTGTTTTTTAATGTAAATATATAGTTCGCGCGTGTAAATATTTTGCTGTTTTTTAGTCAGGATATGTAATTAAAATATGAAAGTTGAAAGTTATCGTTTGTTCATCTATCGTCATTCCAACGAGGTCGTCACTTTATTTCTTAATTTAACGTTTCCACACTATCCGTGGCATACATTTTCAATGCCAGAATCTTAAATGTATCTTGGAAAGAATTTAAACTAGTCGTTGGGGGCCACCGTAATACTTACCCATCATGGATATGTATAATGTAAAATATTAAAATAAAAAATGAGTAAACTACTTATAAAGTGCATAGCAATTCAAATAAAATCGTGGCTTGATGACGTCATAACTTTATAGGCTCGATTACTGAATTGCTTGAAAGAGGTTTTTCCTTATAACTCCAAAAATAATAATCCTATTAACTAGCGGTTTATTGCATCTGATTAAGCGTCAAATTTCCAATTAAAATATATCTTTGAAGTGAAATTTGGATGAAATACAGGGTCATGAAAAATCGAAGAGTGTGGAAAATAGGATTCCAAATATCTCGGCAACTAATTATCCGATCGACTTCATGCTTTATGCAAAATTTGTTTTTTTTATTGTCTTTTATATTCATTTCTTAAAATAAACACTTTCGAAAAATTTTATATACCTTTTATCAGAACGAATATTTCGAGAGTCCGAAAAAAATAGATCCGGTTAATCGAGGTTATTGAAATGAAATAGGCTTCTTCCCATTATTACATACTAAATACATACCAAATTGCAAGTGTCTATCTCAATTTTTTCGGGAGATAGAGTGTTTACAGACACACAGACACACAGACGGACGGCAAAATTTTTTTTTCTAAAAATATGTTTTTTGGAATCTTCAGTGTCTGAAACGTGTAAATCCGTCAAAAAAATTTTTTCGATTTTCAAAACGATTACAAGACTTACCCTATACTACGTATGATGGGTAAGTAAAAATATCTTTATTAAATCATTTTTTTTCCCTCAAGGACAATTTTCTAAATATTGAAAAAATAAAATAAAAAACATAAACATGCCCAATTGTCAGCTTTTATTTACGTGATTAAGATTTAAAAATACTTTTTCGTTTTTATTTTAACTTTTCAGCGGGCACACTTATAGTTTTTCTCAAGAGTGGACACGCATCGCATTTTTTACGACACATGTGTTTTGCTTAGTTATACACTGTTACAAATACAAGACATTTCATAATAATAATAATAATAATAATAATAAAAGAGGTAAGTTGAAGAAGCGATAATATACATCAAAAGACAAAAATAAGTGTTTTTATTTTTACATTTGAAAGGGGTTGCTTTGAGATTCATAGTTACTATGGCTGCTGTCTCGAATGATCCATATATTTATCACAGAAACAGAGGTCACATACAGAACTTGATAATTTTTCTTCCATTACATATATATATATTTTCTTTCTTTCTTCTTCCGTATACAAGAGGACAACCGAGATACAGATAATCAATGTAACAACACAAATATAGCAGGGAGCTCCACACGAAGTGTGTGTAATGGAACCGTCGGGAATCGAACCCGACACAGCCACCGTAGAAACTTTATTCCAATTACGCCCAATTAAATTTTAATAAGATTTGCAAATAGAAAAACAAAAACAACATTCAGTAATATAATATGCGTTTACAGAACGTAAGTGCCATGTTAATGATGAAATAATAAATCTATTTCATAAAAAATATATCAAACAAGATTTGAAAGATTGAAAGGAGATACTAAATAAACAATTTAGAAAACATATTACCCAGTTAAAAACCCGTTTAACGGACTGTTATTCGATCTGGCTTAATGCGGACGAGCTGCGCGAAACACAAGACGAGGAACAATGATACCAACGTAAAATGTGTAATTTTTTTTATTTAATAGCGTAACTTTTACATTGGGATACACAGAATAGCTTAGATTAGAGATACTGTACATTTGGACACTTTCGACATTATAAAGGTCATAAATAACTTTACTTCTAAAAATTGCTGTCCTTGTTTAATTTTGAATATACAATGGACTCTCGTCAATGCGCCTCCGCTTAAGACGTTAATAAGGTTCGTTAGTGACTTAATCCGGTTAATGAGGACAATTTCGTTTTCCCCATCATTTTCTATTTGCAATTAATGTTAAGGATATCGCTTAGTCCGCAGTACTCACAATAACTTTCAGAATTTTTTCAAAAATTAAAGTCAGAATCAAAAATAGTTTTGTAGATTTTTTCTTCAAAAGAAAAATTTGGTGTAATTGTGGGTATCGAGAGGTCAGGAAACTGTCGGTGACAGTGCTGAAGAGAACGAAAACCTTCCACTACCAAAAACATAATAGGTCCAAAAAATGCTGTCCTTGTTTAATTTTGAATATACAGTGGGCTCTCGTTAATGCGTCTCCGCTTATATTCGAATAATAAGAACAAAATCGTTTTCCCCATCACTTTCTATTTGCAATTAATGTTAAGGACATCGCTTAATACGCAGTACTCACAAAAGCTTAGAGAATTTTTTCACAAATAAAACGGGCAGAATCGAAAATAGTTTTGTAGATGTTTTCTTCAAAAGAAAAATTTGGTGTACTGTGGGTATTGAGAGATCAGGAAATTGTCAGTGACAGTGCTGAAGAGAAAGAAAACATTCCACTATCAAAAACATAATAGGTCCAAAAATTACTGTCCTTGTTTAATTTTGAATGCACAGTAGACTCTCGTTAATGCGTCTCCGCTTAAGATGTATCTCCGGTTAATGAGGACGATTTCGTTTTCCCCTTCATTTTCTATCTGCAATTAATGTTAAGGACATCGCTTAATACGCAGTACTCCCAATAACTTAGAGAATTTTTTTCACAAATTAAACGGGCAGAATCGAAAATAGTTTTGTAGATGTTTTCTTCAAAAGAAAAATTTGGTGTAACTGTGTGTATCCAGAGGTCAGGAAACTGTCGGTGACAGTGCTGAAGAGAACGAAAACCTTCCACTACCAAAAACATAATAGGCCCAAAAAATGCTGTCCTTGTTTAATTTTGAATATACAGTGGGCTCTCGCTAATGCGTCTCCGCTTAAGATGTATATACGGTTAATGAGGAAAAATTCGTTTTCCCCATCACTTTCTATTAGCATTTAATGTTAAGCACATCGCTTAATACGTAGCACTCACAATAAATTACAAATTTTTTTCACAAATTAAAGGGTCTGAATCGGAACTAGTTTTGTAGATTATTGCTTCAAAGAAAAATTTCGTGTAACTGTGGGTGTAAATACAGTAATTTCTTTGCATATTTTGTTTGTGCTGAGTACTTTATTCTTTTGTATTAACAAATTGGCATTAACTTGCTTTTTTACTAAAATTACTAAAATAAACGAAAAGTTCTTTCTTTTAGCACAAAGTTGGTAAACTGTTTAATTTCTGTCAAAAACTGAATTCAATTTATTCAAGGGATTATTTTATAACCATTGGAATGTCTACATCTTTTAATCCAAACTTCGGTTAGTGCGGACGAAAAATGGCCTCCCTTGGAAGTCCGCATTAACGGAAATTCCCTGTATAAAACAACACGCTTTTTGAAATTACGTAATATAAACTAACTTTCTTATTCAACGTCCAATATATTTCATTTAAAGCAGACAACTTTCGTTTCCGCTTGAATTTTTCGGGGAATTCCGTTCTTATCCATATAATAATGTATCATTCTTCACGCCTTTCACGCTTATCTTATTCATTTCTAAATTTAACCTCTGGACAAATAATCTTTTTAAAATAAAATTAGATCCAAAGTTTTTTTCTTAATGCAGCTTCCTGGATTAATATATATATATATATATATATATATATATATATATATATATATATATATATATATATATATATATATATATATATATACAAACGTTTAAAAGTTTTTTAATTTCCATTTAGTTTTTATTTATGACGAAAATTCAGACCCAGGGATCTTACCATTTATTTATCTATCTTTTTTTAATTCTTCTTCTTTTCTGTTTAATTATAAACTGTTTAATACTGTCTAAAACTGAAGTCAATTTATTCAACGCAAGGGATTATTTTACACTATTGAAAGGCTTACATCGTTTAATCCAAACTTCGGTTAGTGAGGATAAAAAATGGCCTCCCTTGGAGTCCGCATTAACGGGAATTCCCTGTATACAACAACGAGATTTTTAAAATTACGTAATGAAAACAAAATTCTTATTCAATGTTCAATATATTTAATTTAAAACAGGCAACTTTTGTTTCCGTTTGAAATTTTCAAGGAATTCCATTCTTATCCATATAAGGATGGATCACTCAGGCCTTTCACTCGTATCTTATTCATTTCTAAATTTAATCTCTGGACAAATCTCTTTAAAATAAAATTAGATCCAAAGTTTTTTTTTCGTTATGCAGCTTACTGGATTATAAAAAAATATATATATATATACAAACGTTTACAAGTATTTTAATTCCCATTTAGTTTTTTTTTTATGACAAAAATTCAGACGCAGGGCTCTTACCATTCATTTATCTCTCTTTTTTTAATTCTTCTTCTTTTTTGTTTAACCCTTAATTGCATAGTGATGTAAATTTCCATCACTTTTTATTTAACTTTTTATAAATAAATCAACTTCTTCGCCACCACTATATTTATATAGAAATATTAATCCAATAATTTCCCGTGAACCATGTTGCTGAATAAAGTTAAAAATCTATCTTAAAACTTCTGGGATCTAATATTTAATATATGTATAAAAAAACACAATTGTAAAAGAAAAACTCATGCAAAGAAGGGTTAATTCTAAACTGTTTAATTTCTGTTTAAAACTGAATTCAATTTGCTCAACGCAAAGGATTATTTTACACTATTGAAAGGCTTACATCGTTTAATCCAGACTTCGTTTAATGCGGTTGAAAAATGGCTTCCCTTGGAAGTCCGCATTAACGGGAATTCCCTGTACAAAACAACGAGATTTTTAAAATTACGTAATATAAACAAACATTCTTCTTCAATGTTTTCAATATATTCAATTTAAAACAGGCAACTTTCGTTTCCGTTTGGATAGTAGTGAAGAAAGGAGAGTTTAACCTCAGCAGCAGGAGCCAGGAGCCAAATCAGCAGCAGGAGCCAGCAGGAGCAGGAGCCAGCAGGAGCCAGCAGGATCCAAATCATCGTATTATAGTATGATGATAAAATTCAAACTTAAAATCGAGGGGACCACTATCCCCCATGCCCCCCCCCTTTTTTTTAATTTAAAAAAATTTAAAATTGTCTTATAGTACGAGGTATCGGCTATGGTAGAGTACGACTACTATCCCCTTGCCCCCCCCTGCCCCTGCCCGCCCCCCCCCCTTTTTTTTTTTTTTTTTTTTTTTTTTTTTTAAGGGAGAGAAAGTTTAAGGTGGTGTCGCCCTCTATCGGTAAGTATGAAAATTATGGAATTTAAAATGACTGCTTCTGAATTTTAAGTTATAGCATAGTATAAAATAAATAATTTTAAAGTTTCTTAGCAAACTGCTTACAATGGAAATTTAAGTTATAGCATGGTGTAAAATAAAGTAACTTAGCACTGCTTACAATGGAAATATATAGTTATAGCATAGCACTTAATAAATAATTTTAAAATGTGTTACCATAGTGCTCGCAAAGGAATATGAAATAGAAATTTAAGTTCTATCATAAAGCTAAATAATAAATAATTTTAAAGTTTCTTAGCAAACTGCTTACAATGAAAATATTTAGTTAAAGCATAGCACTTAATAAAATATTTCAAAGTTTCTTTACCAAACTGCTTACAATGGAAATATTTAGTTATAGCGTAGGCACTTAATAAAAGTTTTAAAGTGACACATGTAAATAATTATAGTTATAAACCGACATATAGGCAGATAGGCAGGGACACAGACAAGCAGGCAGGCAGGTAGGCAGACAGACAGACACACAGTGAACTATTTGTTACGTACACAAGCATGCATATACGAAGTGAACTAATTGTAATAAAATACAAGACGTGCATACGTTTTAAAACATTTTTTTTCTTCACAGAATTTAAGAAAATATTAAATTTCGACTACAACTTTCACTTTGAAATAGCGTAGTCCCTTTTTAAAAAATCATTAGCTTTTATCAAACATTTATATGAAGCGGGGTTCGAACCTCGAACCTGACAAAATGATCTCATGATGTGTTGATTTGCAATAGGTTTAAACGAACACACCATGAGACCATGTTTATTAGACGCGATTTAAGATAAATAAAAAAAGGTGTCACGTGACTGAACATATTGAATTATTACTATACAGTACTAATGATATTATAAATTTTGTAAAATAATTTAAGCTTTACGATAAACTTTAATGTTTAAACTTACAAACACATTGGAATGTATTTATAACATATAAAATAACCTTATAAAAGGTTGGTTGGTTTGTTGGTTTTATAAACTTGCAAAGCAAAGCGTATCTTACCAATTTGCATACAAGAGATTTTGTAACATAAATTATATAATACAGCAAATTTTAACTTACCAAGTGAGGTTTAAGGATACTGTAATAGAATTTTTAATTGTATACTTTAAAAAAGAAAGTTTAACTTACCATTATGTTTATGCTCGGATTCCAACTGTCAACCTTTTGGCTAGCTTTCCAATGCGCTCCCAATTACGCTACGATGGCTCCGTACAATTAATATAAATAATGAAACCTAACACAATGTTACTTTTTTTCCTAAGATTTTCAAGTTAATAAAACAGGATATGACGACATTTATAGAATAACATCCTGTTTTACAACGATAAGAATAGCAATATAAGAAGCTTGTACACCATAATGAATTTACTGTTTAAAGTTTTGACTTAAACGATTATTCTTCTAATTACTTAAAACCTTGCTGTATATTTGCTTGATCACCTATCTGTTTACCCTGCTTTTTGGATACTTCTAAACCTGAAAATGACTACTTCGCTTAACAAATCTTACTATGAAATTTCAGAAATCAGCGAATTTAGTAGAATATTTCAGTATTTTGACGTTTTTACCCCATACCATTGGGACTTAGGGGAGGATACGATTGTCGAAGTGCAAATGAATAAGGACTGTGAGTTAAACGTTCACATTCAAAAATATAAAGAATTTGAGAATAGTGGTAAAATGTACCCTACAAATGAAGGAATTACAATATCGTGCGCAACCTTTGATAAATTTGAAACGAGAATGACAAAATTTAATTTTGACTCTGCAGAAAAAGAAACATTCGTATCTAACAACGACTTACTAACGATTTATGTGGATAAGGAATCATGCATACTGCAAAAACTATTGAAACCTGATTGTTTACTACTTACAAAAGAACAATTTCTCAAACTAGAGAAAAACTGTATTGAAATTAGCGAATGTCTTATTCAAACTTTTTTAACAAAACTTTTACCTGTTTATGTTTTAAAAAACGTAAAAATATGTAAATGTTCTCACTTTACAGAGGAAGAGGCGATGGACTATTTTTTAGAATGCTTCGATCATGAATTAGAGAGATCAGTATATCGCACGTTTGACTGTTATTTATGTTCAATCGGCCAACCAGTAGAAATGGATCATGAATGTATGAGATATAATTTAAGAAAACAGTTTAACTGGTGCGCAGACAGTGCTTTGTTAAATTTCAACATTAAGGAATTTGTGAAAAACCTGCTAGAGAAATGTACATGTAATTATACTTATTTATTTTTTGAATCTATGAATGTAGACTTTTATAATAAGCATTTGAGCAATGTATTTATAAATTAACGTAGAAATGTTTTATATTTAATAAATATTTGTTTAGTTTTTCATCATGTGTCTGTTTTTTATTTATGTATAAGGAATAAATAAGTTTAGTTTTCGGAAAGTTTTACAATTTTTATTCAGAAAATGTAGAAACTTGTTTTATTTTTCTACAAAAATTAAGGATTTTATACTATTTCATTAAACATGTGTACCATTATTATAATATAACTTACATATTGTATACAAAATACTGCCCTTTACTTGATAAATTATTTAAGATTTTAAACCAAAACTGAGTGAATATTATAAAGATTATCGAGTTTGAAAATAGATCTGTTGTCTACCAGAGCAAAAACAGGAAACTACTTATTTGCGGATAACATCCCTGTTTTCTTACTGATAACGATACTTCTTGTATAGTTTAAGGTATAAAAATTATTTCATTTACTTAATTAGCAATACCATATAATGAACGAGTATATTCACACATTTAAATTTGCATTTTAAGACACGATGAATACATAATAAAACATTACTTGTATACTTTTACATAAAAATTGAAAATACATTTATACTTAACGAAACACCCACTGTATAATAAAAGATACTTTGCTAAATTACTTATGTTTAACATACAGACTAATTTCTGTATACGATATATAACACGTGACGCTATTTTTAATTATTTTAAGCATGCGCGCCCTCTACAATTAAATAAATATTCATGAAAAGTTTTATTTGAAATAATATTCACACTGTTTCTGTGCCGTTAAGACGTTCTAATTTTTTCTCCGTTTAAGTGATCTGCGATTTTAATTGATTTAAATTAAATAAGTAAAATGCAAGACATGGTGTTAGACGAACCAACCAAGATAAGAAAAGCCTTGACATCGGAGTTTAAGGAGCAAATAGACTGTACTATTTTAATGAAACCTGTTTTGAATAAGGAACCGATGGCCTCTTCATCAGATCAAGTCGATCAAAAGTTACCTTTTACATGTGATACATGTAAAAAAGTATTTACTAAAAAATATATGTTATTAAGACATATGAACTTACATTTAGAAAAAAAAACCTCTAAGTGTGATAATCTGTTTACTACAAAGAGCGCTTTACAGGGTGATATGCTAATTAATCCCAAGACATCTGCCACATATAAATGTGAGAAATGCAGTAAGACTTTCTCACGAAAAAATGTGTTAGTTAGACACATGAAATTTCACTTAGAAAAGAAAACTTTTAATTGTAAAATGTGTTCGAAATCATTTGTGCAGAAAAGCGACTTACAAAAGCATAACTTAGTACATTCTAAACAAGGCGTTATGCATAAATGTAATGATTGTGATAAAAAGTTTTTACGGGAAAAAAATTTAATAAATCACACTATGATTCATAACACCCCTCAGCAAAAGCAAAGGAATATTGAACCGTTTACCAGACACTATAAATGTGTCGATTGTTCTGAAATATTTAATCACAGATTTGACTTAGTGAAGCATAGAAAAATTCATCTCTCGCCCAAAGAACATATATCTGAACAGCGTACTGAACTTTTAAACCATTTACAGAATTTATTACAACGTATAGACTCTTTACAAAATGCTATAAAAAATGAAACTATTCCTTTTTGAAATATTGACTTTACCAATTTATTTGAACTATACAACTTCTTGTATATACTAATGTATGTGTTTAAATAATTAAATAAATAATAGATAAGTGAAAAAGCTTTTGTGTTTTATTTTTCAATATTTTTCAAATTCAATAACTTGTAAATACATAGTATATTTTTATACTATAAGTATCTATAAGTATATGTATACTTACATGTTATTTAAGTATATATGTATACTTATGGATTTGGTATATAAATATACTATGTATTTACAAGTTATATTATATATAACATAAAAATTTTGTAAACATGATATATTAATGAAGAAATATTATTTTCCGCTTGTGTAAGAAAATTAAGTTACTTCTAAAAGCAATAGCCAGTTGAATAAATAATGTTTATGCTAAAATAAAACCCAATAGTAAGATTTTAAATGTTTTACATCATCTTATTGTCGATAGAATTACAAAATAAAATGCTTTTAAAACAATAATTTAGTGCTTTTACCTTACGTTTGCAATATAAACGTTATTTAAATTAGATCTTCTTAATAAATTGTAAAATAAAGAATACAGGACATTATAACTTACCAAACAAGCCTCTTCTATAGCAGAAGTGAAATTGTCAAACACGTTGTGTTTAATTCTTATCTTCATGATCACGTGACTTTAAAGGAAATCACGTGGTACGACAAAACATCCTGTTGCTAGGATAGTAACAAGCATAATGTCTGAAGTAACTATGTAAGATGGACGTGCTATTATAAGTGGATTATATTTGTAAGTATAAATTAATCTATTTCTTTAATTTAAAGCTAATTGTTATTAATTATCAGAATATAGGGTTTCTAATGACAAAGTTTGAGAATTTCTATTACTTAACTAAAGTTCCACATGTATATAGGTACATACACACACATATATATATATATATATATATATGTATACATAGACACAATTTATTAAAATTAAGTATTTTAAAACATTTATAAAATAATTTTGATAACTTTTCATTTTTGTTAATTTATTTTAATTAAAAAAATAACTATTTTGTTTACTTATAATTTTTTAATTTAATTAAGTTAGTTTGTAATTTTTTTAAAAACTTTTACAATAATATAACATGTTTAAATTATTTTTATAAGTATATGTAGTAACATAACAACTATATAGTATGTTACCATTATATAATATTAACATACAAGACGAATCAACATTGATAAAGTATGAAATACTTTTATTAAGTTTTAAATTTATAAAACTTTTTTAACTGAAAAATAATTTTGCTATCTTGTAAAATTTTAAAAACTTTTATAATAGTTCAAAAATACATTTACTAACATGTGTAGTATGTTACTAACATTTAGTATACATACTATGTTATCATGTTTCTGTTATAAACATATAAGAGAAATTATTAATCTTAAATTGCAAGTTAAACAATATTAATAAACACACACACATTTTGTTTAAATAAACACACAGATTTAAAGCAAAATATTTTATTTTCAGGACTTAAATAATACATTTCGAATAAATTCCACATTAATGTTAAGTAAAAAGTTTTCACTGATACATTCAACTCCGTTTAAAAACCTTGAAATAACATAATCAAAATTTACAAGCATTAAAATCATATCCCCTAAGTGATTAAATCTTTCACGTTTATTAAAGGTGAAACATGTATGTAGACTTTGGGATTGGTGTCTAAATATACATCCTACACATTCATAAATTTGGTTTAATATTGTCAGTACATTATCCTCAATAGAAGAGATAAGTTTCGTTAGTAAAACACGCTCGATTTCAGAAGGTAAATTAACGAGTATGCATTTTTGCTTAATTAACTGCGGTAGATGAACTGTATACAAGTGTTTAATAAGATTGCTATTAAAATCAATAGCTTTTTCTTTTAAATTTTCTAACTGAAAATCGTTTAAAACACAATGTGTATAATTCTTTAAATTTTTTATTTGCATAATAGAATTATTATAATTTAACACTAATACTGTATTGTTAGCAATAAACGATGAACTTTTATATTTTAAATTAAATCCAAAAATTTTATATTGGAATTCATACCATGTTGAAATATCCATGAAAATTCTATTTGTTGATGAAATTTCTTCATTTGTAAATGCATTGTGTTTGATCTCTTCAATATGTACATAAAACTGTTTATAATGTCGTTTTAAAGTTAAAAATATAAAATCAGCAAGTTTAATCCGAAACATGACAAAAATGCGAGATTTACCATGTTTGGTTTTGGAAATGTTATTCACACATGCGATGGGAGGAGATATGTCATATAATTGTTCACTATTATGTGTAATGCTAGTTGATGGTTCATTTGAAGAAATTAAATCGCTTGTAGTCGGTGAGGTAAGGTATGTTTCCAAATTTTTAAAATCTAGATCCTTAAACATTGTATCCAAAAAGCCTGTAGCAGAGGTAGACTCACAGCAGGTGTCAGGGAAAGACGTTTCATCATTATCACAGTTAGTAAATATTGGGGTTGTAGAATCCTTGGCAATCTTAGACTCTGCAGCATACAAATCCATGGTAGGTGATAGTGTTTCATAGTTCTCCTGTATATTAGATTTGGGTAAAAATTCATGTTTATAAAAATCAGAATTTTCCATAGGTTTATCTAAACGTTGAAACTTTGTTGAAGAAGTCATTTCTTCACACAACCGTTTAATCCTATCTAATTCATAAGCCATTTTTAAATAACAAACAGTAAAAGGTTCAGTCACGACAAAAGTCAACAGTAAACTGATTATATTATATCTAAACAGTTACTAACATAGGTTAAAAAAGAGTGATGGTTACAGTTAAAAGCAAGTTTAAAAGTAAATATGACGTTATAGATTAAAGATTCAAGTTGTTCATTTAACGAAAATGTATATTGCTTGTTTATGTGAAATCCATATGCTTTATAATATCTAATTATTTATAAAAGCGGGTATGGCAACGCTTATTAAATGTATAAATAGTTAATCGCGTACGATAAAAAGTATAATCATGTGTATGTAAATAATAAAAATTAATTATCGATACGTATATTTAGTAAAATAAGTTTGTTTAATTACACAAATGTATAATTAGTTAAATCGATTTATTGTAAAAAAGTAATATGTGTTAAAGAAAATTAATAATATAGATTATACAAAATTACATGTTTAATAGCATATTAATTTAACTATCATATGTGAATCAATAATATATTTAAAAAATCTGAAATATATTTGTATTAAATTTTTACTTCTTGTAAAAGTGCAAGACATTTATTTTTATACATAGGGTTTAAATTTACAAGTCCATTCATTCACATAATAGTGATATAATATAATCATATTGAAAAATAAAACACAAAAGCTTTTTCACTTATCTATTATTTATTTAATTATTTAAACACATACATTAGTATATACAAGAAGTTGTATAGTTCAAATAAATTGGTAAAGTCAATATTTCAAAAAGGAATAGTTTCATTTTTTATAGCATTTTGTAAAGAGTCTATACGTTGTAATAAATTCTGTAAATGGTTTAAAAGTTCAGTACGCTGTTCAGATATATGTTCTTTGGGCGAGAGATGAATTTTTCTATGCTTCACTAAGTCAAATCTGTGATTAAATATTTCAGAACAATCGACACATTTATAGTGTCTGGTAAACGGTTCAATATTCCTTTGCTTTTGCTGAGGGGTGTTATGAATCATAGTGTGATTTATTAAATTTTTTTCCCGTAAAAACTTTTTATCACAATCATTACATTTATGCATAACGCCTTGTTTAGAATGTACTAAGTTATGCTTTTGTAAGTCGCTTTTCTGCACAAATGATTTCGAACACATTTTACAATTAAAAGTTTTCTTTTCTAAGTGAAATTTCATGTGTCTAACTAACACATTTTTTCGTGAGAAAGTCTTACTGCATTTCTCACATTTATATGTGGCAGATGTCTTGGGATTAATTAGCATATCACCCTGTAAAGCGCTCTTTGTAGTAAACAGATTATCACACTTAGAGGTTTTTTTTTCTAAATGTAAGTTCATATGTCTTAATAACATATATTTTTTAGTAAATACTTTTTTACATGTATCACATGTAAAAGGTAACTTTTGATCGACTTGATCTGATGAAGAGGCCATCGGTTCCTTATTCAAAACAGGTTTCATTAAAATAGTACAGTCTATTTGCTCCTTAAACTCCGATGTCAAGGCTTTTCTTATCTTGGTTGGTTCGTCTAACACCATGTCTTGCATTGTACTTATTTAATTTAAATCAATTAAAATCGCAGATCACTTAAACGGAGAAAAAATTAGAACGTCTTAACGGCACAGAAACAGTGTGAATATTATTTCAAATAAAACTTTTCATGAATATTTATTTAATTGTAGAGGGCGCGCATGCTTAAAATAATTAAAAATAGCGTCACGTGTTATATATCGTATACAGAAATTAGTCTGTATGTTAAACATAAGTAATTTAGCAAAGTATCTTTTATTATACAGTGGGTGATTTCGTTAAGTATAAATGTATTTTCAATTTTTATGTAAAAGTATACAAGTAATGTTTTATTATGTATTCATCGTGTCTTAAAATGCAAATTTAAATGTGTGAATATACTCGTTCATTATATGGTATTGCTAATTAAGTAAATGAAATAATTTTTATACCTTAAACTATACAAGAAGTATCGTTATCAGTAAGAAAACAGGGATGTTATCCGCAAATAAGTAGTTTCCTGTTTTTGCTCTGGTAGACAACAGATCTATTTTCAAACTCGATAATCTTTATAATATTCACTCAGTTTTGGTTTAAAATCTTAAATAATTTATCAAGTAAAGGGTAGTATTTTGTATACAATATGTAAGTTATATTATAATAATGGTACACATGTTTAATGAAATAGTATAAAATCCTTAATTTTTGTAGAAAAATAAAACAAGTTTCTACATTTTCTGAATAAAAATTGTAAAACTTTCCGAAAACTAAACTTATTTATTCCTTATACATAAATAAAAAACAGACACATGATGAAAAACTAAACAAATATTTATTAAATATAAAACATTTCTACGTTAATTTATAAATACATTGCTCAAATGCTTATTATAAAAGTCTACATTCATAGATTCAAAAAATAAATAAGTATAATTACATGTACATTTCTCTAGCAGGTTTTTCACAAATTCCTTAATGTTGAAATTTAACAAAGCACTGTCTGCGCACCAGTTAAACTGTTTTCTTAAATTATATCTCATACATTCATGATCCATTTCTACTGGTTGGCCGATTGAACATAAATAACAGTCAAACGTGCGATATACTGATCTCTCTAATTCATGATCGAAGCATTCTAAAAAATAGTCCATCGCCTCTTCCTCTGTAAAGTGAGAACATTTACATATTTTTACGTTTTTTAAAACATAAACAGGTAAAAGTTTTGTTAAAAAAGTTTGAATAAGACATTCGCTAATTTCAATACAGTTTTTCTCTAGTTTGAGAAATTGTTCTTTTGTAAGTAGTAAACAATCAGGTTTCAATAGTTTTTGCAGTATGCATGATTCCTTATCCACATAAATCGTTAGTAAGTCGTTGTTAGATACGAATGTTTCTTTTTCTGCAGAGTCAAAATTAAATTTTGTCATTCTCGTTTCAAATTTATCAAAGGTTGCGCACGATATTGTAATTCCTTCATTTGTAGGGTACATTTTACCACTATTCTCAAATTCTTTATATTTTTGAATGTGAACGTTTAACTCACAGTCCTTATTCATTTGCACTTCGACAATCGTATCCTCCCCTAAGTCCCAATGGTATGGGGTAAAAACGTCAAAATACTGAAATATTCTACTAAATTCACTGATTTCTGAAATTTCATAGTAAGATGTGTTAAGCGAAGTAGTCATTTTCAGGTTTAGAAGTATCCAAAAAGCAGGGTAAACAGATAGGTGATCAAGCAAATATACAGCAAGGTTTTAAGTAATTAGAAGAATAATCGTTTAAGTCAAAACTTTAAACAGTAAATTCATTATGGTGTACAAGCTTCTTATATTGCTATTCTTATCGTTGTAAAACAGGATGTTATTCTATAAATGTCGTCATATCCTGTTTTATTAACTTGAAAATCTTAGGAAAAAAAGTAACATTGTGTTAGGTTTCATTATTTATATTAATTGTACGGAGCCATCGTAGCGTAATTGGGAGCGCATTGGAAAGCTAGCCAAAAGGTTGACAGTTGGAATCCGAGCATAAACATAATGGTAAGTTAAACTTTCTTTTTTAAAGTATACAATTAAAAATTCTATTACAGTATCCTTAAACCTCACTTGGTAAGTTAAAATTTGCTGTATTATATAATTTATGTTACAAAATCTCTTGTATGCAAATTGGTAAGATACGCTTTGCTTTGCAAGTTTATAAAACCAACAAACCAACCAACCTTTTATAAGGTTATTTTATATGTTATAAATACATTCCAATGTGTTTGTAAGTTTAAACATTAAAGTTTATCGTAAAGCTTAAATTATTTTACAAAATTTATAATATCATTAGTACTGTATAGTAATAATTCAATATGTTCAGTCACGTGACACCTTTTTTTATTTATCTTAAATCGCGTCTAATAAACATGGTCTCATGGTGTGTTCGTTTAAACCTATTGCAAATCAACACATCATGAGATCATTTTGTCAGGTTCGAGGTTCGAACCCCGCTTCATATAAATGTTTGATAAAAGCTAATGATTTTTTAAAAAGGGACTACGCTATTTCAAAGTGAAAGTTGTAGTCGAAATTTAATATTTTCTTAAATTCTGTGAAGAAAAAAAATGTTTTAAAACGTATGCACGTCTTGTATTTTATTACAATTAGTTCACTTCGTATATGCATGCTTGTGTACGTAACAAATAGTTCACTGTGTGTCTGTCTGTCTGCCTACCTGCCTGCCTGCTTGTCTGTGTCCCTGCCTATCTGCCTATATGTCGGTTTATAACTATAATTATTTACATGTGTCACTTTAAAACTTTTATTAAGTGCCTACGCTATAACTAAATATTTCCATTGTAAGCAGTTTGGTAAAGAAACTTTGAAATATTTTATTAAGTGCTATGCTTTAACTAAATATTTTCATTGTAAGCAGTTTGCTAAGAAACTTTAAAATTATTTATTATTTAGCTTTATGATAGAACTTAAATTTCTATTTCATATTCCTTTGCGAGCACTATGGTAACACATTTTAAAATTATTTATTAAGTGCTATGCTATAACTATATATTTCCATTGTAAGCAGTGCTAAGTTACTTTATTTTACACCATGCTATAACTTAAATTTCCATTGTAAGCAGTTTGCTAAGAAACTTTAAAATTATTTATTTTATACTATGCTATAACTTAAAATTCAGAAGCAGTCATTTTAAATTCCATAATTTTCATACTTACCGATAGAGGGCGACACCACCTTAAACTTTCTCTCCCTTAAAAAAAAAAAAAAAAAAAAAAAAAAAAAAAAAAAAAAAAAAGGGGGGGGGCGGGCAGGGGGCAGGGGGGGGGGGGCAAGGGGATAGTAGTCGTACTCTACCATAGCCGATACTTCGTACTATAAGACAATTTTAAATTTTTTTTAATTAAAAAAAGGGGGGGGTCATGGGGGATAGTGGTCCCCTCGATTTTAAGTTTGAATTTTATCATCATACTATAATACGATGATTTGGCTCCTGCTGGCTCCTGCTGGCTCCTGCTGCTGATTTGGCTCCTGGCTCCTGCTGCTGAGGTTAAACTCTCCTTTCTTCACTACTTTGGATTTTTTGAGGAATTCCGTTCTTATCCATATATAACAAAGCCATTAAATAATAAGCCCAGTCAGATAAATGGGGAACTTTTCGCAAGTTGAAAATAGCGCCATCTAGCGGTTGGGAGTGCTGCATTCGGCACCAAGAATATTTTAATAAAATTTTGCTTCTAAAATTAACGCTTGAAATAAGGAGTTCATATTTTCTAAGAAAGTCGTTTGTAAATTCCGTTGTCAGTCAGTAATTTCACATTTTACGAACATAATTTGTCTGTGCCGGAAAGGGTTAATTGCATAGTGATGTAAATTTCCATCACTTTATATTTAACTTTTAATAAATAAATCAACTTCTTCGCCACCACTATATTTATATAGAAATATTAATCCAGTAAATTTCCACATTTTTTTTTTATTATAGTTTTAGCTTTAATGTAAAAGATCCCAATAATTAGCAAGCTTTTAAAGGAAGTGCAAAAACAAAACATCGAAAAAAATCAAAGCCATTAAATAATAAGCCCAGTCAGATAGTGTTAAATTTGTTACCGACACACTTGTGCCAAACCTCTGCTGCGGAAGGAGGACAAAACAGAAGTGCGTCGCAGAGAAACGATACGATTTATTTATATC
Source organism: Maratus michaelseni (assembly GCA_963931845.1). Taxonomy (NCBI): domain Eukaryota; kingdom Metazoa; phylum Arthropoda; class Arachnida; order Araneae; family Salticidae; genus Maratus; species Maratus michaelseni. Next base: position 53,796,165 of record OZ007598.1, on the reverse strand, counting down.
GATATTTTATACGATTTTTATCTATTTTTTATTTTTGCACTTCCTTTAAAAGCTTGCTAATTATCGGGATCTTTTACATTAAAGCTAAAACTATAATGAAAAAAAAAATGTGGAAATTTACTGGTTTAATATTTCTATATAAATATAGTGGTGGCGAAGAAGTTGATTTATTTATTAAAAGTTAAATAAAAAGTGATGGAAATTTACATCACTATGCAATTAACCCTTTCCGGCACAGACAAATTCTGTTCGTAAAATGTGAAATTACTGACTGACACCGGAATTTACAAACGACTTTCTTAGAAAATATGAACTCCTTATTTTAAGCTTTAATTTTAGAGGCAAAATTTTATTAAAATATTCTTGGTGCCGAATGCAGCACTCCCAACCGCTAGATGGCGCTATTTTCAACTTGCGAAAAGTTTCCCATTTATCTGACTGGGCTTATTATTTAATGGCTTTGATAAAAATCGTATAAAATATCGATATAAATAAATCGTATCGTTTCTCTGCGACCCACTTCTGTTTTGTCCTCCTTCCGCAGCAGAGGTTTGGCGCTAGTGTGTCGCTGACAAATTTAACATTATCTGACTGGGCTTATTATTTAATGGCTTTGATATATAAGGATGTATCGCTTAGGCCTTTCACGCTTATCTTATTCATTTCTAAATTTATTCTGGACAAATCTCTTTAAAATAAAATTAGATCCAAAGTTTTTTTTTTCATTATGCAGCTTCCTGGATTAAAAAGAAAAAATTATATATACAAACGTTTACCAGTTTTTTAACTCCCATTTAGTTTTTATTCATGACAAATATTCAGACCCAGTACTCTTTCCATTTATTTATCTCTTCTTCTTCTTCTTTTTGCACAACCGTCACACATGCAAACCACCAAGGTAATAAAATTTTGTCCCAACCATACGAAAGCCTGTGATTCTGGCTTAATGAAAACGAGTTACGCTAGATGAGGGACAATAATAACAGCAGCGTAAAATGCGTTAATACATTTTTTATTTAACGGAGTGACTCTTACATTGGAATACACTGAATTAGCTTACGTTAGAGATAATGTTTCCTTTGACTTTTTCGACATTATAGATTTAATAAATTAATTTACTCCTAAAAGTTGTTGCCCTCGTTTAATTTTGAATACATAAAACAATGCGTTTTTTTTTTAATTACGTAATATAAACAAACTTTCTTCTTCAATGTTCAATATATTTAATTAAAAACAGGCAACTTTCGTTTCCGTTTGAATTTTTCAAGGATCTTATCCATATAAGGATGTATCACTCAGGCCTTTCACGCTTATCTTATTCCTTTCTAAATTTAATCTCTGGACAAATCTCTTTAAAATAAAATTAGATCCAATTTTTTTTTCTTTTCTTTTCTTTTTTTTTCATTATACAGCTTCCTGGATAAAAAAATAATAAAAAAAATTATATATACAAACGTTTACCAGTTTTTTAACTCCCATTTAGTTTTTATTTATGACAAATATTCAGACCCAGGACTCTTTCCATTTATTTATCTCTTTTTCTTCTTCTTCTTCTTCTTTTTGCACAACCGTCACACGTGCAAACCACCAAGGTAATAAAATTTTGTTCCAACCGTGTTTATACGAAAGCCTGTGATTCGATCTGGCTTAATGAAGACGAGTTACGCGAGACGGGGAACAAGGTATTTCTTGTGAAAAGGAAAGGAAAAAAAGGGGTTAAGAAGACGTAAGTTGGGGATGTTCTCGAGGTTTGGCTGCAATCATTCATATTCAGCGACGTTTATGACTCTTTAGTTGGCGCGAAAGCAGGGTCCTAGATGATGTAGGTCTCTTATCTTCGTAGAACTAACTACTTACATTCAGTTCGACATAAGTAAGAACAAATAGCTCTTATTTAGTATTTCCTTAAGAGAAAGATTGAACTTAATTATCCTTGTAATCTGAAATAAGTCATCTAATCAAATAAACATAAACGTAACTACGTAGGGGGCCCAAAAACTGAATTTTTTTGGTTGTCATTTGATCACTTGAAAGCAGTCATCAAAATAAGTGAAATACGAAGGTCCTAGGCGGAAATACCTAGAAGCTCCTGAACTTGGTAGGTCTGGTCATAATTATTCATATTCAATAGCATTTATTTCTTCTTTAGTTTCTACCCAAAACAGAGCTCTATATGACAACGGACGGATTTTTTCATAGGACTAGCTTCTTACTTTAAGTTTAACACATGGAAGAGCAAAATTCTCTTACTAAAGATTTCCTTAAAAAAAAAAAAAAAAAAAACTATCCCTGTAATCTGAAATAAGACGTCCAATGAGAAGAATATAAAAGCAACTATGCATAGGGCTCAAAGGCTGAAAATTTTCTGGCTGTCATTTCATAATTTAAAATCAATCTGCAAACACAAATCAAATACAGATGTCAAGAATTTGGCAGGTCTGACCGGAATTCCTTAGTTTCAACGATATGCTTCTTTTTGGCACAAACAGAAAAGTCCTAGACGATGCTGGGCTGTTATTTTCGTAGAACGAACTACTTACATTCAATTCGACATAAGTAAGAACAAATAGCTCTTATTTAGTATTTCCTTAAGAGAAAGATTGAACTTAATTATCCTTGTAATCTGAAATAAGTCATCTAATCAAATAAACATAAGCGTATCTACGTAGGGATCTGAATTTTTTGTTGTTGTCATTTGATCATTTGAAAGCAGTCATCAAAATAAGTAAAACACGAAGGTCCTAGACGGAAATGCCTAATAGCTCCTGAACTTGGTATGTCTGTTCATAAATATTCATATTCAATAGCATTTATTTATTCCTTGGTTTCTACCCAAAACAGGTCTAAACTGCCTAAGTCTTTCATGGCGACAATAGTACACCCTGGTCACAGAATCATGCATCTATTTTTGACAGGTCACTAGATTGGATAAAATTTAAATTATTTTTTGTAATATTGCGTTTCTAATTACACTAAATATAATAATGAGTGATTTTAGTTATGATTAGCCTGTATGACAACGAGCGGATTTTTTCATAGAACTAGCTGCTTATTTTAAGTTTAACACAAGGAAGAACAAAATGCTCTTACTAAGGGTTTCCTTAAAAAAAAAAAATAATAATCCCTGTAATTTGAAATAAGTCGTCCAATGAGAAGAATATAAAAAGCAACTATGTAGGGTTCAAAAGCTGAAACTTTTCTGGCTATCATTTCATGATTTAAAATCAATCTGCAAACACAAATCAAATACAGATGTCATTGACGACAATGTCTGTAATATAGAATTTGGTATGTCTAACAGCAATTCCTTAGTTTTAACGATATATTTCTTTAGTTGGTGCGAAAAGCAAAGTCCGAGACGGTGCTGGCCAGTTATCTTCGTAGAGCCAAAGAAGGTACAATAGATACTGGAGTTCTTTGGTAGAGATAGCTAATACTTCAGTTTGACATAAAGGAAAACAAATAGATCTTAACTAAGATTTTCTTAAAAAAAAAAAAAAGATTGAAATTAATTATCTTTGTAATCTGAAATAAGCCATCTAGGCTAATTTCATGCGTGGATGTAATGCAGGGATGAGATTTCTCCGCTTTTTTGCATACCAGTATAATCTTACAGAAAACGTTGTTCTCTGAAATCGCAGAATATTCCGATTAAATAACTAAACATTTTCTGTAAGATTTTACTGGTATGCAAAAAAGCGGAGAAATCTCATCCCTGATGTAGTGTCAGTCACAGAGATGTAAATGGCTGCGGTGTTTGACTACCAGTATTATAGTAAAGGTAAATTTGAGTTATTCAATCCCATATATCTACATTTAAATATAGTGAAGAATTTTTTTTTAAATACCGGTGGCCAAGAACAATCAACTTTTGCGGCTATGTGACTTACACTACATTCACGCATGGAATTAGCCTTGTAAAGAATTGAGCTTCGACATCCAGCTGCACTATGTGTCATTCTAGCATTTCCTGTGAGTACACTTAACTGCATACCTTCCCTCGCTATTTTTGCCGTGAAGACTAGCAGACGCCGAATTCTATTGTACTGTGAGCGGAAAGTTCGGACAGTGATGAAGTGGTAAGGCGTTACCCAAAGAGGGGTCTTATGCTTTGATCCTTGCCGAGTTCGTGGGAAAGAGTTCATCTGCGAGAGAAGCGATCTCTGCACACGATTTTTAGGTTTGCGCCCGAAACTTTGCCCTTTGTCTTAGAACGTCCAATGACGGACTTAGTGAAAACGAAACAGAGGGATCTCAAGGCTGCTAAGAGGCTGGAGAGTTTCGAGGGGCCCGCCTCGACAAAGCCCCCGCCCCCAGAAGAAGTTCTCCTGCGAGAATGAAAAAGTGAGAGAGGACAGTTTTTGGAGAGATCGAAAAGGAGAGTGTTGACTCTCGGGAGAAGGGAAAAGGAAACGTCAGTTTCTAACTCAGCGTGGTGTAAGCGCTAGTGAGGTCCGACCTCGAGAATTGATACAGCAGGTATCCGGTGAAAATCCCAGCGAAGTGAAAAAGCACACCAAGTGCGAGAGTGAGAGTTCTTAGACTCAGAATTAACGAGTATTAGTAGATCTTCCGAAGAGAAGGAACGGACGAGCCTTGGTCCGAATGAACTTTGTTTTGTAGTCACGACTGTCTGTAATGTTTAGAGACTTTTGTTTGTTTCAGTTACACTTGGAGTCAAGAGGTCATTAATTTATAAGCGATTGACTCACGAAAAATAATTAAATGCTGTAATTAACTTTCTTGTACATATTTTCATTAGAATTAATATTGGTATGCAATAAATTCTATTTTCTAATTTATACGAGAAATTCTCTGTGCCAGCGATCCGATCTCGCTACCACTCACCATCTTTTATCGGGTCGGTATAGAGGAGTTACTACAACTGGTGGCTTGCGGTGATGGATTAATTAGCAAAAATTAATGACAATCTTCAAAGACAAAGAGTGGACTCCGAAATTTAAATCATCAAAGTGCTCCAAGAAAGAGTCTCCTTGTGACTTGTGACCTGAGTCTCCTTAGACGCCCCTGTGGATCAACACAGCATCAGAAAGAGTAATCTACCAAGAATTCTGGAGAGTGTTCCCCCATCAGAAAGAGAAATCTACCAAGAATTCTGGAGAGTGTTCCCCCATCCGAAAAGTGTGACAGAGAACCCCGTCTGTGCTCCTGAGAATCTCTGAAGTCTGTGCTTCTGACGCCCTGAAAGACTCTTAGTAATGGAGGTAAGCTCTTTTTATACTCAGAGTGGCTTTAATTGTTATTAGTGTTTATATAGGTGTTGTAGGCTTTAAAAGAAAGTTGTATGTTTATTTTTGTGAGAGTAAATTTTTGAGAAATTTTTCCGGAAAAAAAAAAAAAAAAAGTATTATGAGATACTTCCGAGATTACTGTAACTAATTTAATAGACAAATTTTGTAGTTAAAAATTAAATTATTGTTGAATTAATTTAATGCAAACTGAGAGTTGTGCAGTGTTACAAAATTTTAGCTGAATCTATAAATGAGAGTTCATTAAAAAAAAAAAAAGTATCGAACGCATTTCATATTTTACGATAACAGAGCTGATTTTATATGTTTTTTGTGAATTATTCTAAATTTTTTAAGAGTGGATGCAGAGATTAAGACCACCATTGATTTAAAAAAAAAAAAAAAAAGGAATTGAATGAGACTTTTGCAATTTAAAATATTTTTACTGTACTTTTTGAATTTGAAATTGTTGTTTTGTGTCAAATTGATCCCATATGTATTTTATAACCAAATACCAAGGTGAATGTGGACGATAGGATAGGGTTGCTTAATTTTATATGTTGCATATTTCTTATATATTATTGTTAGGCGTACTTTTTATGAGCGTATATTTTGGTAATATTTTGACGCACTTGGTAGGATTTGATTTAATCTTATTGTATTGTTTTATATTTGTGGGAAAGATAATTTCTAATTTTATACTTTAAAAATGTCGGAGCTTAAATATTTTAGGAAAGCTGATTTGCAAACGTTAGCTTACGAATTTGAGGTCATTTTAGAGGAAAATGATACTGTACCGAAAATTATAAAAAAAATAGAGTCGTCAGAGGGATTTGAGAAAGAGCTAGCTTTAGCACAAATTAAACTTATAGAAAAAGATAGGGAAAATAGATTATTGGCAGAGAATAAAGAGAAAGATAGACTGTGGGAAAAAGCAGAAAAAGAAAAAGAGCGGGAACATGAGTTGGCTAGATTAAAAGCAACACAAGAGACAGATGACCGGAGTACCGCATCTAGTAGCATCTCAGTTAGAACGAGTAATTTACCCCTAAAAACAATTATGCATCGCTTTGATGAAAAGAATTCGGATATTTCGTTGTTTTTGAATTTATTCGAGAGACAGGCAAAAAAATGTAATCTAAATTCGGATGAGTTGGTGACGAATTTACTATCATTATTACCTGTGGGAATGGCCGAGTTAATTTTGAGAGAACCCGAAGACAAAATTGATGATTTTCAATATGTGAAAGAAAAATTGTTAGAACGATATCGTTTGAATGCAGAGACGTACAGACAAAAATTTAGTCAGCATCCCCGAAATCCTAATTCAGTTTGGAAGGACCTGATCTTTGAACTTAATAGTTTTTTAGTAGGATGGCTGTCATGCTTACAAGTTTCGGATTTTGAGGGTTTGAAAAATTTGCTTGTCACGGACCAAATCAAACGGAGAGCGTCTCCAGAAATGCGCGAACATTTTATAGATAACTGGACGGAGATTAAAGATCCCGAAGAATTAGTAAGGCTTTTAGATGCGTACGAGGCAATCAAGCGCCCGTCAAAAAAAACTTGGAATACGAAACTCCCTTTAGAGAAGAATTTTGAAAGACCCAGGACTTTTGAAAATGGGCGAAACCGTAACAGAAATCCGGAGACTAACTTTAACTGGAGGGATCGCGATGATCATAAAGAAAGGGAAAGGGTTTACGAAAAAAGGCGAGAAGTTAAGTGTCATGCGTGTTTTCGAAGCGGGCACTACAAAGTAGATTGTCCGGAAATTAAAAAGAGAGATGTTGCACGGGTCGGTCACTTAATAAGTATGCCGACACTTGAAGAAACTTTCTTCCCTTATTTGAGTAAAGTATTAGTGAATGGAATTCAGGCAACTGCTTTAAAGGACAGTGGGAGCCAGATAGATTTGGTCCCGCACCATTTAGTCAGTCAAGATAATTTGAATGGAGATCATGTTTGGATTAAAACACCGGTGGATAGGAAATTGTATTGTTTACCTATAGCAGAAGTCACGTTAGAAATTGAAGGTGTGGGGGTTATTGAAACGAAAGCGGGAGTAAATAATAGAGGTTCAGATATGAATTATTATTTGTTGGGTAATCAATCTCAAAAGTTATTAGAGCGGGCGAACATGAAACCGGAGTTAGTAAATGCAGTTCTGACGCGCGCTCAAAAGAAAAAAATTGACCATACTCCAAAGTTGGAAGATAAGCGGATTATGCTTTCCGATAAGGAAGGGGGAATTTTTCGCGAGTGCAGTGAAGCGGAAGCGTTGAATTCAAAACTAGAGGGTGAAAACCTAGAAAACCCTATTGAACTGGTCAGTGTGGATAAGGGATTATCGCCTTTGCCGATATGTGAGGAATCTTCGATCTTAGCAAACATTGAAAGAGGGGTTAGTAAAATGGAAAATGACAGGTATCCATCTCTCGAAGAGATTAGAGGGAAAGGGGAAATTGAAGAAACGCATTGTAATGCGGGAAATTCTTTGATAGTGGCAAAAGCCAGAGAAAATCGCGTGAGTGGGGGGAAGCAGGTGCTTGTCCCATTGCCTTATCAGGCAGATATTTTTGGCGCGTGCCTTGAAAAAGTGTCATTACACTTAGGGAAAGGGAAGGTTAAAGGAAATGTGTCAAAATACTTAGACCTTGGGAAAAGATTGATAAACGATTTAACTACCGCATTTCTAAAAAGGTTCGGTGTTAAGTTGAAAAATCCGAGAGTGTGTCGCACAATAAGCGATAGTATTGCATGTTGGCATCGAAAAGTTAGAAAGCTCTTGAAAGCGTTAGTATTTGGAGAATGGATAAGAGAAACGGAGGAAAATAAATTCGTGAAGGGCTGTGTGTTTAATCTCACGAACAGGTTAAAAAGAGGTCGAGTTTTAGCCGTTGAAAATGTGTCAGAAAAACGAGAAAAGAGGAAATTTTGGTTTGACAGAAAGGCGGTAAAACGGAAGCTTAATGTGAAAGATGAGGTTTTAGTTTTAACTACCAGAAAGCCAAATAAAATGTCAGATAGTCGGATAGGGCCGGGAAGAAAGGAGTCAATAATTACGGAAACAAATTATATTGTGAATGTTCCTGGGAGGCGACAGAAATCCCAGATTTCTCACTTGAGTTTAGTAAAGCCTTACAGAAAACGGGTGGAGTTAGCAGATATCTTAACGCGGGAAATAAACGCACTTGAGGAATTCTGTTTACCGTATCTAGATGATATGGCGTTTTTTTCAGACAGTTGGGAGGACCATATGCGTCATCTAGAAACAGTATTAAAAAGGGTTAATGACGCGAAACTGAAAATCAAATTGGCGAAATGCAAGGTCGCTCAGAAAACTGTAAAATATCTTGGGCATATTGTAGGAAAGGGCAGACGGAGGCCAGCTGAGGCGAAAGTAAGGGCAATTAAGGAATTACCGGTTCCGAAATCGAAAACTGAAATTCGTAGATGTTTGGGAATGGCTGGATATTATTCCCGGTACATAAAAGATTATGCAGTGATTGTAGAACCATTAACGAGGGCGCTTAAAGGGAAAAATAAAAAAGAAAAGATTGCATGGAGCGACGAAATGGGAAAAGCCTTTGAGACTTTGAAAATGAAGCTTACTGAAGAACCGGTGCTTTACGCTCCTAATTTTCAGAAAGAATTCATTGTACAAACTGATGCTAGTGACTTAGGTATTGGCGTGGTTTTGGCTCAAAGAGAGGGATCGGAAGAGCACCCCATAATATATTTAAGTCGAAAATTTACTGATAGTGAGAAAAGTTTCTGCGCCACTGAAAGAGAGTGTGCAGGGATTATTTTTGCGATAAAAAAGTTAAGGCATTATATTGATGGACAAAACTTTTCTATCGAAACCGATCACAATCCTTTGGTGTTTCTAAAAAGAAATTCTGGAAATAATCCCAGATTATTAAGGTGGTCCTTAGCTCTGCAACCTTATAATTATGCCATTTCTCATCGCGCAGGCAAAGACATTCCGCATGTTGATTGTCTGAGTCGAGTTTAAGGAGATTTCTTGATAAACTTTTGTATATAATTATTTTAAGTTTTTTTTAATTTTTTATTTCACTGTGTTTTATTTCATTATATGTTCATGATTTCTTATCAGAGCGCCGAAAAAAAAAGGAAGGTAGTATTATCTTATTCATGTATGTTTTATTTCTTGCCACTCTGATGTAATTTGAGCTTGCAATTCTTTATCCGACTCTTAGAGATTCTTAGTGTTTCACCCTTAAGAATCGTTTGAGGAGGAGGTGCTGTAAAGAATTGAGCTTCGACATCCAGCTGCACTATGTGTCATTCTAGCATTTCCTGTGAGTACACTTAACTGCATACCTTCCCTCGCTATTTTTGCCGTGAAGACTAGCAGACGCCGAATTCTATTGTACTGTGAGCGGAAAGTTCGGACAGTGATGAAGTGGTAAGGCGTTACCCAAAGAGGGGTCTTATGCTTTGATCCTTGCCGAGTTCGTGGGAAAGAGTTCATCTGCGAGAGAAGCGATCTCTGCACACGATTTTTAGGTTTGCGCCCGAAACTTTGCCCTTTGTCTTAGAACGTCCAATGACGGACTTAGTGAAAACGAAACAGAGGGATCTCAAGGCTGCTAAGAGGCTGGAGAGTTTCGAGGGGCCCGCCTCGACAAAGCCCCCGCCCCCAGAAGAAGTTCTCCTGCGAGAATGAAAAAGTGAGAGAGGACAGTTTTTGGAGAGATCGAAAAGGAGAGTGTTGACTCTCGGGAGAAGGGAAAAGGAAACGTCAGTTTCTAACTCAGCGTGGTGTAAGCGCTAGTGAGGTCCGACCTCGAGAATTGATACAGCAGGTATCCGGTGAAAATCCCAGCGAAGTGAAAAAGCACACCAAGTGCGAGAGTGAGAGTTCTTAGACTCAGAATTAACGAGTATTAGTAGATCTTCCGAAGAGAAGGAACGGACGAGCCTTGGTCCGAATGAACTTTGTTTTGTAGTCACGACTGTCTGTAATGTTTAGAGACTTTTGTTTGTTTCAATTACACTTGGAGTCAAGAGGTCATTAATTTATAAGCGATTGACTCACGAAAAATAATTAAATGCTGTAATTAACTTTCTTGTACATATTTTCATTAGAATTAATATTGGTATGCAATAAATTCTATTTTCTAATTTATACGAGAAATTCTCTGTGCCAGCGATCCGATCTCGCTACCACTCACCATCTTTTATCGGGTCGGTATAGAGGAGTTACTACAGCCTCTAATGAGATGAACATAAGCATAACTACATAGGATGCTTAAAAGCTGAACATGTTTTGGCTCTTATTTGAAAACAATCTTCAAAAATAAGGTAAAGCTAGGAGAGTCTGCGCACAATTCAAAAGAATAACAATAAAAAATCTAAATATTTTTTTTGCTAAACTATCCATGAATAATTTTTACTTCGTTTGTTTTTTATGCATTTCCATTGCTATTTTGTTGTTATGTTGCAATTTAATAGAACAGTTGTAATAAAACCAAGAAAATTATTTTGCGCAATCTGTCCTTACAGAGTTGGTGTGATTGTGCACATGAGTAGGAGAGATTGTTACTAATAATAACTACAATTAAATTGTTAACAATGATAATTACACTTAAATGACGTTGTTGTAAGGTTTTCGTGAAAAAATATTATTGTATTAGGAGTGAATATTTGAACCTAATGATTAAAGAATCAGAAAGAGGAAATAATTTTAAAAACGATTAAAAAAAATTAAAAAAGCAGAAAAAGCAAGTCCAGATAAGATTACAAAATAAAATTAAGTTACTTGATAACACGTTTAACTTAAAATTAGTTCATTTTCATTTTTCATTTTTTTATGCAAATTTACCAATAAGCTGCGTACTCTCTCCTAGCATGGAAACTAATGGGAACAATGCGCCATCTCTCTTAAGTAGCAGTTGCGCAAACGCTACAATTTTGGTAGGAGAGATTGCGCGGCCTTTTATTGAAACATGGCTGCTACTAGAACGAACCGTTGATGTTCAAATTGTTAGTCTAGATTAGTAGCTTATGAGGAATTGTTTAAGTATAAAATATTTTGTACTACTGACCATGCATAGAAATTCTGATGAATAGCTATGAAAATTCAAGCACTTACTTTGGGAAAACAAAACAAAATAGCAATGCTTTATCTTAGACGTTCAAAACAATCAACGTGCACTTTCAAGTAAACACTCCACTACTGCTGTTGTACAACTACCTGGAGTCACTGCGCGCTCACTCTACTCCTTCCCCCCGAACCTCTATGTGCGCAATCTCTCCGACCGCGCCATCTCTCCTGGCTTTACCTTAAGTGAAATATGGAAGTCTTAAACAGTAAAAGGCCTATCAGATATTAAACCTGGTAGCTTCGGAACTAGAAGGTAGGTTGATCAATGAATAAGGTTAGAATAACTCATATTCAGTGACTTTTAGGATACAGAAATTAGTTCTTTGGTTTCCACACACACATAAAAGGGGATCCTACATGATAATGAGCTAATTTTTTCGTATAATTAGCTACTTATTACTTTAAATTTAACACAAGGAAAAACAATCAGCTCTTTCTCTTTTTTTTCTAATAAAAAAGTCTGAATAAGTTGTTTGTCCAATGAGAAGAATAAGAATATGCAAGAGGGTTAAAAGTTGTAACTTTACTGGCTATCAGTTGATCACTTAAAAGCAATCTGCAACCGTACATAAAATATCAACGTCATTGACGTTTATATTTTATTTCTATTATTTCTATTATTCTAAGTAATCGAATGATATTAATTAGATGGGCGATTAGTGACAACGAATTTTTTATCAGTTTAATAAGTTTCGGCTTTTTCACTCATTTTGCCGATTGAACCCCTCCGTAATGTGTAAACATAAACTCTACAAGTTTATTTTTGTGTTTTCCAATATTATTTTCATGTACACAACACTCTACCGCGTACCCCAAGGGAACAACTGCTTTCCTGTAGCACTTAGCAGTGCTACAGGAAAGTACACGAGGAGCACTTAGGACTCCGCGAATCACTGGTTGGGAACCGTTGTTGGTTTAAATTAATTACAAGGTTCCATTTACGATTAAACTTCAATCAAATTTCGTAATTTCAAAACTTTCTTGTACCCTTAAGGAGACGGTTGACTTTGAAAAGAGAAGAAATACGAATTTTTGCTTTTGTGTTAAAATTTAATGTTAAAATTAGGCTAAATGGCTAATACGAAGAATTTTATAATTGTTTCTTGTATTAACCAAGTTAAACTGAGTTTTGTAACGATGGGAAAAGGTGATAGATCAGGATTTTAACACATTTGTGTGTGTTTTCTTGTGCCGGAAATGTAGAATGTTAGTTGATGTTAGTTGTGGGACACATCATCTGTAGCGTAGCGAGCATGTCTGCCTATGAATATTGGTCAAAGAATATCGAATAGTAGAAAAGTATATTATTTAAAAGTATTATTAAAGGGTTATACCTACCTCCAAGGTCGAAAAAAAACGTGTATTTTTGGGGATTTGTTTTAGGAAAATGAAACAAGATATTTGAAAAACTATTTTTGTATTTTGTTTATTACACCTTTAAAGAAAATAAATTGATTTTTGTAATGACAAAATAAAGGTGGGTGTCCCCAGCAGATAATGTCGTTCTGGAAGCCGCCCAAGGGGATCACCATATCTCTGTCAAATGTTATCTGAAATTATAAAAAGCGTGTAATGTTTTTACTCCGAACACTTAAAACTAGAGAGTAATCGTTTGATTTTTGAAAAAAAATCATTTTGAACAAAAAGTGCGGACGTTCAAAATTAAAAGACCATTTTTCACAAGAAATTTTGAACTTTTATTGTTTATAAAAAAATCTAAAAAAAAAATCATCAGATCTCCAAAGTGAACGATTACTCTCTAGATAATATTGTTATAAAAAACTGGTCAAAATTTGAAGAAGATTGGCTGAGATTTGTTCGAGTAATCGTGATCACCGATTTTGGAAAATATAGTTTTAGGATAATCACGTTTAAAGATTCAAGTTACGATTTATATATGATAGAATAAAATAAATTAAAGCGGCGTAACTTTTTTACTTTGTATCACATCGACCAGAAAATGTAACTGAATATTCTTTACTAATTGCACTTTTAGTAAATGCATTGAAAGTTTGTAGGTAGGTAATGCATTAAAAATGTATTGTTCCCTTAAAAATGCATTGCTGAATTCGTAAAAACAAAGCAAAACAAAACAAAAAAAAATCTTTTGAGCATAAGTTTTACGAATTCGATATATAAGCTCGTACTTATCACCACATCTAAAATTTTGGAAACTTTTTTTTCTTATGTTGAGGAATTATTTGGAGAAGAGCCAGTTAGAAAATAATAGGTTTCAGAGGTTTTAGGTAACATTTTTGAAATAACGGGTTATTTTGCTGGGCGTAAATCTTAGAAAAGACGCATGTGTTAATTTCGTAAACATATTGGTTTCTAACTGCTTCTTCTTGCAAATATTTCTAAGGAAAGGTTTCCAGAATCATAGGTCAACTACGAGTTTGGATTGTATATTTTTAATATCATATATTCTAATACGAGCAAATCTTGTGTGTGGTTATATATATATATATATATATATATATATATATATATATACAAATTTTATCTTAAAAACGGTTCAAACGATTTTGACGAAATTTTGTATCCTATACCGTTTTGGGGCACCAGAAAACCATTGGGCTAGGTCCCGTGTTCGAGAAAATTCGATTAGTGGGTCATTTTGGGTCATCAAGGGTCAGGGTCAAGCTAATTCTATCTAAAAAACGGTTCAAACGATTTTGAATAAATTTTGTATTTTACCATTTTCGGGCACGAGAAGACTATTGGGCTGGGTCACATGTTCGAGTACTTTCGATTAGTGGGTCATTTTTGGGTCGATCCTGGTCAAGTTAATTTTATCTAAAAAACGGCTCTAACGATGTTGATTAAATTTTGTACCCTACGAGTTTCGGGCAAGACAAAATCATTGGGCTAGGTCACATGTCCGAGAAAATTCAATTAGTGGGTCATTTTTGGGTCACTGTGGGTCAAGCTAATTTTATCTAAAAAACGGCTCAGACTATTTACACTACATTTTGGATTTTTGGGCACGAGAAGACTATTAGCTAGGTCACGCGTTCGAGAAAATTCGATTAGTGGGTCATTTTGGTCATGGGTCATTATGGGTCAAGCTATTTTATCTTAAAAACGGCTCAGACTTTTTGCACTAAATTTTGGATCCTATGGCACGGGTGCAAAAATCTAGGCGCCAATGGGCCGATACCCACCACTAAATTTTTAGTATTCTTCGCCTAATAAGAATACTGATCAAACTTAGGTGAAGTATACTAATAAAATTTGACGAAGAAAACTAATAAAATTTATTGGTGGGAATCAGCCCATTGGCGCCTAGATTTTTGCATCCTTGTCCTATGGTTTTCGGGCTCGAGAAGACTGTTGGGCTACGTCACATGTTCGAGAAAATTCGATTAGTGGGTCGTTTTGGTCATGGGTCATTATGGGTCAAGCTATTTTATTTTAAAAATGGCTCAGAGGATTTGAACTAAATTTAGTGTCCTAAAGTGTAAGGGAACGAGAAGACTATTGGGCTAGATCATATGTTCGAGAAATTTCGATTAGTGGGTCATTCTGGTCATGGGTCATTATAGCTCAAGCTATTTTATCTTGAAAACGGCTCAGACTATTAAGACTAAATTTTGCCTCCTATGGTTTTTGGGCACGAGAAGACTGTTGGGCAAGATCACATGTTCGAGAAAATTTGATTAGTGGGTCATTTTGGGCATGCGTCATGATATTTGAACTCAAAGCTAATTTTGACCGAGCATAGCTCGGTCTTCCCTGATCGTGTTTTCTATATCAGAAAACGCTTCTGATTTTTTTACACTGCAACACTTTTAACTAGTAACTTTACTACAGAGAAACTGATATTTACTAGTAAGAAATTTGTTTGATCAGTTAAATAAACTAAAAATTAAATTTGAATGTTTTATATTGTTTTACGCAACTGTTGAGTTCCTGGGTTTTATATATGTTTTATGTACATTTAGGCAATGCTGTTAGAGTGGGGATTACATACATCCCACAACGTTCATTAACGATTATGATCCTTAAGTATAAACTTTTAAACGTAAATTAAAAAGCTGGCTTTCTAAAATATAAACACAATGTCAATTTTGGTATGCGCTATAAATTATTCCGGCCGCTTGGCATATGAAAAAAGAAGTGGTTAGCCCGTATTAGTTTTCCTCAGTCACATGACTTGCGCTTTTATTATATAGATTACGTATAATACGATTTAATAGAATTAAGAAAACTTTTATTAATATCTTTATAAGTTTTGATTCGATTTTAATAAAATTTGAAATGATTCGACAAAATTCTGCAACGATTACATATATTAAATTTCAAACCATTCGGTTGGGTAGTTTTTGCGCTGTTATATGCGGACGGACGGACACACGGGCGGACCAGACGACGAATATAGGTGCTAGGTAGATTTCGTAAGAAATACTACCTATTACATTCTTCCCTAAGTTGGAATTTTTGAAAAATTTTTGCAGATCTACGCCGATCATGACTCCCAGAACCCAAAACCACCCCAGTTCAAAACTTTACTATCTATCTATGTCACTTTTTTATGGACACGATAACGTCAATAATTCCGCACAAATCTCTTCCAAACATGAAATCAAGGGGGCATAAAATCTCGGCCAAGTTCGTTAATGGGCAAAGTCCAACCAGTGTGTGTGTGTGGGGGGGGGGGGGATGAGGGGCTTTTTGTGAAACAGAAAAAAAAACCCCATAATTTTTAATTATGATACGTATCGAATCCGTTTAAAGTTATTATTACTTCTAGGAAAAGGGCGGAAAATTTATGTATGACAGATTTTTGATATCATTAAAAATGGACACAAGGGGGGGTGGGTGGAAAGGGGGTTTTAGAAGAAAAAAATTCATAAATTCATCAAGTCGCAAGATATCAAGTTCGCTTAAATTTATTATAAATCCTCTTAATATTATATACAACTTTTATATTGACAGGTTTTTATAGGACCAACCCTTACAGCAAGAAAA
This sequence comes from Maratus michaelseni, assembly GCA_963931845.1. Classification (NCBI taxonomy): domain Eukaryota; kingdom Metazoa; phylum Arthropoda; class Arachnida; order Araneae; family Salticidae; genus Maratus; species Maratus michaelseni. The sequence goes on along the minus strand of OZ007598.1, from coordinate 53,779,812 downwards.
ATTAAATAAATAAAAACAAAAACAATCCCTGCCGGCTCCGCCTGCAAACAAGTTAGGTTTTGATGTGGGTGGTTCCAACTGCCGCATCATGGCAAAAGGGTCATTTCTTCAGTAATTCCCCAAAAACAGGCTCCCCACGGTCTGCGTCTTCGAAATCTACCTGTGCCTTGTAGGCCGAGCCGTCAGGGATTTTTTATATAATTACGAACGCACGTAAAAAACGGAACAATTCAGATTACACTAAACATTTGCTGAACATTTTCCTGGTGCATTTCAATGAAAATTCATACTTTGTGACGATTTTGGTAATATCTGTCTTGATTTTAGGAACCACTTAGTAGATGATAAACACCGGTTCTACGCCAGAGGCGTACGAGGCGTATGTTCAAGGTCAAAGGAAGGTCACCGGAAGTGGCAGGTGTGGACACCGGAAGTGGCAGGTGTGGACACCGGAAGTCGCAGGTGTTGATAACAAATATGTTGAGACAGGAATTGATCCCCGAAGTAAAACCGGAAGGGATTAGGAGATAAGGACAGGATGAGACGTATTTTTTCTAAAAAGGGTTTTGAACAGGTTATTTCTTGACAGGGAAAATTTTTCTACACCAGATGTGCTGACCTCTCAAGGTTAGCGGAAGGGACAGGTGGTGATAACAGACATGTTTATACAGGAAGTGATTCCGTAAGTAAGAAAGGAAGAAATTAGGAGATATCGGTAGGATGTTCTACATCAGATGTGCTGACCACGCAAGGTAATAGGAAATGACAGATGTTGATAACACACAGGTTGGAACAGGTATCTTTAGACAGGAAGTAATCGTGGGTCTTACCGGAAACAGGACAGGAAGTGAAGTGTGATAAGGCTTTCTGACTTTATAAAAGTTTAATATGATTTTTTTTTTCTATAAAAAGGGTTTTAATCAGGTTCTTTCTTGAGAGGGGAAAAAAATTTAGTTTTTTAATTTCATTTTTTTTTTTTTTTTTTTTTTTTTTTTTTTTTTTTTTAATGGTTGGTGGGAAATGTGATTTTAAGTATTTAAAAGTAGATGACGTACGTGGGAGGTATCATTTGTAAACATGACTTCGAGAGAGGAAGTGTTGAGTGTTGTGTGTCTTTATATAACAATCTGCATTGTGTATTCGTTGATTTATGTGTTTACCGGTAGTGAAAAATTTAAAGTGGATTTTATACTGAATTTAAATGAAACGAGAAATTTATCTGTTTCGATATGATGCGATTCAATATTAACGTATCACGTAATAAAATTTCATGTTGTAATGAAAGCGATTTATCCGATTCCAAGTCACGCAGCAAGTTTTGGTGGTGTAAATGCCTTGTATCTTGCTGCCAAAGGCAAAGTCAAGAAGAAGACGATACAGAAATGGTTAAGCGGAGTCGACTCGTACACGCTTCACAAACCGGTTCGAAGACGTTTTCCGACGAATCGAGTGATTGTGTATTCGATGGATCAACTATGGCAGACCGATCTGGTGGATCTCATCAGTTTACAAAAGTACAATCAAGGTTTTCGTTACCTACTTACGTGTATAGACATTCTCTCTAAATATGCGTGGGTGATTCCCTTAAAAACGAAACGAGGAGAAGAAGTTGTGAAAGCGTTTCATACTATTTTTGTAACGAGAAAACCCAAGGCGCTTCAATCGGATGCTGGAAAGGAATTTAGGAACCAGCTTTTGCAAAGATTATTAAAACAAGAAGGCGTTCGATTTTTTACGACACATAATAATACGAAAGCTTCGGTCGTCGAACGCTTTAACCGTACTCTGAAAACTAAAATGTGGAAATATTTTACCCACAGCCATACTTATCGTTATATTGATGTGTTAGACTCATTAGTGGATAGTTATAACCATACCTATCATTCGAGTGTCAAGAGAACCCCAGCAGAAGTGACACCCGAGAACGAAAGCGATGTCTGGTTTACTTTGTATGGGGACTTGGAAAATGTGAAAAGAAAACCTTGTGTGTTTCAACCGGGTGATGTGGTGCGGGTTTCGAAACAGAAACTGACCTTTGAAAAAGGATACGAAACCAATTGGACGAAAGAACTGTTTATAGTGACAGAGTGTGTCACAAGAGATCCTCCTGTCTATCGAATTAAGGATTTGATGGACGAACCCATCCAAGGCACCTTTTATCCACAAGAACTTCAAAAAGTCCAAATGAAAGATACTTATACAATTGAAAAGATTTTAGAGAAACGTACCCGCAAAGGCCGAGTGGAATATCATGTGAAACATAAAGGGTATTCAAACAAATTTAATCAATGGCTTCCCTCGTCTGATTTTATCTTCCTTATAAGGGAGTGCAAGAAGGTTTAAAGCGCATTTAGCAACATGTCATTCTACTTGACATTACCCTCGGACAGTTCTAGGAATTATTTTCCTGAAAATAAAATTTCACATTTTATTACTCGATTACCCGCCCCTATCGAATTAAGCGGAGAATGGGAAGTTGGTCTCGTGGAATTTATTTACCCGCATACCTGGTATAATGTGAATAGTACGACCAATCTGATTGGATTTGACTTGAACGACGGAACTATTGGTAGACGCATCCCCCCAGGATTTTATGAGACGGTACCTGATATTAAAGACATTGAAAAAAACATTTCGTTTACCTATAATAATGTTACGAAGAGAGTGACTATCAACGTGCGAGAAAAGTGTAAAATGATTTTGGAAAACGGTCTGGCACAGATGTTGGGTTTCGAACCGTCTGAAATTGAATCCTTAAATGGAAATGTAGAACAAACTGTTACGAGTTCGTATGTAGCAGATCCGTGTGCTCATTATAGAGTGTCGATGATTTATTCGGATATTGTGGAACCGCAAATTGTCGGTGACGTGTTAGCCCCCTTGTTACGAATCGTCAACGTAACTGGAAAAGACGGAGAAGTGATTTGTGCGACCTTTGATCGCCCGCATTACATGCCAATCAGTCGAAAACCATTCGACTCTTTAGAAATTGTTATAAGGACACACCTGGGCGAATTAACGCCATTTGAGCGTGAGCGGTCGTACGTGAAACTTCACTTTCGACAAAAATATCTCTCGTGATGTTGGTTCCCTACCAGTGTTGTGCGAAATCTTTTGAAGATTATTATATGCAGCAGTTGGGGCATGGTTTAACTATTACCAAGGCGCCCCTTTAAAAAGAGGTTATGGATTCGGCGGATTGTTTCGGTCTCTTTTTCGTGCTGCGGTACCCCTTTTCAAGTCGGGGGCGAAAGCCGTAGGAAAACAATTGTTTCATACAGGTGTAGATGTACTCAACGACCTATCCCGAGGCGAGAACATTAAAATAGCTGCCAAACGACGATTTAAAGAAGCTGGAAAAAACTTAACAGATAAAGCGGCTACGAAAGTGAAAACGATGATTGGTTCCGGTCGTCAATATAAAAAGAGAAAGCGACCTGCTAAAGTAGTCACTCAACACAAAGTCAAGAGAGCGAAAGTACACGATATTTTCGGCTAAAGATGACTGGACTTATTCACCGAAATTCTCCTGCCTGTGCCAAATCGGAATTGGACCTATTTTTAATCCCACCCACGCAAACGGCTATTGAAAAAGGATATTACGTTGAATATTACCCTCTCGCTAATATTCGCGATGGGGGACCTGTAGAATTTCTTATCTCAGGAACCGGTGAAGATTGTCGAATGTCTCGAATGTCTTCGAACCGGTTTGTGAAGCATGTACGAGTCGACTCCGCTTAACCATTTCTATATCGTCTTCTTCTTGACTTTGCCTTTGGCAGCAAGATACAAGGCATTTACACCACCAAAACTTGCTGCGTGACTTGGAATCGGATAAATCGCTTTCATTACAACATGAAATTTGATTACGTGATACGTTAATATTGAATCGCATCATATCGAAACAGATAAATTTCCCGTTTCATTTAAATTCAGTATAAAATCCACTTTAAATTTTTCACTACCGGTAAACACATAAATCAACGAATACACAATGCAGATTGTTATATAAAGACACACAACACTCAACACTTCCTCTCTCGAAGTCATGTGTACAAATGATACCTCACATGTACGTCATCTACTTTTAAACACTTAAAATCACAATTCCCACCAACCATTAAAAAAAAAATATGAAATTAAAAAACTAAATTTTTTCCCCTCTCAAGAAAGAACCTGATTAAAACCCTTTTTATAGAAAAAAAAATCATATTAAACTTTTATAAAGTCAGAAAGCCTTATCACACTTCACTTCCTGTCCTGTTTCCGGTAAGACCTACGATTACTTCCTGTCTAAAGATACCTGTTCCAACCTGTGTGTTATCAACATCTGTCATTTCCTATTACCTTGCGTGGTCAGCACATCTGGTGTAGAACATCCTACCGATATCTCCTAATTTCTTCATTTCTTACTTACGGAATCACTTCCTGTATAAACATGCCTGTTATCACCACTTGTCCCTTCCGCTAACCTTGAGAGGTCAGCACATCTGGTGTAGAAAAATTTTCCCTCTCAAGAAATAACCTGTTCAAAACCCTTTTTAGAAAAAATACGTCTCATCCTGTCCTTATCTCCTAATCCCTTCCGGTTTTACTTCCGGGATCATTTCCTGTCTCAACATGTTTGTTATCAACACCTGCGACTTCCGGTGTCCACACCTGCCACTTCCGGTGACCTTCCTTCGACATTGAGCATACGCCTCGTACGCCTCTGGCGTAGAACCGGTATTTATCATCTACTCCATTTGGAGAAGGACTGAAAAGGAATCTTAAACAAGAACGAAAAATAATGCGTCAAGCGTAGATAAAGGAACACTTTCTACCGCATTCAGAATAGTGTAACAAAACTTTACAGATTAATAAGGTGAAAGATGATGTCAAATAAACAAGTTCAACTAACAACGAGGCCTACTCAATGGCTAAAGCTCTACTAGCCCCACTAATGTCTAAGTAAACAATTCGGAAAACGCATAACACATTTGAAAACCGAATTTCAGCAATCACTACCAATAGTCGGGAAAATATCCGATTTTTTTTGTGTGTAGCCCTGTATATGATCTAAAGATTTGTATCTATACACATAGTAAGCAAACATTTAATTCAGTTAGGAAACGCATAGCACAGAAGAAAATACCCCTTCAGAAATTTCCGCCAATAAACAGAAATGTATTTCAGCTATTTTGTGCAGCCCGGTATATAATTTAAAGAATTTATACACACTAAGTAATGTGCAAAAACTTAGTTAAATTTTAAACCGCTTGCTACAACTAAAAACGCACTTCTACCAATTATAGCTCTTAGACAGTACTTCTTTTGTGCATCCCTGTAAATGAACGATGAATGCATACACTATCCTATAGTAAGCATCTTGTAGTGTACATCAGTGATATATATTAATTTTAACATGTTTGAAATAGTGTAATATCATTAAAATACATTGCAAACGATTTTCCCCCGTAGACCGTAATGTAACGGAATTCTTTTGGGTGTCTGTGTAAACGACCTCGAAATGCTACATACTTCATTTTCAATACATAGTAAACTGCAATAACACATAACAATTTCAGGGCAATCCGAGTATATTTACGCAAGTTAGAACACGGACAGGCAGACAGACGGTAGTCAGACAAACCGAATTCTTAAACACTTGTCAACTATGTCGGAAAGTGTTAAAAACAGTAGGTTTCCAGAACGTTTCTGAAATAACACGACTCTTAGCTTCCCGTAAATTTCGTAAAAGACGTTTCTGTTTATTTCGGATATATATTGTCTGAGGTTACAATGCCACTAATCTGAATATTACAACTCTCACATAGAGTTTATTATAATGATTTTAATCCTAACCAGGAAACCCCGCTGTTAGTGTAATAATGAAAAAGTCTAAATAAGCAGAAATCAAAAGAGCATAGCGAAACGTATTTTTTAACGCATAAATCAGTTGCCTTCATCTCCCCGTTATCGAGATACAACGTCTTAAAATTTGCTAATTTATTTATTTAATAGGATGGAAGGTGGAGTCGATATTTTTCAGCGTAACATCATCAAACTCCAGTCACTTGCTAATTTTCAGTTTAGTGCACCGCGATACTCCGACATGGTTCGCTACATAGTGCAAGTCTGGGTTAGTGCAACCTCGGCCACTTCCATTTAAAACGCTTTGGCAATCTTGTTTTTCGCAGGAGGTTGACCATTGAGATTATTGCACTAGATTAAAGTTCATGAAATGTTCTTGGTGCTATGATTTTCTTTGCTTCAATCATTTTTCGGTTCAGTACCATATTTGTCAATAGCATTTTTTTGCGGGCTTCTTTCATTTTTATAATACTATATCTAAATATGTTTTGTATTTCATTTTAATCTGATTATTAAAATTTCTGAATCAGAATCACCCCTTTTCTCCCTAAATTAAATAAATAAATTAGCTAACTTTAAGTCTTTATAACCGATAACGAGCAGACGTGGGCAAATGATTTATGTGTCAAAAACACATTTCACAGTGCTCTTTTGATTGTTGCTTACTTAGATTTTTTCATTATTACACTAAGGCGTGGTTTTCTGGTTAGGATTATATATTAGCAAGAAATATGTGGACATTAAGTGTCTAAAAAAGAGAACATTTGATTTGTATTATGAATTTGCGTCATGCACTCCTCCCCATATTTTTTATGTTCTTTTTGATGTTTTGTTACTTACTTAGATGTTTTTCATTATTTTCACCATTTCCTGGTAAGCGTCGGATTAGAATTCCAATATTAGAATTATGTCTTATCTGAATTACTAACTAATTGTTCTAAACAAAAAAAGTAGAAGAATTTAACATACAAATTTGCAGATAAACTTCGAGATGCAATTCAATGTAAACTCATATTAACTGGAGGTTCTGGAAACATTTTCCATAACTAATCTGGCAGGCACATACCTGGCGGATTAGGGGATAGATTTGACGAGAACTATATGTTTCTTAGGTTTACAGAAACCTTTCTAAAATAAAAAGCAAAGAAAAAAGTATTCGTTAGGCACCCGTAAATTTCGAAAAAGAAGTGTCTGCTAATTTCGGAAACCTAATAGCATACCTGCCAACATCGCACTAAACTTCCGTAAAATGTGAGTTAATTTGATACAGGTTAAACAAGTTTCAGACCAGAAGTTTTTACAAGAAATGCAATGAAATAGGTTCCACGTTAGAACACAGTGTTGCCAGATAGTCGAAAGTCATTTTCTCCAAAAGTTCTAAAATTATCCCCAAATCAGTGTTTTTTCCCAAAAAAGTCCCCAAATCAGTTTTTAGTAAAAAAAGTAAATTTTAAATTTTAAATTTACCACTATAGAATTATTTAACCCATTTAAGCTTCAAAATTTTCCCCAAATCGAGTCTTTTTATAAAAAAATTCCCCTTGTACAAAAAGGAAAAGAAAACGAACTCGGGAATCGCCATTTTTTTTGTGATCAATTACTTTTTTGAAGAAAATAACCTGAATAAAGAAAAGATGAATAGATTTTACAATTAAATGCATAATATGTTAGAACTAAACGTGTAATCGACGAATCCAGACCCAATGTTGTCAGGTGACTAAAAGTACATTTTAACCCGAAATAATGAAAAAAATCCCCAAGTTTCCCGCCTTCCCCAAATTGTTGGCATTTCCCAAAATTTTCCCCCGGAGGCTCAAAATTCCCCAAAATGGGGACAAAATCCCCAATCTGGAAACACTGTTAGAACATGAAAATAAATATATATTATTTTTTCGTATATATTTTCTGGTTAGAAACGTCTTTAACTTGGATCAAATTAACTCACATTGTACTGCTTTTTGAGCTTCCGATTGGGAATCCGATTGGTTCTTGTTACAATTTATTCTCGTAAACATTACTTCTATAACAGAAAATGATTTTTTTTCCTTACAATTTTAATAGTGTAAGTTTGTTACTTTCGTTTAGTAGTGATTTTTTTTTAGTTGTTAATAAATAAATACGTAAATAAATTAAACGTAAGGAAAAAAAATCTTTTTAAATCGTTTTACGCCGCTGTTGGATTCTGAATTTGAAATTTATTACCTTAAATATAAACAGTGCCATTGATCTGAATATTGCAACACTGCCAAAGTGTTTATTAAACCCAGAACCTCTAAAGTATAAACACCATTTCCCTTTTGGCATTTACTATAAATCATTCCTGTCACTGTATTTTTTGCGGATTCTTTTACAAAGCATATAGATGCGTAAGGACTGGAAAAAAAAACAGGGGGGGGGGGGGTAGGATTTATAAACAACGGCTAAAAATAAAACGTAAAAATATTAGAATAGCTCTTATGTCAAAGGAAATGCTTCCATAATTATGGGTAACAACGAGATTACACTAAATTTTTGTAAATGTTTCTTCTACATCAGGAAAGGTACGAACTTCTACACACTGGAAAACTAGTCGGATGTGCCAATCCCAAAACTTTCTTCTATCTCATACAAGTTTCACATACATCAAAAACGAATCAGCATCAATTTACGTCAAAGTCTAACTGAATCTAAAGTTTTATTAAATTCAGTGCATTAGTTCTTGAGATATGACTATCGCTAAAATCATGTAAATCCAGAAAAAAGCATAGCAGCACCATCTGTTGGGAGATTTACACATAAACCTAATTAACAACAACTTATGTCAACGTCTAACTGAATCTGAAGTTTGATGAAATTCTGTGCATTACTTCTCGAGGTATAGCTATCGTGAAAATCATGAAAAAAGAAACACAGCGGCGCCACCTGTTGGGCTGTGTACACCAAAACGTAACCAGCATCTATTTATATCAAGGTCTAACAGAATCTGAAGTTTGATGAAATTCTCTGCATTAGTTCTTGAGATATAGCTATCATGAAAATTATGAAAAAAGTAGTATAACAGCGCCACCTGTTGGGCTGTTTAGACCAAAATGCAATCATCGTCTCTTTATGTCAAACTCTAACAGAATCTGAAGTTTGGTGAAATTATGTGCATTAGTTCTTGAGATATCATGAAAGTTTTGAAAAATGTAGCATAGCAGCGCCATCTGTTAGGGCGAATTACACCAAAAAATTTGATTAAATTTCGTGTAATAAAGTTTTATAAAGTTTTATTAAATTCCGTGCATTAGTTCTTGAGATAGAGCGCCCACAAAATTTTTGTCACATACAGACAGACAGGCAGACGGACAGACAGACAGACTCACAGACAGACATTTTCAAAAAACAATCAAATCGTGTTCAGGATCCTCTAAAACCTATAAATCCGCCGAAAACCGGAAGTGGAATTTTATTACGAATCCAATACTTTCTTCTTGTAAAGATAGAAGAAAGTAAAAAGACAAATGTTTCTTTATCTGGAAAAAAAAATATAAAATAATCATTAGAAAAAATATATATAATAATCTCTTCTGAATTACTCACAATTCCGAAAAGCGTTCTTTAGCTTTAGAAACCACAGAAACAAAAGTGTTTCGCGATTTCAAAGTTTCTTTTGCTGCCACTGATTTTCAGAAACGTTTCTGAGTAGTTTTTGTAGTGCATTAATCAGTTTTTCAACCCAGAATGCCAGAATGTAGTTTTTTTTTTCAGATGGTATCCATTTTTAAGTATCCATTTTCATATTCAGAAAACATGTTTTACTGACAAGCATGATAAATTAATTTCATTAACATTGACATTAAAATTAATATTATTTTGTTACTCTTGCATGTATAAATTCAATTACGCAGACTAAAAATATGTTTGACAGAGAATGGATAGCATCTTAAAAAACAATATTCCGGTTTGAGAAAACTGATTAGTACACTAGAAAAACTACTCGGAAACGTTTACGAAATTCAGCGGCAGCAATAGAAACTTTGTATTTATAAATGCTTCCTTAAATCTCGAATATATACTGGTTTCTGATAAAGAATGCTTTTTGCAATCATGGTTAACTCGGAAGCAGGGTTCGGTGATATATTATATCATGATATATATCAGATATTTATTTTCCAAAATATCATGAAATTTGATATTTTCGATATTTTCACATATTTGATATTTATTTTCAAAATATTGCGTATAATATTTTTGATATTTTCAGTCAAAACAAGTGGAACGGAATTTTTTAACTGTTATAGGCTATGTCGTTGTGTAGATAAAGAATTTTTGCTCCTTATAGTGGATTTTTTACCCCCTCCCCCCCCGCCCTTCCCTAACCAAAAAAAAAAAAAAAAAAAGACTTTTCCAAACTTTATGTTTGAAGATGAATTTTTAGCTCACAGGCTATCAAAGCCTGAGAGCTTATGTGCCCGCCGGTTCTGTATGTACGTACGTACGTACGTATGTATGTATGTACGTATGTACGTAACGCGATAACTCTTCATAGAAATATCCGTTTTCCTTCAAATATTTTTTATAGGTTCACTGTGTTAAGGCGCTTCCCTGATTAGTTTTCGGGATTGATTGGTTAAGTATAAAGGAGGGGAACGGAGGGGTTAATCCTCTCTTAATTTATATAAATGGGTTTTTCATGCAGAATTATTCCGTTTTCCTTCAAATTTTGTTTATAGGTTCACTGTGTTAAGGCGCTTCCTTGATTAGTTTTCGGGATTGATTGGTTAAGTATAAAGGGAGGGAACGGAGGGGCTAATACCCCCTTAATGTATATACATGGGTTTTTCATACAGAATTATCCCATTTGCTTCAAAATTTGTTTATAGGTTCATTGGGTTAAGACGCTTCCCTGATTAGTTTTCGGGATTGATTGGTCAATTAAATAGGGGGGAACGGGGGGCTAATCCCCCCTTAATTTATATAAATCGGTTTTTCATACAGAATTATCCGATTTGCTTCAGAATTTTGCCACGATTTTCGATTTGCCACAATATACTAGTCTTTGGAGTTATTGAAACTTTTTATGAATTTACCGATGAGTAAGTCAACTGTAAAAAGTTAACTCCCCACCTACCCACGAAATATAGAATAAAAAGTTACCCCCCCCCCCCCTACACACACACACGCACGAAACTTAGAATAAACAGTTTTATCATTCCGTGAAGTTAGAGCTTTGGTAAGTAAAGTTTATTAGAATAGCCCCCCCCCCCCCCCTACACTCACCACACATTATTTTAGTAATTAAACCCAATTTAATGCCATTGGTTTTATATACGATATGTATGCAATGATTAATTTCGTAAAAATAACAACTATACCTATATCATGAAGAGATAGTCGACATTAATGTGTAATAGCAGTATCCTTTTTTTCTTATTTGAACTATATTGGTTTCTATTATAAAAAAACGCTGCTTTTTTATGCTTTTTATTTTTTACTGTTTTGCTCAAAAAGAGTAAGTTTTATTTTATGAATAATAGACATAAACAATGCATAGAATATTCAATTTTACGATAAAAAAAATTGTTTTGAACTTCTTGAAATGCTAAGCATTTACTGAATAAAGATTGGATTATTGCTTAGTTGTCGTCTGCCGTATTTTAAATTATGAAAATTTTGTGTTTATGGTTGTGATTCGTAAAATAATTTTTTAAAACTCGTCTGCGATTAAACCCTTTTTTTTCTTTTAAAAGACAGTCATAACGTTACTTTTTTATGTGTGGCAACAGATATTTCAGAATAGATAAATATCGTTTTCGTTTATTATTCGTTCGATCATTCGACGTTTGAGAATTTATAAATGTGTAAAACTGTTTTTAATTAACCGTTTTTCATGCTATTATTTCAAGTTTCAAATTCCCGTAAGTACAACACTGCAAATTTCTGTAGTATTTTCAATACAGAAAAAATACATGTACTACTTAATCTTTTTTTAAACTTTTTATTATTGTGGTGAACATGCATTTTGTTTTGAAAATATAAACTGCAGTGCGAGTTGCCAAGTTAAGTAATGCACTAAAATTGTGCATGGAAATAATTTTGAACATTTTAAATATATTCTAAATAATGTTGCAAGTGTTTATTTTATTCAAGAAAGTTATGAAGTAGTGTTGTTGTATATATTTTGATTGAAGAAGCTGCAATGTTCTATTTAAATTTCAAAAATGTGTGTAAAAGGTATCGAATAATTTATTAAACAGATCCTTTCACTGAACAATCTAGGTGTATAGAAAACTACTCTTAAAATCCAGACGTTGATATAATATAAATTATTACTTGGTGCACTTAAGAGTGTTATGTGTTTAGTGCAAACATGTTTACGTGTATGTTTATATACGAAATAGATTTTAAAGTTTACAAGCTGAAAAATAAAGTTTATAATGTATTGAATAACACAAACTAGTTAATTAACTTTTCAATATTTACCTATGCCACCAAAATTAGATTTTATGAAGAACTGAAATGCCGAAAACTAAATCTAAAAGTCTGAGAGCAAAAGCTGAAGCAATTAAAAGACGCCGTAGGGAAAATGATGAATATCGCGAAAAAGAAAATGAACAAACTCACAGCAGAGTACAAAATTTAAGACAAAATGATGAATATCGCGAAAAAGAAAATGAAAAAATCATAGCAGAGTACAAAATTTAAGACAAAATGATGAATACCGCGAAAAAGAAAATGAAAAAAATCATAGCAGAGTACAAAATTTAAGGCAAAATGATGAATATCGCGAAAAAGAAAATGAAAAAAAATCATAGCAGAGTACAAAAATTAAGACAAAATGATGAATATCGCGGAAAAGAAAATGAAAAAAATCATAGCAGAGTACAAAATTTAAGACAAAATGATGAATATCGCGGAAAACAAAATGAAAAAAATCATAGCAGAGTACAAAATTTAAGACAAAATGATGAATACCGCGAAAATGAAAATGAAAAAACTCATAGCAGAGTACAAAAATTAAGACAAAATGATGAATATCGCGAAAATGAAAAGGAAGAGAATCGTAATCGATTGGAGAATTTGCGAAGGGATAAAGAATATCGCGAAAATGAATGTGTAGTAGATCGTCAAAGAAAGCTCTATATTAAGCAAAGTATAAAATCTAACTGGAGTAATTTATTGGAAGAATTTAACAATATGATTAGTGAAGGTCCCACTCACATATGTTCATGTTGTGGCAGATTATGGTTCAGACAATCTGTATCGTATCGTTATTTAAATACTTTACATGCGAATATTAAAGAAGATATCGTCAACAAATCTCTTTTTCTGAAGGATTCCAATCCTCCATACTGTTTCTGTAACACCTGCTGGAATCAAATGAAATTGAACAAAATTCCCAAATTATGGTTGGGAAACGGATTTGAATTTCCGCCAATTCCACCTGAATTGACTGATCTGACACCCTTAGAAGAACGATTGGTTGCATTGCGCCTGCCATTTATACAAATTCGGCGTCTTGGTATTGACCGACAAATTGGTCTTCATGGAAATGTTATAAATATATTAAATACCTTAAATGATACAGTCACAGTTCTACCTAGAAAATTCAACGAAACTTCGACTATCCAATTAATGTTAATGAGAAGAATGAAATATAATCGTCCTTATATGTTCGAAACAATTCGTCCAGCAAAAGTTTACTCAGACGCTAAATATTTGGCAAATACAGACTTGTATAAAGAAGAAGGTGTGGTACTTTCCGACGAATGGGCAAATCGACTGGAAACTGAAACAATAGATTTCATTTTGGAAGAACAGATTGCAAATCAAATAAAAGTAAGTGAAAAGGAAATGGATGATGCTGTTCAAGTCTTTTTGCACTCTGATGATTCCGATTTTGAAGATGATGAGCCACATAACTCAGATTTATTGGAAACTTTGATAACAGAAACAGATAATAATATGGCAATTAAGTTTGCGCCTGGAGAGGGCAGATCCCCAATGTCTTTATTACTCGACAAAAAAGTCGAAGAATTATCTTTTTCATCTATTTACTGTGGAACCGCAAGGGTATATGTAGACTCTATCTATGTCAATTATTCAGATATTGCTAATTCTGAAGCGAAAAGATACGACTGAAGAGCATGCAAGCCAAACAAAATATTGTACGCATATAAATTATTACAAAATAAGAGAATTGCTTCAGAAATTAACATTTGCTTACGTAAAAAGACAAATAAATATGGAACTAATATTACAGCGGCCGATTTGAAGGATGCACAGAGCGTTGATAGACTTATTCAACACGACGATGGATATAAAGTTCTAAAAAATTTAAGATCCTCACCAGCTTATTGGGAAGATAAGCAAAAAAATTTAAACACCATGATAAGACAGCTTGGAATACCATCTTTGTTCTTGACATTTTCTGCGGCAGAGACAAAGTGGCTTGAATTAATTGTAATTTTGGCAAAGAATTTGCATCAGGAAACTATTTCACATGAAGATGCATGCAACCTAGATTTTAATTCAATAGCAGAACTTATCGGTAATGACCCTATTACTTGTGCAGAATATTTTGATTATAGATTTAGAATGTTTCTCAAATCGATACTGAGATCCAACTACGGTCCTATTAGTGAAGATAAAACTATTTTGGATTATTATTATCGAGTTGAATTCCAACACAGAGGATCACCTCATGTTCATATGCTCGTTTGGCAGAAAAATGCCCCTGTATTTGATCCGGAAGAAAATTCAACTTGGTCAAATTGCACGCAATTTATTGATCAGTATTTGTAAATTTTCAAAATCATCGCCATTCAAAAACATGTCTAAAAAAAATCTAAAAGTGGTACCAAAATATGTAGATTCGGCATTCCCCATCCTCCCATGAATTCAACTGAAATCTTCCTTCCATTGGCGTTAGATACAGATAAAGAGACTTTGACAAAATACAAAACAATGTTTAAAGAAATCAAATTATACATGAATTGCAAAGATCTTGGTAGAAATTACACTGGTGACATGTATTTTACTGAACTTTTAGAATTTGAACATCTCTGAGTCTGAATATGTGCTTGCTATCAGATCATCCATAAAGAGACCCACCATTTTTCTTAAACGAAATGTAAATGCAATGTTCATTAATGCGTACAACATCAAAATGATAGAAGCATGGCGCGCGAATATGGACATTCAATATTATTTTGATCCGTATGCATGTGCCAAGTATTGTGTTGCTTATATTAACAAGTCATACGGAGGAATGTCGAAATTGCTAAAAGATGCTTCCGAAGACGTGAAAAGAGGGAATACCAAAATAAAACAAAAACTCCGTAAATATGCAAATGTGTTTCTAAATGGAACAGAAATATCAGCACAAGAAACAGCATACGGTGTTTTGAGGCAGCCATTGTCTGTATGTAGTCGCGATTCCATTTACATTCCGACCTCACACCCAGATTCTCGTGTTTTCATGATAAAAGCTCCAAAAGATTTGAAAAAATTATCGGGTGATTCGACAGATATCGGAGTTAAATGTATATTAGACCATTATGCACAAAGGCCGCATGAATTAAATCAGTTGTGTCTTGCGGAATTTGCTGCAATGTACACATACTCTAAAGCAAAATGTGACAAAAAATATGTTTCTGCAGTAAATGATGCTGTACTGATGATCAAGAAATTCGTGAAATAGATTTAAACAAACCAGTTATTGAAACCGAAGACAACACTCGAATTTCTGAGTGTTTACAACTTCTGGATAGGTCAGGCTATATAAGAAAACGGACAAAAGCCAGAATTATCAGATTCAGAAGATATGGTCGGGAACAGGACCCATATAATTATTTTAGAGAGCAAGTGATGTTGTTCCATCCATACAGAAATGAAGAAGATGATATTATATCTAAAGATGTAGAAGAAATTTATAATGTTAATAGTAGATCCATAAATTTGAATAAAATTAAATATATTACTAATGAAATGCTAGATTTAGAAAATATGGTGCGAGAAATCCAGCAAGAAGAAAATGACTTCTCTGACACAACAGATGAGAAACTGGATGAGGAATATATTTTAATGAATGATACTCTTCAATCTGACATACTCTTCGATATGGGTCAAGATGCTGCACAGGAACAGTTAAAACTTTTGAGTCCAAAGCTAATTCCTGAATATCAATATATTGATCTCATTCGAAGCTTAAATATCAAGCTAAGAAAATATTTTATGGATATCATGTTTAAAATAAAAAGCGGAAAAGTTCCATTTTATGAAATTGTTTTAGGTGGCGCAAGAGTTGGTAAAAGTACTCTTATTAATTCAATTGTTCAAGCTGGTTTAAGATACTTTAATTCCTTTCCAGGAGAAGATCCTTCTTCTATTAAGATTTTATTGTGCGCACCAACTGGTAAAGCAGCTTTTAACATTAGAGGAATGACTTTACATTCCGTTTTCTATCTGCCACTAAATCAAAACTCTCTAAAACCACTAAGTGATGATATATGTAATCAGCTCTCTACAAAACTTGTAAATTTAAAATTGGTTGTAATTGATGAAATTTCAATGGTCAAACTACGAGATTTTTATTTTGTCGAAAATCGTTTAAGGCAGATATTCCGTAATAATTTTCCTTTCGGTGGCGTTAGCGTTATTGTTCTTGGTGATTTTTGGCAATTACGACCAGTAATGGGAAAATTTGTATTTACTAATCCAGAAGAAGGTGAAATAATCGAAATCGATAGAAAACCATTGTTTCACAATTATCTTTGGCACATGTTTTCAATGTACAAATTAACGGAAATCATGCGACAACAAAACGATCGTGCTTTTGCAGAAGCACTAAATAATATGGCTGTCGGTGCAATGACGGAAAAAGATATTACACTAATAAAATCTCGTAAAATAACAAATTCAAATCAACCACCTATCAATGCAATCTCCTTTTTTTCGACAAATGCAGAATGTGATAAGTACAATAGCTTTTTTCAAAGTAAATTACAGACAGAAGAAGTCATGGCATATGCTTTCGATAAACCTCAAGGATCTGGTAAAAAATCTACCAAGGAAGAAATACTAAAATCCGCTAAAAATCTTAAAATTACAGACACAAATGACTTGCCCGCAGTCGTTAAATTGAAAATATCTGCAATTTATATGATTACGTGCAATATAGACGTAGAAGATGGGCTTTTCAACGGCACAACAGGAACATTAGAACACATCCAATATGGACATACAAATACGGGTAAAAGGGTACCAACAATGGTATTTTTTAAACTTGATGATCCACTTGTGGGAGCGCAAATGAGGAAAAAGTATGAAAATCTTCTCAATTCTAAAGGAATAGATAAAACTTGGACTCCAATTTCTCCACTTGTTAAAATTATTAAAACTTGGCATGGACGGGGCTTACAAGTTGTTCGGAACACAATTTCCTTTGATTGCTGCCAATGGACGAACTATACATAAGGGTCAAAGTGCCACACATAATTTTGTGATAGTAAAAATTACAAAAAAAATGGAGAGAGCTCAGCTGTACGTCGCATGCAGTCGAGCAACTACTGCTGATGGTTTATATATTGATGGTGATTTTAAACCACCCAAATCCCCAGAAAAAAATGATCCAGTACTAAAAGAGCTGTCTAGATTGGAAAATCATCCAAAACGTTTCGATTTAAGATTCATGTATGACGTGCCCGACAATTATTTCAAAATTGTTATTCACAACGTCCAGTCACTGAATGCACATTATTTAGATATAAAATTAGACCCACATTATACGACTGCACACCTTTTATGTTTCCTGGAACCATTTTCTTTGAAAGATGATGTGTATGATTTTGATGGCAAATTCACGTGCATATCTCGCATAGACTGTGTTGGCAAACGGAAGGCTTTTGGCTTGATGTGTGCTGCTAAAACTGAAATAATTCACGAGTGCCAATTCATAAATAATTGGATAAGACATGATCGCGGAGCTCATGTAGAATTCTGTGCCGTTAAACTTGGTCAAATGATTGTTCTTTTTGGATACAAATCTCCGAAGGCATCAATCAAACTAATGGAATCATTAATGACAGAAATTCTAGACAATTTGATGCACTTTGACTTTAAACTTACCGTTGCTGGTGATTTCAATATTGAAAGAAAATCCGCCGATTTTCAAAAAGTAAATAAAATATTAATTTTATACAACTTACATAACAAGGTTTTCTCGGACGAAATTTCAACGAATGAAAGTACACAGATAGACGTTTGCTATACAAATGAAGAAAACCTAGAATTTTGGTATTACGAATCTATTTTCAGTTATCATAAAGCAATTTCCTGTATTTGGCCTAAAACTATTTAATCAAATATAAGCGTATTCTTTTTATTATTATTATTATTGCGTGTAATTATTTGCAGTTGAAAGTAATGATTGGCACTTAAAAACTTTTTTTTACCAAACTCTGCTATCAGTTATTTAATTATCTTTCCTTTGTCAAAATTGAACTTTTTTCTTAAAACTAATGTTGGCCTTATGACTGGAGTAGTGGACATTCTCATATACAAGTAGATATAACAATGCATAGAGTATTTATTTATAATGAAAAGATTATTTTTTTCTTTCTTTCTTTCGGGTAAGGTAAACTTTGTATTTTTATTTACACTCGAAAAAAGGTGATAATGACCTATGCGTGTGTGTTAGTTACATTTGATGTTATTAATGTGTTAGTTACATTTGATGTTATTAATGTGTTAGTTACATTTTGTGATTTTCTTAGATTATTTTTTTAATTTATTACCTAACAAACTAATGTAACTGTATATTCAGTAGGACATAAACTTATTAAATGATTTGGTTCTGAGTAGGCGCTTTTATGTGTTTTATTAATAATTTTGTAAATATACACCTATATTTATTTCTGTTTATTTAAATAAAACTGTTTGTTATGAAACTTGCTTCATGATCATTTTTTTAAATAATTATTGTTAAGAAATTGGAATGGAAGTTTTACATTTGCCATATTTATTATAAATTTTTATTTTAAATTCATAAAGATAACAGCGCCGTTAGTGATAGATGGATCACATATTTTTACTCTAAAAGAATGGACTGAAACTCTAAATTTGTATTTAGCTTGTATCAAAAGTGTATCTCATAATCGGAATTTGCATTTTTATTGTCGATTTCTTTATTTTTTGAGGGGCATTATCCTTTGAAATAAGAGTATAATATACAAATAGTGTGAATAGCCTGTGATCTCAATGCCATCAGTTTAACTGGGCACTTTTCTTTTTATTTAATGTAGAATCAATAATTATGTGGGACAATATTTACTTAGAAAAGTCACTGTAAGATAAACTATCTAATTTAGATAAACTTGCAGCTTCCTTAGAAATAATTTTTTCTCGTTTTGGTTTTGCTCAGTTAAGCAGACCATGCTTACTATATTTATGTTCAAATTTTCCATTAAAATTTTTTTTGTTGTAATATAAAACATAAAATTTTCTTAAAGCTTGATTACTAAATCTTAATAGTTTTTTTTTTTTTTTTGTGAGTGTAAAAAGCAAATTGTGTCAGTTGATCTTAAATTTTGTTAAGTAAGTGTAAAAAAATTAGAAAAAGGCATTTAGAATATTGTTTTATTAAGTTTTCATGCTAAATGACATATCTTTTAATATCTATTATATTAAGTCTGAAAATATTTATAATCATCAATAAGTTGACTATTTTGAAAATATCGGATATATATAAAAATATCGGATATTTTTTATATTTTTGAAAATATAATGATATTTTTGAACTCTTCTCGGAAATGGTTAATTCTATATTTCGTTCGTGGTTACATTATAATTTTGCAGATTAAGAAACATTTGTCTTTTTTAGCAGTGAGGTAACTTCTATATCTGTTTTTATAGTGTATCTTGTTAACTTTAACCTTACTATCTAGAAACAATTTTTACATTCTTCTATCTTTACAAGAAGAAAGTATCGGATTCATGAAAATTTTCGACTTTCGGTTTTCGACGGATTTATACGTTCGAGAAGCTCTTGAACACGATTTGACTGTTTTTAGAAATTGTCTGTCTGTGAGTCTGTTACTCTGTCTGTCAGTCTGTATGTGATAAAAATTTTGTGAGAATCTCAAGAACTAATGCACGGAATTTAATAAAACTTTATATTTAGTTAGTCCCTGATATAAATTGGTGCTGATTAGTTTTTTTGTTAAATCATCCAACAGGTAGTGCTGCTATGCTGCATTTTTCGCGATTTTAGCAATAGCGATATCTCAAGAACTAATGCACAGAATTTCATCAAACTTCCGATTCTGTTAGACCTTCACATAAATAGATGCTGATTACGTTTTGATGTAAATAGCTGAATAGGTGGTGGCGCTGCTATGCTACTTTTTTCATGATTTTCATGATTGCTATATGTCGAGAACTAATGCACGGATTTTCATCAAACTCCAGATTCAGTTAGACGTTAAAATAAGTTGTTGTTGATTAGGTGTTGGAGTAAATCTCCTAACACATGGCGTTGCAATACGGCATTTTTCAGGATTTACACGATTTTAGCGACATAGATCAAGAACTAATGCACGGAATTTAATAAAACTTTATGTTCAGTTAGACCTTGATATAAATTGGCCCTGATTCGTTTTTAATATATACGAAACCTGTGTGAGATGGAAGAAAGTTTAGGGATTGGCACAGCCGACTAGTTTTGCATTAACGTTTTTAAAAAGTTATGCTTTTAAGAGTTCTTACGTCATTTTATGAAGTTGCTGAGCTTCTGAATTTGAGATTCAATAGCTGGGATATTTGAACAATGTTGTTAATCTGAATATTACAATACAACCCTCCCATAGCGTTTATTAATGATTATGATCCCACAGTATCTACCCCCAAACCCAAAACTTCTAAAATATAAATACCATTTCGCTTTTGACATTCGCTATAAATATTTCCAATTTATAAATAACGTTTAAAAATAAAGCGTAAATATATTAGAATTATGTTAGCGTTCACTATAAGAAATTGCGGAAAATTTTCCCTATGTACCAAAAAGTTTATGAATTCTGTGCTCACTTTACGATTTAGGAAACCTTTTCCCTTTTTTTTAGGAATTTTATAGAGAAAGATTAGTTTAAAATTTCCGAAAACAATAGGTTCCCGTGATTTAAGGTAACGTTTCTGGTAGGTAGTCTAAGGTAACAGGAGTTTTTTGCTGCTCATAAATTTTGGAAATTTAATCGTTTCTGGGACTAGTTTATCTCTTAAATATTTTTGAAATGTTTTTATAATCATCAGTAACTACAAGGTTACACTGCATTTTAAGGGTTTCGTTCATCTCACGAAACCTTATTACTCCCGCTTCGTTGTCTGTCCATCACAGAGCCGGTTCTCAGAAACTATATAACTTACAGTCATGAAATTTTGTGTACTTATAAGCAATACCTATTATGAAGCTCAAAATCAGAAAATTTTAAATAATCGTATTATTTTAATATACAGAGATAAAAAATCAACAGCCTAACAGCCTTTTCTTATTAAATTTAAACATTTTTCATTACAGAAGTTGACAACAATTAAAAATCCACAATAAAACTCTTTCTACAATAATTAATTTTCTATTGAAAGATTTCCACGAGAAAATTGAAAATGAAATAAAAAGTTTCACGAATTGAAAAAAAGATTAATATGGCGTCATATTGGTAATAAACCGGAAAATTTCCAACATTTCTGAGTAATACAAGGAGTATGCGTATGTGTAAATACAGAAAGCAGCTTAATATGACGTCATTAGAGAATTAAAACGAAAAATTAATCTGACGTTTAAGATTTTGAATATATATATCTATATCTATCTCTCTATATATATCTTGTTGGAATTTTCAATCGTTAATAACATATTTTCTATTCATCCATTCAAGTTCAAATAATTTTTTTTAAACTTGTACTGGATGACAATTGATGTTAATACAGTTTTTTCAAATATTAATTCATTAATTAAATTTAATTAATTAATTTTAATTTTTATATGGGAGAAAAAAATTTCTCCTATTGTTTTCATAAATGAAATGAAAGATTTATCTCAAATGAGTGATGCCAACAAAAAATAAAATACTGCAACGATGATTATAAAATAATGTTCAATAAAGATAACGTGGGACATTAATGCTGCACGGGTTTATTTTATATATTTATGATTAAAAAGTAGGAATTGACTTAATTTTTTTTTATATCACTTGTTTTAATTAATAATAAAAAAGTTAAGCTTGAAGAGTTCTTACGTCATTTTATGCAGCTGTTGAGATTCTAAAATTGAGATTCATTAGCTTGGATATTTGAGGAGCAATGCCATTAATCTGAATATTACAACCCTCCCATAGCGTTTATTAATGATTATGATGCCTGAGCATCTTACCTCCAAACCCAAAACCTTCTAAAATATAAACACCATTTCGCTTTTGGCATTCGCTATAAATAATTCCGGCCGCTGCATTTCTTGAGGCCGCTTTTTAAAAAGCATATAGATGCGTAAGGTCTGGAAAGGGGAAGGAAAATTATAAACAACGTTTAAAAATAAAACGTAAAAATATTTAATTTGCCTCATCACTAAGCATCTGGCTAACCGAGGACGCGATGTGAGATTTACCAAGATTCGGTTACGGCTCTCCTCTCTCCTCTTGCGGGTCAACCGTTCCCGCTCTGACGCTATATTTTTCGGTCTGTTGCCCGCCTCTTTCGCATGAAAAAAAAAATGCCCCGGCTCTGTGAAATGCGGAATTATTATTTTTTTGCGTGGAGATGTAGGAAGCTGCACGCGCTTGCCACACTTCCGATTTCAGTAGGTATGCCTTATTAACACTGAAGGCCTTTCAAGGATTACGTATCCGCACGTGCTGGTTTGTTGGTTTCTCGTGCTACCGGTAAATTCACCATGATTCCCTCATAACGAGTCCACGTTATCAGGGCGCAGGGAGAATATGTGGGCTCCGGAAGTAGTGAATAACTGTTTATTTTATATTATTTATTTAACACATTTTTGCTTAACATTTAAATGTTACTATATAAACAAAATCCTATAACTGTTAATGTTTGTATAAACTAATCAATTTTAACTCGAAAATTTTACTTAATTTTTTTTTTCGAGTCTACTTTTTTGCTGTTTAATTTGAATTATAAAGCCGATCAACAATGTGTTAACACTGAAGGCCTTTCAAGGATTACGTGTATCCGCACGTGCTGGTTTGTTGGTTTCTCGTGCTACCGGTAAATTCACCATGATTCCCTCATAACGAGTCCACGTTATCAGGGCGCAGGGAGAATATGTGGGCTCCGGAAGTAGTGAATAACTGTTTATTTTATATTATTTATTTAACACATTTTTGCTTAACATTTAAATGTTACTATATAAACAAAATCCTATAACTGTTAATGTTTGTATAAACTAATCAATTTTAACTCGAAAATTTTACTTAATTTTTTTTTTCGAGTCTACTTTTTTGCTGTTTAATTTGAATTATAAAGCCGATCAACAATGTGTTAACACTGAAGGCCTTTCAAGGATTACGTGTATCCGCACGTGCTGGTTTGTTGGTTTCTCGTGCTACCGGTAAATTCACCATGATTCCCTCATAACGAGTCCACGTTATCAGGGCGCAGGGAGAATATGTGGGCTCCGGAAGTAGTGAATAACTGTTTATTTTATATTATTTATTTAACACATTTTTGCTTAACATTTAAATGTTACTATATAAACAAAATCCTATAACTGTTTATGTTTGTATAAACTAATCAATTTTAACTCGAAAATTTTACTTAATTTTTTTTTTCGAGTCTACTTTTTTGCTGTTTAATTTGAATTATAAAGCCGATCAACAATGTGTTAACACTGAAGGCCTTTCAAGGATTACGTGTATCCGCACCTGCTGGTTTGTTGGTTTCTCGTGCTACCGGTAAATTCACCATGATTCCCTCATAACGAGTCCACGTTATCAGGGCGCAGGGAGAATATGTGGGCTCCGGAAGTAGTGAATAACTGTTTATTTTATATTATTTATTTAACACATTTTTGCTTAACATTTAAATGTTACTATATAAACAAAATCCTATAACTGTTAATGTTTGTATAAACTAATCAATTTTAACTCGAAAATTTTACTTAATTTTTTTTTTCGAGTCTACTTTTTTGCTGTTTAATTTGAATTATAAAGCCGATCAACAATGTGTTAACACTGAAGGCCTTTCAAGGATTACGTGTATCCGCACGTGCTGGTTTGTTGGTTTCTCGTGCTACCGGTAAATTCACCATGATTCCCTCATAACGAGTCCACGTTATCAGGGCGCAGGGAGAATATGTGGGCTCCGGAAGTAGTGAATAACTGTTTATTTTATATTATTTATTTAACACATTTTTGCTTAACATTTAAATGTTACTATATAAACAAAATCCTATAACTGTTAATGTTTGTATAAACTAATCAATTTTAACTCGAAAATTTTACTTAATTTTTTTTTTCGAGTCTACTTTTTTGCTGTTTAATTTGAATTATAAAGCCGATCAACAATGTGTTAACACTGAAGGCCTTTCAAGGATTACGTGTATCCGCACCTGCTGGTTTGTTGGTTTCTCGTGCTACCGGTAAATTCACCATGATTCCCTCATAACGAGTCCACGTTATCAGGGCGCAGGGAGAATATGTGGGCTCCGGAAGTAGTGAATAACTGTTTATTTTATATTATTTATTTAACACATTTTTGCTTAACATTTAAATGTTACTATATAAACAAAATCCTATAACTGTTAATGTTTGTATAAACTAATCAATTTTAACTCGAAAATTTTACTTAATTTTTTTTTTCGAGTCTACTTTTTTGCTGTTTAATTTGAATTATAAAGCCGATCAACAATGTGTTAACACTGAAGGCCTTTCAAGGATTACGTGTATCCGCACGTGCTGGTTTGTTGGTTTCTCGTGCTACCGGTAAATTCACCATGATTCCCTCATAACGAGTCCACGTTATCAGGGCGCAGGGAGAATATGTGGGCTCCGGAAGTAGTGAATAACTGTTTATTTTATATTATTTATTTAACACATTTTTGCTTAACATTTAAATGTTACTATATAAACAAAATCCTATAACTGTTAATGTTTGTATAAACTAATCAATTTTAACTCGAAAATTTTACTTAATTTTTTTTTTCGAGTCTACTTTTTTGCTGTTTAATTTGAATTATAAAGCCGATCAACAATGTGTTAACACTGAAGGCCTTTCAAGGATTACGTGTATCCGCACGTGCTGGTTTGTTGGTTTCTCGTGCTACCGGTAAATTCACCATGATTCCCTCATAACGAGTCCACGTTATCAGGGCGCAGGGAGAATATGTGGGCTCCGGAAGTAGTGAATAACTGTTTATTTTATATTATTTATTTAACACATTTTTGCTTAACATTTAAATGTTACTATATAAACAAAATCCTATAACTGTTAATGTTTGTATAAACTAATCAATTTTAACTCGAAAATTTTACTTAATTTTTTTTTTCGAGTCTACTTTTTTGCTGTTTAATTTGAATTATAAAGCCGATCAACAATGTGTTAACACTGAAGGCCTTTCAAGGATTACGTGTATCCGCACGTGCTGGTTTGTTGGTTTCTCGTGCTACCGGTAAATTCACCATGATTCCCTCATAACGAGTCCACGTTATCAGGGCGCAGGGAGAATATGTGGGCTCCGGAAGTAGTGAATAACTGTTTATTTTATATTATTTATTTAACACATTTTTGCTTAACATTTAAATGTTACTATATAAACAAAATCCTATAACTGTTAATTTTTGTATAAACTAATCAATTTTAACTCGAAAATTTTACTTAATTTTTTTTTTCGAGTCTACTTTTTTGCTGTTTAATTTGAATTATAAAGCCGATCAACAATGTGTTAACACTGAAGGCCTTTCAAGGATTACGTGTATCCGCACGTGCTGGTTTGTTGGTTTCTCGTGCTACCGGTAAATTCACCATGATTCCCTCATAACGAGTCCACGTTATCAGGGCGCAGGGAGAATATGTGGGCTCCGGAAGTAGTGAATAACTGTTTATTTTATATTATTTATTTAACACATATTTGCTTAACATTTAAATGTTACTATATAAACAAAGTCCTATAACTGTTAATGTCTATATAAACTGATCAATTTCAACTTGAAAATTTTACTTAAAAATAAATGTTCGAGTCTACTTTATTGCTGTTTAATTTGAAACATAGAACCGATCAACAGTTAAAACTGAAGTCCTTTCATGGAATATGTATACCTGCACGTTTGCTAGTTTTTGGTAGTAATGGACATAATGAATGATTTTGATATGCGAATGAATTATTTTGGCATGCGAAAAAGCATAGCTTTCAACTTTCGTATATTTTTAATTACTACCGAAAATTTTCTAAAAAAAAAGGAATTTTGTATTTTAATTAAAACTAATTAACAATCACACTTTTCCTATTGTTAATTAGTTTTAATTAAAATACAAAATTCCTTTTCCCGTTCCATTGCATCATCATTCCATAATATATATATATATATATATATATATATATATATATATATGTATATTAAAAATTTTTTTAAAAATTTTTAAAAAATTTCTCAGGATAATATATATATATATATATATATATATATATATTAAAAAATTTTTAAAAATATTAAAAAAATTTTTAATAAAATGCAGATTTTGAAGAACCATGACGAAAAAGGATTTGTAAAACTTCAATATAATAGGTAAAAAAAAAAGGCCCTAAAAATGACCCTTTCAGGATATTGTTCCGTGGTTTGCCTACGAATTTTCTTCCAATTTTTTTTTTCCTATTAAAAAAATTATGATTTTAGAAAAAAAAAATCTTTTTCCTCGAATTTTGTTTGTTTGTTTTTATGTTGCTACTTTATCAGGGTTGCTACGGGACAGGGTATTTTTCAAGAAAAATACCAGTACTTACTTATATCGCCTTATGGATACAAAAAATAAAAAAAATCGCCTTATGGAATTGCGCGATTACACAAGGCGAATTTTCTATAATAAAATACCGGTATTTCATCTGAAAAATTCCCTGACTCGTAGCAACACTGTTTATGCAGTCAAACTTTATAATGTACCTACATTTAATTTAAAAAAAATTATAAGTTTCGTCGAGAAACTTAATTTATATTAGCATTCTAAATTAATTTATTAATTGAGGTGAAGCGTTAAGACGATTCATGTTATATTATTACTTATCATGATATATTATTCTAATTATTACACTTTTTCAATCAATTCATAAAATAATTTTAGCGCTGTTTGAAAAATTCATAATTGAATATAAAAGTGCGCGAAAACTGAGAACGGTGTGAAGTGGATAAATATCTTTTACTGGGGACAAGACATTTTTGCCGGCTACAGAAATTTTCGCCGTTTATGACAGAGAAATTTTCCGAAAATTTGATTCAAAACGAAAATTTTGGCAGTATCTTCTAAAAAAATGTTCTGCTTTTATCGAAAAAAAAAATTAAATTGCATAGTTTCTGAATAAGAGCACCTGCCAATTTCATGGGTTTGCAAACAAAAATGAATTAAAAATGTCCCAGAAAGTAGGCAGAACAGCCTTAACAAATAGAAAATCTGAACATTTCCAGCAGGGCACTTTGATGTTGTAGGTAAAGGAAATTAAGCGGCGTTTATAACATTCCACCGCCTTTCAAGGAGTTAGATTAGATATAAATTGTAAACGGATGCTTATTTATTTTCCTCAGCATAAATTTCTTGCATTTCTTCATAAATTTCTTTCTTCAAAAATCAGCATGACACTTGCATTTGTTGATCAACTTTCGAGAAGCATTTCATAATTATAACTCATTTTTTTTTTTCGGAAAACCATAACTGAATAAAAAATCCCCCAAATTTGGCAACACTTGTTATAATACGAGTTACGGTTTTACGAATAAATAAGTTATAACCAGTGGCCAAATATTTTTTACCAATATCTAATATTTTTTAGATGCAGGTTTAAATATATAAAGAAAATTCTATAGATTAAAAATATCTGCAAACAATATTAGCTAAGCCAGAATATCATCTCATTTATTCCATCATAGTTACAGTAAAAATTGATCGAAGACAGCAAAAGACACATGCGAGAAATAAAACAATCGTATTTTAACTGCATTAAACAATGACGTTATCTTCGGGGAAAACATGGAACAAAGAAAAATAAATTGAATACATATAAAATACCATTTAATTTAATATGAGAAAGCATACATTTTTGGCTACACGTAAAATAATATTGCTTCAATCGATCGTTGGTGTATTTTTATTTTAAACATTTTGATATTTTGCTTTTTAATCATAAATATAAAATAATCCCGTGCAGAGACATCCCACTTAATCTTTTTTGCATTATTTATTTTTTACATCCATTGTTGCTCACGATATATTGCAGTATTTTATTTTTGTGGCAACATTGATTTGATAAAGCCTTTCATTTCATTTATGAAAACAATGATGATTTAATTTTTAATCAACTGCATTTTTTTAATCAAAAAACATTTTTGAGCGAAATGTGAGTGTACTATGTTATAAGTCGGTTAAAAAATCTTTCGAATGATACCTCAATTCGTTGTCGTGCGTTTTGTAAAATGCGTAGAAAAAGGGATGTTGACAACAGAAATAATATATATGATTATGAAATGACTGTCGGAAGTGGATCGACAAATACACGTGCCATTGAAAATTTAAAGAAATTTAAGCTGAGGAGAAGAAATAAGCACCAATTTACAATTTATATCTTTTCTAACCCTTTCAAGGGCGGTGGAATGTAATATGCAACACATAATTTTTATTCATAAATAATGCAACAAATCTTTAAGTAATTGTAGAATCTATACTAATAAAAGAAAGTTTCGCTCTGTGTGTGTGTCTCTTTGTCTGCATTGACCAGCGAAATCTAGCGCACCTAGAATTCTGAAAATTTATATTTAGGTAGTCCAAAGCCTGATCTGATGCACCCGAGACTCAGAATTTAAATATTTTGATAATTACCCAAGATATTAATTAGAATATCATTAAACATCGCATCGAAAATGCCATCTTTTTTATCAAAATGGCTAAAGCAAAGAACACCCGTTCTCGATTTGCAAACATAAATGAACGAATTTGGAATTTATTTACTAATTAACGAATTTAAAGAAAACTAATTAAGATATCGATTGGAAATTTTCTGAGCATATGTAGAGCAATTTTCTGCATCCGACAATGCAATTTTTGTAAAATTCGGCCGGTAATTTTCCTTAATTTTTTCAAAAAACTGCCAAAAGCCTGGTGGCGCTAGTAAAAAAAATCCGAGAAAGTTTCAGACAGGGATATATCTGCTTTCATTAAAAACTGAACTACAAAGAGACCTGTTTCTCTGGCCGATCCCTTCATTTAGTTTTCGAAAATGAAAGGAAATAATTGCCAATTTTTATTAATGAACAAAAATTAAGATAACTAATTAAGATATCGATTTGAAATTGAGGATGGGAAGGTGTGCCATCTGGCGGCTATTTTAGCGTAGCATCTTCGTTATGTTCTAATTATCAGAAAAATATAATTCTTTTTTTTTTTAATGATCTCGTTAATGTAGGAGAAGGTGGTTTTTTTTGAACAAATTATTCGTTATATTTGAGGGTATGGGGAGGGATTTGCGGGTATGGGCCTTGCTCTGATTTAAACAAAACAAATTCCATTTAAAAAAATTAACATTTTTAACTTTTCCTGTAGCGTTTTATAAATGTTATATATACAGAATACCGGAAATTTCAAATAACGATTTTCGTAAAAATTAAATTTATGTTCTTTGTAAAAGTGCACAACCCATATTTACTTGATGTATACCAACAATAAAAGTAAATGATTTGTTGTTGAGCACTTGCATTCTTATCTCGGGTTCTATGGGCCCGATCACAACGGAGTTTGGATGATTCGACTTGGTTTTTGATGGCATTGCAGATTTTAACTCCACCTTCCACCGCCAGGGGACGCATCATTTTCTCGAGTTCTATGGGCCCGATTTTGACGGGAATTGGTTCATTCAAATCCCTTGATACAACGGGTACCCATGTCGGATGTTCCTATAGAATAAATTGCTCCCCCTGGCGGTGGAAAGTGGAACTAAAGGATCTTCCAGTGTGTGGTGTGTGCAGCATGTCTGGTATACGGTGCCGCAGGCAGCGTGGACACGTGTCGGAGTTTCGTTTGGAAGGTGGCTTGTTTGGAACAGAGTGTGCCCTCTGGCGGCGGAAGGTGGAACTAAAATATTGTGTAGCTTGTGTGCTGCACGCCTACTATACGGTGCCGCAGGCAGCGGCAACACGTGTTGGAGGTTTGTTTATATGAGAATGCACCCCCTATCGGCTGAAAGTAGAAATAAGTGATTTTTTTCGCTGCACATTTAAATAAATAATTTCATACTAAATCAGGTTAAATATATAAAATCATACAAACTTAAGGTTTGTTTAATTTTATCACTGTTTTGGGCAAAGCTGGGCGGGCTAGCTAGTAATGAAATAAATTTAAAACATATTTATATCTGAGACAAGGTAATCACGGTTGAAGAGTTAAGGGCCGCTTCACTGAAACTCTCCGATTACGAAATATTACCTAATATAATAATTAAAATACGGTTTTCACCATCAGAAAGTAGACTTCATAGGCCGGCAATGTGCTTTTTTTAAAAATTGTATCCGTCAATTTTAAGTATTTTTAAGAAGATGATACAATTTCATCAAGTGGAAATTTCAAAGTTAATAGGATTTTTCAAATGCTTAAAATTTACGGAGACAATTTTTAATAACGCACATCGTCGGCATCTGACGTCAACTTTCTGATGGTGAAAACCGTATTTTAATAATTATATTAGGTAATGAGTAATCGCGCTTTTAATTTTTTCCATAGGTTAAATGGGATTTCGTGATCTAGGAGTTTCAGTGAAGCGGTCCCTTAAGGCCCTAGAGAGGGCTAAACTCAGAAACTCATTTCTAGCGAAAAACGGTTTTTGCCAATTTTACTTACCCATCATACGTAGTAATACTTACCCATTATACGTAGTATAGGATAAATCTTTGTAATCGTTTTGAAAATCGAAAAAATTTTTTTGACGGATTTACACGCTTCAGACACGGGAGATTTCGAAAAACATATTTTTAGAAAAAAAAATTGCCGTCCGTCTGTCTGTGTGTCTGTAAACGCTCTATCTCCCGAACAAATTCAGATAGAGACTTCAAATTTGGTATGTTCTTAGTATGTAATAATGGGAAGAAGCTTATTGAATTTCAGTAACCTCGATTATTCGGAACTATTTTTTTCGGACTCTCGGAATATTCATTCTGATAAAAAGTATATAAAAACTTTCGAAATTGTTTATTTTAAGGAGTGAATATAAAAGACAATAAAAAACATAAATTGTCGATCGGATAATGAGTTGCCGAGATATTTGTAATCCTATTTTCCACACTCTTGGATTTTTCATGACCCTGTATTTCATTCAAATTTTAATTCAAAGATATATTTTAATTGGAATTCGGACGCTTAATCCGACGCAGTAAGCCGTTAGTTAATATGATGATCAATTTTGGAGTTATAAGGATGTTTCTTTTACGCAGTTTAGTAATAGAGCATTTAAAGTTTACGACGCCATCAAGCCAGGATTTTATTCGAA
Organism: Maratus michaelseni; assembly: GCA_963931845.1. Lineage (NCBI taxonomy): Eukaryota > Metazoa > Arthropoda > Arachnida > Araneae > Salticidae > Maratus > Maratus michaelseni. Next base: position 53,748,257 of record OZ007598.1, on the reverse strand, counting down.
TTGCAATGCATTTTATAAATAGTTTACACACGTTTTATTTTAATATTTTATATTATGCATATCCATGATGGGTAAATATTACGGCGGCCCCCCCAGCGACTAGTTTTTATCGTGAACGTTTTTCGGGACCTTTAAGGGCTTATTTTATTCTAATCCTCTTCAATAAAAAGCTATGCGTTGCTGAGACTGGGATTTTCGCTAATCGTTGCCACAGATTAATATCGGAAAATGAAACATTTGAAGTTACTGAAAAAATTAATTGCTCGAAAAGTATTTGTCAGAAAATTGTTAGACAAACTGCGTCAGAAAGGTAAAAAATTATATTTTTCTTGATATAAATTTCAAATCCATACTGATTATGCCATTTTTCAAACACTAAATTTTGAAAATTACCAAATTTTACAATTGAGTACCATAGCGAATAGTTTACGCGTAAAGAAAACAATGATAACAGCATTGTGTCAGCACGTGTCACAAATTATGGAAGCCTTATTATTCTGTTAAAATATAAAAGTAAATTATGATGTCACGAGTGCATGATTTTTACTTAATTCTCGACAAATACTAGATGCGCCATTTCTTTTTAGTTCTGAATAACATAGGTTAATTCACGTTATTAAAAAATGTAGCTATGAAACATATAAATCAGTGGAAAATTGTAAACGTAATAGTAAACCGTATTAAAAAAAACATAACTTAGTGAAATAAGTATCCGTTTTTATGTTATTTTAGGATATTCCAGGTAAAGGTACAGATTGCTTTAAAATACAAGGTTAAATTCACCGATATATTTCGTTTGATTCAAAGTTCTTTTGGAGAAACCGACCAGCGCAGCGGGCGTAGTCTGCTAGTACTTCATAAATTGGTATGCTTTGTTAATAACAGTTTCTAACTTCATTAAAATTTATATATTAAGAAAAAGTAGATGCTGGTATATGCAGCGAGCCATGTTCGAAAAACAAATTAATAATGTTTCAAAAGTGAACATTATCATTGACGCAAATGTAAGGCGGCATGAGAAGTATATCCCTGACACAAATTTGAAAATAAACAAACGCTGTTAGAGCTCTTGCCAAGAAGTACATTCGTCTGTTTATAAAATAAAAATTATAAAATAAACAGAAAAAGATTAAATTGAGATAATAGTTTCCGAAAACTCACCATTTTTTCAAGAAAACTGTTTCATTTAAGCAAAGCCGTGACAGTTTGAAAACGGAGTAAATTTATATTTCTAATTTATAAAACAAATTTTTACTCTGCTACTTAATGTTTTAATATATTTAGAAACGGAATAGTTTGTTTATTTGACTGGTGTAATCCTTACTGTTGAATGATGCCCAACGAGGGGCTAATCAAAGAATATACAAAATTATACCCGAGTTATAAGTTACTTAAGAAAAATATATGTATACTGTAAGTTAGTGTTAAAAACTTTAGCAGAAATGTTTCTTGTACTGCTTTTAATAGGTGAAAAACAGTCTTACAGGAAGTATAATAGAATTTTAATGGTTTACAGTGATGATTGTGTGGTGTGTGTAGAGGAGAAGGGGGCAGGGCGCACTGGAGTAAAACCTTAAATATACTCTTCTCTCTCTCTCTCTCTATATATATATATATATATCCTTTTTAATCTTGGTGTATTTTGAACTTAATGATCATATTTCACAGTTTATTTCTCTTTTTATGGGTAAGGTATCTTTCCTTTTAGGTAGCTTTCAATACAAAAAAGTATAAAGCTACCAATTGCAGCCGTTCGGAGGAAAGCAGTTCCGGAAAATTTCGATATATTTTCACCTATCATGACCCCCAGACCCCAAAACCACCCTCCGTTCAAATGTTGATATATATATATATATATATATATATGACCTATGTCATACGATAACGCTCGCGCTCGTATTTATAAATCAATTTCGATGAAACCAATTGTGTGTATCAAGCTCACCAATGTCTCGACCGAGTTCGTTGGCCAGCTTGGTCCGCAATTTTGTTTCAAGATGGCGGCCATTTAAAAATTTAAAACTAAAATAAATATACAAAAAAGTTAAAAATTCAAATTTATTTTTTAATTACGTGTTAGGCCTTGATACAAGGATTCCAGAGCATTTTTTGGTTTACCTCTATCTTAAAAAATGGCTGAGATAGAGCAGTTTGAAATTCTAGGGTGGCTGACATTTTGAAACAAAACAGCACATTAACGCGATTACTCGCAAATTATTTTCTTTCATTGTTGTAATAATTTTCCCAATCATACGCATAAAACTATATATTCATATCCGTTAGCGCCAAATTCTCGCCAAAATTGGCGACCAAAATAGTTTTCATAAATGAAGCCAATTTGGCTATTGCTCAATAATTTGGCGAATTTCTTATTCAAATTCAGTATTAACGAATCTTTTGCAACCGTTTCTTTGCATTTTAACTTGCTGTTTTCGTGTAACATTAGCTAAAATTTTAAAACGAAGATATAGGAAAGCTACCTTTTCCTCCCGGTACAGGCCGGAAGGACTTTTTAATATTGTTTTTCATTTATGAACTTTATGATTATTTCACAGTTTATTTCTCTATTATGGTGAGGTTGTCCCAAAATCATATTCTTTAGCAATGTTATAGCTAATATGATGATGAAACCACACATTTTATTTGTGGTAACTTAGGCATTTGGACCTGAAAATTCTGTCTAAATTCCACAAATTTCATTTTTTCAATATTTTAATTTAATTTCTCTTTCTTTTCTTTTCTTTTTATTATTATTATTATTTTTTTTTTTTAATTATGTATATGGAATCTATATTCACAGTGTTGGGGGAACACTATTGTTGTCAATTAATTATTACATTCTAATTCATAATTTCATAGTTTTTGTTGGTGTTTCGGTAATGTTTCATTAATGGTTATATATATATATATATATTCGAAATTTATTTCCGTTTCCGTATTTTTTAGTTTTAGGCAAGCTAGCTAACTAAAAAGTTTGAAAGAATTAAAAATTCTCTGATAAACTTTATGTGGGAATTAAAGGGTAAAGGAAAATTGTCAAGGAATTATTGCTGCAGTACACAGCGCACAATGCAATGTGTGATACTATAACAACCAGATAAAAATACTGAAATTTCATTTGTCTTATTTAGAGGCTAAAAAACTGAAAACAAGTGTAAAAAGGGAAAATTACTCTGGTAGACATTTATGTGGGAATTGAAGAGTTAATGAAAATTGACAAGGAATTATTGCTCCCAGTACACACGTACACATTGCAATATATGACAGCAAATAGTATTGCAACCAAATAAAAATATTGAAACTTCATTTAAGCTAAATAACTGAAAACAAGGGGAAAAAATTGCTCTGGTAGATTCTTATGTGGAAACTGAAGTGTTAACGAAAATTGTCAAGGAATTATGGTTCCAGTACACAATGCACAATGCAATATGTGACACAATAACAGCCAAATTAAAACAATGATTTTTTATATGTCTTATTAGATAAATATATTATATAAATAAATATTGTCTTACTAAATAAATAAAAACAACTGAAAAAAATGACGATAGCTGTGGTAAACTGTTATATGGGAATTGAAGAGTTAATAACAATTGTTAAGTTATTGCTCCAGTTCTCAAGGCACAATGCAATATTGGTACTACAGCAATCAAATTTATGAAGGATTTATTATTGCAAACTATATGTACCAAATACAAAGGATGTCAATTATCACTTTACTAAACAGCGTACAGCCATTAGAGTGAAAAAATGTCCAGACCGGGGATCGATCCCGGATCCCTTGGTATAGCGCACCAAGTGCTTTACCAATTAAGCCATCCAGACGACATCCAGTCTAGCATTCTCTCACTCTAGGTACCAAAACTCCGCAATGATGTTTTGAACGCTGAGTATGATATTCTAATACTATCTTGCTCTGATACACAATATATCTAGGTCCACAATAAAAACCGTACGCCAATATTTTCGTATTGAAATTTTATTTGTCTTATTTAGAGACCAAATGACTGAAATCAATTGAAAAAAAGAAAATGGCTTCGGGAACTGAAGAGTTAATGAAATTAGTACGAATTGAAGGAATTGGCATGGATCGAATGAATGATCATGATTTTACAAAAAGAAGAATATTTGTCATAACATAAAACAAGAACAAAAAATCATGCGTCAAGCATAGATTATGTAACACTTTCCAACGCTTCCAAAATAATTTTACAAATCATTACCGTTTAATAGGCTGAGAGATAACATCTAAGTAAACAATTTGGAAAACGCATAATATATTTAAAAACGGAATTTCAGGAATTTCCAATATAAATTTCCAAAATATACAATATTCGGAAAAATATCCGAATACTTTTATTCAGCCCTGTATATGATCTATAGATTTGTATATATATTACATAGGATGCTAAATTTTAATTTAGTTAGGAAACGCGCAGCACAGTTTAAAATTCTCCTTCTGGAGTTTCTGTCAATAAACGGAAATGTGTTCGCGAAATTTTGTGCTGCCCTGAATATGATCTAGAGAATTCATACACACCAAGTAATAGACAAAAAGTGAGTTAAATTTAAAATCGCGTTCAGCCACTTAAAACGCACTTCCAGGAATTATTGTTAACAGACAGTAGAGAATTTTTTGTGTATCCCTGTAAATGAACGATGACTGCTAAGCACACAATATTCTGTAGTAAGCCTCTTGTAATGCACCTTAGTGATATATATAAATTTCAATGCGTTTAAAATAGTGAAACATTATTTATTTAAACCGCAGACGATTTTTCTCCATAGACGTAATATAAAGGAATTCTTTTGCATGTCCCTGTAAGAAAACTATAGGTGCTACACACTTCAGTTGAAATAGGGAACATGCTATAGATAACGACAATAACATATAAAAATTGCAGGGTAATCCGAGCATATTTACGGGAGTTAGAGCACCGACAGACGCAGACAAACCGAAGTCATAAACACTTTTCAACTAGGTTGGAAAGTGTTAAAAATATCATTTATATAAAAAAAAGTATCATTCTGTTTCTAGAATAAACAAAGAAAGAAATTTCAACCGATAAATATTACAAATGCACACCTGTCCTAATTATTTTTATTACAGTTGTATACCTTTCGGAAAAGGTATTTTGACCTGCCTCGGAAGAGATCTTTAGACCTACCTCGGAAGAGTTCTTTAGACCTGGATACAAATGCAATTCAAATCTCACTTTAAATTCAGTTACCAGTATTATGTATCTGAATTATTCATTTATGTACAGTTGCATATATCTGAACTTATCTAATCCATCCTATCTAATGTATCTGAATTATGAAATTTTTGTACATTCCACTGTACAATTAAAGTAAGTGGAATGCCGGTAATTCGATATTGTGATAATTCGATATTGGTAACTCGACAGAGTAATGTGAGAGATCGGTCTTGTCATATCGTTTTAATTTTGTTGTTGTTTGTTTATTTACCCTTTCCGATATTGCAGCCAACCTGAAAAGTATCCTGTAAAAGTATTCTTTTCTTCTTACCCTAAACAATACTGCAAATAATAACATTGTTTTAAGATTCAGTAAAAGTATTCTTCTTCTTCTTCTCCTAAACAATACAAATGATAGCAATGTTTTAACATTCAGGTACCTTGGAGACAATGAAGTTTTAGAAATAGTGAGAGAAAATATGCATGTGTCATAAGGTTTCGATACTAACAATGATGTATTATTGGACGCTGAGTATGATATTCTAATACTATCTTGCTCTGATACACGTATATCTGTCCACAATAAAAACCGTACGCCAATATGTTCGCTGCCAAAACAATTCATAAAATGATATGTGGCTTAAACAATGTGTCAGAGCTTTTTTAACACTTTCCAACCTAGTTGAAAAGTGTTTATGACTTCGGTTTGTCTGGTCGTATGGCCGTATGGCCGTCTGCCGTCTGTCCGTGCTCTAACTCCCGTAAATATGCCCGGATTGCCTTGCAATTTTTATGTTATTGTCGTTATCTATAGCATGTTCCCTATTTCAACTGAAGTGTGTAGCACTTGTAGTTTTTTTACAGGGACACTCAAAAGAATTCCGTTATATTACGGTCTATGGGGAAATTCATTTGCGGTTTATTTTAATGATGTTACACAAATTCAAACACATTGCAATTGATATATATCACTAAGGTGCATTACAAGAAGCTTAATATGGAATAGGGTGTGCATAGCACTTATAGTTACTTTACAGGGACAGTCAAAAGAATTCCGTTACATTACGTCTATGGAGAAAAATCGTTTGCGGTTTAATTAAATAATGTTTCACTATTTTAAACGCATTGAAATTTATATATATCACTACTCTCTTAAAACGAAAGAGCCAAAATAACTCAAGTTGAGCCGAAATCCACTCATCTCACGATTTGAAAGTGAGCTTCTCATGAAGAGTTGAAACAACTCGAGTGAACGAGTTGTTTTTAAGCAACTCATGATTGAGTGATCTCTATTTTACTCATACTTGAGTGAAATCAAATCAATGAAGGTTAAATCCAGTAGCACTTGAGTGATTTATAACTAACTCATACTTGAGGAGGGGAAGGGGAATTAAAATTCATGGTAAAATGTAATATTTCATTGTAAAATAATAAATTTCATGAACAGGTAGATTATTATTTTAGAAAAAAAAAGTAATTTGCATATTGAATGTATACATAATTTATGTTTACATATATGTATATATTCAACAATTAAGTGAAAAGTATCATTTTTTTTTGTTTCTGAGCTGCTTGAAATATATACCCCCCCCCCTCCCCCTCCCGACCCAAAAAGAGAATTTTAAAAGGAATATTTGAAAAGATAAGAATTTCTGCTGATTTAAATATTTTAATCTTTTTTTTTTTATTTTGTTATAATGATTATGTTTTCTATGCAATATTATTCGATACATTGCATGATATTTTTCAGTTTATATCAATATTATCATTAAATATGCTTTAATCCTAATACTATTTAGGAATATTCACACCGTGAATATCCGGGAATGTAGATATTTACCTTATTTTTAACAACATATGATAAAAAATATGGGATTTATACAGTTTCATAAATCAAGTATATTTTAAAATATTAGAATTCAGACTGAGAATAAAATAAGAAATATAATTTGTTTACTTTAAAACAATATTTTTAAAGTCAGACAAGTCAATTTTCAATTTATAGTATTATAAAAGTTAGAGTTCTGAAACATCGCTAAAAATATATACTATATAAACGAACGTACCGCCAAGATATTTTCTTTAAAAGTTTAAATTGCTACTAAATGCTATTTATATAAATCATATTTATTGAAACAACATTTTTAAAAAAAAACATAAAGGAGAGGCAAAGGATTTATTTCATTATATTTTAGAGTATTTTTTAATATTTATCCTTCCAACTTAAAAGATCTCTAAATGTTCGCTCGTATAAATAGTCCTAAATGTTAGGGTTAAGACATATTTAATAAAAATATTGATATAAACTGAAAACTATCACGTCATATATAAAATAACAATTAATATAAAACAGAATCATTATAAAAAGCATAATTAGAGTATTTAAATCAGCAGAAATTCTTACCTTTTCAAGTATTCCTTCTTTAAAATTGTCAACAACGTGCTGTTAGCCGCGTACCACACACCACACGCCTGTCGTCTGCTCAGCGGATATGCATTGTAGAGGGGACAGTGGAAGGTCACGTCAGCTTACTGGTATTTCGATTTCCGCTCGCCAATGAGTGCTTTTTTTTATCGAGTTGAGTTGTTTAGTATTCGCTCTTCTGGAGTGCATTAGGAAAATAAAAATTCAAATCATGATGAGTGAAACATTTAAAAATCAACTCATTCACGATCCAATAAATTAGAGCTCTTTTCTGAGAAGCAAAATCCACTCTTTCGTTTTAAGAGAGTAAGGTGCATTACAAGAGGCTTACTACAGAATATTGTGTGTATAGCAGTCATCGTTCATTTACAGGGACACACAAAAGAATTCTCTACTGTCTGTTAACAATAATTCCTGGAAGTGCGTTTTAAGTTTGCTGAACGCGATTTTAAATTTAACTCACTTTTTGTCTATTACTTGGTGTGTATAAATCCTGTAGATCATATACAGGGCAGCACAAAAGTTCGCGAACACATTTCCGTTTATTGACAGAAACTCCAGGAGGAGAATTTTAAACTCTGCTACGCGTTTCCTAACTAAACTAAAATTAAGCATCCTATGTAGTATATATACAAATCTATAGATCATATACAGGGTTGAATAAAAGTATTCGGATATTTTTCCGAATATTGTATATGTTGGAAATTCCTGAAATTACGTTTTTAAATATGTTTTGCGTTTTCCAAATTGTTTACTTAGATGTTATCTTTCAGCTTATTAAACGGTAATGATTTGTAAAATTATTTTGGAAGCGTTGGAAAATGTTACATAATCTATGCTTGACGCATGATTTTTCGTTCTTGTTTTTCTTTATAAATGCCCTGGTGGCAAAAAATGGATTAATTTCTAATAAGGAAATTTTAAGAATGTCTTTTTTTATTTTCTTTTTTTAACTGATCCAGGGGATCCAACCCGGGATTCCCGGGTTACAGAACATAGATTATGAAATTTTTTTTAAGGCATTCACCCGTTATTGATATGTGGTGGTTTTACAGGTTACCGTTTTAGACAAGATTTTGTATTAGCAAGAACATCGTTTAATCAATTGCATTGTATTATTTATTTATATATTTTTGCTGGGGACAAGAAATTTTTCGTTTAAGGCATTCATCTTTTATTGATAGGTACCAGATTTACAGAATAACGTTTAGACAATTTCCTGTATTAGAAGGTACATCGTTTATTTCAATATTTTTTTTTTTCTGGGATTAAGGTTTTTTTTTAACCCATTCACCCGTTATTGATATGTGGCGGCTTTACAGGTTACCGTTTTAGACAAGTTTTTGTATTAGCAAGAACATCGTTTATTACAATTGCATTGTATTAATATTATTATTTATTTATTTATTTTTGCTGGGGCTATGAAATTTTTTGTTTAAGGCATTCATTTATTATTGGTGGGTGCCGGGTTTGCAGGTTACCGTTTAATTTTGCATTACCAAGTATACCGTTTATTACAATTGCATTTTTTTTCTGGGCCTATAAATTTTTTTTGTTTAAGCCATGCATCCGTTATTGATAAATGGCTGTTTAACAGGTCGCCGTTTTAGACAGCGTTTTGCATTAGCAAGAACATCGTTTATTACAATTGCATTGTATTATTATTTATTTAATTAATTATTTAATTATTTTTTTTTCTGGGACCATGAAATTTTTTGTTTAAGGTATTCATCTATTATTGGTAGGTGCTGGTTTTACAGGTTACCGTTTGATTTTGTATTACCAAGTATATCGTTTATTACAAATGCATTTTTTTTTTCTGAGCCTATAAATTTTTTGTTTAAGGCATACATCCGTTATTGATATGTGCTGGTTTTTCAAATTACCATTTTAGAAAAGTTTTTGTATCGGCAAGCACATCGTTTATTACAATCGCATTGTATTATTATTATTATTAATATTATTAATATTATTAATATTAATATTATTACTATTATTACTTATTTATTTATTTATGCAGGGGCAATAACAACATTTTTGTTTATGGCATTCATCCATTATTGATAGGTGCGGGATTTACATTAGAACATTTTAGAAAAGTTCCTGTCTCAGCAGGTACACCGTTTATTACAATTGCATTTTTTTTTTTTTTTTGGGGGGGGGGGATGTGGATCACGAAATTTTATGTTTAATGCATTCATCCATTATTGATAGGCGCCAGTTCGACAAGTTTTGATGTGCTATGTAACCAAAAAAATTGACTATTTTTTTTTCTTTCAATGGAATAAAAGTATTATAATTTGGTACTTTATTCCATTGAAAAAAGTACAATTATTTTATTCCAAAAGTACAATTTGAAATAAAAGTATTATATATATATTTTATTCCAGTGTTTTCATTAAAACTCAAAATTTCTGTTAAAAATAAATAAATTATAAAACTGATACAATTAATAATAAAAAATTACTTTAAAATAGCATAACTATGTAAAATCACACATAGTTACTAGCTTTGTATAGTATTTGAGTCAACGGTATGAATACAAATAAACAGCTCTTTATGTATATTAACCGTCTAAGCTTAAGCACTAAGAAATCACAATTGTGATTGTCAACAGCATATCCTATTTTATTGCTTATTCAATTTGAATTTGGAATTTACCCACTGGGAATGATCGTGATAGCGCCTTCTATCTTTATAGTTCAAAATTTTGTCACCGTATACCAGCAGTGTGTAGATTTATATGTTCCGAAGGCTTTTGCTTCGGTTACATATCGATTAATCGAAAAATTTGTTGGATTTTAAAGTATTAAACCAGTTTTAAGTTTCATGGGTTACTTGTAAGTAAAACTGAAAAAATATAAATCACATACGCTTCGTCCAAAGAAAAAACAAGTGGGTAAGTGTGATCGAAGATAGCACGAAGGGTTTCGTTTAATATTCCTTTCAAAACACGTTATACTTTCTTTAATAAATCCAAATATATTTCATTTTCCAAAAAAAAAAAAAAGAAAGAAAGAAAAAAAGTCATGTTTTTTATAAAGTAAACATTTACCGGTCTATTTTTCTCGTTTTTTCGTAAATTTGAAGCGGTCTGATAGCGGGCTAAGCCCGTTATTATACTCTGTCATAATAATATCTGTCATGTGGACTAAATGCGATATTTAAAAAAAAAATCAATTTCAAAATTAAACATGTTGTATACAGACCTTCAAAATGTTAAAATATGCCAATATTTTCATAATAGGGTTTTTTTTTTTAATGATTCAATACGTTCCTCAAACTCATATGACGTTATAATCACTTGCTGACGTCATATCTACTTGCTTTCTGTATTACTCATATTTATACTATCTTTGTATTATTCTTAAACATTTGAAAAAGTCCGTTAAACTTCCAATGTGACGTCAGATTAATTTTCTTTTTAATTCTCTAATGACATCATATTAACCTGCTTTCTGTACTTACACATACTCCTATACCCTACTCCTTGTGTTAATGAGAAATGTTTGAAAATTTCCGTTTTATTACCAATATGACGTCATATTTATCTTTTTTTCAATTGGTGAAACTTTTTATTGCATTTTCATTTTTCCCGTGGAAATCTTTCAATAGAAAATGAATTATTGTAGAAAGAATCTTATTGTGGATTTTTACTTGTTGGCAACTGCTATAACGAAAAATGTTTAAATTTAATAGGAAAAGATTTTTTTTTTTTATCTCTCTATATTAAAAGAATACGATTTTTTTTAATTTTACGATTTTCAGCTTCATAGTAGGAATTCAGCTATAAGTACACAAAATTTCAACTCTGTAAGTTATATAGTTTCTGAGAACTGGTTCTGTGACGGACAGACAACGTAGCGGGAGTAATAGGGTTTCGTGAGATGAACGAAACACTAAAAATATTTATTTACGTATATGCAGTATTTTTTTTTATAGTTTCTGGTTGTTTGAGTATCTCTATATTTCCAAACATTTTATTTATTTCAAAAAATTGTTTTCTAATATTTGGAAATGTAAACGTTATATACATTCATGTAGCGTATAAATATTAAACCGTAATTCAAATAGTTTTCTATTGTTTGTTATGGGTATCTCTACGGCTATTATAAGTACTATACTATTACTATTTTGACTTAAAATGACTTTTGTGATGATTTCTCGTTGATTTTATGACGGCTGATTATCTACACGATGGATATAGGCCTTAGGGGGGAGTGCCCTCCGTGGGGGTCTTTCTAAGGGATCCTAACCCGTAATTATGGCAAGGTTCGAAGAAAACCACGGAAAACTCCGTACGGTTAAGTCGAAGAGCACGACAGGGGTTTGAACACAGCACCTCCCGTTTACCAGCTTTTGAGAGCAGAACCTCCCAGTCACTGGTGGAGCCTTTTGTGATGAATATTAAACATGTGAATTTTTACATTGTTAAACTGAGCGTAAAACCGAAAGAGTAAAAAATGTCCAAGCCGGGAATCGAACCTGGGCCCTTGGAATAACGCTCCAAGGATCTACCACAGAGCTACGAGGACGATACCTAACTTGGCATCTCTCACTATCATATGTCGGTGGAAAATCATAATGAGTACACATACCCTGTGGCAAATTTGAGACGACATTTAAAGCCACACGAAGTCCAGCATAGATCAATATATATAAGTAAATGACAGTTAATTTTTCAATTAATTTTCAGGAGTTAAAATTAATTGAAAAATGAATTGTCATTTACTTATATGTATTGATCTATGCTGGACTTTGTGTGGCTTTATATGTCGTCTCAAATTTGCTACGTGGTTTGTGTGCTCATGACGACATACCCATCTTTTGCTGCGGTTGGAGCCTGACCGATATATGTGAGTGAGAGATGCCTAGTTGGGTATCGTCCTCGTAGCTCAGTGGTAGAGCAGCGTTATTCCAAGGGTCCGGGTTCGATTCTTAGCCATTTTTCACTCTGTCGGTTTTACGCTCAGTTTAGCAATGTAAAAATTCGCATGTTTATTATTCATCGCAAAAGTCATTTTAAATCAAAATGAGTAATAGTATAAGTATTTATAATAACCATAGAAATACCCATACCAAACAATGTCTTCTCAAATTTGCTACGGGGTTTGTGTGCTCATGATGACATTTCCATCTTTTGCTGTGGTTGCAGCCTTACCGATATATGTGAGTGAGAGATGCCTAGTTGGGTATCGTCCTCGTAGCTCAGTGGTAGAATCTTGGAGCGTTATTCCAAGGGCCCAGGTTCAATTCTTGGACATTTTTCACTCTGTCGGTTTTATGCTTAGGTTAACAATGTAAAAATTCTCATGTTTATTATTCATCACAAAAGTCATTTTAATTTAAAATGAGTATAGTATTTATAATAACCAAGGAAATACCCATATCAAACAATGTCGTCTCAAATTTGCTACGGCGTTTGTGTGCTCATGATGACATTTCCATCTTTCGCTGCGGTTTCAGCCTTACTGATACATGTGAGTGAGAGATACGTAGTTGGGTATCGTCCTCGTAGCTCAGTGGTAGAGCCTTGGAGCGTTATTCCAAGGGTCCGGGTTCAATTCTTGGACATTTTTCACTCTGTCGGTTTTACGCCCAGTTTAGCAGTGTAAAAATTCATATGTTTATTATTGATTAGTTTCGGACAAATTTCACTCCTGAAAATTAATTGATTTTGTGATATTGAAATAATTCAGAGTGCACATGCACATGCAATGCAATTTAATATTTAGAAGTGAAGTGTAATCTATACTTATATTATAAAGAAGTAATGTTTGTATATTTGTTTGTAGAAAGTAATCTCTGGAACTACCCAGTCGATTTCAAAAAATAATGGTGGCAAAAGACTGGTGGCCATTTCTGCTCCAACATATGCTACATGTTATGACGGTCAACAATCCCCCCTCCCCCCTCCTCAAAGGGGTGCAGGAACAATTTTTTTTCTTTTAATTTCGATTTCTGTGATATTGTTGAGGATAGAAATTTGAAATTTACTGTGGTGGTTACTTTTAAGATGTGAATACTCACTAAGAATGGTTTCAAAATGTTCTAAAATATTCGAAATTTAAAAGGATGAAATGAGCGGAAAACATTCTAAAAGCTGTCTAAATTACGATTTATTTGGAGCTGCTAGGGATAGAAACTTGAAATTTGACATGGCTATTACTTTTAATACGAAAATGCCAACACAGAACAGTTTTTTAAAAATTCGAAATGTAAAAGGGTGCAGGTAAAAAAAGTTCTAAAATTTCGATTTTTTGTGACACTGTTGGGGCTAAATACTTGAAAATTTACATCGTAATTACTTTTAAGATGCAAATGTTCTGAAAGAAACATTTCTAAAAAATTCGGAATTTAAAAGAGTGAAATGAGAGAAAAATGTTTTAAAAGCGTTCTAAATTACGATTAATTTCGAACTGTTAAGATTAGAAACTTGACATGTCTGTTACTTTTAAGACTTAAATACTCGCAAGAGAACAATTTCTAAAAAAATCGAAATGTAAAATGATGCAAGAACAAAAATCGCTCTAAAATTACGATTTCAATGATACTGCTGGGGCTAAAAATTTGAAATTTTTCATGGTGGTTACTTTTAAAATGTGAATTCTCTCTAAGAACGGTTTCTAAAAATTTCGAAAATTAAAAAAGGTGAAATGAGCGGAAATTTTTCTAAAAAGTTCTAAATTATTATTTATTTGGAATCGTTAGGGTTAGAATCTTGAAATGCCCGATAAAACTGGATTCATATTACTCCCAAATAATCAAAAGACCTTCTTCAATTTAAATGCAACAGAACGGATTGCTACGCAGCTAGTGTTGATATATTCTCTTTAGCTCCTTTTACATGCTTCGACTTTAATGGAAAAATAATGTGATGCAGAGGTTAAAGAAAAAAAAGAAAGAAAGAAACAGAAATATTTGTCAGAACATCAAAAAATTTTGTCATTAAGGAAGATATCATTTTGTTTCTAGAATAAGCAACGAGAGAAATTTAAATCAATTAAACATTACAACCGTACCCCTTTCCTAAATCAAACTAATTACATTTGGATACCTTACGGAAGAGATCCGCAGACCTTCCTCTTTTCTTAGATACAAATACAGTTCAGACTTCTTACAGTGACGTACGACCTGACGTCACTTGCACACGACTGTGATTGGCAGATACATTTGCCTTGCCCCTTTCATCGTATCCAAACAAAAATAATAACAGAAAAAAAGAAGAAAAAAGCACCTCTTCCCCCTCGTTACGGCAACGTGCGACATACCTAAGTAGCCAAAGAACTTTTATAAGAAGATATTATATATATATTTAACCCTACGCATAGGGAGAGTGTTAATTCAAGAAGATAGCAAAAAAGAAAAGTCAGGAGGCAATCAGAAAAAAGTGGCTATTAATTTTGATATTCCTGTCGTTTTTTTCCGCATCCGTGCTGCTTTTATTAGAAATTTTGCAGTTGCGGAAGGTATTTTGTGTATGTTGACATTAAGTTAAAAAAATAAGGAGCAGGAAAAGACAGAAAAAAATGGATACATCCACCAGTCTCTTTCCGTCTTAACATCTCAACCATACTAAACGAAGGGGAAAAGCAGAAATTGTCAAATTTATTTGCCAAAAAAGACCCTTTTCTGGTTGCCGCGATAACAAATTGTGGAAAAAGTTGGGAGTTCAGGCCACAAGCCAACGTGTGTCCCTTTGATCACCTTTCGTGCGTCTGACGTCATATCGTAGCAACTAGCTCTTTCATTACTATGCTAGAACTTGTACTTACACCAGGAACTCTGGGTACCATGTCCGATCTCGAGGATTCAGAGTTCCTCCTGAGGAACATGGACTTTTCAACAGTGTCCAGTACAGAGGAAACTAAAGGACTGTATATGGACAGTTCCACAAAGGGGTCATTTGAACCCCAACCTGACCAGATGCCATCTAGTTCTTCGGAAGAGCAACCGGAACCAGCTTTGAATTCGAGAAAAAATTCTGCAGGTATTTTTTATTTCATAATTTTTTGACCTGGATGAAATATCTCAGTTGAAAAAGTTTGTTTACTTAATGATAAACACCGCGTGAGTCAACGGTATGCATACAAATAAACAGCTGTTTGTTTATATTAAGCTGGTTTTAACTTTCGTGGGTGTTTGTAAATAAACTTTAAAAATATTAACATGTTCTCTTCGGGTAAATTTAAAATTTTATTTACGTATACACAGTATTTATTTATAGCTCATGTTTGTTTGAGCATGTCTATTTCGAGATAATTTGTTTCATTTAAATATTTATTTTTGAAGTTTGAATTATAAACATTATATACATACATGTCACTTGGAGAAATATTAATGTCTTTATTAAATATTAGGATATAACACTTTTTATACAACACTATGTTTTGTTACCCTCAAACATTAAACTTCAATTCAAAAGTTGGTTTGTTGTATCATATGGTTATTTCTATGGCTATTATAAATATAACATTGGTCATTTTGTCTTTAAAAATTATTTATAATTTTTAAATAAATCAGAACACACATGTAACTTTTAGTATTTTGAAATGAAACATTTTTATTTTGGATTAAAACATTTGCAGAGATAGTTCATTTATAACTGTTTTAAATTATTCAACATTAATTAAATAATGTAATTTCAATAGTATGCCTTAAAAATCCCGATATACGGCTTTGTAACTTGAATATAATTTCCTCTCTTAGCTAAATATTCCAACATTTTCTTGAAAATTGCATGACAGCCTGAAAGTTTATATGATTTAAGGACTTTTAATTTATTACAGAAATATTTAACACATTATTTTATTTATATTTAATAAATAATTTTATTTATATTTAATAAATAATTTTATTTATATTTAATAAATGTTTTTAGTACACATGTATGAATTTCAATTTTATATTTAATTAGTTATGTTTATTTTTCGCTTATAAGTTTGCAAATATAATGAAACTTTTAACCATGGGCTTTATTTTTTAAAACTTGGAATTAAAAATAATTATTTTGAATAAATAAAAAAAAGGCCAATCTTTCTACATTATTTTACTGGTAAAAAGTATTAATACAATAATTTGTATTTTTTAGATAAAACTGTAATTTTAATTTAATAAATGAAACAGCTTTTTTGAAATAAAAAAAAATTTAATTTGAAATTTTGAAAAGGGAATCTAGATTTATAAGACGAATTTTATTTCCGCCGTTTCATGTTTATATCCTTAAAAAGAAAATAACTAAATAAATAAATAAAATAAAAGTGCAAAATACCTTTGAAAAAAAAAAAAAAAAAAAAAAAAAAAAAAAAAAAAAAAAAAAAAAGGCAAAATAAAATAAAATTTAAGATAATAAAATTTGGAATGTGCGCAGATTTGTTTAAAAATTGATTTATTTTTTATGGCTGTTCTTAGTATTTTTTCTTTTTTTAAAATTTTTGTTTCGAATTTCTTTATTTTTTTTTTATTCAAAATATTTAATTTAGAAGTATACATAGGTCAATAGTTTTTTCATATGCATTTACAAATGTATAAAAGCTTTATTTGTCAAAGATAATTTACAGTTTTATTTTTAACTTTAATTTATATTAAATAGCTTTTAAATGTAAGGAAAATTTTCAAAATATCAACCCTTTTCTAAGTCTATTAAAATAGCTTAGATTATTTCTTTACACTTTTTATTTTTACATGCTATTTTTCAAAAGAGAAACGGATATCTTGACTTATTTATCTAAAAACACTCAGACAATATTTTGAATTAAATTAAATACGTTTCAAATTAAAAACAATATATATACGATTTTTAAATATTTAATCCTTGCATGTGGCTGTTAGAGTAACTGTTTAATTAATTAATTTTTTATTACTTTTTTAATTATCATTTCTTTATTTCTATTTCGTTTGGATGTACAGTCGCACTCTCTCCCCCCCCCCTCCCCCATCCAAAAAAAAAAAAAAAAAAAAAAAAAAAAAAAAAAAAAAAAAAAAAAAAAGAAAAAAAGAGAGAGAGAGAATTAACTCCGCTATATATTTTAATCACCAAACTGTTTCAGAAAAAAAAAATGAAATAGCCATTCAATTGGACATCATGTCTTATTTCAATTTATGTTTAAAAATAAGCTTAGGAGTCGTCTTCATACTTAAATTGTACGAAACTCTCAAATTTTAAGCAAAACTCAAGAACCACTTGGCGGAATGAGCTGTAATTTTGAATTTGCATAATTGAAGCTTTTTGAAATCGATTTCTGTCAAAAAATTTATAGGTTACAATTCATAATTTTTTCCAAATTTTATCTCGAAAAAATATATTTTCTAAAATTAATTTTCGAACAAAAAAAAAAAAAAAAAAAAAAGGAAAGAAAAAGAAAAGAGTTATAACCTATGAATTTTTTCAACAAAAATCGATTTCTAGAAGTTTGAAATATTCGAATCTAAAGTTACTGTTTACTCAGTCAGGTATTTTTGAATTATGCTTAGAAGCGCATTTCGTTTACTTGCATTGCAATATGTTTTGCAATGATTACAAATGAATTTAACATTAGAAGTCCCAAATTTTAAACCTTCTTGCAATTCCTACACTACTTGATCGAATGACGTCTCGTTTGATATCCTAAGGTAAAATTTACCAAAAAAGTCAAATATGATTTCGAAATTAGGTATTTGATTTGGAAATTTCAGTGTTTGGTATAATTTCGGTATGAAGTCGACCCCCTAAGATTATTATTTTTTTTTAAACATAAATTGAAAATAGACAAAATTATCAGTCTGGTAGATATGTCTATTTTTTTTGTGGCAATTTGGATATTTTAATGTGTAGGCATGTACTCTCTCTCTCTCTCTCTCTCTCTCTCTCTCTCTCTCTCTCTCTCTAGCTCTCTAGCTCTCTAGCTCTCTAGCTATCTCTCTGTTTGGCAGACTGAAAATCTCCTTAAATATGAAACTAAATATGTTTTACTTAAAACACTCAGAAAAAAGTTTTGTTGAAACAACAAAAATTTGGTTGACCCAACAAAACTTTTTGTTTAAATATAGGTCAATGGAAATTTTGTTTGAATCAACAAAATTTTTTTAATGTTCTGTTAATTCAAGTAAAATGGTTCAATTTTACTTGAATTTTGCTAAAACAACCAAAATGTACTCAACAAAACATGTTTTGTAGTTTTAATCAATTCCTTTTTCTGGGTGAAGAATGCTGAATATAACATTTTGTTCGAATTCGAGTATATTAAATCTTAATACATATATTTAAGAATTTTTTTAAGCTTAATTAAAATTTAAATTGAATCATTTTTAAATAAAAAGAGAGTTTTTACTCTTTTCTTACAGATATTAAATAAAAAGTTTGCTATAAAACTTATAGTTTTATATTTTCTTTTTTAAATTGAAATATGACAATTCTATCTCAAATGGTCCAAAAATATTAAATTTATTCGTGTGGCTGTTAAGAAATTTTTTTAAACGTAATTAAAATTCTAATTAAATCATTTTTAAATACTTTTAAATACTTTTTATTTATTTTTTCTTATAATTTCTTTCTTTATATATATTTTTTTCCTTTAAAAAAACATAATTAATATTTCTTATTCTATTCTGATGTACATTTTCTTAAATGTTATATTAAACCCAAAATGTTTATTTAACAGTACGCGGAATGCAATATTTTATTTTTATTTGGGTATGGGAAAAAAAATAAAAATAAAAAATAAAATAAAATAAAATAAAATAAAATAAAATAAAATAAAATAAAATAAAATAAAATAAAATAAAATAAAAATAAAAGAAAATACATTTTTTTTTTGCGGGAGGGGGGGGGGGAGGAGGAGCAAAAGCATATTTTAAATGTATCATATTTAATCATTAAAAAAAAAGTTATATTATACCCTTTTTTATGGTTTTCAAATCATTAAATTATTGCTATGCCAATTATATTTTAATATTTTATTTCTAAAGGTGAAATTTAAATTATTTTAGTACAAATTATTATAAATATACATTCCACTCCTAGATGTTTAATGTTATTTAAAAATTAGTTTGGAAAAAAAAAAAAAGTACTTTAGAAATTTTTAAAATGTAATCTTTTTCTCTACCCATTTAAGCTAACAAAAATTGTTTATTTTCTTTCTTTCTTTTGTTTTTGTGTATACCTTTATTTATACACAAAATTCAACATATTTTAATTAAAACCACTCTGAATATAACATTTTGCTTTTATTCATTTATGCTTAAATAAATAAATAAATAAATATATGTGTGCATTTCGAAAATTATTGTCTTTCTAAAAATAATTGAAATCAATAATTAATTTAATATAATCATTTCTAAATGCAAATAGATTGAAAAGAAAACTTTTGCTTGTTGCAATTTAAGTAACTAGTTATTTCTTATTTATAATCATTCCTTTGTAACTTCTATTATATTACTTTTTTAATATGTGAAACTCGTAATACTATAATAATAATAATAATAAAAATAAAACTCTGAACATATATTTTGTTGTCACTCATGTGTCTATTTAAAAATTATGTTGAGATATATATTATATATATATATTTTTTTTTTTCCTTAAAAAAAAAAAAAAAAAAAAAAAGCGAAATTAAAATAATTTTAAATGCAAATAAAATTGTTAAAAATTCAATCTTTTCTCAACGGTTGCAGCAAAAGGTTTGTTCTTTGTATTAAGAGGATTATATTATTTTGTAATCATTTAAAAGTAGAGATATTTTTCAAAAAATCATTTCTTTTTTGTTGCTGTTTGAGGAGACTTATTTTTTCTTATTTATGTTATTTCAACAAAAAAGTTTTCAAAGAAGTGTTCTGTACCATGAGTTTAGTAAATATTTGAAAAAATAAAAGAAAAGAAATACAATTTGCTAAAAATTTTGATATTTTAAAGGTTTTTATTAGTTTAATGTTGTTTATTCTCCTTACTCTCTTTCAAAATGGTTTCTCCGTTATTTTCATATTAATTAGTTTAATGCCCCATATTCTTTATTATTTTTTTTTTTCAAAATGTTTTCTTCGTTGTTTTTATTTTATTACTTAAAATGACTTTATTTATTTTATTTTTTAAGTTCTCTTATTTCTTTTTAAATCTGTCAAACATAAAAAAAAAAAAAAACTGGAACGACTTTTTTTATTAAAAATTTACATAATAGGCTTTACTTTTAATCTGCGGACCTTAATAAATGGATATTTGAAAGCCAATGCACAAATTTGTTGTTGTATGTTTCAAGATGTCTGTTAGACTCTCAGGTTAGACTTATTGAGAATTTTGAAAATAAATAAATAAATAAAAATAAAACGTTTAGAGTATTAAGCTGCGTTTTTTAGAGTGTAGGGGAAGGAATTTAAAATATAGTATATTTTATTTTTATTATTTACATTTAAGAAGTATGAAAACATACCTTCATCCACGATAATACATTCAATATATTTTGCAATACATTTCAACTTTAAAATTTTAATACGTGAATAATTACGTAAAAAATATTAATATTTTGGTCGATTTTGCTAATTTCAAAGCACACTCTCCCCTTAAGTAACAAAATATTATTTCCTTATTCTTTATTTTATTTATTTATTTTTTTTGTTTTATTAATAACTTTTGTCTTTATGGACATCTTTTTAAATGTAAAATTCAGTATATTTCACAACGTTTTCTTAAAAAATATATTTACTAAATCATTTTGATTTTCAAATGGAGTTTAGAAAAATTCAATAATTTTCTGTTTTATTAAATAGTTAAGGTTACTTTTTTGTAACTCTAATTTTTATATTTTCTTAAAAAAAATTAAATTAAACAAATTTGATTTAAAAGTATTCTGAATCAGTGTCTTTACTCCTGTATGTTTAATGGTTTTAAAAATAGTTTAAAAAATAAATAAATAAATAATTTTAATAAATAAATAAATAAATAAATAAAATATGTTTGAAATAAAAATAGAGATATCAAAAATCCAATCATTTTATATAGCCTGTTTAAGTAACTAAGATTATTTATTTGTAACTTTTATTTCCTTCCTTTTAAGTGTATATATGTAATGTGTTATATGTACATCTTTATGTGTGTACTTCAAATGTATAATTTATATACATTAGTTAAAAAAAAAAGAAAAGAAAAGAAACAACTATATATGATTTTATTTTCATTCATGTATGATTAATACTATGAAAATATTCTGAAACAGCTTCTTAAAACTTAAATTAAATTTTCGTTTTGAAATACAGATGAGATCTTCAAAAAATCTATCACTACAACCATTGTAACTAAGATTTATTTCTTTGTATAGTTTTATACATATTTTTAATGTGAATCACAACATATTTAATTTAAAAATACTGTGACAATATATTTTGTTTTCATTTTGAATGCTTAATGTTATTAAAATAATTTTAAACTGATTAAATAGTTAAGAAATGCAAACAAAAATTTGAAGTATTTGGAACTTTCTTATGATTGTTTAACTACTTTTTTTCTTTGAAACTTTTATTTTAATAGACATCTTTATAAATGTCTATTAAATGCAAACAAAGAATTTAATCTTTGTTTCATATATGCATGCTTTCTTGCATAAAATAGTTTACTAAATAAAATAAAAATAATAACCCAAATAAAACTATCTGGAAAAGCATGAAGAAATTTTAAATGTACTCTTCCTGAGACCATGACTGATATAGTGACTCTGAAATATATTCTTATATTTATTTTTCTTCTTTAATATTAGAAACTCAAAATTCATGATACAGAAAACATCAGTGAAAATTTATTATTTTCGTACGTTTACTTAACAACTCTGACACCATGTTTTATTTAAAAACATTACGACTGTAATATTTTGTATTGGGTATGTTTAATATAATCCAGAAATTATTTTTCAAAATATTTTATTTTTAAACCTCTAAAATTAATCGCTTTAAAATGCGAATACGGTTTGCAAAAATTTAAAAATTAAGCATGGCCGTCTAAGTAGCTAAGATTATTTTTTTTAAACTATTATTCTTTTCATATGTTTCTTTAAACTGTAATACATAAATAAAAAAGAAAAAAAACCTAATACAATATTTTGTTTTATCTTAATATAATAATTTAATTTAAAATAAGCATTTTTGAAATATGTAAAGTGTTTTCAAAATTTATCTCTTCTTTTATCACTGTTTCAAATACTGAGATTACGTTTATTGTTATTATTTTTTTTAAATCTAAGTTTCATTTTAAATTTGAATTTATATCTATATCTTCAATGTATAACTCTTTACTATTTGAATTTAATAATTCACGGTTTTAAATTTTCATAATTTAAAAATATTTCAGAAATTAGTTTTAAAAATCCACTCCTATTCTATGATTAATAACTGGGATTGTTATTCCTTTTTAATAAATTTTTATTTTTATATACCTTTAGCTTTAAAATTTGAAATTAAAAATAATTTTGTACAATTGCATTTAATTCAATGTTTTGTTTTTTACTTTTAAGATGCATAGTAATATAAAACCAAGTTCAGAAGCATACGCTGCAGTTTTAGTATTTCAAATATTTAAAATTATGTTGACGTATTCCTAACGTTTTCAAAAGTAATTTCTTTTTTATAATAATTTAAATAACTGTGGAACTTCTCTGTAATTCTTATTTTAACATATTTCTACATTTAAAAGTTTAACATTAAATGCATTTTATTTACAAACAGGTAGAATTTAATAACGTTCTCCTAGGTATGGATTTTTTATTGCAATATATTTATTTCTTATTTCTAAAGAAGCTTTGTTGTTTTAAATTTACTTATTTTTTAATGTACCCATTGAAATATCCGTAGTATTTTCAAAATAATTCTTTACTTAATTTCTTCATGAATTGCGATTATTTCGTCTCATTTCTTCTTGTATATTTTATATAAATATGAAATGAAAAACATTTCATCTAGGCGCATATAGAACTTCGTATTTTTTATGTGTATGTTTCCTCCTTCGAATGTATTCCTTATAAAATTAATTAATTAATTGATTAACTTAAAATACACATTATTGAAATATGCGCAAATTTTCCAAAATTCATTGCATTATTTTTATTGCTAAGTAACTGGGATTATTTCTTTGTAATTTTTTCACGTATTCATATTATTTAAAACTCAAAACATCTCATTTAAAGCGCAAACACAGAATTTAATCTTTGTTTCATACATGCATGCTTTCTTGCATAAAAGAGTTTACTAAATAAAATAAAATAATTAATCCAAATAAAACTATCTGGAAAAGCATGAAAAAATTTCAAATGTAACTCTTCTTGAGACCATAACTGATATAGTAACTCTGAAATATATTCTTATTTATTTTTCTTCTTTAATATTAGAAACTCAAAATTCATGATATAGAAAACCTCAGTGAAAATTTATTATTTTTCGTACGTTTACTTAAGTAACTGTGATAATAACTCTGAAACTTTTTAAAAAAAAATTTTCAAATAAATTTTTTCTTTTTAAAATTGCAAACTCAAAATGCATCATATAGAAAACAAAGAATTCAATGACGTAAGAAAAATGACGTAATTAAAATGACGTAATTCTACTTATATACATCCTAAATTGTACAAAAAATTTCGAAGAATGAAATTTCCATACATTTTAATAATATAAATTTTATTTATAAGAAGACATATTGAGAATTATATATAAAAAAAAAGAATAAAATAAATAAAACATGTGGAGCATTTTAAAGATATATGCACTGAGATTTATTTATTTGGGGAGGAAGGAGGGGGGATGAATTGTAATAAAGTATATTTTATTTCCATTATTTATTTTTAAGAAGTATGGAAACATACCTTCATCCAAGTATATGCCAATACATTTAATACATTTTTCAATAGATTTCAACTTTAAAAATTTTAACAAGTGAAAAATTATTAAAAAATATTCATATTTTGGTCGATTTTTGTTTCAAAGTACATTCTCCCCTTAAGTAACAAAATATTCTTTCTTTATTCTTTATTTTATTTTTATTTTGTTTTATTAATAACTTTTGTCTTTATGGGCATCTTTTTAAGTATGAAATTCAATATATTTCACCTTAAAAACTCTAATTATATATATATTTTCTTTTACTCGTCTATGTTTAACATAATTAAAAATTATTTCCAAAAATATTTTTTTTTCAATAAATATTTACTAAATCATTTTTATTTGCAAATGAAGTTTGTAAAATTAAATATTTAGAAAAATTAAATCAGACTTAAAACCATTATGAATAAATAATGTTTTCACTCATGCATGTTTAATGGTTTTTAAAAAAGACTTCCGAAATATATATATATATATATATATATATATATATATATATATATACAGTTTGTTTCACAAAGGACTCCTAACTTTAAAAATCAATAACCCGGAAACGGTTATAGATAGAAACATTAAACCAGTGGTATGTTTAATAAAAAAAATCGCAAGAATCTTATACATAAACCTCAAAATTCAGTTAAAAATAGTACCGACAGATGGCGCTGAGAGCGTTAAGAATCCTTCTACAGAGAGTTCAGAACCATAGAAAGACTTGCCGTTGAAGATTTCGCCGTTGAAATCTGACCGCTATTAGCTTATAGTGAAAATACTTCCGAAAGTGATGTATACCGTGGAGGAACGTGTGTTTATTGTGTTGGAGTACCACCGATTAAATCAGATTCCTACTGCCTCAAGGAGAAGTTTTCAAACGCGATTTCAAGTCGCAAAAACCCAGATGGGAAAACAATTTGTGAGCTTTTCAAAAAATTTCAACAAACAGACCGGTGACATACAGCAGAGAGTCAATGACAATTTCATTCTTCGTTTGCGATAAGTCTGTTGTGTAAAAGGTGCACCTTTTGAATCACTTTGATACGCCTATTTATCGCAGCGCCATCTATCGGCGCTATTTTAACAAAATTTTGAGATTTATATATAAGATTCTTACGATTTTTTTAATAAACATACTACTGGTTTCATGTTTCTCCCTATCACCGTTTCCGGGTTATTGATTTTTAAAGTTAGGGGTCCTTTGTGAAACACCCTGTATATATATATATATATATATATATATATACAGGGTGTTTCACAAAGGAATTACATAAAACTGGACGGGGCAATCGGAAACAGTTCGTGCTAAAAGTAATTCGCGTTAACGTGTTCGTGTTAACGAGGTTTGACGTATATATATAGATTTAAAAATGAAAACACATATGAAAAACAAAGGAAAAAACATTATATAAAGCAATGGAATTGACACTGCAGGAATTATACTTGATAGGATGAAAAATCAAAAAATGGAAAACTATGAATATCTTATTGAATCTTCAGAAGGGCTTTATAAGAATATTCATAGTAAATATATGTTATTTCATTAAATATTATCAGCATTATGTCTAAAATCGACAATATTAAGCCCCTAATATTATATATATATATATATATATATATATATATGAAACAAGAAAATTAATAACCTACAGGAGGTTCAAATAACAAAATAAATAAATAAATATGCAACTTAAATAGAAATTTGATAAATAAACAATTATTCAACTTAAATAGAAATTAGATCATAAAATAATGTGCAAGACTCACCAAAAAAGACAAATCTTACTGTAGATGGAATAAGATTATAAGTACTTGACAATCAGCTAGTCATCATTTACTCAAAATGGCTGCAATATCTATGCGCAAACATTGCTTAGAAAAATATGATAATAGAAAATAAATTGTGTAGTGCTTCCATCTATCACAGAAAAATATAAGTAAAAGCTGAAATTGTAGACAACTTAAATAATAAGGCTAGTACTGCCATCTATGATGAATGAAGATAAAATAGAATCAAAAGAAAAAAATATATATTGACAAAGCAAATAATATTTGAAATGTGAGGAAACTAAAGGAAGTACATAAAATTTAAATATAATAAAGATGAAATGGGAAGACAAGTACAATAATTAGCAATGTATAATAAAACATTGTGTGAGTAAAAGGAAGAGTGTATTATTTATGTTGTAAAAATGATTTTGTGATATAAATAAAATGATTAAATGCATAAAACCCGTTGTTTTTTGTTTTGTTTTTAATTTTTTTAAAATAAATTTTGTAGTTTATTAATTAAAAATTTTAGTTAAAATCATTTTGTTAAAATAATAAAATTTTCTTTTAAAAAGCTTAAGATTATTCAGTTCTGTAGTAGTATCGTCTAGTACTACCATATACATATATCTATTATTATAATTTAGGCGAGAACCTTCTTCGCCAGTCGCCTGTATGTCGACTTTGTCTTTGACGTGTGGATTTTGATTGTCTCCTATTTTATAAACACAAGAAGAATTACGTAAACTGGGCATATTAAACATTTTTTGAATTGCCTTTTTCAAATTTCAACTGTACAAAAGCAGGGGTGTCAAACTGTGGCCCGCCGGACACCACTAAAATTTTTCAGTAAATTTTTCCTTATCTAATCATCGAATTTCTGCGATTCAAGAAGTCGATTACTTTTTTTTTTAATTTAGTGGTATCTGGCGGGCCACAGTTTAACACCCCTGTATTAAAGGATGAAGCAAATTTTGCATTAGCTTTCCAAAGTTTTTTTTTTTTTTTGTCCTTATTTTGAGATGTAGATTTTACTGAATAATAGCAATATTAGATTAATTTTAATACAATTATGAAAATTGGTAAATAAATCATATGAGTTGTAATTTTCCAACTGGACGAAAAATGTCTGGGCCAGGATTCGAATCTGGGATATCTTGGCTGAAACTGCCATGCTCTACGAACTGAGCCATCCCGGTCGAATCTGGAGGACCTAATGGATGACTGGATGAATTAGGTCCTCCAGATTCGACCGGGATGACTCAGTTGATAGAGCATGGCAGCTTCAGCCAAGATATCCCTGGTTCGAATCCTGGCCCGGACATTTTTCGTCCAGTTGGAAAATTACAACTCAATAGCAATATTGTTTAAATAAATTTGTAATCTCTAAAAAAATTGCACTAAAATGTAAAAAAAAAAAATCACTTTTAAAATTAAAATACAACCTTGAAAGTTGTATATGGAGTAATAAAAATTAAATCTATTGTAACAGAGCTTATATTTATTTAATTAAATTTTTAACTTCATATACAATAAATTTATTCCTTATATAAATTTTCTATCCTTATTTTTTTTTATTTTTTTTATAAAATTTCAAAGAAAATTTTATTTGTAAAACAAAATTAAAATATAAAATTGACTAACAGAGGTTACATAGAAAAATATACTTACCTCAAAAACTGGAGATATTGGTTTAAATTCCAAACATGTGATGGATAAAATCAAAATGGCAACAGATTTCTTTTCTAGGAAGTATTTTTTTACAATATAGATTAGTATTTTATTTATTTATTTTATTTATTTATTTTTTTGGAGTGGGAGGGAGGATTTATTTAATATTTTTCAACTAAATGGAAATACAGAAATAGGGGTTACATTTTTCTAGCACAAGTCGCATGTAATTAAGGAAATAAAAATTTTAACTAAGCAAAGTAGATACATAAAAAAAACTATTAATTAGAGTAAACAGATAAAGATTATGTTACTTTATATGTTACTTTATCTGTTTTGAAATATAGTTTATTTAAAGTTGCGTCATATTTACTTAAAAAGCTTATTTTGCGTCTAAAAGTAGGGAAAGTGTATCCAATTAACAAGAAATAAGAGATAATTGGGGAAAAGAGGTTTTAACTAAATAATTATTATTTCTGTTAAATAGAGGGGGAAATGACGTAATTACACGTTCTATACATTGTAAAAAAAAAATGACAAATGTTTCATTATCTATGAAAATATAATATAACCACGAACGAAAATATACAACAACATCTTCTAAATTATTCACTATTCGAAAAGAATTTGTTATCTCTAGAAACCTCAGAAACCTAATTTTTTTTTAGATTTAAAGAAGAATTTATAAAAGCGAAGCTTCTTTTGCTGCCTCTGATTTTCGGAAATTTTTCCGAGTAGTTTTTATAGTGTATTAATGAGTTTTCTTAAACCGTAATATCGGATTTTAGAATGCTATCAATTCTCAATTAAACAATTTGAGCTGCGTAACGGAATTTATACATGCAAGAGTAACAAAATAACGTTTATTGTAATGTGGTTATAATTTATCATGTTAATGCTGGTAATTTATAATGTTTGTCTATAAAACATATTTATTGGACATGAATATGTTTACTTCAGAATAGATAGCAGCTGAGAAACCTTATGTTCGCGGTTGAGAAAACTAATTAATGCACTCTAAAAACTTTCCGATTGTCCAAACGTTTCCGAAAATCAGTGAAAGTGAAAGAAACCTTTTTTTGTATATAAATTCTTATTTAAGTCGCGAAAATATATTGGTTTCTGAGGTTTCTAAATAAAAAGAACGCTTTTCAGAATCGTGGTTAACTCGGAAAAAGTTATATTTTTGTACGTAGTTATATTATATTTTCATAGATTAAGAAACATTTGTCTTTTTCTACAATGTCAAATAAAAACCAGTCGTTGGGGGACACCGTAATACTTACCCATCATGGATATGCATAATATAAAATATGAAAATAAAACATGTGCAAACTATCTATAAAATGCATTGTAATTCGAATAAAATCGTGGCTTGATGACCTCATAAACTTTAAATGGTCTATTACTGAATTACGTAAAATAAACATCCTTATAACTCCAAAAATTATAATCCTATTAACTAACGGTTTACTGCGTCGTATTAAGCGTCTCTTTGCGAATTAAAATATATCTTTGAATTGAAATTTGAATGAAATACAGGGTCATGAAAACTCGAAGAGTGTGGGAAATAGGATTACAAATATCTCGGCAACTCATTATCCGATCGACTTCATTCTTTATGCAAAATTTATGATTTTTTTATTTTCTTTTATATTTACTCCTTAAAATAAACGATTTCGAAAATATTTATATACCTTTTATCAGAACGAATATTTCGAGAGTCCGAAGAAAGTAGTTCCGGATAATCGATGTTACTCAAATTCAATAAGCTTCTTCCCATTATTACATACTAAGTACACACCAAATTTCAAGTCTCTATCTCAATTTGTTCGGGAGTTATAGCGACACACAGACAGACGGACGGCAATTTTTTTTTTCTAAAAATATGTTTTTCGGATTCTCCAGTGTTTGAAATGTCTAAATCCGTCATTTTTTTTTCGATTTTCCAAACGACTTACCCTATACTACGTATGATGGGTAAGTAAAAGAAGTAAAGTTGTGGGCTGGTAAAGTTTAAGTAAACTGGTTTCATCCTAAATTCATATATCAATTTTTACGTACTCTATTTGATTTTGATATAGTAAAATAATGGCAACTTTTTTTTTATATATGTGTATGGAAAGAGGGCAAATTGTTCTAAATTTATATATAATAATAATAATAATAATAATAATAATAATAATAATAATAATAATAATAATAAATGCGGCTACAGATATCTGAAGGTTTAATTTGATCGAAAACGACCTTCCAATATTTCAAATAGTAATCAAGAATTTATTCTTAATATTTAAATGGATTTTTTTTTTGCGAAACAAAAATTCTCATTCGTGACATTTTTGTAATCCAAGCATCAGTGTTGGTTGGTAGATGTAATTTTGAACGTAATGTTTAAATGTGCTTTCTTAACCTTTTTACGGTAAGCTTTAATCATGAAAAATTATGCTTGAAGGAAGTATTTATTTTTATTTTTTTATTTTTTAATGAAAGAAGACAATATGTTTCATTTTATTATTCATACATTTTGTTAAATAACAGTGCATTTCAGTGTTGCCAACCTCCACTAAGGGTTTCCAATAATTTAAATTCCCAATAGATTATTCGTAAAACACCGACAATTAGAAGCACTACCTATATTATTAGTATGATATAGGGGGCTCTGTTGTGACAATATAGTAAATAAAGTATCGGCGGGCATATTCACTTAAGTAACATAAGTAACTTCCTGCTTATATAAGATAGCAAAAATAAAAATATTTTTTCAATTATTATTTTAAGGAAAATTTTAATGCAAGTAAAAATCATGCGAAAATCTAACTGG
Organism: Maratus michaelseni; assembly: GCA_963931845.1. Taxonomy (NCBI): domain Eukaryota; kingdom Metazoa; phylum Arthropoda; class Arachnida; order Araneae; family Salticidae; genus Maratus; species Maratus michaelseni. The sequence continues at coordinate 53,717,551 of OZ007598.1, read as the reverse complement.
ATTTCTACTAAAGCGTATAATTTCATTTTTCCCCTTAAAAAATTTAACCATTAAAAAGACGCCTTCAGAAATAAAGTTTCCTTCTAAATCTAGAGTGAAAACACCAAGTTGGCAACACTGGTCGATTTGAATGGAATTGTAATTAAAATTATATTTAATTACCCCGTTAAAGCCGGAGTTATTTTTCTCTTTAAAATGCAAAAATTGCATTTCATACCAATTTTTCAAAGTAGCAACTTTAGTCTCAATTTATTACGGAGTTTCTTTCATCAGATAAAGAGGCTATTTCTCTTAAAGTATACTGGTATACAAACAACAAAATGGAGGACAGCTATCCTGGTACCAGCACCTGTAGGCTTTAATGGGTCAAGTACCATACAAATTTGTGGTACTAGAAAAATTTTAAATAACTTTGTCCTATGACGAATATAGCCAACGCCCCCTAAATAAGAAAGCCTTGACACTCGTCAGGAAAACGTCATACCAAGCAGGCAAAACAAAGAAAAAAATTCGAACAACTTGCATGTTTCGATTTCATTGGCTCATAGAATTAATAATTATAGTTTATGACTAATAGTTAATAATTCCACGAGCCATCAAAATCGAAACATGCGAGTTGTTCGAATGTTTTTCTTTGTTTTGCCTGCTTGCAGCGGCGTAGCCACGAAGAGGGGGTCCAAATGCTCTGAATACCAGTAATAATGTAAAGTTTTCTTTGTATTGATTATCGCAGAAAGTTCTCCAGTTAGATAAGTCAAAGAAAACTTTAAAAAATTAGTGGTATCCAGAGCATCTGGATCCCCCACCCTGGATACGCCACTGCCTGCTTGGTATGACGTTTTCGTGATGAGTGTCAAGGCTTTCTTATCTAGGGGGCGTTGATGTAGCCCATTATTTCACAGTTCGGCACAAAAACTTATGACGAGTTACACTATCTTTTTACCGCAGTGGTTTAATAATGATTTCTCCCAAAACTCGAAAAACATGTATAATAAAAGTATTGAAACATCACTATGAATATTGATTCTTATTTTTTTAAATGCATAATTATTTGTCCTGGATAGTATTTTATATTTTACCACTTCTTATTATATTATAAATAAAATTTTCTCTAAATATACTCTTTTTTCTATTCTCAATATTTACAGAATGCAGGTGTAACAATGGCAAAATTTTATTTGCCAGACAAGTGGAACTTAAATGCTTAACTCTGCTGTAATTTATCGGTATTATCTGTGTAAATTTATATTATAAAGCAAAACCATTTCCATGAGTAACGCTGATGCGATATTGAAGATGGTAACAACTGACAAATAAATTTCGCTTTTACTGTAATTTTTTTAACTTCTAAACATCGCGGATTTTCACTTTTTACACCGTCGATTAAAGAAAAAAAAATGTTCTTTCAAATGCAATTTATTTGAAAATTGTATCTCGGTTTAGTGATTTTTTGGGGAATTTTTATGGATTTTAACACTAGAACTACCGGAAATTTTACTCAAGTTTTTTAAAACTATTTCATACCAGAAATTTTATTTAAAACTACTTAACTTATTCATTTAACGTATTTCTGTGAGTTTTATATTTAATTCATTTTAAAAAGAAATTTCTGGTTCGAATTGGAATATATTCATTTGGTATCCGTCAAAATGACGGCTCATGGTAGTTATAGTGATAAAATAATTTCCAAGCATGATTTTTTTTTTTTTTTTAATCTGGCTCTATCGCGTGCAACTCAATTACGAAAGATTACCTCGTTTTCCCTTAAAACAATATAAAGAGTTCAGAATTGGTTTCCGGCTAATATTTCATTATGAAATTGAAACTTCATCAATAAGATTATAAAATAATATAAATAAAACACAAATTTAACAAATGTGTAATTGAACTACGGGCTTAATCCCTCGGAGGGTGGTGGGACATACATGCCCCACTTAATTTTAATTCCCAAATGTCACATTCCCACTAGAATTTTGGAAGAAAATTTTACTTTTATAACTTAAGTGAAGAAAAGCTGTTACTTATTTTCAAATAAGATTGTTTGTAAATTCTGGTGTCAATAAATCATTTTAACATTTTAGCAACAGAAGTACCTTGCCCTTGAAAGGGTTAACACTGAAATAATCATACTAAAAAAAGCTGCTGTAAGTAGCGAAATGTTCGGCGTTTTCTTCGGTTATTAACTCTTGGCATGCGGCTAGTTTTAAAGTATCGCTTTTAATACATTTCAGAACTTTATTTGAATACATGAGTGATATTTTTCATATAAAAATGCTTTTTGGTGTTATTAGTGGATAATCTAAAAATACATTTGTAATAATATTAATAAACATTAATTACTGTTTTTTTTTATTTTTAATTAGGTGCACGTCGTCAAGAGAAACCACCTTTTTCATACATTGCTTTGATTGTGATGGCTATACAAAGTTCACCATCGAAACGCTTGACGCTCAATGAGATATATCAGTATCTGCAAGATCGATTCCAATTCTTCCGAGGACAATATCAAGGCTGGAAGAATTCTGTACGTCACAACTTGTCCTTAAATGACTGCTTTATCAAGCTGCCAAAAGGACTAGGACGACCAGGAAAAGGTCACTATTGGACAATAGATCCTGCCAGTGAATATATGTTTGAAGAAGGCTCTTTTAGAAGGAGGCCACGAGGTTTTAGAAGAAGATACCAAGCACTGAAACCTTATGCAGAATTTTATGCATCAGGTGTCAATAATTTCGTAGGTATGTTACAAATCTATATATTTAAAACGCAAAGCGGGTCTGTTAACCTCTGGAGACCCGAGATTAAAATAATACTAAAAATACACATTCAATGCTTTTGCTCAAGCAAAATAACACCGTAGATGACAGAGAGCCTTTTTTCTGAAATTTATACTTTAGGGGACTGGTAATTTAAGTTTACAAATATGGATCTAAAATTACTAGCCCCCTTAAAATATCAATTTAATTATCAATAATCTAAATTCACGCAATAACAAATTGAAGTGTTTTAAACAGGTGAAGGTCCTCCGATTTTTTTATTGTAAAGTGTTTAAGTTATATAATAATGAAAAATATTTAATTTCTCGTCCACACTGTCCTGAAGTCCTTTTGCAACCTCAGATCAAAATAACATTTATTTTATGACGAAATAAGCATCACTGTAGACATTTATTGGTTTTGTTTCAAAGCACACACACACACAAATCATTCAGCTGTGTGGAAGTAAAATGTAAAAAGACATGAAAATCAAAACAGTTTAGTTTTTATGACGAAAAGAGTGGAGGTCCACATGTGTGTACCTCAGGTTTGAAGAGGTTTTAAGACCGATTTCGGTTGGTCTGAGCATGCACAATGAACACTTTAGGGCACTTTTCTGTCGCTAAACGGATTGGATAACCAGTTTTGAACTGGTTTAATTTCAGAGGGACGGTAGGTGAAGTCCAGATGGCCAAGTGGTCTAAGGCGCCAGGTAGAGAAATTCTGGTTCTCTAAAGGGAGAATGGGTTTGAACACTACTCCTGACACAAGCTAGTAGTTGCTCCAAGCAGATGTTTCTCACATATTTTTAGTGTTCTGATAACTCAGTTCAATAATGTAAAATATATTTTATTTCAGGAGGAAAAGTTAGAGAATTTGTATTTTTCTTCATTATTATTAAAGAAAACTTATCATCTACATTATATTTTTTAAATTAATGATTTTGTATTTAAAATTTTAAATTAAAAGCTTGGGCATGCGATTATCGATTAAATAAATTGAAATGATCTGCAATTTTTGGTATATTTTTTATTATAATTGATATATAAATGGCAGAACAATGAGGTTTTTCATACATTGGGATAAATTAATATACAAATGATCAATAATGAAATTTCTTTTTTCGTTTATTGTTGTATTCATGAATGAATAGTACAAAATATGTAACGTTATTTAAAAAGATATATGCACGGAAATGATATTTGTGCATTATATTAATTATGCATACAAATGAATCAGTTTGAACTATTACTACTATTCCCTGCATACATTTATGATGTACAGTCCTCAGCAAAAGTTTAGACACTGATGATATTTAACCTTTAAATGAAAAATACGAACTCTTGGATTACACAAATAGGTATACTTATTTTTAAATATATTTTAAACATTTTAGGACGGAAATACTGATTTTAATATAGGATAATATTTAATTTAACTGAAAAAATTGAAACTTGCATATTGCAAAAATTTAGACACTTTCTTGCTTTTTGGCAACTGTTCACGGAAAAATGCAAATGTTAACCTTATGACGTCGTATGCATGAGGTATTTAAGTGTATCTTGCATTAGCATTGGTTACTGAAGATGCCCGTAATCTAGAGAAATTCATTCAGATGAACTAATTGTGATATGGAAGCTGAATTCGAAAGAGAGGACTGTTGCAGAAATTTCAGCTATTTTGAATCGTTCAAAGAAGTCTGTCTATCGAGTATTATCTAAGGGTGACTCCTACAAACCAAAACGTAGATCTGGAAGGCCTCGTGGGACCAGAAAACGAGATGATAGAAGGATCCAGATACAGGCATCTACACAAATTATAAGTGCTAATCAGATTAAAAGTGAGTCAGGACTTTCTGTATCGACAGATACGATTTGTAGGCGAATTAAGGAAAGAGGTAAATTAGTTTATAGGAAAATGAAAAAACAGCCAGCTTTGAAATCTCACCACAAATTGACGAGAATGCAGTGGGCTCGTAAACATATGTCGTATGGACCCCAGTGGTGTACTGTGATATTCAGTGACGAAAAATAGTGGAATTTAGATGGCCCAGATGGGTTGGCATATTATTGGCGCGACTTGCGTGAAGAGCTTAGGAATTTCTCTAGTCGACAACAAGGTGATGGTTCTTTAATGATTTGAACCTCATTTTGCTTTAATGGCCAAGAATCTCTAGAGTTCCTCAGTGGTCGCCAAACAGCACAAGACTACATACATGCATTGGAGAACAATTTACAGCCATTTGGGGAACTTTTAGCTGGTCCAAAGTATATATTTCAGCAAGATAATGCATCCATTCATGTTGCACACAAAATAAAAACTTGGTTTGACTCTAAAAATATTACTGTTCTCGATTGGCCCGCGTGTAGCTCTGACTTGAACCCAATCGAAAATCTTTGGGGCATCATGTTTCGTAAGGTTTATGCAAATTTTTGACAATACACCTCTGTTAATGAACATCGAGCTGCTGTTGAACGTGCTTTGTACGAAATAGAACACCAAGTGTTGCAGGATTTAATTTATTAGTCAGGTTTTGCACCAATTGCAAACAATGAGGGTGCAGTTCGATTTTAATTTATGGTTATTTTAATGTAAATATACAGATTGTCTATATTTTTGCAACAATGTTAATTTTGTTTTTTTGTCATTATATATATTATGTAAAGTGTATGATTTAAAATTTATTGTTTGTGAATAAAGGATAAGTCACAAGCAATATATGACAGTTGACATTCGTGACATTCGTGACATCCTTCTCAGGACAGAAGCGTAATCGATCATCGTCTAAACTTTTGCTGCGCACTGTAAGTGGGTGTGAAGAAAATATGTTTTGTTTAAAAAACGCTATGCAGATAACCCAGTAAGTGGGAAGTTATGCAATTGGAATGCATTAAAGGTCGTCAGTTAAATAATTAATTCTTTTTTTCTGGATGATAGTTTGCTTTTTACATACACTTCCAGTAAAATTTTCACAATTATTAATGTCAATCAAACAGTTCAAATGCAGAACATCCTATTTTTATAATGCCCGTATATATACTTAAATCTTACTTTAGTTTCTACCATTCCTCAGGTGTTAGTTTTTTCAAGAGCAGTAGTCTTATAAATGTGTCTTTTTTTAATAGTACTATTATGACTTTTAATGATGACTTTTAATATATGTATGTTATATATGGCAATACAAATAAATTTATTTTAAAGAAGTGTAATGGTAACTAACAATAATAGTACTATTAAAAAAAAAAGACACATTTATGGCTACTGCTCTTGAAAATTGCCTGAGAAATGGTAGAAACTAAAGTAAGATTTAAATTATTAACGTCCTTGATAAATCACTGCTTTGCAAATGTGTCTATGCTTAGATCTATATTTATTTTCTTTGAAGCACACAAAAATAATATAATGCTGATAGTATTGATGGACATAATGGTGATTTTGATGTTCGAATGAACTGGTTTCAATTAATTGAAAAGAATATGAAGGATACCAGCTATGCTTTTGCACATGCCAATCATTCATTCAAATATCAAAATCATTCATTATACCCATCAGTAGTTGATACCTCATGTGAACATTCCATAAACATAATTAAACCTTAAAATACGGTGATAATAATTAAATTTATATTTTGAAACATTATAATATTAAGAAATACTGGACTAAATGTATCCGAACGTAATATGAGTGAAAGGGTGTATAGCAGGTCATGGGATTTCATGCTCTGCAGTGGCGTAAGGTTGTTTCTGAGCACTCGGCGGAATCAAAGCATCGAGTCTTCTCTCTAGTGCAGTGGCGTAGCCAGGATGAGAGTCCGTGTGATCTAGATACCGCTAATTTCGTAATGTTATTTTCACCTTGTTTAATTTCTGAAAATGATTCGATTAGATAAGGTGAAAAAGATTGCTTTAAAATAGTGGTATACAGAGCCCCTGGACCTACACCCAGTCCAGTTCCACTGTCCTATAATGGCTACTGGCTAGCCATGAGCTATTATAAACATTTTGGTGTCTCTATAAAAATTTAGCGCCCTTGGCAATCATCCATCTGACTCTCCTACACTACGTCACTAATGATCTGATAAAAGATAAAAAATTCCAAAAGTTGAGGAGAAAAATTCAGTTGAAATTATACAGTCGATGCTCTTTAATTCGAATCCCCCAAAAACTGAGAAAAAAGTACGAATTATCAAATTTTAAAAATGAACACGATTTATTATATTGTCGATAAAGAAAAAAAAACTTATTTAACATCAGAAATATATACCTTTCATATAATTCGAATTGAATAATTCAAACTTTCTTTATTGTAAAATTAAAATACTAGAAGTATATTTATTTTAAAAAGTCAAAAATATCTTACCTTTACTTTAAATAGAAGCGTAATAAAATAAATAAAGCATAAAGACTTGAAATAAATAATAAGCTAAACATACTGCATATAAATTACATTTTTTAAACAAAAAGGGTCAATTGATGTTTATTGCAATGTTATTACTATGTTTTCCAGCCAATCTTTCTATTTCGGATAAACTTTTGAGTTCTTTATAAGTTGTACATTTCCATATGAAAAAAAGTTTTCAAAATATCAATTTCACATGTTACTTATTTTTCATTAAAATTTTAAGAACAATAGAGCTCACCAGCACAATATGATCTCATCATCTGAGCCAGAGTTATCTTCAGAAATATCGAAGCTTCCCTCCCCCTACCCTTTCAGAGATATTAAAATTTATAGTTCGAATTAATCGATGTGATAAGAAGTTCGAATTAATGAACTAGTTTTAATTCCAATGCATAAATTTCGGGACTTTATGATTAGTTCGAATTAACCGAGTTCGAAATATCGCGATTCCACTGTATTATCAAAATCATATACATACAATTACATATCGCGGTAACATGTGTTTAGTGTGCTGTCAACAATATCTTTCAAACAGGGTACAATGAAGTATCGCTTTTGTCACTATAGCTCGAAGCATAACAACCAGAATTTTTTGAAAATGTCTGTGTATCAAACCTTTCAGTTCAGACAAATTAGTAACGTTTTCACAATAAATAACGCTTTTGAGATATTAGCAAAATTATGCTTTTTAGAATCTATAGAAACGAAGACGAAAATTTACATTTCTGATATGGCAATTTGTTCATAATACATTTTATCTCTTGCGCAAGGTATTAGTGTACAGATCGTTGCAAGCTTTTTTCGAGTTAGGTTCTTCTTCGGTATTCGCGGATATACCTTGCTTTTTTTTTTAAAGGGAAAGTTCAGGATTTTGATTCCGATGAAAATAATAATAATAATAATAATAATAATAATAATATAATAATAATAATTTCTTCAATTTTTCTTGTTCAATTTACTTCAAATTAAATAAAAATTTACATTAAAAATGCAATGACAAGTCTTTCTTGAATAGTTGTACTTATATATGGTATTATTATTATTATTATTTTCAACTTTTAGGTTGAGTATGGGTCGGTTTGAAATTAAAATGCTTCAGGTTGTATGTTGAAGAAAGTCATTTTGCGGGTTCTGGTTGGGTCATGGTTTGACGGAAATATTTTTGTTGAACCCAAATCAGGTTAACTGCAAGTAGAAATTTATGGTAACGGTCAAATAAACCCAACCCGTATAGCTCTAGTAATGAATTCCAATCGCTGTTTTTTTTATTTTTAACTTATGACGCATTTTGTAAAAAAGTGAAGCTTGAAGAAAAAGAAAAAGCCAATTCATGCCTGTGTTTAACAAAATACGCATTCTATTATGATGAGTACAAACAGTAAGCATAATACACATTTTTTCTCATCATAAGTTATCCACATAAGTATGTTATCATCATAAGTATGCCAAAAGTGAAATATTTTTAATTAAATAGGTGATGATTTGTTTCCATAAAAAGAAAGAGAAATAATATTAGTTCAAACAAGATTTAATTTCGTCAGCAGTAACAGTCTTTATTACATCTCTTTGGACGGAAGAGGAAGTATTTTCCCCTGAGGAATTCCCTGTCTTTAATCTTTGCCGCCCATCCCTGAAGAGGGAAGATATCCATAGATTAACCACTGAATGTCAGTTGCATTCTCTGCCACTGAAAAAAAAAAAAAAAAAACTCGCGATTAACACCTTCATTATAGCATATTTTAAACCTTGCTTACATCTTTTATTATTAAGTTTTTCTACAGTTGTTATGTTACATTTTGAAGCCTTCTGTAGATACAGTACAGCATTTTTCACCATTTAACTACGTAACGAGAAATATATGTCCTACTTTTTAATTCTATCCTTACCACTTTTTAAAAACTAATTTATGTCATACACTTATACCAGGATATTTGGAAGAAAAATCTACCACAAAGAAAAAATTTTGTCAATTGTGATACGATTGAATATAAAAATAATCGCCAATCCTGTATCAACAAAACTGGCATCCGTAATTAATTCAATCGCGCAGAATGACGTGTCAGAATCGTAGTTTACTTTTGGGGCAATAATGCACAGTAACATAGCTGCCAACTTTTACGCTTTTTACATATCACTAAAATGCAAAAAAGCGTAAAAGTTGACAGCTATGACAGGAATGAGTTAGACTCGTGGTATATTTTTGTTATAACAATGCATAGAAATAGGTTAAATAAAAATGTTTTGAACCATAAATTTTATTTAATAAAAGAAATAAAATATTACAGCAAAGAAATAATTTACATCTTTATTAGTAACTCTAAGTACTATTTTGAAAAGATGTGGTATGTAGACAACAGGCCCATTTTTCCTGTCATAAGTTACATGCTATTAAATATAATTTGAAATATGCTTATATTAAGTTATATACTGAGTCAAATTGACACATACAGCCGTTCTAGTTTTAAACTTCAACATCTTGTAATATTTTTATCCAAAAAATATACAAAACAATTTCTGCGCGAAAGGGTTAATCACAACCTTTTGTTGTATCCTATCAAAAGTATTTAATTAGACTGCAGTAAAGAAAATAAACAGGTTAAACAAATATATATGTGTGTGTATATATTCTGTTCGGGATTTGAACGATTTCTTCCATTGATTATATATCAGTATAACACAAAATTTTTGCTTTCTTTTGCCCCTTTCCTCCAAAAATACAGCAAATTCCCCAAAATTTTCGTCAAATCACAGGAGTGTTCCGGCAACTGTGCTGCTTACTAGTTTTTCGTATTAAAAACGGGATTTTTACGTAAGTCTTTTTCATCATTAAAGCATGAAAAATTCATAAACCTAAGCTAAAGATTTTTCGAAATTCCACGGTCAAAAGACTGAGATTTCTTCAAATGTTAGAAAAATCTCTTCCAATCACAATGGTGTACCAGCAATTTGAAAAATTCGCAAACCTAAGCTCAAAATATCCTGAAAATCTACAGTCAAAAGAGGAAAATTTCTCGCCATCACAGTGGTGTTCCAGAAGAGCCTATTTAAATCAAATAAACATGTTTTGAAACAGAAAATGCTTTTGGAAAATGTAAGTTAAATTTATTTAATTACACATGGCACTATCTTAAACTTCAAATTAAATCTGATTGGCTATCTTACTTATTTCGAATTGGCTGATGAAGTTGGTGGTGAAATTCCCTGGCCAAAAAAAAAAAAAAAAAAAAAAAAAAAAAAAAAAAGTATGCTCATTTTGCTTATAGCAGACGATGTAATTTATTTCACTGAAATAATAATGATGCTTTTTTTTTTACATTGTAAAACTAGTTATAGCACGTTATTGTCCCGTTTAACGTACAATTTCCAACTTGTTGAATAAAGACGTCGTCACATAAAATCTGTGAGATATGATTGTAAATAATGCGAACAATGCCGCGCTGCCTTTTAACCCCTTCAGGGGCAAAGTACTCTTGGAGCTAAAATATTGAAATGATTGATTTACACCAAGATTCACAAACGAATTTATTTTAAAATAAGTAAAAGCTTTCCTTCATGTACCATATAAATTCAAATTTTGATTCTAAAATTCTAATGTCATTGTGGCATTTTGGGATTAAAATTAAGTAGTATATATAATATACCAGTGCCCTTCAAGGGGTTAATACGCCATTTTGCGAAGCCCCATAATTTCTCAATATATTGGTCATGACTCAGTATATTGAGCAGTGTTATGGTCAACAAAATTATATTTGCGATTTACTGTGAAATGTTCGTAGTCGGCATCTCGCAAAAAAACTTTTTTTACATATAATTCCATAGCCCTGAAACAATTGTATTGTCAAGAGTAACCATCATCAAAAGTAACTGCCAAATGAAAAACTCCATCTCATCCTCAGCGAAAAAAGTAAGTTATAACTTAATAAAATATGTTTCAGATTCGAAAAATAGCAAATTAAGATGTTTTGCGTGTCTACGATTAAATAATAATAACAAGAAAATGATTCACGTTCAATAAATAGCAATTCACAATATTTGGCACGATTTGCAATAATTAAAAACCTTTGCTCGGTCAGGGTTGAAATACATGTTGCATAAATATACACTAGATCTTCCCTCAAAGGGATTAGTCTGAGTTATATTGCTGAGAACATAGGGTTAACAATTACAATATAAAGAAAAAGAGCAAATTAAATGACAGAATTACAAAATATCATATATAAATTCATATACACTGTTAAAAAAATAGAAAAGAAGTACCGTTCCTCAGATGTGTTGTCATAATTTTTTTTAACATGTGGCAAAGAATCTCATTTTCTTAAGCGCGTATTGCGCAAAACTTGAAAAAAAAAAAAAAAAAAAAAAAAAAAAAACGCCGGATCTTTTAAAACGCCAAGCTTTTTAAAGTTGCGTAATTGGATTTGCAGCCAATAGATTATTCTATCAAGCATGGCTTAACGCAAATTTAATTTCATTGTTGCACCTTTTTTTTGTGTGTGAATTAAAAAATTTTCTTCCTTGATTATATATCTATTATTTGTATAACTGTTTATAGAAACTCTTACACTTCAAACCACATTGATAGCATGCTTTGCTACAAACCAGATTGCAAAATTATAGTCTAAATTACTATTAAAGTATACAAAAAATCTTTCGAAGACTTCTGTAAAATAATTTTTACATTAAATCTCCATATCGGCAAAATTGAAAAATTATATATATTTCAAAGTTAAGCTTAACAGATACTTCTTGATTATTGTCTAGGAGGCTCTGCCCCCTGCGCCTTTACTGCGCCAATCCGCAGACTTTTCTTTTGTCTGTCTGTCTGTCTCACCACAATCTGTCTGTTTCCCTGTCCGTTCTTCTGTCCATCTCTCTAACCGATTGTCTATCTCTCTACACGTCTCGCTACCTGTCTCTATATTTCCCAACCGGTCTCTCTACCCGCCAATCTATTTCTCAAACCGTCTGTCTATCCGTCTTACTACTTCTATGTCTAACCATGTCTCTATCCACTTCGCTACCCATTTGTCTATCTGTCTCACAACTTGTCTATCTGTATCTCTACCCGTCTGGCTACACGCCTCTCTACCCATCTTCTTACCCATCTCCGTACCCATCTACTGTCTCTCTACTCGTCTGTATATCCGTCTCACTATCTGTCTGTTTTTGTACCCGACTCTCTACCAATCTCCTTACCCGTCAGTTAACTCGTCTCTGTACTCATCTCTCTACTCGTCTCTTTATCTACCACGCTACGCGTTTCGCAACCTTTCTCGCTACATTCCTGTCTACCGGTGTCTCTACCCGTCTCGTGACCCATCTCGCTACCCCTCTGTAAACCCTCTTTTTACCTTTCTCTCTAGCCGTCTGTCTATTCGTTTCGCTACCCGTCAGCCTGCCTATGTCGCTACTCGTCTCTCTACCCTCTGTCTACCCGTTTGTTTACTCGTCTTTCTACCTCTCGCCACCTCTTCCGAATATTTAAACAATTCATTTAATATACAGAAGCCGTTTATAAGTTATTAAATGCAAACAGAAGTAATTTATCTAATAAGTGTAATCAGATGCAATTTTTTTTTTAATACATACATAAACCTGAATAATAATTCATCAGTTTTGTGTTCATAGTTGTTTATATCATTTGACAGTAAATGTCAACTTCTTAAACCTGAATTGTCTCAAGCTTTTTAAAAAAAACCACAAGGTCTGTATAACTGCAAAGTACCTGAGGGCTATATTAGCTACATGTTATTAAGTTAAGTGAAAGTTTCGTTATCGCGTTTGCAGCCAATTGCTTATGTCAGAAAGCGTGGCTTAACGCCATTTTAAATTCATTACTGTAACTTTCTTTTCTTTTTCTTTTCTTTTCTTTTTTTTTGGGGGGGGGGAGGGGGGTTTCAAATATATACATTTAAATAAAAATTTTGCCTGCATGCCATTGGTGTTGTTTGTATTATTAACCTTGTAGACCGAGCTTCATTTGAAATAAATGTAAAAGACTTCTTCTACAGTTTTTTTAGGAGAAACTTTCGTAATTGGGCCCAAAGCCAATCGGAGCATTTAATATCATTATTGTAACTCTTATAGAGTTAAAACAATATTGTTGCTAGCTTTACTCTTGTTTGAGACCCGCCTTGCCTGTGTATCTGAATGGGGAAAACTTTCGTATCCTATGTCGGTTGGCGAAAAAAATTTAAATTGTGCCAAAAGGTAGTTTTAGCATCTTACAAAATTTTTCAAGAGAGCGGTAAAACATGTTTTTCAAATATTTACAAACATACGTTTATTAAAGCATGTTTTTGCACCATCTTAAAAATTTAAGCACGATGCTAAAATAAAATTTTATCGCCATATTCGATATTTAAACAAGTAATGAAAATACATAAACAAACTTATTTAACAAACCTAAGAGGCATTTTTGTGATAAATAATTGTTATTGTCAGGGGGGTAAATTGTAAACGGCTAGTAAATAATAAATAGCATTTAAAATCTAAAAATGGAGAAGTGGTCCGTATAAAAATGCAAAACCTAACATTATACGCTTGATATATGTAAATCTTTTGTTATTTTTTAATATTTCCGAAGGCACAGATAAAAAGGTAAAAATCTCTTTTCCAAATGCTAAATAGAAAATATACAAAATAGAATGTCAAATATGCAAAATAGAAAAATATCTGCAAAAAAATATATTTACATAATACTACATCTGCAAAAAAATAAGATTTAGAAAAAATAAGCCAAATCCTGCAGATCCCAACAATCGCATCGAAAAACTTATCACCAAAAAAGAACTCGCCAAATCGTACGGCACAGGAGATGGATTTTTCCCTCTGAATTCAGAATATTAGTTTTTTTTTTTTCTTGTACGATGGGTGATGGGTCTTGTACGATGGGTATAATTGTTTCATTTCACATACTACATACCGTTTGATATATCGGTACATTTATGTTATCCTGGCGCAGTTGATAAATCGCCAAATATTGTTCCTATAACATTTTCATATTGAATTCATTTCATTTAAATATAAACCTTTCACTCATTTAATTTAAAATACATGCCTTTCATTAATCCCATTTAAAATGCTAAAAAGAGAAAAAAAAAAAGAAATAATACCATAAATCAAAACCTTTTATTTAAACACCAAAGATTTTTTTTTAATTTACACACGCGAAATAAAAAAAAAGCTTTTATTGCTGAGATTTGCGCCAAATCTCTAATACCAAGTCTAACAAGTTATTGCGGGGTTTTTCTTTCAAACAGAAAAAAAATCCAGATGAATTTTCGATTTCTACTAAATTGAAATGTATTTAATTGTACTGAATATTAGTGCGTGCATATTTTTTTGCTCCATGTACTCCATGAGCTTTTCAATTCCGATTGTCTACGAAAATCTCCCGCCGGTGAAAATGGCGTACGCACAAAATTTTCGTGACGTATGTACTTTAATTGTGCTTTTTTATCTATTTTTTAATATAATTTCAAAACGGTTTGACATTTATTCTTGTTAATAAATAGACGTCGTTGTCACCTTTATAGGTACCTGCTGTAAAAATTTGCACGAAATCCGTTAAATATTTTTTGAGTTATGCTTGACGAAAGGTTTTAATATCCATCGTAGCTATATATGGGGCAAAGTAATACTGCGCTGTGTATGAGTCTTCGTTGCACTCAGACAATTACGTCATGATGTTGGTATAACGGAAAGGTACCTATAAATCTTTAAGCATACATTAAAAAAAATGTATTACTAAATGCTGACATAAATGAAGTTATAACACAAAATGTGGACACATATTAGCGTTACTACATGCAAATAATAACAATAGTACATTGTAAAAATGACAATTATTTCTTAATCTAGAAAATTATAATATAACCACAAGCGAAAGTATATAATAACTTCTTCCGAATTATCCACAATTCCGAAAAGCTTTTTTTTTTTTAAATCTTTAGAAACCTTAGAGACCAATATATTTTCGAAGTTACAGAAGCATTTTTCAAAATAGTGTTTTTTGGAAGGCCACTAATTCTCGGAAACATTTCCGAGTAGTTTTTATTGCATTAGTCAGTTATATTAACCCAGAATATCAGTTTTATGGATGCTATCAATTCACAATTAAAACATTTTCATGTTCAACTAACATATTTTACAGACAAACATGATAAATTAACAGAATTAACATTAACATTTTATTTTGTTATTCCTGCATGTAAAAATTCAATTACGTATCTGAAAATTTTTAATTGTGAATTGACAGCAACCTAAAATCCGATATTCCGGTTTGACAAAACTGATCAATACACTGTAAAAAATGACAATTGTTTCTTAATCTACAAAAATATAATATAATCACGAATAAATTTATAATATAAACTCATCCTTGTTAACCATGATTCTGAAAAGTGTTTCTTGATCTTCAGAAACCTCAGACATCAATGGCATTTCGAGATTTAAAGAATCATTTATAAAAACAAAATTTCTCTTGCTGCCGGTAACTTTCCGAAACGTTTACGAGTAGATTTGAAAGCGTATTAATCAGTTTTCTAAGCCCGGAATATAGTTTTTCCTGGTGCTATCAATTCAAAAATAAACATTGTCCTGTTCAACAAATATGTTTAACAGACAAACATGCAAAATTAACAGCGTTAACATTAACATTAAAATTAAGATTATTTCTTTACTCTTTCATGTATAAATTAACTTATGCAGCTGAAAACGTTTACTTGAGAATGGATGACATTCGAAAAACAGGTGTTCCAGGCTGAGGAAACTGATTAATACACTATAAAAACTATTCGCAAACGTTTCTGAAAAATACGGGCAGCAAAAAATACTTTGGTTTTATAAATAATTATTTTTGGACACCAGTATTTTAGTACAGAAAATGTTGTTTTATTTAATTATAGCATTCTGTGATTTGAAAAAACAACATTTTTCTCTAAACAATTACTGGTGTGCAAAAATCCGGAGACTTGGCATCTCTGTCTGGGGATTCAAAAGACAATGGAACACGCTTTTCGGAATTTTGGATAAATCAGAAGATTATATTATATTTTGTTCCTGGTTATGGTATATTTTCATAAAATAAGAAACATTGGTCATTTTTTACAGTGTACACCATAAAAAATACTCGGAAACCTTTCCGAAAATCTGAAAAAGAAACTTGTTTTTATAAATGCTTCTTTAAATCTCGAGAAGATATTGGTTTCTGAGGTTTCGAAAGGTAAAAAGTTCCATTCGGAATAGGTTATCGTATATTTTCGTTCATGGTTATATTATAGTTTTATAGATTAAGGAACATATTTCTTTTTTTTTATATAGTGTAATTGTAAAGAAACAAATGAGGTACGTTCGTACTATAATTAGTTTTATAAATATTCAGATCTTGATGCCATAGCTGTTACACTCTCATGCAAAAATGCATGAATATAAAATTTATATAATATGTAGATTTTCAGACTATAGATATTAATTTTATTTCATGAAATTAAGTATCAATACACTCTGAAAAACAATTAATTACAATTATGTTACATTAAAATTGTACTATACAAAAATATTCAATGCAAGACAATGTAAAGATTTATTATTTCACTGAAAAAATGAATTATATCGTCTGTTATTATATGAGTAATTTCCGTAATAAAATAAGTATACATTTTAAGTTGGCAACATTTTATCTTTTGTTGACATTGACTGAAAATTCCAATGGGAAACTTTAGCCTATCTTTGAAAATTTCAGAACTCGAAATCCATATTTAGACTCTTTTTCCATTTAATATCTATTTATCCGGAAACATCTATCCAAAAAACTGTCGGTAGATTACAGGATTGCTGTAATTAAACAATTTTAACACACAAATTCGGTTTTTAAATTCAGTAAAACGGAAATAATATAACTCTATCTTAAATAGGACGTAATTACCATGGCAACCTATAATCATTACCTATCACGGGATATCATTGAATTAATTACGTATGATAGGATGTTATAGAATGAGGAAAACTTTTATTAATATCGTTTTAAGTTTTCATTCGATTTTCATAAAAGTTGAAATGATTCGACAAAATTCTGCAACGATTATATATATTAAATTTCAAACCATTCGTTTGGGTAGTTTTTGAGTTGTTATATGCGGATAGACGGACAGACGGACGGACGGACCAGATGACGACTATAGGTGCTACGATTTTTTGTAATTACGAACGCACCTAAAAAATGACAGCACTAATATTAGGACGACAGACGCGAAAGGGTTAAAATAAAACCGTATTGAAATATTCGCAACATAATTGGGGAATTTTAACAAAAATTATTTGATTTCACTTTAGAGATGAGGCAGATAGTTTTAAATTTACATTTCATTTTATGAAAATTGTGATTTTTATGGCGATCCGGAATATTTAATATACATATTCGATGGGTAGGTCTAAAAAGATTCCCGTATGAATATGATTGCATTTACCTATAGAATGAATTAATATTATTGAAATAATTAAACATTTTGATAATTTTTAAAGCCTTATTAATTGTAATTTCAATATATTTTTACGTTTTTTAAATTTACATAATTTTTTTAATGCTTTTTCCCAAATGATTTCTGTATAATTAATGTAATTTCCGGCATATAAAAATCTGTTTCCGATCAGAAAATTTATTTTAACTTATTTTTACATGGTGTTTATTTGAAAATATTTATTAAATAAAACTTCGGATTTGAAACAGACTTATTTTAGCTGCGGCTTGTAACCGATTATTTTAAAAGAAGCTCTTTGTTGATATATACCTTTTGAATTAAGTTATCTTATTGAATATGATACAACATTTAAATCTCTTCTATATTTTTATTCTCTACGTCCGAAATTTTTATGCTGTATATTTTTGTTTTAATCTATTAAAGTGCTTACACTAGTGTGCAAAACTTAAGCAACAAACACAAAATGCTAATTTCTGAACACGTGAGTACTCAAAAGGAAATTCTATAAACAGCAAGTGTAGAAAATAGGTACTACCCTAACAGCACAGACAGTCGATGTGAAGTCTTCTTGACATCACAAATGGTCACAATTGTCACAGTCACTACAATGAACAGAAATGTGATATCTTTCATTCGTCTCATTTTTACTCTCATTTGGTCACTCCCCTGAACAGTCACCATGACTGCTACTTTTTGACGAGTCACCAGGTGACTTTACAATGAAGTCATCTTGTGACTCTCATGTGACTGTCATTTTGACACTCCGTTGTAAAGTCATCATGATAGCTGTTCTGTGACGAGTTCCCAAGTGACAGAAAAGGAAATCATCTGGTGACTTTTCACAAAGGAGTGCAATGATGACTTCACAATAGAGTGTCGATCACCAGAAAGTTACCATGCGACTTCATTATGACATTATTTGGCGACTCATCACAATGCAATGCTCACAATGACTTCAAAGTTCAGTCTTCAACTGACAGTGACTTGAGAATCACAAGGTGACTTCATTGTAATGTCACCTGGTGACTCATCACAAAGCGACAGTCACAGTGACTTTTCAGGGTTAACAATCATTTGAGAGTAATAATGAGATAGTGAAATGTCGCATATTTTGATTCACCGTAGCAATTGTGACACTTCTAACCATGTGTGACGTCAAGGGGACGTCACATTGACTGGCCGTGCTGTTAGGGTAGTGCCTCTTTCTTTTCTACACTTGCTCTTTATAGAATTTCCTTTTGAGTACTCACATGTTCAGAAATTAGCATTTTGTGTTTGTTGCTTAAGTTTTGCACACCAGTGTTTTTTATAAATTTTTAAGAGCTGACTCCGGGTTTGGATATCTTACAAATTTCTGTGTAACTTCTACAAATATTTAAAAATTTATGTTCGGTCAAAGAAGACAGACTTTTTGCATGCTATATGAATCCTTAAAAGATATGAGATCCCTTTATACGCATCAAGTAAGCGATAAAATGATTATAAACCTTGACATAAAATATCTTATAATCGGAATGTATTAGGTTATCCGGAAAATTCGTGTCGTTTCGGAAAATTAATTCATACCGGAAAATTCTATCATTTAATTATTAGAGATTAATTCCGATAGCTAGTGTCTAATAATTAACGAGCAGACTTTTCCGGTACGAATTAATTTTCCCAAACGGCACGGAATTCTCCGGACAACCCAATATATAATTTTGAGAGTGTAACACAGACTTGCTTTGTATCTCTCAACATTTCTAGATTCTAGTACGTGAGAAAAGGCGAATACAAGGCAGACCAATATTTTAAACAGCTGACAGTGTGAAAAAATAGAAACTATCATTTAAACAAAGTTTCTTTACGCCGACACAAAAAAGGGGGGAAACAAAGAAAAACATTGTAAAATTGCAGCGGTAGAATACGCAGAACTCATATATTTGCGGTCTACTTACTTTCATGTTTAAAAAACAAAACGCTTCGCATTTGCTTCTATGTTCTTTTGCTTGCAGTTCTCATTTTGAAGAAACGTTAAAAAATCATTTTCCAGTTTGTTTCACTTTTTCAACGTTGACACAAATGTTTCACTGCATAAAATTTTTACAACAGAAAAAGAAATGATTACAATTACAGTAATCCCTCAACATTCACGGTTTTAACATTCGCGAGTTTTGATTATTCGCGAATATGAAAATGCGGAAAAACATAACATTCGCGAGAAGTCGAAGCTGCACTTAGATAGAAAATAAAAGCAATTCTGAAGCATTTAGCTGTATTTAAATATCGTATTTTAATATTGTATCGCATACCGACCCAATAATACATTATCATCTTTTCGCGAATAAATCACTTTACAAAAACATATGCTATTTTAGCTGTAACTATTTCTCCAGTCAGTTAATTTGAATTATCTTCAATAAATAAATATCATATATAAAATTGTGTGTGTACATTTACCTTCTACATGTATGCTATGCATAATGTATTGTTAATACACATATCCTTTTGTTCTTTGAAATGCTGTGCCACTCTAATTAAAATTTTATAGGACGAAACTCCTCTTTTAGTACACAGAGATATACACAACATTCGTGGATTTGACATTCGCGAGGTTTTCCTCGAACGTAACCCTCGCGAATGTTAAGGGATTCCTGTATAACAAACAATAATAATATACTAAAAAGATATTCCGTATTACAAATTACTATTTGTAGTAAATAATATACGCGTAAAAGCCTTTGTATCATTTACGTATACATTGCGATACTTCCCATAAAAATAAATAAATAAATAAATAAATAAAACGCTTCGCATTTGCTTCTATGTTCTTTTGTTTGCAGTTCTCATTTTGAAGAAACGTTAAAAAAATAATTTTCCACTTTGTTTCACTTAACTGATAAATTTTCGAAGCATACTAAATACAAGGAGATTCCAAAAATCCGATTATCACTAAACTAAATTATTTAAGCAGCAATTTATTAGTACAGGCCTATAAGCCTTAAGTAGAAATTGAAGACACAATATAATCTACAAGATAGCCTATATTTATGCAGTCCTCTCCATATTTTCCCCAACATTAGTCGAAAAAAAACCCATGAAAGAAAGGTAAGGTAACATCTATACAAAGGAATAACATGTATCGTATATTCCGAAGTATAACACGCACTTTTGATACCAGAAAAATAATCGAGATCAATACGCCAGATATAAAAATGAAATACTAAAAATTAAGAGGGGAACAGAAAAAAGATACACATAGTAATTGAGATTTCTGCGTTCACTGTTCATCTCACTGTTTATTTATAAAAAATTGTAAGCACTGTGATCTAAATAATGGTGACTATTAGATTACATGGTCGCTGCCATGTCAAACTATCGAATATGAAAAAATGCATTTTTCATTACTTTTAAAAATGGGCCGATGTTCACCAATAAATTTTAATAGAATTATTCTCCAAGTTAACACGTTGACGGACAACAAAGCGAAGTTCACTATGTGGCATGATGGCTATAGCCGTCCAAAACGAAACGGTCGTTTTCAGACATTTACCGACGTACAAATAGAAACCCAGTGTCATGTTTTGGAAACAATTTTTTAGGTTGAAGTTCGTTTTCCACCTGTTATACGAGTTGCAGCTTCAGTATGCACGTGCAGGGTGGCTAGTGGTCAGGGAAAAATAAAGTAAAAAAAAAAAAAAAAAAAGATAAATACCTGTATATTCTTATAGAAAAATTCAAATTGATTATTTGATCGAATAATCAAGATAAATTTTTCTATACTGGTGTTTATCACTTTGACACCCTGACGTGGTTGTGAAGGGAGTAGTGCAACCTAATTAAAGGTGCTGAATTAATCAAAATTAAGTTTATTTCAGCAGAAAGAGTAAAACCATACTTCTAATATTCTAAAAATTACAAAAACATATAGTGTCAATTTTCAAACTTCACTTGTTCCTACTGTTCAGCAATGTGTTAAAATACTAATAAAATGTCTTTGAAGAACAGGGTGGCCAGTTTGGCCTTCTTTTTTTTTATTCAGAGCTGCCGATTTCATACCGGGAATTTTGAGAAAGAAAATTTACTTTAAGTAATCACGAAATGTCTGTTATTAAATAAAGCAAAATTTTCTATTTGAAATTTCTGGTATGGAATTGAAATTTCTGAATAAGAAAGGAAGCCAAACTGGCAGCTCTGCTGAAGAATACAATTAAAATTTAGTGATGACAATATGCCCATTTTTAAAAGTAATGAAAAATGCATTTTTTCCACATTCGATAGTTTGACATGGTAGCGACGAATATAAAATTACATTATGCTTTTTAATGTTCTCTATTAGATTTTTTTACTTTATATCTCATGAAAATTTCAAGGTGGGGCGCGTAATACGATAAATATTCCAAAAATTAGAAAAAAAATAATGTCGTCTGAAATTTTAGGTGCATGTTATACGATTATACAGTAATTAGTTGAATTTTCAGAATTCGTTCAGTTTTCCATGTTTTGGCAAAAATAATGTCACTACTATATTCACCATCAAGTTGCAGACGAAATTCAAGTGAAATTCAAGACAAAATAAAAGTACATCTTTTTTAATTAGGTGTATAAAGATGAATAATTTCTTATTTTTAGATGTATAAAGGCTTCGCCTTTTTTCGACTAAACAAGAGACACTTGTTTCTTGTCAAAATAAAATGAATATTTATTCAAAGTTTATTCATAGAATAAGTTCGTCCATTCGCCCATCTGTCAGGTAACAAATTCCGCAATGGAAGAAGTCAGGTAGTTTTGAAGCAGCAACATCCGGTGAATACAGTGGATGGGGTAATATCCTGTTCACTATGATAGTTAAATCATTTAACTTGAATTTTTTTTAAGCGGGCGACCCAGAATAAAAAATTTCGACTTGAACAAGTTTCTGAAACGCTCTAAACTTTGAGATTCTCTCTTAACTATGAGCTGAGTGAAACACTGCGTTCTGAACTATTTTTCTTATTTGAAATTGGTCTTAAATTTAGAGTTGAATTCTACAAGTAATTAATCAGCCTTTACGAATGACCCTTTCAATGTTTTATTTATTTAACATTAAGCAAAGAATGAAAACAATAATAAACTATGTATTGTCAAAAGTTGTAGTTACAAATTTAACTATTTATGCGCATACTCAGACATCTGTTTGTCTAAGATAAGTCTCTTAATGTTTGGTAAAGTGAACGAGTGAAGCTTAATTCCGGGTTGTCCGGTTAAAAAGAGTTAAGCTAAGCGACTTAACTATCGTAGTTTTAACCTTCCTACCCTGAATGGGTCGAATCGACCCACTTCTATAATTTATTTAATTCGATTGAAACCAGATTTTTTTCCATAAAGTAAATCAAATAAACGCTACAGAGAACTACGTTAAATAATCAAGTTAAATCATTATCAAAAACAAATTCTGGTGTGAAATGTTTTTATCAACATTGAGCAAAATTTCAACAGGGTACGAAGGTTAACAGGATATTACACATCCCATCGATGTGTTACTGGAGTTTTTTTGGCTGGCTTTGCAATGCATGGTCAATCATGTTGTACGGCAAAACGGGTGAAGTCTACTATGAACAGGGTTACCAGTTTAGCCTTTTTTTTTATTCCGAAAATTCACATTTATACCCGAAATTTTCTAGAATGTTTTTCTCTATATTTAATGACAGACATTTCATGGTTGCCGAAAGTAAAAATTCTTCTTTCAGAATTTCCGGTACGAATTCAAAAATTTCTGAATTTAAAAAAAGGCCAAACTGGCAACCCTGACTATGGACCGTTGCAATCTCGTGGACAATCAATGGTGAATGTTACAAACAAGTACTGATCATTTTAAATTAAAAATTGAAGCAAAAACTTCGAAATACACAACAAGGTTGTTTTCCAACATGACAATGATCATTCACATAGGTCAAAACCATTCACGGAAACTCTAGAACTACTTCGCCGGTATATATTGGATCATACGCTGCATTCATTAGATGCTGCTCCCTTCACTCCATGTAGAACGCCACTTTGAGACAGCAGTTTAGTTCTTTAGCAAAAATCGAAAATTTATTGTTTACTTGATTTGTTCAAAACAACCATACTTATTCCAAGGTAGAATTCGTTTGTTATTTAATTAACCTTTTTTATCCTGACGGTACTTATAAGTACCACTTTAACCCCTTCGCGACGAGTGTCTTTTACAGAACAGAAATTTTAATCTGTTACCACCGGTTTTTCAAATGAGAAATTGTCACCTAACTGAATCGCAAAAATGCTATGATTAGATAAGGAAAACTTTACAAAAAACAAAAAAATAACTGGTGGGAATAATCGAGGATTCTGAGCATCTAAAAAGTAGCTGGAAAATTAATTCAGGATATAAAGGGTTAATGGACGAATGTTGTAGCTTCTGATAGGATATGCGTTGAATAATTCTTCCTTTCATTTTGACAAGAATGAAATGTATTTTCTTTACTCGAAAAAAACGCTGAATCATATTTATACACTCAATGAAAAAAAAAAGAAGACAGGAATGAAGTTTAAAAGTTTTGAAATTTCTACTTATTTTGTAGTTAAAAAAAAATGCGTTTCAACACTAGACAAAAAAAGAAATCAGGCTATTTTTAATAAGAAAGTAAATGACTACTTAACTTTTATTTATTCAGTCATTCCAGAAAGAATAAAAACAGAAAAAGTTATTCATATGATGTCAAATTTAGAAAATCAGAAATTAAGATTATTATACTTAGATTTGTATGCTGTTTTATATTATTACCAGCAGTTACATTTTTTTCACACTGGTTATTTAACCAAATGAAATAAATAAAATAAAATGTTAGACGTATTTCCAACACAGCAAAACGGATTCCATATTATACCTTCTAGTAAAATTCTACTTAGGAGTTAATTAAATGCTTCATTATCTATATATTAAAACCACATTCAGC
Source organism: Maratus michaelseni (assembly GCA_963931845.1). Taxonomy (NCBI): domain Eukaryota; kingdom Metazoa; phylum Arthropoda; class Arachnida; order Araneae; family Salticidae; genus Maratus; species Maratus michaelseni. The sequence continues at coordinate 53,692,978 of OZ007598.1, read as the reverse complement.
TGAAGTATACCTTCGCTTTAATTTTTGTGGGAAAATAGTCTGAAACAAGCAGTAAATTTCTGTTTTAGTTTGTGAAACTGAGAATTATTTAGGTTTAACTACGTTCAATCCATACTGTGTTTGTTTTCTGAAAAATAACAAACACATCGCTGGAACATGTTACCCCACGCGCTGTATTCACCGGATGTTATTGCTTCAAAGCTAAAATATTATAAATTCTTTTAAAACATGTAAAATATTTTTCTTAACGTAATTTTTTTTTACTTTTTTAAAATTTGAAAAATATTTTTTATAACTCGTAATTTTTTAAAAACTTTTATAATAGTTGTAAAATATTTTTAAAAATATTTTTACTGTTCGTCATCGCAAATATTTTACAAATATTATAAAAGTTTTAAAAATTTTACAAGGTATAAAAAAAGATTTTTCAAATAAAAAAAAAATTAAAAAAAAAATTACAAGTTAGCAAAAATATTTTACAGGTTTTAAAGTAATTTACAAATTATTTAGATTTGAAGCATTAACATCCGGTGAATACAGCGGGTGGGGTAACACATTCCAGCGATGTGCTTCTAGAGTTTTCTTGACTGGTCTTTGCAATGCATGGGCGATCATTTAAAGGTCAGACATCAACATTCTACTTCCACTATCACATGGAAGATTATAAATGCTTTTGATAAATAGTAGATGCATGTGTTAAACTAAACTAAAAATTCATTTTCTTTTACAGGTTATGACTCTATGTCTATTAATAGTTCCTCCAACAGTATCTCATGCTGGCTACCTGGTCCAAATAATTATCCAAATGTGTCGCAACAACAGCTGTATCCACAAGATCCAATAACAGTTCCTTCTTGTACATCATCAGCTATTTTATCTCACTGGACACCAAACGACCATTTCTTAGTGGACAGTATTCCAGCCCAAGGGAAAACACTCATAAATGCTCAAAACACCAATAATATGCATAGTCCAGTGACATCACTATCGAGCGAATTTGACTATATGTCCATAAACCGCCAAGACGATTTTCAACAAATGTTAGGCTTCCAACGGCAGCCTGTTGTCGACAAGAACATTATAACTGACATATCAGATTCAAATATGGCAAAGATTTCCAGCTATAGACCAAGTGCGCTGGAGAAACACTTTACGTCTGACGTAGCAGACATTGGCAATAGAGACCTCGGTTTCGCAAGGCACAATATTACAGAGAAAAACTACCAGACAGAAGTTTCTGAAAGTACAGCAATAAGAACAGGGTGGGACAATCAATACACTGATCAGTTCAGTGGTAGACAAACAGATAGCATATTAACGGAAACACCTTCTTCTGAAGCAACACCTCAGCTGCTAAGGACAGAACCTGTTACGTCAGTTTCACAAGATATTACAAATTCCCAGTATCCGTGGTTATTGAACAGATGGACATGTTTTTAGTACGAAATAAAATTAAATAAAATGTAGAGTAATATATTTATGGAAAAATAAATAAAAAATAATTTTAAAATTGCTTGTGATTCCTTATTTCACAATATTACGCAGAAAAAATTACCAATCAGAGGTTCCGTCACTACAATCGTAAGATCCTAAGAACGGACTGGGACACTCAATACATTGAAGAATTCAGAGGCAGACAACTAGATAATTTATTAAGGCCTTTCTCATATCCAAACTGGCTACTTTCTGACACTTTTTAAAATTCATTTTTGTTCGCAAACGTATCAAATTGGCAGGCGCTCTTATTAAGCAACTATGTAATCAAACTGTTTTTTTTTTTTTTTTTTTTTTTTTTTTTGTTAAGTGCTGTCAAACTTATTGTTTTGAACCGAATTTCGGACGTGATAACGCAGGAAAGGTTAAAAAAAAAAAGCTGTCGTCCGATACAACAATTACTTATAACTCAAGATGTAATTCAGTTATCGGAAAAAAAAAATAACTATTCGATTACAAATAATTTCTACAATTCTGCCTGCATGTATCATGCTTTGGTGTTAAAAAATGAATCAGAAAATGTGTCAGGGAGTTTTGTTTGCTCAGCGAGGAAATATAGCTATATATTACTTTTATTTTATTTTATTTTATTTTATTTTATCTTATTCTATTTTATTTTATTTTGAGAACCGCCAGGTGCAGACTTCTTTAGCAAAAGCAACATCTCAGTCACTAAAGACAAAATGTGCTACGACAGTTGCACAAGATATTACAAATCTAACATTTTTAGGGCGAATTGAAACAAAATAAAATATAGACTAAACAATATATTTCCTGAAAAAAAAATAACATATAGACTAAACAATGTATTTCCTGAAAAAAAAAAAAAAAAAAAAACATATAAACAATGTATTTCCTGAAGAAAAAAAAAATATATATATAAATCACCTGTGATTTTTCAAGGCATAACATTACACAGAAAAATTATCATAATCAGAAAAGCTTCACAAAACACAGCTATAAAAACAGGGTGGGGTCAATCAATACAGTTCAGTGGTAGACAAGGGGAATTTATTAACACAACAACCTTTTTAGAAGTATTATCCCAGCTACAAGGGCAGTTGATGTTACGCCATTTGCAAATAACATTATAAATCCATACCATAAGTACAGGGATGTCGAATCTTTCTACCTACTCGGGCCAAAAATCCACAAGCAATAAATATCAAAATTTAACGGGACAAAATTTTACTTTAAAAAATATTGCAGCTCACTAACGTTTAGAAAAATACTGGTTATTTAAGAAAGTAAATAACTCTTAAAAAAAAAAAAAAAAAGAAAAAAAAGCATTTATTGCATTTAACTTGGATTTTGTATGTAAAAAATGGAATTTTTTGATCGAATTTTAACCCACTTCTTGATATGCTAGAATTATAAATAATTACATCCACAAGTGTGTTTCCGATGATAATAGAGCATTTTAAGATTTTTAGAACTTAATCATAAATTAATACATTAATTTTAAGGTATTTTTCCATTAGCTCGCCAGAGGTGATAAATTGCCAAATACTCTAAATAACTCCTATAAAGAAAGTTTTTTTTAAAAAGAAAATTTTCCAATGTGTTGATTCATGCAAGAATAACTGCGTTTTTGTCATAGTTTGCGCATGTTAAATACAATTTTATTTTAGTTCTTGAAGCAAAAAGAAAAAAATGAATTTTATGTATATGTTACCGCTAAGGCGTGTAATTCAGTTAATCCATTAGATACATAGTTATTTCATGAAATAACTAACCAAGTCGGTTAAAGTGTATAAATTATTAGATTCGACGATTTAACTAGTTATTTCATAGAATAACGATTGAATAATCGTTAAAATGAAAAATAAACAATTTGACATTAAAACAAGATTTATAAATTATCTGATGATAAATAGTTAAAGTCCTCCGAAAAATATATTTTGTATTATGGATAGATTAATTGATAAATAATAAAGAAAAACAGAATGTATAATGTAATATTATTGTTAGATAAGTTAAATAGTAATAAAAAGTAACAGAATATAGTGAAGCAATAGTTACATTTCAATTTTTACAACTTACAATTATATAAATTATTAGGTTACGTCCTCTTGGCAAAAAAAAAAAAAAAAAAAAACGCTGTTTTTTAAAAATATTACAAAAATTTATCCAAAACATAACATATAAATAATGCTTATTAATACAAATACAAATACAAATACAAATACAAATACAAATAATAATAATAATAATAATAATAATAATAAATGATTATATAATTACATACTGGGAGGAACAATTATGTTACTTAAAACATTGCATATTTTTTTCTTTTCAAAACAAAAATGCATATTAGTATTAATTATAATATTATGCATATTAAAGAGCATATTAATTTAAAGTTTATGAAATACCTCCATCTTTAAATATTAGAACAAGGACTGCTGTGTTGACACTTGGAATTACATTGCATATTATTCAGTATAAGTTCTGCGGTATACTTCTGTAGAGATAATGTTGAAATGATTGATGGTCACCAGGATTTACAAACAAATTTATTTCAAATAAGTAAAAGCAGTTTCTTCACGCACATTATAAAAGCAATGTTCTATTCCAAAATTCCAGTTGGAATGTGGTATTTGTGGATTCTAAATACAGAGTAGTCCAAAATTATTAAGCACATTTCATGTTTGAAAAAAAGAACAAAATGAGGTACGTACATGTTTATTGTTTTCTTGGAAAGACAATTTAAAACAGTTTTACATAACAACATTTTAAACATTAAACAAGTTTCACATAAACCGATAGATGGGACGAGACCTTGCGCGGGGAAGATTTACCCCCGACATTACACCCCTTGACTCAGCAACTCCAGTTCCGGATATCGATGAGCTACAACGACGAATAACTGAAGTCACTGGAGGATTACCTGCTGAATTGTTGTAAAAAATTTGGGGTGAAATTAAATATCGGCTGGATATTGGGCTTGCCACACAAGGAGCTCATTTGGAACTTATTTAATATTTAAAATATTGTTGTGTAAAAATGTTTTAAATTGTCTTTCCAACAAAACAATAACCATGTACGTACCTCATTTTCTTCTTTCTTTCTTTCTTTTTTACATGAAATGAGCTCAATAATTTTGCATACCCTGTATTTCAAAAAACAACAGAACTTTCCGGATGATCCAATGTTTTTGAAACAGGTACACTTTGAAGATTAGGCAATCGCTATTCTATAAAATAACTTAGCCAAATCCTAGATTCCAATAATTTTACACACTTTAACCGATTAGGTTAGTTATTTCATGAAAGATATTTTATGAAATAACGGATTCCACGCTTTAACTATGACATATATACAGGGCTGCCACTGGCGACTATTTTCATATTCTTTCCACTCCACTATTTAAAAATAAATAAATTTTGTAGTATATTTCTCTTGCATATGTTGTCAAAGTGTACGTAAAAAAAAAAAAAAAAAAAAAAAGAATGTTTTGAGAAAGTGGTGCGAGATAGAATTAGAAAATAGTCGCCAGTGGCAGCCCTGTATATAATGATTATTCAATTTTATATTTTTTGCGTGTCAGAGAAATTGCCACTTGAGTGTCGTCTACGTGCCAACTCGGGCATGCGTACCATAGGTTTGCCGCCCATGTCCTATTATCTAAGGTTATTCAATAGATGGACATGTTTTGTAGTACAAAATAAAATAAGATGTAAATTAAATAATGTATTTTCTAACAAATAATTTAAACCATTTCAAAAAATTGCCTGTGGTTATTAATGTGAATTGTAAGCTATAGAAATGCATAAATGAGCCGAAATGATATGCTTCTAAGCATTTTATTTATGCGTTTGGAAATAATAAATTCATTGACCATATCTTGAACGCTGATCTTTATACCGCTGATGTTAGGATGATCAGAATTAAAGTTGAGAGTTTGAATGACTAAGTAAAACATATTTATCTAAATATTTGCTGCATATAAGAGGAAGCGGGATTTATCTATTTTCTGATACCTACAGAAGAATATGAAAATAAGAATTAAAAACAACTTAAATTGATATGAAAAAAGCAAAAGAGAAAGTTATAAATTGTTGAGTTTTCTACATCTTATTTTATTCCTTTATTTACATTTCATTGTTATATAATTTATTTGCAGAGCTTTGTGATTTCACAATTACAGTACATTCTCTATGTATGCCTGAATATACTCACAAAATCTGCTAATTTTATTATTTCATGTAAATGCAAGAACATATTAAAATAAATCTACGAAGACCAGAAATAAAACTCCAAAGTCTATCAAATAAATATAATGTTACAAACCTTGTTAATACGAATGCAACCTTTGTATAACCTTGTTTATGAACAAAATATACAATACGTTGGGTTACATTTTGTTGTCAATACCGACAACACCTAAAAAATTAATTGTTAATTGTTTTCTTTAAATTTTTCTATTATGACGAAGTTGTAACTTTTTCTGAAGTCAAATTAAAAAAAAAATCCAGTAAAATTTACAAATTAGAAAAAATGAAGGAGAATATTATTTGCAGTGTGAAATCTATTTCATCAGTTTCTAATTTATTAATTAAAATGAGTTAAAACATAAATATCTTATTTTTCATGCAGTGAGATATGCATATATTTTCGTTTATATGGTAGTTTGTAATTTAAAAAATGCCTGCATTCAACTATTTAAATGTCCTATGTATGTTGAATTATTTCTAAGAAAATTATAATAGTTTAATGCTTGATTTCCAACAGCTCTCGGATTATCTTAGAAAAACAGCTATTTTTTGCAATAAATGTACTCGGCAACTTTTTTTGTTTAAGATATTTCATGCGAAAGGAAACAAAAACGGAAAATCAAGCAACAGGCCTATATTATGAAATACAGGGTCATTCATAATTCCCTCCGGGGTTTCGAAACGTTATAGTAAAAAAACGAAGACGAATATGAAAAAAAGAAACATATGAAATTATTCCGAAACTATTCAAGTTTTACTTACATACATTACAGGTGTTCTATGTGTGAACCCTTGGTCACACGGCATACATCCATGCGATAGTCCAGTTCCTGCCATACTCCGTTTCTTTAAATCTGAATCAGTGGTGTCAGTTCAACGGGCCTTTCGTAATAAATATCGAAAACAGGGACCAACTGACAAAACAATTCATGTGTGGTACCGGAAATTTAAAGAAACGGAGTATGGCAGGAACTGGACTATCGCATGGATGTATGCCGTGTGACCAAGGGTTCACACATAGAACACCTGTAATGTATGTAAGTAAAACTTGAATAGTTTCGGAATAATTTCATATGTTTCTTTTTTTCATATTCGTCTTCGTTTTTTTACTATAACGTTTCGAAACCCCGGAGGGAATTATGAATGACCCTGTACTGTCCAACACTAACGGAATATTATTAAGAAATTTCATTTTTTTCATAAAATGAAATGAGATATCTAAACTAGTCGTTGGGGGCCACTTTAATACTTACACATCATGGATATGCATAATATAAAATATGAAAGTATGATATCACCCAATAGATAGAGTGTTTAAAATCGTAGCTTGATGACCTCATAAACTTTAAATGCTCTATTACTGAATTGCGTAAAAGAAACATCCTTATAACTCCAAAATTGATAATCCTATTAACTAACGATTTACTACGTCGGATTAAGCGTCTCATTTCCAATTAAAATATGTCTTTGAATTGAAATTTGAATGAAATACAGTGTCATGAAAAATCGAAGAAGGGCAGAAAATATTATTAAAAATATATCGACAACTCATTATCCGATCGACTTCATTCTTTATGCAAAATTTATGTTTTTTTATTGTCTTTTATATTCACTCCTTAAAATAAACAATTTCGAAAAATTTTATATACCTTTTATCAGAACAAATATTTCAAGAGTCCGAAAAAAATAATTCCGGATAATCGAGGTTACTGAAATTCAATACACTTCTTCTTATTATTACATACTAAGTACATACCAAATTTCAAGTCTCTATCTGAATTTTTTCGGGAGATAGAGCGTTTACAGACACACACACACAGACAGACGGCATTCTTTTTTTTCTAAAAATATGATTTTTCGGAATCTCCAGTGTCTGTAACGTGTAAATCCGCTATTTTTTTTTTCGATTTTTAAAACGTTTACAAGATTTACCCTATACTACGTATGATGGGTAAGTAATAAACAATTCAAATAAAGTGCATCGCAAACGATGTTTCCCCATAGACCAAAATATAACAGAATTCTTTGGAGTGTTCCTGTAAACGAACTATAAATGATACATATTTCATTTTCAATAGCGAAAATTATATAGTGAACCTCATTAACGTATAAAAATTACTTGTCAATCAGAGTGCATTTACGTGAGATAACAAACGTGAGACAGACAAATCGAATTCATTAACACTTTTCAACTATGTTTGCAAATGTTATAAAAGGAAAAAGAAAAAGAAATAATCCATCTCAAACTATATAAATTGTGTCAGCAGAAAGACAGGGATAAATTATAGCTAAACATACCGCACAAAGTGACAAGAAGAGGTTACGAGGATTATTTAAGTTCTTAGCATTCTTGTATGAATTACATCATTATCTTTGGAAGGTATAATGAGAGCGTTAGAGTATAAATTCATTCTTTTAATATTTTAGGAATCTGTTAACGCTTTTCGTCCTCATTATAAAACGAAAGCAGTCAGACTGTAAGATATTATATTTTGTTTAAGAGGCAATTGTTTTTAGTGATACATTCACGCCCAAAATTTCGTTCAAGACAATTTTTATTAGTTTTAAAATTTGTCATTTGGTACATTATATAAGAGCTTATGTTTTGGTGTAAAAACAAATGCAAATTGTAGTAAATATTTACTTTGAACAGTGCTGCAATTTGCATGGTGAGATGAAAATGAAATACGAAAAAAATGGAAATAATGGGAACGTTAGAATACAAATTCATTCTTTTAATATTTTAGGAATCTTTTAATGCTTTTCGATCTTATTATAAAATGAAAGCAGCCAGACTGTAAGATATTATATTTTATCTAAGAGCAGTCATTTGTGGTGCTGCAGTTTATGTCCAAAATTTCATTCAAGGTAGTTTTTTTTAGTTTTAAAATTTGTATTTTACATTATATAAAAGCTGATGTATTGGTATAAAAGCTGATGTTTTGGTCTAAAAACAGATGCAAATTGTAATAAATATCAAATAGTGCTGAAATGTGCATGATTCGATGAAAATAAAGTATGAAAAAATAAAAATTATGAGAGCTTTAGAGTATAAATTCATTCTTTTAATATTTTATGAATATTTTAACGCTTTTAACTCTTATTATGAAATGGAGGCAGTCAGATTGTAAGATATTATATTTTATTTAAGAGCAGTTGTTTTTAGTGATGCATTTATACCAAAATTTTGTTCAAGACATTTAAGGTTAGTGGCATGCAAGGTTAGTTTTAAGTTTTTTACATTATATAAGAGATGATGTTTTGGTCTAAAAACAAATGCAGGTTGTAGAAATATCTACTTTGAACAGTGCTGCAATTTGCATGGTGCATCGAAAATAAATATATGAAGAAAGAAACAAATAGAAATAACGAGAGCGTTATAATATAAGTTCATTCTTTTAACGCTTTTCGCTTCCATTATAAAAAGAAAGCAATCAGACTGTAAGATACTATATTTTATTTAAGAGCAGTTGTTTTTAGTGATGCATTTATACCAAAATTTTGTTCAAGACATTTAAGGTTAGTGGCATACAAGGTTAGTTTCAAGTTTTTTACATTATATAAGAGATGATGTTTTGGTCTAAAAACAAATGCAGGTTGTAGAAATATCTACTTTGAACAGTGCTGCAATTTGCATGGTGCATTGAAAATAAATATATGAAGAAAGAAACAAATAGAAATAACGAGAGCGTTATAATATAAGTTTATTCTTTTAACGCTTTTCGCTTCCATTATAAAAAGAAAGCAATCAGACTGTAAGATACTATATTTTATTTAAGAGCAGCTGTTTTTAGTGATGCATTTATACCAAAATTTTGTTCAAGACATTTAAGGTTAGTGGCATGCAAGGTTAGTTTTAAGTTTTTTACATTATATAAGAGATGATGTTTTGGTCTAAAAACAAATGCAGGTTGTAGAAATATCTACTTTGAACAGTGCTGCAATTTGCATGGTGCATCGAAAATAAATATATGAAGAAAGAAACAAATAGAAATAACGAGAGCGTTATAATATAAGTTCATTCTTTTAACGCTTTTCGCTTCCATTATAAAATGAAAGCAGTCAGATTGTAAGATATTCTATTTTATTTAAGAGCAGTTGTTTTTAGTGATGCATTTATACCAAAATTTTGTTCAAGACATTTAAGGTTAGTGGCATACAAGGTTAGTTTCAAGTTTTTTACATTATATAAGAGATGATGTTTTTGTCTAAAAACAAATGCAGGCTGTAGAAATATCTACTTTGAACAGTGCTGCAATTTGCATGGTGCATCGAAAATAAATATATGAAGAAAGAAACAAATAGAAATAACGAGAGCGTTATAATATAAGTTCATTCTTTTAACGCTTTTCGCTTCCATTATAAAATGAAAGCAGTCAGATTGTAAGATATTCTATTTTATTTAAGAGCAGTTGTTTTTAGTGATGCATTTATACCAAAATTTTGTTCAAGACATTTAAGGTTAGTGGCATACAAGGTTAGTTTCAAGTTTTTTACATTATATAAGAGATGATGTTTTTGTCTAAAAACAAATGCAGGTTGTAGAAATATCTACTTTGAACAGTGCTGCAATTTGCATGGTGCATCGAAAATAAATATATGAAGAAAGAAACAAATAGAAATAACGAGAGCGTTATAATATAAGTTCATTCTTTTAACGCTTTTCGCTTTCATTATAAAATGAAAGCAGTCAGATTGTAAGATATTCTATTTTATTTAAGAGCAGTTGTTTTTAGTGATGCATTTATACCAAAATTTTGTTCAAGACATTTAAGGTTAGTGGCATACAAGGTTAGTTTCAAGTTTTTTACATTATATAAGAGATGATGTTTTTGTCTAAAAACAAATGCAGGTTGTAGAAATATCTACTTTGAACAGTGCTGCAATTTGCATGGTGCATCGAAAATAAATATATGAAGAAAGAAACAAATAGAAATAACGAGAGCGTTATAATATAAGTTCATTCTTTTAACGCTTTTCGCTTCCATTATAAAAAGAAAGCAATCAGACTGTAAGATACTATATTTTATTTAAGAGCAGTTGTTTTTAGTGATGCATTTATACCAAAATTTTGTTCAAGACATTTAAGGTTAGTGGCATACAAGGTTAGTTTCAAGTTTTTTACATTATATAAGAGATGATGTTTTTGTCTAAAAACAAATGCAGGTTGTAGAAATATCTACTTTGAACAGTGCTGCAATTTGCATGGTGCATCGAAAATAAATATATGAAGAAAGAAACAAATAGAAATAACGAGAGCGTTATAATATAAGTTCATTCTTTTAACGCTTTTCGCTTCCATTATAAAAAGAAAGCAATCAGACTGTAAGATACTATATTTTATTTAAGAGCAGTTGTTTTTAGTGATACATTTACACCCAAAATTTCGTTCAAGGCATTTAAGGTTAGTAGCATACAAGGTTAGTTTTTACATTATATAAGAGCTGGTGTTTTGGTCTAAAAACAAATTCAGGTTGTAGAAATATCTATTTTGAACAGTGCTGCAATTTGCATGATGCAACGAAAATGACGTATGAAGAGATAGAAATAAAGAGAGCGTTAGAATATAAATTCATTCTTTTAATATTTTAGGAATCTCTTAACGCTTTTAACTATCATTATAAAATGAAGGAAGTCAGACAGTAAGATATATTTTGTTTAAGAACAGTTGTTTTAATTGATACAATTACACTCAAATTTTTGTTCAAGGCATCTTTTGTAAATTTAAAAATTTGTCTTTTATATTATATACGACATGTTGTTTTGGCATAAAACCAAATGAAATTTGTAGTAAATATCTACTTTGAACAGTGCTGCAATTTGCATGATGAAACGAAAATAAATATATGAAGTACGAAAAAATAGAAATAACGAGAGCGTTATATTAATATAGATTCATTCTTTTACTATTTTAGGAATCTCTTAACGCTTTTTGCTCTCATTATTATAATGAAAGCAATCAAACTGTAAGATGTTATATTTTGTTTAAGAGCAGTTGTTTTTAGTGATATATTTACATCCAAAATTTCGTTCAAGGCAATCTATCTATCTATATTATAAAGGACAAACACGTCTGTGTGTAATGCTGACGTCATTTTGATGTTGGCAACACAAGACGATTAAATTTCGTTATTACTGCAAATTTTTTAACTTCTAAACATTACATATTTTCAATTTTCACACCGTCGAATAGGGAAAAAATATGTATTTTCAAACGCAATTTGTTTGAAAACTGTATCGCAATTTGTTTGAAAACAGTAGCGCAATTTGTTTGAAAACAGCATCTCAATATGTTTGAAAACTGTACCGCAATTTACTCATTTTTTTACAGTTTTTAAAATAATTTTCAAGTATGATTTTTTTTAAGAATCTATCTCTATCGCATGCAGACGGTTACGAAAGATAAATCCGTTTGTACTTAAAATATTATAAATAGTTCAGTATTTGTTTCCGGCTTATATACCACGAAAGTATAGCTTTTAATAAATTTCAAAACTTTATTTGAATACATAATCGCTATATTTCGTGTAAAAATGATTTTTGGTCTTGTTAAAAACAATCTAAAAAATATATATTAAATGTTAAAAATCTATAAGAGTTTTCAATAATAATAATAATAATAATAACAATAATAATAATAATAATAATAATAATAATAATAATAATAACAAGAGGGGAAACTTCTGCTATAAGGCTGAATATAGATTGCCACACACGGCTTTTATTTAAAAAATAAATAAACTAGCTGTAACTCAGAATAAAAACGCAATGACAACAAACAATTTTAAAATATCTAAATAACAAATAAAAATTCCCCTGTTAAAGTGTTGAGTTGTTCAATAACCATTCGATTTAGAAAAATATTTTTCTACCACTGAGCAATATTTTTTAATGAAATTTAATTCATGTTGCTATGGCAGCAGACGATAAAACGATATCTTTGGAATAAGGGAATAAATAGAAGAAAAAATTTTGTTGATGTTTGTGATAAAATGTTTTTCTTTATTTTTTAAAAGTGTATATACATAATTCACTTTTATATTTTAACCGAATAATAAGTTTACTATAATTCGTTACTCATGCTATGGCCAGTACACAATGCCTTTATCATTATCTTTTTACGCGTAAAAGTTTCGCTACGGTACTCCATTGTGAAGTTTTGTAATTTTTGAAATCTAATATTTGAAAAACGACATAATCATTAGATTTGAAATTTATATCAAGAAAAATACAATTTTTTACCATTCTAACGCAGTTTGTAAAACAATTTTGTGACAAATACTTTTCGAGTTATTAATTTTTTAAGTAACTTCAAATGTTTCATTTTCCGAGATTAATCTGTGGCAACGATGGATTGCTGTGACTTTTCATAAACATGAAAAATGATAGAGATTGAAAGAATAAGCCACCCTGTGTGTGGCTAATAATAATAATAATAATAATAATAATAATAATAATAATAATAATAATAAAAGGTTTTCACCTATATTCTGTAACTCGTGAAGCCCGGGTTGGAGCCCTATTTTTTGTAAATTGCAAAATTTGTCTTTATATGAGTTGTTGATTTTGAAAGGAGGGCAATTCCATTTTATATTATTGCTAGATTATTTAATCGTTTGCATTTGAATGGGTTTTAAAATATCCGTAATCATTAATAGAGTTATTTTTTGTGGTCTTATTTCATGTAAATGTTAGTGACAATAACTGTGTTGCAACAATAGTTATCCGTTTTAGATGGAAAAAAAATCACGGTTTTGGTATGCGCTAATATGAACTTGCTGCACTTTCAAAAGTAATGATTTGTTGAAATCGTTGATTTTCTTGGATTGGAATATCATTATAATAACAACAACAACAAAAAAATAACTATTAGGTTTATGCAAAAGTTATGTCGTATTTTAATACCTAATTTTGGTATTTTTCCGTTATACCAACACCATTATCGCCAACCGTAATAGTTAACGCGAAATATAATTCACGTGAAATGAATCATTTGAGAAACAAATAACATTGTTGGAACGAAAGTGAGCATTTAAAATATAACATTTGAAAATTACAGACTTTCGCGAACTATTTTATTAAATCAATACAAATATATGCCTAAAATAAAAGAACAAATAAAACAGTAAAGTAATAAAATAAAATTCAATTTAAACTGCAGGCATGAAACTGTAACTGTCTGATAGCATCGCAATAAACATTTTATTTTTTAATAAAGACATTCATGTTTTTTTTTGTTTTTTGTTTTTTTTTTCTTTATGTGTCCAAAGTTCTAAAATAATTTTACTGCAGCTTCCTCATCATCAGGTAAATGCCAAATGGTAAAATACAACTCAGCGTCAATAATAAATGTAAGTTATAACTTAATAATAAATATTTTCTATTAAAAAAATAGTAAATTAAAATGTTTTGCGAGGTTATAATTAAATAATAATAATAATAATAAATGATTCTCGTTCAATAAATAGCAAAACACAATATTTGCCACGGTTTTCAATACAAATCATTTGCAGGGTCAGGGTTGAAATAAATGGCTCATTAGCATATATTTTGGCATGGTGTTGGTATTTGGTATAACGGAAAAGTACCCTAATTTTAATACCTTTAATACAGGTAAAATTTTAATATCTGATAATATTATTGTACCTGCTTGCTTTGAACTGATAGGGAAAATTATCAGGTGTTAAAAATTTAACGCAAAAAAAGTATTAAAATTAGTTCTTAAAATACGACAGAACTTTTGCATCAGTCTAATATTTTATTTTATTTGCTTATTTATTTTATTTCAATATTTCATTCTTCTTTAGAAATGTTACAATATCACAAAAAAGTAAATTTAATTTTATAGGAAAAAGTGAAAAAAATAAGAAAATATATTCAGTAATAAGTTGTATGCATGCAAGTATATTTCTTTATTTAGATAATGAAGATTTTAAAACTACTCACGATGAAATTTTGATTGTGCCTGTTAATATTATGCAACATGAAAAGTAATTCCATTCAAAGTGCACTTGCTTTACTTTCAAAACAAACGTATGTGAAATATCGTTGACCCAATGAATTAAAAGTTACAAATTTCTTCTGATATTACAATATATTTATTGTGAATTACTTAAAAGAATAAATTTTACGTTAATTTGGGACAAAATTCAACTTTAATTTTTTTCACAAAATGGACTTGGCCACTTTCAAAATCAACGGCTTTATATAAGCACGGTTGTTTTGGTCTAAAAAACAAATGTAAGCTGTAGTATATTATCTACTTTGAACAGTATTGCAATTTGCATGGTGAAATGAAAATACATATGGTTAATGCGAAAAAATATAATCTTCAAAACACTATACACTATACTCCGTTAATAACAACAGCATTAATAATAATAATATAAGTGATACACATACATTGCAAAACTAACTTAGGAATATTTTCAAAGAAACACACAAAAGACAATTTGATATATTTAATAATTAACACACACGGAAAATGAGAATGCTCGTTTTTATTAAAATAAAAAAAATCATTGACTAAGGGCGTGGCTTCTACCTCACAGAAAATGCATTTACTATATCATGTTGTCCATATTTTTTTTTATTGTAAGCCATTTTATAAAAAATCCTTATATTGATTGATATTTACTGATGCATAAATTTTATAAACTATCTAGGAAACAATTTACGAAATACTTTCAGAACAGGGAGATGCAAAAACATACTTGAATGTGTTAAGAATTATATTTGTTGAAATGCTACTGATAATGATATAAATATTGGGTTGTCCGGAAAGTTAGTGTCGGTTTGGAAAATCAGATCGTCTCAGAAAATTCTGTAATTCAATTAATAGACGAGTGCAATATCTAATAATTAACAGGCAAAATTTTCCGGTACGAATTGATTTTTCCAACTGACATGAACTTTCTGGACAACTCAATATTTTCGTTCTCATTATAAAATAAAAGCTGTCAGGCTCTCAGATATTTCCTTTTAGTTAGGTGCCGTTGTTTTTAGTAATTCATTTACGTCCAACATTTTTTTACAATTATATTTTACATTACATAAGAATTGTTGTTCTAGTATAAAAAAAAAAAAAACAATATTACTACATCTACCTATCAAATCTCCAGTATTTTGAGTACCACTATTTTCAAATTGAAATACTCACTTTATTTAATGCAGAAATTTTGTGATCATGAAGCGAATATTTCTATTCGGATATAGTGGTGTTTGAAATACGACAGACTTGTTAATATGAATAATTGTTATTGTAACATACAAAAATATACAGTCCTAATAAAAAGAAATATATCACTTCCTACTAATCCGGCTGCAAATATTGGAACAAAAAATACATAAGTAGCAATCGACTGGGAATAAATCTAATATTGAAGGATAATCCATAAATTGTGCTTCGAAGATCGTCTACATATTAAAACTTGTACCAATTTTCATTTTTCAAATGGAAACACCAGCTTTTGACACTTTATTTAAGATCCTTGGTTCAAACCAATAGTATATCATTTATGCACGTTTTAAAAATTCTTCATAGAGTTATAAAAGAGGATGTGTTAGGTGTTTATCCATAAATTTAGAAAAAATGAGATCGCACAGGAAAAAGAACAAAAATCATTAAAAAACAGAAACCGGAAAATTTTTATGAAAATTCTAAATAGGAAACAATTTGAATTTAAATTAAAGAAAGCTCCATACAAATTTTTCGGTTAGTTTCTCAGATTTTCTTTTCTGTGGATGCAACGATAACGTAAGTTAAGAGGTCAAAAGGTTTATTTAAGTTATTAGCATTCTTGTATGAATTATATTATTATCTTTGAGAGGTATTATGAGGGCGTTAAAATGTAAATTCAGTCTTTAAAATTTTAGGAATTTTTATAATCTTTTTCTCTCATTACAAAATAAAAGTTGTTAGACTGTAAGATATATCATTTTATTTAAGAGTTGTTTTTAGTGAGTGGTACATTTAAACCCAATATTTGCTTCAAAGGGACAGGACTTTTAAAATGTAAAGTGATAAAATTTGACCATTTTTGTCATTTTATATCTTAAAAAGTATACGGGCGATTCTCCAATAAGTGAGTAATTTCACTCTGTGATTTAGTGAAAAGTAAAAGTTATTTTTTTTCATTAAGACATAGGCTGGTGAGTAATATATAATATGTCGGCATAAACTTTAAACAGTATTTTTGTTTAAAAACATTATTTTCTACAGGGTGGCTACAGATGAAGAAAAAACACAGTCGAAAAAAAGGGAATACACTAATATTTTCTTATAAAAAAAATTGCACTTATTAATCGCTCAAATAAACAACAGGAATTTTTCCATAAAAAAATACTAGCTTTTATCACTTTTTTTGACTGTGTTTTTCCCTAATCTATAGCCACCCTGTATAAAATAATATTTTTAAAGAAAACATGAAAGCTATTTCACATTTTAAAGTTATTTCACATTGTCACATGTGAAATAGCTTAAGTAACGTAGTTGAAATTTACCAATTTCAAATTTATTCCAAGTTACCTGATGTAATTTCATTGAAAGGGAACAGCAGTGATAAAATTGGGAAATTTTCAATACGTTCACACAGTACGTTAATCTCAGTAAGACTGTAATATGACATTTTAAACTAAGCAAAAGTAATTTATATCATGACAAAATCATAAATAAATAAAAATAAAAATAAGGATAATTTAAGTAGGGACAGTAGTGAGAAGTAATAAACATATTCTTATCTTCCTATCCATTTTGTATCTTATAGCTTCGTTTAAAGTCAAGAAAATTAAACCCTGTGATTTTTCTCAGCAATCCAGATTGCTGCTTCTACTAAATGCGGCTGACCCCCCCCCCCCCCCCCCACACACACACACAAATTTTATTTGCCCTCCTGTCTCCTGGTGGTCACATGAACAGTTTTATACAACGGGACAGGAGTGAAATAAAAACTAGGGGACAACTTTTCTCTGGCCAGAATACATATAACAATATTTTTAATTTACAATAAAAATTCTTTATTGTGTACTTTATAAATTTTTATTTTGGGTGGTAAAATTGGTAAAAATAGGTTGTCATTACATTTAAAATTGCTCCATAAGATGAGTGCATGAGATGAGGACAATGAACAATATTCAATAATTATATTTGTTGAAATGTTACTGATAATGGCATAATTTCATATTGATATACGTTAAAAAATACTCCTAACGGATTTTTGACGGATTGCAGTTTCACGTGAATTTTAAAATTAAATGATATAAAAGAAACTACTGAATGAACATAACAATTAAATTTCGACCACTTTTATTTATAATTTTATCAGTTCACTTCTCTTGCTAAAATTCGTAATTTCCTATGCAGTAAGAACCCGTTCATAATAATAAATCGACGTTAAAGTTCTTTTTTCTTGATATGTGAAGCACTTAAATAAATAATTTTACTTTAACAGACATTTAGCAGCAGCGGATGTTTTACGATGATATCAATGTACGAAATCTCAGTCTAGAGTTGTACAAGGATTAATATTTTTCTTATCAAATCTGTCATTCAAGATCTTAATCACTTTTAAACTTTTGGGAAATCAATGAAGATGGATGATAAAGACAATTTTGCATTTAATAGAGAACTAAAATCTTCACTGAAGAATAAACAAAAGAAAAATAATGCGATATTTTGTTTTCATTATATTCTTAGTAAATATTGCCAAATCTGACAAACTGTTTTATTGAGAAATTCCAAATTCTCACCAGAAAGTTTAAGTAATTATTTTTAATTTATAAAATGATGAACACGCCGTGAATAAAATAAAATACGTTTACTTTTTAACATTTTCTGGTGTGAATTTGGAAATTTTGAATAAAAAATCCGCAAAATTTTGTAACACTGTTCTCGGTCACAGCTGCCAAGTTTTACGCTTTTTTCCTACCACTAAAATTTTACAGCAAATTTTTACTTATTAAATCGTCGAAATCACGTGATTCAATAATGAAAAAATTTCTATTAATTTTTAGTGGTAACAAAAAAGCGTAAAAGTTGGCAGCTATGCGGTTAATCTTAAGCTATTCAATTCAGTACATTGTAATTGACAAGAATGGGAAGGGGTATGTTATACTTTTATAATTGTGTTAAGGGGTGCTTCACTGAAACTCCCTGTCGAAAAATTCCATTTTAAGGTATAGGTCAATTTAATTAACTGTTTACGCATTAACTGATATAATCAGAAAGTAGACGTCTGATGCTGACAAAGTGCGTTTTTTTTTTTTTTTTTTTTATTATTATTTTTTTAATATATTTCTTAATTTTTAAGTATTTTTAAGAAGACGATAGAATTTGATCAAGTGGAAAATTCAAAGTTTAAATTGAAGGAGACAATTTTTAAAAACGCACCTCTTCGGCATCAGACATCTACTTTCTAAAGGAAAAATAAAAAATTAAATTATAATAAAAATTAAAATCCATAAAAACTGGTCATCTTTTTGTTATAACTTGCAAGAGAAAAAAAATTTTTGGTTGGTTTTTCAAATATAGTTTGTAGATAATTTAATTTCTTTTATTTAAAAAAAGAAACATGTAAATCTGTTAACCAGTTTAATAGTTATTGCGGGAAAACTGCATGAAAACAGGGTTTCGAGGTAACTGAGATTAAAGTTTTCCGTCGTAGGTAACGGTGGCATGGGCGTCTCAAAGTTTAAGGCTCATGACAGTAATTTTAGGAGTTATTCTATAGCACCAAATACGACATTTTTAAAAGTTCAAACAGTATATATATACAGTAGGGTGGGCCGAAAAAAACTTTTTTTTTTTTGATTCGCTATACCGCGGAAAACTTGGCTTTAGGGTTGCTTAGTAAAATAAAATGAAAAAAAAAATAATTACATTTTAATTTTAGCGGCAGAGCATCTCAAATAAATTTGTTTGAGAGCAATAGTTTTCTTTCTTTTTTTAAAGCTATAAAAGAAAAAAAACTGCTATAGTGAAAAATCTTTAAAAGAAAGATATAAAAATACATGATAATAAAAAAAAGAAGCAAAATTACTTCATTTGAGGTAGCGCAAAGCATTTAAAAAATCCTTAAGTTAACGCAATCAAGTTGCATTCACTCAGTGAATGTTGGCCGGATTGTGGGTCGGGTCTTTTTTTCTGTTTTGATTCACTATACTGAAAAAGACTTGTGTCTAGGGTAGCTAAGTAAGATGCAAAAACAAAATAAATAAAATTTTACTTCTGGTGGTAGCGCAAAAAGCCTAAAATTTGTGAAAATTTGGCTTTTTTTCTCAAATTTTAGGCCTTTAGCGCTACCACCAGAAGTAGCGAATCAAAACAGAAAAAAAGACCCGACCCACAATCCGGCCAACATTTACTGAGTGAATACAACTTGATTGCGCTAACTTAAGGATTTTTTAAATGCTTTGCGCTACCTCAAATGAAGTAATTTTGCTTCTTTTTTTATTATAATGTATTTTGATATCTTTCTTTTAAAGATTTTTCACTATAGCAGTTTTTTTTCTTTTATAGATTTAAAAAAAGAAAGAAAACTATTGCTCTCCAATAAATTTATTTGAGCTGCTCTGTCGCTAAAATTAAAATGTAATTATTTTTTTTTTTCATTTTATTTTACTAAGCAACCCTAAAGCCAAATTTTCCGCGGTATAGCGAATAAAAAAAAAATTTTTTTCGGCCCACCCTAATATACAGGGTTCGTACGGCTCCTGGAATTTTGCGACCAGGAAATTCTTTGGTACCAGTATTTTCTTACAGAAAATCTCTACTTAAAAGAAATCCAAGTTTCGTGAGTTTAACCTAGATTTCTTTTTTTATAAAGAAAATACTAGTGAAACTCCTGGAAAACTCCCTGATCCGTACGAACCATGTATATACATACATATATAATAAAACTTTTGTAAATAATAACCATTAAACCACACAAATAATCGACAATAGATAAACCGATAATTATAATATAATACATAAATATATCCAAAAATTTAAGATTCTCAAAATTAAAATAAGTGGGAAAAATACTTAAAGATATGTATAGAAAAAATCCAATATGCAGAAAGTGAAAATTATTACAAAAGCAATTGGAAACTTATACAGTGGAACACTTTTTCAAGGGCAATATTCCGATAATATAAGTAAAATGTAATTGATTTCTGTTTGACTTAATAGCTATGAGCTTAATTTATTAACCAATTGAAGTACTTTTTAAATATTTTGCTCGAAGAAAATCTTTTTTGAGGTACCGCTATTTTGATTATTTAATACACTCGATATAGTTATTGGAGGAAAATCAACTTATATATTGAATTTTGAGCTTATTAAGATATTAATAATAAATGCTTGCTTTTTTGGCTTCTATTTCTAGATCCTCGTGATTCATTTAATGACCAGACACATGTTTCTAATGCAAAAGAAAACTAAATATCCTAACACAAAATATACCAAAAACCGGTCATTTCACCAATATCAAATGAAACTTTTCCGATTCGAATAAGAAATTTTTTCATAAAATAATAAATATATATATATATATATATATAAACCGCACAAAAATAAGTAAAAGGAAAAAGGTTAAACAGTCTTAAATACAATTCTGGTGTGAATTTTTATTTATTTATTTATTATTAAACTTGAGTAAAATTCCAGGTGTGCTTAATATTAGGTAAAATACAATAATTAAATTTCGCTTAAAAATTAAATACTTTTTTCAGCTTTACCTTATCATTACTAGAGGCTATTTTCTACTCAAAAGGCTGATAACTGACTTATGTGCTAGTTTACCAAAGAACTGCACCTGTTTTATATAAATTTAAATTAAGGTTTTTGTCCAAAAATATCTTATAAATTTAATTTTGAAAGTTTTTTTTAATGATTTATTTTTTTTTTAAGTTTTAGAAAAATAATTAAGAATTGTGGAATCCTGTTTTAAACACAATATTTCCATTTTTCAATGAAGTTTATATCTCACATCTGTCTAAAATTATTATGTGTTATAATGATTTGTAAACAATAAATTAAATATTTGTATTCTTATTCCGTTGAAACCTATTTGTTATTCTGTAAAAAAAAAAAAAAAAAAAAAAAAAAAAAAAAAAAAAATATTTCTTAATCTACGAAAATATAATATAATCAAGAACGAAAATATACAATAATCTCTGTACTGATGGTAATAACAGTGCATTGATGGAAGCAGAAACAGTTTACTACAGTGCAAATAAATAAATAAATAAATAAATAAAAATGTTGATTTTACAGTATAATACTAGCACCCCAGCTTCCAATATTATACTGTAAAATCAACATTTTTTTTTATTTTTATTTTTTGCAGTGTATCAATAGAAACAAGCAATTTACTTTTTAAATTCATTCTGAAAATTAAAATATAGTACCGTTAAATATCACAAAAACATTCATAAGAAAAAAACACACCTTCAATTTTGGACTTTTTCTGAACAGTAAATTCTTTTATTCGGTTCCCATACCTCAAAAATGCGTTGACTTTTTTGGAATCAAAAGGCTAATACTCAGTAATTATTTGTGTAAATCACTAGATGATCATGAAGAATATACAGGAAATAATATCAGACACAGTTCAAATATAAAAATTTCTGCAACACTTATATCCATTGTTTTTTGTCGATAGTCACTTTGCAGCATAGCAGGTGTAATAAGACAGACAAATTGAATTAAGCTATTCATTACCATGAATATTTGTGCAACATCCGTTGAAATAAAAAACGTAATTCTGATAATTCAGCTTGACAGCACATTATAGCGATTAGAATCGTATTCACAAAACACTTTTATATAACGAAAGCACATCATAATAAACATACATAAGTAAGCGAAGCATAATACAAATGATCTTAAAAAGCTCAAACTATTTTTATATTACATGCATTTCAAATCATTAAGTTACCCAATGGATTTAAAAAAAAAAAAAAACTCTTATTATCATCAAAATTTTTATAATATAGGCACTTCATCTCAAACGTCACTCAAGTGATTTTAAGAAGCACACACCATGCACAAAATACCATAATATTATAAGTACTTCATTTCAGAAGAAAGTCAAACGTTATCGAAATTATCTCTAAAAACTCATACCATCCACAAAATCTTTATTATAATGCATTTAGTCTCACATGTGAGCAAAGTTTTATCTTAAATGATTAAAAAAAAACTCAACCCATGTATAAATGAATTTATAATATGAAGCACTTCATCTCATGAGCAAGTCAAACGTTAAATCCAAACGACTATCCAAATGGTTTTGAAAACTTATATCACCCACAAAATCTTTATAATATAAGGCACTTCATCTTATACGTGTGTCAAACTTTATCCAAATGAATTCTATCATCCACAAAATCTGTATAGTATAAGGCATTTGGTCTCATAGGTAAGTCAGACCTTATCCAGATGATTTTAAAAAGCTAAAACCATCCGCAAAATATCCTGATATAATAAGAACTTCACGTCATAGCTAAATTAGATGTTATCCAAATGATTTTTAAGCCCATACCATGCACATAAATATTTATAAGGCACTTCATCTCATAAGTAATGCAAAGGTTATCCAAGTGATTTTAAAAGCTCCTACCATGCACAAAACACATTAAAAATATAATTAACTTCACCTCATAAGCAAGTCAAACGTTATCCAAATAATTTTTAAAACCTCATATTATCCATAAAATCTTTATAGTATAAGGCACTTCGTCGTACAAGTAAGTCAAGCGTTAGCCAAATGATTTTAAAAATCTGAACGTATTCACATAATAAGCATCACTCTTACATAATGAGCACTTGATATGATAAGTAGCAAAGACGTATCCAAATAATTTTTAAAAAACTTATATCATCCGCATAAAATCTTTATAGTATAAGGCACTTCGCCGTACAAGTAAGTCAAGCGTTAGCCAAATGGTTTTAAAAATCTGAACGTATTCACATAATAAGCATCACTCTTACATAATAAGCACTTGATATAATATATATAAGTAACAGAGACGTATCCAAATAATTTTTAAAAAACTTATATAATCCGCATAAAATCTTTATAGTATAAGGCACTTCGTCGTACAAGTAAGTCAAGCGTTAGCCAAATGATTTTAAAAATCTGAACATATCCACATAATAAGCATCACTCTTACATAATGAGCACTTGATATGATATATAAGTAACAGAGACGTATCCAAATAATTTTAAAAAAACTTATATCATCCGCATAAATTCTTATAATATAAGGCACTTCCTCTCATAAGTAATTTAAACATCATCCCACATAGCTGAAAAGCTCAAACAGCATTGCACAGAATCTTCACCACAAAAAAATTTGATGTGGCGAAAGGAACTTAACACAGTCTTTTAAGAACATATTCTGTTTGAATATCTTGGATAAAGATCTGTCAAATATCCTGTTAGAATTTCAATTATCAGAGACAGAACTTATCGGAAGATATATGAATTTGCTTCAGAAAATGTACTTAATACAAATGCCATTGACACTCAGCTTGCACTCCTTTGGTGTCCAACTTTAAAACTAAACCGCTCTATACTAACTAAAGAAGACGGCTGTATACACCTAAACACATCTTTCCATAAACATTGCTCAAATTTGTGGCTTCAAAATATATCTCGAAACGTAAATAAATAAAAAAGACTTTCCTAAAAATAAAAAAAAGAAATGCATGTAAACTTCCTCACTACTGTAAATAAATAAATATCCCGCCGGCCAGTAGCAAAAGCAAAGTGTTTATCTTAGATGTAAACTTTGCAACCGGGAAGTTTTTAAAAACTCAACTTTTTTAGTTTATCCTAAAGTTCAATCGCATTTTCTTAGGAGTTCCGGTGAAATAAGGGCTAGATTAAAAAAGGGGGGTGTTAAAAAATTCATGTCTTAGATCCAAAATAGCCCTATTAGTGTTTATTTATGTGTAGAAGGAAGTAGTTGAGATAGAGGGGGACAGGTGATGACTGTTTCCACCGTACCAACTGTGGTTTAGAGATCAGGGAGGTTCTTATGGGTGAAAAAGCTAGACATAAATGTCAGGTTCTCACACACATATAATTTGTGTTTTATTCTATCCTTTTTTTTTTTTACTTCTGAGGAAAGGTCTTATTAGAGTTGCGTAGTTTTACGACCCTTTGCTAATAAGTGATCCGTCAATCAAACTCATAAAAATATATTCGTTTCTGATTTAATGTGCGGATACAAACTGATTTTACAAAACAGGTTTACTATTTGAGAAAAATTGCAATTCTAGTAGGAAAACAAGTTAGAAATTGTGCGTCAAACGTGACAAATGAGGTGCGTTCGCACTATAACTAGTTTTATAACTATTCAGTTTTTGGTGCAATAGCTGTTGCACGTTTATGCAAAAATGCATGAATGAAAGATTTATTTTATGTGCAGATTTTCATATTATAGATATTAATTTCATTTTATGAAATTAAGTTTCAATACACTTTTATAAACAATTAATTACAATTCTGTTACATTAAAATTGTACTATGCTCAAATATCCAATACAAGATAATGTAAAAAAATCATCGTTATTATTTCACTGAAAAAAAAAAAAGAATTATATCGACTGTTATTACAATATGATTAATTTCCGTAATAAAATAAGTAAATTTTACAAAAAAGCAGAGGGTTTCACCGTGAACTTCATCAGCCAATCCGAAATAGCAAGATAGCCAATCAAGATTAGCTTGCGTAAAGCAGCCAATCAGATGTAATTTACAATTTAAGATGTTTTACATAAATTATATCCGAACAAAATATGGAAATAAAATACAATAAGGTTTTTCTGGTTAAAAATATAATTAAAAATGTTTCGGAATATTTTAGAATATGATTTCTTTTATTTTTAATGGTGCACGTGTATGGTTTACCAGGCTGATGTATGATGTCTCTATAAGAAAGTGGTGAGATACGGGAAAATTTTTGATTGATTGAGACGTTTTCCACAAAAACAAATCGCCAAGCATCTTGTCAAACCTACCATTATTGTCAAGGTAATTTTACTGACTTGCTCATTCGCTTAATTGAACTCGTCCAGACAAGAGTTTCCAAATTCTGGAATGTGGGTTGCCTCGATTTTGACGAGATCTTCAAAGTAAGTACCCTGTATGTGTGTCGCCATTTTCTTATAGAGACAGTCTAGGCTACAGGGGGTTGTGATTAGTAACAAGCTAGTCGCACAAGGAAGTCACAAGTCAGTTGGATTGTCATCTGAAGTGATTTTCCTGATTGAACATAGTCAATCGAAGAAACATACTTTGACCAGACAGGTTTTAGGAAATTAGGCATTTTCCAACAAGCGCGTCACAGGTGATAAATCACCAAATATTCTCTATAACTCGTAACAGGTATGGGAGTTGACACGCACTTTAAAGATTTAAAAGTAGATGAAATATTTTAAAGATGTTTATTTTATTTATTTATTTATTTATTTATTATTAATAATAATAATTTCTAAAAAAGGGCTGAATCAATTTTGAAAAAAATTAAATGGCTCGCATTCGAGAGTAGCCTTTTCATTAATAATAAAAAAAAATATCACATGAATGGGTCGCATAGTTTCGGAGTAATCGGTGAATATACATAAAAAAAAATAACAATACATACGCGTCGAATTGAGAACCTCCTTATTTTTTTTAAGTCTGTTAAAAAACTGTTAAAGTCTGATTTACTAAAACTGCATCTCCTGACATAATTTATATTTGCTCATATATTTCGCATTCCTCAAAGGGAGAAGGCCAAGCTTGGTAATCACAGATTGTTGATTATTGATTATTTTTATATATGTTGTAGGGTAGAAGCCCCTTCGTCTCAGGTTCAACGGAACGCCCCTTAGTTCTCGAGAAATAGTGGGTCTAATATTATAGCACAACTTAAATACTTACTCTGTAACGTAATTATGACGTTGGTAATGGCGTCAGTTGTAATGGCGTCTGCTTTGATCCGCGAGATCGGGTTCGAGACCGGAACGCGCTGCATTTTGTTTTTTCCACATTTTTTGTTTTATAAATATACTTGTAATTAAAATTTAATAATCTCACAATTAAAAATTATAATATTGTGCATTAATTATAATATTAACCTATTAAATTTTTAATTTGTAACTAAATCGTTGTATTATAAAACATCATTAAGCGATTAATTTTTTTTAATCACTTTTAAAATATATTTCATATATTCTTTACCGATGCAATGATATTGAACAATTGTGTCAATTCGTGATTTTAAAGAAACACCATTTATATATTTCCCTAACAAGGGAGGGAAGTTAATGCGATGATAAGTACTACTCGGTTTTTAAAGTAAGAAGCATAATTATATTAAAAATTAGCTTAAGAATTAAATGACAACATTTTGAGATTATTAAATTATAATTACAAATATATTTATAAAACAAAAATTGACAAAAACCCGCCAGTTAACGAACAGAAGCCATAATAACTTAGCTACAATAAACGTTGTAATCTCGTTACAAAGTAATTATATAATAGCTGGCAAAAAATTTTGAGACGATATGTTTTTCTGTCCTAACTTTTTCTGTAAGCAAAATTATTAACGATGTAAATTAGTAATTTGTATTCCTTTTAAAGTTCAACAAAATGCAACATTAGAGCAATTGAAACAGATGCAATAAACTAAAAATAAATCAGAAATTCGCAAAATTACTTAAGCAAAATTTTTGAGACGATTCAGTTTTTCTAAACTTTTATTGAAATTAAGCGTCTTAATGTAACAAAATACAGCAATATTTAATATTTAGTTGCATTTCCTTTTGCTTTGAGGACTGTGGCACATTGTTGGGGCCTAGAATTAACAAGGCTTTCTCAGGTAGACCTAGGGATTTTCGCCCATTCCGATTGAAGATTCTGAAGTAGTTCTGGCTTTTAAGAATGTCCCGACATTTCTTCTGATGTGTTCCCAAAGATGTTCAATTGGATTGAGGTCAGGTGAATGACTCGGTCAGTCAAAAATTTTAATTTTCTGAGCTGTAAACTAATCTGTCACCATTTTGGATGTGGAAATATGTAATGAGATCGCCACCGAACATGGACTCACAGTGAGTAAGGACATCATAAGACGTCGTCTGGATGCCGCTGGATTGTGTGCACAGGTCCCTGCAAAGAAACCTCTCATCCGGGCAAAGAATAAGAAAATCCGATTGAAATTCGCTAAGTAATACGAAATGTGGACAAACAAAGATTAGAAGAAGGTCCTTTCGATCGATGAATCTAAATTTTATTTGTTTGGAAGTGATGCCGCCATTATTTTCATCGTCGAAAAGGCACCAACATGAATCCCCGGTACCAACGTCCAACAGTGATGCATGAAAACGGATCAGTAATGGTCTGAGGAGTTTTCCATCATGATGGCGTCGTCGTCCCCCTCGTACACATCGATGGGATTATGGATCAAAATATTTATAAAAACATTTTAGAAGATCACATGCTGCCTTATGTTCGTAAAAAGATGCCTCGTGGATGGATGTTATAGCAGGATAATGATCCAAAGCACACCTCCAAAATGTTGACAAATTGATTTACAGCAAAGAAAATTAAAATTTTGGGCTGACCGAGTCAATGATCTGACCTCAATCCAATTTAACATCTTAGGGAAGACATCGGAAGAAAAGTTCGGACACGGAAGCATTCTTCAAAGCCAGAACTCCTTCAGGATCTTCAATCGGAATGGCCAAAAATCCCTGTGTCCACCATAGAAAGCCTTCTTAATTCCATGCTCAGACGATGTGCTGTAGTCCCCAAAGCAGAAGGATATGCAACTAAATATTAAATATTTCTCTATTCCGTTATATTAAAACGCTTAATTTTAATAAAAGTTCATAAAAACTGAATCGTCTCAAAATTTTTGCTTAAATAATTTTGCGAATTTCCGAATTATTTTAAATTTATGCATATGTCTCAATTGTTCTAATGTTGGATTTTGTTGAACCTTAAAAGGGGTACAAATTACTAATTTACATCATTAAGAAATTTTGCTTACAGAAACAGTTAGAACAGAAAAACAAACTCAAAACTTTTGCCAGCTACTGTAAGTTGTGTTGTAATAGTAGACCACCTATTTCTCGAGAACTAAGGGGCGTTGTATAAAATCCGTTGAACTTTTTTGGACGTTCTTAGAGAGCATTTACATCTTATAAATAAATACCATGCCAAATTTCAAATTTCTAGCTCCTTCAGTATAAAAAAAAAAAAAATCGAAATTTTAGAACGTTTTTCGCTTTTTTACCCCTTTTTTCTGTAGTAGTGGCACCTGTTTTAAATCCAGGTTAAATTTTTGTGCAAGATATCCAAAAGAGCACATTTGCTGTTTTTGGTTGATTTTTTTTTTTTTTTACAATGTTTTCTTCTTCACCATCTCCAAGAGTGCAGATGGTTTCTTTATTATTATTGCTACATTTTCAAATGTGTGATATATTAGACCGTTTATTGAAAATGTATTAATATAAGACGTCTAAATTTGCTTAGATTAGTCATGCATTAAATTTATAATGCGTGCGAAAAATAAGAGATTCGCTATAGAATTTAAAGTTACAGCAGTTTAATTTGCTAAAAAAAATTATGGGAACGCTAAAAATGAATTTGAAGAAAATGATATACTTTTTAGATAACGGCACAAATAAAATTAGAAAGTAGGCAAAGATTTTCAAAATTCATAGGAACATTTTGTAGTTTTAAAACTAGAAAATAACCTTAAGCAAATGTAGAACGAACCAATTCTAGTATTTTAAGAAAATTCGAAATGATGGTAAGCTGTGCTACATAATCTGAAATGTTACATTTAAAAACGCGTAAAATAGCTTATTATCTGAAGATTTCACAGTTAATATAATTATTTTTTAAACAATTATATTCATCTTTAAAACAAAGGATAAATAAATAAACACTAATAGAAATTAGTTGCGTATTTTTCGCGTCCTTTACTTTTTTCCCCCAATGAAATTGCAAAAAAAGTGCAAAAAATACGCGAGTAAATACGATATGTCAAAATCACTTTGATAATTTGTATTGTTTCTGACGGAGAAACCTTTTTTATGCAGTGAATAATCTCCACGTGCAGCGAACGATTGAAATAAGAACATGTTAAAAACCAGACCCCAATTACCAATAAGTACTTCAAGTGCCGCAGCTGAAAAACATAGTGAACAAAACCAGAGACTGTCGAAACTAACTAATTGGAGAAACTCTGCAGACCTCCCTCCTTCAAACTACAGCTGTCTTATCCCGCGCGTGTGCACAGAACTCAAATAACAATCTCCCTTCAGTTTCCAAAATGTTTCTGAGCAGTTAAGACGCTCTTGTACATATATGATGTAAATATATTTAATATAATGTAAAATTGGAGCACTTATACGCAGCCTCCAAACGCGACTTAAAACATGTACATCTAGCCAAGAATTATATTATATTCAAAGGAAAATGAATCTTCTGTTTATTTTACACAATTGTCATTTTCTACTAATACTATTTATTATTCTTCCAATATAAGTGAATCAATGGATCAGATAAATATCGCTACAACACTTTGGATTACTACTGTGGGTATATTCAGCGCAAAAAGGAAAATCTCAGGTAAGCTGAACAAACTTCTTTAACATATCAAAAGATGAAAATGTATATTAAATTTGAAGACTGATTTAACTATTTATAAAAATAAGAAAATTTATTACGCTACCGACGGTTCCCCTAACAGTTTCATAGTAAACAATTAGTCTTTTTACGCAAGATATCATTAATATAACTGTAATTAAGTACTCATTTTTCGGAAAGATTAGTGCAAGAAAATCGAAAGCCATGCCAATTCCTGCTGATTGAAAACCTTATTATTTATAAATCAATGATCAATTCTTCAGTTTAAATTGATATTTAATTTCAGACATTACATTTTCAAACCCTTTTTGAAATGTATACACTCATACATTCATACACTTATACACTTTCGCGTGTAAAAACCGCACATTGAAAAAAAAATGTCAAAGTACTGGAAATTAAATGAAAAATTAAATGATTTTTAAAGGAAATTTCAATTTCATTTTAAAATATGGCAACAGGAAAGAGAAGGAAGCAAATTCATATAGAAAAAAAAAATATATTTTTTTTTTGTAATGTTTCAAATAATCATAAAAACGTAAATAAATTATCAAAACATATGATTAAAATAAACGTTATCTACTTATCATAATCTAATGTTTGAAAGTGAAAACTTCACTGTATTTACTGATATTGATGCTTCTTGTATTACTAACAAATATCTGAAAATGCACGTTTTATTTCAAATATGACGTCATTTTTTTTCCAGAGCGGAATCGTTTTTTAATAAATTAAATCTTAAAATAAAAATATCTATGCTAAAAAAGATTGCAGTAAACAGAAAGGCTTAAAAAACCTTTTAATAAACAGGCCTACTAGTCTCGTACACACAAACGGTGACATTCTCAAGAACAGTAATGCTAAATAAAGTATTTTCGCAACAAATTTGAAATATATAATTGATAAACAAACATCACGAGATATCAGGTATCGTGAAAGCAGGTGCTTTAATAAAATTGATCACCTGTAAACGTGATTTATTTTAAATTATTATCGCACAAAATGCTAGGTAACTGAAAGGAGGCTAATTCCTTGCACATGCTCCTGTTGCGTATATAGATTTCTATTGATTCGCGGATAATGGATGGGGAATGAAATCTTGGCGGATAAATTATTTTACTATTTTTAAATAAATTTGTAAAAGTTCTATGTTATGTAGTCTGGTTAAAGCTGTAGTTCTCTTGTTGTATGTGATAATATGTGACATATGTTCTATCATCCTCGTTTTATAGTTTGTATTCGTCATTTCTATATTATATTGCAATGCTTCATTAGCTTTGGTGAACGGGATTTCATAAACATCCAATAGTTGGTCAGGTTCTATTGGATCTATTTTCCTACAGACTATGTTTTTTTTTATTATTATTTATTTATTTATTTTTTAAGAAAGGTTTTGCAATAAGACATATATTGAGTTAGTTTATATTTCAATCTTTCAAAGTGGTGAAAATCTCTTCCATTTGTAATTTATAAAGTAAATCATAAACTTATTCACCGAAACAGCAATTAAGGAGTATAGTCACCAATCATCTTAGAAAAACCCAGAATAATAAATTAATGTTGCAACCGAAATGATGAAAGTTCAGATTTCCCTTCAAACTAAAGTTTTTTTTTTTCCGGTGTTTTCCCCAGTGAAATAAACTCTTACTGCTTATAATGTAATCATCGTCATGCGAACTTTATAACAGACTGAATAACTTTCACTTTGATTCTATAACCCAAGATGCGATGTTCGCCTGAAATAAGCTCTGAATGTTATACATAAAAACATGTATCTCTATATGAATATTAACTTTTAATAACTTTAACCTTAATATTTCTTTATATCACAGTGCATTATAAAACTAGCATCCGCCAGGAAGAAATGTCGGAGCATTGAGTCGCATAAACTTAAAAGATAACATTTAAATATATATATATATATATATACAGGGTGTCCATAATTAAACGACCCTACTTTAAAGTTGTCTACAGACGAAACTATTGGTCAGAAAGTTGTGAAATTTTGCGAAGGACATAAAAAAGAAATGGAATTTGTTTAAGAGAAAAAAAATTAGTTCAAAATTTCGCCACTAGATGGCGTTTTTAACCCCTTCGCGACGAGCGTCCTTTACAGAATTTTTAATCTTTTACCACCGGTTTTTCAAAACAGAAATTTTCACCTAATTGAATCGCAGAAAGGCTAAGATTTAATGAGGCAAATCTTACAATAAAAAATAACTGGTGGGAATAATCGAGGATTCTGATTCTGTCGCTCGTCCCCAAGGGGTTAATGAATTACACATTTAGCATACATTTGCGATAGTTTAAAAATTTTATTACAACAAAAGTTGTTCAACAAAACTTTTTTAACGGCATATTTTTAGCATTTCCCAGAACACATTGCGGTCAACTGTGGAACATGCTATCTTACGATTCCAGATGGAAGCTGAAAATGACGGCCGTCATGTGGAACATGTTTTGTTGCAATAAAATATGTACACTATTGTAAATGTATGCTAAATATGTAATTCATTAAAAGCGCCATCTGGTGGTGAAATTTTGAACTATTTTTTTCGCTTAAACAAATTCCCATTCCTTCACGACACAACTTTGTGACTAATAGTTTCGTCTGTAGACAACTTTAAAGTAGGGTCGTTTAATTATGGACACCCTGTATATATTTCGTTTTTATCTTTACTGTTTAATAGTGTAAAAGTATTGTTTGCAATAATAGCTGTTGAATCTTCATTTTCAAGTATTTATTCAGATCATCAGATGTCTCCCCCCATTCTTCTAATTTGGTCGAGCCTATCCTTTGCGAAAAAGCACTTCAATGAGAACATCCTGGAAACGTTGCTGCAAGTGACGCCTCCTTTGCACCAATGTCCACAGCAATTTTTGGCAAAGTTAAACCCTAGGATTTGGGTATGGTGACAACGTACAACTTTTAAAAGGCAACTAAGTTCGTGAGCATGAGACATTTTTGTCTTTCCAAGATTTGGAAATAGGTGTGACAGGGAAAAGTCTTTCAGTTAGAAATGTCCCATGATAATCATCAAAATCAACCATTACAGCCTATGGAAAACCTGGAGGCCGACATCTTGGACCGTAGAAAATATCTTTTACCGTACAAAGTACACCGTTACCAATCATCCTGCTGTTCACGGCAATTTTTGGCAAAGTTAAACCCTGGGATTTGGGTATGGTGACAGCCTACAACTGTTAAAAGGCAACTAAGTTCGTGAACATGAGACATTTTTGTCTTTCCAAGATTTGGAAATAGGTGTGACAGGGAAAAGTCTTTCAGTTAGAAATGGCCCATGATAATCATCAAAATCAACCATTACAGCCTATGGAAAACCTGGAGGCCGACATCTTGGACCGAAGAAAATATCTTTTACCGTACAAAGTACACCGTTACCATTCATCCTGCTGTTCACATATTGGTACACAACATAACTCTTTATCCAATTGCTAAGAAAAGTTAAGCCTGAAGTTCAGATGCGTGATCAACTTCACTTCATTTTTTAAAATTTGATTATTGTGACGGCTAATATTCTTGCCACTGGCCATTTTGATTTAGAAAGTATTTCTTGATTATGTTCTTCAGCTTGCTGTTTGTGGGAAAATGGCATCTTGGCAATCGTTCCAGTTCAGCTGGATGCAGTACAGCTTTCAGCCGTAAGGGATGAGTATTGTTCACCTGTAACTTGGTCCACAAAAAGCGAATCAAGAGCATCTCGAAACTGTCTCTGCTGATCGTCGGTTTGTCTCATTAACTTTATTAAGGTGAATTTTTTTTCAAAAGTCCTAAGCACTGGTTGTCCGCGCGAAGGCAAAATGTATTTTATAGAATGTCTCTTATATAGACGTGTGTATTTTACAGGCTGTAGTTTCCTAATATCTCCAATGAGGTAAACAAATAAACCTCCAAAAGAATAAATGCTATCTGGTTTACCTTCTCGACATCTTTGCTCAAGTGTGACATACGACCATTGAAAATTTGTCAATAATGAGAAATGACTTTGGATTCAGGCTCAGCTGTAAATATCTTCCTGCTTCACTTCCTAAATCAAAAAACGATTTAAAACACGTTGGTATTTTTATCGCAGAGTGAATTGTCTTGCCATTGACATTAATTGCAGCAACAACTGTCGGAAACAAAACCATGATAGCTTCCAGTCCTTAATGCTCAGTAACTCTTTTACAATTTTCTTTGATTACCATACTTTTTCCAGTTCCGGCTTTCCCGATAATAAAAGTACGCTTAGGGCAATTTGTAATTCTTGTTTGTAAAGGCGAAAGCTGTTCTGTGCTTAAGTGCTTCTGCTGCTCATCTGTAAATCTGATGCCAGAATTATCGCAATTTTGATGCATTGTAATTTTTTGTTCTTTACATTAGTTCAGAAATGAAGTAAAATCGCGATCAGGGTAATTGTAGCTCTTACTTTTACACTCGCATGCATAATCAATCACGCGTTGTTCCAAAGCATCTTCGTTTGTTTGCTCAGCAATTATATTTTCTTCTGCTGCTCATCTGTAAATCTGATGTCAGAATTATCGTAATTTTGATCCATTGTAATTTTTTGTTCTTTACATTAGTTCAAAAATGAAGTAACATTGCGATCAGGGTAATTGTAGCTCTTACTTTTACACTCACATGCATAATCAATCACGCGTTGTTCCAAAGTATCTTCGTTTGTCTGCTCAGCAATTATAGCACCTACGGCCATATATAGGGATCAATCTCGCGGTATTCTTCTTGCAGTCTCTCTGGCTCATGTAGGCGGCTAATAGCAGAAAAATTCCATTATTCGTATGTATCAATACTTAAGTGATTGAATGCCTCTTAGGAGTGATACACAAAAAGCAGGCACTCTTGCAATAAAGAGTCATAATTTCCTCTCCGACGACAAATGTGTAACACTTGGTGGCTATAGTATTGTTTTGTCAGAATTACGTCATTAAATTGCATTTTTATTCATAAATCTGCAACATTTTACAACGATTATACCTTAGTAAAAATTTTAGAAAACGCAAAAACACATTTAAAAACCAGATTTCAGCAATCACAGGCCATAGCCAGAAAGTACTGTAATTCTTTTGTGCAGCCCTGTATATAATCTATAGGTTTGTATATATACGCTATATAGTATGTTACAATTTAATTTAGTAAGAAAACACATAACACAGTTGAAAATTCACCTTCAGCAGTTTTTACCATTAGACGGAAACATATTTGAATTCTTTTGTACAGCTCTGTATATTACATTAAGATTTTTATACACGCCACATATTCAGCTAAAGTTAAATCAGGCAAAACACCCTGTAAACATACTGAAATTACTCTTCCAGAAATTAACATACATAAGCGGCCATGTATTCAGTGCTTTGCGTGGCCCTGTATATGATTTTATTTATTTTCAATAAACATCTCTTTGTGTACTAAATATATTTCGCGTTCAAAGGGCATAACTCGATTAAAAAGAAATCCTTAAGAAATTTACGGGGATACATAGTAGTGCTTACGAATTCTTTTGTGTAGCCCTGTATATGGTCTATAGCATTTATACATACCACATAGTATGCAAAATTGAGTTAAACGCATACCTAACTGAAAGCGCACTTCCAGCACTTATCGCTTATAGAAACTACTTCGGATACAGTACTGCATCCGAAATCTTTTGTGTGTCTCTGTAAATGAACGATAAATTCTATGCACATCATATTTACAACAGGTATCATGTAAACCTCAGTAATGTATATCAATTTCATTGTATTTGAAATAGAGTAACGTAATTAAAATACTATGCAAATAGTTTTTCTCCGTAAACCATTATGTAACGGAATACTTTTGTGTGGCCCTGTAAATGAATGAGAAATGCTTTACGCTTCATATTCTACAGAAAACATGTTTTAGTGCATCTCACAAATTGATATCAATTTCATTATGTTTGCAATAGTATAGCATGATTAAAATGCACCGCAAACGACTTTTCTCTATAGACCATAATATAAGGGAATTTTTTTGAGTTCCCTGTAAACTAATTATAAGTGCTACACGCACCATATTCGAAAGTAAGCATCTTGTAGTGCACTTCAGCGATGTATATCAATTTCAATATATTTGAAATTGCGTAACATCACCAAAATGCACTGCAAAAGATTTTTCCCCATAGACCATAATGTGACGGCTTTCTTTTGAGTGCTCCTGTACACGTAGTATAAGTGCTACATAGTTCATTTTCAATACCGAACATGCTATAGTAAGCCTCAATAACGTATATCAATTGCATGACAATCCGAGTATATTTATGTGAGTTAGCGCACGGAGAGACAGACGACAGACAGACAGACAGACAAACCGAATTCATAAACACTTTTCAATTTTGTTGTTGGAAAATGTTAAAAATGAAGTACTCAATAATGAGGAAATTGATGTATTCATATCGAAGTGAGTATGTTTGGATCAAAAATGAAGCTATTCTTTCTCAATTTTAAACATCACATGTTATGAAACTCAAGCGAAACGATAATTTTATACTTAGTAATGATTTATTTCCTTCAAGGCAGCATAAAAGATGTCCCTTAATAGGTAAACAATGCAATATACCCTGGAAATAAGGTAATAATAATATTACATTTTTATTCCTCGGAAGTAACTATATCTTGCGTCCCATTATAATGCGTAAGGTTACATTGCGTTGTTGTTATGAGTGCTGCTTATATTCATAGGCAGTCAGTTCGGCTGCTTATGTAGGTTAATTTCTGGAAGAGTGATTTCAGTAGTTTACAGCGTGTTTTTGCCTGAATTAAGCTTTAGCTGA
The DNA here is from genome assembly GCA_963931845.1 of Maratus michaelseni. NCBI lineage: Eukaryota > Metazoa > Arthropoda > Arachnida > Araneae > Salticidae > Maratus > Maratus michaelseni. The sequence goes on along the minus strand of OZ007598.1, from coordinate 53,655,823 downwards.
ATATGTGGCGTGTATAAAAATCTTAATATAATATACAGAGCTGTACAAAAGAATTCAAATATGTTTCCGTCTACTGGTAAAAACTGCTAAAGGTGAATTTTCAACTGTGTTATGTGTTTTCTTACTAAATTAAACTGTAACATACTATATAACGTATATATACAAACCTGTAGATTATATACAGAACTGCACAAAAGAATTACAGTTATTATCTGGCTATGGCCTGTAATTGCTGAAATCTGGTTTTCAAATGTGTTTTGCGTTTACTAAAATTTTTACTTAGGTATCTTATTTACCTTATTAAACAGCGAAAATTTGTTAAAGTATTCTGTAAGTATTGGAAAGTGTTTCATAATCTATGCTTAATGCATGATTTTACTTTTTTTTTTCATTGTGATAAGTGAGAGTCTTTGATCTCGTCACCTATATAACTTTTAATTTATCTGCAGTCTCGAGAATGTTTACAATATGATTTATCTTATTGCCACTTTCTTCGAGCTTCTTACTATAAAGTTTTCTAAGTAAATGTAAATTACTTCATAAATTAGTTCATCCATGAATTGTTTTCAGTGCTTGCCAAGTTCCATTAGCAGTGGTTTGATTTTTTATATACATTATTTGTCTGTGCGCTGAGTGACGCATGGATATTTGTAAAAAGAAAATTTAGATTCAAGATTTCTTAATTAAGATTAAGAATTAATTTAGATTAAGAGAGACTTCACAGTCTATACCCCGGATCAGTTATTACTAAATGAACTACGTGATATCTCAATAAATAATGGTTATAAAGAAAACAGCATAAATAGATTAGTTCTGAACAAGGATAATGAAAAGAAAAGAAACTTCAACGAGCAAAATTCCAAATTATTTACTTTATAATATATTCCTAGGTTCTTTGAAAGATTGCAATATAAACTTAACAAATTCAATATCTATCAAATTGCAAAACCTTCCATAAAATTAACAAAGACGAAAAATTATGCGTCAAGCATAAATTATGTAACACTTTCCAACCCGTCCAAAATAATTTTTCAAATCTTTACCGTTTAATACGGTGAAATATGATATAAAAGCAAAAAATTTCGAAAACGCATATTTAAAAAACCCAATTTTAGGAATTATCAACACTATTAGGAAAAATATCCGAATTCTTTTGTGAAGCCCTGTATATGATCTATAAATTTCTATACATATATTACATAGAATGCTAAATTTTATTTCAGATTGGAAGCGCGTAGCAGACTTTAAAATTTCCATTTTGGAATTTCCGTCAATAAACGTAAACGTACTTCAGAACTTTTGTGCTGCCCTGTATGTGATCTATAGAATTTATACACACCCAGTAATAGACAGAATTTGAGTTAATTTTAAGAACGCTTTCAGCAACTGAAAAAGCATTCCCAGTAATTATTATTAACAAGTAGTACTTTAACCAAATTATTTTGTGTGTCTCTGTAAATCAACGATGAAAGCTATACACACAATTTTCTATAGTAAGCTTCTTGTAATTCACTTTAGTGATATATATCAATTTTAATATATTTGAAATAGTGAAACATTATTAAAATAAATCTCAAACGATTTTTCTTCATAGACCGTAATGTAACGGAATTCTTTTGAGTATCCCTGTAAAGGAACTATAAGTGCTATGCACACCACATTTGATAATTAGTGTCATGTACTGCACCTCAGTGATATATATCAATTTCAATATGTTTGAAATTGTGCAACATCATTAAAATGAGCCACAAATGATTTTTCTCCATAGACCGTAATGTAAAGGAATTCTTTTGAGTGTCTCTTTATATTCAATACCGAACATTCCATACCAAACCTCAATAACATATATCAAATACATAACAATCCGTATATATTTACGTGAGATAGAGCACGGGCACACAGACGGCAGACAGACAGACAGACAAACTGAATTCATAATCACTTTTCAACTTTGTTGGAAAGTGTTAAAAAATATAGTCTGTGGGAAATTAGGTCCGATAGAGTTTACATGAAATCCCGTTCACTAAAGTTGATGGAACATTGCAATATTATATAGGAATGATGAATAGAAAGTTTAAAACGAGGATGAATGAAAATATAGTAGATATCAAATACAACAAGAAAATTACAGCTTTAGCCAGACCACATAACATTAGGATCTTTACAGATTAATTTTAAAAATAGTAAAATGATTTATCCATATATGCTCAGTGAGAGCATATGTAATGAATCAACCTCCTATGAGTTACCTAGAATTTGACGCGAGATGCTTCATAAATTTAAAAAAAAAAAAAAAATAGAAAAATAGATCATGTTTACAGTTGATCATTTTTATTAAAGTGCTTGATTTCGTTGTTTATCAATTACATATTTCAAATTTGTTGTGAAAATAGTTTATTTAGCATTACTGATCTTGAGAACGTCACCGTTTGTGTATACGAAACTAGTACGTCTGTTTATTAAAAACTTTTTCAAGCCCTCATGTTTACTGTAATCAGTTTTAGCATAAATATTTTTATTTTAGTGATAATAAGTGTTTTTTTTTTAGTGTTCCGTACTTAAAAAGTTAAAACGGGACCATTTTAAGATCACTCCTGTGTCTGTCTGTCCGTCTGTCAGAACCTTTTTACTTTTAAATTATGGGATGTGAAAAGTTCAAACTTGGGAAAGTTACAAAGCCTTTTTACCCACATATTTTCAAATTATTAGCCATTCACAAATATGTTTAGGAAAAATTTAGGAGGCTAATTAAGTTACTTAAAGAAAAAAAATTACTTTTGTCTATCGTGTGAGGTATCGTGTGAAAGATCTTGGAATACCGAACTCAAAAATTTATTTGTTTTAGTTTTAGGTATTATATTTTCAGAGATATCGTCGAAAATGCACTGCAAAAGTATGCCCCCCCCTCTCTATTTCTGAATCTACTGAAGCTAAAAAGAAGAAAAAAATAGGTGTTGTAAAAGATTATTTAACCCTTCTAGGAAAACTATAGAGATTTTCTTAGGTAACATAGTTTTTGAGAAAAACTCATTTTTCGTTACACAAAAACTTTACTTTTCAGACGGTCAGCGGAAGAGTTGACGGACGCTCGAGGTATCTATCGACGCATAATCATACAAGGATGGTTGATAATGATTTTCGAAAAAAAAAAGATCGGTAATTCGCCGAGATATTAATTAAATTACTTGAAAAATAAATTTTCTTTTTATATGTATCGTATAGGGTATCGTTCGAAAGATCTCGTAATATCGAATTCAAAAATATATTCGTTTTAATTTTTGGTATTATATTTTCAGAGATATCGTCGAAAGTATACTGGAAAAATATGCCCCCTTCCTAATTCCGAATCTACTGAAACTAAATCATGAAAAAATTAGGGGTAGTAGAAGTTTATTAATTAACTAGCAAGCTACGCCCGCTACGCAGGTCAATTTCTCTTAACGAACCTTTAATCAAACAAAATATTGACATTTCATAATTCACTTTTATATTTTAACAGAATAATAAGGATACTATAATTTGTGACTCGTGCTATAGCCAATATACACGTTAGGACACGTCGCCCTTATCATTATTTTTTTACGCGTGAAGGTTTCGCTATGGTACTCTATGGTGAAATTTGGTAATTTTAGAAATTCAATAGTTGAAAAATCGCAGAATCATTAGATCATTTTTCTTTAGAATTTGTTCTTAGAGCGCATTTAGATCTTATAAATAACAATCATGCCGAACTTGAAGTTTATAGCTCCTTCAGCATCGCAAAAATCGCAATTTTAGAACGTTTTTCGCTTCTGCACCCCCCTCGGGGTAGTGGCACCGACATAAAATATAGCCTATGTTGGAGCAGGGATTGTCACCATCCATTTGCCACCATCACTTTTGAAATCGCTTTAGTAGTTCTAGAAATTGTAATTTAGAATGTTTTTAGAAAATTTTTTGCTTATTTCAGCCTTTTAAATTTCGAATTTTTTTAGACTTTGTTCTTATAGAGCATTTAAATCTTGTAAGTAACGACCATACAAAATGTCAAGTTCCTAACTCTTTCAGTATTGAAAATATCATAATTTTGGAACGTTTTTCGCTCCTGCACCCTCTGCGGGTAGTAGCACTGACATAAAATTTAGCATATGTTGGAGCAGGGACTGTCACCATCCATTTGCCACCGTCACTTTTGAAATCGGTTCTGTAGTTTCAGAGATTCCATAGAAATTGTAATTTAGAATGTTTTTAGAACGCTTCTACCTCATCTCACCCTTTTAAATTTCGAATGTTTTTATAATTTGTTCTTAGAGAGCATTTACATGTTATAAGTAACTACCATACCAAATTTGATGCTTCTATCTCCTTCAGTATACAAAAAATCGAAATTTTAGAACGTTTTTCGCTCCTGCACCCCCCTGGGTGTGGTGGCACCGACATAAAATATAGCCTATGTTGGAGCAGGGATTGTCACCATTAATTTGCCACCATCACTTTTAAAATCGCTTCAGTGGTTCCAGAGATTACCCTCTACAAACAAACAAACAAACAATCTTTACTACTTTATACATTAGTATAGATAAGGGGGAATTAGCCCCTTGTTCCCCCCCTTTATACTTAACCAATCAATCCCGAAAACTAATCAGGGATGCGCCTTAACACAGTGAACCTATAAATGAAATTTGAAGGAAATGGGATAATTCTGCATGAAAAACCCATTTATATAAATTAAGAGGGGATTATCCCCCCGTTCCCCCCCCTTTATACTTAACCAATCAATCCCGAAAACTAATCAGGGAAGCGCCTTAACACAGTGAACCTATAAACAAAATTTGAAGGAAAACGGAAAAATTCTGCATGAAAAACCCATTTATATAAAATAAGGGGGGGGGGATAAGCCCCCCGTTCCCCCCTTTATACTTAACCAATCAATCCCGAAAAACTAATCAGGGAGGCGCCTTAACACAGTGAACCTATAAACAAAATTTGAAGGAAAACGGAAAAATTCTGCATGAAAAACCCATTTATATAAAATAAGGGGGGGGGGGATAAGCCCCCCGTTCCCCCCTTTATACTTAACCAATCAATCCCGAAAAGTAATCAGGGAAGCGTCTTAACCCAATGAACCTATAAACAAAATTTGAAGGAAAACGGAATAATTCTGCATGAAAAACCCATTTATATAAATTAAGGGGCGGATTAGCCCCCCCGATCCCCCCCCCCCTTTATACTTAACTAATCAAACCCGTAAACTAATCAGGGAAGCGCCTTAACTCAGTGAACCTATAAACAAAATTTGAAGGGAAACGGAATAATTCTGCATGAAAAACCCATTTATATAAATTAAGGGGGGGGGGGAATTAGACCCTTGTTCCCCCCTTTTATACTTGACCAATCAATCCCGAAAACTAATCAGGGAAGCGCCTTAACACAGTGAACCTATAAACAAAATTTGAAGGAAAACGGAATAATTCTGCATGAAAAACCCATTTGTATAAATTAAGGGGGGGGGGGGAATTAGCCCCTTGTTCCCCCCCTTTTATACTTAACCAATCAATCCCGAAAAGTAATCAGGGAAGCGTCTTAACCCAATGAACCTATAAACAAAATTTGAAAGAAAACGGAATAATTCTGTATGAAAAACCCATTTATATAAATTAAGGGGGGGATTAGCCCCCCCCGATCCTCCCCCCCTTTATACTTAACTAATCAAACCCGTAAACTAATCAGGGAAGCGCCTTAACTCAGTGAACCTATAAACAAAATTTGAAGGGAAACGGAATAATTCTGCATGAAAAACCCATTTATATAAATTAAGGGGGGGGGATTAGACCCTTGTTCCCCCCCTTTATACTTGACCAATCAATCCCGAAAACTAATCAGGGAAGCGCCTTAACTCAGTGAACCTATAAACAAAATTTGAAGGAAAACGGAATAATTCTGCATGAAAAACCCATTTATATAAATTAAGGGGGGGGGGAATTAGCCCCTTGTTCCCCCCCCCTTTTATACTTAACCAATCAATCCCGAAAACTAATCAGGGAAGCGCCTTAACACAGTGAACCTATAAACAAAATTTGAAGGAAAACGGATATTTCTATGAAGAGTTATCGCATTACGTACGTACATACATACATACAGAACCGGCTGCCAAGCTCTCAGGGCTTGACAGCCAGTGTGATAACTGAAAAATCGCAATTTTAAAACGTTTTTTGCTCCTGCACCCCCTGGGGTTAGTGGCACCGACATAAAATATAGCCTATGTTGGAGCAGGGGTTGTCACCATCAATTTGCCACCATCACTTTTGAAATCGGTTCGGTAGTTCCAGAGATTACCCCCTACAAACAAACAAACAAGAATTACTCCTTTATAATATTAGTATAGATTAATAGTAATTAATAAATACAATGTACGGAACCCTTTGAGCGTGAGTTATACTCGCACCTGACAGATTTATTTCTTATATAATTCTATAAATTAATTCTTGTTCATTTTCTTTTCCTGTTAATCATGATGTCATTTATGACAGTAAACTTTCTTCGGTTAGTAAATGATATTCATGCTCCATGTATCATTAAAAAATATTTCAATTTTTTGTTTCAAATGCGACGTCAAATTCACCTGCTTTTCCTACGTAGACATTTAATTCTTGTTAATCTTTTATTTCATTTTCGTTATTCACGTGAAAATTAAAAATTAATTGTAGTGGATATATTATTATTCCGGATTTTGAAATAAATATGGCAATAAAGGGAGGGGGAGAGCTATTTTTATAGGGAAAAAATCCATTAATGTTGTATGAAAATAATGAAATTTAATTTTTTTTCAGAACTGTATGTCTAAATCAAATTTAACTAGTCGGATGTGTCAATCCCAAAACTTTCTTCTATCTCACACAGGTTTCTCATACACTAAAAAGAAACAGCACCCATTTATATCACGGTCTAACTGAATCTAAAGTTTTATTAAATTCCGTGCATTAGTTCTTGAGATATGGCTATTGCTAAAATCGTGTAAATCCTGCAAAATTCAGCATAACAGCGCCACTTTTTGAGAGATTTAGATGAAAACCTAACCAATAACAACTTATGTCAACGTCTAACTGAATCTGAAGTTTGGTGAAAATCCGTGCATTAGTTCTTGAGATATAGTTATCGTGATAATAATGAAAAAAGTAGCATAGCAGCGCCACCTGTTGGGATATCTACATCCAAACATAATCAGCGTCTATTCATGTCAAGGTCTAACTGAATCTGAAGTTTGACGAAAATGAGTGCATTAGTTCTTGAGATATAGCTATTGCGGAAATTTCGAAAAATGCAGCACAGCAGCGATTTTTACCAAAAACTAATCAGTACCAATTTATATCATGGACTAACTGAATCTAAAGTTTTATTAAATTCCGAGCATTAATTCTTGAGATAGAGCGCCCACAAAATTTGTGTCACATACAGACAGACAGACACAGTCAAAGACACAGAGTCACAGACAGACATTTTCTAAAAACGGTCAAATCGTGTTCAGGACCTTCTAAAACGTATAAATCCGTCGAAAACCGGAAGTCGAAAATTTTCATGAATCCAATACTTTCTTCTTGTAAAGATAGAAGAAAGTAAAAAAGGACTAGATGTTTTTCTAAACTATACTTCAGCTGTATGCAGATATAGAAAGGTATTAATTAATCCGATTTGACGCTGAGTTCAGCCAAAGATTCACACACACTTTTACATTTATAATATTATTAGGACTAGAATTGGGATAGGATAGGATTACTAAATTAGACAACATATTGAGCTTAATTTTACAAGTAAACTAAATGCCTAGGTGTAGTCATGAATTCGTGGGTTGGCTCGGACGGAAAACATTCTCTCCGTAACATTTAAATGTTTGTAGTTTAACGCTTTTTAATAGCCTAGAAGTGCAAATCCCTTCCCTCAGGATATCCACCCCCTGCACAGAAAAAAAAAAACCAATTTGGGTCGAAAGATTCTTAGGTACGTGACCAAATTGGGCCACGCCTGTTTTGGTTACCACTGTGTATCCATTTTGGGCACTGTTAAATACCCATTTTCAATTTTTTTTTTTTTTTTTTTTTTTTTTTTTTTTTTAACAGAGCCCAAAATGGATACACAAGTGGTAACCAAAACAGGCATGGCCTACTTTCTGTGTGGGGTTTGAGGCCCACCTGTGCTTATTTAGTGGTTAGGCTATTAAACAAGAGGTGTTGGGTTCGATCCAAACACAAGCATGGAAGTTTGTTGTGGGTCGGATACGCATTAAATAGAGGTTCCGCTCTGTTGAACTCTCGTGTGCAAAACATTCCAATGCCTCAATCAATCAATCAATCAATCAGCCAACCCGCGTGGGTTGTAGAAATCCTTCCCGGAGAAAAATATCTGAATTTAACAATGCATTGGTCTGATCTTTCTTTTCTGTCACCTCTCAAAGCTAGTAGATGAGAGGTGCTGGGTTCAAACCCCTGTCGCGCTCGTCGACCTAACCGTTCGGAGTTTTCCGTGGTTTTCTTCGAACCTTGACGTAAATATGGATTAGGATCCCTTAGAAAGACCTCCATGGTGGGCACTCCCCTAAGGCCTATATCTCTCGTGTAGATAATCGGCCGTCATAAAATCAACTTTTCTGTCACCATAAAAGAAAAGAAAAAAAAGAAACAGGAATAACAGAGACCAGTTTCCGTATTTTACCACTATACAATCTGAAAGTTATGCATATACTAATGAAAATAATTTCCTGATTTTGTGCATAAAAATCGGAAGTTTTAAATTTGAGAAGAATCTTAAAGACAACCCACCGAACTTTATACGACTATAATTTTTCATAAAATTTTAAGAGCACATTCACGAACTTCGAAATAACATTTATGCGTGGGTGCATGGCATAAAATGGGTGAAAACTTGAAAAACCTAGATTTACGTCAACTCACACCGCAGAAAATTTCACAAGGGAGCTTTTAAACCTCCATCTTCTTTTTTAGCATAGATTTTTCATCCGAAGACACGTTGGATGCTTTTCAAATTTACAGAATGCTACGGAAAAAAAACTTAATGGTGATGCTTCTTACATGCGAAAAAGAAACTTGGATGTTGCTTATTATAAATTATTTACATTAACTTAGAATAAACCACTCTTTAAAGATGAAATTTCAACGAACGAAAAAAAATGCTGTAGATTTGCTAAATTCTTTGTATTGATTAATTATACCTTTCATGTTTAAAATACAGTTATATAAAAGACGAAGAAAAAAATAAGGTTATATTGAAGAAATAAAGTTTTTCTCATAAATATTCCAGAATAGTGCTTAATTTATAGGTATAATTTTAAATAAATCGTATATTATTTTTATCACTCACCACGCACACAAAAAAAAGTGTTACATTTTAAAAAGTGTATCACTTTTTGAACTTCAGTAACCTTAACGGAACTTCAATATTAAAGTTCTTTTGCGTCGAGCTGTAACCAAGCCACGACTCTAAATAAATAAATAAATAAATATAGGTGCGTGTGTATATGTTTATGTATAATAAATAGAATATTAATAAATAATTAATAATATATCTAAAATATATAACTTAGAATAAAACACTCTTTAAAGAGGAAATTTCAACGAAAGAAAAAAAATGTAGATTTGTTAAATTCTTTGTATTGATTAATTATACCTTTCATGTTTAAAATACAATTATTTAAAAGACGAAGGAAAAAAATAAGGTTATTTTGAAGAAATAAGTTTTTTATCATAAATATTCCAGAATAGTGTCTAATTTACAGATATAATTTTAAATAAATCGTATATTATTTTTATCACTCACCACGCACACAAAAAAGTGTATCACTTTTTGAACTTCAGTAACATTAACGGGTTGGGTTGATTATTGACGGCCAATTATCTACACTAGGGATATAGGCCCGGGGGGAGTGCCCTTCGTGGGGGTCTTTCTAAGGGAACCTAATCCGTATTTACGCATGGATAAATCCACGGCTCGAAGAAAACCACGAAAACGCCGAACGATTAGGCCGACGGGCGCGATTGGGATCGAACCCAGCACCTCCCGTCTACCAGCTTCGAGAGCACAACCTCTCAGCCACTGGTAACATTAACGGTGCTTCAATATTAAAGTTCTTTTGCGTCGAGCTGTAACCAAGCCACGACTCTAAATAAATAAATAAATAAATATATGTGTGTGTGTTTATATAGAATATTAATAAATAGAAGGAATAGAATATTGATAAATAATTAATAATATATCTATACATAAATGTATAACTTAGAATAAACCACTCTTTAAAGATGAAATTTCAACGAACGAAAATTTTTTTTTTGTAGATTTGCTAAATTCTTTGTATTGATTAATTATACCTTTCATTTCTAAAATACAGTTATATAAAAGACGAAGAAAAAAAAATAAGGTTATTTTGAAGAAATAAGGTTTTCATCATAAATATTCCAGAATAGTGTTTAATTTATAGGTATAATTTTAAATAAATCGTATATTATTTTTATCACTCACCACGCACACAAAAAAAGTGTTACATTTTAAAAAGTGTATCAGTTTTTGAACTTCAGTAACCTTAACGATGCTTCAATATTAAAGTTCTTTTGCGTCGAGCTGTAACCAAGCCACGACTCTAAATAAATGTGTGTGTGTGTGTGTGTGTGTGTGTGTGTTTATATAGAATATTAATAAATAGAATATATAGAATATTAATAAATAATTATTAATATATCTATACTTAAATATGTAACTTAGAATAAACCACTCTTTAAAGATGAAATTTCAACGAACGAAAGAAAATATTGTAGAATTGCTAAATTCTTTGTATTGATTAATTATACCTTTCATTTCTAAAATACAGTTATATAAAAGACGAAGAAAAAAATAAGAAGGTTATTTTGATGAAATAAGATTTTTATCATAAATATTCTAGAATAGTGTCTAATTTATAAATATATTTTTAAATAAATCGTTTATTGTTTTTATCACTCACACGCACACACACAAAAAAGTGTTACATTTAAAAAAAAGTGTATTACTTTCTGAACTTCAGTAACCTTGTAAATTAAAGTTCTTTGCGTCACACAGTGGGGCGTTTTGATGATCTAGGTGGACAAAATTCATTTTTCCGATTATCTCGGGATTTTAACAAGACCGCGTATACTGGTAGCAGAATGTCTCTTTTGTCGAGATCCGTACGAGTTTTGTCGAAAAAACCCGATGTGTCGATTAACTACGACCGTAAAGAAGGCAGTTGATTTGAGAGACTTTCAACCGTTGCATTATTTTTCTGTAAGTTCGAAAGCAAGTCGTGACTTTTCTATTTTATTCGAAAGCAGCAGTTTACTGGACATATGTCACATGTTTGTCACACGATTTAACCTATTGTTATTTGAAAATAAGCGCCATCTTGTTTTCAAACTTCATCTTGACTTTTAATACAGTACTGAGCATTATTAAGCAATAAGAATTTTTTTAAATCAAAGTGCCATTCCTAAAGTATTGAAAACTTAAGACAGCTCCGGCGAAAGTTTGCGAATCATTAAGTTATACACTGAAAAAAATGAAGTACTCAAAAATGAGTAAGTCCATGTACTCATTTCGAAATGAGTATTTTTGGATAAAAAATGAACATGTGCATTCTCAAAAATGAGTAAGTTCATGTACTCATATCGAAATGAGTATTTTTGGATCAAAAATGAACATATGTATTCTCAAAAATGAGTAAGTTCATGTACTCATTTCGAAATGAGTATTTTTGGATAAAAAATGAACATATGATCAAAACCAACATACTTGTATATTTCAGAATGTGTAATGACGAAATTTCAGAGCCTAAAAAGCTATTATTTGAAGGAAAAACGAAGAATAAGAGAAATGAAAAGTGGATCTGGAGTTGTTCGGGATTTTCATCAAAGTGGATCCACTGCAACACATTTACTCTCTTTTTTTTCCCTCACATTTTACACATCTGCTTTTTTTTTTTTTTTTCTTGATAGTACTTCAAAATTAGGATTTTTTTCCCACTAATTTTTTAAAAATGTATTTTAACTTTTTTAACGCGAGGCAATATTGTGTTATTTAAAAGTTTCATAACATAATATCTTTGCAAATTATAGCTATGCAAATTGGTATTAAACTAAGCTGATTTGGCTTACAAATTTATGAATTACGCTAAAATTTATTATTTTATAAATTATAATTTTACAAAGTTTATAATTTTTTCCTTAAATTTATAAAATTAGTTAATATGTTTTCTTTACTTTTATAAAAATAAAGTTTTTAGCTTTATAACGTTTTTAATTTATTTCTTTAGCTTATATTTTTATAAGTTAAACTAATTTAATTTAAATAAAATCAATAAGTCCAGATTTAAACCTACCTATCCCAAGGTCATTAATTTCAAATTTGTCTCTAAAAATCATTTTTTTAACTATTTAGTTTAATCGAAACGTACGCAAAAGCTCTCAGCATAGCTGAAATATAATAATTTAATTTATTATAAAAAATTTATTTATATAATTTTTTAAAAATAAGACATTAAAAAAATATATTTTTTAATAGCATGTAATAAACACGTCTAATTAAGATAATTGTTGTTTTTATTAGAATTGATAAATAGATAATCAGGCAAATAATTTAAAAAAAGTATATGTTCGAATAAAGAAATTGTTGGTACTGTTGCAAAAAGAAGCAAGCAGTATTCTTAATGCAATGTTTTACACATATAATACATAATAAATTGAAATTTATCTGTTATAAGGCACCAAATCATACAGCAAAATATTGAAAATTATGAAAAGAAAATATTAAAAACATTGGAACCGAAAAAATCCATCTACAGATGAAACCTCAAGTTTTTGCAAGTATTGCAAAATAACTAACAACATTTGAGAAGGAGGCGTGACCACTCATGGTGTTTTGGTCTGAGTCGTCAGGTTAGTACACAGGACATCACGGGTTCGATTCCTTTCTTCATGGGCAAGGGTTGGTTAATTACTATAAACTCACGCAGGAATGAAAAAAATGAGCAGAAATGTATGTATCCCTTATACGGTTGTCCTCGCGAAGTAACTTTTTTTTTTTTTTTTTTTTCTCCTATAAATTTTATTTTAACGACATAATTTTTTTTTAATTTGAATATATCCATGGGATCAAAAATGAGTACATAGCAGTTCATATTTGAATACATCCATGGGATCAAAAATGAGTACATGTGTTTCTCAATTTTGAGTAGATTTTGATCGGAGCTATTTTGAGTATGTGACGTATTCAAAATTGAGTACTTTTTACTCAATTTTGAGTACCCATTTTTTTCAGTATGATAACTTGAAGTGTGCGTCTGAGTGTTTAATTCAAATCTTGCAAGTCAATTTTCACCACTTTTAACTATCCGATTGAGCTGAAACTTTGAATACATGTGTAGTTTCAATGACAATACAATATTATAATTTTTTTTTAAAATAATAATAAAAGTAATAATAATAATAATAATAATAATAATAATATAAATAATTAAATACGTCAAATATTTATCACTGTTTGGTTATTTTATTGCTGATACATTCGAAAACCCAGCAAAACCTAATTAAACTTCAACGCAGTAATTTTGTCCACCTAGATCCTCAAAACGCCCCACTGTGCGTCGATCTGTAACCAATCCACAACTCTAATATATATATATATATATATATATATGTGTGTGTGTGTGTGTGTGTGTGTGTGTGTGTGTGCATTATCATATTTAAATGCAATTTAAAAAATATATATTATTTATTATACAACATGACAAATTAACTACATTATCTTAATTTTCTGTATAGGAGTTTTATTAAAGTTTCAAAAATGTTTATTAGTCAAAATATTTATTATAATCACTATGTATATATATAAAAAAAGTTAGCTGGTCCTAATTCAGATTAAGCGGTCATAGGACTTTCAAACCTTCAAAAAATTCAATCTTTAAATGTTATATATGTCACTAGTAGTCCTAGGCGCTCTAAGTTAGAACGCGTTCTAACTGGAATAAATCAGTTAAAACGCATTTTAAAAGATTTATCAATAATTTTAGATAGATACAAATAATATTGTCTAACAAATAAGTCAAAACACGAACAAAGCGGAGATTTCCTAGCGCTCTAACTTAGAACGCATTCTAACTGGAATAAATAAGTTAAAACGTGTTCTAACCGGAGCTCTTGGTTAGAACGCGTTTTCCCTAGTTAATTCGGGTTTTGACTGATTTCGTGTTTTCTCTGTAACACACACACACACACACACACACACACACACATATATATATATATATATATATATATATATATATATATATATATATATATATTACAGAATAATCATTTCTGAAAACTTTAAAAACAAGATGAATGAGACTCTTACTAGCTGTTAAATAGGGAATATTTTCAAAAGAGAGAACTTTAAAGACGTTTTTTTTATGTGATTTTGGCGCATTGTGCGTAAGGTAGTTTAAAAACTTTTCAATATTTTTTCATAAAATTTTCAGGATATATAGTGTGCCGTATAAAGTGAACCTAAATTTATATCGTTTTCTGTTAAATTCTTTTTTCTTGGTGTTAAATGGCTAAAATTAAATTTTTTTTATATAAGCAATTTACAGTTTCGTTTTCAAAACATAAAAATGTTATAAATAAACATTTTTTCAGGTTCAGTGTAAGCACAAGTCTCTGAAGTATAATTAGATACGGAAACTTTTCTTTTACATGCAGATTTTCTTTTGTAATCATACGCGCAATCTATGATTCCAATTTTTTTGCTCGACAAGTTTGAAAAATAAAAGAAAAAAAAAAAACCTCTATAACAATTAATTGTCCCCATTATGATCTGAAAAAAAAAATTGTGAAATCAAAGAAGAAACATGTATGTATTACCACCTTCCAAAATTATGTTTTTGTAATGTGCACTTTTTAAGATATGAAATGACAAAAAATGGTCATTTTGATTTTCACATTTTGACATTTTAAAAGTAGTATGACCCCTTAAAGCGACGAATATTTTAAATGTAAAATAGTCAGGAAATCTTTTTTAATTTCATCATCATACTAAAAAAAAAGTCAGATCCCCCCTCCCCCTGCGCTCCTTTTTCTTTGTGCGTGCATATCGTGAATATGCTTAACCATCTTCAGAATCATGGATGCATATACCCATCTTCAAAAGGTGCATACAGCAATTGTTTCTAGTTAGTTACCAGTAATATTTGCCTTATTTAAATATTTTAAAACAGTGGCTAAACAGAGTGACATAAAATCAAGGGGCATAAAATCTCGGTCAAGTTCGTTAATGGGCAAAATCGAACCAAGGAGGGGGGGGGGATGGGGGGGGGCTTTTGTGAAAACAGAAAAAAACCCATAATTTCTTAATTATTGTACGTATCGAATCCGTTTAAAGTTATTATTACTTCTAGGAAAAAGGCCGAAAATTTATGTATGACAGATTTTTGATATAATTAAAAATGGCCCAAGGGGGAGAAAAAAGGGGGGTTTTAGAAGAAAAAAAATCATAGCTTCGTCCATTCACAAGATATCAAATCCGCGTAAATTTATTATTAATCCTCTTAATATTATCTAAAACTTTTATATTGACAAGTTTTTTATAGGACCAACCGTTATAGCAAAAAAAAAAAAAAAAAAAAAAAAAAAAATTCCTGCCGGCTCCGCCTGCAAACAAGTTATTTTTCGAAGTAGGCGGTTCCAACTCCCGCATCTTTTCGAAACTGATACATAAAATCAAGGGGCATAAAATCTCGGTCAAGTTCGTTAATGGGCAAAATCGACCCAAGGGGGGGGGGGGGGGGAATGGGGGGGCTTTTTGTGAAAACAGGAAAAAACCCATAATTTCTTAATTATGATACGTATCGAATCCGTTTGAAGTTATTATTACTTCTAGGAGAAGGGCCGAAATTTTATGTATGACAGATTTTTGATATAATTAAAAATTGCCCCAAGAGCGGGTGGGGAAGGGGGGTTTTAGAAGAAAAAAATTCATAACTTCGTCAATTCAGAAGATATCAAATCAGTTTAAATTTATTATAAATACTCTTAATATTATCTAAATCTTTTATATTGACAAGTTTTTTATAGGACTAACCCTTATAGCAAAAAAAAAAAAAAAAAAAAATTCCCTACCGGCTCCGCCTGCAAACAAGTTAGGTTTCGAAATAGGTGGTTCCAACTATCGCATCATCGCAAAAAGTTCATTTCTTCCGCAATTCCCGACAAACAGGCGCCCCACGGTCTGCGTCTTCGAAATCTACCTGTGCCTGTAGGCCGAGCCGTCAGGGATTTTTTTTTCTGAAATCATGACGTAATTTTCAATGAATTTTCATTCCACCCGTGCTGAAATGAAGACTTATTATTTAAAATACATATTAAAATTGAATTTACACATATATATGCTAATATGAGTTTTAAGTTGTTTTAAATATAGATATTTCGTCATTGTTCCTCAATCAGGTGTTGCCAGTGGCTACTTTTTAAAAAGAAATTAGATTGATTGTTCAGATTTAGATTGATTGATAGACCACTTTTTTGGAGTAGAAATATTCGCCTTATTTAATGACAGATTAAATAACGCGAGAATAAGGCCAATTACACTATTGTAAATTGGGAATAAAACAATCTTAATTTTTAAAAAAGTAGTCTATACTGGTAACACTATCCTTAATCCCTATTATTTGATTATCTCTATTTTTTTTCCTTTAAAAAAATATGTTTTACTAAATTAAGTCACGTTCTAGTGAAATATGATTACTGTATCAAAATTAGATGAGAGTAAACAATAGAAATAATTAAAGCTCGATTGATTGTTAATAATTGAGTTTAAAAAGAAAATACTTATCGTTTTTTAGGGGGGAGGGTTACAAAATTCTTGAAAAAAGGTTTAGATACCAAACCCTTTGACCGATTCGTACAAAAATGAATACAGATCTTGCGACAGTGACAGGGCCTGATTACCGCACAGGTCAACTAGACCACGCCTTGGGCCCATTGGAGAATAGGGCTCCAAAATGAGTAAAATTATTTCGAGAAAAATTCTCCTAGATTTTTTTTTTTTTTCAATCTCTGATATCTAAGAAACAGATACCTCTGTAAACGCCTTGCCTGTACTTTTCTGTTCTCTAAAAACAGTTGAAATTATTAATCCTGTAGACAAAATATTTTATGGTAAATTTTTGAAAGAAATATTTAAGATGAAGAGATATTTAAAGTATTTGCTTTATCAAACACCAAAAGAAAATTTGGGTTAACATGAGTTTCATGAGCATGTTTAGGAAATGCTAGAAAATTTCCTAATACTCCCCAAAAACATTTCTATTTAGTAGCTACTATATGGTTTGAGGGGATGGGGGACCTGAAAAGCTTCTGAGCCTTGGGCCTCGGACAATCTTAATCGGGCTCTGGACAGTCGCCTGTAGCATATTAACCAAATTGAAACTGAATCGAAAACATAGTTTGGGCGCTATCGTATTCTCGTACACGCACGCACACGTCGACATGATCCCAAAACCGCCAAAAACGGGCTCTAGGGACCGGAAAACGTGAGAAAATTACAATATACATGCATCTTCAACACAAACAAATGGAATCATTGTAAAAATAAGGGGAAAAAAAAGATTCAGGGAATTTCAAATTGTAAAAATATACCATTATTTCCATAATCGGGTTTTTATCATGATTACAATATATACTTTCATTGCACCATGCTTACGGAAATTAACAATATTGAAATAATGATTTAAAAAACAAACATCATCTAATATATTGTCATTTTTAATAGTTAATTTTAATCAGAAGAAAGGCACATTTAGTTCTTTTTCGTAAGTATTTCTATTTCCAAACAATTGGGAAAACATTAATAGAAAATTACTATTAATATAATTAATATATTGTAGTTAATTTGCTGTATTCTACAATACATGTTATTTTAATTAATTGCATTTAAAGCAACATTAATTTTGCTTCATTTTTAAATTTGGGTTCATGATCAACTTCGAACACTTGAAGCTCCAGTTAATGTGCATTGGGTTCGTGTAGCCGAAAATCATATTTTTTTTCCTGGTCCCAGGTTCGTTTTGATGGTTGACTTTTCGGCTTATATTCGACGCAGGCAGTGTTGCCAATTTGATTATATTTTTTATATTCAGATTGCACGATTTCTACCTATATACAGGGAGTGGAATTGGTTACAACTGGGAATCACAATGAAATACTGAATTGTTTCTGTTTCTCTCTAATAAGTAAATGATAGAATTTTCCGGTGCGAGCCAACTTTCCCAAACGGAAAAAACTTTTCGACTAAACCAATAGTTGAAAATAATTAAATGTTCAAATTTGCAGATTAAAAATGTTTTCTTAAGCAGCAATTAATGGCATCAAAGACATAAAGACAACCCATTAAAGTCATTAATGTCTGAAAATATTAAATTAATTTTTTTTTAAGTAATATAATTGGAACATTTAAAAGCTTTAATTAGCTAAATAGATTACAATTTATTCATGTTATAAAAAATACAATTTATTAATGGGAATTAAAGTAATTCAAAATCAAATAAATTTAATTATTTTATTTCAAATAAATTTAATTATTTTATTTCAAATAAATTTAATTATTTTATTTAAAATAAATTAAAAAAAAATTCACTTTGCAGATTGAAAACGTTTTCTGAAACAACAATAGATAGCATCTAAAGACAATTTACTAAAATCATGAATGACTTTGAAAATATTAGCCTAATATTTAGATTGAAGTATTTTTTATTAGTACATTTGTTAGTTTTATTTAGATTAACAAACTCAGATTTATTCATATAATACATTCTATATAGACATTTATTGTTTTACTGAGCATTAAATTGAATCAAAATAAAATGAATTTGGTCATTTTATTTAGAATAATTTTTTTAAATATGCAATTTTGCAGCTTATAAGTACTTTCTAAAGCAACAATATATAGTATATATAAATAATTTAATAAAGTGATTAGTGACATTATTTCTTTTAAATGCTAAAATGTGTACATTAACAACTTAATACACAGTAAAATAACTTTTAATACGTTGTTTGACATGTTTCGGCACACTCCGAGCCATTTTCAAAAACAAATGAGAATATTCCATAATTGCACGGTGCAATTTGCAAAATGCAAATTAAAATTTTTAAAAAGTACATGAAAATCAAATGATAACATTTTAAATAATAACTTCAAAGATAGTGCAATTATGGAATATTCTCATTTGTTTTTGAAAATGGCTCGGAGTGTGCCGAAACATGTCAAACAACCTATTAAAAGTTTTTTTTACTGTGTATTATGTTGTTAATTTACGCCTTTTAACATTTAAAAGAAATATATTATTACAAGGTGTTAAAATTTATTATATTATCATATTGTGATTAATGACTTTAAAAATATCGAATACTGATTAATTGAGTTTTATTATTATTATTTATTATTATTTTGTTATTATATTTAATCTTCATTTAGCTAAACAAATTCAAATCCATATCATAATAATTATTTGGAATAAAAATTATTACTTGACATTAAAGGGATTCAAGAAAAGGTTAATTCGGTTATTTTATTTACAATAAATCTAAAAATATAAGTGCATTTATTTATTTACTTTTGCAAATTATGGATGCTTATTAAAAATGTTTTCTAAAGCAACAATGAATGGCACCTGTGGGTAATTCTCTACAGTGAATCCTGGACAGTTTCTGTGCAAATGGAATGCGATTGTTGATATTGTTTAGTGTTAAATATGCACAACTTTTGTGTGTGCGAATTGAAGGGGATGGGGACTGCAATTAATTGTTTTCATGTTTACAAAATGTAAATAATTTTATTGTAATTCATTTTTGTGATAAAAATTTAAATTTTGTGATAATAATGATTTTGTTATTATAAATTTAATTTATTTTTAATATTATTTATTATCTTGTTCGCGTTTCCGTTAAACAATGCAGTTAATTTCTTTGAAAGTAAATCTGCATTTCAAAAGATTTCATAAATGAGACAGAGTCACTATTTTAATTTTATACGTGTGATACTAAATAGAAAAAATACATATATCATGTGTTGTAATCCTCAATGGTAAATTATCTGTTTATAATTACAAATATAGCATCAATATGAAACAATTTATTCTGAAAATAGATATTAGTTTTCGAAAATGGCAATAGATGGCACCAACGACAAATCTACAACCATAATTTTGGGGAAATTTTCTTAATAATTACATAACTTTTTAAGAAAGATGTTCTTAAATAATCACTAATAAAGTTCAAAATTTTGCTCATAAACCCTCTTTTTCTGAAAATGCTATAAAAGTCAATCACACCAGTGAGAGTAATGTTTATATGACATTTAGAAACTAAACATCTCGCCGGGAATGGTGGCGTGTTCTTGTAATCCAGCTACTTTGGAGGCTTGTATTGTGGAACGATGAGAGGTTGGGTGTTCTGTACTAGGCTTGCCTTGCTGTGCCTGTGAAATCAGCTTTACAGTTGATTAACGTCGTAATGCTAGCGCTGGCTTTCGACAGTGGGCTACGAAAGAAATTTCTTTCAAGTCCACGAAAACATACCATCCTCAATCGGACACAGTGCTTTTTTTTTATTTTTTTTTTTAGTAGTAGGTGGGGAAATGTGGCACGATAACATAGAAATTATTTTTTAAGGTATTAAAGTTATATTTTAGAAAGATTATCTAATATGTGAAAAATTCTATACTCAAGCCTTCCAAACACCAACATGTACATATGCAACAAAAATAATTGGTCTGATACTTTCAAAATCGTTTTACCTCAAGGCTGGTAGACGGGAGGTGCTGGATCCAAACCCCTGTCGCGCTCGTCGACCTAACTGTTCGGAATTTTCCATGGTTTTCTTCGAACCTTGCCGTAAGGGCGGGTTAGGATCCCTTAGAAAGACCCTCACGGAGGGCACTTCTCTCTAGGGCCTATATCCCTCGTGTAAATAAACGGCCGTCATAAATCAACCAACCAACCAATCATCAAAATCGTTTTACCAAAATTACTTTTATTAGGTTGTCGCGAATCTGTAACAACGCAACTTACTAAAGTAGAACTGGGAGTTCACTCGTTCACTGTTCTTATTTTTAATCTATTATTTTTTGTAAACCGAAATTTCTTGCATATCTTTCATATCTCCATATTATAATTGATGAAGGTAAATTATAAAAATAATAAATAACTAATAATAATAATAATAAAATAGCGCCTAAAAACGTTATATCTACACAGCTAAGTGTTGCAATACTGGGTGTAAATTCTGCAAGTAGAAATATTTTTTAGCACAGAAAAAAAAAAAAAAAAAAAAACTATTGTAGGAAATACTTAAGTTTAGAGAATTGCTTTATCTTTTTTTAAATGTTCGCCCACTTATATTTTGAGAGAAAAATCCAAATGTGTTGATAAGAGTAAAATTATAAAAATATGCGAGAAGATCATATATTTTATTTCTGTTTTAACATCCCTTTTTCTATGTATGTAGAAGACGCGCAACAATTAATAAGGTATCATTCGAAAGGTTTTTGAATCGGCTTCTGACATAGTACACTCACATTTCGTTTAAACATGTTTTTTGATTAAATATTGCAGCAAATTAAAAATGAAACCATCATTGTTTTCATAGTAAATGAAATGTTTCTCTCAAATCAATGTTGGCACAAAAATTAAATACCCATTATATCATGCTCAGCAATGATTATAAAAAAATAAAAAAAAATAGTACCGAAAAGATAAAGTGTGGTTTCACGCATGGGTTTATTTTATATTTATGAATAAAAACCAAAATTGAAATGCTCAGAAGGAAAAGACAGCATCGATCGATCGAAGCAGTGGTATTTCACGTGCAGCCTAAAAGGTATGCTTTGTTATAGTAGATTAAGTTGTATTTTATATGTATTCCATTTATTTTTCTTTGTCCCATGTTTTTCCGGAAGCGGATGACGTCATCTTCTAATACAGTTAAAATACTATTGTTAATGTTTTTCCAAGAACTTCCTTTTACACGGCACTGCCATTTCAGATTAATACTCACAGACAATTGGAAAAATTACATTATACATATATATTTTCGTTACAGCATTATTACCACTAAATAGATTGTTAATAAAAATGCTTTGGTAAAAAAAAAAGAAAGAAAGAAAGAAAGAAAGAAAAGAAATTAAATAAAACAAGACGTATTTGTGTGTTTTACAAATAAGAAATCTCCAGGTGGGGGAAAAAAAAGCAACTTGATGATTTTTTGTAACATATTATATACTAAATGTATATAAACTGCTCACAAATTCAGTGAAGCTGAAGTGTTTCACACTCTATTTCGAATTCATTTGTCAGCTTCGGTAACATCCATAACAAAAAAATAAAAAATAAACTCATGTGTTCTGAAACTGTTTATTTAGCTAAAATATACTCCACTTCTTTATTATTTAACGGACATTGGTCTCCCTACGAAACCACAAAATTTTAATTACGAAATTCAATAATGACAGCAGAATTTTAATAGAAATGTTTTCCATTTATTATGTATGTGAAATATCGCCTTTTTTTTTTATTATATACAAATAAATTTGTTTATAATTTCCGGTGTCAATCATTTATTTCAACATTTTAGCAATTGAAGTGCTTTATCCGTTAAAGGGTTAATAGAATATGAAATCTACAATGCTTCATTTTAAATCATAATAATAAAATTAGATGGCAGCACTCTACAACACTCTACTCAATTGTTTATCCTACCAGTTTGAAGCGGTTTGAAAAATCCCACAAAGCGAAGATAATCATTCTACTTCTTATTAATAGATGGCAGCACTACAGAATGTGTAAAAGAAGCAGACTAAAAGTCCTTTAAATTCTTTAAAATCTATATTAATACAATGGCCATATACATATTAATTCTGTTTCAAAAGTTGTAAAGTAACAGTGCCTCAAAATAATGTTTATATTAAAATTAAACTATTTATCATCGGGGGAAATTTCTTATTTATTATCTGCCTTGAGAAATCTGAAGCTGGCATTCTGTAAAAATTATTCTTAAGTAAATCCGGGCTTTATTAACTTACTTTTTCTGTTGTTGATGTTGTTATTATAAATATTTTTTAAAAAGCCATATTTAAATTATATAATTCTTAACAAAAGAAAATAGCTAATTCCAGCTCTTATAATGTGAATATCATATAGCATAAAATTATACAACTATTACTGATGTATAACAAAATGTTGAAAAACATTGAATACGTCATGCATTGTAACAAAAGATTTTGCTCCAGCCTTATTTATTTTACAGAAAAAAAAAAAAAAAAAAAAAAAAAAAAAAGTAATTAAAAATGCATACATTAATATCAATGAGCTGCATAGAACGGAGCGATGACTCACCGATTCACTGTTTGTTGCAAACCGGATCACCCGTTTAAAGCGGACAAGTAACGAATCCTGTATTTTTCTTAATATTAACGACATATTTTCGAACTTTTCAGCATACTTTTCATTATCATGGTTTGATTATTTGCGCATTTTTTTTAAAAATCATATTTTGTCTATGGGGAGAATTCCAGTTGTAAATCGTTGCCTTAGATAGTGCTTCGTTACCAAACGTCGATTTCATTCTATCGCTACACTGTTTCTGTGTCAACCCTGTCGAAAGTCATAAAAAATCATGGCTCTGAAGTCCTTTCGACATAACTCCATAATTATTTAGCACTTTTGATTTTCGAAAAATCACAGTAAGCAGAATTTAACAGCTTTTGACGTGAACGCAGACATTCACGTAACTGTTCGAATTTTGATAAAAATCGTCTGCGCTGAAAGCAGCTATTTTTTCGTTGCCAGATTCTATAAACTTAAGTGCTGGCCCTCGTAAAAGAACATGTCCTGATGACTCATAATCAAAGCCGAGCCTTATTTTATAAATTTCACCACTAAAGGGGTGATTCTAACATACACTAAGGGATGGATAGTATACAATGATACAATATAAAATGATATCCCAACAGTAGTTTTAGGTATGAGCGTGAAATTCAGGATAACACATCTACTAAAAAAATAGTTAAACACGTATTTCAGCGATTTTATACATTCCACTACTAAGGGGGTGAATCTAACATGCACTAAGGCAGGGGTTCTCAAACTTTTAGACCGACGTACCACTAAATAGAAGTTCATACTTTCGCGTACCACTAGGCATCAAAAGTAATGCTGATATAGGAAAAGCTGTGAAAGTGAAACTGCCCAGTTCGATTTCAAATCATCCTTTTAAATAACTTTACTGTATTAAAAACCAGTTTCCATGAAATAGAAAGAAACTTACACATTTGGTACAGAAGAAGAGAAAAATTTCAATTGACAGACTTAAATAAATAATGAATTGTTTTTCAAATAAAACTTCAATACTAAAATAACCAATAATAATAATTAAAAAAAATGTTTTAACTCTTTCTATTTGAACAAACTACTCCTACTTTTACGGATTCATACTTTACCTTCAGATAATACAATTTAAAAAACATGGTTAAAACAGTTTTACTGCTAATTAAAACTGTTTCACTAATTAATTTTTAAATTATATCTCTATATACATATTTTTATTTTTTCCCCGTATAAATATAATAATTACATGTGTAATGTGTTTAATTCTGGAAAACTGGCTGTATCAATCATAAACAGCGTGTGAGAATTTCAGACAGTTTGGTATAACAGACAGTTTTAGTAACAACAACAACAACAACAACAAAAAGCGTTTACAGTCTCTAATTTTATTGGAAAATTTTCAAAGTGATAAATTACTGCCGTTCTTGATTTATGGTATTTCATTTTATGTACCAGCATCAGACTTTCGCGTACCTGTAGCCAGAGCTTTGCGTACCACTACTGGTGCGCGTACCATAGTTTGGGAACCCCTGCACTAAGGAAGGGATAGTAGTATATAATGATACAATAAAAAATGTTATCTCAGCAGCAGTTTTATGTAGAAGCGTGAATTTCAGGATAACAAATCTACAAAATAATAATAATAATAATAATAATGACAATAATAAATAGTTAAACACGTATTTCAGCGATTTTAGAAATTCTACCACAGTGATTAAAAATATATTTTGATATGTATTATGATACATGTAATAAATAAGCAATTCTTTGCTTCTCTCAATTTTTATACGCACTGTTAGCTGATAAATTCCGTTGACAATGTGTTTTCTATCCTACAGCCTAAATTTATGACAAACATAATCAGTGTTTCGTTAGGAAATTCTGACCAATTCTAGATGGTTATTACTGAAAAACATTACTGAAAAGCATTGTTACTGAAAAGCATTGTTACTGAAAAGCATTACTGAAAAGCATTATTACTGAAAAGCACATTACTGAAAAGCATTACTGAAAAGCATTATTGCTGAAAAGCTTTAATGAAAAGCATTATTACTGAAATGTATTACTGAAAAGCATTACTGAAAAGCATTATTACTGAAAAGTATTACTGAAAAGCATCACTGAAAAGCATTAGTGAAAAGCATTAGTGAAAAGCATTATTGCTGAAAAGCATTACTGAAAAGCATTATTACTGAAAAGTATTACTGAAAAGCATTACTGAAAAGCATTATTACTGAAAAGTATTACTGAAAAGCATCACTGAAAAGCATTACTGAAAAGCATTTTGTTCAAAATGGTGTAGTTGTAAAAAGACCGCAGGATATACGGTAAAGACAGGAGATATACGCAAGAGAGTATAAACT
This sequence comes from Maratus michaelseni, assembly GCA_963931845.1. Classification (NCBI taxonomy): domain Eukaryota; kingdom Metazoa; phylum Arthropoda; class Arachnida; order Araneae; family Salticidae; genus Maratus; species Maratus michaelseni. The sequence continues at coordinate 53,630,047 of OZ007598.1, read as the reverse complement.
ATAACTTAAAAAAATACAGAGCGTATACAGCGTATACCACCGTATACCCAAAGCTGGTAGACTGGAGGGGCTGGGTTCAAACCTCTATCGCGCTCGTCGACCTAACCGTTCGGAGTTTTCCGTGGTTTTCTTCGAACCTTGCCGTAAATACAGGTTAGGATCCCTTAGAAAGACCCCCACGGAGGGCACTCCCCCTAGGGCCTATATCCCTCAAGTAGATAATTGGCCGTTATAAATCAACCAACCAACCATCGTATACCTTCCACTTACATCGTTGCCATGTGTCCCGATTTTCAGGGGTTTAAAGACCCGTAGCGCAAACCACAACGCAGTCGCCAAAAGTCAAAAATTTTTCGTGATGCGTAAATTCTCTTAAATTTTTTTTAGTACCATTAGTCTGCATCGACAAGAACTTAATACCGTAAAACCTGTGAAAACAAAACCTGTCTATAATGGAAAACTTTTATGATTCCCGAAAAGAATACAGCTAAGACGGGATATTCCCACTTATCTATTTTTACACGTTTTACAGTACTTTCTTTAAAAGAAACTGGATATGTGAAAAGGAACTTGCTCATAACGTAAACCTGTCTTAAACGTAATAATTTCATGGACCCTAAAGAAGGAATACCATGCAATAGTAACTGCTCAATCGGAAACCTCTCCAAAACGGACTTTTGTTTCAGTCTAGCGATTCCACTTTCAGAGATTTTACTGTACAGATTATTGTGTTTATTTAGTACAGTAAATCCTACTAAGATAGAATTGTAAGTGACCGGAAAAGATTCCGTTTTATACAGGTTTCCGTATTAACAGGTATAATTGTACGCTATTTCTTCCATAGGGACCATGGCCCCTTCCAGTGGCCAAGATGTTCTGCTCTCAAAAATGGTAGACGGGAGCGGCTGGGTTTGAATCCAAACGCGCCCGTTGTCCTAATCGTTCGGAGTTTTCGTGGTTTTTTTCGAACCTGGGATTGGTTATCTTTGCTTAAATATTGGTTAGGTTCACTTAGAAAGACCCCCATGGGGGGTACTCCCCCCACGTCTCTACATCCCTCGTGCAGATAATCGCCCGTCATTATTAGACCAGCCCCACAACCGTACGGACCATGAACTTTTTAGGTTTAACCCTTTAGCGGGCGGTGGTCACAAAAAAGGACACCTAATTTTAATTCCAAAACTGACAAACGGCACCAAGAATACTTAATTTAAATTTTCCTTTTATAAAGTACGAAAAAATCAGCAAGTTTTTCTTTTATAAGAAAATCGTTTGTAAAATCTGGTGTCAGTCCATTATTTCATTATTTTACAAACAGATTTATTCCGCGCCGGAAAGGATTAAGACATCATTCCATTGTAGACAGGTTTCGATTAAATTGGATTTAGTGTATTTTATGTCCCGATATTAAACTGTCCCACTTTTCATTTGGTCTCTCTGTTCTGCTTTTAGAGACAGTGGACATGGCAAGAGTAATTACACCTCTGTTTGGCCATGTCGAAAACTAACTAAATAATCTACTTCTTTCTCTATCAGAGTACTATTTACAAAAATACTTATTTTTACTTTCATTAACTGATGTAAGATGGCAGCACTATAAACAAGGTTCTCTTCCTTTCATTAGAACCAAAGAAATTCAATACGTTATCATATACGCTTCAAGTTGGTTGGTTGGTTTATTTATGACGGCCAATTGTCTACAAGAGGGATATAGGCCCTAGGGGTAGTGCCCTCCGTGGGGGTCTTTCTAATGGATCTTAACCCGTATTTACGGCAAGGTTCGAAGAAAACCACGGAAGACTCCGAACGGTTAGGTCGACGAGCGCGACAGGGGTTTGAATCCAACACCTCCCGTCTAGAGATGAGTTCGGGCTCTATTTTCGGAGCCCGGGACCGCCCGAGCCCGATAATTTTAAATCCAAGTCCGCCCGAACCCGAAACATTTTATGTCATTAGAGCCCGAGCCCGCCCGAGTCCGACACCGAAAAATATTGCATAATATTTCAAAAATGTTTTAAAAGTAATATCTCATTTTTTAAAAACTTCGTACGTGAAAATAACTGTTCATCCGGTGCAGATATTAATTTTATGGAAATTTACATTCTATCTTATCAAAAGAGAAGTTTCGTATCAAATAAAAATATACTTCCTTAAAAGGATGTAGATATTTTTCTCTCCCAACAAGCAAATCTGATGGACGCATTAACGAAGTGCGTTTTATGAATAAATGAATGAAATTTGCAGAAATTACTATTTCTGTACAAAAGAATCGAGCAACGTTTTATATTTCCTATAAAAGGTGTATATCGTAACTTATAATTGATTCCTTAATTAAAACAATATTTCATTTTCCTGAAAATCAGCTTAAATTAAAAATTTGACACCGTTATCTGAAAGATCCCGGTGCTTTTATAAGAAAAGTTGAAACACTCTTCGATTGCTTTCTATCGGAAAAAATGAAAATGAAAATTATATCTACTTACGAATGAAAGTGACATCGTAAATGTGCAGAGCAGAACTTTAGCATCAGCAGAGTTCATAATTAAAAATAGAATCACTAATGTTGTCTTCACATGAAGAGCGAGTATGACTCGAACACAATAGAAGACTAAAAATTTGCAAACCTAAGCTAATGCTGATTGACTAAAAATGAAAGAAAAGTATTTATCTCGCATTAGATCTCGAAAAAAAAAAATAGAATAAACGGTCCAATAGAAAAAATTATCTACTGTCACAAACGAAAATCTATTAACAAATATTATTGGCGCCTCTTCGTAGTGGCGCCATATCACCCTTGTCAGTCGCGTCGCAAATATCGTAAATTTTCTTTTAAAGTAACATTCTGATACTAGAAAAGAAAAATAAGATTTCTGTTTCCCCTTCTATTTATTCTGATCAAAATAACATTAAAATTACTTGAAATAGAATATGTAATTTTTTAGGGGAAAAAGTTATTTTTATTTTTTCTATATGAGAATAAATAAAATTGTCAGTGTTAGTAAATTTTGAAGGTAGCTAGTAGTTTTGCGCGCTCTAAAGTAATTAGCAATATATAAATAAACAATTGTACTTTAGCAAAAGATAGGTAAGATATTTGCTTACCTCCTTTTTCAGCATTCATAGTCACTCCTCATTTTCCCTCGTGCCAGGTCTGCCAGTCTCCATGTCGATGAATCCGTTTATTAATGATGTACACTAATTAATCCATGATAATGAATTATCCATTATATGTGGCACACACTATGTTTTAAATCCTCGTAGTATCACTATGTGATTGTGAAATGTGAAAATATTGTTAATTAATAAAACATTATTCATTATACAGTTTAAAGTATTTAATTTACATTTCTTATATTTAATAGTTACATAATTTTAATTTTAAACATTAGTTAAATTTAATTTAATTTAAGGGAGAACGAAATTACATGTTCGTTTCCAATACGCGAGAAAAAGCTTCTATTTTAAAGTTCTATATAGCAGAAAGAAACAATCTTTTAGTCCTTTTTATATGATGTCATTTTTTAGTTCTTTGATTGGTTAGAAATGACGTAAAGTCAACTCACGTCATTCATACGAATTTTACTTCTTACTTCCTTGTTCAGTTCACATTCACGAGTTTGTAAAAACCTCTTTATATTGCATCATGGATTTCACTTCCTCTTTGAAATTGAGTTAAGTACTTTTTATCTTGATGAGTTTAAATGAAGTAAATAAACTGTCATAAAAATCAATTTGCGGAGATTATTTTCATGATATATTACCAACAGTCAGTTTCAGAAAGATTGAGCCCAAGCCCGACCGGGCCCGAAGGCTGGTATAAAAATCGAGCCCGAGCCCGTGTCGGGCCCGGTCTAGGGATCGGGCTTTCGGGATCGGGCTGAGCCCGTCTCATCTCTTACTCCCGTCTACCAGCTTTGAGAGCAAAACCTCTCAGCCACTGATGGGTCTTCATATACGCTTCAATACAATATCTATTCTACCTTCTTTGTTAGAACCATGGTATTATTAGAGCTCCTATACTACCTATACATCCTCATAGGTGGCCTTAGGTATTATATAAGAAAACAAAAATTCTCAGTAGATGTGTTGCAAAAAATTTCGGTAGGGTTCTATCCGGATTTTACGAATTAGCAAAAATATCATTTATTTAAAATACAACATTCCTAATTCTTCAATTTTCATTGTAATGAGAATAAGTGTCATATATTCCCATTTCTTGTAAGTATATTTTAGTGTTTTAAATTCTCAATTAAAGTATGCGGGGAAAATCATGAAAATGAGCTGACATTCAAATAAAATTAATGCATTCAAAGAAAAATTTTCGTCCGGAAAGAAAAAGATTGTAACAGAAAATGGTACTTTCGTGTTATAGCGGCCCCCAAGGATAAATCGCCAAGCGACCAAGATTTACCACCAAATTATAAAGCATAGATGACATTATAATAATATATGATGTATATAATATTTCGTGACGTATATGGCCAACTTATAGTCATATATGACGCATATATGATGTATATATATATGACATGTGTATAAGACGTGTATGACGTATATATGACATAGTATACGTAAATAATGTTTATTTTATATGGTATAGTATAGGTAAATAATGTTTATATAATGACGCATATGGCACACATATGAATATTTGGAGTATGTATGTGCCTATATATGTTGCATAATATCAGCTATGCGATGATCGTGGCGAAATCATAGCTGCAACCTTGACATAATCGTAATTGTGAGGTACCCAGAAAGTACCCAGAAAAATTCATCGACCGAAGAAAGATTCTGTTTTGTACTGGTTTACGTGTTAACATGTTTAATTGTATGCTATTTTTTCCATAGGGACCATGAAAGACAGATTCTGGTTTGATAGGTCTTTTATGTCCCGATGCCGATTTAGAAGAAACTGTCCCTTTTAGTTTCCCTGTACCGCTTTTTCAGGCATCCCTGTTTGGCCATGACGAAAAATCAGTCTTCTTCTACTGCTCTTTCCACCAGAGTAATGTTTACAAAAATGTTTATTTTTAGTTTCATTCACTGAAGAAAGATGACAGCACTATATACTTGGTTCCCGTCATTTCATTTTAGAACCATGGTAATACATTAGAAAACAATGATAGTAGATGTGTTGCGAAAATTTTCGCTGGAGTTCTATGAGGATTTTGCGAATTAGCACAAATATAATTAATTTAAAATACAATGTTCCTAATTCTTCAATTTTCATTGTTATGAGAATAAGTGTCATATATTCCCATTTCTTGTAAGTATATTTTAGTGTTTTAAATTCTCAATTAAAGTATGCGGGGAAAATCATGAAAATGAGCTGACATTCAAATAAAATTAATGCATTCAAAGAAAAATTTTCGTCCGGAAAGAAAAAGATTGTAACAGAAAATGGTACTTTCGTGTTATAGCGGCCCCCAAGGATAAATCGCCAAGCGACCAAGATTTACCACCAAATTATAAAGCATAGATGACATTATAATAATATATGATGTATATAATATTTCGTGACGTATATGGCCAACTTATAGTCATATATGACGCATATATGATGTATATATATATGACATGTGTATAAGACGTGTATGACGTATATATGACATAGTATACGTAAATAATGTTTATTTTATATGGTATAGTATAGGTAAATAATGTTTATATAATGACGCATATGGCACACATATGAATATTTGGAGTATGTATGTGCCTATATATGTTGCATAATATCAGCTATGCGATGATCGTGGCGAAATCATAGCTGCAACCTTGACATAATCGTAATTGTGAGGTACCCAGAAAGTACCCAGAAAAATTCATCGACCGAAGAAAGATTCTGTTTTGTACTGGTTTACGTGTTAACATGTTTAATTGTATGCTATTTTTTCCATAGGGACCATGAAAGACAGATTCTGGTTTGATAGGTCTTTTATGTCCCGATGCCGATTTAGAAGAAACTGTCCCTTTTAGTTTCCCTGTACCGCTTTTTCAGGCATCCCTGTTTGGCCATGACGAAAAATCAGTCTTCTTCTACTGCTCTTTCCACCAGAGTAATGTTTACAAAAATGTTTATTTTTAGTTTCATTCACTGAAGAAAGATGACAGCACTATATACTTGGTTCCCGTCATTTCATTTTAGAACCATGGTAATACATTAGAAAACAATGATAGTAGATGTGTTGCGAAAATTTTCGCTGGAGTTCTATGAGGATTTTGCGAATTAGCACAAATATAATTAATTTAAAATACAATGTTCCTAATTCTTCAATTTTCATTGTTATGAGAATAAGTGTCATATATTTTCATTTCTTGTAAATATGTTTTAGTGTTTTAAATTCTTAATTAAAGTATGCGGGGAAATCATGAAAATAGGCTGACATTCAAATAAACTTACTGCTTTCAAAGAAAAATTTTCGGCCGTAAAGAAAAGGGTTGTAACATAAAAATTCATCGACCGGAAAAAGATTTCGTTTTGTAAAGGTTTACTTGTTAACAGGTATAATTGTTTGTTATTTATTCCATGGGGACCATGAAAGACAGATTCGGTTTGATAGGTCTTTTATGTTCCGATTTAGAAGAAACTGTCCCTCTGTTCAGGGCAGTGGGTATCCCTGTTTGGTCATGGCGAAAACTAAGTCTTCTTCTACTCTTTTTTCCACCGGAGTAATGTTTACAAAAACGTTTATTTTTAATTTTATTAATTGAAGTAAGATGGCAGCACTATACACATGATTCCCGTCATTTCATTTTAGAACCATGGTATTATATAAGAAAATAAAGATTCTCAGTAGATGTGTCGCGAAAATTTTCGGTGGGTTCTATCAGGATTTTGCAAATTAGTACAAATACCATTAATTTAAATTTAAAATACAACATTCCGAATTCTTCAATTTTCACTGTAATGAGAATTAGTGTCATACATTTCATTTCTTGTAAATTTGTTTTGCTGTTTTAAAATTCTTAATTAAAATATGCGGGGAAATCATGAAAATGGGCTGACATTCATATAAAATTAATGCTTTCAAAGAAAAATTTTCGTGCCGAAAGAAAAGTGTTGTAACAGAAAAATTCATCGACCGGAAAAAGATTTCGTTTTGTAAAGGTTTATGTGTTAACAGGTATAATTGTATGTTATTTATTCCATAGGGAGCATGAAAGACAGATTCGGTTTGATAGGTCTTTTATGACCCGATTTAGAAGAAACTGTCCCGCTTTTTTTTTTTGGTTTCCCGGTACGGCTTTTTCAGGCAGTCGATATACCTGTATACGAAAAACTACTGCAGTCAGGAATCTCTTTATAGCTTGATTCCACCAGCACGTTACAAAAATGAATACAATTTCTAGGAAATTTTAAAAATTTATACGAATTTTTCGGAATGAGTCTCTTTAAAAGCTGAATTTTAACTTTGTAAAGTGTAATAGCTACAAAACTTTATATACATCATCAAACTTTTTTAACTGAAACATTTTAAAAATGCACAATGAGAGTTCTATTTCCAAATGAGCTCAAACTTTGCAAAAGTTTGAAAATCTTAGTTTTACCGGTATATGCTCTCAGGAAGACATATTTGACAATAAAACATTTGAAAACGTATACTTACAAAACTCTAAAAAATATTAATTTATGTTGACATGTCTACACAACGGCGAAGCAGTATATCAACACAAATTATATTATAAATTTATTTTTAATGAAAAAAAAAACATGATTAATTTTTTTTTCTAATAATATTGAATTATATAAAAAATCAAATTTATACGCTAGAATTTCTTTGGTTTGATTCCATCAGGTACGCATCAGCTACGCTAATCTCTTTATAGTTTGATTCCAACAGCACGTTACAAAAATGACTACAATTTCTAAGAAATTTAAAAAACTGATACGAATTTTTTGGAATGAGTCTCTTTAAAAGCAGAATTTCAACATCGTAAAGTGTAATAGCTACAAGCTACAACATAATATAGATCACCAAATTTTTCCACTGAAACATTATAAGAATACAGTGAGAGTTCTATTTCCAAATATGCTCACACATTTCATGCACACAAACATGCTCACACTCAGTTTTACAGATATATGCTCTCTTGGGAAGACATGTCTGACAAAAAAACATTTGAAAACATACATACAATACACAAGAAAATATTTATTTATGTTGACATGTCGAGACATCGGCAAAGTAGCATCAACACAAATGAGATTATAAATTTATTTTTAATGAAGAAAAATCAGTAGTTCAATTTTTTTTCCTAATAATATTATTGAATTATATGAATGTTAGAGTTAGGGTTCAGAAATAAAATTTTATACGCTAAAATCTCTTTACATTTTGAATCCATCAGCATGGTACTAAAATGAATGCAATTTTTAGGAAATTTTAAAGAATCATATGAATTTTTCGGAATGAGTCTCTTTAAAAGCAGAATTTCAACGTTGTAAAGTGTAATAGCTACAAAACTTTATATAACATCATCAAACTTTTTTAACTGAAACATTTTAATGTGAGAATGCAGTGTGACAGTGAGAATGCAGCTATTTCTAAATATGCTCAAAAATTCTGCTCACACATTGAATAAGTTTGGAAAACTCAGTTTTACCGTTATATGCTACAATTACTACGATCTATTTTCAATCGATATTATGGCTATTTTTTGACACTTGAACGGGCTACTTCTTTTCTTAAATGACAGGGATATGGCTGATATATATTTTTTTTCTTCAGAAAGTAGGAAGTCGAATAGCGTTTTTCATTTGCCTGTAAAGGCCAAGGATTTTTAATGAAGGTGCTGTCAAAAGTTGGCATTTTAAGCGAATTTTCGGGCCTCGACAGCTCTTAGAGAATACGTTACATGCGATACGGTATATATACGCTATGAGATAGCAGTCGATTATAACGCAAGATGCGTTATAATTGATTATTATAACGGTCTTTATAAGCACTTTAACGGTCTGTTAAAAAAGTGTACTTTTTTAACATAATTTGGTTACATTTATCAAAAAAAGAAAAACGCTGTTCGATTACAAATCCCTTCAATGCTCATGATTGTTCATTTCATGCTTTTACATGTCAAAATGAGCTCGCGAATGTGTAAAACATTGTTAAACGTGGATATTTTTCTGACAAATACCTTATATTATATTTATAAAATTATTCAAGTTTAATAAGAGGAACTATTTAATAGTCTTAATTAGCCATTTGCTTTACATTTTTTTGCATAGTAAATGCTAAACTATATTAATATGTACATCAGCAGTCGTCAACGACGTTATTTTCTGGAATTCATTTGAATTTATTTACCGTTTTCACAGACACACCCCGCTTCTAGAACCTTTATATTTAAACTATAGCTTTGCATGGTTGCCAAGATGTCTTAAAGATACCTCTAAATATCTGTAAAAGTTCAAACTCAATATCATTTTACTTACCCATCATACGTAGTATAGGGTTAGTGTTGTAATCGTTTTAAAAATTGAAAAAAAAACTTTTTGACGGATTTACACGTTTCAGACACTGGAGATTCCGAAAAACACACACACATAATATATATATATATATATATATATATATATATAATTATAATATCTATGAATTTCAAAAACATATCAAGTTCTAATATCATTCTACTAAAATCTACAAAGAGATAATTAATGATATTGTGTAATCAGAATACCACATAGCTAATAATTAACTTGTGCAATCATAAAATTACCATAGCATGTGCTTAAATGGTAATTAGCCAAATTTACTCATACCTGAAGAACATTTAAAAAGAAAGAGAGAGAAAGGGGAAAAAATATATATATATAAATTGGAGTTGCTATTAAGTAAACACAAATGGATTAATAAATTAATTATGAACATTATTCAGTGGAAAAACTGGACCACAAGAGAACCAATCAAGAATTGGATATGAAAAACATATGTGGATGTACTCGTCAGCTTGGCTGCACCCACATGTGTTTTAAAAATAATTCAGTATTTCATAATTCTACTGGCATGATGCTAAGAACAGTAGAATCAGCCAAGTATATACTGAATTATTACCAGACAACAATTGGAAAAATTTAAAATTGGAAATATGTAAAATGTAAATAAAAAACCATTAAGAAATATATAATATATCACTTACAACGATTATCCTAAAATCTTTATAAATCACCACACTAAATGACCACCAGATATCATTTTTGAAATAATATTTGAAATTAGAACCCTTAAATTGTAGAAAAAATGTTTTACTCACAAGAATGATCCAGAATCCTCAAAATATAGCAACTTCTGCATAATGATCAATTCCACATGGCACGTATCAAACATGTTGACATTCGAGTCGAGTTGAGAGAAATGATTTGAAAGACAATGTTGAGAGCTCATTTTTTTATTTTTTAAAACACAACTCGATCAATGACACCCCAACACAAAATAATTCATAAACACACAAAACTATTCTGTTGATATATATATATATATATATATATATGCCGTCCGTTTGTCTGTGTGTGTGTGTGTCTGTAAACGCTCTATTTCTCGAACAAATTGAGATAGAGACTTGAAATTTGGTATGTACTTACTATGTAATAATAGGAAGAAGTTTATTGAATTTCAGTAACCCCGATTATCAGGAACTATTTTTTTCGGACTCTCGAAATATTCTTTCTGATAAAAGATATATAAAAATTTTCGGAATTGTTTATTTTAAGAAATGAATATAAAAGACAATAAAAAAGCATAAATTTTGAATAAAGAATGAAGTCGATCGAATAATGAGTTGCCGAGATATTTGTAATCCTATTTTCCACACTCTTCGATTTTTCATGACCCTGTATTTCATTCAAATTTCAATTCAAAGATATATATTTTAATTGGAAATGAGACGCTTATTCCGACGCAGTAAGCCGTTAGTTAATAGGATTATCAATTTTGCAGTTATAAGGATGCTTCTTTTGCGCAATTCAGTAATAGAGCATTTAAAGTTTATGATGTCATCAAGCCACGATTTTATTCGAGCTGCAATGCATTTTATAAGTAGTTTACACATGTTTTATATTCATATTTTATATTATGCATATCCATGATGGGTAAGTATTACGGTGGCCCCCAACGATTAGTTAAATTTGACCAAATAAAAATTTACAGATTGCATTTGAAATTTAAATCATTACTTGAAATTTAATGAAGTGAAAACCTGTCGACGTCATACATAAAAATTCAACTGGAAATGCAAAAATAGTCTGTAAATGAGAGATAAAATTTACAATACACATAAAAAAAAATATTTAAAAAAAAAATCGTCTGCTGCGACTTGCATGGTAATCATGTATATCATAGCCCTAAAAGTACTTTTTTTCTTATCCATGTGCGAAATATACGCAATAAAAGTGACAAATTGCCAAATATTGTTTTAATGGCCGTCTTTGATATTGAATACTTCTTTTAAGCCGTGAAAACATTCCTTTCATATTTAAATGAAACATATTCGTTTTATAATATCATTTCTCATTAAAAGTTTTTTTCTTTGTATTTTAAATAAAATCAGGTAATTTTCTTTTTACCGTAATTTCCGGCGTATAATCCGCGGTTTCAACAATCATATTTCGACTCAGAATTTTTTTTTTATATAAAATGTAACTTACTATATATATCTGTAAATATTTGACTTCAATTATGGAATAAAATTTCTGGGTCGAAACAGAATTGTTTGATCCTCGGACTGTACGCCGGAAATTACGGTATTTTATTTTTCGGGGGTTTATTTATTTTTTCCTCTAACTGATATAGCCATTTGCCAAAGACCATTAACCAAACGATAACGTATAATATATACCGTCGCCAAAATGAACAAGTTGGAAATTGTAAGTTAAACGTGACAAAAGAGGTGCATTCGTTTTCTAACTAGTTTCACAATGTAAAAAAATCATCCTTATTATTTCAGTGAAATGAATTATATCGTCTGCTATAAGATATATGAGCATGCCTTTTTTTTTTTCTTGTTACGTACGCCACGTTTACAAATGAGATTTTTTTTTCCTACACCAGATAACGCTGCAAAATTCACCATAGAGATCTTGCTTTGCGAATGATTACCTCCATGGTTTAATATTTTTATGACTCATTATGAACGAATATTCTGCGTTTATTTACTTTAATGGATTGAAATATTCGGCTGTTAACCTAATTTCCACTGAAGTTATCTCAGAAACTATACATTTTGTAATGTAACTCACCTCTCAAGCAATCAACTTTTTTGAACGATCTTTCTAAAAATGTAACATCTATGCAATTTTATGCGAAAAAATAATTTTGAATAAAAATGACCGCTTGGCATATGAAAAAAGAAGTGGTTAGCAGGTTAGCCCGTATTATTTTTCCTCAGTCACATGACTTGCGCTTTTATTATATAAATTATGTAAGATAGGATTTAATAGAATAAAGATAACTTTTATTAATATCTTTTTAAGTTTTGATTGGATTTTCATAAAATTTGAAATGACTCGACAAAATTCTGCAACGATAATATATATTAAATTTCACACCATTCGGTTGGGTAGTTTTTGCGCTGTTATATGCGAATGGACGGACGGACGGATCAGACTATAGGTGCTACGTATTTATATAATTATGAACGCACCTAAAAACATGTACCAATGGTAACTTTTTCATAATAGGTATAAAATACTAAATTTTGTTATCAAAAACCATGGTGATATCGGTATATTATACAGCATAATGACCGCGGGAATTTTCTCTATCGTATGGTGCAAACCTGAAAAAAAAAATCCATCGGTTAGTTTTTGAAATTCCACCGGACATACATTTTTAGGGCTTCTTGTTTTATAATTATATACACTGAAAAAAAAAATGATGATTTTACAGTATAATACTGGCAACCCCGGGTGCTTTCTGAGATGCCAAAAATCTGTAACCAGTAAAATAAGCATTAAAACGCTGCCGCACAGCGTATTACTGCTTATTTTACTGTTTATTACTGTTAATTTTACGGTACAATACTAGCAGCTTGGATGCCAGTATTATACTGTAAAATCAACACTTTTTTTTGCAGTGTACACATATAATGTAAAGCTTTACACTTTAACGTTGAACAGCAAGTACAAGACAAAAAGCAAAGAATATACAGCATTAAAAGAATTGAGCAAAGAGAAAGAAAAAAGAAAAGAAAAATAAAGAAAGAAATATTTCGGCAGTTGCGTTACATCACTAAATCGCCAGGGATTGACACCCACAAAATTTTTTTTACCGGGATCAGGCGACATATTCTAAGATTGCCCGCTGAGCTTCGTTTTCAACAACAAATACCTATTTGGAAAACATCTGATGACCTGCTATTCAGCCGGGGCATCAGTGGCACCGCTATCCGTCTTTAATTCGACGCAGTTTCCGAGGATGATCTCATCAGTTATGCACTGCAAAAAATAATTGTTGATTTTACAGTATAAAACTGGCACCCCAGTGCGCGGTAGCGTATTACTGCTTGCGCGGCAGCGTATTACTGCTTATTTTACTGTTTAATACTGTTAATTTTACGGTATAATACTGGCAGCTGGAGTGCCAGTTTTATACTGTAAAATCAACAATTATTTTTTGCAGTGCGGTGTTCATTTGTGGAGGATAAAAGTTAATATATTTCAATTCCTAATGTTATTTGTGTTCATTTAATATTTTTTGTGTTAAAAGCTGACGAATTGTGAGCAAGATTTTAAGACTTCACATAAAATTAAGTATATAGTTTAGAAATATTTTGACAACTAAGAAAAAAAAAAGAGACATCCTTTAAGAAGAGTACACAGAAGAAAAAAAATCCCTGACGGCTCGACCGACAGGCACAGGTAGATTTCGAAGACGCAGACCAATAGTGCTGCCTGTTTACTTGGAATTACAGAAGAAATTACCCTTTTGCCATGATGCGGTAGTTGGAACCGCCCACTTTGAAACCTAACTTGTTTGCAAGCAAAGCCGGCAGGATTTTTTTTTTTTTTTTTTTTTTTTTTTTTTTTTTTTGTAAGGTTGGTCCTATAAAAACTTGTCAAAATAGAAGTTGTAGATATTATTAAGAGAATTTATAATAAATTTAAGCGGATTTGATATCTTGTGAATTGACAAAGTTATAATTTTTTTTCTTATAAAACCCTTATTCACAACCCCCCCCCCCACCCCCTTGAGGCAATTTTTAACCATATCAAAAATCTGTCATACATACATTTTCGGTCCTTTTGCTAGAAGTAATAATGTAATAATAACTTTAAACGGATTCAATAAGTATCATAATTATGAAGTTATGGTTTTTTTTCTCTTTTCACAAAAAGCCCCCCCCCCCTCCCCTGGTTCTATTTTTTCCACTAACAAACTTGGCCGAGATTTTATGCCCCTTGATTTTATGTATCAGTTTGGAAGAGATTTGTGCAGAATTTCTGAAATTATCGTGTCCATAAAAAAGTGATATAGATAGATAAATAGATAGATATAGAGTTTTGAACTGGGGGTGGTTTTGTGTTCTGTGAGTCATGATCGGCGTAGATCTGCAAAAGTTTTCCAGAAATTCTAACAAAGGGGATAATGTAATAGGTAGTATTTTTTACGAAATCTACCTAAAATCAGTTAAAAATATTAATGTCCCGATCAGTAGATAATAAAGGCCGGTTCTGCGCCAGCGGTGGGTGCGGTGGTGACCTCTGAAGGTGAAGTTCAAGGTTACCGGAAGGGACAGGTGTTGACACCGGAAGGGACAGGTGGGGATAACAGGCATGTTGAGACAGGAAGTGAACAGGAAGTGTAGATAGGAAGTTTAACCGGAAATGTGACAGGAAGTGAGTGCGATAAGGGAGAGAGGGGGAGGGCTTATTTTTGTGGGGGGGCTTAATTTATTTTGTTGGTTTTAATCCTTCTAGTCGAATGGAGTTGAGTTGTAGGAATCCTGCTATCAGAATGAATTTAGTTTGAAAGTAATATTAGCAAAATGTTCGATTTTTTTTTTGTTTCACCTGAAATAAAAATTTTATTTGCTAACTAACACCTAATATAAAAATGGAAATCTTTCTGACTTTGTTTTGCTTTATAAAAGTTTAACGTGAAATTTATTTTTAGACTGGAAACGCGACAGGAAATAAGATCGGAAACGGGATTAGACATGCTTTTTCCAAAAAGGGTTTTCAGGAAGCAGTAAACATGTTTTAGGAACATGTTTGGGAGCTTGTTGGAACAGGACAGGTGGTTTAAAAGACCGGAAGTGATTAAGCGATAAGAAAAGTACAGGAATATACACGTAGATTTTGTTCTTTGTAAAGGGTGAAATTTTATTTTATTTTTTATTTAAAGAGTTTTCTTTTTCTTTTTCTTTTCTTTTCATTTTTTTTTTTTTTCATTTAAAGCGTTTCAAATTATTTTTTATTTATTTATTTATTTATTTATTTATTTTTTTGTAGTGGTTTACGTATTATTTTAATTTTTAGTGACATTAGAACCTGCAATTTTCTGTATCACACATGTCTTATCTTAGGTTACCAAGGACGTGTGTGTGTGTTGTTATCTCTTTAAATGCAAGAGATGGGGACTTCAGACATGTATTGAGATATCTTTACGGTCATTTATTGTACTTTTACTGAATGAGATAAAGTAATAGGGCGAAATTTTCTTTAGCTATTGAGTAACTCGAGAGTTTTGGTTTAATATGAATGCTATTACATCTATTTGTTTAATTTACAAACACATTTCTTTCACAACACTCTGTCAACAGATCACTTCAATATTCGAAATAATAATTTAGAGGGAAAATTTTTACTTTCTATACGAAATTTTATTTATAGAGATTGACAAAAATAGTATGCCTAATTCTTTCTTGTATTAACATTATATTCGAAATAGAGTTTTGTTACGAAAAATAACGTGTTTATACATTTTAAAAACGAAAGCAAAGTGATTTTAAAAAATGTAAATATAAGCTATACACCCACGCATTTTTGTTATTGAATTAAATTACAAGGCTTAATATTGTATTCAGCGTAATATTTTCTTATAAAAGCCGTTTCACAAACTTGTATACTAAAAGTAATGTGTCATTTTTAGGGGAAAAAATTAATTCAAGTCATTGAGACTAATCCTTTATGGGGGAAAAATTTGTCATACTTCTTTGTGTTACATTATATCTTCCGTTTTTTAAGTTTACAAATTTGTGGACTAACTTAAATAATCGTTTTTAGGATACTTAAACAATATATATATACTTTTTAATTATATAATTTTTTTAATTGACTTGTAATATAGCTTTTTTTTTCTTAAAAGGGTACTGTAGAATAACTTATCTCACAAATACTACATCCTTCTTTAGTTAAATATGTTTCACTTAAGACATGACAAAGTGTCTTAGAAACATTTCATTTTGGAGTTAAGTGATTAAACAAGAAAAATATTATTTATAAAAACACAACACATAAGACCAGTGACTGAGAGGTTCTGGTTTTAAAGCTACTAGACGTTTGGGTTTAAACTTCTCTCGCGCTCGTCGACCTAACCGTTCGGAGTTTTCTTCGAACCTTGTCAATACGAGTTAGGAGCCCTTAGAATGACCCCTAGAGTGACCTATATCCCAAGCGTAGATAATCGGTTTTAACAAATAACCAACCATCCACAACACATAAGACATTTTAGATCATTACATAAGACATTTTAGATTATTACATT
Organism: Maratus michaelseni; assembly: GCA_963931845.1. Classification (NCBI taxonomy): domain Eukaryota; kingdom Metazoa; phylum Arthropoda; class Arachnida; order Araneae; family Salticidae; genus Maratus; species Maratus michaelseni. Next base: position 53,613,344 of record OZ007598.1, on the reverse strand, counting down.
TAGTTAAGAAGTGATTTGACGTGCAAAATATTATTTATAAAATCATACAATAAGAGAATTTTAAAGATTTTTTCCTTTTAAATGAACAATTTTTAGTGACTATTTAACTTATTAAAGAGAGCGGGTATTTTGTTTAGAGTTATACGATTAAAATAAATTTTCAATAGATTTGACTTTATACAACCAACATTTTTAAAAAAGGGAATGGAATCTAGTTTTTATAAATTAACGTTTTTCAATTTTACAAATACTTCACACCCCGTCTTTTTTCCCCCTCTTTTAGTAGACTTTACATACATAAGACATAAAAAGCGTTTTAGAATACATCATTTAGAAATTAAGTGGTTTGATAAATAAAATATTATTTATAAAAGCAATAGATACGAGAGTAATAAGGATTTTTACTTACATATGTACGAACTTCTGATAGGTAAGACTTTCTAAATCATTGTGCAAGAATTAAGTGGTTATTGAACTTATAACATTATAGGATGAAATAATCACGTGACGTATTTTTAAACCAATAAAATGTCAGTATTTTCAAACAAATAAAAAGTTAGTATTTTTACACGAGCGCCCTCTATCATTATATAAATTTCAATGAAACGAGTTCATAACATTCTACTGTGACCTGATATCGTTGTAATAGGTTGTATTTTTCATTTAAGTTATTGTGGAACGAGTTATGAATTCTTATGTTGGTGATGTAACCAACTTGGAGTGTCAACACTCATCACCAGAGTTAAATAATCAAGAGATGGATTCTACACTTTTATCCAAAGAAGGACTCGTTTCGAATTATGAAGTGAAACTCACCTCATCAGGACTAAAGAAACAGAAGTTACCCCATGTGCGTAAGATGTGTAACACAGCATTTCCTCGAAAAGTTAACTTAGTGTTTCATATGAAAAGTCATCTAAAGGAAAAATCTTTTTGCTGTGAGGTGTGTGCTGAAGTTTTTTCACAAAAGAGTGATTTACGTAATCATCAAAAGATTCACAAATTGCCCAAACAATACAAGTGTAGTGATTGCAACGAGATATTTTCAAGAATGTCTGACTTATTAATACACAAGAAGACCCATAAGATTCGTAAACAATATTTATGTGCAAAGTGTTGTGAAATATTTAAGTGTGAATCGGATTTTTTACAACATTGTGATACTTTTCATAAAGTTTTACCTAACATTGCGAAATCACCCTGTTTAAAAGATTTGTTATTTGAACTTATAGTGAAGCTTATAGATTAGTTCGAACTTATAGTGAATTAAAAGACAAAATGATATGCAAAATATATGAACTAGAATTAACAGACCAAAACATACATGTACATGCTGAGAATGCCTTTTTAAAGTTGTACAACGGCTTTGAAGATTTCACAGAACGAGTGTTTAATTGGACATTACGAAAAATTTTGAAATTAGAATTGATTACAGCTCAATATGACAGGCTTATTTGATTTATATTATTTTAAATGATTAATAAATAGTTTGATTTCGAAAAAAAGTGTTTTCTTTAGCATACACTGTGTGACTTTTAAACTAATGTTGTGTATTTTGAATGTGTCAGACAAAACAGGAGTGTGTTGACATTTAAAAAAAAAAAGATTTTACATAATATAAAAGTTTTACAATAAAAATTGACTTACCTAAAGTTTTTTCAAGATAGTCACGATATCCTTTCCATTACAATTATTTTAAGGAAATAGAATTTAATTTTGTTGTGAATAACACTTTGTTGTTAACATCACGTGGTTTGTCTTATCATAACTATGAGATCCTAAGATCACTTCCTATTAACATGATAACGAAGAGTAAAAAAAAAAATGACTAATGCAAGCCGATTTTCCTGCCTAAACTTGTTATCAGCTTGCATGAGTGACTCATCTTTACATGTGTGGATTTGTATGTTGAAAAAATGATTGCTATGTTTAACCCGTGTAGACGATTTTTATCCGGAAGCTGTTTGAACTACCAAATTTCAGATATCACACATTTTACTAGAACATTTAAATATTTTAATGTCTTTTCGCCCGCAAATTGGAAACTTAGGATTATCACCTTTACATCGAGACATGGAAGGTAGAAAAATAATAACTTTACACTTAGACAATATTTTAATTTAAGAAGAATTAGACTTAACACATTGTTAGAGTTTCTTTGAAAAATATCTAGTTGGTTGTAAATTTTAGAAAATTCGACCTAACGAAATTAACACACTTAAAAATATCTAGTTGGTTATACATTTTATAAAATAAGCAACAAATAAACATTTCGATACATTGACAAAAGAAAATAATTAAGTTTAAGTAAACTTTACATTTAGACAATATTTCAAACTAAGAAAAATAATAACTTTACACTTATATAATATTTTCAACTAAGGAAAATTAATAACTTTAAAAATCAGACTTAACACATTGTTAAAGTTTTTTTAAAACAACACAACATTTTCAAAGCAGTGGAAATAGTATACCTGAAAAAAATTCAACTTAGTGGAATTTAATAGTGAAATTTTTTAACCTCACTCATTTAAAAAATAAAACTTTGTAAATTTTTTCCATTTTTAAAATAAAACTTATTTAAAAAATAAATAAGCAACTATTAAACATTTTGAATGTCTTAGACAAAGTGTGAATAAATTTGTTGAAATTATATAAAACATGAAAAATTTCATTACTTTTAAAAGAAATTTTATTTTTGGTGAAATAAACTCGAGGTATTTATTATATGTTACTTAAACTACATGAGAATTGATTGAAAATGTGTTACTTTTAATCACTCACAAGATAAGACATGATGTTACAATATACACATAGGAATGACATAGGAATTTCAGATGGGTTTTTCTCCCACACATGACGTCACTGATAACATATTTACTGATCAAGTCATAAAATCATAGTTTAGGGTAGGTTTTTAAGCACGAAGTTTAGTTGAGATTTAAGATATTTGAGAAATATAAACTACAACTTTGGCTACTTTTTGAAATTTCCCCCTACATAAGAAAAAGAACATAGAAAAATAAAATGAAAAGTCGTATTTGAATGGAATCAAATTATTATCCTTTCACTTAACAGCTGAATGCGTCGGTAATTACATCACAAAGGCACTGATAACAACTGATTGAATATATTGTGTTTCTTTTTTAAGGTTAAATTGATTTAATATTCAAGTTATTTCTTAATGATACACTTAAAAACAATAAACTTAATTAGCATTCAAAAAGCAAACGATCACATTATTGTGTAAAACAATCAAATGTTTTAAAAGTCACGAGTTAAAATTTGAAATGACTTAGAGTTTAAGTAGAATTTAGATGTGAACCTTTTAAAATGAAATAATAGTTTTTTGTATCGCCCTCTATCGGTGGGTAATAGAATTAAGAGATAATTAAAAGTTTTAACTTGAATTCGAGCCCACAACAAAAATTATTTTTCGGTTTTATAATTTAGGGTAGGTTTAACTGAGCAAGCCATGATATTTCAGTATTTATAGACGATTTAAGATATTCGATAAAGCAAATCATTTGAATTTTTAATTTAATTGAAGGGTTTACTGCTTAAAGTACTACAAAATGAGTACAACACGATGCATAGTTTTTTAATTAATTATATTTTTCGAAAGGTGACTTATTGATAAACTTAGGATTTATGTTTAAAGTGAATAAATTTGACATGTTAGGTTCACTTAATAACAGAGGGTTGAATAAGTTATTTTTAATAAAAATAAAGTTTACTAAAAGTTTTTAAAGTTAAAAAAATATAGTTTTAAAAAATTTAAAGTTTACAAAAAGTTTAAAAATCTTTAAGTAAATCAAAATTAACTTTTTAATTTTAACTATTGAGAGACTATAATCTAACTGTTTATCCTTGTAACCAACTGGTGCATATCAACTATATACTCTGTATCTGCATATGCGCAGAAAAACATAGACATTTAATCTAACTTGAGTTCGACTTTAAATTATTTGCCAACTTTTAAGTTTAATTACTATACACAACTCGATTACCTTTCCCACAAAACACCTTTCAGAAACAAAACAGAAATTAACACTTACCGAAAAACACGTCCACTTTGGGTGTTAGTCTTCACTCAACTAACGTTTCTCCCTTATCTTTGCTAGGGGGCGCTGCAATCGCCGCTAGAGGCGTTAGTAGTCTTCAGGTGTGTGATAAGAATAAACTTTAAATCCAACTTACACTCGCTCAGTCATTCTTGCTTCTCTCTACCTTGCTAACAACCGTTTGCTGCTGGCTCATTGTTTGGTTGTTTAAACTTGTTGAATGACGTCATCATGTGTTTGTCTAAACTTGTCCAGTCTTGTTTTTATGCAGTACGTCTATTTAGATGAGTCATCACTCGTTTATCTTGGTTGACTTGTCCAAACTTGTTTTTGTGTGGCACGTCTATTTGGGCGAGTCATCGTTCGCTTATCTTGCTTTACTTGTTTGAACTTGTCTAGTATCCACCACCTCATGTCTTTTGTCATAGCTTGAATATACTTTACACCAATCACTTAAATATAAAAGTCTTGTCACAACTTACTTAAACTTTGATAAAAATATTAATTATTTATAAATTTCATCAAATTTTTATTTTTCTGATACATTTACTATGTAATTTTCGTTCAAAAATATGGTAAAGCCCGATTTTAAATCGAAGTCTAAGATAAATTCCCCAAATTTGTAACATTTTAACACTAATAATAAATATTGTAAGCACCCAGTACATACAAGTTTTGTAAAAATAATATTACTTATAGCTAACTCGTTATGTCCCATGATACAAAACTTCAATATAACTAAAATCAGTGTTAAACGAAAATCTAATCACGTGTCTTTATGTATTATTTTGAAATGCAAAGCATTATATCTAAACGAATGATATAAGGAGTAGTTAGAATAGTTCTTATATTTTTGTTAGTAAAAAATTTATACACATTATCTTACAAGGTTGCAATATTCAACACACGGTTCACCATATTTAAAAACGATTCACCATGATTTAAAAACTTAGTAACATATTTTAAATTTATAAATTTAAATTAAAAATACTTAAGTATTTATAATTGTTTATTTATAAAAATATGTTTTAATTTAAATTTATAAATTTAAAATATGTTACTAAGTTTTTAAATCATGGTGAATCGTTTTTAAATATGGTGAACCGTGTGTTGAATATTGCAACCTTGTAAGATAATGTGTATAAATTTTTTACTAACAAAAATATAAGAACTATTCTAACTACTCCTTATATCATTCGTTTAGATATAATGCTTTGCATTTCAAAATAATATATAAAGACACGTGATTAGATTTTCGTTTAACACTGATTTTAGTTATATTGAAGTTTTGTATCATGGGACATAACGAGTTAGCTATAAGTAATATTATTTTTACAAAACTTGTATGTACTGGGTGCTTACAATATTTATTATTAGTGTTAAAATGTTACAAATTTGGGGAATTTATCTTAGACTTCGATTTAAAATCGGGCTTTACCATATTTTTGAACGAAAATTACATAGTAAATGTATCAGAAAAATAAAAATTTGATGAAATTTATAAATAATTAATATTTTTATCAAAGTTTAAGTAAGTTGTGACAAGACTTTTATATTTAAGTGATTGGTGTAAAGTATATTCAAGCTATGACAAAAGACATGAGGTGGTGGATACTAGACAAGTTCAAACAAGTAAAGCAAGATAAGCGAACGATGACTCGCCCAAATAGACGTGCCACACAAAAACAAGTTTGGACAAGTCAACCAAGATAAACGAGTGATGACTCATCTAAATAGACGTACTGCATAAAAACAAGACTGGACAAGTTTAGACAAACACATGATGACGTCATTCAACAAGTTTAAACAACCAAACAATGAGCCAGCAGCAAACGGTTGTTAGCAAGGTAGAGAGAAGCAAGAATGACTGAGCGAGTGTAAGTTGGATTTAAAGTTTATTCTTATCACACACCTGAAGACTACTAACGCCTCTAGCGGCGATTGCAGCGCCCCCTAGCAAAGATAAGGGAGAAACGTTAGTTGAGTGAAGACTAACACCCAAAGTGGACGTGTTTTTCGGTAAGTGTTAATTTCTGTTTTGTTTCTGAAAGGTGTTTTGTGGGAAAGGTAATCGAGTTGTGTATAGTAATTAAACTTAAAAGTTGGCAAATAATTTAAAGTCGAACTCAAGTTAGATTAAATGTCTATGTTTTTCTGCGCATATGCAGATACAGAGTATATAGTTGATATGCACCAGTTGGTTACAAGGATAAACAGTTAGATTATAGTCTCTCAATAGTTAAAATTAAAAAGTTAATTTTGATTTACTTAAAGATTTTTAAACTTTTTGTAAACTTTAAATTTTTTAAAACTATATTTTTTTAACTTTAAAAACTTTTAGTAAACTTTATTTTTATTAAAAATAACTTATTCAACCCTCTGTTATTAAGTGAACCTAACATGTCAAATTTATTCACTTTAAACATAAATCCTAAGTTTATCAATAAGTCACCTTTCGAAAAATATAATTAATTAAAAAACTATGCATCGTGTTGTACTCATTTTGTAGTACTTTAAGCAGTAAACCCTTCAATTAAATTAAAAATTCAAATGATTTGCTTTATCGAATATCTTAAATCGTCTATAAATACTGAAATATCATGGCTTGCTCAGTTAAACCTACCCTAAATTATAAAACCGAAAAATAATTTTTGTTGTGGGCTCGAATTCAAGTTAAAACTTTTAATTATCTCTTAATTCTATTACCCACCGATAGAGGGCGATACAAAAAACTATTATTTCATTTTAAAAGGTTCACATCTAAATTCTACTTAAACTCTAAGTCATTTCAAATTTTAACTCGTGACTTTTAAAACATTTGATTGTTTTACACAATAATGTGATCGTTTGCTTTTTGAATGCTAATTAAGTTTATTGTTTTTAAGTGTATCATTAAGAAATAACTTGAATATTAAATCAATTTAACCTTAAACAAGAACGAAAAATCATACGTCAAGCATAGATTATGTAGCACTTTCCAACGCTTCCAAAATAATTTTACAAATCATACCGTTTAATAAGCTAAAAGATAACTTCTAAGTAAACAATTTGGAAAACGCATAACATATTTAAAAACATAATTTCAGGAATTTCCAACATATACAATATTCGGAAAAATATCCGAATACTTTTATTCAGCCCTGTATAGGATATATAGAATTGTATATATACTACATAGGATGCTAAATTTTAGTTCAGTTAGGAAACGTGTAGCACATTTTAAAATTCTCCGTCTGGAGTTTGTCAATAAACAGAAATGTGTTCGCGAACTTTTGTGCTGCCCTGTATAGGATCTACAGAATTTATACACACCGCGTAATAGACAAAAAGCAAGTTAACATTAAAATCGCGTTCAGTAACTTAAAACGCACTTCCAGGAATTATTGTTAACAGACAGTAGATAATTCTTTTGTGTGTCCCTGTAAATGAACGATGACTGCTATACACACAATATTCCGTAGTAAGTCTCTTGTAATGCACCTTAGTGATCTATATAAATTTCAATGCGTTTAAAATAGTGAAACATTATTTAAATAAACCGCAGACGATTTTTCTCCATAGACGTAATGTAACGGAATTATTTTTACTGTCCCTGTAAAGTAACTATAAGTGCTATGCACACCCTGTTCCATATTAAGCTTCTTCTAATGCACCTTAGTGATATATATAAATTTCAATGCGTTTAAAATAGTGAAACATTATTTCAATAAACAGCAAATGATTTTTCCCCATAGACCGCAATGTAACGGAATTCTTTTGAGTGTCCCTGTAAAAAAACTATAAGTGCTACACACTTCCGTTGAAATAGGGAACATGCTATAGATAACGATAATAACATATAAAAATTGCAGAGCAATCCGAGCATATTTACGGGAGTTAGAGCACGGACAGACGGCAGACGGCAGACGGCAGACGGCCAGACGGCCAGACGGCAGACGGCCAGACGGCCAGACGGCAGACGGCCAGACAAACCGAAGTCATAAGCACTTTTCAACTAGGTTGGAAAGTGCTAAAAAGAAACACAATATATTCAATCAGTTGTTATCAGTGCCTTTGTGATGTAATTACCGACGCATTCAGCTGTTAAGTGAAAGGATAATAATTTGATTCCATTCAAATACGACTTTTCATTTTATTTTTCTATGTTCTTTTTCTTATGTAGGGGGAAATTTCAAAAAGTAGCCAAAGTTGTAGTTTATATTTCTCAAATATCTTAAATCTCAACTAAACTTCGTGCTTAAAAACCTACCCTAAACTATGATTTTATGACTTGATCAGTAAATATGTTATCAGTGACGTCATGTGTGGGAGAAAAACCCATCTGAAATTCCTATGTCATTCCTATGTGTATATTGTAACATCATGTCTTATCTTGTGAGTGATTAAAAGTAACACATTTTCAATCAATTCTCATGTAGTTTAAGTAACATATAATAAATACCTCGAGTTTATTTCACCAAAAATAAAATTTCTTTTAAAAGTAATGAAATTTTTCATGTTTTATATAATTTCAACAAATTTATTCACACTTTGTCTAAGACATTCAAAATGTTTAATAGTTGCTTATTTATTTTTTAAATAAGTTTTATTTTAAAAATGGAAAAAATTTACAAAGTTTTATTTTTTAAATGAGTGAGGTTAAAAAATTTCACTATTAAATTCCACTAAGTTGAATTTTTTTCAGGTATACTATTTCCACTGCTTTGAAAATGTTGTGTTGTTTTAAAAAAACTTTAACAATGTGTTAAGTCTGATTTTTAAAGTTATTAATTTTCCTTAGTTGAAAATATTATATAAGTGTAAAGTTATTATTTTTCTTAGTTTGAAATATTGTCTAAATGTAAAGTTTACTTAAACTTAATTATTTTCTTTTGTCAATGTATCGAAATGTTTATTTGTTGCTTATTTTATAAAATGTATAACCAACTAGATATTTTTAAGTGTGTTAATTTCGTTAGGTCGAATTTTCTAAAATTTACAACCAACTAGATATTTTTCAAAGAAACTCTAACAATGTGTTAAGTCTAATTCTTCTTAAATTAAAATATTGTCTAAGTGTAAAGTTATTATTTTTCTACCTTCCATGTCTCGATGTAAAGGTGATAATCCTAAGTTTCCAATTTGCGGGCGAAAAGACATTAAAATATTTAAATGTTCTAGTAAAATGTGTGATATCTGAAATTTGGTAGTTCAAACAGCTTCCGGATAAAAATCGTCTACACGGGTTAAACATAGCAATCATTTTTTCAACATACAAATCCACACATGTAAAGATGAGTCACTCATGCAAGCTGATAACAAGTTTAGGCAGGAAAATCGGCTTGCATTAGTCATTTTTTTTTTTACTCTTCGTTATCATGTTAATAGGAAGTGATCTTAGGATCTCATAGTTATGATAAGACAAACCACGTGATGTTAACAACAAAGTGTTATTCACAACAAAATTAAATTCTATTTCCTTAAAATAATTGTAATGGAAAGGATATCGTGACTATCTTGAAAAAACTTTAGGTAAGTCAATTTTTATTGTAAAACTTTTATATTATGTAAAATCTTTTTTTTTTTAAATGTCAACACACTCCTGTTTTGTCTGACACATTCAAAATACACAACATTAGTTTAAAAGTCACACAGTGTATGCTAAAGAAAACACTTTTTTTCGAAATCAAACTATTTATTAATCATTTAAAATAATATAAATCAAATAAGCCTGTCATATTGAGCTGTAATCAATTCTAATTTCAAAATTTTTCGTAATGTCCAATTAAACACTCGTTCTGTGAAATCTTCAAAGCCGTTGTACAACTTTAAAAAGGCATTCTCAGCATGTACATGTATGTTTTGGTCTGTTAATTCTAGTTCATATATTTTGCATATCATTTTGTCTTTTAATTCACTATAAGTTCGAACTAATCTATAAGCTTCACTATAAGTTCAAATAACAAATCTTTTAAACAGGGTGATTTCGCAATGTTAGGTAAAACTTTATGAAAAGTATCACAATGTTGTAAAAAATCCGATTCACACTTAAATATTTCACAACACTTTGCACATGAATATTGTTTACGAATCTTATGGGTCTTCTTGTGTATTAATAAGTCAGACATTCTTGAAAATATCTCGTTGCAATCACTACACTTGTATTTGGGCAATTTGTGAATCTTTTGATGATTACGTAAATCACTCTTTTGTGAAAAAACTTCAGCACACACCTCACAGCAAAAAGATTTTTCCTTTAGATGACTTTTCATATGAAACACTAAGTTAACTTTTCGAGGAAATGCTGTGTTACACATCTTACGCACATGGGGTAACTTCTGTTTCTTTAGTCCTGATGAGGTGAGTTTCACTTCATAATTCGAAACGAGTCCTTCTTTGGATAAAAGTGTAGAATCCATCTCTTGATTATTTAACTCTGGTGATGAGTGTTGACACTCCAAGTTGGTTACATCACCAACATAAGAATTCATAACTCGTTCCACAATAACTTAAATGAAAAATACAACCTATTACAACGATATCAGGTCACAGTATAATGTTATGAACTCATTTCATTGAAATTTATATAATGATAGAGGGCGCTCGTGTAAAAATACTAACATTTTATTGGTTTAAAATACTAATATTTTATTGGTTTAAAAATACGTCACGTGATTATTTCATCCTATAACGTTATAAGCTCAACCACCACTTAATTCTTGCACAATGATTGAGAAGGTCTTACCTATCAGAAGTTCGTACATTTGTAAGTAGAAATATTTATTACTTTCGTATCTATTGCTTTTATAAATAATTATTTTACTTATCAAGTTGCTTAATTTCTAAATGATGTATTCTAAAACATCTTTTATGTCTTATGTGTATCAAGTCTACCAAAATAGGGGAAAAAGAGGGGGTGTGTAAAGTATTTGTAAAATTGAAATACGTTAATTTATAAACACTAGATTCCATTCTCTTTTTTTAAATGTTGCTTGTATAAAGTCAAATCTATTGAAAATTTATTTTAATCGTATAACTCTAAACAAAATAACCGCTCTCTTTAATAAGATAAATAGTCACTAAATTTTTGTTAAATTTTTTTCATATGAAAGGGAAAAAATCGTTCAAATTGTATGTTTAATGTGATATATCATATTGTATGTTTCTATAAATCAAATCTTGCATGTCAAATCACTTCTTAACTGAATGTAATGATTATGTCTTGCGTGTTGTGACTGGTTGGTTAAATATAGGGTTGATTATCTGCGTTAGGGATAAGTGTCTCCATGTAGGTCTTTCTAAGGTGTTCTTACCCATATTGACAACTTTCGAAGAAAACTTCGAACGGTTAGGTCTACGACCGTGAGAGAGGTTTAAACCTAACACCTTCCATCTATCAGCTTTGAGAGTAGAACCTCTCAGCCGCTAGTCTTATGTGTTGTGTTTTTATAAATAATATTTTTCTTGTTTAATCACTTAACTCCAAAATGAAATGTTTCTAAGACACTTTGTCATGTCTTAAGTGAAACATATTTAACTAAAGAAGAATGTAGTATTTGTGACATAAGTTATTCTACAGTACCCTTTTAAGAAAAAGAAAAAGAAAAAAAAAAAGAATCTATTACAAGTTAATTAAAAAAACATATAATTAAAAAATATATTGTTTAATTAGTATAAAAACGATTATTTAAGTTACTCCACAAATTTGTAAACTTAAAAAACGGAAGATATAATGTAAGAGAAAGTATGACAAATCTTTTTTTCCTTTGAAAGATTAGTCTCAAAGACTTGAATTAATTTTTCCCTAAAAATGCCACATTAATTTCAGTACACAAGTTTGTGAAACGGCTTTTGCAGGAAAATAGTACGGTGAATACAATATTAAGCATTGTAATTTAATTCAATAACACAAATGCGTGGGTGTATAGCTTATAGTTACATTTGTAAAAATCACTTTGCTTTCGTTTTTAAAATATGTAAACACGTTATTTTTCGTAACAAAACTATAAACCTATATTTCTAAAATAAATGATTATAAGGTTAATACAAGAAAGAATCAAGCATGCTATTTTTGTCAATCTCTATAAATGACATTTCATAGTATTTTCATATAAAAATTTTCCTTCTAAATTATTATTTCGAATATAGAAATGATCTGTTGACAGAATGTTGTAAGAGAAATGTGCTTGTAAATTAAACAAACAGATGTACTAGCATTCATATTAAACCAAAACTCGCGAATTACTCAATAGCTAAAGACAATTTCCTGCAGTTCATTAAAACTATGATAAAGATATCTCAACGCAGGTCTGAAGCCCCATCTCTCGCATTTAAAGAGATAACAACACATACACATCCTTGATAACCTAAGATAAGACATGTGTGGTACAGAACATTGCAGGTTCTAACGTCACTAAAAATTAAAATAATACGTAACCCACTACAAAAAAAAATAATAATAATATAAAAAATAATTTGAAACGCTTTAAATGAAAAAAAAAAAAAAAGAAAAGAAAAAGAAAACTCTTTAAATAAAAAATAAAATAAAATTTCACCCTCTACAAAGAACAAAATCTACGTGTATATTCCTGTATTTTTCTTATCGCTTAATCACTTCCGGTCTTTTAAACCGCCTTTCCTGTTGCAACAAGCTCCCAAACATGTTCCCAAAACATGTTTACTGCTTCCTGAAAACCCTTTTTGGAAAAAGCATGTCTAATCCGGTTTCAGGTCTTACTTCCTGTCGCGTTTCCAGTCTTAAAATAAATTTCATGTAAAACTTTTAGAAAGTAAAACAAAGTCAGAAAGATTTCCATTTTTATATTAGGTGTTAGTTAGCAAATAAAATTTTTATTTCAGGTGGAAAAAAAAAAAAAAAAAAAAAAAAAAAAGATACATTTTATGTTAAATTTTTACAAAGTAAGAAATAATTCCATTTTTATTTCAGGTTAGCATAAGCCCCCCACAAAAATAAGCCCTCCCCCTCTCTCCTTATCGCATTCACTTCCTGTCGTGTTTCCGGTTAAACTTCCTTTCGCGTTTCCGATCATACTTCCTGTTCACTTCCTGTCTCAACATGCCTGTTATCCCTACCTGCGACTTCCGGTGTCCACACCTGCCACTTCCGGTAACCTTGAACTTCACCTTCAGAGGTCACCACCGCATCCACCGCTGGCGCAGAACCGGCCTTTCTTATCTACTCCGATCAGTTATTTTAAATGTACGCATGCATTCTACGCTCAGGTTTAACATTGGCGAGGGGAATTCGGAAGTTGACTGTCTAACAGCCTGACGAAAACTTATTGCAAGCACTTTAATATGAGGAAATCAATTTCAGAGATGAAAATATACAATTTAGTTGAATGCTTTGCACTATAAACATAAAATTATTTTACTTAATGTACATCACATAAGTAGACTGCTATATCTGTTTTTCATACGACCGCATATAGAGAGAGCGAAAGAATTGAGCGTTTGAGTGTACAAAGTTTTACCATTGCTACACTGCAAAAAAAAGTGTTGATTTGACAGTATAATACTGTGATCTCAGCTGCCAGTGTTATACCGTAAAATTAACAGTAATAAACAGTAAAATAAGCAGTAATACGCTACCGCACATGCTTAAAGCTTTGCACGTACATAGGAAAACAATACAACTAGCAAATATATATATAGTATTTAAAAAAAAAACAGAAGAAATGTTTCGGGAAAATGCATTCCATCCCTAAATTTCCAGAGATTTATCACTACACAAGAACTTTTTTACCAAAATCAGAAAACATCTTTCAGATTTCGTTTTCAACGTTGTTGACAGTTTCTGACACATCTTTACTTAATTTATTCAATTTTATGATGTCGTCCTGCTTAAGCGTTTGGCTATCACTTTTTTATTAATTTTAATTTTAATTTTATTCTGTAAAATGTTTTAAATTTTCGAATTTTTGTACTTTTTAGTACTTTTTTAAGGTTTATTTTCTTATAGCATTTGATTTATATATATATATATATATATATATATATATAAAGTATGTGTATAAATATGTATATAAAGTATGGCTGGTGGGATTTTTCCGCCTTCTCCGCAGTGTTGCTGCAATGTTCTTACCAATCCCAACTCTATATGGATTTTCTCTCGGCAAATTTCACCCTCCCTCTGCTCAATCCATCTATCCAAGTAGCACATTTTGTTGGCCATCGTTGACAGTTTACGAAAACCGTTGGAAAATTGTTGGCAATAGATTGACAAATGGTTGGAAAATGGTAGATGCAGAGATCACTCTAATTTAAAGCGTATCTAAGCAGAATTCTAAGCAGCGAATGGTTGGACCACTGTTGGGCTTTTGTTGGCAAATGGTTCGTTGATTAATGGTACGGCAAGGCGGACATTTCTCACTGTGGGCCAACGTGAAACGACAATTAGCCAATGTGGGCTCAACCATTTAGTACTTGGTTATGCAATAGGACTATTCGATACCACATTATCGAGGGAAGGTTAACGAAGGCGTAGCGACCCTCGTAGGTTACTTTGTAAACATCTTCATTGGTTTATTGGTTCAACAAATACCTATAATAAAACATCTGATAACCTGCTAAAGAGCAGGGTCGTCAGATGCACAGCTATCCGTCTCTGATTCGACGCCATTTCAGAGGATGATGTCATCATCTGTTTATCTATGAGGGTAAAAGTTATATATTTTAATTCCTAATTTTATTCGGAATTGAATAACACCATCCATGTTCATTGGAGATCCGATAAAAGAGTTTGGATGAGAAAAAATATTTTAGGGGATTTGATTTGGAAAACGATTTTTGTCCTGGAAAGATACTGCAAGTCATTAAATCCTGATTTTAAAATCTTGTTGCTATAATATAATGCAACTAGGAATCCTACAGCACTGAATAATTTAAAGACAGCTTAGAAGAAATATCTTGAAAGACGGGCCAAATCTCCAGCGATCAGTAAAGATTCGTCAGAGCAACAGCACTGAATAATTTAAAGCAATTTTGAAAAAAAAAATTTTGAACGACGATCAAAATCTCCAGCGATCAGTAAAAATTTGACAGAACACCAGCACTGAATCATTTAAAGAAATTTTGAAAGAAAAATCTTGAACGACGATCCTAATCTCCAGCGTTGAGTAAAGATTCGCCAGAACAACAGCACTGAATAATTTAAAGACTTTTTGAAAAAAAAAAAAAAAAATGTACGACGATCCTAATATCTAGCGATCAATAAAAGTCCGTCACATGAAAATTCAAGCTGTTTCTACCGATTTTTATGAAAAGAATAAAGAATTAAAATAATCAATCGAACAACTCTGTCAATTACTTGTCCTGGAAAGGTACTGCAAGTCATTAAATCCTGATTTTAAAATCTTGTTGCTATAATATAACGCAACTAGGAATCCTACAGCGCTGAATAATTTAAAGACAGCTTAAAACAAATATCTTGAAAGACGAGCCAAATCTCCAGCGATCAGTAAAGATTCGTCAGAGCAACAGCACTGAATAATTTAAAGCAATTTTGAAAGAAAATTTTTGAACGACTGTCAAAATCTCCAGCGATCAATAAAAATTCGTCAGAACACTAGCACTGAATCATTTAAAGAAATTTTGAAAGAAAAATCTTGAGCGACGATCCTAATCTCCAGCGATGAGTAAAGATTCATCAGAACAACAGCATTGAATAATTTAAAGATTTTTTGAAAAAAAAAAAATTGTACGACGATCCTAATATCTAGCGATCAATAAAAGTCCGTCACATGAAAATTCAAGCTGTTTCTACCGATTTTTATATGAAAAGAATAAAGAAAGAAAATAATCAATCGAACAACTCTGTCAATTACTTGTCCTGGAAAGGTACTGCAAGTCATTAAATCCTGATTTTAAAATCTTGTTGCTATAATATAACGCAACTAGGAATCCTACAGCGCTGAATAATTTAAAGACAGCTTAAAATAAATATCTTGAAAGACGAGCCAAATCTCCAGCGATCAGTAAAGATTCGTCATAGCAACAGCACTGAATAATTTAAAGCAATTTTAAAAGAAAAATTTTGACGACTATCAAAATCCCCAGTGATTAGTAAAAGTTCGTTAGAACAGCAGCACTGAATCATTTAAAGAAATTTTGAAAAAAAAAAATCTTGAACGGCGATCTTTATCTCCAGCGATGAGTAAAGATTCGTCAGAACAACAGCACTGAATAACTTAAAGACATTTTGAAAAAAAAAAAAAAAAAAAAAAAAAAAAAATTGTACGACGATCCTAATATCCAGCGATCAATAAAAGTCTGTCACATGAAAATTCAAGCTGTTTCTACCGATTTTTATGCGAAGAAAAAGGAAAGTCAATCGAACAACTCTGTCAATTACTTATCCAAGAAAGAATATGCAAGCAAGTCTTTGTATTACAAATAAAGACTAAATGCTATCTTGTTTCTATAAATGAATCTTTAGTTTTGATTTACTACATTTACTACGAGTACGTACATTTAATTTTTTTTTTAGTCTCATAAGGTATGTGAGCAAAAGGTGGCAATAGTTAAGCTTTGAGGATTTTTTTTATAATTTTCTGGTTGTGTGTGTGTGACTGAATTTTCGTTTGTAAAATTTTATATTTATCTCTAATACATATCAAGTATAATTTTCTTTGTAAAATAAAGTTTAATTACTTTTATAATACAATTTCAAAATTGTAGCATGTGGGCCACCTTTGGCGCATAGTGTTCCAAAGGTGGTTCATGTATTGAAATCACTTTTAAATGTGAAAAAATATTCGGCAAACTATTTTGCTGACTATTATGCTCTGATGATCCTTTTTTTCTTTTGATATATTTTCAGCTTTTCTTCTTACCGTAATTTCACGCGTATGCGCCACAGCTTTAGTTAAGTCTTTTTTCAAACCGTAAATTTTATTGAAAATAAGAAGTAAAATAAGTGCTAAGCAGAAGTAAGTCACATTTTATTTAAAATAAATTCTGGTAGGAAATCGAATTGTCTGGAGGTGCGACGCATACGCGTGAAATTACGGTAATCTTCTTGGCTGAAGACACGAAAATATCCTTGAAGCATTTTTTGTGCATTCTTCTGGGAGTTACCGACTTCTTTTGAGTGATCTCTGGTGTTAATAGTAAATGATAATAATTTTTTTTCAGGTATTTATGTAGAAATTTTGAAAATTACCCTTACTACGCTGATTTCCACATTTGTTTTCTATGGTGGCCACTTTAGGAACATGCGTATGGTCGCCATTTGCACGACGTAAAAGTATTAATCTGATACATTTCTTAGAATTGATGTAAATGTGTTTAAAGGGAAAGAAATAAGCTTTCAGAAAACGTATCATAACTCAAAGTTCTAAGAATTTAAACGCGTTTAAATTAAAATATCTTCTTACTTGGAAATTAGAACGGCTACTCCTCAAAAGTGAAATCACTGCATAAAATGTCGGAGGATCAATGTGATCTTTTTAAATTCTGCTATGTGCACTGCAGATACATGATTGTCAATGCACTAGCACCATTTTGTGATTAAAAATTAAAGTAATTATACTTTTGAGGGTTGGGTTACCTTAGGAACACTAGCAACCTTTGTCTCACCCACCTTATATAACATTTAATTATTTGATTAGGAACATATTTTGCAATGATCATCCACTTTACATGCAATATTTACTCCAATTAAAACTGTATTTTTCGTGACAACAATAAACGCCATAATTGAGGTATTCCTTTATAACCAGAAAAAATGTTTAGAACTTTGTAATCAATAAATAACAAAATACCAACTGCCAACATAACTACACACATGATACAACGCTTTGCACTTTAACGTTGAACAGTAAGTACAAGACAACTATAGCAATGAGTACACAGCATTAAAAGAATTAAAGAGAGAGAAAAAAGAAATATTTCCGCAGCTGCGTTACATCACTAAATCTCCAGGGATTGACACCACACAAGAACTTTTTTACCGGGATCAGACGACATCTTCTAGACAGCCCGCTGAGATGCGTTTTCAACAACAAGTACCTATTTGGAAAACATCTGATGACCTGCTATTGAGCTGGGGCATCAGTTGCAGTGCTATTCGTCTCTGATTCGATGCAGTTTCAGGGGATGATCTCATCAGCTATGGTGTTCAACTGGGATGATAAAAGTTGTGCATTGCAATTCCCGATTTTATTTGGCTGTGAATTACAGTTGCGGCATTTGGGTAAATTCACAAATAACAATTTTTGTAAGATAACGGCTGTAAGAATATTTAAAATCTGTATGTGATAATTTTATAAATTTCGATGACTTTCTTCACGTTTTGCGAAATTTGTTTAACGGCTCATGTAAGGAACTACTAGTTTTGTGCATACTTTAATTTCAGCTGAGATGTTTTAGGTAGATTTCGTAAGAAATACTACCTATTGCATTTTCCCCTAAGTTGAAATTTTTTAAAAAATTTTGCAGATCTACGCCGATTATGACTCCCAGAACCCAAAACCACCCCCAATTCAAAACTTTATCTATCTATCTATCTATGTCACTTTTTTATGGACACGATAACTCCAGTAATTCTGCACAAATCTCTTCCAAACTCATACATAAAATCAAGCGGCATAAAATCTCGGTCAAGTTCGTTAATGGGCAAAATCGAACCAAGGGGGGGCGGCAAATGGGGGTTATTTTTGTGAAAACAGAAAAAAAAACCATAACCTCTTAATTTTGATACATATCGAATCCGTTTGAAGTTATTATTACTTCTGGGTAAAAGGCCGAAAATTTATGTATGGCAGATTTTTGATATCTTTAAAAATGGCCCCAAAGGGGGGAAAAAAGGGGGGGGGGTTAGAAGAAAAAAATCATAACTTCGTCAATTCACAAGATATCAAATTCGCTTGGATTTATTATAAATCCTCTTTATATTATCTAAAACTTTTGTATTGACAAGTTTTTTATAGGACCAACCCTTACAGCAAAAAAAAAAAAAAAAAAAAAAAAAAAAAAAAAAAAATCCCTGCCGGCTCCGCCTGGAAACAAGTTAGGTTTCGAAGTGGGCGGTTCATCGGTTCCGCATCATGGCAAAAAGGTCATTTCTTCCGCAATTCTCAACAAACAGGCGCCCCATGGTCTGCGTCTTCGAAATCTACCTGTGCCTGTAAGCCGAGCCATCAGGGATTTTTTCTTAAGGGTGTTGGTTAGTCAGATCGCAAATTCGCTTCGCTAATGTTAAATATATGGGAGTGGAATGCATTCTTATTTTTAAAAATATCGCCTCAGGAATATTTTTGAATGATATGAAATGAATCTTTTTGACTTCTTTTTTCTGTTTACTCTTTTTCATTCAATTACTACTACGAGCAGGGAAGACCGAGCTATGCTCGGTCAAAATTAAATTTGAGTTCAAATATCATGACCCATGACCAAAATGACCCACTAATTGAATTTTCTCGAACATGTGACTTAGCCCAACAGTCTTCTTGTGCCGGAAAACCATAGGATGCAAAATTTAGTGTAAATTGAGCCGCTTTTTAGTTATTGACCCACAATGACCCAGAAATGACCCACTAATCGAATTTTCTCGTAAAATACAAAAATTTAATCAAAATCGTTAGAGCCGTTTTTTAGATAAAATTAATTTGACCTGCTTTGACCCAAAAATGACCCCCTAATCGAAAGTTCTCGAACATGTGACCCAGCCCAATAGTCTTCTCGTGCTCGAAAATAGTCGGATACAAAATTTCGTCAAAATGGTTTGGACCGTTTTTTAGATACAATTAGCTTGACCATGACCCAAAATGAACCAAAATGACCCACTAATTGAATTTTCTCGAACATGTGACCTAGCCAACAGTCTTCTCGTGCCCGGAAACCATTGGATGCAAAATTTAGTGTAAATTGAGCCGCTTTTTAGATCTTGACCCACAATGACCCAGAAATGACCCACTAATCGAATTTTCTCGGACATGCGACCTAGCCCAATGCTTTTATCGTGCTCGAAACTCGTAGGACACAAAATGTAATCAAAATCGTTAGAGCCGTTTTTTAGATAAACTTAATTTGACCCGCGTTGACCCAAAAATGACCCACTGATCGAAAGTTCTCAAACATGTGACCCAGCCCAATTGACTTCTCATGCCCGAAAATGGTCGGATACAAAATTTCGTCAAAATCGTTTGAACCGTTTTTTAGATACAATTAGCTTGACCATGACCCAAAATGACCCACTAATCGAATTTTCTCGAGCATGTGACCTAGCCCAATGGTTTTCTGGTGCCCCAAAACGGTTGGATACGAAATTTCGTCAAAATCGTTAGAGCCGTTTTTAAGATAATTTTTGCATATATATATATATATATATATATATATATATAACCACCCACAAGATTTGCTCGTATTAGAATATATGATTAGCTCACACCCTCTATATATTTATATATCTTGTTCAATTTTTCAAACGTTAATAAAATACTTTTTATTGATCCACTCAAGTTCAAATACATTTTTTAAAACTTGTAGAGGATGACACGTGATGTTAATACAGTTTTTTCAAATATTAATTAATTTAAATTAAATTAGTTAATTTAAATTTTGTATTTCATTTCTGTTCAAAAGTATAAACTCTCCATTTCATTTCTGTCCAAAAGTACAGACTCAGTCCATATTTTAGTCTCCTTCGTCCGCGCGCCGCCTGATCTTCGTCCGTGAACAGCCTAGCCCCATTATCATTTTACGCGTGAAGGTTTAGCTATAGTACTTCATTGTGAAGTTTGGTAATTTTTGAAAATCAATATTTGAAAAACGGCATAATAATTAGATTAAATACAGTTTTTTACCTTTCTAACGCAGTTTGTCTAACAATTTTGTGAGAAATACTTTTCGAGGGATTAATATTCGGTATTTTAGCTATTTATTTTTTATTTAATTTTTAATGCATTTCAAAAATTTCTATTATATAAGATATTTATCAGGATATAAATTTAGGAATAAATACCGTCTGTGGCGAAGCGTGTAGATCGCTGAAAAAAAAAATTCTCTTTGACCTAAGTAGGAATTAACTTAATTTTTTTTTTATATTACTTGTTTTGCTTAGCTGTCAAAATATTTCTAAAATATATGTCTAATTTAATATTTTATGTGTTAAAATCGTACGAGCTATGAGTAAGATTTTAACACTTCAGATAAAATTAAGCATATATTTTAGAAATATTTTGATAACTAAAAAAAGAAACATTCTTTCAGAAGAGTAAACACACACAAAAAAAGGAAGTCAAAAATATTAGTTCCTTTATGAGTTATTTTAAAAATAAGAATGCATTCAACTCAGACACAGAAAAAATTAAAACCCAATTTGGGTCGAAAGATTCATAGTTATGTGCCCAAATTGGGACATGCCTGTTTTGGTTACCACTGTGTATCTATTTTGGGCACTGTTAAATACCCATTTTCAAAAAAAAAAAAAAAAAAAAAAAAATTAAATGGGTATTTAACAGTGCCTAAAATGGATACACAGTGGTAACCAAAACAGGCATGATCCAATTTGGGCACATAACTAAGAATCTTTCGATCCAAATTGGGTTTTATTTTTTTCTGTGCAAAGTTTTAACATTAGTAAGGGGAATTTGAGATCTGACTAACAACCCCCTTAAGGGAGCAACGACAGTTGTGAAATGACGTGAGAAACAGCTGATATTGAAATAAGTATATTTTTATCGGGAATTACTAAAGCGATTTCAGTAATTTTTTAATAGTTTTGAAGTAGCTAAACTATAAATTGATCATTCCGTCGAAAAAGAAAAAAAACACAAAATAATTATTAATATATATATATATATATATCGTCATGCTATAAAAAAAATTCCGTAACAATCTGTTGATTTGGCGTGGTCCCTGATTACAGAAATGTCACCACTCTGATTTACTCTTGGTAGAAAGCGCAAACTAGTGAATTTATTTAAAAAATATATATTTTTGGCGCTGTTGCTATTTTAACATGTGAAAACAGGGGGAAAAAAAAGAGCATTATTTAAACTATCTATTCGGGATTTCTAATTTTTTTTCCAAACGTATAATTATAATTAAATAAATATTAAACTATTGACTTGTGTATTAAAATAGTTTTATCTATATATATACACATTACATTCTTTATGTTTTATTTATATTGGATTTTCTACTTTTTTTTAGTTTTTAAAATACTTTATTGTTGCAGTGTCACAGTCAAGTGGCCTATTTTGGCGAGTATGCTTTGGTGCATCATTAAATCCATTGTTAAAATATACATAGGTTCACATTTTGAAAATTAATTAAAAAAATACATATTTTTGAAAAAAAAAAAGTATTTTGTTTTAACTTCTATCGACTAAACCGTTTGGTTTATTAAAAAACGAAAAATATATTCTAGAAGTTAGCACTCTTACGTCTTAAATACCTTCAACAATTCGAAAAAAAAAAATTATGTTGACCCTTTGAAAAACATTTTTTGAAAAGGGGTCATTTTCCCAGGTGAATGTTTTCCCCCTTACAGAAACGCATTTCAAGATCGCAGTTTTAGAGATACAGACAAGCCAAACACATGCTCTTAAAGCAGAAACCTTTTTCTAATCGACTATCGTATAATTCTTCGTATCATTAGATAATCGTATAATTAGATTTAAAAAATAGGTATTTTAACCCTTTCAAAAATACCGGCAAACGCAATTCATTTCGCGCCTCACGAAACGATTTTGTTTCTTACGCTAAAAGTTACTAAACATTCGTATTTCGGCACAATTTTTTAGAGCATCCCGGTAGACCAGATTTACATCACCTACAACAATTTCGAAACGTTCGGACAAGAAAATATATATATTTTTTTTAATTTGAGAAATTTTTGATTAAAACCCATAATAACGGAGTGTTTCGGCGCGGTCACGCTCGGCTTCGGATAACGTTTTCACTATTCAATATTCATTATATCATTATAGAAGACTTGGAAAAGTTAAAAAAAAAAGCGAGGAGAAAAATTTCAGAGAGTTTGGACAATAAAAGTTATTTTTTTAAAACTATGAAACGACCCTTCGTGAAAAAAAGAAAAAAATGTTTTCTTATGAGCACTTTTATCACTAATTATAAGTATTTTTTCTTCATTTTGTCATTAAAAATATAAATTCATTCAAAATCGGGTTAAAGATATAAAATACAAATTTAGAGTTCATTTAAAGTTTTATCGCTAGTCCGGGCAACGGCGGGCATGTGAGCTAATAATAGATAAAATTAAGCTTTGTTTATTTTTCATTTAAATTACGATTTAAAAATACAATATTTAAAAATACATTGATTGGATTTAATCAATACAATCAATTAAAAAATACAACAGGCGAAAGAGCAATTCAATCACCTACAAAACAATCCCACCCTACACCTGCAAATGCTGATTTATATTTTGATGTATAATGCTCTTTTCATTGCATGGAAAATATATTTCACCAGTCAGCAACTTAGAACTGTTCCTTTTCTAAACTAGAAAGTGAGTGAAATACGACTACATACTTTTGGTGGTATTTTCACCATAACAGCGTGTGCTTTGCGTTCATTGAAGAATGAGAAAATTTATACTGTGTAAGGGTCACAAGAAGAATAATAGAAGGGCAAATGCTCTCATGGGTAACCTTGTTGGTTTATTCCGTGATTTTTTGGTTGATCAAGAAAGAAATTTTAGTGGGCAGTGCCGAAACTATGATATTTTCCCCCGGGGTAGGCACGAATATTGCCCCTCCCCCATCTGCCTTTCTAAAATAAATTTTATAAAGAGAAGTTTTCTATCCATTCCCTTATTTTTTATTTTATTTTTTATTTAAAATTGTCAGAAAATATAATAATCTTATTTTTATTTTTATTTTTATTTTTTTTTAAAGAAATTGAGCTATTGCAATCAATTTGTTTTTTATATGAGGCGTTGAGAACCAGAGTAGACCAATCTCACCAGCTGCGATTTCGAAAAAAAAAAACTTTCCAAAATGTATTCAAATTTTTGTCAGTCTTTTAGGCCAGTTCTTCCAGTGGCAGAAGAGTGGAACAAGATTCTTCAGCAAGCATATGGTGTTTAAGTTGGCGGTGCCAGAACGGACCAAGCCACTTGGTCCCCTCTTTCACTGGCAACTTGATATCCAAGTTATGTTGGACCATCTGTTAAACTGACTCTATCACTTGAATAGTTTCGAAATTAATCCATTATATAGCCAATAGAGCACATGACATACACACTACTTTGACATACTTTGGCACTTCAAGTTCATTTTTCACAAAAATTTGTGATAGCCCAATCTGGTTCTCAACGTTTCAAATATATATATATATATATATATATATATATATAATTATAATATCTATGAATTTCAAAAACATATCAAGTTCTAATATCATTCTACTAAAATCTTCAAAGAGATAATTAATGATATTGTGTAATCAGAATACCACATAGCTAATAATTAACTTGTGCAGTCATAAAATTACCTTAGCATGTGCTTCAGTGGTAATTAGCCAAATTTACTCATACCTGAAGAACAATTAAAAAGAAAGAGAGAGAAAGGGGAAAAAATTATAAATTGGAGTTGCTATTAAGTAAACACAAATGGATTAATAAATTAATTATGAACATTATTCAGTGGAAAAACTGGACCACAAGAGAACCAATCAAGAATTGGATATGAAAAAACATATGTGGATGTACTCGTCAGCTTGGCTGCACCCACATGTGTTTTAAAAATAATTCAGTATTTCATAATTCTACTGGCATGATGCTAAGAACAGTAGAATCAGCCAAGTATACTGAATTATTACCAGACAACAATTGGAAAAATTTAAAATTGGAAATATGTAAAATGTAAATAAAAAACCATTAAGAAATATATAATATATCACTAACAACGATTATCTTAAAATCTTTATAAATCACCACACTAAATTACCACCAGGTATCATTTTTGAAATAATATTTGAAATTAGAACCCTTAAATTGTAGAAAAAATGTTTTACTCACAAGAATGATACAGAATCCTCAAAATATATCAACTTCTGCATAATGATCAATTCCACATGGCACGTATCAAACATGTTGACATTCGAGTCGAGTTGAGAGAAATGATTTGAAAGACAAGTTGAGAGCTCATTTTTTTTAAAACACAACTCGATCAATGACACCCCAACACAAAATAATTCAAAAACACACAAAACTATTCTGTTGATAATACTCTTACAACAAAATTATATCCGTGAATATATAATTACTCCATCTAATTTTAATTCCTGAAAGTAAAATTAATATACAAGCAATAGCTCCCTCTATAGTTAAATTAAAAATAATATCTATAATATCATCAACTAACTAAAACGTAAAGTGTCGCCATCTGTTGGTATTATAATTATTCATAATTAATATTTAGTTACATATCCATATTATTATTAACATTATCACTTCATTAGATTTTCACTTCATTAGATTTTCACTTCATTAGATTTAATCAATATATAAATTTTAATAAACAATACTTCCTTGTAGTTTTTACATTAAATTCGAATAAAATCCTACAATAAGAATAAATATACACAGAATATATTCATCCTGCACAGCATTTCAGATATTCTTAACAAGAGTATATTTTGTAAAAGAGATATTATTTTAAAACAAAGTGCTATGCTGCCAGCTGTTTTAAACCACTGATATATATTATAAACTTATAATTAAATTATTAATTTTTTATTGTTACTTCTACTTAAATATATTTTAGACTTGTTATTAAATAATTAATGTATTGTTTATACTTATACTTAATTATATTTTAGATTTCAGAGATTAATTTAATATCAAATTAAATAATTATTATTATTACTACTGTGCTTCAATCAAATTTATGCTATGCAGTAATTAAAAATACTCATTATATATATATATACAGTGGTGGCCAAAAGTGTGGACATTTTTTGAAAGTTTCATGTTTTTCAACTTTGTGTGCTTGTAGAATATATTAATTTTCACTTAAATACAAACGTTTATATATCAAATTGGAGGTATTTAATGCAGAATTTAATAATAAAAACAGTATTACAATATCTGTATTACAAAAAGAATTATGAAACTAATAGTAAGATCTATCTTAGATTTGCATTTTTTTAAAGTGATACTTACACATTCAATACTTAGTAGGATAACCCTTATTTTTTAAAACAGATTCACAGCGTCTTTTCATCGAGTGAACAAGTGTTTGGAGTTCATCTTTCGTAATCACATGGTGTCAAGAATCAAATATAGCTTCAATAAGTCGTCTTTTATTGGATGGACGTTTTTTTCGTACAAGAATTTTCAAACATCGCCACAAATTTTCAATTGGATTGAGATCAGGGCTGTTTCCTGGTCATGGTAATATATCTATGCCTTTATTTTGAAACCATGCTTTGCATACTTTTGCTGTGTGGCATGGAGATGAATCCTGCTGAAAAATAAATGGTGCGTTGTTGGAGAAAAGATCCCTGATGGAAGGTATCAATTTTGGTTCCAGGACAATTTCGATGTATTTTTTGGCATTCAGGATGCCATCAATCACTTGAATTCGGCCCACACCATCTGCAGACATACATGCCCAAATCATGACATTTGTTGGGTTTTTTGTAGTTGCTTCAATGCAATCAGGATGAAGTGCTTCTCCTACTCTACGTCTCACGTATTTTCTACCATCACTACCAAAGAGCGATATTTTACTCTCATCGCTCCAGATTACTTGCTTCCATTGATTTTCTGACCATTTAATGTGTTCTTTTGCCCACTTAACTCGTTTTTCGCGTTGCTTTTGATTTAAATATGGTTTTTTCCTTGGAATTCTAGCTTTTAGTCGAAATCATGATAACCTTCTTCTTATTGTTCTTGAACTTACTGCAATACCCGCTGCATTCATTTCACATCTAATGGCATCTGATGAAATTTTTCTATCTTGAAGGCATAGCCGTTTAATTTTTCTATCGGCAGTAGCACTTGTGCATTTTTTTCGGCCTGATTTGGCCTTATTTTCCACTGATTTCGTTTTTTCATAACGTAAACAGAACTTTCATACACCAGAACAAGTCACTGAACCACCAACTTCTCTTGCAATTTCAGCATAAGAGAGGCCATTTTCTCTCAATGTGACAATTCGGCTTCTTTTTGTAGATGCCCAATTAGTTCTTCTTGTTGATGACATTGTTTAAAATTAGTTTAATTAAAAAAAGGACTTTAAATATTCAAAAACAGCAATACTCTATTTAATTGTACTAGTATGCATCATTCCGCAAAATATTTCCACAACAATAACTCTTTTACCATCCAAATAACCTAAACTATAGTTACAGACATTTGATTGGTCCTCAGAACAGTGTTTGTGATTGGCTAGTACGCTTTTATTACAAAACACGTCCTTATTCAAAACAATTTGTGTTTGTTTGTTCTACTAAAATGAGCATAACTTTTTTTGTAATACAGATATTGTAATACTGTTTTTATTATTAAATTTTACGTTAAATTATCTTCAATTTGATTTATAAACGTTTGTATTTAAGTGAAAATTAATATATTCTACAAGCACACAAAGTTGAAAAACATGAAACTTTCAAAAAATGTCCAAACTTTTGGCCACCACTGTATATATATATATATATATATAAGTAATGCAAATTTTGTCATCACGATAACATTCGAAATATTGAACCAATTCGAATCTAATTGGGACAGTGTATTTATCTTGCAAGTATCTTAGATGAGTTCGTTAATCAAGTATGCATATTTTATAGTTTGTTTACAGGGACACACAAAAGCAAAACACGTAAAACTTGTCATCCTGATAATGTCCGATAGATCGAACCAATTCAAACCTAATTGCAGCAATGTATTGATCTTGCAGGTATCTTGGGTGAATTCGTTAATCAAGTGTTGTTCTGCGGCCCCTAGGCGGTCACCTAATGGAAAACCGACCCTATTCATAGCAAAGAGTTTAAAATTAACGAAAACATATTTAGTTTGTGTTATGTCCGATTCCATGACATTTTTGTCTGCATTTTGTTATTTGTTTTTGTACCGATCGACGAACTAAATCTTCTTTTGGCGCTCAATTATACTCGGGCACCCGAAGCATATGCCGCGCTCGCTGCCTCTAGTTTTGGCACTTTTTAGTGGCGTCATTGTAGCGTCGTTTATAATTTTGTTGAATTTGCGCCAAGAATGAAAAAAAAAATCTTTAAAATATTATACATTTTTATAACCTAATGCAATATTTTTTAAGTATTACTACTAAATTTTCTTATTATCCGTGCTAATTGTAAGGTATAATGTTGGAAAGAGTCACCGGCGAGCAAACCACACAGCATCACGAGATGAAAAACGATGAATTAATAAATATTCTTCGGTCAGTATTACATTGTTTACGTGTGCTTTAATATGTAATTACTCACCGATGAATATTTATTAATTCATCGTTGCTACTGTCATCGTGTGCTGAATGATTTGCTGTCTGTGACTCTTTCCAATATGTATAAATGTGAGAAATTACGAGGCTAAGATATCAGCCTGAGTCGCTCAGTAGTCAGAGGAACAGCACGTTACGTTGAAGGTCCCAGTAACGAATCCTGACCCAGGTCAATTTTTCACTCATGTTG
This sequence comes from Maratus michaelseni, assembly GCA_963931845.1. NCBI lineage: Eukaryota > Metazoa > Arthropoda > Arachnida > Araneae > Salticidae > Maratus > Maratus michaelseni. Next base: position 53,584,653 of record OZ007598.1, on the reverse strand, counting down.
GGTTATTAATTGTGTCTAAATTAATATGTTCTTAAATTGAAAATCATCAAATTTGTATACCACTTATGAAAGTTTTAACGTCTGTTTTTGTTTCAATATTGAGGTGAGCTCCTAGCTTATTGTTATTTTACTATATCAAGATATCAAGATTCTTAAAAGACACAACTTAAAATTAAATGGTCCATTTTTGCGTTTTTCTACGCAGTTTTGTCCAAATGATAGTTTAACATGATATTATTATTATTTTTATATTATTATTATCCGACTGTTCGTTAAAATATTCTGATAACCTAACTTTAGAGGAAATTGATAAAATTTAAAAAAAAAGTCTGTTCTAAAAATCCGAAATATATATATATATATATATATATATATATATATAACTCTATTATATGTTCAATCAAATCATGTGCGGTAAATAATTCATGTTCATGCACAGAAAACAAGCTCTGCAAAGATCTCTATATAATGTACCACATACATGTTCGTAAGTAACGCAGATGTCATTTTCACGGTGGCAACGGATTGGCCAATAAAGTTTGCTTTTACTGTTGTTTTATTAACTTCTAGACATCGCACAATCTTTTTACATCGTCGAATAGCGGATTTCTTTCAAATGCAATTTGTTTGAAAACTGTATCTTAATTTGATTTTTTTATGGTTCTTTCAATAATTTTCAAGGAGTGATATTTTTAAAATCTATTTCTAAGGTGTACATTTCGAATACGAAAGACTAACCCGTTTGCACTTAAAACAATATAAATAGTTCAGCATCTGTTTCCGACTAATATTTCACAACGAAATCAAAACTTCATCGATAAATAAATAAAATATTATAAATAAAACAAAAATTTAACTGACATGTAATTGAACTACTCGCTTAAACCCCTGAAATAATCAGAATAAAAAATACTGCTGTAAGTAGCGTAATTTTTGGCGATTTTTTCGGCTATTAACTCTTGAATGCGGATAAAATGAAAATTTTGCGTTTAATAAATTTGAAAATTTTATTTGAATGCGTTATTGATATTTTCATATAAAAATGCTTTTTGATGTTGTTACTGGTCAATAGAAAAACTATATATTAAATGCAAAAATACATATATGGGATTTTAAATTGAAAAAAAAGTTTTCACCACAGAAGTTGATTCTGACAAAATTTGAGCACTATTTAGGACACCTTCACAAAAATTCACTTAATAGAACAGGACCCCTTTACAAAATTCATCTTAATAAAAGAGTCCCCTTCACAAATATATTTTTAACAAAACAAATCCCTTCAAAAAATTCCTCTTAATAAAATACTTCAAAAATTTCATTCCATTAAAACACACTTTTAGTAATTATTTTTATTTTGTCATGTTTTAAAATGTGTAGTTTGCATGAAAAACAAGTTCATCAGAAAAGAAAACTTTAGCAGAAGGACAAAGAAGCTTTATTAATAACTAGCAAGCTACGCCCGCTACGCTGGTCAATTTCTTTTAACGAACCTTTAATCAAGCAAAATATTGACATTTCATAAATAACTTTTATATTTTAACAGATAGTAAAGCTACTATAATTTGTGACTCGTGCTATAGCCAATATACACGTCAGGACACGTCGCCCTTATCATTATCTTTTTACACATGAAGGTTTCGCTATGGTATTCCATTGGAAAATTTGGTAATTTTTGAAATTCAATATTTGAAAAACGGCATAATCATTAGATTTGAAATTTATATCAAGAAAAATGCAATTTTTTACCTTTCAAATGCAGTTTGTCTAACAATTTTCTGACAAATACTTTTTGAGCTATCATTTTTTTCAGTAACTTCAAATGTTTCATTTTCCGAGATTAATCTGTTGCAACAATTAGCGAAAAACCCAGTCGTCAGCAACGCATAGTTTTTTATTAAAGAGGCTGTTGGAGCAGGGATTGTCACCACCAATTTGCCACCATCACTTTTGAAATCGTTTCCGTGGTTCCAGAGATTCCATAGAAATTGTAATTTAGAATGACTTCAGAACGCTTTTCGCTCATTTCACCCATTTAAATTTCGATTTTTTTTTAAAATTTATTCTTAGAGAGCATTTACATCTTATAAGTAACTACAATGCTAAATTTCAAATTTCTTGCCCCTTCAGTATAAAAAAGTCGCAATTTTCGAACATTTTTCGATCCTGCACCCCATTGATGTTAGTGGCACCGACATAAAATATAGCCTATGTTGGAGTAGGGATTGTCCCCATCAATTTGCCACCATTACTTTTGAAATCGGCTCTGTAGTTCCAGAGATTTCATAGAAATTGTAATTTAGACTGTTTTTAGAACGCTTTTCGCTCATTTCACCCTTTCAAATTTCAATTTCTTTTTTATTTTGTTCTTAGAGAGCATTTACATCTTATAAGTAACTACAATGACAAATTTCAAATTTCTAGCTCCTTCAGTATAAAAAATAAAAATAAAACTGCCCAGTTAAACTGAGGGCATTGAGTTCACAGGCTATTCACACTAATTGTATATTATACTCCTATTTCAAAGAATTTGAAATAAGCCCATCGAAAAATAAAGAAATAAACAATATATTAAGGGGGGGTGGGTCATCCCCCCGTTACCCCCCTCATAGTTAACTAATGAACCCCTTAAACTAATAAGGTAAATCTCTAATTACAATGAATATATATACAAAATTTGAAGAAAATCAGATAATTCTGCATGAAAAACCCATTTATATAAATTAAGGCGGGATTAGCCCCCTCCGTCCCCCCCCTTTATACTTAACCAATCAATCACGAAAACTAATCAGGGAAGCGTCTTAACCCAATGAACCTATAAACAAATTTTGAAGCAAATGGGATAATTCTGCATGAAAAACCCATTTATATAAATTAAAGGGGGGATTAACCCCCCGTTCCCCCCCTTTATACTTAACCAATCAATCCCGAAAACTAATCAGGGAAGCGTCTTAACACAGTGAACCTATAAACAAAATTTGAAGGAAAACGGAATAATTCTGCATGAAAAACCCATTTATATAAAATAAGGGGGGATGTGCCCCTCGTTCCCTCCTTTATACTTAACCAATCAATCCCGAAAACTAATCAGGGAAACGCCTTAACACAGTGAACATATAAACAAAATTTGAAGGAAATGGGATAATTCTGCATGAAAAACCCATTTATATAAATTAAGGGGGGATTATCCCCCCGTTCCCCCCCTTTATACTTAACCAATCAATCCCGAAAACTAATCAAGGAAGCGCCTTAACACAGTGAACATATAAACAAAATTTGAAGGAAAACGGAATAATTCTGCATGAAAAACCCATTTATATAAAATAAGGGGGGATGTGCCCCTCGTTCCCTCCTTTATACTTAACCAATCAATCCCGAAAACTAATCAGGGAAACGCCTTAACACAGTGAACATATAAACAAAATTTGAAGGAAATGGGATAATTCTGCATGAAAAACCCATTTATATAAATTAAGGGGGGATTATCCCCCGTTCCCCCCTTTATACTTAACCAATCAATCCCGAAAACTAATCAGGGAAGCGCCTTAACACAGTGAACCTATAAACAAAATTTGAAGGAAAACGGAATAATTCTGCGTGAAAAACCCATTTATATAAAATAAGGGGGGGATAAGCCCCCCGTTCCCCCCTTTATACTTAACCAATCAATCCCGAAAACTAATTAGGGAAGCGTCTTAACACAGTGAACCTTTAACCAAAATTTGAAGGAAATGGGATAATTCTGCATGAAAAACCCATTTATATAAATTAAGAGGGGATTATCCCCCCGTTCCCCCCCTTTATACTTAACCAATCAATTCCGAAAACTAATCAGGGAAGCGCCTTAACACAGTGAACCTATAAACAAAATTTGAAGGAAAACGGAAAAATTCTGCATGAAAAACCCATTTATATAAAATAAGGGGGGGGGGATAAGCCCCCCCGTTCCCCCCTTTATACTTAACCAATCAATCCCGAAAAACTAATCAGGGAAGCGCCTTAACACAGTGAACCTATAAACAAAATTTGAAGGAAAACGGAAAAATTCTGCATGAAAAACCCATTTATATAAAATAAGGGGGGGGATAAGCCCCCCGTTCCCCCCTTTATACTTAACCAATCAATCCCGAAAAGTAATCAGGGAAGCGTCTTAACCCAATGAACCTATAAACAAAATTTGAAGGAAAACGGAATAATTCTGCATGAAAAACCCATTTATATAAATTAAGGGGGGAATTAGCCCCCCGATCCCCCCTCTTTATACTTAACTAATCAATCCCGAAAACTAATCAGGGAAGCGCCTTAACTCAGTGAACCTATAAACAAAATTTGAAGGAAAACGGAATAATTCTGCATGAAAAACCCATTTATATAAATTAAGGGGGGGGAATTAGCCCCTTGTTCCCCCCCCTTTATACTTAACCAATCAATTCCGAAAATTAATCAGGGAAGCGCCTTAACACAGTGAACCTATAAACAAAATTTGAAGGAAAACGGATATTTCTATGAAGAGTTATCGCATTACGTACGTACATACATACATACAGAACCGGCTGGCAAGCTCTCAGGGCTTGACAGCCAGTTTGATAGCTAAAAAATAGCAATTTTAGAACGTTTTTTGCTCCTGCACCCCCTGGGGTTAGTGGCACCGACATAAAATATAGCCTATGTTGGAGCAGGGGTTGTCACCATCAATTTGCCACCATCACTTTTGAAATCGGTTCGGTAGTTCCAGCGATTACCCCCTACAAACAAACAAACAAACAATCTTTACTCCTTTATAATAGTACTAGCAAGCTACGCCCGCTACGCTGGTCAATTTCTCTTAACGAACCTTTAATCAAACAAAATATTGACATTTCATAATTCACTTTTATATTTTAACAGAATAATAAGGATACTATAATTTGTGACTCGTGCTATAGTCAATATACACGTCAGGACACGTCGCCCTTATCATTATCTTTTTACGCGTGAAGGTTTCGCTATGGTACTCTATTGTGAAATTTGGTAATTTTAGAAATTCAATAGTTGAAAAATCGCAGAATCATTAGATCATTTTTCTTTAGAAATTGTTCTTAGAGCGCATTTAGATCTTATAAATAACAATCATGCCGAACTTGAAGTTTCTAGCTCCTTCAGCATCGCAAAAATCGCAATTTTAGAACGTTTTTCGCTTCTGCACCCCCTCGGGGTAGTGGCACCGACATAAAATATAGCCTATGTTGGAGCAGGGATTGTCACCATCCATTTGCCACCATCACTTTTGAAATCGCTTTAGTAGTTCCAGACATTTCATACAAATTGTAATTTAGAATGTTTTTAGAAAATTTTTTGCTTATTTCAGCCTTTTAAATTTCGAATTTTTTTAGATTTTGTTCTTATAGAGCATTTAAATCTTGTAAGTAACGACCATATACAAAATGTCAAGTTCCTAACTCCTTCATTATTGAAAATATCATAATTTTGGAACGTTTTTCGCTCCTGCACCCTCTGCGGGCAGTGGCACCGACAAAAAATTTAGCATATGTTGGAGCAGGGACTGTCACCATCCATTTGCCACCATCACTTTTGAAATCGGTTCTGTAGTTTCAGAGATTCCATAGAAATTGTAATTTAGAATGTTTTTAGAACGCTTCTTCCTCATATCACCCTTTTAAATTGCGAATGTTTTTATAATTTGTTCTTAGAGAGCATTTACATCTTATAAGTAACTACCATACCAAATTTGATACTTCTATCTCCTTCAGTACACAAAAAATCGAAATTTTAGAACGTTTTTCGCTCCTGCACCCCCTGGGGGTGGTGGCACCGACATAAATTATAGCCTATGTTGGAACAGGGATTGTCACCATTAATTTGCCACCATCACTTTTAAAATCGCTTCAGTGGTTCCAGAGATTACCCCTACAAACAAACAAACAAACAAACAATCTTTACTACTTTATATATCAGTATAGATAAGGGGGAATTAGCCCCTTGTTCCCAACCTTTATACTTAACCAATCAATCCCGAAAACTAATCAGAGATGCGCCTTAACACAGTGAACCTATAAATAAAATTTGAAGGAAATGGGATAATTCTGCATGAAAAACCCATTTACATAAATTAAGGGGGGTATTAGCCCCCCGTTCCCCCCCTTTATACTTAATCAATCAATCCCGAAAACTAATCAGGGAAGCGTCTTAACCCAATGAATCTATAAACAAATTTTGAAGCAAATAGAATAATTCTGCATGAAAAACCCATTTATATAAATTAAGGGGGGATTATCCCCCCGTTCCCCCCCTTTATACTTAACCAATCAATCCCGAAAACTAATCAGGGAAGCGCCTTAACACAGTGAACCTATAAACAAAATTTGAAGGAAAACGGAATAATTCTGCATGAAAAACCCATTTATATATATTAAGGGGGGATTAGCCCCCCGATCCCCCCCCCCTTTATACTTAACTAATCAATCCCGAAAACTAATCAGGGAAGCGCTTTAACTCAGTGAACCTATAAACAAAATTTGAAGGAAAACGGAATAATTCTGCATGAAAAACCCATTTATATAAATTAAGGGGGGGATTAGCCTCCCCCCTTTATACTCAGCCAATCAATCCCGAAAATTATCATGCAAGCGCCTTAACACAGTGAACCTATAAACAAAATTTGAAGGAAAACGTAATAATTCTGCATGAAAAACCCATTTATATAAATTAAGGGGGGATTACCCCCCCGTTCCCCCCTTTATACTTAACCAATCAATCCCGAAAAGTAATCAGGGAAGCGCCTTAACCCAATGAACCTATAAACAAAATTTGAAGGAAAACGGAATAATTCTGCATGAAAAACCCATTTATATAAATTAAGGGGGGGAATTAGCCCCCCGATCCCCCCCCCTTTATATTAACTAATCAATCCCGAAAACTAATCAGGGAAGCGCCTTAACACAGTGAACCTATAAACAAAATTTGAAGGAAAACGGAATAATTCTGCATGAAAAACCCATTTATATAAATTAAGGGGGGGGAATTAGCCCCTTGTTCCCCCCCTTTATACTTAACCAATCAATCCCGAAAAGTAATCAGGGAAGCGTCTTAACCCAATGAACCTATAAAGAAAATTTGAAGGAAAACGGAATAATTCTGTATGAAAAACCCATTTATATAAATTAAAGGGGGGGGTTAGCCCCCCCGATCCAAAATTTGAAGGGAATTGGAATAATTCTGCATGAAAAACCCATTTATATAAATTAAGGGGGGGGGGGGAATTAGACCCTTGTTCACACCCTTTATACTTGACCAATCAATCCCGAAAACTAATCAGGGAAGCGCCTTAACTCAGTGAACCTATAAACAAAATTTGAAGGAAAACGGAATAATTCTGCATGAAAAACCCATTTGTATAAATTAAGGGGGGGGGGGGGAATTATCCCCTTGTTCCCCCCCTTTTATACTTAACCAATCAATCCCGAAAACTAATCAGGGAAGCGCCTTAACACAGTGAACTTATAAACAAAATTTGAAGGAAAACGGATATTTCTATGAAGAGTTATCGCATTACGTACGTACATACATACATACAAAACCGGCTGCCAAGCTCTCAGGGCTTGACAGCCAGTGTGATAACTGAAAAATCGCAATTTTAGAACGTTTTTTGCTCCTGCACCCCCTGGGGTTAGTGGCACCGACATAAAATATAGCCTATGTTGGAGCAGGGGTTGTCACCATCATTTTGCCACCATCACTTTTGAAATCGGTTCGGTAGTTCCAGAGATTACCCCCTACAAACAAACAAACAAGATTTACTCCTTTATAATATTAGTATAGATTAGTATAGATAAAGGCGTGGTTCGAATTTGAATAATTGGATTTTATTTTTCGTTACAAAAACATTATTTTTCACAAAAATATAATAAATTTCACAAAATGGGACTATAGAAAAAAAAACCTGCATCGACCCCTGCACCTAGGTTCTGTAACCCGGGAAGTCCGGGTTAGATCCTCTAGTATAACTAAAAATAGAAAAATGATGCCTGAAATTCTAGGTGCACGTTATATGCCGGAATATACAGCATGTATAAAAATATAGCATCCCTGTTTCCTGCATAACCTCCTGCAGTTACACAAGCGGTAGAATGACTTCAGGGTTTCGCGAATAAAATATTTGGTGAGAAAGATTGCGGGTGAAGGTTTATAGCCACTAAATCAGACACCTTGTTCATCAGGGGAGGTGCCTTCTAATGGTGAAATATGTGCCTGTTTTTTTCACGTTGCTTTTACCTATAGCACCAGAAAAATCATGTTTCGGTAACTTTATCGAGCGGAACCAATTCCTGCTTTCTTCGTATAATAATTTTCGTAATAATTTTGTATTTAACAATGCAGATAAAGAAAATAAAATATTTATAGCTGTTTTTAAGGAGCTGCAGTTACGTTTGAATTTGTCTATATAGTGATCATAAACAACACTTCATTTTAGTGTAACTTCTAAACGCACACACAATATGATGACTAGGCTGCCACTTGGCGATTTTTTTTTTAGGTAGATTTCATAAGAAATACTACCTATTACATTCTTCCCTAAGTTGGAATTCCGGAAAAATTTTTGCAGATCTACACCGATCATATGACTCCTAGAATCCAAAACCACCACCAGTTCAAAAAACTTTATCTGTCTATCTATCTATCTATATCACTTTTTTATGGACACGATCACTTCCATAATTCTGCACAAATCTTTTCCAAACTGATACATAAAATCAAGCGGCATAAAATCTCGGTCAAGTTCGTTAATGGGCAAAATCGAACCAAAGGGGGAAGGGGGGGGGGGCAAATGACGGTGATTTTTGTGAAAACTGAAAAAAACCATAACTTCTTAATTTTGATACATATCGCATCCATTTAAAGTTATTATTACATCTAGGAAAAGTGCCAAAAATTTATGTATGACAGATTTTCGATTTCATTAAAAATGCCCCCAAGAGGGAGGGTGGGGGGTGGGGGGGGGGAGGGTTTTCAGAAGAAAAAAAATCATAACTTCGTCATTTCACAAGATATCAAATCCGCTTAAATTTATTATAAATTTTCTTAATAGTATCTACAACTTTTATATTGACAAGTTTTGTATAAGACCAACTCTTGCGGCAAAAAAAAAAAAAAATAAATAAATAAAATAAATAAATAAATAAATAAATAAAAAAATCTTGCTGGCTCCGCCTATAGTCAGAGGTATATTAAGAAGTGATCATGGCAAATAGGTCTTTCTTCTGCAATTCCCTATCAACAGCCGCCCCGCGGTCTGCGTCTTCGAAATCTATCTGTGCCTGTAGACCGAGCCGTCAGGGATTTTTTAAATTATTATTTTGTCTACCACTATTTCAAAAAAAAAATAATAATCTATTTCATAGGTTAGTATAGAAATTCAAATATCATCTTTTATGTTTAACTAGTTGGATGTGCCAATCCCAAAACTTTCTTCTATGTCATCTATATATTTAAAACGCTAAGCTTTTACTTTCGACAATCCGTGAGAACAAACTACTGCATCAAATTACATCATTATTTTTTTAAATGAAAGATATTTGGACACAGATTTGTTATCGTGCATTCGTTTGCTCGAAAATTTAATTAATTAGCCGTAATTTTAAATTAATCTTTTACTTCTGCTAATGACGTCATAATCTGATAACGCCCACTGTTGCGAAGCATAGACTTTATTCTCTAAACTCTGTGGTTGCGACGATAAAAAATAAATATTAAAAGCACGCGGCTTTTAGGCCGAATTTTTTAATTTGCAAGTTAAATTTCGGTAAAAATATTTATCCGCGTGTTTTATAAGCGAATAAAAATTCATATTTATTGTGACGTCACGGGAATATTGTCCATTGGGTTTATTTTATCCTTATAACTTTGTTGATGCCATGTTTTCATTAAAATTAAATACAAAATATATTTTTATTTGTACGCATGGTGTTTAAGCATTAAAGTAACGTATTAAAGTACGTGTGAAAATTTGAAGTAAACAAAAATATTACGTCTGAACATATTTATATTTATATTAAAATCATTAAAATTACAGGCATTACATTACGCTTTCATAAAACATTAAAAACATATTAAAATTGGACGTTTCGGATTTACATGGAAAATACCTCTTCAACTAACATTTTTCTTAACGTAAGTCATAGTTCAAAATTATCAACAAATAGAAAATGCAACGTATCAAAATTTTTTGACGTCAAAGTTACAGTTGTTTGTACAAAAAAAAAAAAAAAAATGTTTGTTGAAGAGGTATTTTCCATGTAAATCCGAAACGTCCAATTTTAATATGTTTTTAATGTTTTATGAAAGTGTAATGTAATGTCTGTAATTTTAATGATTTTAATATAAATACGTGTGAAAAGTTTGCGCCTGTGAAAATGACGTTATGAATACGCTTGAAATGCATTTTAACATTGATAAAACTAAAGAGAAAAATGTATATGATTGTGTCAACATGACGTAATTTTAACTGATTTTTCCATTCATAGTTATAAAGATTAGAATTGGAGCCGTCATTGATTTCTTCATCTTGATTGCATACCTTGATTACATGTTACCAATTACTTTTTTTTTTAATTATAGGTTAAAAAATTTCCTTTTTTAATTAAAAAATCACAAAAGTAAAGGATTTCGGGAAATTTAAAATAATTAAAAATAGTGTTATGGTAGAAAAAATCTTGAAATAATAATTGTATATTTAGCTAGAATAAACAATGTAAGACTAATATTTCATAGGAATTATTTTAGTAGGTTTATTATAAGTTCATTTAATAGTTCCTTATTAGCGCAAAGTCCTAATTTCTATCATTTTGAATTTCTCTTTCGATGACAAAAATGGTTTTCTACTTTTAGAGCCAGCCAAAATACAGTGGCAATTTTCAGAAATGTACAACGGTTGTGACAACAAACGGCGCTATCGCTTTAGCTTTCATCGTGCTTACATCACTTCTAAATACTACAAATTTCTATTTTTTACTACATTTTACTACATTTTACAATTTCAATTCTTACATCATCAATTAGAAAAAAAAATTAGCTTTCAATTGAAATGTATTTGAAAACTGCCGCTTAATTTAACGACTTTTTAAATAATTTTCAAGCATGATAAGATTTTCAATTCTATCTTATCAATGACCACCAGTTTGCTTCAATAATGTAAAATAGCCCCTGGGAATGTTGCCACAATTGAAAAGAGATTTCCCTAACCATCATAAAAAGTAAATAATAATAGTAATAATAATAAAAACAGTGATAAATCATAAGACCAGATTATCCATAAGATAGAGCATTTTGGCGCTGAACGAAAATCTGTCAAAAAAAAAAAAAAAAAAACTATTTTCAGTTTATGTTGAAGATAAAATTGATATGTTGAATCCGTTGATGTATATGTTCCATCAAATATCAGAAAATGCTAGGAATTGTATTTTTTTTATTTCTTTACATTTGCCAACTATATAAGAGGAAAAATATCCCGACTGTGATGGAAAAGGGATAATCATCCTGATTATGTAAAGGAACCGAAGAAACCATACAAATAAATTACACTTGAAAACATTAAAAATCTCCATCTGCAGATTGATTTATTATTGTAAAAAAAAATTCTCCATATTTACATACAAATTGATTAGCTTAAAACAATGGATGCGTTATAGAATATATGGATTTAAAACGAACAATGATTAAAGAGTACATCTTAAAACTTTTAATTTAAACATTTTAAAACCTTTTTTTACGTCGAATTTCGACGGTGCTTTTGGGCAGATGCAATGCACATACGCATAGGAGCTCATTCGGTTGCATTATCATAGGTGGGGGGAGGACGAGATGTGTGCTTTATTTACTATGTTCTTTTACTTATGTGAGATGAACGTTGGAATATACTATTTGTATGATACTTCATAGATCCATGAAATTTTCTTTCTTGCCGTGGGGAATAGGGCGGTAATGTCATTACACATTTGCATTACACAGTTGTTTACGGATTGTTTGTTTGGAGTTTGCTTTGCATCGGAAATAGTGCTGTATTTCACCTGGGGAAAAAACTTTAAAATAAAATATTTGAAAGACTGTTTCATACGCACCCCCTTCTTACATAATAATGAAGCTTATTTTACTGATATTGTTACAGTATTTTCTTCCGTCAAGTTTTGACGGGTTCCATCTAGTACATGTTAATATTTCAAAAAGCGTAATTTTTTTTTAATTATACGTTTTAGAATCCGAAAATGCAGTATAGCAGCACCACCTGTTTTATGATTTACACGAAAACCTAATCAGCACCAACTTATGTCAACGTCTACCTGAATCTGAAGGTTGATGAAAATCCATTCATTAAGTCTTGAGACAGAGCTATTGCGAAAATCGTGAAAAATGTAGCATAGCAGTACCACCTGTTGGGCGATTTACACCAAAAACGAAACAGCCCCAATTTATATCAAGGTCTAACTCAAGCAAAAGTTTTATTGAATTCCGTGCATTAGTTCTTGATATATGACTATCGCTAAAACCGTGTAAATCTTGAAAAATGCAGCATAGCAGCGCCACCTATTGGAGATTTATACCAAAACCTAATCAGCAACAACTTATGTCAACGTCTAATTGAAACTGAAGTTTGATGAAAATCCGTCGATTAATTCTTGAGATATATCTATCTTGAAAATCGTGAGTAATGCAACATAGCAGCGCCATCTGTTCGGCGATTTACACCAAAAACTAATCAGCACGTCGAGATATTTTCCAATTTAATCAGCAGGTCGTGAGATTTTCCAATTTTCCAATTTGTATCAAGGTCTAACTAAATATAAAGTCTTCTTAAACTCCGTGCATTAGTTCTTGAGTTAGAGCGCCCACAAAAATTTTGTCACATACAGACACACACACACACACACAGATAGACTCACAGACAGACGTTTTCTAAAAACAGTCAAATCGTGTTCAGGACTTTAAAAAACGTATAAATCTGCGGAAAACCGGAAGTCGAATATTTTTATGAAACCAATTCGTTCTTCTTGTAAAGTTTGAAGAAAGTAAAAATGAGTCAGAAAGTTTCGCATTGTTCTGCGGGGAAAAACATTTTTTTGAAAACCACCTTAAATAGCTTTGCAATCCAAAATTATTTGTTTAAAATTGAAATTTGGGGAATTTTACATGAAATATATAATTACTTTAAAGTATAAAACATTTTAAAAATAACGACACACGTGTCTTCAAGAGATATGGTAAAAAATCGTAATTTGACAATGGAATATATTGCATTCAGTTTTCAGTTACATACAACATACAAATTCTTGAATGAAGCTTCTTTAGTGATTTAGAAATGACATTCTTACACTCTTTTATTTAGCTCAATTTAGTTTTTGTAGCGTAAAAATGAAATTTTATAATATATTTTTCTCTCACTTCCTGATATGGTATAAATATTATGTTCAATGGTATATATCTGATGACAATACAACATTTTAATATTTTTAGAACTTAATTATAGAAATTAACAAATGGATTTTGAGGCATTTTTCAGGGTTACAACTATTTATATATGAGTTGCAACAACAATGGAGTCAATTATGCGCCAAATCACGCTGGCCAAAGTGTGGCAGCTGGCTAACTGCGATAACGAAATATTTTAAACACTTTAAACACTTTTTTTTTTTTTTTTTTTTTTTTTTTTTACAGGGACTCTCAAAAGAATTCCGTTACATTATGGTCTATGGAGAAAAATCGTATGCGATTTATTTTAACACAATATCAAACATATTGAAATTGATATATATAATTGAGGTGCACTACAAGAGGCTTTCTACAGAGGCTTTCTATAGACTATGGTGTGTATAGAATTAATTGTTCATTTACAGGGACATTCAAAATAATTCCGTTACATTACGGTCTATGGAGAAAAATCGTTTGCGATTTATTTTAATAATGTTACACAATTTCAAACATATTGAAATTGATATACAGTCGAACCCCGCTATAGTGAACCGTCTACGGACCCAGAAATATGTACACTATAACCGATGGTTCACTATATCCAAATTCTTTAAAAAGAAAATATTTTTTTCACATGATTGTTATTATTGATTTTTTAGTATATGATGTATTGCTAAAAATAATGATTGCTATAATACGTTATTTACTTACAAATTATTAACTAATTAAATTCACAATAAATCAAATAATAAAAAGAAAAAAGTTACTTACTAAAACTTGATTTTATTTTTACATTCTATGGAAGAAATTTGTGGTTTTTGATTGAATGCAGTTCGATTTTAAGTAGAGTTCATCAATTTTCTTATCAACAATTAGTAAAGGATCTAATATCTTTTGGTCCACATTTTCTGTAGAAAAAAAAAGTTCAGTATATTTGCTGCCGATTTTACTTCCGATGTAGAAGGTGCCGAAATTTCAAATTCTTCTTCAATATCGTCTTCTAAGTCTTCTTCAACATCGTTCTTTTGTTTAACTTCAGATACAATGTCATCATCTGTGGGGGTACCAGAAGTATACACTTCATTATCGCAAGATTCGAAGTGCTCAGTAACGTCCCTTGGAAAAATGTTCACATTATGCTTTTCCAGCCACAGAGCTATTGGTAAGCTTTCTTCATCATCTTCGTCCTCCACGTTGGCATCTTTTCCTTCCCACAACACATCTTTCGAAAGACCTGCGCGTCGGAAACAGTTGCAGATTGTTGCTGATGTCACCTGTCTCCATGACTTTTCCAACAAAACGACTGCTTCCAAAAGTGAGATGTTATATTCCGTATTGTTCTCTTCATAGTTCTCCAAAATACGCATCACTAACTGTTCCCTATAGTGGGACTTCAGGCTGCGAATAACGCCCTGGTACATGGGCTGTAACACAGAAGTCGTGTTTGGAGGCAAAAAAACGAGCTTAATGCATTTCAGATTTTCTAAGTGGGGATTAGCTGTGCAGTTGTCGACAAGGAGAACAATTTTACGTTTTTGCTTCAACAAATCATTGTCCCATTGTCGAAGTTCTTCTTCAAAAAAACTGGAAGTCATCCAGGATTTTTGATTAGCTTTGTAATTGAAGGGCAGTTTTTTAACATTTTTAAAACACCTTGGTTTTTGGGATTTATCCACAACAGTTAATTTTCTCTTTTCTGATCCGTTCATATTTGCACATACAAGAACAGTTATTCTCACTTTCGAGAACTTCCCGTTAGTGCACTTTTCTCCTTTAAATTTTAACGTCTGATCGGGAGTCATTTTGTAAAATAATCCAGCTTCGTCAGCATTAAAAATATCCTTCTCTTCATAACCCTGGATTGCATCCGGCCACACTTAAGCTTTGCACTTTTCCACATTCGATGCACAAACACTTGCTGCTTCAGCAACAATCTTTCAACAAGAAATATTTTTCCGTTTTTTGAACCTATCCCGCCATCTATTAGAGCACACAAAACTGTTTTCTCCAAATTTTTCGGCAAACTGATTCGCTTTAATTTGAAGCATGGGTCCGGTCACCGGAAGATTTCTATCCCGCTGAATGGTGAATCATTTTAATAGAGCTTCTTCCACATTTTCTCTTTCAGCCCGACGTAGTTTCATCGAAGAATCCAAATTTTTATTGTGTGCAGCAAGAGTCGCACTGCGATTTTTCCAAATGTTCGAAACTGTAGATTTTGACAAGGAAAATTCCTTGCACAATGCCGATTGATTTGTTCCATTTTCAATACGTTTAATTATTTTACCCTTATCATCAATCGAAAATGCATTTCTTTTCAAAGAATTCGCCATTTTTTGCTGCTCTTGAAAAAACGTCTCGTCTTCTTATCTCAAATCAATCAAAAGAATAATGAAGAGAGACACTGTAAAATGAGGGACATTCTTGGACTGTTCCGATTATACCAAGGGGCGAGGGACGAAGTTAGCAAGTGGACACCAGAGCTTGTTCCTAGAATTGGGGAGAAACGAAGAAGAGAGGTTTGTTCCTGTAATAGGGAGAGGAGGGGAAGAAGAAGCACGTGCTGCTTAGGCGATGAGAGTGAAAGAATGAAATTTGACACAATATAAAGCTGTGTCATCATTTGTAGTCACAACTAGTGTAAGTTTAAAGTTGTAGAACTAAAAAAAGAAATCTGGGGAAATAAAATTTGAGTCCACTATAAACGAACTACCAAAATATCAGCTGTCCACTATAAGCGTATAAAACAACATTAGTTAAATGGGAGTTCGGATGGGACCAGCAAAAAAGTTCACTATATCCGAGTGTTCACTATATCCCGGGTTCATTATATCGGGGTTTGACTGTATATCATTGAAGTGCACTACAAGAGGCTTTCTATAGACTATGGTGTGTATAGAATTAATCGTTCATTTACAGGGACACGCAAAAAATTCGGTACTGTCTGTTAACAATAATTGCTGGAAGTACATTTTCAGTTTTTGAACGCGTTTTTAAATTTAACTCATTTTTCTGTCTATTAGTTAGTGCGTATCAATTTTATGAATCATATATAGGGCAGTGCAAAAGTTCTCGAGTGCATTTCTGTTTCTTGACGGAAATTCCAGAAGGGGAATTTTAAGCTGTGCAACGCGTTTCCGAACTGAGCTAAAATTTAGCATTCTGTAGTATATATACAAATCTATAGATCATATACAGCGCTGCACAAAAGATTTCGAATATTTTCCGAATAGGGTTGGTAATTCCTGAAATTTGGTTTTTAAATATGTACGTTTTCCAAATTGTTTACTTATATCAACTTTCACCTTATTAGATGGTAAAGATTTGTAAAATCATTTACGAAGTGTTGGAAAGTGCTATATAATCTATGCTTGACGCATGATTTTTCCTCCTTGTTCCTTTTATTGATTGTGTATTAAGAGTAACATAAAATAATTTTAACTGCCGTCGAGAGATGTATTTTGAAATAAGTTTCTCTGTAACTATTACGAGATGGACACTGTTGATGTATACTAAGTTGATTTCTTTCTTACATAGTGAACCAAATAAATAAATAAATAATAAAAAGAACTCTAGGCAAAACTGCATTTATAGAGGAAAGGAAAATTAACATTATTTTATCACTTCCGTCAGAATTATAAGTGATACCTGACAGCTCGAACTGTCAACTCTTTTTCCAATTAGAAAGGTGTGAAATTTTCCTCGAGGTAAAATTATACTCGGTAACTTTGATGAGGTATTAAAAGAGAACATCTGCAGAGTTGGTGCATTTATCTTTTTGTAAAATTCTTTCCTGTTTACTACAGGCTAGTATTTTGATATTAATGCCTTGTTGTAGGTATCAAAAGTATTGCAGTTTTGTTATCGGAATTAATCAAAGTTCAATCAAATCAAAATAGTTTCTGTTTCATATGTTTATAATACAGTAGAATACCTCTAATTCACAAACCTGTAATTTGCAAATGCCTGTTTACTACAGCATAGTGTTTTGATATTAATGCCTAATTGTAGGTATCAAAAGTACTGCAGTTTGTTATCGGAATTAAACAAAGTTCAATCAAATCAAAATAGTTTCTGTTTCATATGCTTATAACACAGTAGAATACCTTTACTTCGCAGACCTGTAATTTGCAAATACCTGTTTACTACAGCATAGTGTTTTGATATTAATGCCTAATTGTAGGTATCAAAAGAACTGCATTTTGTTATCGGAATTAAACAAAGTTCAATCAAATCAAAATAGTTTCTGTTTCATATGCTTATAACACAGTAGAGCACTTCTAATTCGCAGATCTGTAATTTGCAAATGCCTGTTTACTACAGCGTAATATTTTGATATTTTTGATATTAATGCTTATTGTAGGTATCAAAAGTACTGCAGTTTGTTATCGGAATTAAACAAAGTTCAATCAAATTAAAATGGTTTCTCTTTCATATGTGGCTTATAATGCAGTAGAATATCTCTAATTCGCAAATGCCTGTAATCCGCACTATATAAATGGATGTAAAAATAGAAATTTAATTTTTAAAACTAATTTTCCAATAGCATTTTTGTTTTCATTTTCCCCTCCAACTTTAATTTTAATTCTGATATATATTATATTTTAAAATGGTAGTACATATAAAAGTATTTTATTTAATTATGCATTCATATGGTAAAAAAAAAATTCCTTTTAAAAATGTATTTGTCCTATACATATATTTTTTAGAATAATATGCCAAAAATATCAAAATTTTGTGATTTAGCAGATAATTATGGCCATTTGTAGACTGTGAGATAATAAAATCATAAACCAAATGTTTTAATACCAAAAGCTTTAATGATAGATTTTAAATATATAAATATCAAGAAATTACTTTTTAAATAATTATTGCTTAATTTATATGTTTAAGTGTGTAACTTGTTTATTTTTAAGCATTAACAATCTAAATTTATCCAAAGGATCAATAAAAAAAAATATACAAAGATTACATAGACATGATCTGTAATTCGCAAAAACTCTTAAATCTGAAAAACGCTTGGAACCAAGCTGTGCAGATTAGTGGTCTTCTACTGTAATAATAAAAAGAAATAGTTATTAATCAAGCTTTCTTTCATCTTTGATATTACTATTGATTTTCATCAAGCATAGTTGTTGGACTAATTCCATCCAGATAAGACAGGCCTGCGTAAAGATGACCCTTACACGGAAACCACTTTTGATGAAGCTCTTACCTATCATTGAGTAGGCTGATTCCATCATGATAAAACAGGCCTGCGTAAAGATGAACCTTACACGGATACCACTTTTGGTGAAACTCGTAACTAGCATTGAGTGGATTGATTCCATCCAGATAAAACAGGCCTGTGTACAGATGAACCTTACACAGAACCACTTTTGGTGAAACTCGTACCTAGCATTGAGTGGACTGATTCCATCCAGATAAAACAGGCCTGCGTAAAGATGGACCTTACACGGAAACCACGTTTGGTAAAACTCGTAACTAGCATTGAGTGGACTGATTCCATCCAGATAAAACAGACCTGCGTAAAGATGACACTTACACGGAAATCACTTTTGGTGAAGCTCTTACCTAGCATTGAGTGGACTGATTACATCCAGATAAAACAGGCCTGCGTAAAGATGAACCTTACACGGTAACCACTTTTGGTGAAGCTCTTACCTATCATTGAGTAGGCTGATTCCATCCAGATAAAACAGGCCTGCGTAAAGATGAACCTTACACGGATACCACTTTTGGTGAAGCTCGTAACTAGCATTGAGTGGATTGATTCCATCCAGATAAAACAGGCCTGTGTACTAGATAAAATCCAGAAACATGTTTTGTAGTTTTAATCAATTCCTTTTTCTGAGTGCTCTCCTCAGGCCTGTACGCATTACGTAACAAGAGCAAGAGCATCCCTTCAGAGTTTGCCATACACCGAGGAGGGGTTACCAGCTTTTTCCTTACTGAAAAACAAATATTTTACGGTATAAATAGCGATTTTTTTACTGAAAACAAACATTTTACGGTATAAATACCGTTTATAATTGAAATGGTACATATACGGTTTTTTTACTCTTAATATATGTTAGAAGTACGGTACTCATACCGTAAAGAGTGAAAATGGTACATGTACCGTTAATTTACGGTACATCTACTGAAATTTTACGAAAATTTTTTACAGTGTAAAACAGATGAACCTTACACGGAAACCACTTTTGGTGAAGCTCGTACCAAGCATTGAGTGGACTGATTCCATCCAGATAAAACAGGCCTGCGTAAAGATTAACCTTACACGGAAACCACTTTTGGTGAAGCTGGTACCTAGCATAGAGTGGACTAATTCCATCCAGATAAAACAGGCCTGCGTAAAGATGAGCCTTACACGGAAACAACTTTTGGTGAAGCTCGTACCAAGCATTGCGTGGACTGATTCCATCGAGATATAACAGGCTTGCATAAAGATGAACCTTACATGAAAACCACTTTTTGTAAAGCTCGTACCTAGCATTGAGTGGACTGATTCCATCCAGATAAAACAGGCCTGCGTAAAGATGAACCTTACACGGAAACCACTTTTGGTGAAGCTCGTACCTAGCATTGAGTGGACTGATTCCATCCAGATAAAACAAGCCTGCGTACAGATAAACCTTACACGGAAACCACTTTTGGTGAAGCTGGTACCTAGCATAGAGTGGACTAATTCCATCCAGATAAAACAGGCCTGCGTAAAGATGAGCCTTACACGGAAACAACTTTTGGTGAAGCTCGTACCAAGCATTGCGTGGACTGATTCCATCGATATATAACAGGCTTGCATAAAGATGAACCTTACATGAAAACCACTTTTTGCAAAGCTCGTACCTAGCATTGAGTGGACTGATTCCATCCAGATGAAACAGGCCTGCGTAAAGATGAACCTTAACGGAAACCACTTTTGGTGAAGCTCGTACCTAGCATTGAGTGGACTGATTCCATCCAGATAAAACAGGCCTGCGTACAGATGAACCTTACACAGAAACCACTTTTGGTGAAGCTCATACCTAGCATTGAGTGGACTGATTCCATCCAGATAAAACAGGCCTGCGTACAGATGAACCTTACACGGAAACCACGTTTGGTAAAACTCGTAACTAGCATTGAGTGGACTGATTCCATCCAGATAAAACAGGCCTGCGTAAAGATGACACTTACACGGAAATCACTTTTGGTGAAGCTCTTACCTAGCATTGAGTGGACTGATTACATCCAGATAAAACAGGCCTGCCTACAGACGAACCTTACACGGAAACCACTTTTGGTGAAGCTCGTACCTAGCATTGAGTGGACTGATTCCATCCAGATAAAACAGGCCTGCGTAAAGATGAACCTTAAGACGGAAACCACTTTTGGTGAAGCTCGTACCTAACATTGAGTGGACTGATTCCATCCAGATAAAACAGGCCTGTGTACAGATGAACCTTACACGGAAACCACTTTTGGTGATGCTCGTACCTAGTATTGAGTGGGCTGATTCCATCCAGATAGAACAGGCCTGTGTAAAGATGGACCTTACACAGAAACCATGTTTGGTGAAGCTCGTAACGAGCATTGAGTAGACTGATTCCATCCAGATACACTGTAAAAAATGTTGGTCAACAATTACGGTACATATACTGGCAACTTTGTGACCAGTATATATACCGTAGTTTAACTGGACGGTATATGCACCGTAAAATATTTAAAGTATATGTACCGACTGCACTCTTCCGTCACCCAGAAAAAAGAATTGATTAAAACAACAAAGCATGTTTTGTTGCGTACATTTTGGTTGTTTCAGCAACATTCAAGTAAAATTGAACCATTTTACTCCAATTAACAAAACATTTTTTGCTGACAATACAAAAAATTTTTTTTGGCATTGCAAAAAAAAAAAAAAAAAAAAATTGTTGATTCAAACAAAATTTCCATAGACCTATATTTAAACAAAACTCTTTGTTTAAATATAGGTCAACGAAAATTTTATTTGAATCAACAAAAAAACTTTTTTTTTGAAATTCCAAAAAAAATTTTGTTTCGTCAGCAAAAAATGTTTTGTTAATTCAAGTAAAATGGTTCGATTTTACTTGAATTTTGCTAAAACAACCAAAATGTACTCAACAAAACATGTTTTGTAGTTTTAATCAATTCCTTTTTCTGAGTGCTCTCCTCAGGCCTGTACGCATTACGTAACAAGAGCAAGAGCGTCCCTTCAGAGTTTGCCATACACCGAGGAGGGGTTACCAGCTTTTTCCTTACTGAAAAACAAATATTTTACGGTATAAATAGCGATTTTTTTACTGAAAACAAACATTTTACGGTATAAATACCGTTTATAATTGAAATGGTACATATACGGTTTTTTTACTCTTAATATACGTTAGAAGTACGGTACTCATACCGTAAAGAGTGAAAATGGTATATGTACCGTTAATTTACGGTACATCTACTGAAATTTTACGAAAATTTTTTACAGTGTAAAACAGGCCTGCGTACAGATGATCCTTACACGGAAACCACTTTTGGTGAAGCTCGTACCAAGCATTGAGTGGACTGATTCCATCCAGATAAAACAGGCCTGCGTAAAGATTAACCTTACACGGAAACCACTTTTGGTGAAGCTGGTACCTAGCATTGAGTGGACTGATTCCATCCAGATAAAACAGGCCTGCGTAAAGATGAACCTTACACGGAAACCACTTTTGGTGAAGCTCGTACCTAGCATTGAGTGGACTGATTCCATCCAGATAAAACAAGCCTGCGTACAGATAAACCTTACACGGAAACCACTTTTGGTGAAGCTGGTACCTAGCATAGAGTGGACTAATTCCATCCAGATAAAACAGGCCTGCGTAAAGATGAGCCTTACACGGAAACAACTTTTGGTGAAGCTCGTACCAAGCATTGCGTGGACTGATTCCATCTAAATATAACAGGCTTGCGTAAAGATGAACCTTACATGAAAACCACTTTTGGTAAAGCTCGTACCTAGCATTGAGTGGACTGATTCTATCCAGATGAAACAGGCCTGCGTAAAGATGAACCTTACACGGAAACCACTTTTGGTGAAGCTCGTACCTAGCATTGAGTGGACTGATTCCATCCAGATAAAACAAGCCTGCGTACAGATAAACCTTACACGGAAACCACTTTTGGTGAAGCTGGTACCTAGCATAGAGTGGACTAATTCCATCCAGATAAAACAGGCCTGCGTAAAGATGAGCCTTACACGGAAACAACTTTTGGTGAAGCTCGTACCAAGCATTGCGTGGACTGATTCCATCTAGATATAACAGGCTTGCGTAAACATGAACCTTACATGAAAACCACTTTTGGTAAAGCTCGTACCTAGCATTGAGTGGACTGATTCCATCCAGATGAAACAGGCCTGCGTAAAGATGAACCTTAACGGAAACCACTTTTGGTGAAGCTCGTACTTAGCATTGAGTGGACTGATTCCATCCAGATAAAACAAGCCTGCGGAAAGAGGACCCTTACACGGAAACCACTTTTGGTGAAGCTCGTACCTAGCATTGAGTGGACTGATTCCATCCAGATAAAACAGGCCTGCGTACAGATGAACCTTACACAGAAACCACTTTTGGTGAAGCTCATACCTAGCATTGAGTGGACTGATTCCATCCAGATAAAACAGGCCTGCGTACAGATGAACCTTACACGGAAACCACTTTTGGTGAAGCTCGTACCTAGCATTGAGTGGACTGATTCCATCCAGATAAAACAGGCCTGCGGAAAGAGGAACCTTACACGGAAACCACATTTGGTGAAGCTCGTACCTAGCATTGAGTGGACTGATTCCATCCAGATAAAACAGGCCTGCGTACAGATGAACCTTACACGGAAACCACTTTTGGTGAAGCTCATACCTAGCATTGAGTGGACTGATTCCATCCAGATAAAACAGGCCTGCGTACAGATGAACCTTACACGGAAACCACTTTTGGTGAAACTCGTACCTGGCATTGAGTGGACTGATTCCATCCAGATAAAACAGATCTGCGGAAAGAGGACCCTTACACGGAAACCACTTTTGGCGAAGCTCGTTACCTAGCATTGAGACCTGGTGTATTTTATGGCCCTTATGGGCTAAAGTTAGAGAACCAATAAAATTTGTCTGCAAAAATTGTATTTATTGATTTTACAGTGGCATAACTTTCTGAAAATGCAATTTTTAAGACCACTTATCGTACTATTGACAGAGACGTTTTTTGAAAAAAAAAGTGCTTTAAATTAAAAAATTAGTTAATAATAAGAATAAAATATTGAAAATAGTTTAAAAATTCCTTCAAGAACCTAAGAATTTCATTTATTAATAATACAACACTTTCACTGTCTTTTAGGTGGCGAGAAATTGGCTTTTTTCGTTATCGTAGAATTTTCCCGCAACCCTGATCGAATATCATAGTCGTGTGCTGTGTGTTAGTAGTGGTTTGGATTTGTAGCACCTTATTTGGCAACTTAACTCGCTTTTGGTGTAAAATTAACAATAAAGAATGTATTACTTTAAAATTAAATGTATCTAAAAATATATATATAATACTATTTTTGAAGACAAATTTTATTGGAACTCTAACTTTGGCCTATAGGGCTATAAAATCTACCAGGTCTCAATGCCTGTGACCGCACCAAAAGTGACTTCCTTGTTAGAAGAACTAATTAAAAATGTCTAAAAATTATTTTTTTTAACTTTTTGTTTACGCCACTCTGGAACACGAATCTTTCTGATATTGTACTCACAATCTTATTTTCTTTACAATTTGCCTAAAAAAAATTCAGCTATTAGCAGTGAAGTCGAATGGCGTTTTTCATATTCCCATATAAATTCTGTAGATCTTGAGTTACTGCCAATTGCTCTGCAATTTAGTCAATACCATATCCGTAAGCAGTACCAATATTAAAGCCCCAACTTTGACATTTTTGGAAAACTTAGATATAATTATTATAAATAAAAAGTTCCTGTTCGTTTTAGTGATATTTAAATAAAATGGCATACAAATTTCACGCATGTCAAATGTAAATTTACTTAAATATATATAAAAATGCTTAAGTGATACAAACAGAACACAAAAAGGCTTACAAAGACATTTTATTAAAAGATCGACCTATGTTTCAACGCTTGAATGGCGCCATTGTAAAGAAACTATAACGATAAACAAACTATTTTCGCAAATTTTTGAAAATAAATTTTGAAAAACATAAATTACGAGATCATATATGTAAAAAAAGCAGGTGCTTAAAATAGTCAACTGTAAAACGTGAAAATTAATGTCTTTATTGCTTTTTTAAAACTGAAAAATACCTCGTGCCAAATTTTAGGTAAATCAAATGAGGCTGATTCGTTGCAAATGTTCTCGTTACGCATATACATTTCTATTGATTCACGGATAATAGATGGGAAATAAACTCTTGATGGATAAATTATTTTACTATTTTAAAATTAATTTTTAGTCTCGGTTTTATGTAGTCTTGCCAATGCTGTTGTACTTCTGTCATATTTGACATCTGCCATATGCTCCTTTAATCTTGTTTTAAACTTTCTAGTGGTCATTCCTATATAATATTATAATGTTCCATCTGCTTTGTTGAATGGATTTCATAAACACCTGATAGATGATATGGCTGTAGGGTCTATTTCCTTACAAACTACACTTTTTAATTTTATGGATAGTTTTGCGATAAGGCATATATTGAATTTGTTAAGTTTATATTTCAATCTTTCAAAGAACCCAAGGAAAAATTGTAAAGTAGATAACTTTGAATTTTGTTTATTGAAGTTTTTCTTCTCCTTCTTCTCCATGCTCGTAATTACTTTATTAACAGTGCTTTCTTTATATCCGTTGTTTCTTGGTATTTCATGTATTTTATTTATTTCATTGGTTAACTGGTCTGGAGTACAGACTGTAAAGGCTCTCTTAATAAAATCTCTAAATGCAGAAACTTTGTATTAAAAAGATGCTTGAGCATTACATGGGGTAATGGATTCATTGGCTATTGGTTTTCTATACACAGTACGTTCTATGCCATGGAGAGTTTTGATTAACAGCACGTCCAAGTAAGGGGGTGTGCCATTCTGTTCCATTTCTAAAGTGAATTTAATCTTAGAATCCAGGTTATTAGTTTGAGCAAGGAAGTTATCAAGCAAGGTATCCGTATGTTGCCATATGATGAAAACATCGTCTACGTATCTAAGCCACGTATGGGGGGTAAAATCTAATTTATGAAATATATCAGTTTCTAAAGGTCGTAATATAAATTCTGCTGAAATTTTAGGAAGGAATAACTTTTACTCACTTCCTAAAAATGTAGATTAAGAATGAAGAGCTGTATATTTAATCTCTCTGTAAACTCAAATGTTAAAACTTAAAATCTAATATTAAATTTACTTAATTCAGTAAAATGAGTGGTCTATTACTAAAAGTTAATTTATACATCATAATGATCAAACTACCAAGTTATCTTTCAGAAATCTAATTGATAATATTATAAATTAGTGCAATTAACTGGATTACCACCTGGATATACTTCAATTTTGCAAGAGACGGCGCCAGACGAAGTTCAAAGGAATTATGAACGAAGACTTAGAAAAATAAACAGCATATTTACTTAACTATGTCAAACTGTGTTATATTCAACGATCTGAATAATTGATACTTTAAACTACGCCATCGTTGACAATTATTTTACAAAGTGATCGAAAATATTATTATTTTTCTTTTTTTTACTCAATTTGTTGTTGATCCCCCCATTGACCCTCATGATTAAGCCTTAGCTGAGAAATATAAGATCAAGCATGATCTTCATAAGTACTGAAGTTCTAGAAGAATTTGTCAAGTATTTCTCTAGATATTTGACAAATTGTCTAAAATCGAATGTGTCCGGGGACTTTTGGCCATATATGTAGCGTAGATGTCACTGCTTAAAGTTTAAGAGGCTAACTTCACTTAGCTGAAAACACCCACTCGCTAATGTTAATCCTACCAGGGAAATATTTTACGATATCTCGTTCGTATTTCAATACTTTAAATGATTTTTTTTTTTTTTTTTTGCATTGGATAGCATGCAGGCCCTTTTGTGCTTTTTAGATTTCGGTTGCATTTTTTTTTTATGGGGGATACTTTCACTCATGAAACCGGTTCCGAAAGTGAAAGTGCCCCACCAGTGACTGAGAGGTTCTGCTCTCAAAGCTGGTAGACGGGAAGTGCTGGGTTCAAACCCCTGTAGCGCCCGTCGACCTAACAGTTTGGAGTTTTCTCTGGTTTTCTTCGAACCTTGCCGTAAATACGGATTAGGATCCCTTAGAAAGACCGCCTACGGAGGGCTCTCCCTCCTAGGGCCTATATCCTTCGTGTAGATAATCGGCCGTCATAAGTTAACCATCTGAAGTGAAAGTATCTTAATAATAAAAACTTGTTATCAAAATCGACAAAGTACAACTTTGTCGATTTTGATAACAAGTTTTGCAACAAGTTTTGATAACAAGGGCCTGCATAGAGATTGACTTCAGCTATCCAATGCAAAAAAAAAAAAAAAAAAAAAAGAAAAAAAATCATTTACAAATATTGCATGCGAACGAGACATCCTAAAATATTTCCCCCATAGGATTAACATTAGCGAGCGGGTGTTTTCGACTGAGTGAAGCAACCCCTTAAAGGTTCAGTATAGTCTTCGTTGAAATCACACTAGTACAACATATATTCTTGGTACATAAATTACTTTTTTTTACTTCAACAAAACTTATTTCTATAAATAACAACCAAGACAAACGACTTTAATAACTTATTTTTCAGTCGTTGAAGTAAATGAAAAAAAAAAAAAAAAAAAGCAACATAACATGGTGCAGTTTTTGCTTTCACGCAATCAACGAAACTGGTTTTATTTCTCGATGTGGTGTTAGAATCAGTGATACGTGATTGGTGTTAAAAATGAATTTCAGTTCATTTGTGAAATTGATATGATCTGTCGCTCGAAGGGTGCTGAAAGCACTGACAGGCGACATGAAATATTCATGTGAATTGGCTTGACGCGACTTAAATGAAAAGAAACTTTATTAATTGGAAGCTGCACATGAGTTAAAGAACAGAAAAATAATAGTTTTGTTGAAACATAATGAACGATAATCCATTTGCTGAAATACTTGGACTTACAACGTTACGAAGAGTTTTAAAATAGAGATACAAATAGAAACAAAGTCCATCGTGGTAGAATCGTCAATGGAAACTAAGTTATGAAACAAAAGGTTAAAATATTTCTAAACAGGCTTATGACTCTAACTAAACATTAATGATTTTAAGCTCTGTAATCTTAGAAGATTGGCCTAATCTTATTATTACAGAATTGACAAAGAAAAATACATGTGATACAAACTGACTATGAGTTAAAGATCAGAAAAATAGTAGTTTTATTGAAACATATAATCCATTTGCTGAAATACTTGGACTTATAACGTTACGAAGAGTTTTAAAATAGAGAAACAAATAGAAACAAAGTCCATGTGTAGAATCGTAAATGGAAACTAAGTTACGAAACAAGAGGTTAAAATATTTCATAAACAGGCTTATAACTCTAACTAAACATTAATGATTTTAAGAGTTATAATTTTAGAAGACTGGCCTAATCTTATTATTACAGAACAGACAAAGAAAAATACATGTGATACAAACGATAATCAATTTGCTGAAATACTTGGACTTGCAACGTTATAAAGAGTTTTAAAATGGAGACACAAATAGAAACAAAGTCCATCGTGTAGAATCGTAAATGGAAACAAAGTTACGAAATAAGAGATTAAAATATTTTTAAACAGGCTTATGACTCTAACTAAACATTAATGATTTTAAGCACTATAATTTTAGAAAACTGGCCTAATCTTATTATTACAGAACAGGCAAAGAAAAATACATGTGATACAAACGATAATCCATTTGTGAACGACAATCAATTTGCTGAAATACTTGGATTTGCAACTTTACAAAGTGTTTTAAAATAGAGACACAAGTATAGAAACAAAGTCCATCGTGTAGAATCGTAAATGGAAACAAAGTTACGAAATAAGAGATTAAAATATTTTTAAACAGGCTTATGACTCTAACTAAACATTAATGATTTTAAGCACTATAATTTTAGAAAACTGGCCTAATCTTATTATTACAGAACAGGCAAAGAAAAATACATGTGATACAAACGATAATCCATTTGTGAACGACAATCAATTTGCTGAAATACTTGGACTTGCAACTTTACAAAGTGTTTTAAAATAGAGACACAAGTATAGAAACAAAGTCCATCGTGTAGAATCGTAAATGGAAACAAAGTTACGAAATAAGAGATTAAAATATTTTTAAACAGGCTTATGACTCTAACTAAACATTAAGGATTTTAAGCGCTATAATTTTAGAAAACTGGCCTAATCTTATTATTACAGAACAGGCAAAGAAAAATACATGTGATACAAACGATAATCCATTTGTGAACGACAATCAATTTGCTGAAATACTAGGATTTGCAACTTTACAAAGTGTTTTAAAATAGAGACACAAGTATAGAAACAAAGTCCAACGTGTAGAATCGTAAATGGAAACAAAGTTACGAAATAAGAGGTTAAAATATTTCTAAACAGGCTTATGACTCTAACTAAACATTAATGATTTTTAACCCTGTAATTTTAAAAGACTGGCCTAATCTTATTATTACAGAACAGGCAAAGAAAAATACATGTGATACAGACTATGATTCTTTTTCCGAAATTTACTGTGACCATGTTTGCACAGAAAGACACTTACTTAACTGTCAACTTTTTAGAAAATGATGCAGGTATATAAGCAAGAAAATATTTCTGATTCGCTAAAAATTAAACTAATAAAATGTTAGAAATGAAAATAAAAACTTCACCAGTGTTAATCTTTTCTTATAATAATTAAAAAACTTTTTAAAAAAAGAGGGGGGGGGGGGGGGAGGTGGTTTAGGATATAATCTTCAATCTGAACTTTTTTATGTGTCATGTGAGGGTTAGCAGGTAATTGCTTTCTACGTAACAGAAAAGGTTAAAATTCAACCGAGACTTTAAGTTTATCTATAATAATAATTTTTACAAACATCATGTACTACATTTTCCTTTTTTTTCAAGTCCAATATGTAACACAGCGTTCTGATATTTGTAATACAGCCTAAAATGTGTTCAAATAAGGAAGCAAGAAGCCTGAGTATTTTTTGCCCTTGCATATTATGTAAATTTGAGTTTTCCGCTGTTACCAGTGTTAATCTTTTCTTATAATAATTAAAAAACTTTTTTAAAAAAGAGGGGGAGGTGGTTTAGGATATAATCTTCAATCTGAACTTTTTTCTGTGTCATGTGAGGGTTCGCAGGTAATTGCTTTCTACGTAACAGAAAAGGTTAAAATTCAACCGGGACTTTAAGTTTATCTATAATAATAATTTTTACAAACATCATGTACTACATTTTCCTTTTTTTTCAAGTCCAATATGTAACACAGCGTTCTGATATCTACTATATATATAAAACACAAACGGAAATTTTGTTCCGTTCCTTTATAACTCGAGTTCTGCTGAATGGAATTTGATGGAACTTGCACTGTTGGATAGATAATTCTTCAGGGAAGGTTTTAGTATATAACACATAGTTCTACGTATATTAGTTATAGAATTATGCTGGAAAGTTCTGTTATTTTGGACGATACGATTACCATAGGTCATTTTTTTGGCGTCCATTATCGTTGGCGAAAGAATTGAAACGGCTATATCAGAAAATAATGCAAACACATAGAAAAATAAAAGAAAAATTCTGTTATTAATTTTATTTGAAATCCCCCCAAAAAAAGAAAAAGAAAGAAAAAACTGTTTTTTTAATGAGGCATAATATTTAATTAAATGCTTAAAAATATAATTTGTAATGTAATTAGTAATAGTTTGTTAATGCTTAAAAATATTTGCAATGCATGATATTGCAATTCAGATTAAGTCAATATTTGGCGATTTATCGTTTGCGTCAGGTTAACAAAGATGCATCTGACAATTTGATTTAATAAAATATGAGTATTTCTTTTTCCTTTTTTTTTCTTTCTGTGAAATTTTTTTTATGTAACTCCCCTATCATGTGTCTTACAGGAGGAACTAGCAGATGTAATTGTAAAAATGACTGCATTTATGAGTTACATGTTATTTGTTTATTTACGGTTTTGATTTTACTTTTGTCGCCAAGCAATGTGATTTTAAGCCAAAAATGCATAAGCGTGACATCAGCTTGAGCGGTATTAGCAATAATAGTGTTTTTTCGTGTATGCAAGATCCTTTTTGGAGTAAATTTTTATCTACAAAAACAACTTTTCAAAAGTAAAAAAAAAAGCCAAGCGTAAAAAAAAAATTGTGGCTAAAAAATGGTGTGATATCAAATTTCCAAGCTATTATATTAATTTTTTAACTTTTTTCCATTAAATAAGTTATCATATATATAAGTCGAGTGCCTACGTATATGTTAATAGAAATCGTTTCCTCCTGTACTAAATATATCCTAACGAGTTTCTGAAAATTCAATTTTTTTCATATTATGCATGATGGGCTTGACGGCCATCTTTGCATATTATTCACAAAATTCTAAGCATCCAAATCCGTAGTTAAAATCCGAAGTTCAAAATTGTTATTTAAGCAAATATTTTAAGCGTTTCATTTATAGATTTGTATGATCTGAAAATTGTGTCTTAAGATAATGATGACTTATCTTAAAGATTCATCTTATGATTTATTTTTTACAGTAATTAATAATTTCAAACTAGTAAAAATCAATTTCTCAAAATATCAGTCTTATCTAATTTATCTGTCCGTAGTTAAAATCTGAAGTTCGAAATTGTTATAAACATATTACATTGCAAACATATTACGCTTTTACTTTAGAAATTTGGGTGCTTAGAAATATGAAAAGATGGCCGCCAAGCCCATCATGCATAATTTGAAAAAAATTGAATTTTCAGAAACTCGTTAGGATATATTTAGTACAGGAGGAAACGATTTCTATTAACATATACGTAGGCACTCGACTTATATATATGATAACTTATTTAATGGAAAAAAGTTAAAAAATTAATATAATAGCTTGGAAATTTGATATCACACCATTTTTTAGCCACAACTTTTTTTTTTTTTTTTACGCTTGGCTTTTTTTTTTACTTTTGAAAAGTTGTTTTTGTAGATATCATTTCTTTTTTTTTAAACAGAATAAACATAATTTAAATAATCTAAACATGATAAATAATTTAAAATTACATTTTACTTTCAGTCATTGTTTAAAAGGTTAACTAGAAATACCAGTAGATTTTTCTATTAAACTAATAACAACATACTAAATGTGGCTTGTTATAATACTTGTTATCCCCCGTTAAAAAATATCACTGACTTATCTATGAAATGAATAAAAATGCAATACGTACATAGCGTGTCAGCTCTGCATTTGAAATCAAACGTGATATCACGCTCTTTTATTATTAGCACTAGCTGGCTTCGCCCGCTAGCGGACCCCTAATTTATATCGGGGCCTCGAATCTTGTAAAACCTCGAATAAGATAAACCTCGAACCAAACGAACCTCCGACCTGGTTCTCCGCTGCCTTCGGCACCGGATAATCCCTTAATTTGCACATCGAATAGTATAAACCTCTAACCAAACTAACTTCCGACACGGGTCCCCGCTGCCTTCGGCACAGTATAGCAGTCGTGCTGCGCACGCTCAAGTTCCATCTTCCACCACCAGGTAGCGCAATCTGTTCTGTATGAACCTCGTGCACTGAAATCGTTAAGGCTATAGATGTCGAGTCGAATGAGCTATACCCCGTCGTGATCTAGCCCATAGAACCAGAGATAGAAAAGTGCCCCTGGTGGTGAAAAAACGAACTAAAATCGGAAAGCTCTATTGATGTTGAGTCGAATGAGCCGTACCCCGTCGTGATCCGACTCGTAGGAACAGATATAGGAAAGCGTCCCCTGGTGGTGAAAGGTAATCGCGCTTTGGGGGCAAAAGGGGGGATGAGCACCGGAGATGCATAATAGGATTAAGCGGTCACAGACCTTTCCAACGATGTATCACATGAGGGGTATGTGCAAAATTTAGAAAATACCCCCCCCCCCCTGCATATTATGATTAAGCGTTCACAGACTTTTCCAACGATATATCACATGAGAGGTGTCGGCAAAATTTAGAAAAGTGCCCCCTTTGGGTGGGAGGGCTGAAAGTGGGATCATGGACCCCGAAGATACATAATATGAATAGCGGAACAATTTTTAGAATTTCTGAAAGCTGATTTTTATTTATTTATTTATTTATTTATCTATTTTTTATTTTTTGTTTATTATTATTTTTTTTTTTTTTGCGTTGCCCTGTGCATGTTTGGAATTTCTTAGCAATTTCTTAGATTTACCTTATTTTATTCAATTAAACATTGTACTGTTACAATAAATTTAAATGGAAACTTCACTTCTAAAACAAAAATAATTTAACATCTGGATTTCATTAATTTATAGGAAAATGACGTGAAAGGTATTCCTGCGAACGAAATGCCTGTCCTTTACCGTGGTTTTTTATTTTTAGAAATAAATGTATCACATTTAATTAATTTCAAAATTTTTGTTTACGTTTGGAAAGAAATTTTAAATGGCGATAACTCTTAATGTATACATTTTAGAAGGTACATCTTCCCTCAAAAACTAATTTATTTTTAAAGATCTTTCTAAAAACGTAAATTATATATTTAAAATATTTTTAAAGCATAAACACTACGTCTGATTACCTTATTTATAAGAACACGCATTTTATCAGACAATTAAATACACTAAACAAACATGAGTGAAAAATAGACCTGGGCCTGGATTCGAACCTGGGACCTTATGCGTACCATGCCGACGCTCTGCGACTGAGCTACCCAGATCCACATCCATAACCGGCAATTTCTCATACTTATTCATGTTAGAAACAATCATCTGCCACAGTTTGCAGTCATATTTAATTATTTGATAAAATATGTGTTCTTATAATTGTGAAGTTTTATTTAAAAAAAAATATCTTCAGAAGAAAATGGCTGACTTGCAGATGAAATTTGATGTTGTTATATTATAACCTGTAACTGATTTGTGCTATTTTAATACAGATGGTACATGGTCGTTGGCGGGTTTTATCTCTGTGTTGGCATAATTTTTTAATCGCCAAGTGAATTAACAGTTTTTTGCTAATTAAGGATAGAAAATATTTTTTTTTTACACTGAATTTTATAAAAGCACATAGATTACGTAATTACTTGTCCAAAAATGCAATCCTTTTTTTATTCTGCCCAATATTAAGGCCTGTAGCTTGTTTGAAAAAAAAAAGTTTGACGAAGAAAATAGTGATCATTTTAAGTAACTCGACGTTTTTAAAAAAAAGCTATATCTCTGTTTATAAATCACTTATGAAGATGAGTTTGGTCTTAAATTGAAGAAATTCTTCCTTAGATTCTTCTAGTTTTCGTTTTTTTTTTTTCTACGACGCTTGGTTTGTTTGATATCTGATATTTTAATCTGGCATGTTTTGTCGATTTAACATTGCGAAGTTGCTTTCTGTATATAAGCATTAGCGGTCTTTATTCCAGTTCTTGGCGTTGTTTGTGTGGTTTTTTTTTAAGCTTGGCTTGGCAGAGCGACCGCCCTGCTTGATATTCAAATGCAAATTATATAAATAGCAGCTATTGTTATGAATATGGGATCAAATATTTAAATTTTAGTGAATGTCTGCCACTCAAACATATATTGTAAAATAATTAAATTTTAGACATTTAAAAATTTACTACGGAAACATGCCGGTTTGTTTTCACCAAACATATTATTTTTACAGCCTCGAACTCAGACCAGCCAGTATTATCTATTCTTTTATTTTTATTTTATTATTTTTTTAATATATCGCCAATTTCACTTATAGAAATATTCACTGTTTCAAAAAGTTAGGAACCAAAGAATATTTTTAAGGACATGTGTGCATTTATGCGTTATTACTATCACAAGGCTACATTTTGCAATAAAAAT
The DNA here is from genome assembly GCA_963931845.1 of Maratus michaelseni. Lineage (NCBI taxonomy): Eukaryota > Metazoa > Arthropoda > Arachnida > Araneae > Salticidae > Maratus > Maratus michaelseni. The sequence goes on along the minus strand of OZ007598.1, from coordinate 53,550,121 downwards.
TATTTGCTGAAATAAATTTTTGATGCTCTTTTTGATTCGTCATTTCTTTTTAGTTTTTTCTGCATATCTTTCTTCCCTTCTTTCACGAAGGTTTTTAAAAGACATTAGACTAATTGTCCGTATTCCGGTCACTTGCCAGTTGGCATTTTAACTATATTGTTGGATGTTTCGTTTATGTTTGAAGGTTACTCTGGACGACGATTCAGATTACAGAAGATTAGACGACTTTTGAAATTAGCGATTGCTAAATTTATGGGGTTTTATCATTATGAAGCAAAGTTTTGCCAAAAAAGCAATGCTTCCAATGTACGGTTGGTTGATTTTATGACGGCCGATTATCTACACGAGGGAACCCTCCCTGTGGGGAGTGCCCTCCGTGGGGGTCTTTCTAAGGGATCCTAACCCATATTTACGGCAAGGTTCGAAGAAAACCACGGAAAACTCCGAACGGTTAGGTCAACGAGCACGACAGGGGTTTGAACCCAGCACTTCCTGCATGCCAACTTTGAGAGTAGAACATCTCAGCCACTGTTTTGGCACTTTCAATGTACGGAAAAACTTTGTAATGTCAATGGTGGCGAATGGAATAAATAATATTTGTCGATTTATCATTTCAGGCTGGATAAGAAAAAAAGGAGTACCTGAAATTCTGATTAGCTTATTTTTCGATCATTATAAAGCCTTTTCGAACTACACACAGCCCTAGCAGCTAAACATAGTGATAAATGACTTTAGTTCTGCGTGTTATTATGCTCTTTAGAGAAATGCAAAAAAATCTTCGGTTTAAGTATTCACCAAAAATAATATTACTAAACATTTTGCATAACTAACTTTATCATTGTCAGTTTTATTTAAGGTATGGAATTTTGTTAATGAAAGATCTATAATTGAATTAACAGTAATTTGACATTATTTAATGGAACATAGCTTGGCGCGTAACTAACTTCGTTTTGTAATTAACTCTGGTACATTAGTAACCATATCGTTTCAAAAGCACTTCTAATATTTGACGTCAAAGTTGGATATCGGCAAGATTATGGAAGATTAGGAAGATTTTATTGGATACAAACTAGAGGTTTATTCTTCGACCAAAGTTAATCATTGTTTTTTTTTTCCTTCAGATTAACGGTTACACGAATGCAACTGGTCTAAAAAAATGGAAAGACAGTGAAAATGGCGTCATTTTAATTTTATTCATATTCAGCTTTAAAAATTCACTTTTTTATGTTTCACCATTTTTTTAAATATGAAAGTTAAACACTGTTCTTTATGTGCAATCAATTTATAACAATTTCATTGTATTTACTTTGCTGGAATCGAAAGATGAAAAACCGTAGAGACTTGCCAGAAGAGGACGTATATTGCGAAATATAACGTAACATAGAGTGAAATTGTACTTACGTTACCAGAATCTCACATGGAGACAAGAAAAAGGGACGGAGTTCAAGAACTTACAGACGAAAATGAATCACCCGAACATTATTTAAGTTCGATGGTCAATCTATGCAATCAATCTAATGCTTTCTCTTTTAGTAGTATGTTGACTAGAGAACATGTTAGTTCCTAATACTAACATCAAACATTTGCTTCCAACATAAATTTCGTTTAATTAATGCATTTTGAAGGAACTTTGATTTCGTAAAACCTGATTTCCAGTTACGTTGCTGATTCATAGAGGGCGCCACCTGGCTTATTTTGAATATGTTTTGTAAATTCCGTTATTTTAGCGTATTGTCAGCTAGAACATTTGACTCAATCATGTAACACATATTTAATTTTTTTTGCTGTTCGTATTTATGAAAGTTTTCTCCTGAAGATGGTTATAAAGAATAACCGAAACGTCGAGAATTGTTTATATATGTAGTTTTAAAGTAACTCATATTAAATTAAACGAAATTTACGTTGGAAGCAAATGTTTGATGTTAGTATTTATATGTGCAACGTAAAGTCTTTATTAATTATGTTAGTTCCTGTTGTCATAATCTCATAATGGCCCTTATTTCCCTACCAAACTTTACTATAAATGATCAACTAAATGAGTTTCTTCTTTTAGCCCAAATTTTGTCCAATGTATAATATAATATAACGCAATGTCGTTCACATCGTTTACAGCAATATTGAAGGAAAATCCAGGTGAACGTCCATATTGATTTAAAATGCATGCTCAAATCCATTGATATAATTTGTTTGATTCAAGGTTCGTTTGAAAATATTTACTAAGGTAGCAAGGTTACTAAGGGAGGATCTTCTGTAAGTGAAGATCCACATTCCTTTAAAATACAAAGTCATTTCGTTTGATTTAAGGTACATTTAGAAAAATGGCCCAGCGCAGCGGGCGTAGCATGCTAGTTTGTAATACAGCCTAAAACGTGTTCAAATAAGGAAGCAAGAAGCCTGAGTATTTTTTTCCCTTGCATATTATGTAAATTTGAGTTTTCCGCTGTTACCAGTGTTAATCTTTTCTTATAATAATTAAAAAACTTTTTTAAAAAAGAGGGGAGGGGGGAGGTGGTTTAGGATATAATCTGCAATCTGAACTTTTTTATGTGTCATGTGAGGGTTCGCAGGTAATTGCTTTCTACGTAACAGAAAAGGTTAAAATTCAACCGGGACTTTAAGTTTATCTATAATAATAATTTTTACAAACATCATGTACTACATTTTCCTTTTTTTTCAAGTCCAATATGTAACACAGCGTTCTGATATTTGTAATACAGCCTAAAATGTTTTCAAATAAGGAAGCAAGAAGCCTGAGTATTTTTTTCCCTTGCATATTATGTAAATTTGAGTTTTCCGCTGTTACCAGTGTTAATGTTTTCTTATAATAATTAAAAAACTTTTTAAAAAAAGAGGGGGGGGGGGGTGGTTTAGGATATAATCTTCAATCTGAACTTTTTTATAAGTCATGTGAGGGTTCGCAGGTAATTGCTTTCTACGTAACAGAAAAGGTTAAAATTCAACCGGGACTTTAAGTTTATCTATAATAATAATTTTTACAAACATCATGTACTACATTTTCCTTTTTTTTCAAGTCCAATATGTAACACAGCGTTCTGATATTTGTAATACAGCCTAAAATGTTTTCAAATAAGGAAGCAAGAAGCCTGAGTATTTTTTGCCCTTGCATATTATGTAAATTTGAGTTTTCCGCTAAGCCAGAGAAGGCGCAGTCATTCGGCAGTTTTGGCTATCTTTAGATTTTACAAAATGTGTTAGCTTATTCCTGTTATGATTCATGTATTATTAAGAAAATAACTTATTAGTGATACATTCCATAAACTTCAGCTATAAACACTTTTTTCAAAATATCAATAATAACAAACAGAAAAAAATGAAACATTATAAAATAAAAAGCACTGCACTGCAAAAAAAAAAAAGTTTTGATATTACAGTATAATACTGCCCCCCCCCCCTCCCCGGGGAGGCTAGTATTATACTGTAAAATCAACACTTTTTTTTTACAGTGTGCACACTAAAAATGCATTTTAACAGGGCCTGGTTCAGTCTATCTCGCATGACTTATACTCTTTTGAGGCACTTATCCCCATAATATCTACTTTAGTACGCAAATCTTTACATACAAAAATGAAACAAATGGATCCATTCCAAAATTATTTTTATGTCTATTGAAAGATTATTTTAAAATGCCATCATCTGGTATCATTAACAGCAGATTATCAGTATTATTTTAGGTAGCTTTCAATACAAAAAAGTATAAAGCTACCTATTGCAGCCGTTCGGAGGAAAGCAGTTCCGGAAAATTTCGATATATTTTCACCGATCATGACCCCCAGACCCCAAAACCACCCTCCGTTCAAATGTTGATTTATATATATATATATATATATATATATATATCTCCATATATATATATATATATATATCTGACCTATGTCATACGATAACGCTCGTATTTATAAATCAATTTGGATGAAACTAATTGTGTGTATTAAGCTCACCAATGTCTCGACCGAGTTCGTTGGACAGCTTGGTCCGCCATTTTGTTTCAAGATGGCGGCCAATTAAAAATTTAAAACTAAAATAAATATACAAAAAAATTAAAAATTCAAATTTATTTTTTAATTCAGTGTTAGGCCTTGAAACGAGGATTCCAGAGCATTTTTTGTTTTACCTCTATCTTAAAAAACGGCTGAGATAGAGCAGTTTGAAATTCTAGGGTGGCTGACATTTTGAAACAAGACAGCACATTAGAAAAATTTTCATTGTTGTAATAATTTTCCCAATCAAACGCATAAAACTATATATTCATATCCGTTAGCGCCAAATTCTCGCCAAACTTGGCGACATTTGGCGAAATATCGCCAAATTTGGCGACCAAAATAAGTCTTCATAAGTGAAGCCAATTTGGCTATTGCTCAATAATTTGGCGAATTTCTTATTCAAATTCAGTATTAACGAATCTTTTGTAAACGTTTTATTTGCATTTTAAGTTTATGTTTTCGTGTAACATTAGCTAAAAATTTAAAACGAAGATATAGGAAAGCTACCTTTTCCTCCCGGTACAGGCCGGAAGGACTTTTTTAACTAATACCTTTGTTATCGATTTTAACTAGATCATATCATATAACTATACTAAAAATCCCCCACTTGCACTGGTCATCAAAAATTTTTCATTGAAAACACCAGTGCTACTGATGATTTACAAAATTAAAAAAAACTACATATACAAGTTATTTTAAATTAAAAACTAGCTGACCCGCCCGGCGTTGCCCAGGCCCATGATAATAAATTATAAAAAACATAAGTTTTTTATTATTTTATATCTTTAACCAGATTTTGATGAAATTATATTTTAAAATGAAAAATTCGCGAAAAAATATTGATGGTTAGTGATAAAAGCGCTCATTTTCTTGTTTTTTTTTTTTTTTTTCTTTTTTGCCCAGTGTCGTTTCATAGTTTTAAAATAAAAAGTTCTTTTTGTCCGAACTCTTTGAAATCTTTATCGGTTATAAATGAAACAGTTTTACAGCCCGTGTAAAAATTTCATGAAAAATATTGTTATCTAGTTGTGAAAGAAATGTTTTTTTCTCGCTTTTTTGTTTGTTTGTTTGTTTGTTTTCACGTCGGCTCCTTTATAACATAGCAATAACTCATCTTCCGAACTCTCTGAAATTTCAATTTGTTATAAATATAACTGTATCCAAGCTCTCTTTAAAATTTTGCGAAAAAATATGCATATTTAGTAAGAAAAACATGAGTTCTTAAAAAAAAAAAAAAAAAAAAAAAGAAAGGTTTCAACGCAATGGCCATATTACGCCATCCGTTTTCAAGCTACTCTTTTCAACCCCCCTAGGTGAAACAGGTGAGGGCTAAACACGTTTCTCGTTTCTGAAAGGAGAAGACTTCCAAAAAGAAAAAAAAACGTTGAAGCATGCGCAATGAGACGATTTTCGTGTGGAAAAGAGAATGTGAATTTGACAGAATGTGCTTTTTGCTTTAAATATACAGATAATAATAGTAAAACCTACTTCAAGGAATTGTTTCTTACCTTATTCCATTGATATTTATTGCACGCCAGTTGGCGTATTTTAGTAGAATGCGGCACAACAGAGTGTTTATAGCAACCATTTTTATTTATTTATTTTTTTCTATCCACACTTATTTTTAATCTCATTTATTGCCAATATTTGGACGAGCAGTAGATGGCAAAATGTATTAAATTTTTTAAATCTTTTTAAATGGGATTTTTTTTTTCAAATCACTGTTAAACCAAAGAGAGAGAGAGGGGGGGGGGGGGGGGGCGGGAGAAAGAGAGAAAGGAGTAACATGTGATACGATACCTTATTTTTAAAACATAAAGTGCTATTGCACCTGAACGACATATTAAGGCGCGATTGCAACAGTTTTCGGAGATTAGTCAATTGGTATGGAAGTTACAGCCTGGAAAAATAAAGAAAACAAACAAACATACAACAAAAAAATATATATAACGGAGAAACAGGCAAACATTCCATTTTCGGATCATGGAGAAAATCTAAAATGGAACAATCATCGAAACGAGCTCTTCACAAGAAAATAAATAAATATATAAAATCAAAAATCAAAAACGGAACGGCCGTTCCAAAGTTATCGTATGGACATGCATAAAAAAAGTAAAGAAAAAAAACACTTGCAAACGAATTATATACCTCCTTTGTTTTAAGCCGGTTCAAAATCCAAAAAACAATTCTCAGTTTTAATCGAAAAAGTAAACGGTGATAAATTATGAAAAATAAATAAGTATAAGAAGATTTAGGGTAAGATTTGAAAATGATATATGGACCTCTAATAGGTGGACTCCTAAATACTACTGATGCTAGACAAAAATCAAGCTCTTCATTTTATTTAAAAACTTCAAAAGCAGATTCTAAATCTTTTTTGTAAACTAAAATTCCAAGATTTTAATTGAAAAATAATTTTACATGCGATTTGACAAATACAGGGTAAATCCTGGGGAAAACTTTAAGGGATGATAGAACACGCCTAGATAAGCTCAAAAGTCCATGCAGTACACGGTCGTAGTTCAAGCAGTGAAGTGCTGCAGGGGGCTTTCTGGTTGTGGAGAGAAAACCCTGTTTACTTACACAATTAGGACTTTCAGAGCACTCACAATCGGCAGCACCATTCATGAAATGCATGTCCGCCTTTTCCAGATTCGTAAAATTAGCCTTTTGCAATCGACGGTACTAATGATAATTTGTGTGGTTAATGACAGCACCATCTAGCGGTTTGCCGCTTGTGATACGCCCGTGCATTGTATGGTGAAAATAGCTTGTTTAGATGTCTTTTATCACCCCTTAAATTTTTGCCCATATGAGTTCTGATTCACCCCCAACTTCTCTGAAGGAAATTTGGTCCAATTTAAGATCCCCCTCCCCACACACACATACACTCTCTCTAAAGCTACTTCTCAATTTCTTTATTTCTTCTTCCAATTTTCGGGCATATTAGCCTCCCTATAACTGCATAAATAAAATCAGCAGTCATTTGTTATGGCATTGTGTAGAAAACATGCATGATCTGATTCTGGTCCATAATCAGAAAGCGCCTTGTTGCACTTCCCTGCTTGAGTTAAAACCATGCATTGTATGGTGTTTTAAGCTTGTCTAGTGGTTTGCCGCTTGCGATACGCCCGTGCATTGTATGGTGAAAATAGTTTGTTTTGAATGCATTTTATCACCCTTTAAAGTTTTGCCCAGGAGTTCCAAATTACCTTGTATACGGCAGATATGATATTTTCAGGTTGGATCAAATACCCGGAGGAAAAAGAAGTCAAAAAGCTTGATAACAGACGTGCTATATAAAAATTATATTATGTTTTAAAAGAAAAAGATTTTGTACTGTTGCATTGTTGCAACGTTAAAAAGTTAATGCAGTTTACTATAGTGGAAATGCACGGAAGTTCTATGAAGTTGCGTAGAACTAGATCATTAAAAGTTGTATCTAGAGTTAAATTATCATATCAGTCACATGCATTGATATTTCATATAGTGAATTTAGAAAACTGTCTGCTTACGAAAAAAAAAAAAAAAGAAAAAGAAAAAATAGAGAAAATGAGAAAGGAAAATTAAAGGCATCTTCTGCATTGAAGAATGTGTAATCATTGTTTTAGCTAGATGATTCTGATAATTTGACAACTAACTGTAAGTATTTTTTTTTTTATTTCTTCTAAAAATTAAAACATTATAGCTTTTATTTCTTTAATTCCTTAATGATTCCAAGTTGTTAAATGTTTATTTATTCTGAAAATGAATTCGGTCACAATTTTTCGTTTCTGTCTTTCTTTTTTTATACTTTCCAACTTAGCTGAAAAGTATTTTATGAATTCGGTTTGTGCACCTGTCTAACCGCCTGCCCGTGCTCTAACTCTCTTAAATATTCTCGAATTGCCATGAAATTTTAATATGTTACTGTTGTTTACTATGCAATGCTTGGAGTTGAAATTGCAGTGGCTTTTATACCTCGTTTACAGGAACGCACAGAAGAATTCCATCACATTATGATCTATGGGGGCATTTTAATAATGTTCTGATACTACAAACATAATGAAATTAAAAATAATTATTGAGATGCGCTACGACATGTTTTACTATAGATTAAGAAGTGCGTGTTTATATTGTAAAATATATATATAGTATATCGTGTGTGCTGCTTATGTAATCCAATAATTGTCAATTGCAAAATTAAAAACAGGTATAAATAATTGCTTACCTGTTCTCAGTAGCGCAGAGACCCTCCAAACTCCCGATCCTTTTCAGTATTCGTTCAACGGATGCGCGACCTTCATTCACCGTATAATTCACGATAGATCTTTACGAAATGGTTCATCACAGGCACGAAAAACATGGAACGTTACTACTTGAAGAAATAAAAATAATATTAATAATATCGTATAAATATGTATATTAGTGTAAATTCCGTGTTAGAATATTCCAGCGAGTCTGATTGGAAAAACTAGAATTTATATCTTGACTAATAAAAAATTACAATGTGTATTCCGAGAGAAAAACAATCTCTTCTCGGAGAGCATTTTAAAAAGTCTTACAACAAAGCCAGTTAAATATGAACTAAAAACAATCCCTGACGGTTCGGCCTACAGGCACATGTAGATTTCGAAGACGCAAACCGTGGGGCGCCTGTTTGTTGGGAATTGCTGAAGAAATGACCTTTTTGTCATGATGCCGCAGTTGGGTTTCGTAAGGGACCGCCCACTTCAAAATCTAACTTGTTCGCAGGCGGAGCCGGCAGGGATTTTTTTGTTTTTAATTTTTTCTTTGCTATAACGGTTGGTCCTATAAAACACTTGTCCATATAAAAGTTTTAGATAATATTAAGAGTTTTTATAATAAATTTAAGCGGATTTGATATCTTGTAAATTGACGAAGTTATGAATTTTTTTCTTCTAACCCCCCTCCCCCATTTTCCCCAAAAATCTGTTATACATAAATTTTCGGCCCTTTTCTTAGAAGTAATAATAACTTTAAACGAATTCGATACGTATCATAATTAAGACGTTATGGGTTTTTTTCTGTTTTCACAAAAAGCCCCCCCCCATTTCCCCCCCCCCCCTTGGTGTTCGATTTTGCCCATTAACGAACTTGAACGAGATTTTATGCTCCTTGATTTTCTGTATCAGTTTGGAAGCGATTTGTGAAGAATTATTCGAGTTATCGTGTCCATAAAAAAGTGACATATATATATATAATTATATCTATGAATTTCAAAAAACATATCAAGTTCTATTATCATTCTACTTAAATCTCCAAAGAGATAATTAATGATATTGTGTATACAGAATACCACATATAGCTAATAATTAACATGTGCAAACATAATATTACCATAGCTTGTGCTTCAATGGTAATTGGCCAAATTTTACTCATACCTAAAGAATATTAAAAAAAGAAAAATAGAGAGAAAGGGGAAAAAAATTATAAATTGGAGTTGCAATTAAGTAAATACAAATGGATTAATAAATTAAATATGAACCATATACAATGGAAAATTGGACCACATGAGAATTAAATATGAATTGGATATGAAAAAACACATGCACATGTACTCATCAGCCTGGATGCATCCACATGTGTTTTAAATAATAATTCAGTGTTTCATAATTCTACTGGCATAATGCTAAGATCAGTAGAATCATCCAGGTACACTGAATTATTACCAGACAACAATTGGAAATATTAAAATTTGGAAATATTTAAATAGGAAATAAAAAACCATTAAGAATATACAATATATTTCACTCACATCGATTATCCCAAAAACTGTATTTAACACCTCACGAAATTACCACGAGATAACAGTTATGAAATAATAAAATTGGAAATATGAACGCGTAAAGTGTAGATAAAATATTTTACTCACAACAACTATACAGAATCCTTAAAATGTCACAACTTCTGCATAATATTCATATCCACATGGCAATGCATCATACATGTTGACTAAGTCGATTTGAGAGAAATGATTTGAAAGATATATATATATATATATATATATATATATATATATATATATATATATATATATATATATATATATATATATAAAGTTTTGAACTGAGGGTGGTTTTGGCTTCTGGGAGTCATGATCTGCGTAGATCTGCAAAAATTTTTCGAAATGTAATAGGTAGTATTTCTTACGAAATCTACCTAAAAGAAAACATCGTAGAAGTTTAAAGTTTGAAAATAGTCCAGTCAAATTAGGTTTTTTTTTATATAAAAATTGCTAAGGAGATAAAAATTGGTCCAGTTGTTCATTGATGGCTACTGATGACTATGTAAAAAGTCCTCATGGATAGGAGGTGAGCGGGGGGAGGGGGGGGCTAAATAAAGAATTTTTTTTTTTAGTTTTTTACAAATATTTCAGAAACTGTTGGTTTTCATGAAAAAATTACTCAGACATAAATTAAAGAACATAAAATTCTCTACAAATGACAGGTATATACAGTGGAACCTCGATTATCCGTCAATCAGAAGACCGGAGCTTTGACGGATTTTCCCCCAAAAAATCACTTTAATTTCAAATTAATTTATTTAATGTCGCCATAATAAATTTTAAAGGGATAAAAATTGGTATAGTTGTTCATTGATGGCTACTGATGACTATGTAAAAAGTCCTGATGGATAAGAGGTGAGCGAGGGGAAGGGGGGGGCAAAATAAAGTACTTTTTTAGATTTTTACAAATACCTCAGAAACTGTTGGTTTTCATGAAAAATTACTACATAATTTCTGAGATATTTGTAAAAAACTAAAAAAGTTCTTTATTTCCCCCCCTACCCTCGCTCACCTCCTATCCATCAGGACTTTTTACATAGTCATCAGTAGCCATCAATGAACAATTGTATCACTTTTTATCTTTGTAGCATTTAATATGGCGACATTAAGTAAATAAATTTGAAATTAAAGTGTTTTTTTGCGGAAAGTCCGTCAAATTCACATAAATTAAATATCATAAAATTTCACGTGAAACTTTGTAAATGCGACAAAACATAATAGGGAACAATGAAAGTACTAATTTATCATTAGGCAAATACTTACTATGTCAAAATATTCTTTTTTTCTTTACACATCTTCATCAGCTGAAGTGGACGGCTCTTTAAAAGGCGTTCTCAGCATGACTGAATCCGTAATCTCAATGTCTTCCTAACCCTGTTGATCTGTATTTATAGCTCTTCATAATAAGTGTATTATTATGAAGTGTATAGGTATTTATAGTTATTCATAATAATCACGAATCGGGGGGCAGTCATCCACACTTTCACACTCACCACAAGACACCCTCCCTCCAAAAAAAAAAAAAGAGAAAAAGAAAAAATTGTGTCAAATCTTCTTTTTTTTGCGACAATATTTAATAAATTTGAATAGACTGGTCTCTGACAGCACCTGTCCAACTTTGCATGTATTCTCTGAAAGTTGCTGTCGAGACCCCGTATGAAGGTTAAGTAAATAAATTTGAAAAGAAAGAGGTTTTTTTTCGGAAAATCCTTCAAGATAATAATGAACTGATTCCTGTTTCATGTTTAGATGATTCATAATAATCATGAATCGGGGGGCAGTCATCCACCCTTTCACACTCACCACCAGATACCCCCTTCCAAAAAAAAAAAGAAAAAAAGAAAAAAATGTGTCAATTCTTTTTTTTTGCGACAATATTTAATAAATTTGAATATACATTAACTAAGTAAATTTGAAATTAAAGAGATTTTTTTTCGGTAAATCCATCAAGGCTACTTTTTCGTGACAAACGGATAATCGAGGTTCCACTGTTTATACCTGTCATTTGTAGAGAATTTTATGTTCTTTAATTTATGTCTGAGTAATTTACCAATTTTTATCTCCTTAGCATTTATTATGGCGACATTAAATAAATTAATTTGAAATTAAAGTGATTTTTTGGGGGAAAATCCGTCAAAGCTCCGGTCTTCTGACTGACGGATAATCAAGGTTCCACTGTATATACCTGTCATTTGTAGAGAATTTTATGTTCTTTAATTTATGTCTGAGTAATTTTTTCATAAAAATCAACAGTTTCTGAAATATTTGTAAAAAACTAAAAAAAATACTTTATTTAGCCCCGCTCACCTCCTATCCATGAGGATTTTTTACATAGTCATCAGTAGCCATCAATGAACAACTGTACCAATTTTTATCTTTTTAGAATTTATTATGGCGACATTAAATAAATTAATTTGAAATTGAAGTGATTTTTGGGGGGAAAATCCGTCAAAGCTCCGGTCTTCTGACTGACGGCTAATCGAGGTTCCACCTTTTATATCTGTCATTTGTAGAGAATTTTATGTTCTTTAATTTATGTCTGAGTACGTTTTTCATAAAAACCAACAGTTTCTGAAATATTTGTAAAAAACTAAAAAAAAAACTTTATTTAGCCCCCCCTCCCCCCGCTCACCTCCTATCCATGAGGACTTTTTACATAGTCATCAGTAGCCATCAATGAACAACTGGACCAATTTTTATCTCCTTTGCATTTATTATGGCGACATTAAATAAATTAATTTGAAATTAAATTGATTTTTTGGGGGAAAATCCGTCAAAGCTCCGGTCTTCTGTCTGACGGAGAATCGAGGTTCCACTGTATATACCTGCCATTTGTAGAGAATTTTATGTTCTTTAATTTATGTTTGAGTAATTTTTTCATAAAAACAACAGTTTCTGAAACATTTGTATAAAACTAAAAAAATACTTTATTTACCCCCCCCCCTCCTCCCCCCGCTCACCTCCTATCCATGAGGACTTTTTACACAGTCATCAGTATCCATCAATGAACAACTGGACCAATTTTTATCTCCTTAGCATTTTTTATGGCAAACTGCTCAAAAATGGGCTAATTTGACTGGACTAGGAAACAACAGTGTATAGGCGATCGTAGTACATGTGGACGAAGGCGTGTAGAAAACCACAAGTATGCATTTGATTTCACCGTCCACACACGTACATTACGGAACCCAGCAGAGGAGAGTTTCTTGTTTAAAATGAGATTAAAAGTTTTAATTGTTCTTTCAGGGTTACACATCACAACAGTTCATTTATAGAGACGCACAAAAGTTTTCTGTTACAGGATAGAGTATGATCGATTTCAATGTATGAAAAAATAATTTTTTTTTAAATAATATTCTGTTAGTGTTGGAATGTGTTTCATAATCTATGCATGATGCATTGTTTTCAGGGTTTCGTTCATCTGACGAAATCCTATTTGTCCCGCTACGTTGTCTGTCCGTCACAGAGCCGGTTCTTAGATATAATATATAACTTACAGACATGAAATTTTGTGTACTTATAGCTAAATATCCACTATGGAGCTCAAAATCATAAAATTTTCAAAAAATCGTATTATTTTAATGTAGAGAGATAAAAAAACCAAAAATCTAACAGCCTTTTCCTATTAAATTTAAACATTTTTCGTTATAGCAGTTGCCAACAATTAAAAATTCACAAAAAATTCTTTCTACAATAATTAATTTTCTATTGAAAGATTTCCACGTGAAAAATGAAAATGAAATAAAAAGTTTCACTAATTGAAAGAAAGATTAATAGGACGTCATATTGGTAATAAAACGGAAATTTTCAAACATTTCTCAATAATACAAGGGGTATGAGTATGCGTAAATACAGAAAGCAGCTTAATATGACGTCATTAGAGAATTAAAAAGAATATTAACCTGACGCCATAACGGATTATACAAATGTTTTAGAATAATACAAAGAGAGTATCAATATAAGTAATAGAGAATAGTAAATATATAAGTTTGAGGAACGTATTGAATCATGATAAAAGGTCTCTATACAACATGTTTAATTTTGTAATCGATTTTTTTTATATTGTATTTAGTCCACATGACAGATATTATTATGAAAGTGTATAATAGCGGGCTTCGCCCGCTATCAGACCGGTTCAAACAAGGAGTATGAGTATGTGTAAGTACAGAAAGCGTGTTAATATGACGTCATTAGAGAATTAAAAAGAAAATTAAACTGATGTCCTATTGGAAGTTTAGCGGACTTTTTCAAATGTTTGAGAATAATACAAAGAGAGTATCAATATGAGTAATAGAGAAAGCAAGTAGATATGACGTCAGCAAGTGATTATAACGTCATATGAGTTTGAGGAACGTATTGAATCAGGATAAAAACCCGATTACGGGTCGGTTAAGATTTAAAAAAAAAAAAAAAAAAAAAAAAAAAAACGAGAAAAATAGACCGGTAAATTTTTACTTAATAAAAAACATGACTTTTTTTTATTATTATTATTTTTTAATGAAATTTATTTGGATTTATTAAAGAAAGGATAAAGTGTTTTGAAAAGACTATTAAACTAAACCCTTCGTGTAATCTTTGACCACACTTACCCACGTCTTGGTTCTTGTTTTGTATGAACTATATTTATCTCAGTGTTTAGCTACTGCATTCACAAGAACAGATGCAATTGTTATAACACTAATATGGTAAATATGTTGTGTTGAACCATCTGCAGCTATATTAGATTTGTCAAATTAATCGAAACAGCGGGAAATGACACTTTGAGTAAGATCGAGGGACATCTGGTTATAACGATACCTAACAAATACTTCTGTTTATGAAACTGATTCCTGTCAAACGAGTTTAGTGATGAATATAGTTATTCTTCTTGTTATTAGAACAAATACATCTTCGGAGGTATTTAGACAGTTTGTAATGAACACTAGATAACTCTAATTGGCTCCGTTACTTATTTCTCTGAGAGCAGCTGTTGAGTACATCATTCGAAGCAAGGACTATCCGTATCGTTTTTGTACCGGAATACCTTTCAATTTTCTCACTCATTCAAACTAGCTATAGAGTAAAGCAGTGTTTCTAAATATTTTTTACCTCACGATGCACTTAAAGCAATTGTTAAACTATCAAAACATACTAAAATTATGATGAGGAAAAAAGTATATGAAAGGAATATACGTCATTTTTAGTTTATTTGCTAATACAAAAAAATTATTCCATCAAAAAAAAGGCAAAATATTACAGTAGAACCCCTATTTAACGAACGTCCATTTAGCGAATTCCTCTATTTAGCGAATTTATTTCGGAACTTTCAACTTTGAAAAAAATTACATGTAAAATAACTTCCTTATGACGAAGCAAAACCTCTAATTAACGAAACCACGCGACGATTATACAGAAGAGAATTTGCTCCGGATTTTTTTTTACCTTTTCCCTCTTCCGCATTACTAACTATTGAGCAATACATTATTCACTATATCAAATTTCCCTCAAACTATACACTTTTCACGAAAAAGTCCCTCATTGATGTCAAGTACTTTGTGTTCGCTGAAATTGCTTTTGCAATAGGTCTCTGCTACCAGAGGGGGCATGTAAAAACATTTGAAACAATTAGACAGAAATTTAAATTTTAAGAAAATATACCAGACAGTGGCGTAGTCAGGGCGGGGGTTCAGATGCTCTGGATACCAATAATTTTGTAAAGATTTCTTTACCTTAACTAATCGGAGAACTTTCTTCGATAATGAAGGAGAAGAAAACTTTACAATATTACTGGTATGCAGAGCATTTTGACCACCTGCCTGGCTACGCCACTGGTACCAGATGACGTATTCAATTCTTTATAAAGATACGAGTTATTTTTTTAATAAATACGGCTGTGCTTCAAAAGTCTAGAAGAGAATAACAGACTGTTTTTCATCATAAAAACATTTTCATCTCTAAGTGCACACGAACACCATTTCTGATAACTTCTTTATCCTCATTATTGTGTAAGTTTTTATCTTTACTTTAATAATTTATATATTGCTTAACACGTCTTGAAGATTAATCGGCAAGTACATTAAATGCGTCTTTTGATTTTAATACAGTAAATCAAGTTGAAACAAATTATTTCAGCAAATATCTATTTTTAATAACTAACCTTTATTTTACGAAGTCCTCTATTGAACGAAGTTTTGGTCGTGATTTAGCGACTTCCTTAATTAGAGGTTCTACTGTATCTATATATTTAAAACCAATACTGAATCCTTAAGACTGATTTCGGCTGATCTGAGCATTACGCAATGAGAATTTTAGGGTGATTTTCTGTCGCTAAACACTGTCAGAAAAACTCGTCTTCGTACACTAAATTATTCCTCATTTTTAACGAATAATTTTCGTTCTTCTAGAAACATGTTTTTTTCCGTGAATTCTTCCCATAACTCTGAAAAAGAGGGGGAAATTCCGTTTTTTCCATGCGCGCATGCGTATTGGCTCTATCAATGCTAAACTTAGAATTTATTTTAAAAATAGAGAAACAAAATTTCTATAAATTAAAATTTCTTATTTACTTAAAAACTACAAAAAAAAAAAAAAAAAAAAAAAAAAAAAAAAAAAAGTTTTCGATTTAAAAAGAGTAACAATTAATTTTCTCATTCATTTAAAAGTATTCACATTTTATTTTTTAATATTATAAAAAAATATTCGTTTTTAAAATATATTCTAAATGAACGCATTTAATATATATATATATATATATATTAATTACAATGAAAATATTATATGGGAAAAATTGGTTTTACTCAAAAAAGCAAACATTTCTCCTCGAATTTAATTAAAACTATAACATTCGTATTTTACATCTAACAATTTAATTAAAAATATGTATAATTCATATTTTTATCCTCTATTAATACTAAAGTGTTAAAACCTCAATCACCATCTTATATCGGCGAAATCGTCAAAGAAATTAACTTCAAAATTCACAGTTTTCTAAACAACAAATTTATACAAACCATATTCATTAAAAAAAAAAAAAAGCAGGATATGTTTATTTCAAACTCCTCCTTTACCGAACATCTGATAGCGCAATGGTTAACATATGAAACTCTTAATCCTGGGTTCAAATCCAAAGTCGGCGACATGTTCCTGAAATTAATAAAATAATAAGTACTTTGGTGAGAGTTCCTAGATGGCAGCACCGAACAAGTAATGTTTTTTATCTCCACTTTCATACTTCAATTGACGTATATTTTACCTCCTGTAACGGAGGAAAAAGAAATGGACATTCTTCGAATAGCGGAAATATAGAGGTAGCACTGCTGCCGGTAAAATATCCGTGATTTGAAGAAAGTATTTCTGAGAGTGGACGGAATGAAAAACCAGTTTTGAATTTCTTTCGTTCCAGAGGAAAGTTGATCGAAGTCGAAATGGCCGAGTGGTCAAATGGGATAGAAAGAGCAATTCAGGTTCTTCAAAGGGAACGTGGGTTCGAACCCCGCTCCTGGCGTAGGATGTTTCTCTGATATAATTAGTGTTCTAATAACTCAGTTCGATAATGTAAATCATTTTTTATATCAGGACGAAAAGTTATAGATTTTTTTTCAGTAATTTAAAAAAGACAAAATAATTAATCTAAAACAACAAATCATTTATTTATTTTTATAATGCCACAGCAGTTCAGTAGAAAATAAGAAATGGTAATCGCATTGGCAAACGGGATATAGCCGCCCTGGGTACCTCAAACAAAAATTTGTTTTTTTCTTCAGTTGAATACAAATTGAGGCTACAAAAATTTTCTAGGGGCGTCGAACTGAATCTTTGCTTCGGAGCTTCAGGAAGGGTTAGTCATCCACATCTAAGCTTGGATTTCTTTCTCCTACATACACTCACGTTCAAAATTAACAGAATTTGCATATTTTGACGAATTTTATGAAAAGTACTGAACGAAAGGTAAAACTAATATTTCGAAACAAAGATAGAAATCTTTAGTGTCGAATACGTAAACGTACACATGTGTATAGGTAGAGCCAGTAGAGGAACAGGCTTTATGTGGCAATTTTCGCGTTTCGCTCGTTCGCACGCCTCGCCGAATATCTTGAAATTTTTTTTACAATATTCTTTGAAATTCAATAGCAAACAATAAAAATGAGTAACAAACAACATTTGGATGATGGAATGAGGTGGCGAATTGTGGGGAGACTGGAAGCATGACAATCTCAAATGAAGATTTCTAAAGACTTCAATGTAACGCCAGGGCTGCACTACATACCGGGCTTGCTCATTCATTATGATGACGTCACAGAAGGTGGCTGACTAGGAGGAAAGATATACAGCGATTGGCACAAAACGATGGGCGCGTTGCTTTCGACCAATCGCTGGTCGCGGTCAGCCACCATTTGTGACGTTTTGAGAATGAATGAGCAAGCCCGGTATCTAGTGTTGCCTTGGTAACGCCAAGCGTCGTGTCCAGCTTATGGAAACAGTTTAAGGACACTGGATCCACAGAAAGAAAGCCTGAGCAAGGTCGTCCAAGAGCCATGACGGCCAATGAAGATCGTTATTTGTCCATTACAGTGAGGCATTGCAGGAGTGCAACAGCTTCTCAGCTCTCTCGTGACCTTTGCGTAGCCATAGGAAGCCGAGTTTCAAGAGTTACTGCTTCCAGAAGGCTGAATGAACAGGCTACACGAGGCTGTTTGCGCCCCGCTCATTTCTGCACACAGCAGCGCTCGTTCAGCATGGTACAGAGATCATCGACTTTGGAACAGGGATCAATGGAGGACCGTTCTATTCACTGATGAGTCTCGATTCTGCCTAAACACTGATTCTCGACGTACTTTCGTCTGGAGAGAACCAGGGACCCACTAGCCTGCCCTCTAACGTCCAAGAATGACCACTATGACTGCGGAGATTTGATAGTCTGGGCAGGCATCATGTTGGATGGGCGTACATCTCTTCATGTGTTTGTCAGAGCCTCTGTGACTGGTGTGAGGTATTGGGATAAGATCTTGGAGCCCTATTCTCGTCTTTTCAGGGGTGCAGTTGGCCCTGATTTCATTTTAATGGACAAAAACGCATGCCCACATAGAGCTCATCTGATCTATGCATTTCTGGAAAGTGAGGATATTCGCCGGATGGATTGGCCAGCCATATCTTCAGACCTAAATTCCATAGAGCATTTCTAGGACGCCATTACATTATCGTGTCTTGGTGTTCAAGAATGAGTTAATGTGTTCTATTATTGGGAGTCATCTCCAAAACATAAAAAATAATTAACATTCTTAAACAATTAATGTCTTCAAAATTGAACTGAATAAAAGGAAGACAGTCGTCAACAGCTAAGTAACTGTAAAACTAATTTTATTTTATTGAATTTTTATTATATTTTTTCAGGACTTTAAGATAAATTTTGGAAGAAAAATTATTTTCTGTAAGAAAATAACGTATGTTTGCTTAGTTACTGACATATAGAAAACGCAGTGCTTCGATTTTAAAGTTTAAAATTAAGGTAACGTAAGTGTTATCTAGTTTATTAAAGTTTTGAAATATTGTACTAAATGTACAATTTCTAGTTAGTTGAGGATGTCTCAACAATATAATTTAAGAACATAAAGTAGAATATGTTCTTTTGAGAAATACTTTAAATTATTTTTGTTTGAAACTTAATATTAAAATTTTATTATTTGAATAATTTTGTTCTCAGAACAAAAGTAAAGTATGTTCTTTTGAGAACAATTTTGAATTATTTTGTAATATTAAGTTTTTTTTCAGAATCGGAAGTTAAGTAACGTAAATATAATTTTGCTTGGTTTTATACTGAGTTAATTTTGAAAATTTAGAATTTTGTGTTCTTATAATTTTGATAATAGGGTACAACGTAACGGTAACTTGTACAAATCCAAAATACAATTTTGGTGTATCTGTCGGTATATTGTTTTGAATTACGTATGAAATAAACTGAAAATTTATAGTAATGTTATTTTTAAAAATTGCATTTGTCTTATATTGTATTTTGAGTTTATGAATATATTATTGTGTCATAAATTTTGTAAGGAAGAAATCCTCATGGGGGTATAGGCTTAAATTTATGCAAAAATGGTAGTTTTTGTTTTTAGAATCAAAATTTTTAAATCGAAATTTCATTTTGCTAATATTATTTTGTTTATCAATTTTGTTTTTTAATTTAAACAAAATAGTATATTTGGCGAAAGGAAAAAAAGAAGGTTTAAAAGTTCTTTGCCACGAGTTAAGCTTAGCTGTGCTTGAAGACATGCGAATGATCGACTTGCGTAAACTGATTATTAAACATCTTGATTATGATGAGGATTACACTAAAGAATTACTTGCAACTATAATCGAGACTCGAAAAGCCAACCTCGATCGCTTAGAGAAACAAGAAGAACAAGAATGGGTAGATTTAGAAAATCAACGTCGTTTTGAACAAGAACAGCGTAAAGTAGAACTGGAAAATTTAGAACGTGTGAGGAATTTTGAATTAGAAAAGTTACGCCTTTCTCAAACCGCAGAGGCGGTAAATAGTAGATGCGACTATGGAAAGCTACGAATCGATCTGCAGAAATTAATCCCTCGTTTTCTCCCAGACGATGATGATATGAACATCTTCTTAGTCCTGTTTGAGCGACAGTTAAAGGTCCTAGGGGTTCCGGAAGATAATTGGGTCACATACCTGATAAGTGCCTTGCCTAGCGATATTGCTAGATTAATTGCTAGAAAACTGAAAGAAAATGCCCAGAATCGCCAACATATGAAAGCGATGTTGTTAAAACGATTTAAACTGACTGTCGAAAAGCTTAGCATTCTGTTCACCCATCACAAGAAAATACCAGAAAGTAGATGTAAAGACTATTTTTTCAAGCTTTGAACATATTTTGAAGATTGGCTCTCTAAGCTCAACATAATTTCGTTTGAGGATCTAAAAAAACCTCTAGGTACCCTCTAGGTACACTACTTCACACTTGGCGACGAGTCAGAGTTCCCTAACAGCTTCCAGAACCAGACACCCAAAGGGGAAGTGGGCCGTAGGCCTTAAGTCAGGTTTCCCTGACTCGCACTTACTGTATCAATGCCTTCGATCATGGAATTCCTACAAAGGAAACCACTAGTTCGTCAGCTATGGTGAAAACGCAGGCCCCTCTCTCAGGCCCAGTAGATCGAGAAAACTCTCTCCCTGCATGCGTAGACACGTCCCTGCTTAGGATGTAGACTGCAGGGTCGGGACTTCCAGGCCCCAGCCTACGAAATCTTCGTACAAATACCTCCCGACGACCTAGTTCGTAAGCTCCGAAGAGATCTCAAACCGTGCAGGATCGTCGGTACGGGAAATCGATCGCCATAAGGACGTAGAAAACTATACTCTGGAAGACACCCACTCCCCTCATACGTCCCTGTATACGCTCTGCCGCCTGCCAGTACCGAGGAATGCGTCATGCCGCCTCAGGCACTGACCAGACGTCACAACGGAGCCAATGCGGTCAGTCCTCTTCACAGTCTGATCTCGCTTCGGTCATTACACCAGATTAGGTATGTGGAAGTGGTCCTATCACATTAGCTAGCCGTTGCCCAGAGTCACCAACCCAATATAGAAAAGGACTAGGCCGGGTATCTGGGATTGGCCTAGGAGATGCCTTCCGCCGCATAGTGGAGTTACGTTTCCGCGTCATAGTTCTAGTAACCTCCTGCAGACGAAAACCGACGCAATTTGAGGGATGGCTCCGATTCTGTACACTGTTAAAAATAATCTGAAATTCACGGGTATTTTTTTCCTGAATTTCACAGAAAAAGTCCCTTTTCACCACAAAAGGGCATTTTCCGTTAAAAACAGAAAGTTTCCTCATATTTCCTGAAAACAACGGAACAGAAGGAGAAGAAAGTGGCTAACGGAGATATTCCGTTATCTGCTGCATATTTATTTCCAATGTTTAAAAAACTAACATGTTGCAGCACAGAAGAACTAAAAATTCAATAAATTAAAAATTCGAGTTTATTTAAAAGAACAAAATAGTTCTTTCGAATTTAAAAAGCAACACTTTATTTTCCCATGCTTTAAAAATTATTAGCAATTTATTTTTTAAAGTTACAAAAAAATATTCACACAATAGTCACACTTAAAATATATTCGAAACAAATAGCTTAGTATATATATATATATATATATATGCTTTTTTGCGTAAAATCTATTTTTTTTCACTTAATTTAACTTATATATATATATATATATATATATATATATAATAGTTAAATTAAGTGAAAAAAAATCGATTTTACGCAAAAAAGCAACAAACAAAAATAATGCTTCCGAATAAAAAAAATAAGAAATAACTTTCCCATTCCTTTGAAATTATTCGTAATTTGCTTTTTAAAGTTATAAAAGACACTCTCAATGAAAATATATTCTAACAGAACACATTTAAAAAATATATCATAGTTGAAAAAAAATCGATTTTCTCAAAAAAGCCAACATACTTTATCGAATTTAATTCAAAATACAATATTCATATTTTGCATCTAACAATCAAACTAATAATTAATATAATTCATGTTTCAATCCTCTATTAATACTAAATTTTTCAGTCATAATCTTATAACAAAATAATCTCCCACTTAATTTCAAAGTTACTAGGTTTCTGAGCCCCAGATTGTTTAAGTTCCAAGCAGCGATTTGAAGAAATCCCCGTATCATCCTTTCAAACTCCTATTCTTGCAAGGGCCCGCTGGTCTTGAGGTAAAACACTCGGTTCAAGGCGCTGTCATCCCTAGTTCGAACCCCAAGGGCAACCAGTATCAGGTATCTGTACCAGGGAGTATTTAATATTAAAATGTCAAGTATTAAACTATATAAGTAGTAGAGAAAGGAGAGTTCAACGGCCACAGGAGCGCTCATTTGAGGAATATGAGGATTTCTCAATGAGGAATGAGAATGTCATAATAGGGAATAAGGGGGAGGAGGTACCTTCACAACCGATAATACAATGTTCAGAATCATTCTTCTCTTTACAACAATAATTTCTGGTCCATCTAGTTATGTATCTGATATTTTGTAGAAAGGTTTGTGTATAAGAATATGTTTTAAAAAGCAAGTATATTATATATTTATTATAAATAGTTCTATGCGTGTATGTGTGCGTGTATGTGTGTGTATGTATGTGTGTGACAAATAGTTCTCTTTGTGTGTGTGTGTCTATGTGTGTGTGTGTGTGTGTGTTTGTGTGTGTGTGTGTGTGTGTATGTGTATGTATGTGCACGTGACAAATAGATCTCTTTGTGTGTGACTATCTGATTATTTATGAAAGTTTTACAAAAAATTTTCATGTTTTTATAAAGAAAAAAAATATGCGGTAGTTAAAAAGTTTCACATATTAAAAAAAAAAAAAAAATCTTTTAGAAAAAGTTTTGCATTACTTTAAAAAAAAAAATTTATTTTATTAAAAATTTTATCTTAACAAAAAAAAAAAAAGTTTCACTATAGCTAAAAAAAAATTTTCACTCATTTTCGATTTAACTACAACAAAAGTTTGTGTATAAAGATAACGTTTCACTAGTAAGGTTTAAAAAAAGTACTCAATAATAAAATCAACAATTTTTATTATAACAAAATAATTTACAGAAAGGTATTTACAGATCAAAATATACATCGCGATTTTGCGTTAGCAATACAAATCAACATTTTCTTCTTTATTACAAACGGTATTAATGTCATAATGGCCATATGCTAAACTGCTTATTCCATCATCCAATAAGTAACGCTTGTCGTCAAACGGACTTAAGCTAATTTTATTTTGAGTTAATGTATATAGGCGATGGTCATCTTGGGCAATTCTTACCTGTTTCTCCATACTTGTTTTTTGTTGTTGGAGGCACTCCAAGTAGTCTTCATGTTTAATTTTCTGCCGAACAATCTGCGTAGATACGCCTTTTGCACGCTTCTTTTCATCTTTAGCAGATTTTAGAGAATACATTTTTGATTTCAGTCCGACAAACTCAAGGGCTAATTCACCATTAAGTTCATCCTTAAACTTTCCGAGCGTCTTCTTATTATCCTCAGAGTATAGACGATGAGATTTCGGGTATTCAGAAAAGTCAAACAACTCACGATGCTGCTCCAGATCCTTATAAATATTATTGGTTTGAATATGATACGTTAGGGAATCTGTATCCGTAAAGAGTAAAACTGCACGATCTTTGTATGTTTTCTTTATAAAATTGTAATGGAAATCATACATACAAAGTTTAGATAGTTCGAGTATAGAAAATCCAACATAGATGGGTCGGTTCATATGTATGCTAGTTTTTAATCTCTCCACAGCAGTCAAGTCTTCATCATAAGTTTTAAACGATTTAAAAGTAGGCGATGCTACTAATTTTTTGGCTCTTTTTTCACCGTTACAAAGCACAATATTTCTTCTTTTTCGTAGATTTTCCATGGTTTTACCAAAAACAGAATTGTTCATTAACTTAAAAAAGTCTTTCTCAAAAGAAGATTTTGCTTCTTTCCTTTTTTCGGTGTTGAAATTAATATATTTCTGCAACCATGGTCCCTGTTTAAATTTTAAAGCTTTATGCACAGCTGTAATTTTTAAACCAAGTTCTAAATAAAATTTGAGATTACGATAATGGGTTATATAATTTCGTTTATTATTTAAATTTGGTATAAGTTTAGGAGTTCCGACGAATTTTCTATTGTTGAGTAAGCTTCTTGCATGAGAAGATAGCATCTGATCCTCTACAGTTACTCTTTCAGGGGCGACAGGGTATTCATTATGCAAAGGATGTAAATGTTTCGGGTATTCCAAGTCTACCTCGAAAAGATACCCAATTTCGGAACTATCAGATAAAGATAGAACCCACTCTTCTGTCATATGACTTGTTTCACACCATTCAAAACCGCCGTAGGGTAAAAATTGGCTCATAGCCCACCCGTATAAGTTATTGGCATCCCAATACATAATGTAGCTGGGTGCCTCATTTTTCTTATAATCGGGCGTACCAGGGATGTTTGCTCGGGCATATCTTTTACTTATCATGCTAATGCCGCCTCTTATTCCATTTTCAACCATAAGCAACATATCTATATCACTGAGTAACTCTAAAGGTGTATCAGACATCTTCAAACAAGCCTGCCATGCTAGCCCAGGTGCTGTAAACAGGTGAGCAGGGTCAATTTCATAATACTGCTGACATAATTTCCTAAAGTTTTGAAACACGTCAGCAAGTAGTAGAACATCTGTCTTCACATAAAGGTTGTGATAATCACCAAGAGTCTTGATATCAAATGTTTTCCATACATTCTGGGCGTGTTGGTATTCCTTTTCACTTATAGGCTCATTGGTTAAACTATTAAAAAAGGCAGAAGGCGGAGGAAGCTGCTTCTCAGTAAATTTTTCAAAGCAAGTAAAATAATCATAGGGGTAAACCCCTTTCCGTATAAGTAAAGATAAATTATTATTTCGGGGGAAATTTTCTTCAAGTATAGTGAATTGATCAGGTTGAAGGTTTTTAACAAGTTTTTCCAATGACGTAGGCAAAAATTGGAAAGAGTCTATAAACACCATCTGAATATAAGATGTAGGCTTTCTGATTTTAAAGGTGATATAGTTTTCCATAGAAGTAGCAATAACATCGATTTCATGATCTTTGAATTTTCCAAGCTTTGTCATAATATGATGACCATCATAGTTTTTCAAGTTATGGAATATAACAGGAATTGTTTTACACTGCTTATAGTTCAAGTTGCATTCCACATGTGCAGCTCCTCTGTATGCACCTGACAGGTGATCATGGTCACGTGCACGTTTCTCATCTAAAGTTTTCTTACAAATATGACAAAACTCTGCTTCTCGAAATGCCTTTTCTTCCTTGGGAGAAAGCTTCATAGGTTTAACATTTAGTAACTTTTGACCTAAAATTTCCTTCTCTTGCATCATTCGGTTTAAAAAATGATCAACACAGTTTCTACCCCGATATACCTGTGCTTTCTTCACACACGTTCCATCGGGGCCAATAACCACATAGGCATAACCACATGGTAAGTGATAGGTTGTTTTCTCGGTATAGGATGCTTTAGAAGAGGGTGGAGCTGATGAAATAGGTATAAGAAGACTCTCAAAATCCGCATAAATCGTATAGGCAACAGGATGTTGTAAATGAATACCTGTAAACTTTAATATATTATCATTTTCACTAGGCATCTTTATAGCTTGCGCAACATGTTGAGAACAATATTCATTATGCTTATCCAATAGATCTTGTCTTGAAAATCGATGTAAACATCGATAACAATAGTGTTGTACACCATTATGCTTGGTAAGATCACCTAAAAGTCTTGAAAAACTTCTTATCAAACAATAGTGTTGCTTTTCACCATCACCAACCAATAACAAATTAATCACATCATGATCTTTCTTTTCAGATATATACAGGGGGCAAACTTCATCCTCTTCATAACCAAACACATTCACCCGTAAATTGTTGAGTTGTTCAACAACAGGTATCTTCTGAAGAGGTACAGGGCATTCTACATTACCTAATTTAATATCATGTTCAAAAGGTCGATAATGTGAAACACGTTCAGGTTTTTTTGTATAATCCAAGTTCAGTTTAAAAGCCAAAAGACACCATACTAAACATTTGTTATCTTCGTTTTTTATATTCAGCACTGCTTTTTTATCATCGAGTTTTTTAGACAAAGGAATATAGGAACTCGCAGCGAGGGGGTGATATTTAGCAATCTTGAGTTCTAAATGAAGAATTTTTCTAAGTTTCCAGCCAGAACCTCTTTGTACAAATTCTTCAAAGGATTTAATAATCTTCGAAAATCCTTCCTCAATATGTTGTGAGATAGTATCTTCTATAAGTTCGGTCATACACGAACATCGAAAATAACATTGAATTTCTTCAAACTCCTCATTATCAGTTAAACGTTCAAGTGCTATTTTTTCTACCATATACCATTTAATTGCACCTTTTTCATGAATTTCACTTATTAAACGTTCTTGTATTTCAGTTTGTACATGTCTATGAAATATCTCTAAGTCATTTTCCTCACGTTCATCAGGATGCAAAATCACTGTTTTAAACACATTAAGCGCATCAGAATACTTTATGTTTTTCGACTTTGCCTTAGATGAGCTCATTTTACGTTTTACACTCACAAGAGGTGTGCGGGGGTGTTGAGTGCGTACATGTTGTCTCAGTTCAAATTTTCTTCCAAACACTTTATCGCAATCACGGCAAGGATATGTTGAATTCCGATGCGACTGTAAATGCTGCTTCAAATTATCCCTCCGGGTGAAAACTTGATCACATTCATCACACTTAAATGTAGACTGTCCATAGGCATTATGGATTTTCAGGTGTCTTAACAAGTTCGATCTCCTTCCAAAACACTTTCCACAGGTTTCACAAGTAAACGACTTTTCATTAAGATGAATCTTAGCATGTTGTTTTAAATTAAAATATGTTGCAAAGACTTTGTCACAGGTGGGGCAAACATGCTTCTTTTCCACATTCGTAGGGGTCACAGTCTTTAAAGAAACATCCTCTTCAACTTGTTGATTAAAATTTAAAGAACTTTGAGACATAGCATCCTTTTCTGGAAAAACTTCAGAGAATCCATCATACTGTAACAATCCAACACTATCATGTGTTTTTAAATGTCTTTGTAGGTTTGATCTTCGATAAAAAGACTTCTGGCAGATATTACAACTATATAATTTCTCGCCAGAATGAATTTTCATATGTCGGTTCAGATTAGAAATGCTCGAAAAATCTTTATCACAGGTAAAACAGGTAAACATCTTCTTCGCAGATACAGAATCTCCCACAATCGGGGTTTCATCAATAGGCATATCAACATCCATAATATAAAAATCAATAAAAAATTTTAACTCTTAAAAGCAAACAACAACGATTCGCACGGATAAAAAGCGGGAGCAATTTAAAACACGTTTAACCACTAGCGATAGGAATCCTCAAATGATGAAAATCCTAATTTTCCCCCGTCTATTTATACCGACCCGAAGGAAAAGTTGAGTTGTAGTATTGCTTGATATGATTGTTATCAAAACGCGTCATACGATTTCGGGGGCCTGTAAGTTTCTTTCCCCTCTTTATAATATAGCATAATTAAACAGATAAACCCGAATGTATACAAATTCGTAAATTATATTATATCACAAAATATAAAAAATCCTACAGAATAAAAATAGAATTTAGCACTTACCCCAAAAACACGTCCACTTTGAGTGTTAGTCTTCACTTAACTAATTTTTCTTCCTTATCTTTAGTAGGGGGCGCTGCCATCGCCGCGAGAGGCACTGCCCGTCCTCCGGTGTGTGACGTCATTTCCGGTTTGAGATAAGAATAAACCTTAAATACACGTGCTTAGTCATTCTTCCCTCGGTCTTACTCGCTAGTAGTTGTCAGTTTCTTGTTTAGACGTGTTGGGTGACATCATTACGTGTTTGCGATAAGAACAAGGTCACCCCTTATCAACAGGTAAACAGCTGCAGTGACGTCATAGGTGTTATGACATAGCTGATAACGGTACGATTAGCTGATAAAAATTTGTACTAATCATCTATTTCTCTTCAAGTCATTGCACGAGACGGGTGAGCTCCAACAGCTGGACATAAGGTAAGAGTAATTTATATATTATAATAGGATTTTAAATTAATTTAGTAGATGTTACAATTTGATATTTAAAAAATTTCATGTTAAACGATATGATTATATGTTGTTCATCATACTAAATCCACAAATTTTAATTCGAAAGAAATATTATTAAAATTATAATCTAAAATAAATTAACGAAAATGCATAACAAATCTCAACAAAAAGAAGCTAATTATAAAAGGAAATGTACAAAGTTTATAAATTTACACATGTGTTAAACGCGTTTACAAACATTATCATAGGCAAAAGTCTAATTCCACCAGACTATTTGTTATAAGTTTAACTATAAGTCAACATGTTAGATATTTGTGAAAAGGAATCTTATGATTTTTAATTTTCCAAGTTCAGTTTCAATCATATTGTAAAAGGATAATTCAAACTTTGAGATTATCTATAGTAAAATACTTAAATTAAAATGTATTTTTGATAGTTTAATATTTATAAACTACAACTTTGACTACTTTTTAAAATGTTTGCCAGATAGAAAACTGTGATAACATGTCTATGTTTGAATTTTTCTGATAACATGCCAATGCCTGAATTTTTCTGACAACTTGTCTGTGTTTGAATTTTTCTGATAACATGTCTGTGCTTGAATTTTTCTGCTAACATGTCTGTGTTTAAATTTTTCTTATAACATGTCTATGTTTAATTTTTCTCTTCTTTTGAAATGTATAAACTTTTACTATACATGTCTTTCGATTTCATTGAAGAAAAAAGTGATCGATCAACTTTATCAAACCCTTTTAATGTTAATATTTTTAAATGAATACGATAATCAGATAAAAATATATGTAGCTAATTCATATTATTCCACTAAACATTGCAAAACAAAAAAATTTTAAAAAATTTTTATACTTCAGCATTCAAAAATTGCCAATATGCACATCCTAATACTAAAAAACAATCCTTATCTTGGAGTATTTCCTGTAACAAAATCTAAAAATTTCATATCAACAAGACCCAAGTTAAAAACTTTACCTCTGAACCTAATACCAATTTTGAATCTCAGAATGATAAAACTCAGAATTTTTTTAGAAAGTTACTTCTAAAACATCTCATAGATGGCGCTGTTGAAAAAATCAACTCAAAGTTGTTTAAAAAACATTAATAAAATAAATCTAACTTTAAACTATCATCAAACTCCCCAAAAATCACTTCCAATTATAAATATTCTAAAATAATTAAAACTTATAAAATCGCTCATAGGGGGCGCTGCTGCGAAAAAATCATTTCGAAACTTGTTTAAAATACATTAAAAAACTAAATCTAACTTTAATCTATCATCAAACTCCAGAAAAATCGCTTTCAATTAGAAATATTTTAAAATAATTAAAACTTCTAAAACCGTTCATAGGGGGCGCTGCTGCGAAAAAATCATTTCGAAACTTGTTTAAAATACATAAAAGAAAAAATCTCACTTCAAACTATCATCAAACTCCAGAAAAATCACTTACAATTAGAAATATTTGAAAATAATTAAAACTTCTAAAACCGTTCATAGGGGGCGCTGCTGTAAAAAAAATCATTTCGAAACTTAAAAAAATAATTCATTACTTGATTAAAACATTTTCATAAAAAAATTTCATCGAAATATCAATAAACAAACAGTAGTAGAAGAATGAGCGTGTAGCCCAGCAGGATCACTTCCGGTCTCGCCGGAAGTGCTCCTGTAAGTGGAATGACCTCTCAAGGTCACCGGAAGTAGCTGTGGGGATCACTTCCTGTCTCAACATGCCTGTTATCCCTACCTGCGACTTCCGATGTCCACACCTGCTACTTCCGGCTCCGGCTCCGGCTCACGGCTCCTGCTGAGGTGAAACGAACATTCTTCTACTACTGTTTGTTTATTGATATTTCGATGAAATTTTTTTATGAAAATGTTTTAATCAAGTAATGAATTATTTTTTTAAGTTTCGAAATGATTTTTTTTACAGCAGCGCCCCCTATGAACGGTTTTAGAAGTTTTAATTATTTTCAAATATTTCTAATTGTAAGTGATTTTTCTGGAGTTTGATGATAGTTTGAAGTGAGATTTTTTCTTTTATGTATTTTAAACAAGTTTCGAAATGATTTTTTCGCAGCAGCGCCCCCTATGAACGGTTTTAGAAGTTTTAATTATTTTAAAATATTTCTAATTGAAAGCGATTTTTCTGGAGTTTGATGATAGATTAAAGTTAGATTTAGTTTTTTAATGTATTTTAAACAAGTTTCGAAATGATTTTTTCGCAGCAGCGCCCCCTATGAGCGATTTTATAAGTTTTAATTATTTTAGAATATTTATAATTGGAAGTGATTTTTGGGGAGTTTGATGATAGTTTAAAGTTAGATTTATTTTATTAATGTTTTTTAAACAACTTTGAGTTGATTTTTTCAACAGCGCCATCTATGAGATGTTTTAGAAGTAACTTTCTAAAAAAATTCTGAGTTTTATCATTCTGAGATTCAAAATTGGTATTAGGTTCAGAGGTAAAGTTTTTAACTTGGGTCTTGTTGATATGAAATTTTTAGATTTTGTTACAGGAAATACTCCAAGATAAGGATTGTTTTTTAGTATTAGGATGTGCATATTGGCAATTTTTGAATGCTGAAGTATAAAAATTTTTTAAAATTTTTTTGTTTTGCAATGTTTAGTGGAATAATATGAATTAGCTACATATATTTTTATCTGATTATCGTATTCATTTAAAAATATTAACATTAAAAGGGTTTGATAAAGTTGATCGATCACTTTTTTCTTCAATGAAATCGAAAGACATGTATAGTAAAAGTTTATACATTTCAAAAGAAGAGAAAAATTAAACATAGACATGTTATAAGAAAAATTTAAACACAGACATGTTAGCAGAAAAATTCAAGCACAGACATGTTATCAGAAAAATTCAAACACAGACAAGTTGTCAGAAAAATTCAGGCATTGGCATGTTATCAGAAAAATTCAAACATAGACATGTTATCACAGTTTTCTATCTGGCAAACATTTTAAAAAGTAGTCAAAGTTGTAGTTTATAAATATTAAACTATCAAAAATACATTTTAATTTAAGTATTTTACTATAGATAATCTCAAAGTTTGAATTATCCTTTTACAATATGATTGAAACTGAACTTGGAAAATTAAAAATCATAAGATTCCTTTTCACAAATATCTAACATGTTGACTTATAGTTAAACTTATAACAAATAGTCTGGTGGAATTAGACTTTTGCCTATGATAATGTTTGTAAACGCGTTTAACACATGTGTAAATTTATAAACTTTGTACATTTCCTTTTATAATTAGCTTCTTTTTGTTGAGATTTGTTATGCATTTTCGTTAATTTATTTTAGATTATAATTTTAATAATATTTCTTTCGAATTAAAATTTGTGGATTTAGTATGATGAACAACATATAATCATATCGTTTAACATGAAATTTTTTAAATATCAAATTGTAACATCTACTAAATTAATTTAAAATCCTATTATAATATATAAATTACTCTTACCTTATGTCCAGCTGTTGGAGCTCACCCGTCTCGTGCAATGACTTGAAGAGAAATAGATGATTAGTACAAATTTTTATCAGCTAATCGTACCGTTATCAGCTATGTCATAACACCTATGACGTCACTGCAGCTGTTTACCTGTTGATAAGGGGTGACCTTGTTCTTATCGCAAACACGTAATGATGTCACCCAACACGTCTAAACAAGAAACTGACAACTACTAGCGAGTAAGACCGAGGGAAGAATGACTAAGCACGTGTATTTAAGGTTTATTCTTATCTCAAACCGGAAATGACGTCACACACCGGAGGACGGGCAGTGCCTCTCGCGGCGATGGCAGCGCCCCCTACTAAAGATAAGGAAGAAAAATTAGTTAAGTGAAGACTAACACTCAAAGTGGACGTGTTTTTGGGGTAAGTGCTAAATTCTATTTTTATTCTGTAGGATTTTTTATATTTTGTGATATAATATAATTTACGAATTTGTATACATTCGGGTTTATCTGTTTAATTATGCTATATTATAAAGAGGGGAAAGAAACTTACAGGCCCCCGAAATCGTATGACGCGTTTTGATAACAATCATATCAAGCAATACTACAACTCAACTTTTCCTTCGGGTCGGTATAAATAGACGGGGGAAAATTAGGATTTTCATCATTTGAGGATTCCTATCGCTAGTGGTTAAACGTGTTTTAAATTGCTCCCGCTTTTTATCCGTGCGAATCGTTGTTGTTTGCTTTTAAGAGTTAAAATTTTTTATTGATTTTTATATTATGGATGTTGATATGCCTATTGATGAAACCCCGATTGTGGGAGATTCTGTATCTGCGAAGAAGATGTTTACCTGTTTTACCTGTGATAAAGATTTTTCGAGCATTTCTAATCTGAACCGACATATGAAAATTCATTCTGGCGAGAAATTATATAGTTGTAATATCTGCCAGAAGTCTTTTTATCGAAGATCAAACCTACAAAGACATTTAAAAACACATGATAGTGTTGGATTGTTACAGTATGATGGATTCTCTGAAGTTTTTCCAGAAAAGGATGCTATGTCTCAAAGTTCTTTAAATTTTAATCAACAAGTTGAAGAGGATGTTTCTTTAAAGACTGTGACCCCTACGAATGTGGAAAAGAAGCATGTTTGCCCCACCTGTGACAAAGTCTTTGCAACATATTTTAATTTAAAACAACATGCTAAGATTCATCTTAATGAAAAGTCGTTTACTTGTGAAACCTGTGGAAAGTGTTTTGGAAGGAGATCGAACTTGTTAAGACACCTGAAAATCCATAATGCCTATGGACAGTCTACATTTAAGTGTGATGAATGTGATCAAGTTTTCACCCGGAGGGATAATTTGAAGCAGCATTTACAGTCGCATCGGAATTCAACATATCCTTGCCGTGATTGCGATAAAGTGTTTGGAAGAAAATTTGAACTGAGACAACATGTACGCACTCAACACCCCCGCACACCTCTTGTGAGTGTAAAACGTAAAATGAGCTCATCTAAGGCAAAGTCGAAAAACATAAAGTATTCTGATGCGCTTAATGTGTTTAAAACAGTGATTTTGCATCCTGATGAACGTGAGGAAAATGACTTAGAGATATTTCATAGACATGTACAAACTGAAATACAAGAACGTTTAATAAGTGAAATTCATGAAAAAGGTGCAATTAAATGGTATATGGTAGAAAAAATAGCACTTGAACGTTTAACTGATAATGAGGAGTTTGAAGAAATTCAATGTTATTTTCGATGTTCGTGTATGACCGAACTTATAGAAGATACTATCTCACAACATATTGAGGAAGGATTTTCGAAGATTATTAAATCCTTTGAAGAATTTGTACAAAGAGGTTCTGGCTGGAAACTTAGAAAAATTCTTCATTTAGAACTCAAGATTGCTAAATATCACCCCCTCGCTGCGAGTTCCTATATTCCTTTGTCTAAAAAACTCGATGATAAAAAAGCAGTGCTGAATATAAAAAACGAAGATAACAAATGTTTAGTATGGTGTCTTTTGGCTTTTAAACTGAACTTGGATTATACAAAAAAACCTGAACGTGTTTCACATTATCGACCTTTTGAACATGATATTAAATTAGGTAATGTAGAATGCCCTGTACCTCTTCAGAAGATACCTGTTGTTGAACAACTCAACAATTTACGGGTGAATGTGTTTGGTTATGAAGAGGATGAAGTTTGCCCCCTGTATATATCTGAAAAGAAAGATCATGATGTGATTAATTTGTTATTGGTTGGTGATGGTGAAAAGCAACACTATTGTTTGATAAGAAGTTTTTCAAGACTTTTAGGTGATCTTACCAAGCATAATGGTGTACAACACTATTGTTATCGATGTTTACATCGATTTTCAAGACAAGATCTATTGGATAAGCATAATGAATATTGTTCTCAACATGTTGCGCAAGCTATAAAGATGCCTAGTGAAAATGATAATATATTAAAGTTTACAGGTATTCATTTACAACATCCTGTTGCCTATACGATTTATGCGGATTTTGAGAGTCTTCTTATACCTATTTCATCAGCTCCACCCTCTTCTAAAGCATCCTATACCGAGAAAACAACCTATCACTTACCATGTGGTTATGCCTATGTGGTTATTGGCCCCGATGGAACGTGTGTGAAGAAAGCACAGGTATATCGGGGTAGAAACTGTGTTGATCATTTTTTAAACCGAATGATGCAAGAGAAGGAAATTTTAGGTCAAAAGTTACTAAATGTTAAACCTATGAAGCTTTCTCCCAAGGAAGAAAAGGCATTTCGAGAAGCAGAGTTTTGTCATATTTGTAAGAAAACTTTAGATGAGAAACGTGCACGTGACCATGATCACCTGTCAGGTGCATACAGAGGAGCTGCACATGTGGAATGCAACTTGAACTATAAGCAGTGTAAAACAATTCCTGTTATATTCCATAACTTGAAAAACTATGATGGTCATCATATTATGACAAAGCTTGGAAAATTCAAAGATCATGAAATCGATGTTATTGCTACTTCTATGGAAAACTATATCACCTTTAAAATCAGAAAGCCTACATCTTATATTCAGATGGTGTTTATAGACTCTTTCCAATTTTTGCCTACGTCATTGGAAAAACTTGTTAAAAACCTTCAACCTGATCAATTCACTATACTTGAAGAAAATTTCCCCCGAAATAATAATTTATCTTTACTTATACGGAAAGGGGTTTACCCCTATGATTATTTTACTTGCTTTGAAAAATTTACTGAGAAGCAGCTTCCTCCGCCTTCTGCCTTTTTTAATAGTTTAACCAATGAGCCTATAAGTGAAAAGGAATACCAACACGCCCAGAATGTATGGAAAACATTTGATATCAAGACTCTTGGTGATTATCACAACCTTTATGTGAAGACAGATGTTCTACTACTTGCTGACGTGTTTCAAAACTTTAGGAAATTATGTCAGCAGTATTATGAAATTGACCCTGCTCACCTGTTTACAGCACCTGGGCTAGCATGGCAGGCTTGTTTGAAGATGTCTGATACACCTTTAGAGTTACTCAGTGATATAGATATGTTGCTTATGGTTGAAAATGGAATAAGAGGCGGCATTAGCATGATAAGTAAAAGATATGCCCGAGCAAACATCCCTGGTACGCCCGATTATAAGAAAAATGAGGCACCCAGCTACATTATGTATTGGGATGCCAATAACTTATACGGGTGGGCTATGAGCCAATTTTTACCCTACGGCGGTTTTGAATGGTGTGAAACAAGTCATATGACAGAAGAGTGGGTTCTATCTTTATCTGATAGTTCCGAAATTGGGTATCTTTTCGAGGTAGACTTGGAATACCCGAAACATTTACATCCTTTGCATAATGAATACCCTGTCGCCCCTGAAAGAGTAACTGTAGAGGATCAGATGCTATCTTCTCATGCAAGAAGCTTACTCAACAATAGAAAATTCGTCGGAACTCCTAAACTTATACCAAATTTAAATAATAAACGAAATTATATAACCCATTATCGTAATCTCAAATTTTATTTAGAACTTGGTTTAAAAATTACAGCTGTGCATAAAGCTTTAAAATTTAAACAGGGACCATGGTTGCAGAAATATATTAATTTCAACACCGAAAAAAGGAAAGAAGCAAAATCTTCTTTTGAGAAAGACTTTTTTAAGTTAATGAACAATTCTGTTTTTGGTAAAACCATGGAAAATCTACGAAAAAGAAGAAATATTGTGCTTTGTAACGGTGAAAAAAGAGCCAAAAAATTAGTAGCATCGCCTACTTTTAAATCGTTTAAAACTTATGATGAAGACTTGACTGCTGTGGAGAGATTAAAAACTAGCATACATATGAACCGACCCATCTATGTTGGATTTTCTATACTCGAACTATCTAAACTTTGTATGTATGATTTCCATTACAATTTTATAAAGAAAACATACAAAGATCGTGCAGTTTTACTCTTTACGGATACAGATTCCCTAACGTATCATATTCAAACCAATAATATTTATAAGGATCTGGAGCAGCATCGTGAGTTGTTTGACTTTTCTGAATACCCGAAATCTCATCGTCTATACTCTGAGGATAATAAGAAGACGCTCGGAAAGTTTAAGGATGAACTTAATGGTGAATTAGCCCTTGAGTTTGTCGGACTGAAATCAAAAATGTATTCTCTAAAATCTGCTAAAGATGAAAAGAAGCGTGCAAAAGGCGTATCTACGCAGATTGTTCGGCAGAAAATTAAACATGAAGACTACTTGGAGTGCCTCCAACAACAAAAAACAAGTATGGAGAAACAGGTAAGAATTGCCCAAGATGACCATCGCCTATATACATTAACTCAAAATAAAATTAGCTTAAGTC
Organism: Maratus michaelseni; assembly: GCA_963931845.1. NCBI lineage: Eukaryota > Metazoa > Arthropoda > Arachnida > Araneae > Salticidae > Maratus > Maratus michaelseni. The sequence continues at coordinate 53,513,303 of OZ007598.1, read as the reverse complement.
CGTTTGACGACAAGCGTTACTTATTGGATGATGGAATAAGCAGTTTAGCATATGGCCATTATGACATTAATACCGTTTGTAATAAAGAAGAAAATGTTGATTTGTATTGCTAACGCAAAATCGCGATGTATATTTTGATCTGTAAATACCTTTCTGTAAATTATTTTGTTATAATAAAAATTGTTGATTTTATTATTGAGTACTTTTTTTAAACCTTACTAGTGAAACGTTATCTTTATACACAAACTTTTGTTGTAGTTAAATCGAAAATGAGTGAAAATTTTTTTTTAGCTATAGTGAAACTTTTTTTTTTTTTGTTAAGATAAAATTTTTAATAAAATAAATTTTTTTTTTTAAAGTAATGCAAAACTTTTTCTAAAAGATTTTTTTTTTTTTTTTAATATGTGAAACTTTTTAACTACCGCATATTTTTTTTCTTTATAAAAACATGAAAATTTTTTGTAAAACTTTCATAAATAATCAGATAGTCACACACAAAGAGATCTATTTGTCACGTGCACATACATACACATACACACACACACACACACACAAACACACACACACACACACACATAGACACACACACACAAAGAGAACTATTTGTCACACACATACATACACACACATACACGCACACATACACGCATAGAACTATTTATAATAAATATATAATATACTTGCTTTTTAAAACATATTCTTATACACAAACCTTTCTACAAAATATCAGATACATAACTAGATGGACCAGAAATTATTGTTGTAAAGAGAAGAATGATTCTGAACATTGTATTATCGGTTGTGAAGGTACCTCCTCCCCCTTATTCCCTATTATGACATTCTCATTCCTCATTGAGAAATCCTCATATTCCTCAAATGAGCGCTCCTGTGGCCGTTGAACTCTCCTTTCTCTACTACTTATATAGTCAACAGATGGCAGCACAAACAGTTTTTTTTTTTTTTTAACCGAGGTCATTCATAACAGAAAGCTTCCGTTTCTTCAATCTTTCAAAACGGAAAATCTACTAACGGAACGGAAAAAGTCCGGCAACTTAGCTGACAGTACTTATCCCGTGAATTAACGGATTTATTTTTGACAGTGTAGCGTAGTTGGCCACCACACATCCAGCACTACCGGCTAATCGGCCACTCCTTTCCCCGCCTGGAGCCAATTGGGGGTTGTGATTCGTCCACTTACCTGCTCCCGTCATATCGATGCTGCTGCGCGCAATGCTAGGCCTCCGGTCATCTTCCCCACTTAAGGGGCCGAGTCGGAACCACCTAGAGAAGCTCTCGGCTTGAAAAGATGGTAAGAAATGAATTTTCATTGTGGAAGATTGCTCTACAAAATGGGTAGAACTTTTCGCATTGAAACTTGCCACAGCCAAAGAATGCGCTGTAACTCTTCTAGAAGAAGTTTTCATTCAGTACGGTCTACCACGAAAAATAATTAGTCACAACTGTCCCCAGTTTGTCAGTGCACTTATGCAACAAATGTGTTATCTCCTTAATGAGAAGCACAGCCCAACTCCAGTTTACCATCCACAAGCAAATCCGGTTGAACGAAAAAAACGTGACGTCAAACCTCGTTTAGCCATCCTCGTCGGAAACGAACATTCGTCATGGGCAGAAAAATTGCCTACAATCAGGTTCACCATGAATACAACCAAATGTGATACTATAGGACAAACTGCTGCATTTTTACAGTTTGGTAGAGAACCCCGCACCACTGATGACATACGACATGACATCGGACTTGTCATAAACAGATTCAACCGAGCCGGAGGCCTACCATATGGCTTTAGCCTCTGCAAGCCCTGCTTTACCTGTCATAAACAATGTCTACATTGCGCCAGAGATAACTCCTTATCTCAAAAACTTTGCTAATTCACTAAACAACTTAAAGACTTTGTAGAATAACGCCAAAATAGAAGAAAGCGGTACGTTGACAAAAATCGCACAAATGGAGCCCAGAATTCTCCTGGTGACCAGCATGTATCGGTAGAAGTCCATCCTGTTAGAAATGCTGGTCAGAAAAGAAGCACCAAATTCAGTCGTGACGGACTCTATATAAGTGCTCACTCAGCGCTCCCCTACTTCCTATGAAGTAGCGAGTTTACAAGTTCCTGGAGTTCTCTTAGGAACTTATCATACATATGTCCTAAGATTTTGTGACAATGTTACTGAGGAACCAGTTGCTTTGATCTGGAAACTGGCTGGCTAAAGAATAATGTTGTTGGTCCCTTGCCGAGACGTCTAAGGAATCAGAGGGGGAGGATGTAACCGATGAAATAGTTAAATTTTACCTCATTAGGAGGCAGCACCACATAATATCTCTTTCGTGTCTACTCAGAGATAGTTTTTCCTACCATCCTTTCCAATATAGTCTACGCTGCAACATGAGGTGTGTTGGTTGTACAATATAATTGCCAGAAACGGCATGTTCTGATTTCCCACGCAACACAACTAATTATGTGGAAGTGGAACTTTTCTACTCTTAACAATATTGTAAATAGTAATTCTCAGTTCAAAATGTACATAGTTTTGTGTTATATCGTCCATACTGTAACACTGAAGAAAAGATAAATTTCTTTCTATTAAGAATTCCCGGGTGCTTTCTGAGATGCCAAAAATCTGTTCTCGATTTGTTTTAAAATTGGGGAAGCTAAGTAAATAGTTTCTATTCTATTATAGAACCGATTTAATCTTAAATAGGATAGCATATTAATCTTGCAAACATCTAGAATGAGTTCGTTAATCAAGCATGTAACTGATTTAGCTAGTTTGTAGGGACACACACAATAATTCTATTACATTACAATCAACGGGAGAAAATCTCTTGCGGTGTATTTTAATGATGTTATACTAGACTATACTTCAAACATAATGGAATTGATATGCATCTTGAGGTGCGCTACAACATGCTTTCTGCAAAATGTAGAGTGCGTAGCATTTATCATTCATTTACAAGAGCACACAAACGAATTCGATTACATTGCTACACTGAAAAAAAAAAAAGCTGATTTTACGGTATAATACTGGCACCCCAGCTGCCATGCTGGGGTGCGTAGCGTATGTATGAGTGTATGTATGAGTTACGTTTTCAGTTGTAATATGCATTTCTAAGTTTAAATAAATTTAAGTTTATTACGCGTGTATAAAATATGTATGATATAGATCATATATACATGACTTGTGAATTGTTACAACATATACAAGTCCTTCAGGCTCAGTCAGAAAATTAGATTAAGAGGCTACTTCACTCAGACGAAAACACCCGCTCGCATAATGTTAATCCTATGGAGGAAATATTTTAAGATATCTCGTTCGCATTTCAATATTTTTAAATGATTTTTTTGTATTGGATAGCTGAGGTCAATCTCTATGCACGCTTCTTTGTACTTTTTCGATTTTTGTTGCATTTTTTTTTTATTGAGGATACTTTCACTTTCGAAACCGGTTCCGAAAGTGAAAGTATCTTAATAAAAAAAAACTTCTAATAAAAATCGAAAAAGTACAAAGGAGCGTGCATAGCGATTGGCCTCAGCTATCCAATGCAAAAGATAAATAAATAAATAAATAAAATAAAAAAATAAATGAAAAAATAAAAAAATAAAAATATTGAAATGCGAACGAGATATCTTAAAATATTTCCTCCATAGTATTAACATTAGCGAGCAGGTGTTTTCGTCTGAGTGAAGTAACCTCTTAAGTGCTGTATTTTTTTCTTTTGTTAAGATAAAACATCTTAGATGAGAAAAAAAAAAGATTCCGTAATTCGTTCGAAAACAACGGCTCTTTGAAAATCCGAATAAAATTACGGTCAATGGGGCCATATTTTCAATTCATTATTAGCAAATGCTATATTTCTTCGATTTCAATAACATTTGCAGAAGTTGTTTACTTTTTCAGATGTGGCTTATTAAAAAATTTAGTAAGCATTCGTTGAATGTTTTGGATTTGTACTTCGTTTCAGTAGGACCGAAAAAAAAAGCATATATGGGCGATTTTTAAAGTATGATTGTAACAAATTTATAATTTTTTTTATGTATAATTATCGAACATCCATTTAATTTACATTTGGTAAACAAAAATTTAAAATTTCTCTATAGAAATTACCTTTCTTGCCAAAACAGTGAACTTAGAAGGAATACGACCAATTTGTTTAATTTGTATTAAATTTTATGTTTATACCTTAACAGGAAAGAAAGAAAAAAAAAATCCATCTAGTCTTCATACTGTGCCGTTAGAGCTTTTTATGTATGTATTACCGATTCTAATGTATGTGTAAGTGTTTTTGTATAATATTCTTCAAATAAAATGTATTCAATGAGTAAGAATCCGCGTATTTATTTACGAATCTCCTTTCGTCACACCGAAAGCTGTAAATAATGCTAGTAAAACCGGGTTAGTAAGCAATGTAATTATTTCGACATTTTTCAAACCGACTTTACATCTTAAAAAATGATCTCGTGCCAAAATAATCCTAAATTCTCCTTCAAGAAACGGCTGAATTGTCTCAACTGTGACAGCCCGTATAGAATGAGGAAAATTTAACTTGAAAAATGGACTAACCACCTAATAAGTGATGTTATATTCAACTAGTCTACGAAAACCAGTATGCCTTCATTATTCTTCCCCCTATTTCAAAATGACGTTTTACTAACATTAATTCCCACTCTGACATAGCATTTAGTAAATAACGTTCTAATAGCCCTTACCGTGTTTCACACAATCAATTCACATTTTTATACACATCACACGGCAAACAATCCTCAAAATTTATTGTCCTTTTAACAAACGATAATCCCATTCTTACGCCTTTGATGCCAGAATATTAAATCGTCTGCCAGGGTGGTCTGATGTTCGAATCAATCTAAATTTCCACTGGCCGCTCTTAATATGCGCATCGAATCGAAAATCGTCCAGTGCGCTCTCTCTGGTGTGACGTGAGAAATGAAGTGAAGTGATGGTAATTTTCTTCACCTTGCAGACCACCAGGAATGGAACGCTGATTGGGGCGGTTTCTTTTGATGTGTGGATCATGATTTCACGCGCTGCAGTTATGGATTTTATTCATCAGAAGGGGTCGATCAGCGCTTTGTTTAAGGTTTAGGTGTAACTTTGTTTTGCTTCGTATTTGAGTTTGAAAAATATACTGCTTGACTGAATATCAATGTTACGATAGGCACAGGAGTATGTGTCAGAGATTCATATGAATACCCGAATTGGAAAAAATTATTACCGTATATACTCGTGTATAAGTCGACCCCCCCCCCCCCAATTCTTACGCAAAAATTTGAAAAAAAATTAATTTTCGTGTATAAGTCGAACCACATTTCTGGTAGTATGTTGAAAAAGGATTTGTAATCGAGGGTAAAAAAAAAGTAATAAATTTTCATTAAATTAGTAAAAAAAATTTTTAACGTTTCTAATCAGACTTTTTTTTTTAATTCAACGTTTTAAAACTGTATAATTATGTAAAACTGAAGAAGCTTAAACTATTTTGAAACCTAATCGTATCAATTTAATGATACTTAAAAGAAAAATTCTTTGAAAAATCTATTTGAGTCTTATTTACAAGGATAAACTGCTAAAATATAGTACTTCTTTGTATTGTAGGACTTTTAGGAGAGAAATCTAAAGGCTTTCTTAAATTGTACACTTTTTAAAAAGGTGTTTAAAATGTTGAAAAGAATGCCCCTGTATTGAAGGAAATTCTATCCCAAGAGAAAATGGGTGCAGAACAATTGCAGGGACATTTTTGTTGAGATTTTTTTGACAATCACAGGGAAATGACCATTGTCCGCTTTTATCTCTCTCTCTCCAACCTACACCCGGTGACTCCGATATTTCACTCCACTATTTCACACACTCTAAATAAGAAAGAGTGACTATTCATTCCGGAGGAGTGGATATTCACTCTATCGCAGAGTCAAAATTTGCCCAACCTCTTTAGAGTGACTATTCACTCTAGGAAAAAGTGAAATTCTTGACTCTCTGAAAGAGTGAATACTCACTCCTGAGAAGTGAATATTCACTCTGAACAGGAGTGGATACTCACTCTTTCAGAAGAGTGACTATCCACTCTTGCAAAAAGAGTGAGTTTTTTCACCCCTGAGTGGAGTGAATAGTCACTCGCTTAGGAGTGACTAAAATTCTTGAATAAAAAAAGAAGAGAAACTCATTCATTTTACACACACGCTTGTTCGCAGTCGAACCCTCCCAAATATTAACCGAGCTCGTTGCTGCTTGACTTCTGCGCTCGGACGAGAGCTGGTACCTACAGCATGCTACAGCCGCTAACGATAAAAAAAAAGCTCTTATTACATTATTTTAGCTTTGTTTCTTTTGTGATATTCGAGCACACTTATTAAATTTGTGTAGAAATCACAAATATTTACGGTGTTTCTCAACTGTGTAAATAAGAAAACTGAAACTTTCTTTTTGTATCATATAATACAGAGACTGTTCGCACATTTTTTAGACAAGTTTGATAAATGATTTTAAAAAATGGAATTATTTTAGAGGAAAAAAAATCTGACAACAACTTATTATGTGTAATTTATATTATCGTCTGATACTTTCAAATTTATTCTTATTTCAAGGTTGCGCATGCAACAAAGCTGTGAAAGGGAAGATGCGTCTTTTTTTTCCACTTCCGAACAGAAGTATGGTAATTCGACAGTCTAAAATGATTGCAAAGCGCATAATATAAAAACTTTTTAGTGCGAAATAAACATAACAATTGATTGGAAAGTGCTATTCCAAAAATCAGTACATATACATAGTAAAAAGATACCAGATGGAAAAAAAACAGGAAAAAAAAAAAAAGAGCCCATTTCAAGGCGGAAAACGAAGTTTCAGGTAAGGATTTATGACTATCGCAAATTTATCTTACAATAGGAAAATAAAAATAACAATATTGGACAAAAATGTTACAATCAATTCATTATATTATTAAGAGAATGTATTACATCCGATATTTACAGAAAAAATGCCATTTTCTTTATTACAATGACTTTTAAAGGGTGAAACTGCATCAAAGCAAAGCTACTATGCTCATACTTCAAAAACTACAGCTGTATTCGTTGAAAATATTAAAAACTCACACAGGTATTGTATTTATACCTTTCAACATATTCCTCCAGTCACCTGACGTTTCTCTTATAGTTTATTGTGCATTTGGTCTGCTGAAAAGAGCTCTTTCAAAGGGCAAAACCACATAAAATCAGTGATTAAATGAAACGTTTTTCATTTCATACATAACATTTTCAACATAAGAATGTTTTACATTTTAATTTCAAACGTGCTAAAAATAACAGAAAATTTAATCTGTCTAATTATATTTTGTTTATATTCATAAAGAGATTAGAAATGATATAAAATATGTAGAATAGGTTATTTAAATAAAGAGGAAAATAATTAGCATTCAGAGATATTAAATTTCTGTTTATAAAATAGAAGCAAAATTGTGTTGCACCTAAGCATAAATTTACTTCAAATATTTGTTTTCCCTGCCCTGTTCTTAGCACTGGCAAATCCTGCAATTTGTAAAGCATAAAATATATTTCCTGTCCATAATTCTATCGATTCATTTATTATTTCAATGCCTTTTTCAGTTTTTTTAAAATCGTGCTACTATATATAAAGGATTTCATTTCAGGCGTTTCGTTTCGATAACGGGGGGGATCTGAGAGCTGGCGCCATCTTGTGGTTTTGTTGGAAAAAACTGTTTTTCTTCACTCTTAACGGAATGAACTATTCACTCTTGTCAACGGAGTGAAACAGTCACTCTCGACAACGGAGTGAGATATTTAACTCCTTTCTAGAGAGTGGAAAATTCCACTCTTTAAAGAGTGCATAGTTATAAAATTCATTCCTAAAAGAGTGAAAATGCCTCTCACTCAACCAAAGAGTCAACTTCTCACTCCTTCCAATTTTAGAGTGCACTTCGTCCGAAATATTCTTTTTTTTTTTTTTTTTTGAACTCGTGTATAAGTCGATCTCCCATTTTCAACTCCCAAATTATGTCTAAAATTCTTGGACTTATACACGAGTATATACGGTACATTCTCACATTTGATAAATTATCAAATCAAGCTAATCTTGAAAGAGGAAAAGAATTGTCTGTAAAAAGTGCTTCTAGCTGAAAAGAGCGTGAAAAATGTAAATATACTCGTAATATTATGCTCTATAACAGCGGTTCCCAACCTGGGGTATGTGGTGGGACAGTTGGGGGTACGTGAAAATTACATTGGTAATGGCGGATAACGCAAAAAATTATAATGAAATAAGATAAACAAAATTTTAAATTTTTCGTTTACAAAGAGAGATTTGTGTAAAAGTAAAATAGGCTATTCACATAAAATGAAGGAAAATGCTTGAACTTAAAAATTTGGTTGATCCTTTTTTGCCATTTTCTCTACCCACTCCTAAAAACATCTTGCGTTTTCCTATGTGTCCTCCTTTTCTCCTTTTGTTGTTTTCTTTCTAATAATCCACGAAAGAGCTATAAAACTAGTCGGATGTGCCAATCCCAAAACTTTCTTCTATCTCACACAGATTTCGCATACACTAAAAAGAATCAACACCAATTTATATCAAGGTCTAACTGAATCTAAAGTTTTATTAAATTCCGTGCGTTAGTTCTTGAGATATGACTATTGCTAAAATCGAGTGAATCCTGCAAAATGCAGCACAGCAGCACCACCTGTAGGGAGATTTAAACCAAAACCTAATCAACAACAACTTATGTCAACATCTAGCTGATTCTGAAGTTGGATGAAAATCTGTGTATTAGTTCTTGAGATATAGTTATCGTGATAATAATGAAAAAAAGTAGCATAGCAGCGCCACCTGTTGGGCAATGTACACCAAAACGTAAGCAGCCTCTATTTATGTCAAGGTCTAGTAGAATATGAAGTTTGATGAAATTCCGTGCATTAGTTCTCGAGATATAGCTATCGTAAAAATCGAGAAAAAAGTGGTATAGCAGCGCTACCTGTTGGGATATCTGCACCAAAACGTAATCAGCGTCTATTTATGTCAAGGTCTAACTGAACCTGAAGTTTGATGAAAATAAGTGCATTAGTTCTTGAGATAGAGCGCCCACAAAATTTTTGTCATATACAGACAGACATTTTCTAAAAACGGTCAAATCGTGTTCAGGACCTTCTAAAACGTATAAATCCGTCGAAAACCGGAAGTCGAAAATTTTCATGAATCCAATACTTTCTTCTTGTAAAGATAGAAGAAAGTAAAAACATGAATCGTATCGGGGCTTCTGGCTTCGAGGATTTCATTTAAAACCCATTTGAAAGCAGATCATCATTTTAGTGCTCGACGACTGCTCAGCATTAGCATAAACTCATAAACGTGTATTTATGGGTGTAGTTTCAACCCTTCTTTGTGAGTAATTAATTTAAAATCTCTAGCTAATATTTAGTGTTTTGAGTGACTTTATGTTGATATTGTGTTGTGGTTCAAAATGGATAAGTGGTGGAAAGTTGGAATTCTGAAGGGGTCATTTAAACTTTGAACTCCCAAAATACCTGAAAAAGGGGACCATAAAGGGGTATAAGAATTACAGTAGCTTCGTAACTAATTGACTTTGAATTATAAAATTTAAAACACGTATTAAAAAAGGTTTATTTTATAAATTAAAATTCCCCAAAAATGTATACACTCATATGAAGCTTTTTAATTTATTTTAAAATATAATAAAATTTTTACGAAAGAATAATTCTTGCATGTATTGCGCGCATGATTTTTCACATTTGAATTGCTAAAACCAGCCAATTTTTTTTAATGAGTACATATATAATGTGTTCTCAAAATGACCTACGATAAAAAAAATAAAATGTGTAAATCCTGAGAAAAAAAAAAAAAAATTAGGGAGAAATTTGAAATATCGAGTTTTTTAGTCATGAATTCTAAACTTGTTACTTGAGAAACATAATAGTAGGTCATTTTGTGCATATGTATGGTTAAGACATTCAATCAAAATTTCATGAAATTCTAACCAACCATTTTTCAGAAACCGTGCGCGCAATGACCAAAATCGCTGTTTTGAGAAAATTGACTTCAAAGATCAATCTACCCCTTGATCATATAAGAAAAACTCAGACTGTTTTAGACATAACTCCTCGCCTAAAGTGAATTTTTGCATGGAGTATATATTAATTTTTTCCTAAAGAATCGTATTTAATTATAAGCTAATAAAAGAAATTTCGAAATTCTGACACTTTAAAGGTTACCTGACCCCTTAAGAGAACTGCATCTAACATTGGTAGCTAGCCTACAAACGTTTACTGATGGACGAAAACAAGATATTTGAAACTGTACGCAGAAATGGAAAGTCCAAGCAAGGGGTACGTGAGAGAAAAAAGGTTGGGGACCGCTGCTCTATAACATCATCAAAATAGAAAATCTTGTTGTATTACTTAAAATCTTAGTTTTAAAACAGAATCTCAGCCAGAATAACACAAAATACACACACACACATACATGAAAAAAAATATTATTAATTGAGATCTAGAAAGAAGTGCCTTGAGTGAAATAGTTATTTCAAAAAGTAAACAATACAACAAAAAAGTAAAAATAGTAAAAAAAAAAAGAAAAAAAACGCACTATTAGGTAGCTTTCAATACAAAAAAGTCCTTCCGGCCTGTACCGGGAGAAAAAGGTAGCTTTCCTATATCTTCGTTTTAAAATTTTAGCTAATGTTACACGAAAACAGCAAGCTAAAATGCAAAGAAACGTTTACAAAAGATTCGTTAATACTGAATTTGAATAAGAAATTCGCCAAATTATTGGGCAATAGTCAAATTGGCTTCATTTATGAAGACTTATTTTGATCGCCAAATTTGGCGATATTTCGCCAAATGTCGCCCAATTTTGCCAATTTTGTCGCCAATGTCGCCAATTTTGGCGTTAACGGATATGAATATATAGTTTTATGCGTATGATTGGGAAAATTATTACAACAACTAGCCGCCAATGGCGACCAGTTTGGTCTCCCTTAAATGTATGTTAAACATTGCAACACGTTACATTTATTCATAATTTAATTTTCCCTTAATCCTTCGCCAAATCGGAAGATTCTAATAGACAAATCATGAACTTTTGCGATCATGGTAGCATTTCGCATATTTTTTGGGCACAAATGTCACATACGCACGTTGGCGCGATTCCCCCCCCCCCCCTCCCCCGCCAATTTGGCGAAAACTTTGTTATGGAAATTGTTGTTTATTTACTTTTATTTTTTATTTTAATTCTATAAATTATTTTTGATATGTATATCAATATTTATTTACAACAAACTATCATTTATTTATTTTTATTCTTTTTTTTAATTATGAGTATTTTTGTTAGCCGGGAGCAGATGATAATTCGCCAAATATCGTTCCCATCACCGTCATTCATACTACAATTAATTTAATTTTAAATTATAAACCTGTCACTCATTTCATTTAAAATACTTAACTTTAATCTAAAATGCTTATATTACCTAAATTTAAAATACTTCACACTTTTCATTTAAAAGAGAAAATAAATAAATAAATAAGAAATAATATCATAAATCAAAACATTTGATTTCAAAATCAAAGTATCATTTCTAATTTGTACACGCGATAAATAAAAGCTGTATTAGCGATTTTAAAAATGCTAAAAATCTGATTCATTAAATATTATTACATGAGTTCAATTTACGTCAAGAAAAGGTCCGAAAATTGAGTTGTATAGCACATAATTATGGTTAAACTTTGATTGTCTCACTGGTGCGAATTATTTTTTTGACGCGAGGCAGCGGTCCAAAAATTCATTCGCGGAGAACTTGCTTTGCGAATGATTACCTCCATGATTTAATATTTTAAATGTTCACGACGAATCAATCTTTTTTTTGTTTACTTTTATGAATAGAGAATTTGAACTGCGAATCTTTCGACAGAAGTTATTGCAGAATATATACATAATTGAACGCAAGTCATCTCTCAAATATTAATTTATTTTGAACGATCTTTCTTAAAATGTAACTTTTATGCAGTTTATTCGAAAAAATAATTTTGAATAAAAATGGCCGCTTGGCATATGAAAAAGCGATGCGGCATCCCGGAACTGTTGAGGACAGTCACATGACTTACAGTTTTATTACAACAATGAAAGAAAATAATTTGCGAGTAATCGCGTTAATGTGCTGTTTTGTTTCAAAATGTCAGCCACCCTAGAATTTCAAACTGCTCTATCTCAGCCATTTTTTAAGATAGAGGTAAACTAAAAAAAGCTCTGGAATCCTTGTATCAAGGCCTAACACGTAATTAAAAAATAAATTTGAATTTTTAAATTTTTTGTATATTTATTTTAGATTTTAAGTTATTTTACATCTTTAAATGGCCGCCATCTTGAAACAAGATGGCGGACCAAGCTGGCCAACGAACTCGGTCGAGACATTAGTGACCTTAATACACACAATTAGTTTCATCAAAATCGATTCATAATTACGGGCGTTATCGTATGACATAGGTCAGATATATATATATATATATATATATATATATATATATATATATATATATATATATATATATATATATATATATATGGATATATCTATATATATAAATCAACATTTGGACGGAGGGTGGTTTTGGGGTCTGGGGGTCATGATCGGTGAAAATATATCGAAATTTTCCGGAACTGCTTTCCTCCGAACGGCTGCAATAGGTAGCTTTATACTTTTTTGTATTGAAAGCTACCTAAAAGTATAAAGCTTACCTATTGCAGCCGTTCGGAGGAAAGCAGTTCCGGAAAATTTCGATATATTTTCACCGATCATGACCCCCAGACCCCAAAACCACCCTACGTTCAAATGTTGATTTATATATATATATATCCATATATATATATATATATATATATATATATATATATATATATATATATCTGACCTATGTCATACGATAACGCTCGTATTTATAAATCAATTTTGATGAAACTAATTGTGTGTATTAAGGTCACCAATGTCTCGACCGAGTTCGTTGGCCAGCTTGGTCCGCCATTTTGTTTCAAGATGGCGGCCATTTAAAAATTTAAAACTAAAATAAATATACATAAAAGTTAAAAATTCAAATTTATTTTTTAATTAAGTGTTAGGCCTTGATACGAGGATTCCAGAGCATTTTTTGGTTTACCTCTATCTTAAAAAAATGGCTGAGATAGAGCAGTTTGAAATTCTAGGGTGGCTGACATTTTGAAACAAGACAGCACATTACAAAAAATTTCATTGTTGTTAATAATTTTCCCAATCAGACGCATAAAACTATATATTCATATCCTTTAGCGCCAAATTCTCGCCAAAATTGGCAACATTTGGCGAAATATCGCCAAATTTGGCGACCAAAATAAGTCTTTATAAACGAAGCCAATTTGGCTATTGCTCAATAATTTGGCGAATTTCTTATTCAAATCCAGTATTAACGAATCTTTTGTAAACGTTTCTTTGCATTTTAACTTGCTGTTTTCGTGTAACATTAGCTAAAATTTTAAAACGAAGATATAGGAAAGCTACCTTATCATCCCGGTACAGGCCGGAAGGACTTTTTTATTCAATGTTACTCTTGAAAATCACGTTTAATTCATTGTAATCCATGTTTTTTCCAAAAGCTTTCCATTACAATAAATACATTAATTTGGCGTGGGGCACTGAACTTAGTTATGGAAAATTAACAATTTTTCCCACTTAGTAGAAAGAACATTTGCTCTGTTTCTTTTTTAGGATATGGCAATAGAAAATAAATAAAAATGAAGCATTATTTAAGCTAAACTATCTTTTATAGAATTTCTAAATTAATTTCTCGGCGTATAATCATAATTTAATTAATATAAAACTATTAATTGATTAAAGTGTATTTAAATATATATACATATATATATAAATATATATGCTCTTAATTTTTTATTTATATTTTCTACTTTTTGGTGCTTCAAATAATTATTTGTTGCAGCTTGTCAGTTGGCCTTTTTTAGGCGAGCGTGATGGCTTTGCGCATAATGAAATCCATTTTTGTTGTAACTCGGATATAATTGTAACCATAAAGAATATTTGGCGATTTATCACCCGTGGTCTATTAACGGAATTAGTTACGATCAGTATAATATCCATAATTTATACAACTCAACAACTGAAGAATTTAGAATACTCTTCATCAGAAGTATAAGAAAACAGAAAAGAAAAGAAATAGATAGTTCAACCCTTTTGAAACAGCCGGCAGACAACAACTTACAAGTCACCGTTTATTCGCGATCGACGAAATAGCCATAATATTATACAACGCAGCAACTGAAGAATTTAGAATAATCTTCATTGGAAGTAAATAAGAAAACAGAAAAGAAAAGAAATAGATATTTCAAGCTTTTTGAAACAGCCTGCAGACAACAACTTACAAGTCACCGTTTACTCACGATCAACATAATATCCATAATTTATACAACACAGCAACTGAAGAATTTAGAATAATCCTCATTAGAAGTATATGAGAAAACATAAAATAAAAGAAATAGATATTTCAAGCTTTTTCAAACCGCTGGCAGACAACAACTTACAAGTCACCGTTTACTCGTGATCGACATAATATCCATAATTTATACAACACAGCAATTGATAAATTTAGAATAATCTTCATCAGAAATATAAGAAATCCGAAAAGGAACGAAACAGATATTTCAAGCTTTTTGAAACAGCCGGCCGACAACAACTTACAAGTCAGTGTTTGCTGACGATCGACCTATTAGCCATATTTTATACAGCCCAGCAACTGAAGAATTTAGAAAAATCTTCATCAGAAATATAAGAAAACAGAAAAGGAACGAAACAGATATTTCAAGCTTTTTGAAACAGCCGGCCGACAACAACTTACAAGTCACCGTTTACTCACGATCGACATAATATCCATAATTTATACAACACAGCAATTGATAAATTTAGAATAATCTTCATCAGAAATATAAGAAATCAAAAAAGGAACGAAACAGATATTTCAAGCTTTTTGAAAGAGCCGGCCGACAACAACTTACAAGTCAGTGTTTACTGACGATCGACCTATTAGCCATATTTTATACAGCCCAGCAACTGTAGAATTTAGAAAAATCTTCATCAGAAATATAAGAAAACAGAAAAGGAACGAAACAGATATTTCAAGCTTTTTGAAACAGCCGGCCGACAACAACTTACAAGTCACCGTTTACTCACGATCGACATAATATCCATAATTTATACAACACAGCAATTGATGAATTTAGAATAATCTTCATCAGAAGTATATGAGAAAACAGAAATTAAAAGAAGTAGTAGATATTTCAAGCTTTTCGAAACAGCCGGCAGACAACAACTTACAAGTCACCGTTTACTCACGATCCACATAATATCCCATTGTATCTAAACAAAGATTCTTCACGCGAACTGTGTGTTACAAAATTAACTGGAAGCGGGGAATCTTTCAAAGTAGCACAAAGTGCTGCCAATCAAAAATGTCTACCCACATTCATGAGTGTAAGTCGAGCAAAATGAACTGCATATTGTCATGATGAGGACCGAACAACCGCAAAAAGGGGAAGATACCGTGAAAAGTCAATAGGTACTTGATGAAGTCGCGCCCTCTAAATATAGGGGTGAATGCTGAAGAAGGGGTGCAATGAGGGTGGTAAAATTTGGCGCGATATCGTCCCACTATTTTTTCTGTCTGTTTGCTGTACAATACAGGATAAAAATTATCTTTTCTTTATAAGTTTTGTACAGGGGTCGGAAGTAGGGTGCTACAAGTAGCGAAACTACTGTAGTCGCTACTTTTTACAGTAGTTTGTAGTGTAGCGCGCTACATTTTGAACAATGTAGTGCAGCGAGTAGCAAGATACACAAAATCAGTAGTTTGTAGCGAGAACCGACGCTACTTTTAACGCTACTTCAGGAGAAAAAAAAAAGTGCATTTCTGCAAATTATGTGGTCGAAACTCGCTTCATTTTGCAGAATTTGTTCTGCTCAAAAATTTCCAAATAGCAGCGGCAAATCTCAGCTGCAGTGTATAGCAACACATCGCATGAAGTCATAGATTTTTTTCCATTGACACTTGCTGCTGAAATCAAGTATACTAGCCCACCAAAGGAATTAATTTTCTTGTTGGCAAAACTTGTCTATGTACTTGTTAAGAACTCTTAATATTTTAAAGCCGGATTTCTTATTATTTGGAATTGCTCCATTTACAGATTTATTTATTGTTTGCATTTAGGGTTATTTTTCTGCAATTTTCTAGATTATAACATCTCTCTTAATTTTTCTACGAAATTTGTTAAGTGTGCATAAACTAACGTTTTCGAGACGAACACAAAGCATTTCCTTGTATGGTATCTTTCTTAATTTTTAATGCCCTCGGTTATATCGTATTCATTTAATTATATCCCGGTAGACGCGATATAATGAGGAGTCACTTTATTATTTAATCCGTGTCTTCAATTTCTAGTGTAAATTGAACACTTTGACAAAATTTGAAAGTAGCGAAGTAGTGACTACTTTTGAAAAGTAGTTTGTAGTCACTACTTTTTAAAATAAGTAGTTGTAGTTGCAGTTAACTACATTTTCGACAAAGTAGATGTAGTTGCAGTTCGCTACAATAAAAATGTAGTTTTTCCGACCCCTGGTTCTGTACAGGAGCGAACTCATTCAGTTGAAACTCGTAAGTTTGATTCACTTTCTGTGAGTTTTTAGTTGAATTTTATTAACTTTATGAAAATCGAGTGTGAGTTGAGTTAAACTAAAAAACTAAAAATAAATAAATCCGTGAGTTTAAATCAAAATCACAACTTAAGTTCATTCAAAAATTTTCCCAATTTCCGGAAATTTTTTCTCGATAATTTTAAAAACAATTTTTTGTCCTTTGAAATGCCAGTTCGTGTAAACTTGCTGAACTTCAGTTAATTCAGAGAAAACATGTGTGGTAAACTTGTGTGCGGTGGTGTGTTTATAATGTATATCACAATCAATTTCTGTAATTATCTCTTGTCTGTAATTTTTAGGTGCGTTCGGAATTATATAAATACGTAGCACATATAGTCGTCGTCTGGTCTGTCCGTCTGTCCGCATATAACAGCGTAAAAACTACCCAGCGAGTGGTTTCAAATTTAATACGCAGAATTTTGTCCAGTCATTTAAAATTTTATGAAAATCGAATCAAAACTTAAAAAGATATTAATTAAAGTTTTCTTCATTCTATTAAATCCTACCATACGTAATTAATTCAATGATATCCCATGATAAGTAATGATTCTAGGATGCCATGGTGAAAACATCTCACATTTAAGATGGAGTCCTGTTATTTCCGTATTACGGAATTTAAAAACCGAACTTGTATACTAAAATTGTTTAATTATAGCAATCCTATAATCTACCAGCAGTTTTTTGGATAGTTGTTTCCGGAGAAATAGATATTAAATGGAAAAATAATCTAAATATGGATTTCAAGTTCTGAAATTTTCAAAGCTTGGCTTACGTTTCCCATTGGAATTTTCAGTAATTTATATTAATTTAGTAATTTATTTAATAATCAGTAATTCTCATTTGGTCTCGGAGTGAGTCGAAACATGTCAAACAACCTAATAAAAGTGATTTTAATTTGTATTATGTTGTTAATTTACACCTTTTAGCATTTAAAAAGAATACATTATTACAAGGTGTTTATATAATTTATCATAAAAGATAAAATGTACTTATTTTATTACGGAAATTAATCAGATCATATAATAATATAATCATATAATAATATCATATAATACGCTGCCGCGCATGCGCAGAAGCGTACTGCTGCTTATTTTACTGTTTATTACTGTTAATTTTGCGGTATAATACTGGCAGCTGGGATGCCAGTATTATACTGTAAAATCAACATTTTTTTTTTTCAAGTGAACATTTAAGATAAATATAAGAAATATAAAGAATGCTTTTCGGAATGGTGGGTAACTCGGGGGAAATTTTTGTATATTTTCATTCGAGGTTACATTACATTTCTGTAGATTAAGAAACACTTTTCACAGTGTATAAAGAAAATAAAATAGCATTTTTAACACTTTCCAATTTAGTTACGAAGTGCTTATGACTTCGGTTTGTCTGTCGTCTGCCGTCTGTCCATGCTCTAACTCAAATATAAATATACTCGGATTGCCCTGAATTTTTTTTATGTTATTGCCGTTTACTGCAGCATGTTTGACGGAGAAAACTTTTTACCCGTTAATAATCTCCACGTATTGTGAACGATGGAAAGAACGCATCGAACATTACTCAGTGCATACTTATAAACATCGCAGTGAAAAACACTAAATGTTAAAAACCAGACCCCAATTAACTCTAGTACCTCAAGTGATGACCGCAGCTGCGAACCAAACTGAATAAAACCAGATGGACCTTACGTCGAAACTAATCAACTCAGAAATACTCTTCAACCTCTTCAACCTTCAACTGATACCGCGCGCGTGCACTTAATATAAACTTTCTTAGTATCTAAAATGTAACCGAACAGTAAAGACGTCCGTGTAAATACGATGTATATATCTTAAATTTAATGTAAAATTGGAGCATTTATAAGCAGACTCCAAACGCGAAATAAATGTATATATGTTGCCAAGAAAGTGAATAATAATATTATATTCAAACCAAAATGGATATCTACTTACTACATGCCAATTTGTTACTTACTACACTGTAAAAAAAAATCCGTCAAATTTACGGCAAAAACTGCAGGCAGCAATGTTGCCAGCAGTTTCTACGTAAAAATAGCAGTAAAAATCGATGTAAATTTTATCGCATATTTTCCGTCATTTCAACGGTTATAAATGTAGTAAATTTCACAGCCATTTTTCGGTACAAATAACCACAAAAAGTTCTGTAATTTTAACAGTCCTATTTCCGTACAAATTATCACAATAGCTGCTGTAATTTTAAAAGCCATATTTTTTTTTAAAATCATTGATTTTAATCAACTTTCATTTTTAGATGACTATTAGAATAGTCATAAAGTTCATTGCTTGTTTGAAAAACATTGGAATTCATTATTTTATGTATAGAAATTCAATCCCATATAAAACATTTCTTTACTGCTTTGTATATGATATATATAAGAATTCAGAATTTATTAATATGAATTTTTTTAATGTGGCAAAACTGAGACATCAAATATTCATTATAATACTATGTGTAAATACATTATATATAGAGAGAGTATATTTGTAGTACTAAAAAAAGAAACACTTCAATTCTGAAGGACGAGAAGAATTTAGATAATATATATATATATATATATATATATATTAGATAATTGGACTAGAATTACAAGCTTACGTTTATCTAATACAAATATAAAATACCATTTGTAATTAAACACTGATATATAAACAATGCAGGCTCCTAAGCGTAAGTCAAGAAACACACCATTTTGCTCGCTTTCGCCGTCGCGCGGGAAAGAGCACGTACTTTTGAATAGTTCCTTGCGCAAATCATGCTAGTAAAATGTCTTTGCGCGCAGGCGCCGATTAGAAAATGAATGGTGTGATCTGATTGGTTGTTCGCATGAAAGGATTTTGAAAGCGAAAACGCTGGTTAAATCTACTGTTATATTTGCGGTATTTTTACATACGGAAATATTACGTTGCGATTTACTGGAATAAATGCAGTGAATTTGACAATCATTTTTTACAGTGTACTAATATTACTTCTTATCTCAAAATAGTGATACGACGATGAACCAAAAGGATAAGTATTAGGATAATACTGCGGATAAAATTCTTAGCGCGATGGTAAATTTCAGGTAAGCTGAATTAATCTTTTTACTATTATCAAAAGATGAAAATGAAAATGAAAATATAAAGACTGATATAACAATTTATAAGAAAAGAAAATTATTATGCTACCGAAGGTTCTAACAATGTTCCCTATTGAAAATGAAATGTGTAGCACTTATAGTTTTTTCACAGGGAACTCAAAAGTATTCCGTTACATTACAGTCAATGGGAAATAACCGTTTCAAGTGCATTTTGATGATTCTACGCCGTTTGAAACATGATGAAATTGATATATAATCATGAAGTGCGCTAAAACATGCTTTTTAAACAATATGGGTTGCAAAGCATCTATTATTCATTTACAGGGTCAAACAAAAGGATTCCGTTGCACATTGTTCTACAGGGAAAAATCGTTTGCAGTGTAATTGAATGATATTTCACTATTTCAAACATAGTGAAAATTATATGCATTACTCAGGTGCACTATAAATTGCTCGCTTAAAAGTATGGTGTGCATTGCGTTTGTTGTTCATTCAAATTGCTGTTCAACAGGGCCACACAAAAGATATCAGTTACAATATTAGTGCGATAACTACAGTGTATGTGTGATAAGTGCGTTTTCAAGTTTAGTTAGCATTTTTAAGTTTAACTAATTTTTTTCAAAGTACGTTGTGTGTATAAATTCGGTTTATCATATACAGGGCTACACAAGGGAATTTTTAAGTAATACAGACTATGGGACTGAATTGCTTAAGGGTAGTTTTTAATTGTGTTACGCATTTTCCTGCTGAACTATATTTAGTAGTCTAAATAGAAGTTTGGGAAATATAAATAAATTCATATACAGGGCTACGCAAAGAAGATAATACATTGTCGTTTACGGTTGGTAATTGCTGGAAGTGAGTTTTAAATTGCCTTATGTGTTTTCTACCTGAATGAAATTTTAGCTTAATATGGGGTGTGTACGAAAGTGTTAGATAATATACAGGGCTGTACAAAAGATTTCGATTGGATTTCTATCGATTGCCGAAAATTGCTAAATGTGAATTTTCTAACTGAGCTAAATTTTATCATGCTATGTAGTATATATCCAAATATATAGATCATATACAGGGATTCACAAAATAATACGACTATTTTTTGACAATGTAAGGTAATTTCGAAAACTATATTTTTCCATGTGGTGCATGTTTTCTACATTGTTTACTTACATAGCTTCTTTCACCTTATTTAACGATGAAGTTTCGTTACAGTTTTCTGGATGTTTCATGAAAGTGTTTCATAATCTATGCTTGACGCATGATTTTTCGTTCTTGTTTAAATACAAAAATGCAGTATTATTAAAATTTCAGTATATTATTAAAAATTAAAAAAAAATATTTCATCGTTTTAATTTGTTTTTCTATTAAGAACCACGAATCTTCAACAAACCACAGTAGAGCACCAATTATCCGAATGCCAATTAACTAAACGTCCAATTATCCGAACGTCATTTTTGTTTATTGTTTATTCTGAAATTATTTTTTAGGATGGCCTTGAAATCGAAAACATTTTCCAGATTAGTGGATCGAGGAAAATGAAAACGAATATTATGAGAATGAGCCAGGATCATCACATATAATCCTTTGAATGCTTGGAAACAGTTATGAAATGAAATGGTTGGAATGATAAGAGAATGCTGATCCTATTCAGCCGATTTATCCGAACGCCAATTAACCAAACGTCCAATTATCTGAACGTCATTTTTGTTTATTCTGAAATTATTTTTCAGGATTGCCCTTGAAATCGAAAGCATTTTCTTGATTAGTGGATCGAGAAAAATGAAAACGAATATTATGAAAATGAGCCAGGATCATCACATAATCCTTTGAATGCTTGGAAACAGTTATGGAATGAAATGGTTGGAACGACAAAAGAATGCTGATCCTATTCAGCCGATTTATCCGAACGCTAATTAACCAAACGTCCAATTATCCAAACGTCATTTTTGTTTATTCTGAAATTATTTTTCAGGATTGCCCTTGAAATCGAAAGCATTTTCTTGATTAGTGGATCGAGAAAAATGAAAACGAATATTATGAAAATGAGCCAGGATCATCACATAATCCTTTGAATGCTTGGAAACAGTTATGGAATGAAATGGTTGGAACGACAAAAGAATGCTGATCCTATTCAGCCGATTTATCCGAACGCTAATTAATCAAACGTCCAATTATCAAACGTCATTTTTGTTTATTCTGAAATTATTTTTCAGGATTGCCCTTGAAATCGAAAACATTTTCTTGATTAGCATTTTTAACACTTTCCAATTTAGTTGAAAAGTGTTTATGACTTCGTTATGATTAGTGGATCGAGGAAAATGAAAAATAATGTTTTGAAAATGAGCCAGGCTCATCACATAATCCTTTGAATGCTTGGGAACAGTTATGAAATGAAATGGTTGGAACGACAGGAGAATGCTGCTCCTATTCAACTTATGTATTTAAGAAGAATTCAAGATATGGCAGCATTAACCTTCTCACTACCGTGAACTGAGATATCCGTCCACTATTCTGTAGGTTTCACTGCAATAATAGCATTGTTTAAATTAATATAGTTCTACAACTATACTGCAGTTTTAAAATATTGAGTAATGCTTGATACTTTCAAGGCTTATACATACTCATATACGTAATTAAGATTTTTATAGCAAGTTTGAAAATTCGTCTTTTTTTTTTTTTTTAACATTTTAAAGATATTACAAAGAAAACAACATTACAAATTTGCTCTTTTGCTCGGCGGTCAGGGGGTTTTAAACAGAATATTTTCTTTATAGCAAAGAACTCTTTTTTCTTAAATTTCAAATTTTACAGTTAAGAAAATGATAATAAATAAATAAATAGATAAGAAAGGACAAAAAAATACATAGATAAAAAGATAAATAAACTAAAACAAGAAAATAAAAAAATAATTTTTAAACACTCCAGCACTAACAGCTGTCAGTCCTAAGTCTGGTTAAAATGTGAAGGAAAATTGCGTACACACAAACGAATTCTTTTAATCTAACTATCCACAATTATATTTTTAAAAACATACATTTGTTACATAAAAAGAAAAAAAACCGTTACACATAAAAAATGCATTTTAAGCATTTTGGCACAGCTAGGAACATCCCTAAAATTGCCTGTACAAGTATCGGAACTACCGCTGGTTCCGACAGGTTCGGATAATCGGTGTTCTACTGTATTCTAAAGCTACTTTATTCTACATCTATCATACACGTTTTCGTATACAAGTCATAATCAGAATATTTACTGCAGACAGTCATCAACACGAGTTCTTTGTCATTCACAAAGCACATCATTGTCAATCACTTTCACCAGCGCTTTGCTCAAGCATCACACAGGGTACACTTCATATATGACAACCCCCGTCGAACCCCTTCTTGATGCCCCACTGTGTTTCGGCGCCCTTCTGCTATTTATAACATAAAGTCTGGTGTCGCGACACTTCATATTCCTTCGACACCAAAAAGTGACAAAAGTTGGGGGTACACAATAGGAAGCAGTGAGCTTGTCAGACATGAACATATAGAACTAGAGTTCATGTTGTCAGGTAACGCGGGCTGGATTTCAAGCACAGCAGCCATGTACAATAAATCCATGAACTGGAATGTCTGCTGTAGTAGGCTGCCTCGAAATTTTGAAAATGTCGCCAAAAGTATACGATTGGGGATTTTTCTCCAGAAAATCTCATTTTGTAATATTTCTAGGGATTTTTGAAAGCTAAAATCCTGTTAAAAGATTATTTATGCTAGTATAATATAAGACTTTCTATCGTACCATCCTTTTCCTTTTTCAATAATTGAATTTTTACTTTTATTAAGAGGTCAGATATACCCGGCATATATAATATGAATAATAATAACTATATATAATGTAACTGAATATATATGATTTTAGGCATAACGCTGATAATATTTGATAAAATAACATATCATTACTATGAATTATTCTTGCGAGGCTCTTCTGAAGATTCCATAAGATATTCATAGCTTTCCTTTTTTAATTTTTAATTTTATTCAGTTTAATTTCTGCAGTATCCTTTCCATTGCTTTTTATAATATCTCATCCTATGTTTTTCACATGTGTTTTCATTTTTAAATATATATAATATGTATATGAAAAATTAATGTAAAATTTAACCATTGAAACATATAAGAAACTGACCATACACAATGAAATCACAATACCATTTAGCAGTGTCAATATATATATATATATATATATATATATATATATATATATATATATATATATATATATAATTATAATATCTATGAATTTCAAAAAACATATCAAGTTCTAATCTACTTAAATCTCCAAACAGATAATTAATGATATTGTGTATACAGAATACCACATAGCTAATAATTAACATGTGCAAACATAATATTACCATAGCTGATGCTTCAATGGTAATTGGCCAAATTTTACTCATACCAAAAGAATATTGAAAAAAGAAATATAGAGAAAGGGAAAAAAATATATATAAATTGGAGTTGCAATTAAGTAAATACAAATGGATTAATAAATTAAATATGAACCATATACAATGGAAAATTGGACCACATGAGAATTAAATATGAATTGGATATGGAAAAACACATGCACATTATACAGTGAAACTTCTCTGTAAGGGCCACCTGCCGTTCCATTAAAAATTGGCCCTTATGAGGGTTGGCCCTGGAATAGAGGTGACAAAAAAAAATAAGAAAATCAAAACCTATATAGTTGAAAAAACTGTTTATTAACATTTTCAAACTTGACAAAATACAACTGAGAAAAGCATGATTTGGGGGTTTAGTATGTCACTAAACGGAGTGGAAAGCAAGTTTTGAAGTTCTTTCGTTTCAGCGAGAAGTTCATAGCCAAATGAGAAGACCGAGTGTGATCTAAGACGTCAGAAAGTTCTTCTGGTTCTCTAAAGGGAGCGTCGGTTCGAACCTTCACTCCTGACATGATGTGCTTATCAGATATTGTTAATGTTCTAATAATTCAGTAATGTAAATTATATTTTATTTCAAGAAGGAAAAGTTATTGCTTTTTTCTTCATTATTATTAAGTAAAATTTACCATCCCCAATATTCTTTTCAGTTAATGATTTTTGTTACAATTTTTTAAATTAAAAGCTAGCTTTGGCATATAATTACTATTTAAATAAATTGAAATGGTCTACCATTTTGGTATATTTTTTATTACAATTAAAGCATATATACTAAGAATACGAGGTAATTATTTTCCTTTAAAAAAAAAAAAAAAAAAAAAACGAGCAGAAAGAAGGAAAAATACTGATATAAAAAACTGTGGCGCCATCTATTTGTATTATAATGTAGTTACATGTTCATATTTGAGAAAACTAATAAAATTTTAACATAAAAAATTTCTTTATTTGTAACATATTTATGAGGTGCGTGTGTGTGTGGGGAGGAGGGGGGGGGACTTGAAGTTGCTTTTTTTGGATCTGAAAAATAAATTCTCTGGCAAATGGCCTATTGTTTATATTCGTATAAAAAGAGTTATATATGCAGCCGATCTCCTCAGCTCGGTTATAAAAGGAAAGGTTTTTATTTCTTTCAAGTATTGCTAACAAATATTTTGTAAAAATTTCTGATATTTTAATGATGTTATGAACATTTTTTCTGTGAAATCTTTAAGTTGTTTACCGCAAGCTTTTGGCGATAACTATGAAATATATTATTAATATTATTTTGACATAGGAGCACTTCTCAAATTGCCAACAGTAAATACCACAAATTTTGCCAAAAAATATTTATTTCAAATGCAAAAGAAAAGAAAGACAAAAACTCGGCAAATGGCAATCATACAATATTCTCTTCAGGATTAGCGGATTACGAAATCAATAAACCCAGATTCTTTTGAATAACATAACATAACCTGAATTTTAAAACTGAATAAAAGACAAAAAAAAAAAAAAAAGAAAAGAAAACTGCCCAGTTAAACTGAGGGCATTGAGCTCACAGGCTATTCACACTAATTGTATATTATACACTTATTTCAAAGAATTTGAAATAAGCCTCTCGAAAAATAAAGAAATCGACAATATATTAAGGGGGATCATCCCCCCGTTCCCCCACCCCCTTATAGTTAACAATTGAACCCCCAAACCTAATCAGGGAAGCCCTTTATTACAATGCACAAATATACTAAATTCGAAGCAAATCGGATAATTCTGCATGAAAAACCCATTTATCTAAATTAAGGGGGATTACCCCCCCCGTATCCCCCTTTATACTTAACCAATGAACCCCAAGACTAACCAGGGAAGCTCCTTACCACAATGAGCCTATATACAAAATTTGAAGAAAATCGGATAATTCTCCATGAAAAACACATTCATCTAAATTAAGGGGGGGAGGATAACCCCCCCCCCCTCCTTACCCTCTTTATACTTAACCAAAGAATCCCCTAAACTAATCAGGAAAGCGCCTTATCACAATGAACCTATATACAAAATTTTAAGAAAATCGCATAATTCTGCATGAAAATCGCAGTTATCTAAATTAAGGGGGGCAGCCCTCCGTTACCCCCTTTATACTTAAACAATGAATCCCCAAAACCAATCAGGAAAACGCTTTATCACCATTAACCTGTATACAAAATTTGAAGAAAATCGGATAATTCTGCATGAAAAACCCATTTATCTAAATTAAGGGGGGATTAGCCCCCCTTTCCCCCTTTATACTTAACCAATGAACCCCCAAAACTCTTCAGAGAAGCGCATTATCACAATGAACCTATATACAAAATTTTAAGAAAATCGAGTAATTCTGCATAAAAACTCATTTATCTAAATTAGGGGGAGTTATCCCCCCTTTCCCCCTTTATACTTAACCAATGAACCCCCAAAACTATTGACAGAAGCGCATTATCAAAACGAACCTATATACAAAATTTGAAGAAAATAGGATAATTCTGCATGAAAAACCTATTTATGTAAATTATGGTGGGTTAGCCCCCCATTTCCCCCCTTTATGCTTAACCAATGAACCTCCAAAACTAATCAGGGAAGCGCCTTATTACAAGGAACCTATAAACAAAATTTAAAGTAAAACGGTTAGTTCTATCAAGTGTTATCGCGTTACGTACATACATACATACATACATACGTACGTACGTACATACAGAACCGGCGGGCACATAAGCTCTCAGGCTTTGATAGCCTGTGAGCTAAAAAAAGAAAAAAAAAGTAAAGAAAGAAAAATAAAATAAAACAAATTAAAGTAAAATCGAATAAAATCAAAAATAAAAATAAATAAAAATAAATAAATAATTCAGCAAAAATGCCAGAAATCTATAAGTAGGTCATATTTTTTCATTAAAATGATATAGTATATCTTTGTATTACTGTTTAATGAATTATCTAAGCAACAGCTACACTACTTGCACCCGATAAAAATTGCTTTTCTATTTACATAAAAATAGGTAACGTGATTGAACAATAACTAGAAATAACCACTCGGATGGATTTAGATGTTTCTTCTTCTCTGGGTTATTAATATTTCTGTAATACTAAATAAGGCTATCGAGTGAACAGCATTTTGAATAAGTCTTATGAGTCGTAAAACATCAGCTAGTTTGCAGTTTAAAAGTTTTCAAATTGGTTTTGCGTTCATCACAATTCATCGCAGAACAATTCATCGCAGCGTCAATTCGTTGCAACGAAAATGTTTTTGAAGGCTATGGTGATAAAATAAAGACTAGTAAATATGTTTAATCATAATTAGTTTTTTAGATATAGATAATTATAACTAACGATTTACATGCGATTATATCTAAAAAAACAAATTACATTAAATAATTTTACTAAATTATCTTTATTTTATCATCATAGCCTTCAAAAACATCTTCGTTGCGACGAAATGACGTCGCGACGAATTGACACCACGACGAATTGACGCTGCGACGAATTGACATTGCGATGAATTGTGCGCGAGGAATTGACGCTATACCATTCAAATTAATTGATATTTTGAATTTGCAATGCCATCTTATCATTTCAGGTGATTATGAACATTTTGTGGTGACATACACTTAATTCTTAAGGTATCAACAAACACTGTTGTAAAATCATCATATATTATTTCTGCTGTCAACATTCCTTTTTCTTGGCATTTACAAAACGCACAATAACGACTGAGGAAATCATTCGAAATGTTTTTACACCCGGTTTCTGACATAGTACACTCACATTTCGTTAAAACATGTTTTTTGTTTAAAAATTGTAGTTAATTAAAAATTAAATCAGTATTGTTTTCATAAATGAAATGAAAGGTTTTTCTCAAATCGGTGTTGCTATACAAATAAAATACTGTATTGTATCGTGCTCAACAATGATTATAAAAAAATAAGTAGTACAAAAAATATAAAGTGGGACATTGTTGTTGCACGGATTTATTTCATATTTATGATTATCAGACGCTATCGATCGATTGAAGCAGTGATATTTCTCATGTAGTCGAAAATGTACATGCTTTTTTATATTAAATTAAATGGTATTTTAAATGTATTCAATTTTTTTCTTTGTTCCGTGTTTTTCTCTTAGTGAATGGCGTCATCCTCTAACACAGTTAAAATACGAATGTTAATTTTTTTCCCCCTCCCATGCTTTCTGCTATCTTTGATCAGTTTTTACTATAAATTCGATGGAATAAATGAGATGATATTCTGGCTTGAATAATGTCGTTTGCAGATATTTTTAATCCGTACTTTTGCTTTAGAAGATTAAACCTACATCTGAAAAATATTAGATATTGGTAAAAAATATTAGACTGCAGTGCGAAATCCTCGCACGGGTCTACTAAGTATACATATTATTTTTATGTTCAACATCCTTTTTTCTATGCCCATACAAAATGCACAATGATGAAGAAGGTATCTTACGAAAGGTTTTAGAACAAGCTTTTGACATAACACACTCACATTTCGTTAAAAACAAGTTGATTGATTAAAATTTACAAGTAATTAAAAATTAATGAAAAACGTATCAGCAAATAATCTCCAAGCCTCGCACAAGACCACTGATATATCATTAATAGGCTTTTGTTGAGTTATCAACGCAAATCACAAGAATAGTTTTTTTATATGCAAAAGAAAAGAAATGGAGAAATTCTACAGGAGATAATCATACAACAGGAAATAGTCATAACACACCATACTGAACGAATCAGCAAATAGCTCAGCCTCGCACAGGTCCACAAGTATATGATTAATAGGCTTTTGTTCAGTTATCAACGGAAATCACAAGAATAGTTTTTTTTTCAAATGTAAAAGAAAAGAAGGGAGACATTCTACAGGAGATAATCATACAACAGGAAATAGTCATAACAAACCATACCTAATGAATCAGCAAATCTCTGAGCCTCGCACAGGTCCACAGGTATATCATTAATAGGCTTTTGTTGAGTTATCAACGGAAATCACAAGAATAGTTTGTTTTTTTTCAAATGTAAAAGAAAAGAAGGGAGACATTCTACAGGAGATAATCATACAACAGGAAATAGTCATAACAAACCATACCTAATGAATCAGCAAATCTCTGAGTCTCGCACAGGTCCACAGGTATATCATTAATAGGCTTTTGTTGAGTTATCAACGGAAATCACAAGAATAGTTTGTTTTTTTCAAATGTAAAAGAAAAGAAGGGAGACATTCTACAGGAGATAACAGGAAATAGTCATACCAAACAATACGAATCAGCAAATCTCTCAGCCTCACACAGGTCCACTGGTATATCATCAATAGTCTTTTGTTGAGTTATCAACGGAAATCACAAGAATAGTTTTTTTTACATGCAAAAGAAAAGAAATGGAGAACTTCTACAGGAGATAATCATACAACATGAAATAGCCATAACAAACCATACTGGAGATGACCTTAACAAAGAATAAACAATCTCAATACCAGCAGTTTATTTTGCATTTTAACTGAATTTAAAAATTGAACAGAAGACAAACACTACAAAAACATTTTCCAAATAATCCAACAAAAATGTCATAAATCTGTATTCATGTCATAATTTTTCATTGAAATAATATCCATTCTTCTATTATTGTTTAATTATCTAATCAAGAGCTACCTGCACCCGATAAAAACGGATGCTTTTCTATTTGCATAAAATTACGTGACGTGATTAACCAAAATGGCTATAGAAGTCATCACTTCATTTGGATATATATTTTGTTCTCTTATTAATATTTCTGTGATAAATAAGGTTATCGAATGCACTGCATTCTGAATTACTCGCACAAGTTGTAAACAGCTGCTTGCGGTTAAGAAGTGTTTCGTTAATTGACATTTTGAGTATTTTGAATGCCAAATTATCTTTTCAGATGATTATTATGACCATTTGGTGGCAAGATTCATGTTATTCTGAAGATATCAACGGATGTTAAGTAGAATATATTGTTTAAAAAGTGATTTGTTAACGGCACAAGGTTTTAGTTTTATTTATCACTGTCAGTAAGCAAGTAATCATATATAAACTATATTTTATTCTTTATAATGTAATTAGAAAGTGTCAGTTGTGTCATTTAATTTGTCTGTGAGTTGCAATTTAATTTTTGTTAGTGAAAAGTACTACTTTGTGAGAATAAAAAGTCATCTTTGTTTGTTTGTTTTACATCTAAATTATATAACAAAAACATATCCGTGAGAAACGTTGACGTCATACTGACGGTAACATCTGACTAATAAAATAAATTACGCTTTTACTGTTTTTTTTTTCTTTAATTTCTAAACATTGCACAGTTTTAACTTTTACACCATTGAATAGAAAAAAGGGTTCTTTCAAATGCAATTTGTTTGAAAACTGAATCTCAATTTACTGATTTTTTTATGGATTTTAAGTCTGTTCTCAAATCTAAAAGTGTTACTTTCAGACACATGTTTTAATTAATTTTTGTTCAGAAACGCATGAAATGGGCAGGTGTTATTATTCAGAAACTTAACTGTAATCAAAACTCGTTTTCCATTTTTTGGTAAAGTCACAAGATTCTTCGACAAACTCTGTCGACGTTTTAAATCAAATTCCCAATGCTTCAGCGTCAGAAAGTGGAAAACGTGATGTCACGTGACAAGAATCGCTTATAACCGCGACCAACGAAATACACGGCCGATTTATGACGTTTAAAACGTCAGATGGAGTGGATTACCTTTATACGGCGATTGGTACAAAATGCTGCGCCCACCGTTTTGTGCCAATCGCCGTGTAAAGATGATCCACTCCGCGTATGACGTTTTAAAAGCCATGAACCTGCCGTGTATTTCGTTGGTCGCGATATAACTAGATAAGTAATTTATTTACAAAAAAAAAAAAAAAAAAAAAAAAAAAGGAAAACTCATTTCTATTTCAAATCGCTTTAATAGTCAAACCTGCCAATTTTATGCCTTTGTGCTTAAAAATAAGTCAGAAAATGTGTCAGAAAGTCTCTCGTTGTTAAACAGATCATTTGAAAACCACCTTATAATAATATCCAAGCATGATTTCTTTTTTTAAATCGATATCTATTGCATTCACTTAAAACAAGATAAATAGTTTAGCAGTTGTTTCCGACTATATATGGTGAGGCAAATTAAATAAAAAGACATCAAGTTGTGATGATATTAACTAAATATAAATAAAATATTATTGGTGCTATCTCATAATGTGTGTTGTTTAAAATAACAAATGGCGGAGATCATTACGTGGTTGAACTGGAAAATTATATACGCATTGACACTTACATGATTTTTTTTCTTTTCACAACATAAATAAAAAATACTAAAAAGAAATTAATCTTAATTAATTCTTGGAAGACAATAAAATAGGCAGGAAGAAATACAACTTGAATATAGTAAAACTTCTAGTTATTACAATCGTAAGATGAATGAATGGAAAGAATTTATTCCAATGCTGATCACTGTTCCATTAATATAAATTCTATACCCGGAAATCCTCCTTGTAGATTCGAACGAAGAATATTACGATTAGGAAAAAAGTTTTGTAAAAAAAATCTTGAGAATGTTCAAAAACTTATAAAAATAATTAGGATTATCTTTCCAAAATTTAGTAAGTTAAAAATTACGGTATCAGATCACAGCAAGACATTACCCAAGAAAATGGAATATTTAACGAACCCATTTTTAATCAGCAACGGCATATTAAAACAAGCTCACGCCTGAGACTTACAGCCGAAACACCAAAACAAAAACGATTTTCTCAATCAATCATCAAATTAAATTCTAATGAAATTTTGAGCGACATCAATATAAATACTAATGTACGGGGAACCTAAAGTGCCGACACGATAATTTTGGTCTGATTAGTTAAATTGAACAATAATGAAACTTTAAGAAAACAAATTAGAAAACAGCAATTAAAAAGTAATTTTTGATGCGAGAAACTGAAAGGAAAATACCCCTTCTTAAAAGGCAAATGTCATACGCGATGTTCTCTAATGAAGAGGAAAACCACTCCTAGATGGCGCATGTGCATATCAAAAGGAGAAGCGACCTCGTGAAGCAAGGCCACCGGTAAACGCTCAGGCGAGGTAGGCTTAGCGATGAACGAATGATGGGAGGGAGATACAGCCGTGCCGATCGCGATCCCAATGCACTGAATGGAAAACAGAAAATGTACGCAATCCTAAAAAGATTCGACATTAAAAGCACGAGCGAAAAAGCAATGTGAGAATTTTTTCTCACAATACCCCCAACGCCAAAATAAAATTTTGGAAGCCCAGACGATGTAAAATGTAACAAAAAAGGAAAAACCTTTCACAACAAAGGAGAGAACAAAATTTTTAATGCTTGCGCGCTGCTCATTTAAGCCACTCTATCAATTATACGCCGATTTCTTCACGTTCGGACAATGTCTTATGGAAATTAATACATTGGGGCTATTCTCACGAAAATATGCTTTTCAGGTCGCAAAGGGATAAGTATTAGGAAATGTAGAAAAATTCTTAATAATTTTATTCATATGTATATTTAAGTTTTAAGTAAGCTGTTAAATACATTTCTGACAAAATAATTTTAATATTTAACTTTAATCTTTTAATGACTATATAAGTTGCAATTATCCTACGTGGACGTCCAGACATCTAAAACACAAAATAATTTTCACTGACGGTTACAAAGCTTTTATTATTATTATTTTATAATTTTTTCAATAATAACTAGTTAAAAGACGTTAAGTTAAGTTCCAACTTAATATATTTTAAAAAATGGTTTCATTTTTGCTAAGGAATTAACTTATAAACTTTATCCCTAGCCAAAATAGTGATCCTCCGTGGACACTCAAAATAACTAAAAAATATATATATACTATAAATGGCAGTACATGCCAAATCATCATTAGATAGTTTGGGAGAAAGAGCGTCATTTTGTCTTATAGCTATAACTGTTTGTTCTGTTGTGAAGTTATTGAATCTTATTAAATTTATTAATTCCATTTGGAGCTTGGCAAAGTTCTGAGTACTTACTCCGGAATCATCATAAATAAAGCAAGAAAAACCTAATTTATAATTATAATAAAAATTTTATACAGTTTTAATATAGCATATAAAAGGAAATGCACCATTTTAGCAATATGAAAAACAAAGTCCTTAAAAATTCAAAACTCAGTTTTTGTCTCCTACATGGAATTCCCCTCCGTGCATTTAGCATATCCATTTTTAAGTGCGTTCGTAATTATATAAATACGTATTACATATAGTCGTCGTTAAGTCCGTCCGTCGGTCCACAAAACACCTTCTCCATAACACCGCAAAAGCTACCCAACCGAATGGTTTGAAATTCAATACATATAATCGTTGCAGAATTTTGTCGAGTCATTTCAAATTTTATGAAAATAGAATTAAAACTTAAAAAGATATTAATAAAAATATTTATTAAGTAATCTGATTTTTTAAAAAATCGGCACATTCTTAATATTATAGCAGCTTCTGAAGATTAATCGTCAAACGACCGAGATGTATCGCCAAGTTATCAGACATGTATGACGTTGTAGTTATATTTGACGTATAACATTTTATAACCTCTATGACCAAGTTATAGTCACATTCCTCATTCTATTAAATCCTATCATACGTAATTAATTCAATTATATCCATGATAGGTAATGATTCTAGGTTGCCATGGCAATTACGTCATATTTAAGATGGAGTCATATTATTTCCGTAGTACTGAGTTAAAAAACCAAATTTGTATACTAAAATTGTTTAATTATAGCAATCACATAATCTACCAACAGTTTTTTTGCTTCCGGAGAAATAGATATTAAATGGAACGAGTTGGAAATTGTACGTCAAACGTAAAAAATGAGGTGCATTCGTACTACAGCTTGTTTTATAAATATTCAGATCTTGGTGCAATAGCTGTTACACTCTTATGCAAAAATGCATGAAACATTTAATATTTAAGTAACTTACAACTTATATGGCTTATTACTAATGTGACTTATATTTTCTGCTCAGAAATTCTTATATTTTATGACTGTACAAATGCCATAGTTGGGTTAGGGTCGAGCTAGTTTTTGTCATCGTTTTTAATAATTACTCTTTGTTTATTACAGAATTTATACTTGAAGTCAATTGCTATCTTAATTGAAATGTGTCTACCAAGCTTAACCCTTCTTTTGGTGTAATTCACCCTTAATTTTATTATACTTATTATTTTAACCCTTAACTGTGCTGGTAAAAAAAGTTCTATATCATTCCTAGGGGGGGGGGGTCCATGTGGGCTCGAATTTTGAATTATTTTTAAATGCACTAGTATGATTTAAAATAAAGTTTCAAGTGTAAAAACACTAATTAAAATAACTAAGTGGCTATTCTAATGGGAAATAGTAGTATAATTAACAACAATCACCGCATAAAATATTCGAATATTCAAGACATATGTGTTTTCCACATGTTTTGCAGACAGTCTTAACTTCGACAGTCTTTCTTTCGAGGTAACTCTTGAAGTGGGGGAATGACAGAATGAGTTTCACCAAATTGTAACGAAATTATGTGGTAGAGGTCACGTGGTAGATGTTGCACATATTTGCTCTTCATATGATGTCGTATTAGAGACTTCCCCAGTTGAACTACGTAATTTCTTCTTTTGGTTTGGTCTTCAAGAGGTTAACATTTCAAAAAATCAATCCGTTTACTGCAGATATGTTTAATATGCTGAAAAATATCACCATTGTCCATCTTCTTGTTTGCCTGGCAACAGAATGGCAAACACAAAGTTGGTATAACGTGTCTACACCAGTTTTAGTGACATTGTAGTCATTAATCATATCTGTTTTTCCATTTTCTTGGCTAATATTTTGATCTTGGTGCATTGTCGACAATAAAACTAGAGATCGATTTCTCTTTGGTACATAAGAACGTATTGTTGTTTCCTGATTAAATCTACAAACTGAATAACCAACTGGACGTTTCCTATGCGGCTTGAATTCGGGGAGGGAGTATTTGAGGTTTGACCATTTTTAAAGTTCCTTATACAGTTAGTCCATTTTCTTTTAATTTTTCAAATAATTCAATTGATAAAAATCCTGAAAAAAACACTGAAATATTTCGATTAGTATGTTACGCTGGTGATATGACTTTTAGTACGTCACTTGTTGGTATTGATGCATTTCTATCAGCACGACGTTTCTTTGCTAAGATAAACAAAAGCATTACATAAGTAACACATATGAGAGTTGCATAAGCACATAATTTTTAAGCCATATTTTGCTTGCTTTTTTGGCATACACATTTTAAAGGAACATCTTCTCCGATAAGGCACCAGCATTACGTCAATAGTAAGGTTTTCTCCTGGCACATAAAAATACATACAACATAAAAATTCGAAAAAATGAAATTAAAGTGGAGTGAAATATTCACCTTGTAGTTAAAATTGATAAAATACACATTAAAATATGCTTAAAAGGTGACGAAAACGATGTTAAAACATATTTATTTATACCTGAGATCTTTCGATCTCAAACGCGATCATCATCAAGGGGTACTTTTGACTGAACTCTCCTGAGTGCCTGAGTTCAGTCAAAAGCGGATGATGATCGCGTTTTACAATCGAAAGATCTCGGGTATAAATAAATATGTTTTAACATCGTTTTCGTCACCTTTTAAGCATGTTTTAATGTGTATTTTATCGAAGACACAAGGAATTAGAAACAAAAGCATTCCTAATTCCTTTAACTGCTGCCAATTTATCATTATCTTTGCTCTATTGTCTTGTATGTAAATTATCAAAACGTAAATTTGTCAAGATAAGTAGAAAATGACTAACGCTCATTGTGGCCCAAAATATATCACGACCTGTCTCATCTTTGGCAGAAAGTGCCAAAGTGTGTGGTGCCAAAAAGTGCCCAGATTTCATTACTCCAGATAAATACAGCAAACCGATGAATGCTTGTAATTTATAAATATGAAATAGTTTCGTATAAGATGAAAGAAGTTCTTTAAGTTTAGATATTCTCTCCGTGATCTTATCATTAGTATGAATTAAAATAATTTTTAGCATATCCTGTTATAAATAATTTCCAAATATTCAAATATTTTTTTTTCAGTTTTCTTACCTTCCTCTTTTGGCCCCGGTAAATGCAGCACAAAGTTCTGCTGACGTGTACGAGAACTCCTTTTGCAATCATTTTTGCACTTGTACTTCCTATTTTATCCATTAAAAAACTGATCTTGTTGATATTCCATATCGGTATCATATCCATGGCCACTCGAAGGAGCATTGGACTGTGTATCTTGATCACTGCATTCTGCATAATCGAAATCCGCATAGCTTTCTTCATCGTTGGTAAAAAAAAGGAGGGGTCATTCGTTATAGTTGCTATCTCCGCTTGAGACTAAATGCGTTTGGAATCTAATGCCGCCATTCTAAAATAAAAGCAACATACGCTAATGAATAACAATTGAAACTTGATTAAATTCCCAAAGAAAAACTATAATAAGTTGAAAAATTAAAAATTGAGTTTCGAAACACTTACATGCTGGTGGGGTCAATGCGGACTTATCGTTTAATTGTCGTTTAATTGTTGTAGTTAGCTAAACTACTAGATGAATGTTTCTGAACTGCTAGGTGTAAATTAAAAACAAGTGGGTAAATGTGATCGAAGATCGCTCAAAGGGTTTCGTTTAATATTCCTTTCAAAACACTTTATCTTTCTTTAATAAATTCAAACAAATTCCATTTAGCAATAACAACAAAAAAAAAGTCATGTTTTTTTATAAAGTAAAAATTTACCGGTCTATTTTTTCGTTTTTTCGAATATCTAAACCAGCCGGATAGCGGGCCAAGCCCGCTATTATATTCTGTCATAATAATATCCGTCATACGGACTAAATGCAATATTTAAAAAAATAATTTAAAAATTAAACAAATTGTACACCTTCAAAATGTTAAAATATGCGAATATTTCCATAATCAGATTTTTTCACGATTCAATATGTTTCTCAAACTCATATATTTACTATTCGCTATTATTTATATTGATACTCGCTTTGTATTATTCTCAAACATTTGAAAAATTCGTTAAACTTCCCATAGGACGTCAGATTTTCTTTTTAATTCTCTAATAACGTGATATTAATCTGCTTTGTGTACTTACACATACTCATACTCCTTGTATTATTGAGAAATCTTAGACATTTTCCGTTTTATTACGACTATGACGTCAATCAATTTTATTTCGTATTTATCTTTTTTTCAATTGGTGAAACTTTTTATTTCATTTTCATTTTTTCACGTGGAAATCGTCTAATAAAAAATTAATTATTGTAGAAAGAGTTTCATTGTGGATTTTAAATCTTTGGCATCGGCTATAACGAAATATGCTTAAATTTAATAGAAAAGGCTGTTAGAATTTTGGTTTTTTATCTCTATTTATTAAAATAATACGAATTTTTCAAATTTTAATATTTTGAGCTCTTCACAGCTGGTATTTTTCTATATACACGAAGTTTAAACTCTGTAAGTTATGTAGTTTTCGAGAATGGGTCTGTGACGGACAGACAACGCAGCGGGAGTAATAGGGTTTCGTGAGATGAACGAAACCCTAACAAGCAAAGGAGAGATTACATGGACTGCTAGCACCATCTATTAAGATGGATACAAAATACACAGAAAAACTTTTGTGTTGGGGTCTGTCCTGACCCCGTCAGCACAGTTAAAGGTTAGCAGTATTAATTGAAAATTATTACATTGCACTTGTAATTTGTTTACTTTTTTGTCTTACGAAAATTATTGCATTTATTTTATTTTATTTTTTTTAAATTTAACTCTCTCTCTGACAGTTTTTTCTTAAATGAATCAAACGGTGCTCCTTCTGAAATTTTGCATCATTACTATTTTTATGAACCTAACAATGCTCATCCGTAATTTACCCCTCATTCTTACCTGTCAATTTTTTTTCTAGTATAAATCAAACAGTGCTTACAAATTATTACTCCCAATTACATAGTGCTTTTTCTACTTTTGTAATTACTGATTTCGCGAATTATTAACACTTTTATTGCCACAAATTTTTATTTCCTGCTTGAACCAAAAAAAGGCTCTTCTTATTAAAACAATGTCATTATGTTCTTTTTCTATTAAAATTATTGCTTCATATATTGTAATTTAATTGCAATTTAATCCCTTCGCTGCCAAAATTTTATTTCATGAATCAAACAGTACCCTTTCTCAAACTGATAATTAATGCTAATGTAATTCATTTTAATATTGTAAAGTATTCTAGTTTTTACTCCATTTTCACTTCATATTTTTTCTCTATTTATCTAACAGTGCCCTTTCTCCCATTGAAATTTTAAACTAGTGCAATTGATTCGAATGTTGTGTAGAGACTCGTAAATTAAAGTATTACTTAAGCCTTACTACACTAAAATTTTTCTTCCATGATTCAAACAGTCCGGCACTGTGGTTCCCCTGGTTGTTCATGGCTGCCGCATTGAGGGGGGGGGGGGGGGGCTTTTTCTGTCCACTAGGCTGTGTTTTCACCAAACGAGCCTCTGTGTGTCTCTCTCTGCGAAATTCTCCGGGGCAGGCAATTAGGGTCTACACTGGGATCTTATAAGATTGAGTAGGTTTCACAGAATGCAAAAAATATTTACCTTTTTTCAAACACGAGCTTTTGATGAATGTCAATTTCACATTTATTTCACATTAATTATTTTCAGTTTAATTAGTTTTAATCCTTTTCCTGTCGTAGCTCCTGTATTATTTTTCAAGTTATTATTGTTAGCATTGATTTTTTATGGTTTGTTTATTTATTATTTTCTATGGAACTTAAAATTGTTTTTCACTGGTTAAAGAGTAAATGTTTCTCTTAAATTTTAACCCTTTACTGTTGCATTTCCTCCCACTATCTTTCATGTTATTGTCGATATTGGAGGATGATATGAGTCACATGGTACATTTTGTTTCACATCCCTTAAACCTTCCTCTGTAAAAAATTTCTCCAATGCACTACAAGATGTCATTTTGATAAGTTTGTTCCCTGTCTAAATTGTACTATAAGAGTATTGTGGTGCCATTTGATCCACAACCGTTAAACCTCCCCTGCAATTTTTTTTCTAATGAAACAAAGATGCTAATTTGTTATTTTTATTTCTTCTCTAAATTGTATTACATGAGTATTATAGGGTGACGTTTTATTTACATCCCTTAAACCACCCCCTTCAAGAATGTTTCTTAATCAACCACAAGATGCCATTTTGTTAAATTTGTTCTCCCCTGCTAAATTTTAATAAATCAAGCGGCGTCATTTATTTCTCCTTAGACCTCACCTTGCTAAAAAAAAATTATTATGAGTCGAATAATGCCATTATTAGTACTTCAGTGTTCATCCTTTGTGAACATTTCACTAATTAATTAAATAATGCCACTCTTCAGTCACCTGTCTACCGACTTCCTTTCTCTTCGATTAAACCATTTAGTATCAACTCTATCTCCCATTCTCTAATACTCTGCTTTTCATTTATTCCCATTTACTTAGGCCATTTATTATCTTTAGCCATTTACGGTGGACTTGTCTACTTGTTTTTACTTTTTCTCCCCTTAGGTTCACTTACCATCCTTTCTGTCGTTGATGTAGATTTCGGGTACTTGTACACAGGTCAGTTTCATCTTTGTCTTATATATAGGGGAAGGTGGCCTAAAATGATGCTAACAGGCAAAACGATCCACACATGTTTTCTTCCACACCGGTCGCGCTATCTACAGGGTAACACATAAACTAATTGTGATGTGTGAAGAAGAAGCAATGGCGGTATTCAAGCGATCGCCGTATTACGCGTCTGAATTGAATTCCTTGAAAAATTGGGTTTTATAACATCTGTTATAAGGTAAGCACTAAGTTTCACATATATTTAGATATAAAGTCTGTCATGTAAAGAAATATGACTTGGTTTACTTAATCGAGTATATTTTTAGATGCGAATTACACTTATGTATTGTCATAATTACTTTTATATCCTGTATGTTGCCGATAAAAAACAATTTACAATTATTTTTAAATGGATTATTTTGCCCTTTGGTGACGGTAAAATGATCCTTTGGACACTTGTAAAAAATCTATTTTTTTTCATTACTCAATTTGGGTTTAAAATATTATTAAAATATGTCTATAATGCAAAATATAGTGTAAAACATAACTAGCAAAGGACCAAAGTTGTATTTAAACAGTTATGTTACTTTACACAAGTTTTTCCCTTAAGAGGATCATTTTAGGCCCCTTACCCCTATATTGCTTCTTCTTAACCATTTTTATTGTTCCCATCGTTTGTTATTTGACTCCTTTTATTGATGATAATTTTATTATTGTATATAAATTATATTGTTATCTCCTCTTGAGAAAGTACTGACTCTTATTAAGTCTCATGTCAGTGTCTACGCCTGTTTCTGGTAAAAAGTTTTATACTGTTATTAAGTCTTTGTCTCTTGCTTCACAGCGTGGTGGTCGCCTTTCTTTAATAGATGATTCTACAGTAAGTGAGTCCTTACCTGTAGAGAGACGCAAAAGTTCTTACTTGAAGATAGAAGCAAAAAGTATAACAGTCGTCAAGAAAACTCTGATTATATGCACTATGAATCAAAATGTAAGTTTGTTACTGGGTCTGTTAGAGCGCTGATTTGAGACGGGGTTGAGCCATGTAATGCGAGTTCTTCACTAGACGAGTATTATAATAGACTTTTGACAACTGGTGTACCCTAAACCTTTCATAAAAGATATCCATTATGTCGTCCTTCTATGATCAATCCAAATCATTTGAATGATATGAACTCATCAGTTGACGATGATTTGGAGATCTCTAATGCATCAGCAAATACTTTAAAAATAAGTTCCTCAATTAATGCTTCTAATGCATATTAAAACTTAAACTTTCCAATGATTAACTTTATCGCCAAAACTCTCAGTACCACTTAAATTTTTAAAGGTATTTATCCTCCAGTTGAATTCTGTCTAAAAACAGAAAGCGATATGTCTGTGGTTCAGCTCCTCAACCAGATTTCGGCTCACTACAATCGTCATAAAAAAAAAGAGCTGCCGATGAAACTTTTAAGTATCAAATTTTCCTGGAATCTGCTTTTGAATGGTTAACTTCTAAACTTAAAGAAAAGAAAATCAGTTACAAGAAATTTGTCAATCTCTACATGGAAGCATTGGAATAGCAAATGCAGCTCTCAAAACAGAACTTCAATCAACTAAATTAAAACTTTAAAAACTCACAGAAGATAACATGAAAAACGAAAATAAAATAAAACAACTTAAAGAAACCAATGAAAATCTCGAGAAAGAAATCCATCAAACTAAAGAAGAATTCAATCAAAAGTTAAACATAAATGAGTAAGAAAGGAACATGAAGGAAAAAAAATTCACAAAATTAAGAAACTCATATACTGCATTAACTAAAATATTAACGCTTCTGCAATCAGAAAAAGGAAAAGAAGTTCAATCTCTCAAAAAAAAAAAAAAAAAAGAAAAAAAAAAAAAAGAAAAAAAAAAGAAAAAAAAAATAACAGATCTAAATACCAAAAATGAGAAATCCCTAAAATCCATAAAGGACCTTAAAGATGCAAATAAAAATTTCAAGTCGGACTCAAATTTTTCATGAATTAGAAATCCAATCGCTAAAGCAAAAACTTATAGATCTAGTAAATCGTCAATGAACTCAGAAATTTAAAGACACAAAATTCCAATCTTTACAACAAGAACTTTTCTTAGGTCAAGAAGAAATTAATAAAATGAATCAAAAGTATGATACTATTCTTGAAGAAAATAAACTTTTACAGACGGAACTAACTGAACTACGATCAGTTTTGGAAACCCAAAAGACTAAGATAGAAACTACATGTCGGTTTCGAAAAACAATCACAGCAAAAAATTAAAAAACTATTAAATGAAAATAATAAAAAAGAGACAAAGCTGATAGAAATGAATAAATCATACCACAAATTAAAAGAAAAATACAAGCAAGCATGAATTGAGTTCAATTTAGAAATACAATCCCTTAATCAAAAGAAGAGTGAACTTTTGGAGGAAAACGATTCACTTAAAAAAAGAACTCAAGTTATACCAGAAGAACTACTTTTAGTGCAGAAACAACATCGACAACTTCAATTAACACTCAGTGAGGTTGAGGTCCGTTAATAATGTTAGTGAAACTGAGAAAGAATGCCATTCATTTTGTTCGATTGTTCAGTGGCGATGGTGAACAGTAGATGTCGCCACCACATGGAAGCATCAATCTGGAATCGCATTGAACTCTGAAAAAAGACTTTGGACTCTGCCGTAAAAAGTGCTGTATAAACATTTTTCCTCTATTCGATCGGACTCAAAAACTTATATACGTGTACATGCTTTTTTCACATCACGCTGGCTTTTTTATGGCCAAGCCTCTGTTAAGAAATACTTAATTTTATTAATATCTGGAAGCGTATGTGCTCCATATTTGTGATTTAATTATTGTGTGTTTCAAAGGTATATCCTTATTTTCATCCTTTTCATCATCCGTTTCAACAATAAAATTATTTAATCAAGATTCAAAGATCGCCGAT
Source organism: Maratus michaelseni (assembly GCA_963931845.1). Taxonomy (NCBI): domain Eukaryota; kingdom Metazoa; phylum Arthropoda; class Arachnida; order Araneae; family Salticidae; genus Maratus; species Maratus michaelseni. Next base: position 53,470,380 of record OZ007598.1, on the reverse strand, counting down.
CATTATTGGATAATCCATTACTATAATAATAAAAATATTAATCAATCATCACTATCATTTCAGCTGTCAATAATGAGCAGCTACTAGCTATCTATGAAGAAAAAAAACAAGGCAAGGAATTATTATTTCCTTTTAATTGTTGAATATAAATATCCTAGTTATAAGCATAACGAATCTTGTGTTTAAATTCTGCATTAAGCTACCGAGAGCATTATATTTCATTATTATTAACAATAGATTATGAGTCCTGAAATATATATTAATAAATAAAATGCATGAGTAATTTGATAATGTGTGTATATATGAAATAAATAATAAGAATTAAAAGAGCACAGAAATAATGTGCAGCTTATAGCGAAACGAAAATAAAAGTAAATATTATTTGTTTATCATGACAATAAAACAATAAGCTTTGGAAATATGGCCGCTACTAAAGAAATAGCTCTTATAGAAAAATTAAATGATAATAACTACAGTAACTGGAGCTTTAAAATTGAGATGCTCCTTTTGAAAGACGACTTATTTGATGTCGTCACGACCGAACCAACTAATCCGCCCGCCACCGATTGGGCTAAGAAAAATATTAAGGCGAAATCGATCATAAATCTTTGTATCGAAGATAACCAGATCATTCATGTCAAGCATTTATCCACCGCTAAAGCGGTGTGGGATGCATTAAAAAATGTGCATATGAGGTCAAGCTTATCGTCAAAATTATTCTTGTTAAGAAAACTATATGGTCAAAAATTAAGTGAAGGAGGTGATATGAACACACACATTAATAGCATATTGTCTTTAAAGGATAAGCTCTTCGCAATCGGCGAAGAAATAGCTGAAACTCATATTTGTGCCCTACTATTGTGCTCTCTGCCGCATTCATACGATCCCCTTGTCACAGCTTTAGAGGCACGGCCCGATAACGATTTAACGCTAGAATTTATAAAAAATAAATTAATCGATGAGTACAGTCATAGAATTGAAATCCGCGATACTGGTTCCAACTCGCGTGATTCTGCATACAAAGTCGTAAATAAAAACGCAAGAAATAAAAAGTTCTGCAGTCACTGTAAACGCGACGGTCATTTCAAATCAGAATGTTTTTACCTCAAAAACAAAACTTTTAACAACTTCCAAAGGTACGATGGTAATAGAAATAAATTCAACAATAATTCGAACACCTCTAGAAACAATTCTAATCATCATAAAAGCAGTCAGAACTATTCAAAAGACTCATCAAATTATTGCTTTGAAAGTAAAGCCAACGCAACCAAAGTTTCGAGCGATTCCCCCCCTCCTACTTCTTCAGGAGATGCATCAGATAAGCATTCCGCACAAATCCATCAGGAAAATGAACCACCTCTTATCAACGAAGCTCAGGCACTAAACATAAATAAATTTATAGTAGATTCAGGGTGTACTAGACATGTTGCCTTCGCAAGAGAAAAATTTGAAAATTTCAAATCCGGTAATTTTGGGAGTATCATGATAGCAGATGGAAAAAGGCTTAATTCATATGGCCTAAGTGACAAAAATTAAATACTGATTCAATAAATCAGGTCACACGAAAAGACGTTTTATATTGCCCTGAACTGCAAAGTAATTTATTATCTGTCAAAAGAGCCACTGAAAACAACTTTAAAGTTATTTTCGATAAAGAAACTTGCAGCTTTGTGAAAAATAAAAATACGGTCTTAGAAGCAAAACTAAACAATAATTTATATGAAATCAAACCCAAGGACGAATACGGTTATACCACTCAAACCCCCACATTGTGTTCCAACCCAAACTGTATAACAATTTGGCATAGACGCCTTGGACACAGAAACTATGACTCCATTAAATGTCTAGTTAACCAAAACCTCGCAGAAGGGATAAAGTTAAGCGAATGCAAACACGACATTATATGCACTAAGTGCATTGAAGGAAAACTTACAAAATTGCCCTATCCTAAAAAGGCTTCAAATAGATCAACCGAAATCTTATCGTTGATACACAGTGACATTTGTGGTCCGATGAAGACAGAAACCTTCACAGGAAAGAAATACTTCATCACTTTTATAGATGATTACAGCAGGTTCACCATGATCTATTTACACTGGCATAAGGGAGAAGCCCTGACAAAATTTAAAGAATTTGTCGCCCTTACCAAAAATAAATTTAGAAAGCAAGTTAAAGCGTTCAGATCTGATAACGCCGGTGAATACCTCGGAAAGGACTTTGAAGATTACTTAACCCTTAACGGGATTGAGCACCAGCTCAGTGTAGCATTTTGTTCGCCACAGAACGGCGGTGCTGAAAGGAAAAACCGTACACTAGTCGAAATGGCACGTACCATGCTTTCCGACGCAAACCTACCAAAATCTTTCTGGGGGGAAGCAATTCTCACCGCGAACTATCTCACAAACCGTCTGCCCACAAAGGCAAACAACAATATAACACCATTCGAAATGTGGAACGGTAGGAAACCAAATTTGTCGCACATAAAAATTTTCGGGTGTAAGGCTTACGCCTACATAGAAAAAGTCAAAAGAGGAAAATTTGACGACAACGCCATCGAAGGTACTTTCTTGGGGTATGACAACAGAAGCAAGGGATACCGCATCCACATCGGTAATAACAGAGTAATAATATCCCGAACAGTCAAATTTTTAGAGCATGGAGTAAACGAAAACAATCCCAACGAAAACAATGTTGAGATCCCTCTAGACAACATAAAAATAGACCTAACCGACGACGAACAAGACGATGTTAAAGTCCATCAACAGGTCCCCATGGAACCTAGAAGGTCCCTAAGACATAACAGAGGCGTCCCTCCGGACCGATTGGGAGTTAGCGCAAATATTTGCTAAGTCGATGAACCGAAATCTTGGGAAGATATACTAAATATCAAAGACGACAAAATTAACAACAAATGGTTAGACGTGACTAGAGAAGAAATGAACTCCTTAGAACAGAATAAAACATGGGTACTGGTAAAACCAATTCCTAGCAAACGCGTCATAGGATGTCGATGGACATTCAAAGCGAAAAGAGGGGCTAACGGAACTGTTGAGAGATATAAAGCAAGATTGGTCGCGAAGGGATACTCGCAAAAATATGGATGCGATTTTGACGAAACTTACGCGCCCGTAGTTGCACACATCACGTTAAGAGCATTCTTAAATGCAGCAGTATATAAGAACTTAAAAATAACGCACCTAGACGTTAAAACAGCTTTCCTTCACGGTGATCTCGAGGAAGAAGTTTTTATGAGACAACCCGAAGGATACGTAAAGAAGGGGCATGAGGAATGGGTGTGTAGACTAAGTAAAGCGATATATGGGCTCAAACAAGCCGCTAGAGCTTGGAATATTAAAATTAGTAAATCGCTCAAAGATCTAAATTTTGAAGAATGTACTTTAGACCAATGTCTGTATAAAAGAAAAAAAACGGAAAAATTGCGTACATAATCGTATACGTAGATGACATCCTCATTGCGGGAGATAAAAATGACAGACGATGTGTACACACAATTAAGTAAACAATACGAAATAAAGAACCTGGGAAATGTTACGCAATACTTGGGAATAAATATTAAAGAATTGAAGAACGGTAACTTAGAACTCGACCAACAAAATAAAATAATGGAAATTGCGGAAAAGTTTAATTTAATAAACGCAAAACCTACTTACACTCCTATGAACACCAATTATTATAACTTAAACCCAGATAGTGAATTGATGCAGGACAACAAAAAATATAGGCAGGCAGTAGGGGGGCTTCTATACATAGCGACATTAACGCGACCTGACATAGCAGCTATTGTAAATATTCTGGGTAGAAGGAACGAGTCGCCAAGAGAAGCAGACTGGGATGCCGTTGAAAAACTCATCAGATACCTGATGACTACTAGACACTTAAAATTCATAATTGACAAATCAAAACCACCAGTACTAACAGTATATAGTGATGCCGATTGGGCAAGTGATAAAATGGACAGAAAATCCACCACAGGAAATCTCTTCAAATTAGGGAACAGTGTTATCGCATGGCTCTCTAGAAAACAGAACTGCGTGGCATTATCATCTACCGAAGCGGAATATATTTCCGCATCCACAGCAACACAAGAAGTACATTGGTTGTGAACTCTTTTAGAAGATCTTGAGTTATCACAAACTCTACCCATCGTTGTCTATGAAGACAACTTATCTTGTATAAAGTTATCAAACAATGATAAACATCAATCCCGTATAAAACACATCGACGTGAAATATCATTATATTCGACACTTGAAAGAAAGTGGAATTATCTCTTTACAGTACTGTCCATCAAAACAGATGATAGCAGACATCTTCACGAAACCATTGCCAAAGCCACAGTTTGAATTCCTAAGGTCAAAACTGCAATTACTACCATCACCACTTTCCAATCAAAAGTAGGGGTGTTAGTGAAACTGAGAAAGAATACCATTCATTTTGTTCGATTGTTCAGTGGCGATGGTGAACAGTAGATGTCGCCACCACATGGAAGCATCAATCTGGAATCGCATTGAACTCTGAAAAAAGACTTTGGACTCTGCCGTAAAAAGTGCTGTATAAACATTTTTCCTCTATTCGATCGGACTCAAAAACTTATATACGTGTACATGCTTTTTTCACATCACGCTGGCTTTTTTATGGCCAAGCCTCTGTTAAGAAATACTTAATTTTATTAATATCTGAAAGCGTATGTGCTCCATATTTGTGATTTAATTATTGTGTGTTTCAAAGGTATATCCTTATTTTCATCCTTTTCATCATCCGTTTCAACAATAAAATTATTTAATCAAGATTCAAAGATCGCCGACCATTATTGGATAATCCATTAATATAATAATAAAAATATTGATCAATCATCACTATCATTTCAGCTGTCAATAATGAGCAGCTACTAGCTATCTATGAAGAAAAAAAAACAAGGTAAGGAATTATTATTTCATTTTAATTGTTGAATATAAATATCCTAGTTATAAGCATAACGAATCTTGTGTTTAAATTCTGCATTAAGCTACCGAGAGCATTATATTTCATTATTATTAACAATAAATGGCAGTATAATCCTTATTGTACAAGAAATTAGCCCACATGGTAAATGCAATACAAGAAAAGTTAACCTCAGTGGAAGACTTACAGGATCAATCACAACTAGTCAGTTGTGTTGTGACCGTCAGTTCTCGAACTAACCAAATAATTGGCAAGGACATTTATAAGCTCATCACATCTCAAAATATACAGTCTTTGGCGATATTCAGCGACATAAAAATTATTGAAGTAATATGTCGAACTGATACTGATACGAATATTCTCATTCAAGACCTAAAGCAAAATCAGTTTATATATGAAAAACTCTCTTTCACTGAAAATACAGTACTGCTTCAAAAGGCAATCCTTCTAAATACCCCAAACTGATTATACGTGGCAGATGATAACATTACTGCCACAATAACCATGTTGTAGCCCCACAAAAATGATGAATTTATAGTCTTCCGTAAAACATCTTCAAAGCAACCCGTATACAATAGCCTGGATCTTGCTGCTTTCCCCTCCTTTTATGAAAAGGATTATAGCGGATGATGGTGCATTTGTTGGATTGAAACGATGTAAACTCCCTCCATTTACAACTGTGGTAAGATGTTTTAAGTGTCAACACTTTGGTCATTCGGAAAAACGTTGTATGGATATTCTAATCTGTGTTTTATGTGGAAGTGATCACTCTCCTAATGAATGTTTTCAAATTGCTTCTTGTGTTAATTGCAAATCATACAATACTAGCCAAAATACTGAATTTCAGATATATCATATATCTTCAGACCCTACTTGCGTAGTCTACAAACTCGATTATGATAGGAAAAGAGCAGGGCTCGATTTCCTTTACCCTATAAATCTCAAGTCTACACCTTATCCAACAAATCCTACTCATCATTTTCAAATTTATACTTCAACATTTACCAGTAGCTCATTTTCTCCTACAAACTTCAACTCATCAATATATTCTAACGCAACAATTCTGGCCAAAATATATTTAACAAGTTTCATCGTCTACAGATTCTATGTACAGTTCCAATCTTGTCCCACCACCGGGACTTCTCATGACCCAAAGTGGGTTTTTATTGCCTTAACTGTACATATTTGTATGTATATATGTATGTATTTATCTTTTCATCATCATTGTTTTTCTCATTAATGTATATGTGTGTAAAAAGAAAAGTAATTGCATCATAATTTGTATATAGTATGCGTATTTATCTTCATATAGTATAAAATTTTATGGATCTACTCATCGTATCAGCATCGCCATTGATCTAATGCATTAAATCGCAATTTCATCTGGTGATGATATTCTGTGCATCTCATTTTTATTTCCTCGTTGTGCTTTAAACTCTTCCACAGTTATACAAGTATTAAGTAGAACTTAAAAAGTAATTAGTCAGTATAGTTCATAGGATGCAGGTTTTTTTTAAATTTTAAATTCAACTAACGATTAAGTAGTGTTAATAATTTAAAAAGTTAGAAGTAGTAACTAATACCTAGTAAAAATAAAACATTGTAATAAAATGTCTAACACCATTCCTTTTCAGGTCACCCACTCATTTTCATTTATCAGTTTAATTTTTTAATCCCTCCCACCCTCTTTTTTTTGATTGACCGCCTCTTTATTAGGTGCACATAGGCGCTGCCTGCGCGAGCTACCGGACCCACTCCAATAGGACAGCCTACGGAGCCAGTTTTAACCCGATGGGGTACGGTAGAAAGGCGGGATCTCGCCCCCTCTGCAACTACGAGTTCGTTTTCGCATTTCAGCCGATAAATTATTCCCTTGGTGCAACTTGTCCAATTTCGGTGCCCCATCTGTTTACATCTCTCTTCCAAAAAATTCTCATTGTGGATAAGTAATCACCACCTATTAGGCAACAAAAAATCCAGGAGAATCCCTCCAATGAGGCTGACACGTGGATGTGAGGAGTAGGACTTTGGAAAGATTTAATTTCGTCAAGTAACCGCCCAACTAGGTAACTCATCAAAGTAACAATTAAGTCCTGTAATCATGCCGGCCTGGGTGCATGTCAAGTGGAGCAACGCTACGCGGCGATTATCGGCCCGTTTCCAGACAGAGTCTGGTCATCGGTTTGAGATATCAGATACGAAGCCATATACGCTAATGGCGCCTGGTGCATTCAAAATTCGTCGTGGGTGCAAAGTCCTTCAAGTTACCTATGAATTATACCTCTGGAGGTGCCTAGTCAGGTGAAGGTCTCGTCACCTGATCAAGGTTCTAAATTACAAGACCAAATCCTTTCTCTTTTTTAATTTTTGCTTTTTTTAGAATCTGCCAATTCAACAAAGTTAAATAGAAACCATGAACCGTCAAACAAAGGAAACTGTAGCAAACCAATAGAGAGCACTGCAGCGATGCCAACAAGGCTCTTGTCAGGTGGATCACAGCCATGCTATGACCAGGCAAATATCGCCCCGCGTCCAGGTACTAACTCGTCAAGCTAGGAACTCATGCCCGGCAGGTGGGAACTTGGTTAGGGGTGTAAAATAAATCATCATATACATCATGTCATTGTGTTTTTCCTAGTATTATTGAATTATGCTATCTGGATTATGTGTCTCATCTTCTATTAATATTCTACACAAGACGGTTGACTGGATAATATTTTATCGCGTCCGGCCTTGCATAGCAAAAACATCTTTAACTTTCATTTTTATCTTCCTATCGTAATCCACCACTAAGCCACGGACTCGGGTTCCCCCTTATTCACTGTCCATTGTCGAGTCGGAGCTTTGTCTTCTGCGGCAGTGATATTTTTTTGTAATATTGTCTTTTTCACAAATATTGTTTTCATCATATACATCACCACTCTGCCCTCTGTCGCAGTTATTGGCGGGCTCAGCTTCAGCTGAATTGTGTATTTTTTTAATGCCTTAATAAAGAGGAACAGGAGGGACATCTATGCTTTACAGACCTCGTTTCCTAGTCTGAGAAGTCCCTTTCGGGCAGTACAGTGCAGTACAGTATATTAATTATTTTTAACTCGGGTAACCCGGGTTGGATCGCCAGAATTTATTAATATTAACTCCACCAATTTAATATCATGATCATCATCAACAACAATTCAATCCACTGTTTGCTGAATATTGTTGTCCTCCAGATTTTTCCATTGTTTTCTGCCTAATGCATTACTCATCCAATTAACACCAGCCACTTTTTTATATCTGCGCTGCAACTTATCTGAGGTCGTCCACTTGGTCGTTTTACATCTCTGGGATACCACTGTACGGTACTTGTACATTTATTGTCTTGTGTTCTTACAATGTGCCCTTTCCATTTTAATTGTTTATTTTTTTCGATGATGTCAAAAACTTTCGTCTGACTTCTTATCCTGGTTATTCTTTTTCTGCCTCTTCTAGTTATGTCTAGCATACATCTTTCCATACTTGGCTGTGTTGTTTGTAATCTTTGTACCATCCGTTTTGTTACCGTCTATGTTTCTGCTGTTAGTGCAGGCAAAACCCATTGGTTAAACACTTTCTTTTCAAGCAAAGACGCATTTTATTCTTCAGAATAATATTGTTCTTCCCAAAAACACTTCAACCATTTATTAATTTTCTATTGTTTTCATTCATGATACTGTTATACGATGTTACTTCCTATCTAAGGTACACATAACTTTGCACTTTCTGAATATCAGTGTTGTTGTAGGTGGTTTTCTTTTTCTGTGCAAATGAATTAAACATCACCTTAGTCTTTTCCAAATTTATGTTTAATCCGACATTAATGCTAGCTTTTGTCAAATCTTTTAATAAGTATTCCTCTTATTTAGGGCTGTTACTGAAAATAAAAATGTCGTCAGCAAACCGGAGATGACTTAGGTGTTCCTCATTTATTCTAATCCCTTTGTTTTCCCAATTCAGCTTCTTGAAATTTTTTTCTAAGACAGCTGTAAAATTCTTGTAGACGAAATGGTGTCTCTCCTTATCTAACACTTCTTCTAAGCTTGATCTTCACTTTTCCTCTGTCCAAACGGATGACTGCTGTTGCTTAAATCTTCTTTATAATTTTGATTTAAGGTTTGTCTATACCGATGTCGGGCAGAAATTTTAATACTGCTTATGTTGAAGCATAATCTAATGTTTTTCATAATCAGTAAAGGCGAGGCACAAAGGTAAAATATTTTCTTTATGTTTCTCTATGAGTTCTCTTGCTGTTTGAATATGATCCATTGTGCTAAGTCCATTTCGGAATTAAGCTTATTCTCTAAGTTCAGTTGAGTCTTGAACAATAAGTCGTTAAAACTTTGGTGAACATTTTTTAAATCACTGAGAGTACGCTGATCGGACAGCAGTTTTGAATCTTTTCTGTCTTCCCTTTCTTGTAAAGTAGCATCATCACAGCATTATTGCAGTCTTCTGGTCAATTTGGCTTCTGTAGGCATTTGGAAAACGGTAAGGCTGCCTTTTTTGCAAACTCTTCTCCTGTTTCTTTGATAAGGTGAATTGTGATTCCATCTTCGTCAGAACATTTACATTTTTTTCATACATCTAATGGCTTGTAAGACTTCATCTCTTATCTCGTTAGTTTCTGTTATTTTTTCTCCGATCAAGTAGTTGCTTTGTCTTTGATCTTCACATTTATATACAACTTTATACACTTTTGACAATACTTATGATTTCACTATTGATTTTAATGATTGTTCCATCTACCCTCTTCATTGCAAAAATACCTTTTGTTCCAACACACAGTTTGCGTTTAACTGATTTTAAACTTTTGTTATCTTCTAGAACTTTCTTGACAAGATCACCAGACATTTTTTCTGATATATTGTGTAACGCACTTTCTTACCGTTTTACATAATTCTGCATATCAAACTCTTAATTTTGGAATTTTTTTTTTCGTTTAAATTCTCTACGTTTCTTCATCACCCTTGTAGTTTCTTCTGTTATTTTCTTTGTCTGCTTTACTTGTGCTTCACCGACTATTTCTTATGCAATTTCTTTAAGAGTATTGGTTAGAATCTTGTTCACTACTGTAACATCTTACTCCTTTTCCAAAATTGACTGCAGTACTTCAAAACGGTTTTTAGGTTCTAAATGAAATTCTTCTTTTTGATGCTGGAGATTTATAATATCGATTGATTTCTTGGCGTGTTGGGGGGCTTCATTCTTTCCAATATAGTATTTAACAACATTTTGCATCTAACAAACCTGTAATTATTTCCTGCATTGAAGTTATTGAGAACGCTGCAATCCTGACTAAGGTTCTTTTTGTATGTCATGATGTAGTCTGTTTCGCTTATTGCTCCATTTTCATTTTTCCGTGTCCATTTTATTTGTGGCTTTTTTTTGAAATATGAATTCATGATATACATCTACTCACATACTACAAACTCAATCAATCTGTTTTCTTTTTCATTTACGCACCTCATATCCATGATTTCCTACTGTGAACTCGCCTTCCTTTTTTTTTCTCCATTCAAGTCTCCCATTATTAATTTAATTTAGCATTTTACCTTCTGATTCATTGAAACTAATTCTTTATAGAAATCCTCAATTTCTTCATCAGAGTAGCTTATTGCTGGTGTGTAAACTTGAATAATTTGTATCTTGTATCTTCTTGAAATTTGTGTAACTAACCTTGCATCCCTGTCCGAGGCACTATTATATTCTACGATGTGATTCTACCATCTTTTATAAATTAGAAATCTTTACACAATTTGATTTTCCATTTCTGTGCCTCTGCACTTATAGTACACATCCACCAGCAAGATCAGTCTTCTCTTCATCTTTTCTTCTTGCTTCACATATTCCTAGAATGTTCCAGGATACTTTCTAATTCTCCTTCAAGTTCTTATAAACGATTTTCTGGAGATAGGGATCGTATATACAGTGGTGGCCAAAAGTTTTGATATTTTTTGAAAGTTTCATGTTTTTCAACTTTGTGTGCTTGTAGAATATATTAATTTTCACTTAAATACAAACGTTTATATATCAAATTCAAGGTAATTTAATGTAGAATTTAATAATAAAAACAGTATTACAATATCTGTATTACAAAAAAGTTATGCTCATTTTAGTAGAACAAACAAACACAAATCGTTTTGAATAAGGACGTGTTTTGTAATAAAAGCGTACTAGCCAATCACAAACACTTTTCTGAGGACCAATCAAATGTCTGTAACTATAGTTTAGGTTATTTGGATGGTAAAAGAGTTATTGTTGTGGAAATATTTTGCGGAATGATGCATACTAGTACAATTAAATAGAGTATTGCTGTTTTTGAATATTTAAAGTCCTTTTTTTAATTAAACTAATTTTAAACAATGTCATCAACAAGAAGAACTAATTGGACATCTACAGAAAGAAGCCGAATTGTCATATTGAGAGAAAATGGCCTCTCTTATGCTGAAATTCCAAGACAAGTTGGTGGTTCAGTGACTTGTTCTGGTGTACGAAAGTTCTGTTTGCGTTATGAAAAAACGAAATCAGTGGAAAATAAGGCCAAATCAGGCCGAAAAAAATGCACAAGTGCTACTGCCGATAGAAAAATGAAACGGCTATGCCTTCAAGATAGAAAAATTTCATCAGATGCCATTAGATGTGAAATGAATGCAGCGGGTATTGCAGTAAGTTCAAGAACAATAAGAAGAAGGTTATCAGGATTTGGACTACAAGCTAGAATTCCAAGGAAAAACCATATTTAAATCAAAAGCAACGCGAAAAACGAGTTAAGTGGGCAAAAGAACACATTAAATGGTCAGAAAATCAATGGAAGCAAGTAATCTGAAGCGATGAGAGTAAAATATCGCTCTTTGGTAGTGATGGTAGAAAATACGTGAGACGTAGAGTAGGAGAAGCACTTCATCCTGATTGCATTGAAGCAACTACAAAAAACCCAACAAATGTCATGATTTGGGCATGTATGTCTGCAGATAGTGTGGGCCGAATTCAAGTGATTGATGGCATCCTGAATGGCAAAAAATACATCGAAACTGTCCTGGAACCAAAATTGATACCTTCCATCAGGGATCTCTTCCCAACAACGCACCATTTATTTTTCAGCAGGATTCAGCTCCATGCCACACAGCAAAAGTATGGTTATATCTGTTATGGTAATAACATAACAGATATAACACATGGGCTGATAAGTTCCCGGTCTAATAAAGAAAACACAACTTTTTAACAAAGCTTTATAACTTTATGACTTTATAACTTTATAACTTTAATAAATAACATAACTTTAATAATAAATAATAATAATTTAATAATAATAATAATAAATTAAAAATAATAATTTTATAATAATAATTTAATAATAATAATTTTAAAAATAATTTAATAATAATAATTTTATAATAATAATTTAATAAATGATTAATAATAATAATTTAATAATAAATAACATAATTTTATAACGAAAAAGCTCCAAACAGTGCTCAGAACTCGTTATTGTTTTTGGTCAAAAGTCAACACGCGCGGCAGCGACTTTGACAACAGCTTTTTCATAGACAAATGTTCATTCAAAATAAAACCTACACGTTCCTTGGATATCTTCAGAGTCTGAGCTATCTCCTGCAACTTCACTTTACGGTTCCCCAAAACGATTTTGTGGACTTTTTTTATGTTTTCCGGAGTAACCACCTCTTTTACGTGGTGCATCACTGGTGTCCGTACGACCACGTTTAAATTCAGCAAACCAGCCAATAATGGTTGATTTACCTGGTGCAGTGTCCGGATAACGCTTATCTAGCCAAGCTTTTGTTTGAACGGTATTTTTTCCCCATCAAATAACAATTCTTGAAATTCTTGTTATCCATTTTTTTGTTTATCAACAAAGTCGTTCAACTAAAACCACTCTAACGTTTATCCACACGGCGAATCGTCATGGCATTTTTCTACTACCTTTTAAAGGTTAGTATTTACTATAAAAACATCGGTTCGGCGATTGCAACGCCATCTGTGTGCTAGACCGGGAACTTATCAGCCCATGTGTTATTTACCATGGCCAGGAAACAGCTCTGATCTCAATCCAATTGAAAAGTTGTGGCGACGTTTGAAAATTCTTGTACGAAAAAAAACGTCCATCCAATAAAAGACAACTTATTGAAGCTATAATTGATTCTTGGCACCATGTGATTACGAAAGATGAACTCCAAAAACTCGTTCACTCGATGAAAAGACGCTGTTAAGCTGTCTTAAAAAATAAGGGTTATCCTACTAAGTATTGATTGTGCAAGTATCACTTTAAAAAAATGCAAATCTAAGATAGATCTTACTATTAGTTGCATAACTTCACTTACTATAAGTTGCATAACTTGTAATACAGATATTGTAATACTGTTTTTATTATTAAATTCTACATTAAATTACCTTCAATTTGATATATAAACATTTGTATTTAAGTAAAAATTAATATATTCTACAAGCACAGAAAGTTGAAAAACATGAAACTTTCAAAAAATGTCCATACTTTTGGCCACCAATGTATAAAGGATGATTCAAAAAGATGGGACAAAATTTAAGAGGGGGTGATACGCACCAAAAGAAACAATTTTCATTTATATAATAGATGGTTGGAAATGAAACGAAAAGGCGATAGAGGTCTCATGATGGGGAAACAAGGAGACGAGGCGAAACACAAGAATGACATAAAAGTTTCAAAAACCAAGTTTAATGAGAAATAATTACAATAATTGCTTAAAACAGCGTCCTCCAACGATAATGCACGAGGAACAGCGGCGAAGGAGAGATTGGCGAACGCTATGAAATACACTAGGCATATCGTGTACTTCAGCAGCAGAGGCCGAAAGTCCGGCGACGAGTTCCTCTTCCGATTCAAGGGGTGTTGTACAGATGAGACCCCAGCTGTCCCAACAAAAAGAAATCGAGACATGACAGATAGGGCGATCGTGATAGCCAAGCTATAGGACCACCTCGCCCAATCCCTAAACCGGGAAAGGTCAAGTCCAGATAGAGTTGCACCTCCTGCCCATAATGGACTTCGTTCCATCGTGATGGAACGACATACGCCGCCGAATGTTTGTGGGCACAACTTCTAAAAAGCAGAAACGTACGGCGTTGTTTCCGTCAAGGCATTCCGGCAGATACACGGTCTTAATAGGTTGTAATCGATGATTCCTGACCAAACATCGTGGGAGAAGCTTAGCTGTTGCGCATGTGAATAAACGGCATGTATATTTACATTCGCCCACACATGTTCATTGTGGGTGTTAAATGCACCATCACGTGCAAAGGTATACTCATCCATGAAAAGTGCAGTTTCCGCAAAATCTAGACGCATCGCACTCTCCTGCAGGACCTGCGAAGTTTACGGACGAGGATAATATGCTGCAATCAGTGCTTGGATGCCTTAAAAAGGGTATGAATGCAACCTTTCACCCTTCAGCATCCGCTATGTCATGGAATGTGGCACACCAAGGATACGTCCCACAGCTCGTGTGCTTGCACTTGGTTGATCTGCCTATATATATGTGCATTAGGGTGGTCCTTATATGATCGATTTTAACTTTTTTTTAATTTTCTTCTGTCTCACCCTCAAAATTTGTTCCAATACAGCAAAAAACAAAGTAGGAAAAGTTTGAATGAAAAAGAAATATATTTAGAGGTAGCTCAAGATTGTTAAAGTTTGGCGATTACATTTAAAAACATTGTGTTATTGACAAGAGAAAAGTAAGTAAAAATGATAATTTTTTTTACGATAGTAAATTATTTTCTTATTTTATATAACATAAAAGCACAATATTAAGCATATAAAAAGTTTAAAGTATTAAAGTATTAGTAATTAGATAAATTTGTTAGGTCCATTTTTCTGCATTAAGGATAAGTTTTCCAGTGTTCTTCCACAACATTCACCAATAGCTGAAACTGAGGTTCATTTCGTGCAAGGATTCTAGTGTATTCTTTGGTCAAAGCAATACCCCTCTCAGCATGATCGTTTACCCCTTTAACAGATTGTACCATTTCTAATGCAATCCTATAATCAGAATTAGTGTTCCAATGTCCAGTGTCTACTTGAAAGAATCCTTGGGGTAAATTCATTTCTTTGAACAGCTTGAAAGATTCTTTGGTAAAAAAATGTTCAAATTTCTTTTCATGAAAATGTTTAAGGGCAACAGTTATCTTCTTCTCAGGATTTTAATACAAGTACATGGCTATGAAAAAGGGACAGTCCAGAAAGATCTAACACATATTACAGATTGTTTGGAAATTTTTCAGATGCAGCTTTTGTAATTTCTTGATGTATTCTTGAATACTCTAATAAACTATTCATTAACTGATAGTCATTGTTTGGTGAGGTTTCTGTTATTGAAGCAGTAATCCAAACTTTAAAATACACTCAGTATAAAAACACAAACATCACGAAGAACTCTTTCTTCATTTTTAGCAAGCATGAATTGGGACTTAAAAATGAATATCTTCAAAGAATATATCATCTTAGACATACAAGAAGCACGATGCATTGCCCTGGGAAGCATGAAACGAATTCCCCTGACAGGTATTCCTCCAAGGAAAATAACAACAAGTTCTGCAAATTCTTGATAATCATCTCTTGGTCCAGGTGCTGATGGTGTTGATCATGATTCTTTTCTAGTAGCAAACTCCAAAATTTCATCTTTTGCATTTTGTACAAGAACTCTAATATTATCTTTCAAACCTGTTTCAAATATGTCTCTATCTAGAAATCCCCAGTACCCTTGGAAATGTTTGAATAAAGGTACTTCTGGACTTGATGACAAAGTTCACAAAGAATTCTGAAAAACTTTTCTAATAATTTCCATAATATGATAAAGGCAGGCAAAAAAAAGTTTCTTCCCAAGCTTTTCTTCTAAAACGACACAAGCACCTTTATCATTTCCAGTATTTGCTTTTGTGGTATCAATGCTCATTCCAATCACTTTATCTGCAATATCCCATTCATTCAGAACTTTATAAATGGCAAGTCTTGTGTTTTGCCTGTTGCAGAAAATAGTTTAGCATCTGAAAGTATCAGAGAAACTCCTTTTCTGGAAATTATAATTAGTAGTTTATCTCATTTCTTTTTACCAGTTAATTCTGGTAAAAGTTTCCCATTTAAATGGACAATGAGAGGAACATTTTTTTGTAGCCGTTCTTTTAATTTTTGTGATTGTTTAATTCTATGAACAATTCTTTTTCAACGAGACTGACTTCTTTAATACATATCTTAAACTCTGCAGTTTCGACAACTACAAATACTG
The DNA here is from genome assembly GCA_963931845.1 of Maratus michaelseni. NCBI lineage: Eukaryota > Metazoa > Arthropoda > Arachnida > Araneae > Salticidae > Maratus > Maratus michaelseni. Next base: position 53,454,125 of record OZ007598.1, on the reverse strand, counting down.
CCTGATACTTTTGTCCTGTCTAGAGCTGTTGCTAAATATGGAGTTATAATATCTATACTCCCTCCCCTCTCTAGCTTTGGATGGACCAGGATCTCATGCTGCATCCTCTAACAGTTTTATTTCCTGATTGCAATGTTCATTTTCATTCATTTATATCTTCTTCATTTGAGCTATCTCTAGAAGATTCAAATACTGCTATTTTTGTTTCTTTCTCCTGTGAACATTTCATTTTTTCTAATCTTTTCTTCAGAAGATTCTTCTTTTTATAAGCAATCAATTCCTTCCACAAGAGATTTATTTATGTCAGTACCAATCAATGATGCTCGTCTGCCATCTTCTCGCTGTGCTAGCAAGAAATTTCCATCTTCAGCTATTTTGTTTATGTTTAATGCATTGACATGAGCAATATGGAATACGTTATCTAATTTTGAAGAAAATGCATGCTTTTTTGTTTCCTTTCTTTATTTTTAACCTTTTTTGTTTCCTTTCTTCATTTTTAATCAGTCTTCATTCTTCAAATACTTCCAGACATTTATTATCTTTATATCAATGAATTATTTTTGGATAATTAACTTATAATTACATTTGCAAATGCTTTTATGGATTTGATAGTGTCCATAAGTGACTTTTTAATCCATTAAAATAATTTTATTACTACTGGGATTAGATATATTTTTTCAAGTAAAAGGAGATGAAAACAACAAAATGACCCCAAATTATGAAACTTATGCTTGCTTGAGCTACCTATAAATATTAGTTTTTAGTGATTATATTTTACAAGAATTATTTTTAGATATAATGGAACAAATTTAGAGGGTGAGAGCAATGAATTTTAAAACTTCAAATATAAGGACCACCCTAATGTGCATGTGTGTTTATTTAATTCTAAGGAAATATTGAATATTTATTTAATCATTACAAAAAAATTTAAATGTTGTTTAATAGTAACAAAATTATTGAAGTTAGTTTAATTATTACAAAATAATTGAAGTTTATTTAACCCCTTCGCGACGAGCGTCCTTTACAGAGTTTTTAATCTTTCAACACCGGTTTTTCAAAACAGAAATTTTTGCCTAATTGAGTCGCAGAAATGCTGTCATTAAATAAGGCAAAGCTTACAATAAAAAGTTACTGGTGGGAATAATCGAGGATTCTGAGCATCTTATGCGTCACGTATACTTGTCGCTCGTCCCCAAGGGGTTAAGCAACACACATTTATAGTTCGATATAACATATAACATAATATGTCATTATATACGATATAATGATATTTGTTTCTAATTGTTTGAGATAAGCAAGACATTATGGCAAGACGGAGAGCCATTTTATTTCAAACCTAAGTTGGTACCGAGTTTTAATTGCTGTGACAGATGAAAATGTCTTTTCGCACAAATACTATGTTGTTGGAATTTGAATCAAAATTTTCATTGCTTTTTCACTCAGCAATAAGTATTAAAATTTTATCGAGAACTAAAAAAAAGGTCTTGATATGGATGGCTGGAATTTAGCTTTAAGACTGTCGTCGGATGATAAAGATTGATGAGACTTTTTCATTTATGCTAAATTGCCATCTCTAATGTTTGCTGTAAATGGATATATTATCCACATACTGCACGCATGGAATCATTTTTCTTTAGGTAATAACGGTAAAAAATTCTGTGAGTAATTGTAAGTGTTGTCGAGAAATGATAAACACGTGACACGGTTGACATACTTTTCTCTCAACACAATTTGACAACATTTGCATAACATCTTCAGCCATATCATCCATATCAACCATATCTTGCATATCATCTTCTTACGTTTGACGCAGTAATATTTTCTTTTGAAAAGCATCCATCCATTTTATCTCGTACTGGGAAAACACATTCTGAAGTTGCCCCCTGCAGTGATAATTTAAGTCCTCTAACTGTGAAAAAATATTTTCGAAGTATGCAAGCTTGGCTACCCACTCATCGCTGAACAAGAGTTCTTGTAATTTCAGATTATTTTGCTGCTTGAAAAATAATTTGACTTCTTCGAGCAAGTTTAGTATTTTTCCCCTTTACAACTAACTCACTTCAGCGTGAAGATGAAGAGGAGAACATTGGGAAACCATTTCATCACAAAAAATTGGAAATAGTCGAGAATTGAGCTCATCTTTGTGTCGAATTTCATTCATAATTTTAATAATATCGTGTTCGCTACATGTTGCTCACGATGTATGTGTAAACACAACCGATGTGTGTGTAACACAAAATATCTTTGTGGCCATTTGATATTTTTAATATCATTTATTATATCTTTGTAAAAGTTCCTGATAAATATCCAGTTATGTCCAGGCACTTCACTGTAAAAAAAAAAAAAAAAAATAAATGTTGATCGTCAGCAAAATTTCGGTGTTTTTACGGATTTTTTTTCCCCGGTAAAAGTGATTTCGTGAATGTGTTTAAAAGTATATATTTGAGACTATTTTTGATAGATATTGCTAAATTTTCATTTTTTCTAATGCTGAGGAATTTAATTTTATTATTACACTGCAAAAGAAAAAAATCCATAAAAATATGAAAATTGTACCGACAAAATGCGGAAATTCATTTTAGATTGTCGCGAAAACAACAAATTATATAGATTTTTAGCACTATTATCTGGTTTAAGGATATTCTTAAAGCCACATTCGTTAACTGTATGACACGCATTCATGAAATCATTTCATCGGAGAAAAAAATTCTGTAAAAATACGGCAATTGTACTGGCAAACAAGATTTTTTTTTCTACTGTGTGTGTGCACATATGTGAATACATTTTTTTCATTCAATCCGTGTTCAAAAACATGCAGCTAGCTGTTATACCCGGCAATTTGAACGAACATAGTAGTTAGACCAAACATAGTAATATCAGACCAGATGCTATGATGAGTAAGGTTAACTGGATGAATTATGCCCACCAGATTCGACCGGGTTAGCTCAGTTGGTAGAGCATGGCAGCTTCAGTCAAAACATCCCAGGTTCGAATCCTGGGCCCGGACATTTTTCGTCCAGTTGGAAAATTACAACTCATAGTAGTTACTACTTTAACTCTTTTGTTCTCACTAAACCTTTGCAGAAAAAGAAGTGCCTTGTTATTTACATCTTTACATAAGAGTATATTTGAGCAATCACAGCGTTCAAAAATCGAATATAAAAGCTTAGTGAAAGTAGAAAAGTATGCTTTGCAACGAATACACATGTCTAACGACTGACAACTAACTATTCTCCCATTCCCTGCATCAACGTAGCTTTCGTGTGAGAGGGATGTCCGAATTTAGAAGTCATTTAGAGTGCATTTATTTTTTTGACGTCTCTCTTGATCTCTTGCTTTCACAGTTAATATTGTCTACCGTGCTTTACAGTTAGACGTAAGTAGTGGGAAATTGACAGTTCATTTGAGAAGGAGCAATGAGCAGGGAGGTGTGAGGTGGTAGGCATGTTTAGAGAAGGATAGATAGATGACAGGTGAGTGATTTACAGGTGACAGATCAGGTAAGAAGCTTATTAAGATTAATGAGAAAGTTAATGATTATAATGACGACCAAACAGGTAAGATCGTATGAGAAAGGATACTTATTTATGGAGAGCGACGTAGAGACAACCGTCTTCCATGAGTCCAGGTCTTGACTTAGGCGGTAGTGAAGTGTCGGTTAGGTATGTGACATCATGATTAGAGGTCGCTGCGATCGGCGTTCTGATTGGTCGAGAGCTTTCCCCCTGAGGGCAGGTGGCAGCACAGTTCATTTCTGTAAAGGTGAGGTTATACCTGAAAGTGTGTGAAACTTCACCTGCTGCTAGTTAAGATAATGTAGAAATTTTAATTGAATTTTTTAATTAATAAATTTTTTTAATTAAGAATTTTTTTTTTGTTAACTATTTTGAAAATGATTTTTAAATATCGTGAAATTAAGAAATAGGTTACTGAAATGACAATAATTTAAGTGAAATAAAGTAACGAAAGTTTTTAACAAGTTTTAATAAATCAAAAGTTTTGAGAACAATTAGTTTTAAAATAAAGAAAGGTTTAATTTTTAATGAAATAAATTAACGACATTAATTTTTTAATTTGCAAGTTTTTTTAATGAATTAAGTGAAATAAAGGAAGGTTCATTTTATAAATGAAATGATTTGCTGAAAATGAATAATTAGTTACAAAATATTTTTAACTATCCGATACTAATAAATTTACAAAATTATATAAACAGGTTTTGTGTCAATGTGGAAAATAATTATATTTTTATAGTTGAAGTATAACCATTGTTTTTTTAACTGGCTAATAATATTTTTGAAATAACTTAATTTTTTTTAATGAAAGTAAAAGAAAATGTTTCCCGACAACTTCACATAAATTTAGAGAAAATGTATCAACACATATATAGAACTTATTTGAATGGTGAAACATTTTCTATTACTTTCAATATATATAAAAAAAAAAAAAAAAAAAAAAAAAAAAAAAAAAAAAAAAAAAGGTTAAAAAAAAATATATATATTATTAGCCAGTTAAAAAAAAACAAATGATTATACTTCAACTATAAAAATATAATTATTTTCCATATTGACACTAAACCTGTTTATATAATTTTGTAAATTTATTAGTATCTGATAATTAATTTTTTTTTTTTTACAAATTATTCCTTTTCAGCAAAATATTTCATTTAAAAAATGAACCTTCCTTTGTTTCACTTAATTCATTGAAAAACTTGTGCATGCAAAAATTAATGTCATTTATAAATTTCATTAAAAATTAATCATTTCTTTATTTTAAAACTAATTGTTTCCAAAACTTTTTATTCATTAAAACTTCTTAAACACTTTCGTTACTTTATTTCACTTAAATTATTGGCATTTCAGTAATCTATTTCTTAATTTCGCTATACTTAAAAATCATTTTCAAAATAGTTAACAAAAAATACTTAATTAAAAAAAATTAATTAATTGAGAAAAATTCAATCAAAATTTCTTCATTATCTTAACTAGCAGCAGGTGAAGTTTCACACACTTTCAGGTATAACCTCACCTTTACAGAAAAGAACTGCGCTATCACCTGCCCTCAGGGGAAAAGCTTTTGACCAATCAGATCGCCGATCGCAGCGCCCCCTAACCATGATGTCATATATCCTCACGACACCCCACTACCGCCTCAGTCAAACACTGGACGTTAAGGAAGAAGGTTGTCTGTACGTCGCTCTCCGTAAATAATTATCCCTTTTTTATACGATCTTACCACTTTGATCGTCATTATCCTCATTAACTTTTTCATTAATCTTAATAAATTTCTTATCTGTCACCTGTCATCTATCTATCCTTCTCTAACCACGCCTACCACCTTCACCTCACACCTCCCTGCTCATTGCTCTTTCTCAAACGAACTGTCAATTTCCCACTACTGACATACAAAGCATACATTGTAATGAAGCCGATACAATACCGAACTTTCATAATTTGTTCGTTACGATAGGTGCTAATATTTGCAGAAAAGGGGCATCCCGAAAGGTAGACATTTCGATTATGTAATTTTTTTACTATTATTTCTTCCAAATATGAGTTGATTAGTTGCATTTCTAAGCAATATTTAAAATATGTTTTAGGAAGCTGAAGTGATAATTAAAAAAAAAAAAAAAAAAAAAAAAAAAAAAAAACCCTCAAATAATTTGTTTTTGAATATTGCGAGGTTTTAAAAAGAAGCATTTGGATTTGAGTTACGTTAATCTATGAATTAGTTATTTTCAATTTATTTATAAATGCATCTATCTTTTCAATTTTTTTTATTATTATTCTGGGAACACCAGATGTCAGGGTTATAACTCAAAAGCAGTTGTTTAACACCATGCATCAACAAATCTTGGAATAACATTAAGAAAAAAAATTATATATATATATATATATATATATATAACCTCTTACCAGGATAATTTCTGGGAAGAGTCAATAGAAGAAATAAAGCATAATATTTCATATACTTAAAGTCTAAGATAAAACAAAGATATGCTTAGAAAACCTGGAACATTTGTGGCACATAATCGTACTGCTTTATTATTTTTTTTTCCTTATGAGATTAATATATATATATATATATATATATATATAAAGGACTTGGCTAAAGAATTGATTGACTACAGGACACCTTAACATCACCACTTTGCAGAAACGAGTTATCTTCGACTGCGGGAGTAATTAATCCGACTTAATCCAACATCGGTAACATTTACATGGATTTTACAAGCTTGCTTAACAGCGCTCTCTACTCGCATCTATGCGTAATCTTCGTAGAATCAATCCCCTTTAAATTACTATATTCCATCAGTCGATGTTTTGCGCACTGTATTTCTATTTTTCATGCAATGATTTGCTACTAATTCACTGCATTATATGAATGATAATGTTAAATGAGGCTTATGTTGATATATGTTAAAGGAAGCTATAATAATTTTAAAAAGGGGACTTTGGATTTGAGTTACGTTAATCTATAAAATAATTATTTTTAATTTATTTATAAATGCATCTATCTTTTTCACTTTTTAAATTATTATTCTAGGAACATCAGATGTCAGGGTTATAACTCAAAAGCAATTATTTAATACCATGCAGCAACAAAACTTGAATAACATTAAGAAAAAATTTTATTAAAAAAAAAACTCTTACCAGGATAATTTCTAGGAAGAGTCCATAGAAGAAATAAAGCATAATATTTCATATATACTTAAAGTCTAAGATAAAACAAAGATGCGCTTACAAAACCTGGATATATGCATTCCTGAGGTGGACTAAGCATGCTTTTTGTAGAGTATGGAGTGCAAAGCATTTATTATTCATTTATAGGGTTACACAAAAATGAATTCGGTTACAGTATGAGGAACATTTATGAGTAATAAATGCTGGAAGTGCGTTTTTAGTTTTAGTACACACGTTTTAAGTTTAAATATATTTTTGCGAACTATACGTGGTGCGTATAAATACTGTAGATCGTATGCAGGACTACATAAAAGAGTTTTTAAGCACTATTGTGTGTAAGTGTGAAATTCTTGGGTGTTTTTTAATTGAGGTATGCGCTTTCCAGCTGAATTATATTTAGTTATAACTAAAAGGTGTTTGTAGAATATATAGACAAATCATGGGTGCTAGAAGTCCATCCAAGCCAAGACCGAAAACATTTCCAAATATACTAGGTGAAGGTGGACTATGCATAATTTCCATTGTCTTGCACTGTCTAAAAATGAATATTTTACAATAAAAGAGAGCGATTATAAGTTTTTGCTTCTAAAACTGCTATTATCTTACTTATAATAAAATCCAAAGGCGAGAAAGTGTCTGTAACCAATCCGGGCTAGACCACTATGAACTGCGAATTGACCGTAGTTAAACGCCATGTTAGGCTTAATGAAGACTCTGTTCTAACATATAACAACTAAACTATAATTTATCCTACTTGAAATCACGTCTTTCAAAATAAATTAATGTTTGTGAGATGGCTTACATTAAATTATGTTTATATTCTGGGATAACTTCAGTTGAAATTAGGTTTATTGCTCCATGAAAGTAAACAAACAAATGATTCATTCGTTGTGAACGTTTAAAATATTAAACCATGAAAGCAACCGTTCGGAAAGCGATCGCAAACGGAGGAAATTACTTTCCTCCGTGATACTCGCTAAACTACTTCGTTCATTCGTTGTGAGCCTTTATCGCCATCTATCGGAGATTAATATAAACAAAATTTTAAATTGAATACAGTGACCTCTCACTTATACGCGATACACTGTAATTATTTTTCAGCACCAGTTTCTTTTTAAAGTAATTTTCTTATTTAATCGCAGAATTTATAAATCGAATTTTACTGTTTTAAAATAGTGATACAAAAAGTAATTATTGAACATCGCGTATAAGTGACAGGTCACTGTATTTCTTATAAAATGTAATTAGAATATAAGGAACATGTAATTATAACACCGTGTACTACATATATTAATTAGGGGAGACCGGGGCAAGATGACTATGTTAACAATTTTTGTTGTTTATTAATTTATTTTGAAGTAATAGTAAAATTAATTTTACATGAACTGATAGAGTATACCTTTGTAGTATTAAATACATTACCATTAAATTTTTTAAATAAAAAAATAAAGGATAATTTTATTTTTTCATAACATTAACAAATCGTCATCTTGCCCCAGTACTGGGGCAAGATGACAACACTGAAAAAGATTGAACATATTTTATCTTTTGAATATGTTACATGGTTTAACAAATGATAACTGTGTTTTTACATCTTACAAAGTATCAAACTAAGCATAATGCATTGATTGTAACGTAATTTTGAAGTGTTTAGTTGTGCAGCTAACACTAGTCACAAATAAAAATGCCATTTTCATAATTGGAACATTCCTCATGCCACCACTCTTGGCATTTACAGCACTGGATCCATTCTTCTGTTGGTGGGTCACAATGCCGGAAGTTGGCCTTAAACGCTTTTTGAATTTTTTGGGAGGAGGAGGACCAGCGGGGGAGGGTGGAGGTCTTGACCCCGTCGAACGGTACTCTCCTCGTACCGATCGGACGCTTGGAAGTGGAGATACGGACCCCGATAGGGTTTTTCATTCGGGAGGCTAGGCGGGGCTTAGCGGATGGCAAAAATGCCTTCCTCTGGTCGCCCCCTTTCGAACGACACCTCCCCCGATCCCATGCGCCCCTTAGCCCCAGAGGAGATAGAAGCGCAAGGTCGTGCGAACAAACACACAGATAAACAAGCGTTTACAGGATTTAAATAGAATGGACAACATAGTTAGTTTAATAAATTCCGAAACACAGGGCCAGATGACGAGCTCGTCATCTTGCCCCGGACTGCCTGTTTAAAAATATTCGTTTTCATTGCCATGAAGGAAGGCGATTAATTGACATTTATTCATGGTAATAGGTAGTATTTAAACTAAGTTACTAATAAATATGAAAGAGAAACGATATATCTTACCTGTATCTGTAGCAGAGCTTATTTACACATGCATAAAAGTTATAACGTGGCAGCGGAAAACAATCAAAGCTTCACAATTGACACAAAAATGGCGATTTCAGCGTCTCTATAGTATTGTTTAACGAACGGCCGATAGGAGAGCCAGTAGTGTCCGGTTGATGCTGCCACCTAGCGGAAAACGGAAAAATTAAGACATTCGTCATCTTGCCCCGGTCTCCCCTATATCAATGAAATAAAATTTTGTATTTTAGCATAGTAGAAACTTTGTAGTGAAAATAAATTTGCAATTTAATAAGAGAATTAAAAAATAATAATTATTTAATAAAAGATTATCTTTAATGATCAAAATTTATCACAGATTTCTTTAGGCATGTTTATAAAAAATCAGAATTTAATTTGAGATAAACTTTTTAAAATTTAAGTTATTTAATTATTATTTTGGCAAATAAACTTTCTATCGAAATTGCACTTTGTTCTGTATTTAGTCAATTTTGCTTGCATTGTAAATAAAATGAATATTTTATATCAAACATAATTAAAATATAAGGAATATAATGTAATACTGTGGTACAACAAGTATTACTTATATCAATTTAGATAAAATTTTGAATTTTAACATAGTAACTTTGTAGTGAAAAAAAAATGATCAGTCATATTAATACAATTAATAGATGCGATTTAATCAAGAAATAGAATAAAATAAATTATTTTAATCATCGAAATTTATTACAGTTGTATACACTTGTGAAATCGGAATTTGAATAATGAAATGTTTACTCTGATATAGCAGGGCCAGTTTAAAAGGTCAAAACGACGCAGATTGCCGAAATGACTCGAAATTTTTAATGTCGCTTAAAAATATGCTTTGCAGCTCTGCCTCGCGAAGTATTAGAGCAGCTTTTTACGAGGTTTGTATGCAAGGCACCGCCCCGATGTAATTAGGGGACCGCTAGCGGGCCCGGAGATGTGTTAACCCAGCAGTGGGTGTTTAAACAACTTTGTTGATCTAAATAATGTTTTGAAGATTTTATCGTTCTTAATCTTTACAGAATTTTTTTATAGTGAAATCTTTAAACTATTGAAGTTCAATCAAAACAGTTTATTTCCTTCGGGAATGGCGTTGTTTATATCAAAGGATTGAATATTATTTCATAACATCTTAATGCTGTTTGTTTGTATGGAGTCTTATGAAAATGAAACGTAACATTCTGTCATTTTTGACGGGGGTTATATGCTAGTATTTAAATATAAAAAGTAAAATTTATTATCAGTTAAAAATCTCTTCAAGACTGAAAGTCTTGCACCCGTGAGACAAATTCATACACAAAGCTACTCAAAGAACTGGATAAATTGTCATCTATGAATTCTTATTTCTTATTAATAGTAGGTTTTCAGTTGTTGTGCGTTTTCAATAGCGAAGTTCCGTTACAGTATTTTGAAGAGTTGGAAAGTGTTTCATATGCTTGACGCATGATTTTCCTCGCTTGTTTCGTATTGCATGTGTAAATAAGGGGCAGATCGTATAACGCTTTAAAAGTATTTGACATCTTTTACAGATACGCTGATTTTGATGAAACGCATAATCTTCAACTGCGGGACTAATTAATTCCACTTAATCCAACATCGATAACATTTACATGGATTTTTCGAGTTTGCTTAGCATCGCTCTCTACTCTCATGTAACAAAACACTCCATCCACGTTAGAATCAAACCCCTCTAAATTACACTCCATCTGTCGATGTTTCACACACTGTATTTCTATTTTGTCTTGCAATTATTTGCTATTCATTCACTGCATTACATGAATGATAATATTAATATTAAAGGACGCTATGGTGTGTGGCATAATAAAACTGACATACATTCCTTAGGTGGGCTGAAACATGCTTTCTGTATAGTATGGAGTGCAAAGCATTGATCATTCGTTTATACAGGGTCACGCAAAAAACAATTCGGTTTCATTATGATGAACATCTATGAGTATAACAAATGCTGTAATTGCGTTTTTAGTTTTGGTATGCGCTTTTTAAATATAAATATATTTTTCCGAACTACGTGGTGCGTATAAATTCTATAGATCAAATTCAGGACTACATAAAAGAATTCTTAAGCACGGCTGTATATGAGCGTAAATTGCTTAAAGATGTTTTTTAATTGAGGTACGCACTTTCCAATTGAATTATAATTTGTATAAGAAGAGATGTTTGTAGAAGAAAGACAAATTCATACACACAAGGCTACGCAAAGAACTGGACACATTGCCGTCTATGAATGGTTATTTCTGAAAGTATACATTTTCAGCTGTTATGCGTTTTCAATGGTGAAGTTCCGTTAAAGTACTTTGGAAAAGTTGGAAAGTGTTTCATAATCTATGCTTGACGCATGATTTTCCACTCTTGTTTCTTATCAAATGTGAGAGGCAGATCGCATAACGCTTTAAAAGGATTTGATATCTTTTACAAATACGCCGCTTTGCTGAAACGCGTAATCTTCGACTGCGGGACTAATTAATCCCACTTAATCCAACATCGGTAACATTTACATGGATTTTTCGAGTTTGCTTAGCATCGCTCTCTACTCTCATCTACCACAACACTCCATCCCCGTAGAATCAAACCCCTCTAAATTACGCTCCATCTGTCGCTGTTTTACACACTGTATTTCTATTTTGTCTTACAATTATTTGCTATTTTCATTCACTGCATTACATGAATGATAATATTAATATTAAAGGACGCTATGGTGTGTGGCATAATAAAATTGATATACATTTCTTAGGTGGGCTGAAGCATGCTTTCTCTATAGTATGGAATGCAAAGCATTTATCGTTCATTTACAGGGTAACGCTAAAACCAATTCGTTTTCATTAGGATGAACATCTATGAGTATATAACAAATGCTGTAATTGCGTTTTTAAGTTTTGGTATGCGCTTTTTAAATTTAAATATATTTTTCCGAACTACGTGGTGCGTATAAATTCTATAGATCGTATTAAGGACTACATAGAAGAATTCTTAAGCACTGTTGTGTATGAACGTGAATTGCTGAAGGATATTTTTTAATTGAGGTATGCACTTAACAGTTGAATTATAATTAGTATAGTAAGAGATGGTTGTAGAAGAAAGACAATTTCATACTCACAAGGCTACGCAAAGAACTGGATACATTGCTTTCTATGAATGGTTATTTATGAAAGTACGTGTTCAGCTGTTATGAGTTTTCAATAGTGAAGTTCCGTTAAAGTACTTTGGAAAAGTTGGAAAGTGTTTCATAATATCTGCTTGACGCATGATTGTCCTCTCTTGTTTCTCATTACATGTGCAAATAAGAGGCAGATCGTATAACGCTTTAAAAGGATTTGATATCTTTTACAAATACGCCGTTTTGCTGAAACGCGTAATCCTCGACTGCGGGACTAATTAATCCCACTTAATCCAACATCGGTAACATTTACATGGATTTTTCGAGTTTGCTTAGCGTCGCTCTGTACTCTCATCTAACACAACACTCCATCCCCGTTAGAATCAAACCCCTCTAAATTACACTCCATCTGTCGATGTTTTACACACTCCGCATCCCCGGTCTATAAGTGGGGGTAGCAAAAAAAAGTCACAAAGGGGCCTTTTTGAAAGGCGTGAAGTGGGCCCCTGATTGGGCCAACAAAAGGCTGAGTATCGCTTTACCTCCCCGTACGTCAAACAGGCCCTTTGTGGATGCTCGAAACCGTGGAAAAGGCATGAAATGGCATGGATGTTAGAAGTCTATAGATCATAGGATTTTTGTGTAGAGGTAAAAGAGGACTGTTGTCGGACGTTTTGTTCGTTTTTCGTCACGGTGTAGAGTGGTCGAAGTAGAAGTGTTTGTCACCAGTGTTGTAAGAAATATGTATTGTGTGCTAGAGTTGATTTTATGGTGTTTATCAGGGTGTTGTAAGTCAGAATACGGGTTTGTTATAAAAAAGGAGATATTGAGAAAGTGAGAATACGGGAGGGATTTTTTAATACCTGGTATCTTACAGGGTTCATGGTCCCCTAGTGAGAACCTTTGAAACGTGCTTGAAACTTAAGTGCGCTTTTATTTTTATGCGCTGAAAAAATTTGTTGGGGTCCTGATTTATTATGAGAAAGCGAAAATTTGTTCACAGTGTTAGGAAAGAATTTTTATTTTATTTTATTTTATTTTATTTTTTTCAGCTTGGTAAATTTTTATTCATGCTAGTCCTGTTATTACCATTAAGAGGCTACTCCACTCACGCGAAAACACTCGCTCGCTAATGTTAATCCTATGAGACATTTATTTAATAATAGTATTAAAAAAAAAAAAAAAAAAAAAAAAAAAAAAAAAAAGAGCAGAAATTGAATAACAGAAATTGAATAATGGAAATTTGTGGAATTTAGACAGAATCTTCAGGTCCCAAATGCCAAAATTTCCACAAATAAAATGTGTTCATATATATATATATATATATATATTACATTGAATAGCTGGGGTCGATCGCTATGAAGGCCCTTTTTTACTTTTTCGATTTTGCCTGCAGGTATATTTTATTGGCCTACTTTCACTTTCGGAACCGGTTTCGAAAGTGAAAGCATCGTCATTATAAAAAATCTGGAACCAAAATCGAAAAAGTAAAAAAAAGGCCTGCATAGCGATCAACCTCAACTATTCAACGCAGAAAAAAAAATCATTTAAAATATTGAAATACCAGCGAGATATTATTAAATCGTAACTGTACCATAGGATTACATTAGCGAGCGGGTGTTTACGCGTGCAGAAGTATAGCCTCTTAAGGTTGTTTGTTCTAGAATTCAAATTCATAGCGTTCTGTTATAGTCACAAAGTTATCTTTATTCTCAAATGCACGAAATTTCGATGGATTTTTATTCAGATACTAAGAAATCGAACAATATTTCTATATTTTTCAAATGACCTTTTAAAAAATAAAATGGTGTCAAAAAGGTGACTTAAATCAAATTGCGAGATACAACAGCTAAATTTTATGTAAATGTGACTTCAGTGAGAAGTGAATTATAATGCAAGACATAATACATGTAGGAAAACGGAAAACGCTATTCGATTCCAAAGCACTTTTATATGATAATGTCTCCAGATTTCATGCTTAACATTTAAAAATAAATCCGTGAATGTGCCCGAAAAAATGGGTTTTGTGAGCGCCAAAGCCAATTTAAAATATATTTCGCCACTTAAAGTATTTTATATCACAGTTTTTAATGCAACAATTTTTCTGCACCCATACAAAATTGCGTCAGGAACAACCGCTTCTCTAACGATTAGTTACGTTACACCAGAGAGTTGTGTGTTGTTGATCAAGGAAGAATGTTTTTCGTCCATCAAACACCCAAACTTTATTCTATAAAATATAAAAAAATGTATATAATTATTTGTTTAAGCTGTATGAAAATAAGAACACTAAATAATTTTTGTTGTATTTTTTTTTAATGCCTTACATATTCATTAAAAAGTCTTTCCAACATTATATACTTTATGATCGGCCCCACCAGTGGCTGAGAGGTTCAGCTCTCAAAGTTGGTAGACGGGAGGTGCTGGGTTCAAACCCCTGTCACGCTCGTCGACCTATAACCGTTCGGAGTTTTCCGTGGTTTTCTTCGAATTTTGCCGTAAATACGGGTTAGGATCCCTTAGAAAGACCCCCACGGAGGGCACTTCCCCGCCGTCCTATATCCCTAGAGTAGATAATCGGCCGCAACAAATAATCATTACTTTATGATCAGCGTTGTAAGAAATATGCATTCGCATTGTGTGCCCGAGTTGATTTTATGGTGTTTATGCCTTTTTATTTTATTTTAAGACAATTCTAAAAAAAAAAAAAAAAAAAAAAAAAAAACTTTTTTTTCGCTTAGCAATGCGAAACTTTCTAACACATTTTTAAAGATATTAAAGCATAATACTTCCAGCAATGATTATAACAATAAGTAAATAAATAAATAAAAAAAAAATCTCCGCTCAGCAACGCGAAATTTTCTAACACATTTTTAAACATATTGAAGCATGATACTTCCAACAATGATTATTGAATTTATCTGTAATCGAACAGTAAATGACTTACATCTTGAGTTAAAAGGGATTGTTGTCTTATAGAACGGCGGTTTTTTTTTTCTCTTTCCTGTGCTGTCACGTCCGGAAATTCGGTTTAAATTGTCAACTTTGACATAATTTTCTGAAAATTATTCTGCTTTTACCAAAAAACGGAAAAACAAAGGTCGATTACACAGTTTCTTTAATAAAAGCATCTGAAAATTTGATTTTCGAAAAAAAAAAAAAAAAGAAAAAAAGAAAGAAAAAAAAGAAAAAAATATAAAAAATGTGCCAAAAAGTTACCATTTTTCTGCATTTTTATTGAAATAAGATGAAACATCTCCAAGAAATTCCGATATTGCTGTAAATGTCCTTCAAACATTCCTTTAAGACTTCCTTTAATTGAAACAAGCAATAAATATAAAATAAATGCAATTTCTTTTGAATTCATCTTTAAGTTCAGTAAGTTTCTTTTATTTACAAGAAGAAAAATAAAATATATAATATGAAAGAAGCAATAAATAAATTTAAATAAAGTAAAAAAAAAAAAAAATCGTTGACTAAATTTTCTTTTCTTCTGTTGCTTAGAAAAAAAAAAAACTATTTTACTTTCTTTATTTTAATATAATTAAATGCTAAGAAAAAGCAAAAATAAGGTTATTATTTTCTTTTTGTCAAGGTGGAGTGGTTCTGGCCCCTAGACACCCCGCTCCCACTCCTGCTCCCGTGGAAATAAATTGAGTTTTGTTTGTCTTTTTATGTTCATTTGTTTAAAATTTATCTCAAACGGAGAGTTAAGGAGGAAAAAAAGCCTCTGACGTAAAAAAAAAAGTGTTGAAGCTCTTCAATTTGAAAAAAATATTAGAAGAAACTTATTTTTGAATACACAAAATTTTTTAATTGTTTTTTATATTGATGTGCTTAAAAAAAAACTTGTGTTGCATTTCATGTTTACATACTCCCATCTGAAAAACGGCTGTATTTAGACTGCGAACTGTTTCCAAATGTTGCTTTTCTCTGGATTCCATCCCAAGAGCAGGACCCGTGACGGGCCATATAACTGAGCCGGGCTCCAGTAATTTGTACCGAGTGCCCTCTCCCCCCCCCCCCATCCACCCAGGATACCTGTTTTACACCGAGCCTGTTTACCGAATGGGAAGCCCGCACTTATCCCCCCCCCGCAGTTCAAATAAATAAAATATACATGGATTCCCATATTTAATTTTCAAAATAAATTGTTTAAAAAAAAATAAATCAGGGTAAAAAAAAATGCATTTTTTCCCCTTACGAATATTTTATCTAAATTATGAAGCTCGTTCTGTCTAAAGTTTTGCTAACTCGAAATTTTAATGGTAAAATTTCAAATTGTTGCAGCATACGAAAAATGGATTTAGTAAATAACAAAGCAATTGGTAGAATAATAGGGGGTCCTCTGAATGACGGGCTTCCGGCTTCCCCTTGCCTCCACCCCGTCTGCGGCCCTGGTCGCTTTCTCCTCCTTATAACAGAATTCGACTGTATTTATAAAAATGAAAATGAAAATTTGATTCCATGCTCTGATCATAGATGGCGCTATAAGACTTAGGTGAGAATGAATCCGAGAGAAAAGTTTTCCCTCGAGTCATCTTCTTTATCCCAGATACAGCAATTTATCACTGAGTAGAGTATGGAGTCCCGATTATCCGAGTTACTAAGGGTATGACCAGCGCTTTGCAAGTTTGATAAAATCTGGTAGCCAGTAAAAAATATTTACCACCCGCTCCTTCCTGGTCATTAATTTTCAAAAAGCACAAAAGTTTACATGAATTAATTGAGGAAAAATAATAACAGGCATTGTTTAGAATTATTACTTACATAGTTTAGAAAGATAATATAAACTAAGTTTTCTAATGAAACTTATCAAAATCATGTATCTTTCAAAAAAATAATAAATACTATAAAGAGTTAATTAACTGGCATGTTCGAAAAATGCTGATTGCCGAATGCTTCCAATGTCCGGATAGTTGAATGTTACAAAATCTATATCTGCTGAGGTCGACAAAATACATCGACAAAATAGTGAAGCAGGGAAACAAGTTTTCGCCTATTTTTCTGTCGAAGTCTCAAATAATTCTGATCTGATTATTTTAAAATTTACATTGGATGAACTTATTTTTGTCAAATTAAAAACAAAGGCTAAAAATATTTTTTGTGTGAATATAGTTTCAAAGTTTATTTTTTAATATTGGGAAAGAGGGGGGCGGGATGGCATTTGTGCTCATTTCAAGAAAGCTTAGGTCAATTTTTGTACAGTAAAAAAACAACAACAAAAACCCCATTAGATTAAATAATTTGGTCGCCAGATAAAAATATTTGGTCCCCAGTGGCGACTTGGTGACCGTATTTGTCAAGCCCTGGATATGACAATTTATTATTTTTTACTTATTACTTTTACTTTTATTTATTACTTATTACTTTTTTTTACTTATTATTTATTACTTTTTTATTTATTATTTCACACAATTTATTATTTTTTATGGTATACTATTTACTGTTCCTTATATGAATGTGCACTTCTAACACTTTTACAAAAATGGGAAATGAAATTGTTCATTTGAAAAAAGAAGTCTTTGATAGTTTTTCATTTTCTGAATGATGAACGTTTCTTTTCTGCATTGTTATGCCGTTGTATTAGTGTTATCAGAATGGCAGATGCATTGCTGCTCAATGTATTCAGTATAGTTTTTTCAATCGAACTTAGACTTGCGGAATGCGTCATTTTCTTCTGATTTACATCGTTTTCATTACCACAGCTCTTCTGTTCGCAACCATGTTTTCATCCATATGTCACATGTAATATTTTGATATTCATCCACCCCACAATATCTTCTTCAGCAAAAGAGCTTTCAATATTATACTATCTTAAGTTGAAATATCCGAACCTAAAGGATTAAGAAACTGTCATTTATACCATATAAAGAGAGAACGCCTGACTGACTGACTCATCAACGCCCAGCTGAAACGACTAAAGTCAGGATCACGAAATTTGTAGATTAGATTGCTGTTATGACCTATGCAAGCAATAAGAAATGATTTTTGAAAATTCCACCCCCCCCCCCCTCTTCGAAAAGGAAGGAAAGGGGTGGTCAAATAGGTGATTTCGCCATATTATAGTAGCAGTTTTAGGTAGGAGCATAAAATTCAGGATAACAAATCTAGTAAAGAAATGGTTAAACACGTATTTCAGCGATTTTAGAAATTCACACCCTAAAGGGGTTAAATTGGGGTGTCGAAAGTTTTAGGGCCATATGTCAGTAGCAGTTTTAGGTAGACGCATGCAATTCAGCATAAATAATCTACTAAAAAAGTCCTTAAACGCATATTTCAGTGATTTCAGCAGTTCAACCATTAAGGGGGGGGGAGGGTTAAATTGCGGTCGAAAATTTTAAGTCATTTTTCCATACCTCAGCTGCAGTTTTAGGTAAGAGCATAAAATACAGCTGAACCAATGTGCTAAAAAATACGTATTTAAACACGTATTTCTGTAATTTTAGAGCTATTTTAACGATTTCGTTGTCAACATCAGATATGCACCAGATTATGGAAGATTATACGAATAAGACAACTATTCCTGATTTTTGATTAGATATTTTGCGAAAGATATTTAAAAAGAAATTTTTTTTAAAATCATTTATAAAGCTGAGGGATTTAGTATGATTGCGTCAAAATAACATAAGTTTTTTCTGATTGTCATTTTGACGGTTTATGGACGCGATTGCGTTATTGTGGTCTGCGTATTTTTAGGATATTACATTTTTACTTATGTTACCCTGAAAGCCATTGTTAACTAGGTCGAATCCGGGTGGTTCTGCTATATTAAAATTAATTTATTAGTTTCCAATATGTACATAAACAGAAAAAAATATTTATGACATTTTTTGCAAACTTTTACTTAAAGTTCAAAATTTGTAAGTATACTGCAATTTTGAAACACTCTCCCCCTTTTATCCGACTTAGCACATTTTTTTTTTTTTTAATTACCTACCTATCCTTACCCTACATTGTAGTCGACATACTGTCCACCCGCGCGAAGCCGTGATCAATAAAGTACTATAGGTGCAGATGAAAGAAAAGTCGCAAACATTTAGAACTTTGATTTTCTAGTCAAAATAGAAAAACAAAAATGTCATTTTTAAGAAATTATTTATTTATTCTAACTCAGTTAAAGTGGAAACTCGGTTAAGCAGTATAAGGATAACCGGGACTCTGGTATATCAGAAGTCAATTTTGTTCTTGGGGCTCATTTTGTGAAAAATAAAAGTTATTTTTGTGAAATTTATTATATTTTTTGCGAAAAATAACATTTTGTAATGAAAGATGAAATCCACTTTTTCAAATTCGAATCAAGCATTTAATAATAATAACTTCTTTAAGTTTTACTGCCAAAGTTTTCTTTTCTAGTGAACTTGTTTTGTTTGCAAATTATACACTTTAAGACATAACAAAATAAAAATAATTATTGACGAGTATGTTTTTGTGGTATGGAATTTTGTGAAGGGCCTATTTTATTAAGAGGAATTGTGTGAAGGGATATGTTTTATTAAAAGGAATTTCGTGAAGAGGTATGTTTTATTAAAAGGAATTTTGAGAAGGGCCCTGTTTTAAGAAGAATTTTGTGAGAGGGCATGTTTTATTAAATGAATTTTTGTGAAGAGGCCCTAAATAGGCCCCAAATATTGCCTGGATCAACTTCTTATGTATGTACAAAATAAATAAATAAATAAATAAAATTCCTTTTTGTCTGATGCAAATTTCTATTATTTAAGGATGTAATTATTTTACTTCTAGCCAAGCAAACAATGAAAGAAGGATAATTTGAATTAATTAATGAAAAAAGAAAAGTAAATAGCAGCACTTGTACGAACCAGCTCTTAAAAAAAGGTTACAGTTCACATAAATTTTTCATGGAATAAACTCAATGTGGAAAAAGGTGAAATTTAACAATGTACACTCATCAAATCCATACTCAAAATCTTAACGAAAATTTTTAATAACAGACAGGTAACAAAAACAATCTATTGTGCTGTTCGGAAAGTTCTTTCCGCTTGGGAAAGTACCGGAAAATTCTATCATTTAATTATTAAACATTAATTCCGTTATCTAATGTCTAATAATTGACGGGCAGAATTTTCCGGTACGAATTGGTTTTTCCAAAAGGAAGGAACTTTCCGAACAACCCAATAACATGAGAAATATTACAACAATACTAAATTTTAGTACATGAAAAATTTGGGTATGGTGCCCTTTTCTCCTTTATTTTCGTTCTTTATTTTCTTATTTTTTAAATTCTTCTGTTCTCTTGCGCTAATGGCACACTTATATGGATATATTTTACCATGTAATGTACTTCCGCAATAAAAATAAGTATATAAATGAAAGTAAATACAAATAGAAAATATATTTAAAGTTAGAACTATTGGATTCGATTTTATCAAATATGATGTTTACACTGTATTCAGTGTGTGATAATTAAAAAGAAAACAAATAAAAAATTCTTATATGTTTTAACGCCTACGTTTAAATTCACTTTTAATCCACACAGGAAAAAAAAAAAGATTTAAGGCCTGCTTACCTGTATGTTTTCTAATTTTTCCCACCAATAATTTAGCGGCGGAAAAAAACCCGAGAAAATTCCAACATATTTCCTTTATACAATTGATTAAAGAATATCACGTAAAACTTTAGCTTAAAAATTATATAAATCATGCAGCACACTCAAAGATCAGTTTCGGAGAAAAAAGGCGTTTAAAGATTTATTTTTTATGTTATTTAACCCGTTGATTATCAACCGTACACGTGTAATACCCTTAGTAGCGAAAGGTAAATAAAATAAGAACTAAAAAAACCATGCTTCAGGCATAGATTATGAAGCACTTTCCAACACTAACAGAATATTATAAAAAAAATTCATTTTTTAATACAATGAAATGAGATATTTAAATAAAATGCACAGCAAACGTTTTATCTCCATAGACCATCATGTAACGGAAATCTTTCACGTGTCCCTGTAAACAAACTATAAATGCTACACGCTTCAATTTCAGTAGCAAGCATTCTATGGTGAACTCATTAACATACAAAAATTACCTGTCATTCCCAGTCTATTTACATAAGTTAGAGCAAGACCAACGGACAAGCCGAATTCCTAAACGCTTTTCAACTATGTTGGAAAGTGTTAAAAAAAAAGTAGGCCATAAAAAATAGTAAGGCCATGAAAAATAGTAAGGCCATAAAAATAGTAAGGCTCAAAAAATAGTAAGGGCATAATAAATAGAAACCAAAGGTGACTATTTTTTAATTATTTTTCCTACCACTGAATCTAATAATCTTTCTCTAATAATCTGTATGATAAATTTGTACAATATTACAAAAATTATTCTATGGAAAAAGTGGTAGAAAAAAAAATAAAAAACAGTCGCCTGTTCGAATCGGTATGAAAATTTGATATTCTAAGGATTAATGCATCAAAAAATAAAGTAGCAAAAATTTCCTGGTAAAAACGGAAATTGTACTGGCAATCGAGACGCCAGTACTATTTCCGTATTTTAACGGATAAAAAAATTCCGTAAATTCCAGGAAATTTTCCGCAATTTCTGAAATATCCGTTTTTAAATTTCTGTTTTATAACTGGTTTATATAACTGGTTTTTATAACTGGTTTCTGTTTTCTAAATTTATTTTTTTCGAAATTTTTATGTAGTTAAAATAAAATTTATAGGACCAAAAAAAAAAAAAGTTACTTCGCAAGGACAGCCTTATAAGGGTCAGATATACTTCTGATTTTTTTTTTCCAATCCTGAGGGAATTTACAGTAAGTAACCAACCCTTGCCACGAGCAGAATTGAACCCGGAATCTCCCGTTTACTAAACTGATGGTCTGGACCACTGCGCTATGACTTGTCACTCCGTTTTCTCAAATGTTGTTCATAAATCTGCATATGTTATGCAAATGTCTTTTCATAATTTTCAATATTTTGCTGTATTATTTGATGCCTTATAACAGATAAATTTTAATTTATTATGTATCATATGCGTAAAACGTTGTATTAAGAGTATTTTGCAATAGTACTAACATTTTCTTTTTTCGAACATACACTTTTTAAAAATTATTTGCCTGATTATCTATTTATCAATTCCAATAAAAACAACAATTATCTTAAGCAGACGTGTTTATTACATGCTATTTAAAAATATTTTTTTTAATCTCTTATTTTAAAAAACTTATGTAAATAAACAATTTTATAATTAATTTATTATATTTCAGCTGCGCTGAGAGCTTTTGCGTACGGTTCTGTTAAACTGAATAGTTTTAAAATTATTAATTACCCACCTCCCCCACCCAAAAAATAGATTTTTAGAGAAAATTTTGAAATTAATGACCTTGGAATAGGTAAGTTTAAATCTGGACTTATTAATTTAATTTAATTTAATTTAGTTTAATTTATAAAAATATAAACTAACGAAATAAATTAAAAACTTTATAAAATTAAAAATTTCATTTCTATAAAAGTAAAGCAAAAAAATATTAACTAATTTTATAAATTTAAGGAAAAATAGCAGTATATATATAGGTAGCAGCATATATATATATATATATATATATATATAATTATAATATCTTATATATATATATATATATATATATATATATATATATATGCTGCTATAAAAAGCTAGTGAGCATGCGAACTTTTTGTCAGCAGAAATTATGACTGATCCACACTTTACATTTTGTTATTTTAAATAACTTTAGTGTCTGCTCTCATGTTTGCTGGAAATATTTTTTTTACAAATTTAACTGATCTTGTAATTCAGCGGTTGGAAATTAAGTCAAATAGCTTTTAGAATTTGTTGTAAATATTTGTTGTAAATACATTTAGAATGTCTTAAATTTATTAGACAAAACTAGAAAATGTAAATTTATTAAAAAAACTGTAAATTGATTAGAAAAACTGGAAAATTTAAATTGATTAGAAAACTCAAAGCGTTACAGTCTAACTTCCTATAAAAAGATTCTTTATTCATATTCGAATAAAACTTAGTAGAAGTACTTTTTAGGGTTTCGTTCATCTCACGAAACACTATTCATCTCGCTACGTTGTCTGTCCGTCACAGAGCTGGTTCTCAGAAACTATATATAACTTAACAGACTTGAAATTTTGTGTACTGCTGAATATATATAGCTGAATAGCTACTATGAAGCTGAAAATCATAAAATTAAAAAAAATCGCATTATTTTAATATATAGAAATAAAAAGCCTATTAAATTTAAACATTTTTCGTTATAGCAGTTGCCAACAATTAAAAATCCACAATAAAATTCCTTCTACAATAACTAATTTTCTATTGAAAGATTTCCAGCAGAAAAATGAAAATGAAACAAAAAGTTTCACCAATTGAGAAAAAAAAAAAAAAAAAAAAAAAAAAAAAAAGATTAATATGAAGTCATATTGGTAATAAAACGGAAATTTTCAAACATTTCTCAATAATACAAGGAGTATGAGTATGTTTAAGTACAGAAAGAAGGTTAATATGATGTCATTAGAGAATTAAAAATCTGACATCATTAATCTGACGTCATATTGGAAGTTTAACGTACTTTTTCAAATGTTTGAGGACAATATAAAGAGAGTATCAATATGAGTAATAGAGAAAGCAAGTAGATATGACGTCAGCAAGTGATTATAACGTCATATGAGTTTGAGGAACGTATTGAATCATGCTAAAAAGCCGATTATGGAAATATTGGTACATTTTAACATTTTAAAGGTCTCTATACAACATGTTTAATTTTGAAATTTTTTTTTTTAATATCGCATTTAGTTCACATGGCAGATATAATTATGACAGAGTATAACAGCGGACCGGTTCAGATTTTCGAAAAAACGCCGAGAAAAATAGACCGATAAATTTTTATTTTATTTTATTTTTTTTTTTTTTTGCTAAATGAAATTTATCTGGATTTATTAAGGAAAGGATAAAGTGTTTTGAAAGGAATATTAAACGAAACTCTTTGTGCGATCTTCGATCACACTTACCCACTTGTTATATATTATTTTTTAAAACTTAAAAATTTTGTATATTTGGAATATTTTTCATGAAATTTTGGGAAATCAAATATTTTTTTCCTCCCCCCACCCTCCTATTTCCTTTCTTCCTTTCTATGGTGAACTCATTAATATACAAAAATTACATTCCGAGTCTATTTACATGAGTTAGAGCACGGCCAGACAAACCGACAAGCCGCATTCATAAACAATTTTCAACTATGTTGGAAATTGTTAAAAATAGTTGGTCATAAAAACTATATATAACAACTATATAACGACTATATATAACGACTAAACTTTTTTAAGTCGACCTGGTTAAAAATTTATATGATGTCATCATAGGTGATTATGAAAATGCCCGAAATCTTATTTCTCGTATGAAATAACGGGTCACCTAGGACCTTTTAAAGTGTCGAAAAGTGAAAAAAATAATGATCATTTTTGTCATTTTATATTTTAAAAAGTATACATTAGAAAAACTCAATTTTTGAAGGTGGTAATAGATATATGTTTCTTCTTTCATTTCATATTTTTTTCAGATTATAAAGATAAAAATTAGTTGTTAATTTTTTTTTTTTTTTTACTTGTTAATCAAAAAACTGGAACCACAGGTTGCGCGCATGATTTACAAAAAAATTTCAGAACTTAAAAAAAAAATGTTTATTCATAGCATTTTTATGTTTTAAAAACAGAACTGTATCCTGCTTACATAAAAATTTTAAAATTTTAGCAATATAACACCAATATATATATATATATATATATATATACGTACATATATTTTTCTTCTACAGAAAAAGATGAAAATTTAGGTTCAGTTTATAGAGCCTACCATACACTATCAGGGATCCTACAGGTCAGGGAATTTCCCTGACTACAGGTCAGATTAATACCGGTATTTTCTTATAGAAAAACTCGAGTTATTGAATCACGCGATTACATAAGGCAAGTTTTTCTATAAGGAAATACTGGTATTTTCCCTGAAAGTGTAGGAACCCTGACCGTTTCATAAAATATCCTGAAAGTTTCATGAAAAAATATCGAAAAGTTTTTAACTACCTTGCGCGCATTGCTCCAATGCCTCAAATACCCTAAAATCAGATTTTTAGATAAATGACTTTAAATTTCTGTTTTCGAAAATATTCCATAATTAACCACCATTAAGAGTGTCATTCCTTTGTTGGAAATATTAATCTTATCCGCGAAATTAAAGATCAAAAAGTATATTTTCATTTCCTATTGAAATAAAGAAAATTTTAATAATAACTTAATAATAAAAAAGCGAAAAACACGAAATCACCAACTCATTTCTTCACCACGCAGTGAGAAACAAATTATAAAGATTTAGAGCCATTCAACGCCAGACAAATGATGGGAAACCACTCTACATTGATAAACTGTTATTTTGTGAATATGCTGAAGATTATAACAATAATTATAACAAAAGTAATAAAGAACTTATTTGACTGATTGCATTCTTACGGGAAAACCTTGCAATTTCACTGACGTAAGAATGACGAAAGTAAAAAACTCTCAATATTGAACTAATAATTTTATACTTCAGTCCCGTATAAAAAATGTAACCGAGAACACACGTGAGCTTCTAAAGGTCAGATAAAATATGTTATTATGCTTTATATTTTAAATCTAAACTTAAAATGTAAATCTTAATCATTGTAACATCCTAGTGTTTAATAATCAAGAATATATAATCAAGATAAGAAAGATGTCTAAAATTATTTAGCCTCCACTAATCTAATTATTTAGTTTTCAGCAGCAAGCAAATAAGTGATATATGCTGTATGAACGCCAATACTCCATTGTGGATACACTTATATGGATTAACCACTATTTCCAGAAAACAAAAATAAGGATACAACGATAAATTACACGGCGAGAACACCTTCAGAAAAGGTAAGAGAATTTTCTTATCCTTATTGAACTGACTGATGTTTACGCTAAACAGAAAAATAACTTAAAAAAAACTTTTGAGACAACTTAATCGCGCTACCACGAATTTCTTCTTTATCAGTTTGTTTTTAAGTGTTCAGAAAATTATCAGAAAACCTCTTTAATATATATCTATATATAATCATCATCATCATCATCATCATCATCAACCGTTTTCATTCCACTGCTGGATGTAGGTCTCCCCCATATTTTTCCATTATATATTCAAAGACTGAATTTTTGGAAAATTTAAAAGTCCTAATGATCCCTTAAAATTTTGACCTTTCAA
This sequence comes from Maratus michaelseni, assembly GCA_963931845.1. Lineage (NCBI taxonomy): Eukaryota > Metazoa > Arthropoda > Arachnida > Araneae > Salticidae > Maratus > Maratus michaelseni. The sequence goes on along the minus strand of OZ007598.1, from coordinate 53,427,767 downwards.
ATTTTATAGATATGAATATGACGCCAAATTTGTTACGATGAAATTATCATCTCGCCATGACGTTCGTTTTGCCGAGAAAATAAGTTTTTTTTTCTTCTCATAAATCATTAGCGGATCTCAAAAGCGAACTATGACTGTAAAACACGTTTTCCCACAACGATGACCATAAGGTGGGGAAGCGCTTTTTGACATATCATTGGCATTGCTGGACGGATAACTAAAAAAAAATTAAAACTTGATTTTATATCATTATAAAACATAGAATTATGTGCATATTTTCATCTAATAAAATCGCTTGAAATTATAAATTTCTTATTTAAGGCGAGTCTAAAAAAAAGCAAAAAACTACTTTCCCCACTCAACAACGCTGAACTTTTTGATATATTTTCGGACTCCTTTTTAAACACAAAAAGCATGATGCTTGTAAGCATGATTATTGAGCTGATTTGTAATCGAACAGTCCTTTTTTCATGTTCTGTTAAATGAATTACATCTTGATTTATCTTGATCATCTTTTTTCACTGTTGTTTCAGGACAGCATTTTTTTTCCTGTTCTGCTCTGTCGCGTCTGGAAATTCGATCCCAAACGTCAACTTTGACAACATTTTCTAAAAATCTTATATAATATAAACCGTAATGTCAGCTTATATAAATTTTAATATATATATATATATATATATATATATATATATATATATATATATATATATAAACTACTCAAATAGCCCTTTAATAATAAACTTTTTTTTTATCAAAGTTAAATCACGAACATCCCATAAATCTCCATGAAAATTAAAAATAATTAAATGGAATTAAAAATAAACATACTTCAAAAACTACTGAACAATTTTGCTGTTGAAAAATTAATGACTACCTTCGAAAAAAGGCTGAAAAAACTCCGATAAGGCTCTTAAATTTCTGTCATTAAACGCTAAGATAAGCGAGTACAAAATATACGATAAAAAGCGTAAAATTTGACAGTAAAATAAGAAGAAAAAAAAAGCTTTCAGTGGGAGTAATTAATTTACACTTCATTCATTAGTTGATCATATCGCTTAATTTCTTTAAAAGTCACATGCAATGTTTTTTTTAAAACACCCGCCTTCTAAAGGGTGCGGCCATTTTTTTTCTATCCATTCACAAAATGGAAAGGCGGAACTTATTTTAGAAACTCCTTTCACGCAAAGCGCCCGCCTCCATTGGTCGGAGTTTTCGCGGCGGCGATTAGAGACAACGCAGGCGCGAATGTTGCTTCAGACGTGGAGTGCAAAGTACAGTGGATAAGTGTCTAAACATTCTCTTTGATGTCAAATGACATCATTCTGGGGGAAGATGACACTTGTGGTTTTGAGAAGATGAACTTGTGACCCTGACGCCGCCATGTTTGATTTGGAACGATAGCCTGCAGTTCTTGTTCTGGTGTTTATGAAAGAAGTTGCCACAACGATCGGAAGCTACTTTTGTTTACAAACCGATTTAGACAGAACTCGTGTGACCGATCTTTGGAGATGCTCATATATTTCCATGTTAAACTGTCTGAACAAATTTCTCTTTCAATATTGGAGCATAAAAAAAGTTTAATATACTTTCTGGTGGCAATATATATATATTTTTTCTAGGTATAAAAAAGTGTAAATATATTTATATTATATGCAACTGTAAATATAACAATAATATTATTGTGATAAGATTTCTTCAAGTAGTTAAATGATTACTATTCATAGGTGATCTGAATTTACCTGAATTTTATCTGTGATAAAAAATAATTGAAAAGCGGAAAAATAATTTAAAAATACTTTAAAATAAGATGATTTACTTTTAGAAACAATTTCACAACGGACAGTGGCAACAGCAAGAAATTGTGCATATTAAATAATATTTATCTTTCAATAAAAAAAATAATACTTTCTGGGGAAAAAAATATCTTTGAAAATAAGTAGATTTAATATTAATTCTTTGAAAATAATTTTGAATAATTTGTTTACTTTTATGTAAACAAAACTAAGAAAATCTTCAGCATACAGATCAAAAGTAGAAGAAAATATTTCCAAGATTATTTTAAATATTAAAAAATAATAATATCTTTGGAACTGGAACAGAACCATGCTTTGTTTATTTATAGAATTACGACAATACCAAAAAAAGTATTTAATATATTAAAGACAATAATGAATTCTGCGTCATCATATAAACCTATCCTCTTTACATGAAGTAGTAATTAGTGTTTTGCCGACATTTGATTCGAAACTTGAAAACTTTCCCAATGTTGCTCGTCGGACCGGACACTTGCACTAGTCCGGCTATGCAAGAGACTCAGTCGGTCTCTCCCCGGGACTCTGCGGGGAAGAATCCTTCCGCTACGGACTTTTCCATTGCCGCTATTATGGCCAAGGGATCATCGGGTACAACTAAAGAAAGTAAAGCAGCAAACGAAGGTAAGCCTTAAATATTATTTATACAGTGAATACTATCTATAAAGATAGCATCAAAATCCACTGAAAAAAAAAAATGTTGATTTTACAGTACAATACTGGCCTCCCAGCTGTCAGTATTATACCGTAAAATTAACAGTAATAAACTGTAAAATAAACAGAACAATTTTTTTTTCAGTGTACCTGTAAAAATTATAGTTGATCCTCATTGATTTCACCTCACTAAATTAAAATATGGCAAGGTAATTATTGTTTCATGTACCATGTTTTAGGTGGACTGGATTGTTTTATAGATTAAGATTTATATCTTTATTACTAACACATGAGTGGAAATTGCACATGAACAAAAATATGTGTATGTTAATATGCAAATAACCTATAAATAAATGTATATAAACATTAGCAAAGATACAGCGGCAAAAATAATTAAAATATGTTAGTTGATACTGTTGGACACGAAAAAGGGACACACACAAAAAAAAAAAATATATATATAATAAAAATAAAATAAAAAGAAACAATGTATCGGAGAAATATCAACAAAATCTATTTTCATGACATATTTTGTGGACTTATTATTTAAGACAATGAAAATACCTTTTACATGTTTTTCATTTTATAAAGTGAAAAATTTATAAATTATTTTTCTAAATTAATATAACAATCCTTCATTATCGGTTATTAGTTCTCCTTCTTACGAAAAAGGTATGTTGGAGAAATTTATATGCCATATTTTAGATTTAGAAATATCATATTTATATGTATAATAGTTCACACCTTTGTTTTGCAGACCGACAAAATTTTTATTTATTTTATTTATTTTATTTATTTTATTTTATTTTATTTTATTTTATTTATTTTATTTTATTTATATATTTATTTATTGTCGACCAGTATAATGAAAACACTTTAAAAAAAGTTTATTTAAGGTTTAAATACCAGACTGGCTACTATAAGTAAATATATTTTAGCTTTTTTGAAATATATTTTGTTTGCTAGTGCGTTATTTATTATAATATCTGCAGGGAAGGCATATTTATAGTGTTTGCAAGTGACAAATGATTCTTTTCCCGTTCCTTTTTTCATGATCCAGATTTCTTTCTCTCCTGGGGGGGGGGGGGGGGGGGATGGCATGCAAGGTATAAGTTTTAAAATAAAAAAACTAAAAAGAAAATCATAATGACCTAATTATAAGAAAAAGTGTTATACATCTTAAATTAAAAAAAAAAAGTTAGCGAATTAATTTATATATATAAAAAATATTCAACTGAAGCTTTATAAAATATACATTTAAATTGACAAATTTCCATAATCTGGGTGTCCTATACTTTTCGTTAGCAATGCTTTTTCAATAAGCAAAAATAATACATTGATGCAAAAGAGGTTAACATTTTATAATAATCCTAATTAACAATGGAAATTAATTTACTAATTTACTTGCAATAACAAATTATCAAAAATTTTAATTAAGAAATAGCTTTATTGACAGATTTTATTTGCGTGTCAGAACTGTTAAAATATACTCGTTTATTTTTGTTTCAAAAATACATTCTGGCCATCCTGCTGTGCATCAATAAAATTTGCAGATGAGGTATTGCAGGTGAGAATTTTAATTTTTCTCAATCGTTTATTATTTATTATTGATATTACATTGTTTATTTTTCGCAAATTTTCTTAGTTTTCCTTTCATTATCAGGGTGCTTGTTCCTTTTTCCATGATCGAGGTTCTCTCTGTATTACACATTAGCATACAAAGTATTTGCTTTAATAAATAATTATGATGTATTAGAGACAAGAAAAGTATGGTATATCTTAAATAAAACTATACATTTTATCAATTTTAATTTGCTTTTAAATTAGTTTATGTTTAAAAAGAATCTTTCAATTATATAACGGAATAAATATATATTTAAATTGAGGAACTGCTTGTTATTAATATTGTTTACCCTTCGTAGTTTTTCTTCGTCTTCTTTCCATTATGAGTGAGCTAGTCTCTTTTCCATGTTCGAGGTTTCTCTCTGTCCTACTGATTAGCATGCAAGGCATAGATTTTTAAAAAAAGTAATTATGATATGTAAGAGACACGAAAAGTATGTTATATCTTAAAAAAATAATAATAATAACATTTTATTAATTTTATTTTGTTTGTGGATTAGTTTGTATTAAAAAAAAAAAAGGTATATCGATTCACTTATAACTTAATAAATGTATATTTAAACTGAAGAATTGTTTGCTCTTTGCAATTTTTTTTTTCGTCTTCTTTTCATTATCAGGGCACTTTCCATTTTTCATGATCGAGGTTCATCTCTGTCCCGTGGATTAGCATGCAAAATATAGCTTTAAAAAATAACTAAATTTAGAGAAAAGAAAAACATGATACAAGAAAGGTATGATTATATATCTTAAATAAAATTTATTTGATTACTTTTAACTTGCTTGTGGATTAGTTTGTATTTTAAACAAATCTCTGTTCAGTTATAACTTAATAAATATATATATTAAAATTGGGAAAATATTTCATAATCGAAGTGTAAAAATAAAGTTTTATAACAATGTTTTTTTCAATAAACGAAAATAATAAATAACTTTGTCGCTAATAATATATTATAGGGGTCGATGCAGATTTTTTTTTCTTGAAGCCCATTTTATGAAAATTAAAAGTTATTTTGTGAAATTTATTATATTTTTGTGAAAAATAACATTTTGCAACGAAAGATTAAATCTAGTTACTCAAACTTGAACCAAACATTAATTCATTTCCTAAATTTTCTGCAAAAATTTTCCTTTCTGGTAAATTTGTTTTCTTTGCAAATTACACATTTTAAAATCTAACAAAATAAAAATAATTAACGAAGAGTATGTTCAATGGGATGGAATTTTGTAAAAGGATTATTTTATTAACAGGAATTTTGTGAAGGGATTACTTTTTATTAAATGAAATTTTGTGAAGGCAACTGTTTTATTCAAAGGAATTTTGAGGAGGGGCCTGTTTTATAAAAGAAATTTTGTGAAAGTGCGTGTTTTATTAAAGGAATTTTTGTGAAGAGCACCCAAATAGGCACCAAATTTTGCCTGGATTGACCCCTGTTATAGATGCAACAATTGTTTAGCATTTTATAACAATACAATCAATAATGAAAATTAATATTTTTTTAATAATTAATCTTTAGAAATTTAAATTAAAAATATGCGGAAGCTATTTTTCCACAAAGTGATCTAAATATTTGCTGAAAGAGATCGGAAATGATGTTAACCTTCGTGTCCAAATAAGTAGGAATCAACACGAGCGATACCCTCATGAGAGATATATTTTACACTGTTAAAAATTGGCAGCAAACTGTCCAGTCATTTGACCGTTTTTATAGAAAACGGTTATATAACCGCAATTAAACTCTATTCCGACCATAATATTGCCCATATTATGATCAGATTAGAGTTAAATTACGGTTATGTAACCGTTTTCTATAAAAACGGTCAAATGACTGGACAGTTTGCTGCAGATTTTTAACAGTGTATTCTTTATATCAGAAATGGAGAATGTCGCCAATTTGATCACTGTCAACGATTCTTTAATTTTTAGATGAAATAATTTTAAATTTCATTTTATGATTTGTTTTGAATAAATGTTTCTTCATCAATTTCAATTTCCCTTAAATTGGGGGAAATGAAAAAGTACACACGATAAATGCCTCTTCTCAAAATATTGATTGTAAACAAAAATGGCTTCAGCTCGATAACTTCCAATAAGAACGAATTTTTGAAATTTTGGTGTTACCAAGTTTTACATGTTAAATCCACATAACCTAACCCCCCCCCCCCCCCCCCAAAAAAAAAAAAAAAAAAAAGGTCAAAATATCGTTTTGGGTAAACTTTGACCCGAAGACGATTTTTATATACACAATTTGCTATACAAAGTGTTTTATTACCAGCAGGGTATGCACGGGACATTTGTCCACGATCCACACATTACAAGGTCGCAAAGACATTCTTGGTCTTCTAGTAATTTTATTGAAAAGCATCTTAATGTAAAATAATAATGATGATAATAATGATAATAATAATAATAATAATAATAACAATAATAAAATAAAATGCTTGATTCATTACCAGGATTAGGTGGTACATATCATGATATATATCCAATATTTATTTTCAAAATATCATCATGTTTGATATTTTCTATATTTTCATGTATTTCATATTACTTTCAAAATATCATTATAGGGTATCTTTGATATTTATTTTCAGTCAAAATAAATGCAATTGAATTTTTCAACTTTTATTGACTGTGTCGTTTTGTTTGCTTCGACCAACGACATTAAAAAAAGAAAGGAAAAAAAAAAAACATCTTTTCCAAGTTTTACATTTGAAGTTGAATGCTTAAATATAAATAATTATGAGGGACAATATCAGTAGAATAGCCATTGAAAGATAAACTGTCTAATTTAGATAATCAGTTACTTATAGCTATATTGGAAAGAATATTTTCTGGTTTAGGTTTAGTTCAGTTTAAACTTCATAGGGAATGAAAAAACAGACAGGCTTATATTTTTATTCATATTTTTTAACTAAAAAAAAATAAAAAAAAATAAAAAAATAAATCTTGTATTTGAATTTAAAAATTTAATGTATAAAACATAAAATTGTTATGATACTTTCCGAAATAGTTTGTTTTTCGATTAGTATAAAAAGCAAATTATTTCTATTTTTAATTAAGTTGATCTTCAATTTTGTTGTAAGTAAAAAAAAAGAAAAAAAGAAGAAGAAGAAGAAGACGAAGAGAAAAGAAAGAAAAATACATTTATAATATTGTTTTATTGAGTTTTCATGCTAAGTGCAACATGTTTTAGTTTCTAGTTTTTATTAAGTCTGAAAATATTTATAATCTGCAGTAAGTTGACTCTTTTGAAAATATGGGATACATATAAAAATATAAGATATCTTAGATGTTTTCAAAAATATCATGATATTTAGGAACCCTGTTCATTACAAGAATACTGTAAATTAAAATTGTCAGCAATATCGTACTTAATTATAACTTTTCTGGAAATTAAAACTTAAAAGTTTTTCCTCTTAATTCTAAATTACTTCTAACTTCTTGATGTGCTTTAAAATTTTTCATGGGGTCTTATCTATAGAAGCTAAATTTCTCTGGCATATAATATATATTTCAAGATAGTTTAATATTAATACATGTTTATTTAACATTATATTTGAAATACATTTTTATGAAAAATGTCTAAATTATTTTTACTTCTTTATGTGCTTTAAAATTTTTCATTGGGGTTTAAAGTTTATGACTGTCTTATTTATAGAATCCATACTTTCTCTGACATACATATATTTTTCAAGATAGTTTAGTATTAATTCATGTTTATTTAACATTATATTTGAATCTGCCAAACATATTTTTATGAAGGAAGTCTAAATTATTTCTGACTTATTTGTGTTCTTTAAAAATTTGCATGGGGTTTTTTAATTTATGACTGTTTTATCTATAGAATCCATACTTTCTCTGACATACACATATTTTTCAAGATAGTTTAATATTAATTCATGTTTATTTAACACTATTTTTGAATCTGCCAGAAACATTTTTATGAAGAAAGTCTAAATTATTTTTGACTTCTTTATGGGCTTTAAAAATTTTCATGGTGTTTAAAGTTTATGACTGCCTTATCTACAGAATCCATACTTTCTCTGACATACATATATTTTTCACGATAGTTTAGTATTAATTCATATTTATTTAACTTTATATTTGAATCTGCCAAATATACATTTTTGTGAAGAAAGTCTAAATTATTTCAGACTTCTTTATGTTTTTTAAAAATTGCATGGGGGTTTTAAGTTTATGACTGCCTTATCTATAGAATCCATACTTTCTCATCCATAAATTTTTAAGAAAGTTTAGTATTAATTCATGTTTGTTAACATCCTATTTTAATCTGTCAAATACATTTTTATGAAGAAATATTAATGCTAATCATAATGCAACCTGTGTGTATAAAAGATTCTTACATTTGTGAATTCAGCAATACATAGTAAATATACTTGTGCACATATCGTATACATTATTTGTTAAACACGATAATTTGTCATTAGGGCTAAAAAATTTTCCATGACCAGAACTTAATATTTTGTTTATCAGTCCCTGAATAAAATATAAATAAAATATGCCAGGACTCAGACAATCTTGATAGAAATTGAGTACTTATTATCAACTGTATGTACATGTATGTACAACTGTATGTACAACTAGTATCAACATGCGTATGTACGCATAAAGAATATATTTTACCAAATATGTCTTTTGTGTACTTGGAATTCACTGTTAAAAATTTTAACTTTGGGAATTTTTTGCTATGGGACAAATGATTTTCGCGATTTATAACAGAGGATAATGAAAAACAGAAAAGAAAATAATATATAATAATTTGAACAAGGCTGTTATTTGTTCAAATTATTGTGAGTTTCAATTCACGCAATATTATTCAAAATTGTTCAATTCTGTTTAATTACTTTATTTTACTGGAAATATGTAATATATATTGATAGATATAGATAGATGGATAGATAGTAATAGATATAGATAGAAATGTATAATTATATAAGAATATGCATAATTCTCATTTACAGAGTTGAAAGTATGCCTATTAATGTTTTTCTTTTTATATTTGTTTAGCTGCGGCTTAGTATTTGATAAAACCACACGAAAATATTGTCTATATTAACGCTAGTATATATTGTTTTTATAAAATTTGTATATCTCCCACCCTTCTTTTTAAATATTTTACTGTACAGGATATATAAAAATTGTATAAAGTGATTGAGGTCTTTTTAAATATGACTTGGCTTAAAAAAAGAAAGAAAAGAAAAGAAAGAGAAAAATCTATTTTTCTGGTTTCATTCTTTATTTTGTTTAATTTTTTACTATAGGTATAGTAGAATATTCAAATTAATATTTAAAAGTAATATTATAAAAGTATTATGAAGCATTTAAATAAAAAAAATTGTCAAGATTGAAGGTTAAACAATTTTTAAAAGGCACTTAATTAATGATATTCGGCAATTATTATGGCTGAACTTATACCCACATCTATTAAACGGATTTACTTTACAATTTTTAGAAGTAGAAATATAAAATTTTAACTTTTTTTTTTCCTAGAAATTATTTTGCAGTATAATAAAAAAAAAAAAAAAAAAAATAAACTTGAATTTTGGCGATGATTTATATCATATATTCTAATTAAGGCTGCGAAAGTGAAGCGCTTAAAATTATTTTGGTGAAAAATGGTTCTTGCAAGCGAAAAGCTGTTTCTTTTTAATTTGTTACAATGTCAGTATAATTGTTTTATTTAAGTCGATAGTTTATATTTTGGTAGTGGTGAAATCTTTCAGAATTTTATAACAAAAGATGTATATAGATAGAAAAATAGATAGATATAGATCGATAGAAAGAAAGAAAGAAAACAATATATATATATATATATATATATATATATATATATATATATATATATATATATATATATATATATATAGAGAGAGAGAGAGAGAGAGAGAGAGAGAGAGAGAGAGAGAGAAGGGGGGAAGATGGGGAAAAGGATGAGGAGGATGGGGAGGAGATTTATTTAGCATTAATGACATTACAGCAGTTTATCGATTTTTACATGAAAAATATTTGATTTGTGTTTGAATCAATGCTTTTTTGATCCCCCTTTTGCATGGCAAATGGTCCTTATAAATGAAAAACTGTTTATTTGTAACTTCTTACAAAGTCAGATTAATTGTTTTATTTAACTCGATATTTTTGTAGTGGGATTCTTTGGAATTTTTTACCATATATAAAGATGTAGATAGATGTAGAGATATTGAATAGATAGATAGATAGATAGAGAGACCGAGGGAGGGAGGGAGGGAGGGAGATGACAGAGAGAGAAAGGAGGAAGAAAGAAAGAAGAGAGAGAGAGAGAGAGAGTGGGTTGGGTTGGGTTGATTATTGACGGCCAATTATCTACACTTGGGATATAGGCCCGGGGGGAGTGCCCTCCGTGGGGGTCTTTCTGGGGGTCTTTCTAACCCGTATTTACGCATGGATAAATCCACGGCTCGAAGAAAACCACGAAAGCTCCGAACGGTTAGGCCGACGGGCGCGATTGGGATCGAACCCAGCACCTCCCGTCTACCAGCTTCGAGAGCACAACCTCTCAGCCACTGGTGGGGCGAGAGAGAGAGAGAGAGAGGGAATATATATATATATATATATATATATATATAGAGAGAGAGAGAGAGAGAGAGAGAGAGGGGGGGATTTACTTAGCATTGATGATAATAATACAACAGTTTATCTATTTTTACATGAAAAATATTTTATTTGTGTTAGCATCACTGCTTGTATAATCCTTCTTTTACATGGTAAAAATTATCCTATCTTGACAAGACTGTTATATGAATTCTATCTCAAAAATTATGGGATAAACTCACTTGTTGAAAAGTGCTGGAGATTAAAATTAATTATATATATATATATAATGGAAATAATAGTAAAGATGGAGGGGGGGGGGGTGCAATATACATCCTTGAATTTTGAGATTTTTTTGACTATATGTATATATTTTTAATTTCTTTGAAGTACCACTGAAAACACAATTTCTCCGCAGAATAAATTAAAAGGGTGGCATTAGCATTTATTTCTATTATATATATGGTTATTGTGAAGTGGTTTTTGGACATAGAAAAAAATAATGGCGATTATTAAAGAATGATGGTTATTAAAGAATGAAAATTATTTCGGAATCTATTAAAGCAGGGACCTTGTTTTATATCGTAACAGTACTTTATGACTATTGTGAAATGATCAATGGACTTAGACAAAAAAATAGTGATTTTGGACACTGTCCCGCGCCCCGCTCATTTTTTGCCGAGATACATATATATAAAGTCACTTTAAAAATAGTGGCTTATTTTTTAATAGCATTATATATGTATGCTATCAGTTACAAATGGATTTAATGTAAAAAATGACAGTGAAACTTATTGAATTTATTCCAGAAAAGTGTGTTAAAAGTTATTTATTTAAAAGATAAAATGTAAATTATCTCACTCAAGCAAACAAATCAGTTGAAGAATATTTAACGATTTAAGGTATAGTAAAGTAAAATGAAAATAAAGTAAAATAAAATAAATATAAATATAAATAAAAGGAAAAGTAAACTAAAAATAAATATAAACCAGTGGACCCGTGCGAAGATTTTGCGCTGCACTCTAATATTTTTTAGATGCAGGTTTAAACTTCTAAAAAAATTAAGGACTAAAACTATCTGTAAGCAACATTAGTCAAGCCAGAATATCATCTCATTTATTCCATGAAAGTTACAGCAAAAACTGACCAAAGATAGCAAACACACACACAAAATAAATAAATCAATTCAGCATTTGAATTTAAATTTTGCTTTTTAATCATAAATATAAAATAGTCCCACTTTATCTTTTTTGAACATTTTTTTAATAATAACTGTTGCGGTATTTTATTTTTGTGGCAACACTAATTTGAGGAAAAATTTTCATTTCATTTACGAAAACAATGCCGACTTAATTTTTAATTAATTACAATTTTTAATCAAAATACATGTTTTAACGAAATGTGAGTATACTATGTTAAAAGCCGCCACATAATACTTTCATATGGTATCTCATTTATTGTTCTGCGTTTTTTATTTGCTTAGAAAAAGGGATCTTGACAACAGAAATAATATATAGGATAAAAGTAAAAATAAAAAATAAAGTAGTTTGAAATTTAAAATTATAAAATTATTTTTTTTTATCAAATTACAAAACAGTGCTTGAAAATGTTAAAAATAAATGTTGTATTACACTATAGATGATTACATCTGGCTTAATAAAAACGTGCAATACTGTGATAAACGTGTCAATTACACTGCAAAAAAAGAAAAAAAAATTGATTTTACAGTATAATACTAGCATCTCAGCTGCCAGGTAGGGGTTTCGTTCGACTCATCATTTTAGGGTTTCGTTCATCTCACGAAACCCTACTCCCGCTCCATTGTCTGGCCGTCACAGAGCCGTTCTCAGAAACTATATAACTTACAGGCATGAAAATTTGTGTACTTATAGCTAAAAACCTTACTATGAAGCTTAAAATATTAAAATTTGAAAAAATCGTATTATTTTAATATATAGAGAAAAAAAAAACCAAAATTCTAACAGCCTTTTCCTATTAAATTTAAATATTTTTCATTATAGCAGTTGCCAACAATTAAAAATTCACAATTTCTTTCTGTCGGCGGCGCAGTTTATTTAATGTGTAAAATAGTTTCTTTAATTGTATAAATAATACTTCATAAATAAAGTTAAGTAAGCATGCATTCGCTTACCTGATTATAAGTTCAAACCTTCGTAAAGAAATGTATATCCGAATCGAGCGCTACTTCTCCGTTAATTCACACACAATTGTATTCCTTTCTGTAGTCGCACATTATCGTAATCCATCGATCTGAAACTTTATTACTTTGCTGAAATTAAAATGTTTATTAACATGTGTTTTAATTAAATTAAGCATCCTTAATATTTATCTATAAATATAAAATCCTTTTATATTTATATTATATTTAAACATTTAACGGTATCTTGATTACAAGTTAACAGAGCATTTACATCGCTCTGACATTTTCACACGCTACATTTTAAAAGAAATTCACACAACAACTAACTAAAAATCTAAAGAGTTTTTTCAGTCCTTGGTAGCCTTGGATGACGTCACTGGGAAAAAGCACATGATAGCACGTGATAATCATTCTTTCACGTGGGCGTTTATTCCATGTACTTAGCTGAGTTGAAAACAGTTTATGAGTTGGTATATCCGACGAGATAATTAAAGTTGTTTACTGCAAATTTAAAGTACTTTATTATTATCTGACGATTGAAGAGTAGTTGATTCCGAATAGAAGATTACCCTTTAATTGGAATTTCCGTCACTCCCCCTTAATCTTCTATGTAGGATAAGGAAGTAAGTTCAGATTGTTTCGGTGTTTAATGAATTCAGGTTTGGGGTTGGGCTTGGTGAGTGAATCTGCGGTCATAAATTCTGTGGGACAATACTTTAAATCTATTATTCCATCTTCCTTGAGTTGTCTTATCGCGTGGAATCTGATATCTATATGTTTACTTTTTCGAGTATGTTTTTCACTTTCAACCATTTTTATACATGGCTGATTGTCCTCGTATATTGTTATGGGTTTCTGTTGTTTTAATTTTAAATCTTCCAGGAGTTTTATCATCCATAGTATTTCCTGTGCTGCGTTACTTACAGAAATGTATTCAGCTTCTGCTGATGACAGAGCAACGCATGTCTGTCTTTTCGTTGTCCAATGTATGGGACATTTTCCTAACATAAATATATTTCCGCTGGTGGATCGTCTAGTTTCTGGATCACCTCCCCAATCTGCATCTGCGTAAACTTCGAGAATAGGCTTATTTTTCGAACTTAGCGTCAGGTTGAGGTGTTTTGTGTTGTTTAAGTATGTTACGATTCTTTTGACTGCTTTCCAGTCTTTTTCTCGAGGGGTTTCATTTCTACGGCTGAGTATGTTGACCGCTGCTGAAATATCTGGCCTGGTTAATGTTGAGATGTAGAGTAATGTTCCCGTTGCTTGTCTGAATTTAATATTGTTAGGTAATAGATTTTCATCATCGTTGAGTCGATTGTAACCTGCTTCCATAGGTGTGCTGTAAGGTTTTGCGTTTTGAAGATTGAGTTTATCTACCAATTCTTCAATTTTTGAATTTTGGTTTAAGTAGAAATTTTTATCGTCTCTTTTTATATTTATTCCGAGATAGTTATTGACTTCTCCCAAATCTTTCAATTCATATTCCCTTTTGAGATTGTTTATTAATTCAATTATATCTTCGTTTTTTCCGGCAATTAACAAATCGTCCACATATACTATAATGTATGTCCAGTTTTCACCATTTTCGCGTATAAAAAGACATGAGTCAGATGTACTTTGTACAAAATTTAATGCTTTAAGACTCTCGGAGATTTTCGTGTGCCATGCTCTGGCGGCTTGTTTGAGCCCGTATATTGCTTTTTGTAATTTACATACTTTGTTTTGTTGATTTGGAGCTATATAGCCTTCCGGCTGTTTCATGTATACCTCTTCTTGTAGGTTTCCGTGTAAAAACGCTGTATTCACGTCGATATGATTAACTTTAAGGTTATGATTTAATGCTGCTATGAGAAATGCACGGATTGTGGTATGAGAGACAACTGGAGCAAAGGTCTCGTCATAATCTACTCCGAATTTCTGACTGTATCCCTGTGCCACGAGTCGTGCTTTGTAGGTTTGCACTTGGTTTAGGTTGTCGCGTTTTAATTTAAAAGTCCATTTTGAACCTATCACTTTCTTGCCTGGTGGCGGATCGACTAATGTCCAAGTTTTATTTTTAGCTAGGCACTTGATTTCGTTTTCGGTGGCTTTGAGCCAATTTTCCCTATCGTGTGGATTTTTCATTTCCATGATATCGTTCCAATTCTTTGGTTCATTTGATTGTGTGTCTTTAACTAAACAGACAAATCTATCTGGTGGTACTCCTCTGTTAGATCTATTTGACCTTCTTGGTTCTATTTGTGTTTGTTTGGACTCGCATGGTTGTTTTTCTTTATCATTAATGTCAATTTCAATGTAATTTTTATTCTTCTCTTCTTGATTTCTATCATCAGTGGAGATTTCTTCGAGATTTGAATCTTCCTCAATGTTGTTTGAGTGTTTTATTTCATGTTCTATGAATTTTACAGTCCTGGCAATTATTATTTGTTTGTCTTTTGTGTGTATGCGATATCCTTTGGAACGTGTGTCGTAACCTAGAAAAATACCTTCTTGCGCTCTATTATCTAGTTTTCCTCGATGTATTTTATTAATGTAAACAAATGCTTTACATCCAAAGGTTCTTAAATGTTTGAGATCGGGTTTGATACCTTTCCATAGTTCGTATGGAGTTTTGTCGTTCGCTCTTGTTGGCAATCTGTTTTGTAAATATGTCGCTGTGTGTATTGCCTCTCCCCAAAATTGTTTATTTAAATTTGCTTCTAAAAGCATGCTACGTGTCATATCGAGTAGGCTTTTATTCTTCCTTTCTGCCACGCCGTTCTGGCTCGGGTTGTGTGGAATTGTGAATTGGTGTAATATCCCGTTTTCCTTTAGATAATTGTCTATTTCGTTGCTATTATATTCTCCTCCATTATCGGATCTTATTTCTTTTGGTTTTCTACCGAATTGATTATTTACCATTGCAATGTATTCTTTTAATTTATCAATTACTTCGCTTTTCTTAGATAGTAAGTATATAGTTGTATATCTCGAGTAATCGTCGATGAATGTGAGAAAATATTGTTTTTCTCCTAGTGTTGGTGTACTTATAGGTCCACAGACGTCGCTGTGTATTAAATCGAGAACTTTGTTTGCTCTATTTGTAGCCGATTTTGGATATGGCGCGTCGTTTAATTTAGATTTGATGCAGGTTTCGCATAATTTATTATTGTGTCTGCAGTTTTTAATTTTTATTCCGGTAGCTAGCTGTTTGTTAACAATTGTTTTGATTGCTTCATAATCACGGTGTCCTAGTCTTCGATGCCATACTTCTAAACATTCTTTATTATTATTACAGCTTAGTGTGACGTTTGCATAGTTTTCTGCATTTTCTGAGTGGTTTGTTTGTTCGATTATGTATAAATTATTTTTGTTCTTCGCTCTTATATAAATTTCACCGTCGAACGTTAAATCGCATTTGTCATTTTCAAAGATTAATTTGCATCCATTTTTAGTTGCTTTGCTTACGGATATTAAATTGGATTCTAGTTCTGGGACGTATAGGACTTCCTGTAGTCTTGTGAGTTTTATTTCTCCATTTGGGGATTTCGTTTTTATTAAAACGTCGCCTGAACCGAATGCTTCGAGTTTGTTGCCGTTTGCGATGGTGACTGATGATTTTTCAAAATTGTTAAATTTATCAAATAACCTCTTATCATTTGCAATGTGTGAGGTACTGCCACTGTCGAGTATCCAGTTTTGTTTTCCTAATTTTTCTGTTATTAGTACGCGATCTTCTGATTGATTAGTTTTTGAGCTTATTTTCTGATCATTCGCGTTATCGTGACAGTCAGTATTCTCTTTATAATTCTCTGTGTTTTCATAGCATAGTGATGATGAAAAAGGTTTAGCTTTATTTTTATTATTAAAGTTATTCACATTTTGATATGTGTGTTTGTTTTTGTTGTGCTGTGTGTATCTGCTCTTGAGGTGATAGCACTCGCTATTATTATGATTCGTCATTTTACAGTGACTGCAATATTTTGAATTTCTTTTGTAGTCGTTATAAGTGTGTTTTCTTTGTGTTTTAAATGCCTTTTCAGAGCTGTTGTTTTGTTCAGACATTTCTTGTCTGCGATTATACTCATCTATGAGTTTACTTCTGATAAAATCTGGGGATAATTCGGCTTCGGGCCTTGCCTCTAATGCTGTGATAAGCGTGTTGTAGCTGGGCGGTAATGAGCATAGAAATAGTGCGGATATGTGTGAGTCATTTATATTCTCGCCTATGGCGGATAATTTATCTACTATTTGTAGAATATTTGTTATATGATTTATCATATTACCGTTTTCGGGCAGTTTAGTACTGTACAGTTTTCTCAATAAATACAGTTTGCTACTCAAATTTGCTCTTTCATGCGTACGTTTGAGAACTTCCCAGGTTTGCCTGGCTGTGGTAGAATTTTTTACATGCACAATTTGTGCATCATCTATGCTTAGATTAATTAAAGCTCTTGCTTTTCTATCTTTTTTGTTCCAATCCTCATTTAAAGGAGTTGGTGGTTGATCACTTATTACTTCGAATAAGTCTTCTTTAATGAGAAGCATTTCGAGCTTAAATTTCCAGTTGGAATAATTGCTCGAATTTAGTTTCTCGATGAATTGGCTTTCTTTGAATGTAGCCATTTTTATTTTCTATCTTTAATTATTTTTAAAGATATTTAATTTAATTTTATACGAATCGCTTTTCTTTGCGTTCGTTTTTATTTGCTATAAAGCGAGTTTTTTCAGCATATAGCTAATGTGCTTAAAATTTTTATTTAATACATACTATCAGTCTTTCATAATCTGTCGGCGGCGCAGTTTATTTAATGTGTAAAATAGTTTCTTTAATTGTATAAATAATACTTCATAAATAAAGTTAAGTAAGCATGCATTCGCTTACCTGATTATAAGTTCAAACCTTCGTAAAGAAATGTATATCCGAATCGAGCGCTACTTCTCCGTTAATTCACACACAATTGTATTCCTTTCTGTAGTCGCACATTATCGTAATCCATCGATCTGAAACTTTATTACTTTGCTGAAATTAAAATGTTTATTAACATGTGTTTTAATTAAATTAAGCATCCTTCACTTTTATATTTATATTATATTTAAACATTTAACGGTATCTTGATTACAAGTTAACAGAGCATTTACATCGCTCTGACATTTTCACACGCTACATTTTAAAAGAAATTCACACAACAACTAACTAAAAATCTAAAGAGTTTTTTCAGTCCTTGGTAGCCTTGGATGACGTCACTGGGAAAAAGCACATGATAGCACGTGATAATCATTCTTTCACGTGGGCGTTTATTCCATGTACTTAGCTGAGTTGAAAACAGTTTATGAGTTGGTATATCCGACGAGATAATTAAAGTTGTTTACTGCAAATTTAAAGTACTTTATTATTATCTGACGATTGAAGAGTAGTTGATTCCGAATAGAAGATTACCCTTTAATTGGAATTTCCGTCACTTTCTACAGTAATTAATTATCTATTGAAAGATTTCCATGTGAAAAATGAAAATGAAATAAAAAGTTTCCCCAATTGAAAAAATATTAATATGATGCCATATTGGTCATAAAACGGAAATTTTCAAACATTTCTCAATAATACAAGGAGTATATGAGTATGTGTATGTACAGAAAGCAGATTAATATCACGTCATTATAGAATTTAAAAAAAATTAATCTGACGTCATATTGAAAGTTTAGCGGATTTTTCAAATGGTTGAGAGTAATACAAAGCGAGTATCAATATGAATAATATAGAGAATAGTAAATATATGAGTTTGAGGAACGTATTGAATCATGATAAAAACCCGATTATGGAAATATTCGCATATTTTAACATTTTGAAAGTGTACAACATGTTTAATTTTGAAATTGATTTTTTTAAATATCACATTTAGTCTACATGACAGATATTATTATGAAAGAGTATAATAGCGAGACAGGGTGTAATAGCAAGAGTATAATAGCAGAGTATAATATCGGACCGCTTCAGATTTTTGGAAAAACGAGAAAAATAGACCGGTAAATTTTTACTTTATAAAAAACATGACCTTTTTTTTTTTCTTTTTGAAAATGAAATTTATTTGGATTTATTAAAGAAAGGATAAAGTGTTTTGAAAGGAATATTAAACGAAACCCTTTGTGCGATCTTCGATCACACTTACCCACTTGCTTTAATTTTTTTAGATGACTTTAAAAGTGGCAAATTATTTTCATAACAAAAAGTCTAAAAATTTTTTAATTGCTTAAGAATTTAAAGATTTTTTAATACAGCTGATTTAAGTTGAACCTTTTTACTGTCGTATCGTGATGTAGTACTTAAATATTTGTTTACAATTATTTATAATAATAATATCTAGATTTATTTTTGTTTCAGAATTATAAGGCAGGCAAAACTATTGCCATGATTTTTTTTTTTTGCTCCATATCAGAACTTTACAGAACTTACCAATTACTATTTAAAGAATGATTTTATAAGATTTTATAATATTGTTATAAAATTGGATGTGATATATGCTTAAACAAGAAAGAATCACCCTCTATCACACGCAAATTATTTTATTTTCAGAGCTGATACAATTAAACATAAATTTTCTTATTTCTAATTATTTTATATATTGTTTAAATTGATACCACCTATTATTAGCATCTAATGTCTTTCATAAAGAAGTAACGAAGTAACAAACAACAGACATAATTTCATTAAACCAAATTATTAAACCAAATTTTGCAATACATACTAGTACGTAAATTATATTAAATTTTCGATTATTAAACGATTATTAAAACAAAAATTGTGGTATCATGAGAGCAGTTTTTTCCTCTTTTCTGTACTGCCGGATCCGGAAATTCGGTTCAAAACGCTAACTTTCAAAGCGTTTTTTGATAGGTTCTTTGTCTTTACCGAAAAAATAAAATAAATAAAATAAAAAGAACTCAGTTCGATTAGATAATTTCTGAATAAGATAATCTTAAATTTCTATGTGTTTTCAAACAAAAATAAATAAATAAATGTGTCAGAAAGTAACTAGTTTTGATTTGAGAGCAAGCAGCCTTTAAGAAAAAAGAAGATAAAATATTAAGACGATTTTCAAATCCACAGGAGCTGACTGTCTGACAATTTCTGAATTCATTTTTGTTCGGAAACGCATGAAATTGGCAAGTATTCTTATTCAGAAACTATGTAATCGAATGGCGTTTTCCATTTTTTGATAAAGACTGTCAGAAAATACTGTCAAAGTCGGCATTTTGAACCGAATTCCCAACGCGGAAGACCGAGAAAGGGGGAAAAACTTGTCGTCACGTTCCATGTTCCAAGAATCACTTATAACTTGATAAGTAATTCATTTATCAAAAAATGAAAAACTTTTTTCATTTCAAATCGCTGCAATGGTCAGGCCTGCCAATTTTACGCCTTTCCTGTTAAAAATGACTCAGAAAATGTGTCAGAAAGTTTCGCGTTGTTGAGCAGGGAATTTGAGAACTACCTTAAAACCATGAAAAATATTTATTTTTAGATCTTTCAAATGAATGTGCAATCGAAAAACAAGTTGCTTCCGAAATACAGATGCTTCATTGAAGCCAAAAAACAAATGCTTCGTCGCTTTTAACTGTTCCACCACGACTTAGTAATCTAAACGAAAAAGCTTTACTCTTCTTTGGTATTTAAATTAATCTAACCAATGTTTTGTATACATTGGTACATTACATATTTATATGCTACACTTCATTCAATTAATAATTCGATCTTGCTAACCAGTCATGCGTTTTTGAAAAATAGAAATATGCCGAAAATGCTTGCAGCCATTCTTTATTACGCTTTTTTCTTGCTCAGAAAGCAGAAACATTACTTAAAAACTTGTAATTCACATATAATTTTACGATACATATAATTACAGATGACTTAGCAATATTAACAAGAAAAATCCAACGCAAAGTTATTTTATTAAGATTTTATCGACTTTGGCTATTTCATACTTTCGATTTTGTAATTTTTTAAATAAAGAAGCTTTTATTTACATTAATAGAGAATTAAACTGATTTACTAATGTTTAAATATGTTACACTATTTTTAATTATATAATCAAATATATTTGAGATTTGTCCAATTATGCGCTTTTAATGAGCAGAAATATGCCGATTTATAAATACTATCATATTTTTTTTTTACTAATAATAACTATTGAATCACAGGAAAATCGACAATATATAAATGAACTAAATAACTATACTGCAATATAAAAGTGTACATCCTGTAACGTAAAATGCACGAATTGAAAAAAAAAAGGAAAATAAATAAAAGTATGAGAAGAAAAAATCCACGAGAAGAATGTTAAAATATTACAAGACAAAAATATAAACTTATATTGCGAAACACATTATCGAGGGCAATATTTCACAATATAAGTAAATCATAATTGATTGCTGTTTGAGTAAAATAAGCAGCCGATCAACCACGATATCACGGGATAAAGAATTTAATTTTTTTTAGATTATGTCTGTTTTTATTGCTGATCTCTTTTCTCCGAAAGTAAAGCAACATTATTAAAACTTGTAATTCACACATAATTTTCTGAAACGTAATTTTGTATTAGCAACATTAGCATTAAGAGACTTTTGTTACGGCGTGTATTTAGTCATTATTTCTTGTTGAGTAGCAAAGGATGATCCATAAGCCGTATTTTTGGCCCATGAAAAAAGACAAACTCGATTTTGTTATATTGAAATAATTATTTAGCTTTTTAATATTAGAAGGTTTATCCTGTACGATTCCAACAATAGTTTTTGCATTTTGTTCGGTTTTATATGATTTACATAAGCTCAAAGTTCGTATTATTCGTAGCTTTTGATGAAAAATACGCAATTTCTCCTAATTTTACCTCAATTATTTATAATGAGCGCAATCGTGCAACTCTTTCTTCTTTACATATATTATAAAATACATCAAAATATACAATATATGTAAAAATAAAAATGTTGCAAAGCTGTGCTCATAGTAAAATAAAATAAAAAAATATTAAAAATTGAGGTAAAATTAGGAGAAATTGCGTATTTTTCATCAAAAACTACGAATAATACGAACTTTGAGCTTGTGTAAGTCATATAAATCCGAACAAAATGCAAAAACTATTGTTGAAGTCGTACAGGATAAAACTTCTAATATTAAAAAGTGAAATAATTAAGTCAGCATAACAAAATTGAATTTTAGTCTTATTTCATGGGCTAAAAACTTTTTATGGACCCTTATCCTTTCATATACTGATTTCTTTTGTGTTCCTTGGTTGGATGTGCTGTCTACTTCTTCAAAATCCGATTCTTGTTTCTGAAACATTTGATTCAGATATTATAATATATTTACCACGATTTCATAATCTAAACTTATTTATTTAATGGAATTTTTTTTATCAAAACACTCTTCATATCGTTAGCAAAACTCAAAATTGTTCATTGTGTACATATTTTGTTGTAGTGTGTAATTTAGGTATAGCATACACTGTAAAAAAAAAAAATCTGTAATTTTGACAGAAAAATATTGTATTTTTTACAGAAAAAACTGGTTTTTTTTTAAAAAACAAATTTTTCCTGAAAAAAAAAATATATATGGATTTTGTAATTTTTACAGAAAAAAACTGTTTTAATGAAATTATACAGATATTTTCTGTAAATTGAACGGTTTTACACTGGCGCCAAAACTGACAGTTTTTTTCTGTTAATTTAAGTTTTTTTTTTTTTTTTTTTTTTACAGTGTATGTGTCTCTAAAATTTCAGGTACTGATTTATTTTCTATTCTTTGGTTGGATGTGTGCTTTTTACTTCTTAAAAATCTGATTCTTATTGCTTCTGGAACACTTGATTCAGATATTATCCCGTATGTTTGCTATGATTTCATTATCTATACTTATTTATTTATTGGAACTTTTCTTTTAGCAAAACTTTAATTTTTCATAGTGTAACTTTTGTTGCAGTGTGTATTTAGTCTTAATTTCTTGGGTAGTACAACTTTGTATTTCTAAAAATTTCATATACTGATCTCTTAATTGTTTTTCTTATTTGAATGTTCTTTATATATCTGCAAAATCTAATTATTTTATCTGAAACTTTTATGATTTACATACAATAATATATTTGTTATGATTTAATTTTCAGTACTTATTTATTTATTGGAGTTTTATTATCGAAACACTCTCAAGTTAGCAAAACTTTTAAATTTACATCGTGTAACTTTTATTGCTGGTGTGTATTTAGTCACTATATTTCCTGTTAAGTAGCACTTTGTGTCTCTAAAAATTTCATATTCTGACCTCTTAAATATATTACTTGGTTGAATGCGCTTTTTACTTCTTCAAAAAATGATTCTTGCTTCTGCAACATTTCATTCAGATATTATAATATATTTGCTATGATTTCATTAATATCTTTACTTACTTATTTATTAGAATTTTCTTTGTCAAACCACTCTTCAATTAGCATCTTTTGGCTTATGACACTGGAAGTATTTTTTAACGCTTAATTGTAAATATACTTGTTTATAATTAAAAAGGATAGATGTAGATTTCACGGTTCAAATTCAAACATATTTATTTGTATTCGGAAACATTTTACGGATATCAGGCCCCTATTTCATTTTATTAAGGTTTCATCACCTTTAACTATTAACAAATACGATTTGTTTTACCTTTGTACTGATTCAAATTAATTCACTAATTATTTAAACGGTTTTTTTTTACAAGATACTTTCATTAAATCAATAATTCGAATTTCCTACCAGCAGTTGCGTGTTTTTGGTAAACAGAAATTATACAGAAAATCCTTCTACTTACTTTGTCTTTAGTTATTTTCATGCTCATAAAACCAGAAATATTACTAAATATTTGTAACTCGCACACAATTTTAAGAAACTTTGTTATATTGCATGCCAGCATTAATATCACTATATCCTTTGTACAGATTCAAATTAATTCATTAATCATTTTAAACGTGTTTTTACAAGATATGATACTATTGCAACCGCATTTGTAATTACACTTTCATAAAATTAGGTGTGATTTACAAGATTTTAGTAACGTTTCTTCCGTTCTGAGAAAGAAAATCAATAAAACATTTTCGGTATAAATTTCTTTTTATAAAAAGGCATGACTTACGAAGCTCAAACTATTGCGTATTTAATGAGGTGTAGCATATATAAATTTAAACGATCAGCAATTAATTTTAATTTGTACAAAGGAAAAGCAAAGTTTCTTCGTTTAAAGACTGCTAACTCGAAGAATGAATATTTAATGGCGAGATGAAGTATTAATAAAGTAAACTTTCCATAAAAATTATGTCCATTAAAAATTTAATAATTTGAGTTCCCTAACCTAGCCCACGTGTTAATGTGGCAAACAGAAAATACACCGAAAATCTTTCTCCTTTTTTTTTCTTTAATTATTTTCTTGCTTCAAAAGCAAGAAATATTAGTAAAAACTTGTAACTCGTACATGATTTTACGAAACTTTATTTAAAATTAATTCGCTAATCATTTAAACGGGTTTTATATTACATTAAATAATCAACAATTCGTGCTTTCTAAGTAGTTGCACACGTTTTCGGTAAGACAGAAAAAATTTCGATTTCTTTAATTACTTTATAGCTCAAAAAGCAAGAAATATTACAAAAAATTTGTAACCCACAACACAATTTTACGAAACTTTATTATATAGACCCGCCAGTAATATCAGTATCCTTTGTATCAAATTAACTCACTAATCATTTAAACATGTTTTTACAAGATATTTCATTAAATAATAAAAAAAATCGAGTTTTCTAAACAATCACGCATTTCTTATAAACAGAAAATATACAGAAAATCTTTCTACTTATTTTTTTTTAAATTATTTATAGCTCAAAAAGCAAGAAATATTCCAAAAAACTTGCAAATCACATACAGTTTTAAGAAACTTTATTATATGGACCCGCCAGCAATAACAGTAGTATTAATATCAGTATCCTTTTTACTGATTCAAACTAATTTACTAATCATTTAAACGGGTTTTTACAAGATACTTCATTAAATAATTAATAATTCGAATTTCCTAAATCAGTTACGCGTTTTTGGTAAACAGAAAATAAATAGAAATTATTCCTACTTATTTTTTTTTAAATTATTTTCTTGCGAAAAAATCAAGAAATGTTGCTAAAAGCATCATGTAACTCATACCGCACAATTTTACGAAACTTTTTATATAGACTCGCCAAAAATATCAGCATTAATATCGGTATCCTGTTTACTGATTGAAATTAATTTACTGATGATTTAACGTTTCCTAACCAGTTACGTGTTTCTTTTTTTCTTTCTTTTTTTTTTTTTAATAGAAAACTATACCGAAAATCTTCCTACTTATTTTTTTTCTTTAATTATTTTCTTGTTCAAAAAAAAAAAAAAAAAAAAAAAAAAAAAAAAAATATTACTAAAAACTTATAACCCACACAATTTTACGAAACTTTATTATCTAGATCCGCCAGCAATGTTAAGAGATTAGTTTATGAAAAGTTGACTTTATCAATACTTCATCGCCATTAAATTTTCATTCTTTTAAACGTAAGAAACTTTGATTTTCCTTTGTACAAATTAAAATTAATTGCTGATCGTTTAAATTTACATATGCTACACTTCATTAAATATAGGCAATAGTTTGAGCTTCGTAACGAGTCATGCGTTTTTGTAAAAAATCAACGAAATACTTAGTACCGTCACAACGAAATTGCTCATTTTATGAGTAACAACAATGATTCAAAACCCCTCCAAAATGAGAACCACCGACTAATACTATAATAAGAATATCATACTATAATATAATAATATTATAAGAATTATTATATTTTATAGTGTTATAGGAAAATTATTAATCTGAAAAGTTTAACTTTAACGATAAAATCGTGCATTTCGTTTTTATTTAGAGCAATTAAAACGGAATTCAGAAAAGCAGAGCAATATTTACAACGAAAACCAGAAATGAAAATTGAGAGCTTCGTGTTTAATTTTATTCTGACTTCGTGTTGACTGACTAGTAAAAAAAATATTTTTTTTTTTTTTAACCCAATCAAATTAATTGGTAAGAATATCATACGAACTGAAAAATTTCTAACTCAGTGAAAAAGTGTCCAGACAGTGAATCGGAACCTAGACCTTTATCTTAAATTGCCACACTGTTAACTGAACTGTCTGAAATTCAGACATTTAAGCGTTTGAACTGGATGGTTAAAAAAGAAAGAGACACTTCAAAGTGTCTTAATTTTTAAGACAATTGTACATGTCTTAATTTCAGATACTTGAAATGTCTGAAATATCACCGTTTTTTTATCCGAGCAAACAGCTAGAAAAAAATTACAAAAAAAGTGAATAAGTGCTTGTGCTGCCATCTATGGAAGCATCGTTAATTTCGATTACGGGAGGATAATCTAAGTTTATTTTTCTGCCCACGCCAGAATTGAACTCGTGACCTAAAGGTTACAAATCCAACGCTTTACCGATTAATCCATCGAGACTATGTGAATGTGATATTTTAAATGCAAGTAATGGAATGATTCGGCTGCGTTGCGTGTTTATATTTTTGTAGGAAAGGTGGTAATTTATCGGTGCTTTCATAATACTTGCTACTTTTAATTAATAAGGTTAATTTATTACTTAGTTTTTATACGGTTAATGAATATTTAGGCTGTGATTTGATTAAAATAATTTATTAGAGAACTTTTCTTTGCTTAACAAAAGGTTTGAATATGGTTTGATTCATTTGTTTATGAGAAAATTGGAAATTCTGAAGAGGATTTTGGGGAGATTTGGTCACTTTGAGATGGTGGTTAAAATTATAAAACTTTATTATTTATATAAGGGGAGGAGATATGAATTATACATATTTTCAACTCGATTGTTATCAATACATTTCTTAAATGGAAAAACACTCCCTGGATATTGAAATTTAATTGACTTAATTTTCTTTTTGACTGATTTTAAAAAACGCAGTAATTTTTTTTTTTTCGAGGAACTTAAAATAATTGAACAATAAAAGAAAATACAGCTAAGAATTTTGCATTGAGGGGGAAAGGGAGCTTTCATCCATAAATTCACCATGGAAATTAATTTTTTAGTTTCTTTATGTTTATGTGTTAAAATTTTATCGCAAACGGGTGGTTCAAGGCAGTTTTGAATTCAGGTGGATGTGGTCCTGCGGGGACATCTCACTCCCTCCCAACCGGGTTTTGAAATTTAAATGTGATTATTAAAAATATATAAAAGATAATCTTTCAAGTGACTGCAGAATGATTACACAGTAATAGAAGAAGGAACTACGCATTTTTTGTCAGGGGTACATCCTGAACCCCTCTTAAGACAATTTAAATTTATGTTTTCTCTTTAATGTCATGTGTTTTTATTTTAGCTTAAGCGGGGCATTCAGGAGGACAGAGTCTCCTGACAGAAAAAAAGTTTCATTTCTTTATTTTTTAGAAATGTTAAAAACCTATTTTTGAATATTGAGTACTTCTTAATTGCTAAATTTTTACACCGCTTTATGTTTAAAAATTGTTTGCACAAGGACCCCTGACACAAAAATCCTAATTTCGCTTATTTTATGAATATAACTATGCATTTTATAAAAACGGACTATGCTGTAGATGTAGATCATTGGTACATATATTCCAAAACCTCGCGTCTACCTACATCTTTTTCTTGACTCTTTGCTTGTATTTCAAGCTATATATCTGACTATTTCCAAATTATTATTATTTTTTTTTTTTTTTTTTTTTTTTTTTTTTTTTGGGGGGGGGGGGGGTACGCTTGCATTTCCCTGTGTTTGCCAATGAGTGCAAGTAATTTTTGAAGTACTTTATATTTTTCTAAAAATACACCAAAAATAAATTAGTTCATAATAATTACTTGTTCATTGCCTCATCTCTCTTTGAAGTTTTCCTAATTCCTAATAATATGTGGCGCCATCTATTATAAATTTTTGCATACCTATTTAAAATTAGTTTCATAATTTAATGTACAATTTTGACACTCGATCTATGTTCTAATCAAAATGTAGTGGATGGAAAAGTATTTTACACAACATTCATCTGTTTCGGAAACATTCTTTGATATTGCTGGCATATACAGGGGCACTACTGCATCACAGTCATCGCGCATATGATACAATTGTATCAAATTCAGACACTTAAGTGTCTGAATTTCTAAATGTCTTAATTTCAGACACATGATCATTATTCAGATAGTTTTCTACGTTCTTTTATACCCTAATCACAGTAAGACACTCATGTGTCTTATATTTCACATTCAGACACTTAAGTGTCTGAATTCCCTTTTCAGACACATATGTGTCCGAATTTAAGACGCTTATATTTGCAGTGCAACTTCCGCCTATTGATCTACCTGGACCGCCAACCAGCCGACACAATTCATTCAGATAACCTTATTAGCAATAGCATCTTTTCTGACTTGTAGAACGCTCGAAAGAATATACCGCAGGTA
Organism: Maratus michaelseni; assembly: GCA_963931845.1. NCBI lineage: Eukaryota > Metazoa > Arthropoda > Arachnida > Araneae > Salticidae > Maratus > Maratus michaelseni. The sequence continues at coordinate 53,399,439 of OZ007598.1, read as the reverse complement.
ATGGAACCCCATTAAATGATGGATATGCAGATAGACTTTACTATTTTTAAATCAATCAAACTGATTGGTAACGATATATGAATTGAAAATTTTCCAACTGAGTGAAAAAGTGTCCAGGCCAAGACCTTTGGCTTAAATTGCCAAAGCTCTGTCTATTGAGCTACCTGGCCAATCGGCCGACGCATTTCACTCAGATATAGGCAATAGTATATGTTCTTCCATGGAGACAGTTCAAGAGAATATACCACAGGTATAATGGAACGGAACTCCATTAAATAATGGATATGCAGATAGATTTTACTACTTTTAATTCAAACAAACTGATTGATAAAGATATCATACGGATTGAAAATTCTCCAACTGAGTGAAAAAAATAATAATGAAGTGAAATTAACGAAAATGTGAAGTAAAATAGAGTGTATTTTTCATCACTTAGCAATTTTGCAGTTTTTCCAGCGTCAAATCCATTACATATTAGACTTCCATGAACTAATGAACTGACTGTGTGAAAAAATAATAATGAAGTGAAATTAACGAAAATGTGAAGTAAAATAAAGTGTATTTTTCATCACTTAGCAATTTCGCAGTTTTCCCAGCGTCAAATCCATTACATATTAGACTTCCATGAACTAATGAACTGACTGTGTGAAAAAAATAATAATGAAGTGAAATTAACGAAAATGTGAAGTAAAATAAAGTGTCTCTTTCATCACTTAGCAATTTCGCAGTTTTCCCAGCGTCAAATCAATTACATATTAGGCTTGCATGAACTAATTCTGATTTACTTAAAAGATGGCTACTTGAAATAATCGCTGTTAGAAGGCACCAATTATGATGACCTGGAGGCAAATGAAGACTTCAGGGGCTGTCCTCTCCCATCCTAAATTACACTGATGATCAATTACGTATATAAATTATATCATTTTGAGGCCACTCTAATTTTGGAGCCCTGAAAAAATGTCGGGTTCACTTACGTAGCAATGTGGTCACAGCTGTTAGAAGCAAGAAAAATCTATACTAAAGAGCATTTTTTTTATATATAATAATAACCATTATCATAATCATCATCATCATAATAATAATATAGATAAACTCATCTGTTATTTGTGATTTAATATTCATGTAAAATTTATTCTTTTTTGAATTGAAAAATTTCATATTACTTTTAAATGCTAAAGGTGTAAAATTAACAACATAATATAAATTAAAATAACTTTTATTAGATGTTTTACATGTTTCGACTCTTTCCGAGTCATTTTCAAAAACAAAATGAGAATATTCTAAAGCTGCACGGGCTTTGAAGTTATTATTTTCATGTACTATTTTAAAATTACGCACGTTATCTATTATTTTTACTTGATTGTTTATTTTTATATCTTTGACCATGGAGCAACTCTAGCCACAGTTTCGGTAAATTAAAAGATGCCGCATCGTTACATATTGCATTTTTGCGCGTGAGTATCTCTATGGTTTCTCTTATTATGGATGGATAGTATAGAGTGGAGGGAAATATTATTTTACTTTCATTGAAATTTATTTGGATGGTTTCTTCTTGATATAATCTTAGCAGGGCTGTAGTTTTTCTATTGTATTTAATATCAGCTATATGCTCTTTTTTTCTGCAATTAAATTTCCTGCTGGTCATGCCTATGTAGTAATTCTTGGATCCGTCTTCTTTAATAAAAGGTATTTCATATACTCCTGAATAATTCTCAAAATTAATTGGGTCAATTTTACTGCAAATGATATTCTTTAATTTCTTAGGTGGTTTGGCTGTTAAGCAGATATTGAAACGTTTAAGGCTGTGTTTTAATTTTTCAAAAAAGCTTGGATAATATTGCAGAGTATAAAGTTTGTATTTTTGCGAATCATCTTTCTTTTCTGGTTTCTTGGTGATATCCATGATTAATTTATTAATATGGTGTACTTTAAAACCATTATTATAAGCAATTTTACGAATATTATCTAATTCATTAATCAATTTATTTTCAGTACATATTATAAAGGCTTCTCTTATGAGAAATCTGTAGGCTGAAATTTTGTATGTAAAGGGAGAACATGCGTTATTTGGTATGGTAGATTGGTTAGCCATATTTTTCCGGAAAACAGCTCTGTCGATAGATTTATTTGTTCTGGTTAACATTATATCAAGGAATAGAAGACTTTTATTATGTTCAATTTCAATAGTGAATTTAATGTTATTGTCAATTGAGTTTAGTTGATTTATAAATATTTTAAGTTCATCAAGACTATGCTGCAAAATTATAAAAATATCATCAACATATCTGAGCCAAGTGGGAGATGTTAAGTGAAAATGTGCCAAAAACTTTATTTTCCAATGGGCGAAGAGTATATTCAGCTAATAATATAATTGCAGAAATAAAGAGCATATAGCTGATATTAAATACAATAGAAAAACTACAGCTCTGGCAAGATTATATCAAGAAGAAACCATCCAAATAAATTTCAATGAAAGTAAAATAATATTTCCCTCCAGTCTATACTATCCATCCATAATAAGAGAAACCATAGAGATACTCACGCGAAAAAATACAATATATGTAACGATGCGGCATCTTTTAATTTACCGAAACTGTGGCTAGAGTTACTCCATGGTCAAAGATATGAAAATAAACAATCAAGTAAAAATAATAGATAACGTGCGTAATTTTAAAAAAGTACATGAAAATAATAACTTCAAAGCCCGTGCAGCTTTAGAATATTATCATTTTGTTTTTGAAAATGACTCGAAAAATGTCGAAACATGTAAAACATCTAATAAAAGTTATTTTAATTTATATTATGTTGTTAATTTTACACCTTTAGCATTTAAAAGTAATATAATATTACAAGGTGTTATAATTTACTATAGTGTTGAAAAATTTCTTAATTATAATTTTAGAAATTTGTCACGGGTAAAATAAATAGGTATCTGCTTATGTTCATCTTTATTATGTGAGTGAAGCATCAAAAGTAAGTTCACTCTGTAATAGTAAGGTTACTTCGATGCTTTTGTATTTTGAGTACAAAATTTTGTGTATTCCATTTCAAGATTTTATACTTTATTTAATGTCCCATTATTAATTTTTACTATAGGCAGTAAGATTATTTTTTCAGCATTTTTAATTAATTAATTAATTTTATTTTTATTTATTTACTTTATGAAATAAGAAACGACGTTTCACTTTAATATAACTTACGAACGGTTTATGAAATCAAAGCTGCAATAATTAAATTAAGTTTTTTGTTGGTATGAATTCCCAAACTATTATGATGAAATAGTTGGTCTGCAGATAATTTTCCAAAATATACATAAACAGTGTACACGTACACATTTCGTCTGGCTTAGATAACATATCTGACTTCGTCATAAGTGAGTTGAGGTGAAAATGTTCTTAAAAGAAGACACTATATCCCTTGGAGTGTAAGACCTTTTAGTATTGAGTAGAGATAGGTGGGAAATCACTAAAATGCAATAATTTGATATGAATCAATAATAATCAAATATGCATTACATTTAGAATTAAATAACTAAATAAAAACATTTATTTATTCTGAATACTGGAATATTTAAAACTGCTATGCATGGGTGGCTGGAAAATATTTCGTAATAAATACCACAAAGTTTTCTTAAAAATACGTTCAGTGTGGAAAAAATGGAAGATTTAAGAACGTGCCAAAGATAATTGTATTTTTACAGGATATATGTCCAGCGGAAGTAGATCCTAAAACCCAGAAAAATATATTTATTCTTTCTATGACGAAAACCAATATTTTACACATACATAATAAAATAGTCGTTCTGCAGACGATTTTCTAAAAGATACACAAACGGTGTGAACATTTCGTCTGGCTCCGGTAACCTGATAAATGGACTGGAGTGGAAACGTTCTGAAAAGAGTACTATATAACCCCTGGAGTGACTTTTACCTAGAGCTGGAGTATGGTTTAAATGGCCCATTCCACACTCACAATGCTTTTTGTTGTAGTAAGTTTGAGAGGATCATGAGTACAAACGATTTGCTTGAGAATCATAGGGTTGGACTATATGGGATGTCAATGGTGTGGAACGAGCTGTCAAATAATAGGGTACAGATGAAGTCAAGGGTGTGGGATGTATATACTAATGCTTGTACAATGAAGAGTGTACTGAAGAAAAACTCACTAGATTATTATTGAATAAATATGCTATTTCAATATCATTAGCAGAACATCTAATTACAGGAAGAATCTCATTTGAAGAGATTATGGTACAGTGCAAATATTTGATAGTTTTTTAATATTGTATTTCGGTTTTTGCGTATCTTTTTTATCGACTTAAAATTATGCGTTCATAATTTGATTAACATGATTTTCTATCCTATGGTTATGCATAATTTTAGTGTTAGTATATTTATTTTGATATTCTCTTTTTCTTTCTTTCTTTATTGATTTGAATGGTTTCTAATAGGTATAATTTTTTCCAGAGATAATTTCTATTAAGTATTTTAGAATCGGATAACATCCATTCTGACAGTCTGTTTTTCCCCTTTCCTTTTGTGCTTTAACTTTGATAAAAATGATCAAATCACTCAAAATATTATCCGAAAATGCATTAAGACTGTTCTTAGACTAGCTCCTTTCTAGCGAAGTCATTTTCATCTTCAATTCCCTGCAAAGACAAATAACTTTTCTACAATAACATGAACAGGGTTCGGTGATATATAACAATGGATATATATTGTTTTATATATTATGGTATAAATCCAATATTTATTTTCAAAATATCATGATGTTGGATATTTTCGATATTTTCATATATTTGACATTTATTTTTTAAATATCACTGTGTATGATATTTTTGACTTTTTCAGTCAAAACAAATAATAAATGAATTTTTCAACGTTTTTTGACTGTCTCACTCTGTAAATAAAGAACTTTTGCTTCTGTAAGTGACCTTTTTAGCCAAAAAAAAGGAAAAAAAAATCTTTTCCAAGATTTACGCTTGAAGCTGATTTTTTAAATCTTAGAGGCAATAATTATATGAGGTAATATTTACCCAGAACAGCCATTAAAAATTGAACTGTCTAATTCAGATAATCAGTTATTTACAGCTTTATTAGAAATAATATTTTCTAGTTTTGGTTTAGTTCAGTTTGAACTGCACAACAGATTAAGAAATGAAAACAAGCTTACATTTATGTTGAAATTTTTTCATGAAATCAAATCATATTGTATTTAAAATTTGCTATAAAACATAACATTTTCTCGACATTTGATACAGAATCCTATAGTTTGTGTTTTGATGAGTGCAAGAAAAAAAAATTGTTTTTGTTTGCAATTAGTTGATCTGCAATGCAATATATATAATTGAGAATATGGTTGACATTTGAAAATATAAACTGATGGTCATCTAAAAACTGCAAATTAATAAATAGTTTTAACATTGTGTTAATTTATAATACGTTCAAAAGCTATTATTAATCTATAATACGTTAAAAATCTGTTAAAAAGTAATACATTATTTTAATTTTAAACAAAACACGATTTAAAAAAGCATTTATATATTTTTATGTAGTTTACTGTAGATTCACTTTGATGGGTGGCGTCTAAGATCCCTGACGGTTAGATGCCACCAAGATTGAAACGTATGCGAATTTTAAAAATGCCATTTCGGGATCGTCGCACTTAACACTGGTGTCGTAATCAAGAATAAATAATCGTAATAAAGAACACACACAGAAAAAAATAAAACCCAATTTGGGTCGAAAGATTCTTACGTATGTACCCAAGTTGCTTCATGCCTGTTTTGGTTACCACTGTGTATCCATTTTGGGCACTGTTAAATACCCATTTTCAATAATAATAATAATAATAATAATAATAATAATAATGCCCAAAATAGATACACAGTGGTAACCAAAAACAGGCATGGCCCAATTTGGGTACATACCTAAGAATCTTTCGACCCAAATTGGGTTTTATTTTTTTCTGTGCAGTTGATAAGATACGTCTAAAATCCCTGACATTAGATGCCACCAAGATGCCTCGCGTGCGAATTTTAAAAATGCGATTTTGGGAACGTCTCACTTAACACTAGTGTCATAATCAAGATAAATAATCATAATGAAGAATAATTGATTGGCGATGTCCAAAATTGCGCACGCGTGCGAATGTTTAAAAGTGTTTTTACGTTAATTCATTTTTTTTTAAGTGTTATGCATGTACATTATCAATAATATCGTTGGTTAGTCGAGCAATTATTTAATCTAGTTTTTGCAGTTGTAAGTAAATGGAATTTCACCGAAGAGCTCTAATTCAAAATTACCCACCTCCGTGATTTTGCGCCATGGGGGCTTGATGAAAATACAAATAACTCTGAATTTAAACTGACACACTGTTGACCCTCGTTAAGGTGAATATCAAGGCGAATTAAAATTCTGTTCATGTTATCAGTAATTAATTCTATTCATTTTGACATCAGGGACCGGAGAATAAATTATGTTAGAGTAATTCACGTTAAGAGTGTTCACGTTAACGAGGTTTGACTGCATTGGTATCAAGAGGTCTTACATCAGTAAATGGAATTTGCCGCCCCCCCCCCCTCACTGTATCGCTAAAATAAACCTTATACTGTTCATTTTTTTCCATATTCCATCAAAACATGGGGCCAAAACAGTTGTTGTCACCATAAGACGGTGGAATTATCTTCCTGGTACTCCGGTTAAACCATAAACTTGTGTAGATTCAACCATCTATTGATAGAATCTAGAACCATGAACTGATAATATGTAGAACCATGAACTGCGTAAGATGTAGAATCATCAGCTGGTAAACAGTTGAATTAAGAAATGGTAAACAATTTAACTATGGACTGATAAATATTGACATGAACTGGTAAACAGTGGAATTAAGAGCTGGTAAACAATTTAGCTATGAAATGGTAAATGTTGAACCGTAATAGATAAAATGTTGAATAATAAAGTTGTTAAATGTTGAAACATGTCTTGCATACCATTATCTTTTGTAAACAAGGGCTAATGATACCGGGATTTCAATTTAAAGTAAAATACGACACACTATTTACATCCAAGTCTGAACTGGGATTCGGATCTGGCACCTCTTAGCTTGCAGCAAGCTTTCTAACCACTACACAAGCTAGAATCAGATGTTCTGACTAGCTATTACATTTTGCCACAAGATGGTGGAAAGTTGAGCCATTGTTGAAATTCCACCATTATAGGGAGTTTTGAAAAACCAAGTGAACCATGTTTTGGCGCTTCTCCCCCATCCCATCCACGCCCTTTTTTCAACTATCAAATCAATCAAGGTTGAAAATAATTCTGTTACAGTGTAATTTCATCGATGACGTTACTAAGTGTGATCATAATTCAAAATTTTTTATCTTAATAATTTTTTGCGCTAAATATATATAAATACTAATAAATATTAATATACTTTGATTTAAAAGATGCGCTTTTTATTATTTAATGTTGTTAAAAAGATGTGCTTGTTATTATTTAATAGATAAAAGAAAACTGGAGAGAAAAAAAAAAGCCTCCCTGTACTGTAAAGCATCCTTTACAATTAGTTGGTTACAACAACGTATCGATTAAATCATATTCGATGACAACCAATATTTTTTTCAATTTAGACATAAAGGATTAAAAAAATATAACTTCGTAATATCAGATTTTTGGTAAGTAAATATCACATTAAAAGAAAATAAATTTTATATTGTAAATCAGTTATACCATAAAATTTCTTTATCGATAGGAAAAAACTGAGTTTTCTACTTCTTTTTCAGATATCTTGTTAAGGTTTTAAGAAATGGCGGGACTTCGTCATTCAATTTTCAGTTCATATAACTGGAATTCTAAACAAAAAGAACGAAGAAAAGAAAACTCACTTGGAATCGCAAATTTTAAAAGATTTCCAATAATTTTTTTTTTGCAATTTTTTTAAAAAATGATTTTTATTTGATCTATTACGTATCACATAAGCTACTTTTCATTATGTACGTTATTTTTTCGCTATCATGCGCTTTCGTAATTTAGTCTTGTGTATCCTTCAGTTCAAGCCCATTTTCTTATCTGTTTGTCTGATCTCGCTCTCTTAGCAACTGGTATAATTTATCTCCCCGAAAATTCATTTAGTATATTAATTTGCCAGCTTGTTTATTAAGATATGTCATGTCTAATTAGCAAGAAGTATATAGTATGTTTCACGATATTTAACTGATATCCAGTTAAATGCATTTCAAAATCCCTCACTGGAAAACAATTAGATCAACAAATACAATATGTGTTGTCAACTTTTTTTTATTACCGCGGGCACGTTTGCTCCTTTTCATTTCTTGGCAGAAGCAACCCTTTTTTATGCCTAAGCATATGTACTCTGTGTAAACATAACACAATCCAGTATAGACAGATGGAGATTATAATACACGAATATTTACGAAACATACATGCAAAAATTAAATATAAAACAAGTATAACATGTAATTTTTACTTAGCGATTAAGTTTTTGTAAAAATTTTGTGTTGATTCTTCTCGGTTAGTCTTGAAAAAAAAAACAACGTTGTTACATATTGTAATAAATTCATCTATTTTTGAGATGTTATGGTGCGTGAATAAAATCAAAATTTGGTATTAAAAAACAATAACAAAGAATTTATTAATAATGACAATATTAATAGCATCAAGTTAAATAAAAGTATGGGTTCCTTGCGGTTTGAACCATATGTAATAGATGACATTCAAATTAGTCAATAAAGTATGATTTACACCACTTTTTCTTTCAGAGAATAATTAAGTCTTTAGTTAATCCTAAGGCTCCACCGAACATAGGTTCGAATTAATCGCTACTACTCTTAATATCTTTGTCCGTTATTAGTGGTGGTCAGCTGGTGCTGTCTGTACTTAGAAATATTCTAAAGTTCCTTGAGAATATTAGGTTCACGATGGCATTAAGGTTTCACACTTCTAAAAGGTACTGACGTACGCAGGAGGGTTAAGTCTGTAAAGAAATTCAGAATTTCTCGACCGAATTCGGGTTACCTGAAAAATCAATTTCAGTCGATGAATGGTTAAACTTGACAGTTTTAGGTATCTGGCGCTTATTTTCTCACCAAAAGCTCTGATGAACTCCACACTCTCTATCTAAGTCCTTGACGGGACTTAAAATTCCCACAGAGGGATGTCGTGATTCCCTCTTTTTGGTCGAGAGTGAAGATTGAAAAGCAATCCACTCTTCATTGGTTAAAAATTTTAACTAACTCCTTTCATTCCTTCAGATGTTTTTATTTTTTTAAATATTCTTGTATTAATTACAAGAATATTAAATATATATACATTTCTTCAGTTTCGTTGTATGATGTGAAAAAATAATAAATTTAGATTATCATATATTTTTTAATACCAAATTGAGTCTTTATATTCAGGAACGTCTCATGATTTCCTCTTGCTAGAGTGCTGCATTATATTTCCAGGTCTTCAGTTTTGTAAGCACTTTACTACTTTTGTAATTCCGTATGCGAATCGGTTTGGCTTATTTAATCGTAGAATATTCTACGAATAAATAAGGGGAAGATTAGAATTCGGAAATAGTGGTAGTAAAGAGCTTACGAAAGTAAAGATTGGGAGTATACTCTTCTGAAAATAATACGCTGCATCTCCCCATTAAAAGACAGTCACGTGCCGCTACTGTTTATATTAAAGCTTTACAACCAAAACTTCATAAATATTCCATGTGACAACCACTGAGCTCCATAATAGAACGGAGGGATAACTCGCCGATCCATTTTCTGCCGCAACCACATTATACATTTTCAATGCGCGCAAGAAATGAATCCTGCATTTTTCTTAATATTACAGGCATTTTTTCAAACTTTTCCGCATACTTTTTATTACTTTTGCTTATTGCTACATCTTTTTCATATTTTTATAAGTAATATTTAACCAACTTCTCATTTTTTTTGAGTTTACATAAAATTTTATTTTTAACTAATATTAAATTAAATATTTGCAATGAATTTAAATGAAATCTGTAGTTTCTTTCAATAAATAATATATATATATATATCAGTGAAAATTGTAGCAACTTCGTCATAATTTAAAAAATAATCCAATTTGAAAAATATATCCCATACTACTCTATGGGAGGAAATCTATGTTTTGCCTAAAATTTCCCTCCGAAATTCTTTGGCATTGTATTCATGGGCAGTCCACTGGATTCAATGTATCAGAATAGGGAGTTAGCTCTTCGTAATATTGTGGAGCTCGGTGGTGACAACTAACCTTATACATTGCGACAATCAGCCTCTGGAGCAATAAGTTATTAGAATATTCCTAATCTTTTCAAAATTCTAAAAAGTAAATATCTACCAAAACATTTGGCAATCTACAAAATTAAAATTGTGCAACCTATATTATAAAAGACAAACGTGTCCGTGTGCAACGCTGACGTCATTTTGAGGTTGGCCAACTCCCCCTAAATAACTAGGCCTGAGCGCTGACACAAAAATGGCGGCTGTCGTAGGCGGATTTTTCTAAACCTTTGTACGGTCCCCTAATTTTACACCCCAGTATTTTCTAAAAGTTTTGTTTGACTTATTGAATCTCAGACAAATAAGGCGGAGAAAAATTTTAGAAATTATTGGTTTTGAATTTCAATGGACCGTGCGCACGCTGAAAAAATTCGGCCTACGACTGCCGCAATTTTTGTGTCAGCGCTCAGGCCTAGTATTCAGAGGGCGGTGGGTTGACCAACGCTTCCTAAATACTAGGTCTGAGCACTGACACGAAAATGGAGGCTATCGTAGGCGGATTTTTTAAAGCGTTTGTACAGTCCCTTGAATTTACATACACCATCAATTTCTAAAAGTTTTACTTGACTTATTTAATCTCAGAAAAATAAGAGGATTTTTTTTTCTCCAAATTATTAGAGTTCAATGTCGAGGGACCGCGCAAAAGATGAAAAAAATCCGCTTACGACAGCCGCCATTTTTGTGGTAGCACGCAGGCCTATAGTATTCAATGGGTAGTGAGTTGGCAACACCTGGTGGCAATTAAATTTCGGTTTGGCAATTTTCTCTCTAACTTCAATTTTTTAAACTTCTAAACACCACACATTATCAATTTTTACACAGTCGTATAGGGAAAAAAACGTACTTTCAAATACAATTTGTTTGAAAACTGTATCGCAGTTTACTTATTTATTATGGTTTATAAAATAATTTTCAAGCTTGTTATTTTTTAAATTCTATCTCCATCGCGTGCAGGCTCCATTATGGAGGAATACAAACACATTTACACTTAAAACAATATAAATAGTTCAGCAGTTGTCTGTGGATAATTTCCCATAAATAGATTAAAATTTCACCAATAAATAAATAAAATAAAGTAAAATAAAATAAAACAATATCTCAGTGAACAATTTCAAATTTTACACCGTCGAAAAAAAAAAAAAAATCTACATTCAAATATAAGTTATTTGGAAAGTGTATTTCGATTTAGTGATTTTTTTTTGTTTTTTTTTTTTGTTTTTTTGTTTTATGTTTTTAAAAATAATTTTTAAGAATGAATTTCTTCTAAATCTACCTATCTTCCCTGAAGCCCGATTAACAAAAGTAGCATGTTTACACTTATAACCATATAAATTATATAATATTCCGTAACGAACTTATAACCTCATCAATAAATAAAATAATATAAATAAAGCACACATCTGACAGACTTGTAATTGAACTACGCGCTTAAACCGCTGAAATCATCAGAACCAAAAAAAGCTGCAATATGTTAGCGAAATATTGACGATTTCTTCGGCTATTAACTCCTGGCGTGCGACTAATACGAAAGTATAGCTTTTAATGAATTTCAAAACTTTATTCGAATACATTATGGGTATTTTTGATTTTTATTTATTTATTTATTTATTTTTGTGTGTGTGTGTGTGTTCTTTATATGCAATCTAAAAATATATCAAATGTAAAAACCCTATTAGTTTTCGATTAAAAAAAAAAAAATGTTTCTGCCTATATTCTGTAATTAGGGAAGTCCGGGTTAGACCGGGGCCTCCGAGATGTCGCTGTGTGTCCTTCACCGGGCCTGCTACAAGTATTAGTGACGTCACAGTAGTGATCCACTTTGGTCAATGTATCGCAGCAGAAAGATGTAATAAAAAGAGCATTTCCGCTCTTATAATTTGTGATTACATAAATAATATTAAATTTCATAATCGTGAAATAAAAGGGAATCAATACACTTGTTTTATTAAAGGAAATTAAAAGTTTAAAAAAAAAAAAAAATGCTAAGATTAATAAATCAGATTGAACCCATTGACTTACCTTTTCCTAAACACATTATTTTACAACAAATATACGTACAAAAAATATAATAAATCTACCAAAAACTTTTCAAAATCAATCCCATTCCTCCCTTTTACAACTACATACCATAATTTAACCACCAAAACACAATAAATGTCAATTTAAATAGAGAAATCTACATTTTTTAACTATAGAGACCTTGGCACTTTTTTTTAACGCTTTGGCGTAATCCGGGCTTCAGAAAGTTAGATATGTTTTTAAATTATATACACAATTATGAAAACAAACCTAATGAACTTTTATGTTTATTTATATATATAAAATTATTTATATATACAATTCTGTTCTACCTGCATATAAAAAGAGATATATGGCTTCTTTATATTAAATAAATTATATAAATATTGAAAAAAAAATACTTATTTATATGAAACTACGAATAGGTTGCCAGAAAATATGTTGCCAACTTTCCTTCTCTCGTCATAAGCCGTTTTCGGTACTTTTCGGTTAGCCGGGCGGCAGTGATACATGTACATATATAAATATTAATTCATACATATATGTGTGTGTAGATATGTGTATATATATGTGTGTGTGTGTGTGTGTGTGTGTGTGTGTGTGTGTGTGTGTGTGTATCACTGGCGCCCGGCTAACCGAAAAGTACCCAATTTTCTATCTTAACTTTGTAACTGACTTGTAATATTTTAATAATTGTCTATTTATTGTAGTTGGGTCTAGGACCTAATAACCACTCAAATTAACTTATCAAAAGTTTTAATTTCATAATATATTTGTACACTTAAGTTAGCTAAAATGTTAAATGGAACTACGTAGAACTACTAAGTTGTGTAAATCAGTTACTTTTAATTTTATAAACAAAGCACACTCACTTCTAACTAAATGTATCCAGATTCCATTCAATTTATTACAGTATTTCTTTCAAAATCATTTTTTAAACTGTTTATCGTCTGCTTCTTTTATTATTTTTTTTTTCTAAAGATCATTTGACTCTTTTTGATTTGGAAGTACAAATTCATTCAAATATGCCGGAATACTTCCATTTATTTTTTTTTTCTCAGCACAGCAAGTTCAATACCATCATATTAATTTTAGCTTCACGAATTATGAAACGTATATCGAAACATTTAATGCAAACCACTTCTGTTGAAATGTAAAAATAATTATCACAAGGTAATTTTCGTAGCTAAAATTTCTTCTTTTCATTATCAGTAGCGAATTTGAAGACTTGGATTAGAAACTAGGAGCACAACATTTTCTTGTCATTATTTTATAGATATAATCTACACTTTCTTTAATAATTATAATCAATAATTATTGATAGCATTATAATCTAAATACACTGAAAAATATTATTAATTACTATATAAAACAATAAATAAAATCAAAATACTATCGTAAACAATACGTACAAACGAACAAAGTACATGAAAAATTTTTAAGTTATTATGGATCACTGTTTTGACGTCAGCAGGTTGTGACGTCACTTGTAGCAGGCCCGGTTAAGGACACACAGCGACATCTCGGAGGCCCCGGTTAGACCCCCTAGAAAATATAAAAGCATCGACTCGAGTAATGTATTTTTAATGAGAAAATGCCTAAATTTTTGAAAATTAAAAAAAATTGATTTTTCTGAAAAAGGACTGCTAGAATTTTCTAACAATTAAGTGAGGAAACAGGCTGCAAAAATTTTTTTTCGCACTCTGTCTCTTCTCTCTCCGTCTTTCTTTTTCCTCCCTTTTTAACACTTTCCAAACAAAGTTGAAAAGTGTTTATAAATTCGGTAGGTCTGTCTGTCCGCGCTCTAACTCTCGTAAATATGCTCGGAGTCATGAAATTTTTACACATTATTGAATTTTACTATACAATGTTTGGTATTGAAAATAAAGTGTGTCATTTAAATAGTTCATTTACAGGGACACACAAAAGAATTCCATTACATTATGGTGTATGGGGAAAAATCGTTTGCGGGGCATTTTATTGATGTTATGATATTTCAAACATAATGAAATTAATACGCATTACTGAGGTGGACAACAGCATGTTTTTACGGGAGTATACAATGAGTAGCATTTATAGTTTAATTACAGGGACGTACAAAATAATTCCTTTACATTATGATCAATGTGGAAAAATCGCATGTGATGCATTTTGAACATGTTATGATACTTGAAACATAATGATATTTAAAAGGATAACTAAGGTTCATTACAATTTATTTTCTATAAATTATGGAGTGCGTAGGATTTATCGTTTATTTATTCAGACGCACAAAAGAATTCGGTTAAAGGACTGACTGTGATCGGTAATTGCTAGAAGTGCTCTTTCAAAGTGCTCTTTCCGTTGTGATATGCAATTTTATGTAATTTTTAGTGTATTGCATGTTGTTTGCAAATTTTGTAAATCATATACAGGGCTGCATGAAAGATTTCTGATATGGGCAGCAATTGTTGAAAATGGATTTTTACCAACTTATGTATTTTTTTTTAATTGCTTATTTATGTATCTCATTTCATCATGTGAAAAAATTAAATTATTTAATAATATTCTGTTAGCGTAGGAAAGTGATAATATGTGCCAGATGCACGATTTTTCGTTCTTGTTTAAAAACAAAACAAAACAACAACAACAACAAGAACAACTCTGTTGCATAGAATCTGCTGCTCCCTGCTTTGCAGTAATACATATATATATATATATAGTGAATATTATGTAGAAGTTGTGACATTTTAAGGATTCTGTATAATTATTGTGAGTAAAATATTTTATCTACACTTTACGCGTTCATATTTCCAATTTTATTATTTCAGAACTGTTATCTCGTGGTAATTTCGTGAGGTGTTAAATACAGTTTTTGGGATAATCGATGTGAGTGAAATATATTGTATATTCTTAATGGTTTTTTATTTCCTATTTAAATATTTCCAAATTTTAATATTTCCAATTGTTGTCTGGTAATATTTCAGTGTACCTGGATGATTCTACTGATCTTAGCATTATGCCAGTAGAATTATGAAACACTGAATTATTATTTAAAACACATGTGGGTGCATCCAGGCTGATGAGTACATGTGCATGTGTTTATTCATATCCAATTCATATTTAATTCTCATGTGATCCAATTTTCTATTGTATATGGTTCATATTTGATTTATTAATCCATTTGTGTTTACTTAATTGCAACTCCAATTTATAATTTTTTTTTCCCCTTTCTCTCTATTTCTTTTTTCTTCTTTCAATATTCTTTAGGTATGAGTAAAATTTGGCCAATTACCATTGAAGCACAAGCTATGGTAATATTATGTTTGCATATGTTAATTATTAGCTAATGTGGTATTCTGTATACACAATATCATTAATTATCTCTTTGGAGATTTAAGTAGAATGATAATAGAACTTGATATGTTTTTTGAAATTCATAGATATTATAATTATATATATATATATATATATATATATATATATATATATATATATATATATATATATATATATATTTTTTTTTTTGTAACAAGATACAAACGTTAAGACAAATCATTTATGTATTTATACGTGTGGGGAATTTATGTATTGTATAACATAGTTCGAAAATATATTTTTGTATTTTCAAAAAATCGAGAGAAAGTGTATCCAGCGAATTGCACAGTTTGTTGGCCTTCATCCCAAAATTGAAGGTCATATGATACTGGTAGAAAGGGAAAGAACTAAACGGTAATTAACGAAATTCTGTTAGTTTTATTTCAACTACTTTCCGCACGCAACAATAGAAGGGAAACTTATTTGGGAATGTTTCATTATTTTAACACCTCATAAATTCATTTTTCTAACTTTTTTCCTTATTTTTCGACTTTCTCAACTAATATCAACTCTATTATATAAACAGACTAAAAAACAGAACTTTCCGTCTGTATAATGCCCGTATTATATTATATTTAAACCTTATTTTTAGTTAAAGTTTAGATTAAAAGATAAACGAAAATAAGTTTTATGATTTCGTGCCCAGACTGATGAAATTGAAATCGAACATCATTTGAACTGAAGAAACCTCGGAATAGGGGCGAAAGCGTTTTTCAGAGGAGCAGCATAGTTTGATTGTGTATATATACTTAGAGTGAAATAGAAAGCTTTTTTCAGAAGAATGGAAACACGGAAAACGTGTAATGAAAAATAAGAGAGATCAGAGCGAGAAATGCTCGAAGAAATTTCTACGAGAAATTGGGTATGTGTTATGCCTTCTGAGACGTCGGACTATATGTATATGTGTTTTTTAAGATAGTAATTAACTATGTTTTTAATAATAACTGTTAATGTATGTATTTTATTGACAATACAAATAAATTTTTTATAAAAGGATTAATGTTATTTAACGATAATAGTAATATATAAAGACACATTTATGCTACTATTGCTCTCAGCTTATGTCAAAAATTTGTCTATTCAAAATCAAAAGTTTTCAAAAGAAAAAAAAATCTTTAGGAAAAATGAAGAAAAACAAACAGAAAAATAAAAGTCAGTATTTTTTAAGTTACTTTTATGTTCATTTTTACTTCATCTTCACAAGAAAAAAGTATTGAATTAGTGACAAATTTCGACTTCCAGTTTTTGACAGATTTATACGTTTTAGAAGGTCAAGGTCCTGAACAAGATTTGACTGTTTTTAAAAAATGTCTGTCTGTGAGTCTGTCCGTGTGTCTGTTTGTCTGTATGTGACAAAAATTTTGAGGGCGCTTCCATCTCAAGAACTAATGCTAATTAAGAACTAATGCAAACTTCAAATTCAATTAGACCATGAAATGTAATACTGCTGATTAGGTTTTCGTGTAAATCGCCCAACAGATAGCGCTGCTATGAATATTTTAGGGATAGCTATATCTCAAGAAATAATGCACGGAATTTCACCGAACTTTATATTCTGTTAAACCTTGACATAAATAGATCCTTATTAGGTCTGGGTGTATACCGCCCACCAGGTGTTGTTGTTATGCTCTATTTTTTCACGATGTCCGTGACAGCTATATCTCAAGAACGAGTAGATTGTCGTTAAATTTTGGTCGCAGACGATTTTATTTATATAGAACAAAGTTTTGTGATGGCTACAATGTACTAGTTTCTGCTAAAAATTCCTTTGAAACATAGTGTTAAGGGGCTTCTCTTCCCCCCCACACCTCGCCTTATGAGAAAACGAATTATTACAATTCTCCCCTTTGCAAAAGATGGTAAAAATTAAATTTGGAATTTTAATATTTATTGTTCATTAATTTTTATATAGCTTTTTCACATTTGTTTTGTTGACGGTAAAAATTTACGTTTGGAATTTCAATATTTATTGTTCATTACATTTTATATCGCTTTTCCACGTTTATTTTGTTATTTTTTTAAGATTTAGTTTTAACCGGGGAAGGGGGCATGGGGGATAACAAAGTGAAAAATGACCATTTTGGAATTTCCCATCTTTATATTATAAATTTTAAAAATGGATGGTAATAACTTCTTTTTGAACATTTAATATTATATTTCTTAATTGTTAAATTTCTTTTTTGCTTTTTATGTTGATACGTTTAAAAATTGCCTTCCCTTTTTTTTTCTAGGGGGGGGGGG
The DNA here is from genome assembly GCA_963931845.1 of Maratus michaelseni. Taxonomy (NCBI): domain Eukaryota; kingdom Metazoa; phylum Arthropoda; class Arachnida; order Araneae; family Salticidae; genus Maratus; species Maratus michaelseni. The sequence goes on along the minus strand of OZ007598.1, from coordinate 53,381,516 downwards.
GGGGTCTGAATTTTTTTTTTAGTTCAGTTTATTTTATGTTTATATTCTCAATTAAAAACAATAAAGACTCTAAGCTATACAGACCACATAAGCATCTGTTCCAAATTCTTACACCTCCCTGGATTTCGTTCTAAAGGCACTCTTGTGTGCATATGAATATCTGTTGCTACCAAATTAAAACTGACTTATATTTTATATTATATCATTTTAACAATAATATAAATGAATTATGACTTTCTAACTTTGCTTTGCGCACAAAGCAAAGTTTGCCTGCTGAAAATTTTACTAAAATATCTTCATTACTATTAATATTACGAACGAAAATCCGATTTTTGCTTGTAGCGAGGCAATCTGTATTTTTAATTGAATAAGTAGATTTTGACACAAGTTTTCTACAAAAAAATTGCTGATGTACATTATCAGCTCTTAAGGCTGTTCGTCAGTAAACTTCCCGATTCCCCTCGCTAATGTTATACCTATGGGCGTTGGATGCATTCATATTTTTAAAATATCTCTTCGGAAAATTAATACTTTTAACTTCTGTTTTCTTTATATTATTCTTAAAGAATGTCTATTTATTTCTTAGTTGTCAATTTTTTTCTAAAATATATATTTAATTTTATATCGTTAAAATCGTATTCAGTTTCAAGTCGGGTATCAGTTATTTATTATATGGTAAATTAAAAGAGAAAATCTCTTGAACTTAAAGATTTTTTACTAGAAATAAAATGCAGAAAATGATGCAAATAAAAAATGTTATGAATAATATTTTTATTAGATATATGACGAAATATACAAAACATTAACGTCTGCATTACAAGGGTTGACAGTAAAGCACATGAAGTCATATTCACCATTGTGAATATGTTGTTGGGCATTGGGATATAATTTATCTCGGTAATGGACTAAAGTCGATTTTGCAATGAACAATTTGTAGCGAGACATTCTGTATTTTTAATTGAATAAGTAGATGTTTGACACAAGCTTTCTACAAAAAATTGCTGATGTACATTATCAGCTCTTAAAGTTACAATCTTTCCTGTTATAAACTGTAATATATGACTTATAATTTTAAAAAGTTTTATAATAACTCTATTGTACATTGATTTTTGCGCTTAAAGATAATTAATAATCAATGAATTCAAAAACTATATGCATAAGTTATACAGATTTAAAAAATTTCGTGAATCAATAAAAACTGTGCTGACACACAAATGTTTTAAGAACTTTTTTTTTGTGCTCATTATATTTCTAAGATCTTAAAATTTATAAGTCGGGTATCAGTTATTTGTTATATGGTAATTAAAAGAGAAAATCTCTTGAACTTAAAGATTTTTTTACTAGAAATAAAATGCAGAAAATAATACAAATAAAAAATGTTATGAATAATATTTTTATTAGATATACCACGAAATATACAAAACATTAACGTCTGCATTACAAGGGTTGACATCAAAGCACATGAAGCCATATTCACCATTGTGAATAATGTTGTTGGGCATTGGGATATAATTTATCTTGGCAATGGACTAAAGTCGATTTTGCAATGAACAACTATTTTACCATGCCTTTTAGGTGGCAACGAATAAATAAACTTACACTGTAAAAAAATTATGTGATTTTACAGAAAAACTCCTGTCAGCCAGTAAAAAAGTGTTTATTTCACGGAAATAATTTGTATTTATTACTAACTTACGGGCAAAATCTGTTAAAATAACTGAAAGTTCGTAGTAAATACAGATAACAGTTTTTGCTGACAGTTCTTTTTATATAAAATCAACATATTTTTTTACAGTACATGTAATTTTGTCAATTTTTGTCATTTGGATTTACATTCAATTGCAGCTAAGGGCATAGAAAAACTGGACTTATGTGGATTTTAAAATGACCACATTGATTATACATCTAAAACAAAATGTAGAACTGATTACATCACATGTAAGACGAAATGTAGAACTGATTACATCACATGTAAGACGAAATGTAGAACTGATTATACATCTAAGACAAAATGTAGAACGGCAAACAATAGCTTTAAGGCTCACTCTTCTCATTAAATGATTTTTCTAAAAATGAAATTACATCTACAGATTTTTAAATGCCGTAAATATTTGACCGTGTTTAACTATACTTAATTTTGCTATTAATAGTTCTGTTGCAAGGAAATAAAATTTCCTTGAATGAAACAAACACATTTTGTAAATTTCTGCTTGAAGTTTCAAAAAGTTCAACTGGCAAATCCATACGATGGAGGAAAGGGAAAAAAATTTCAAAAATTTCTTTTCAAAAGAAAAAAAATAATAATATTGAAATTTTTACTGGTTAACCTTATAGATTCTGGCTGTTGGTTTCTCTTCAACGAGTTTCCCGTTCTCAAGTAATTCCTTATCACAAATTATTTTTTTGCTATTATTTTTCAACTACTGTTTGGGGGAAAAAGGGGAAATCTTAAGTCGAAAGTGGCGGTTTAACAGGATTTAATAATTTTTGAATTAGGATTTTTTTTAACATTGTTTCCTTATTTTAAGAAAATAGTGCTATGTGCGTGATGATATTTTAAAATAGTGACGGTCTAATGAGGACTTAACTTTATTAATTGAGTATGTCGACAAATAAATAATCAAGATAGAAAAAAGAAACTGTCAAGGTAGTCAAAGTAGGGAAAGACTCATAAATAAATCAAATAATTCTTTTTTTTTGTTCTTTGCGTGCGAAAAGGAATAGAAATAAAAGTAACAAAATTTTGACGTTTTCCATTTTGTTCCTTCCTTTTTCACGTATATGTCGTATCATGAATTCTACTCTTAAAAAAATAAAATAAAATCGGTAATTTATATGTATTTTTCCGTTTATTATATTCCATTAATTCACGAAAATGTCCGCTTTTATTTGCCCACTTTCCCTCTTACATGGAAATTTTACCAATCAATGAATTTTGGTAAAAATTACCTGAAATTTTCCAATCTAAGCTGCATTTTTGTAAAATCGCAGGGGTATTCCGGCGACTCTAATTTGCAAGTACTTTTTCGTTTTAAAAACGAAATTTTCACGCATGTTACGTTTCCATTCACACAAGCAGAATCACACAAACTTAGCGAAACTAAGATCAAAATTTCCCGAAATTCTCCTGTCAAAAGATAGTAATTACCTCAAATAACAGACATTTTTTTACAAATCAAATTTGGCGTCATGGAAATTTGCTGACAGTTTTTTTTTTTTTTTTGACAAATTTCTTTTAGAGTGTTCATATTTAGGAACAAAGCTAATAATTTAATCCATAGTATTCAGTGCAATAGTACTGCTGTATGATGTGTATTATATTCAGTTTAATATTTTAAATGCTGTTTCATATTTTTAAATTATCTTTCAAAAATCTTTTTTTCTTCCTATATATACAGCTTACAAAAAATACACACACGCACACACACACACATATATATTGTTTATGCGTGTTTGCGTACCTTAATGATTACCTCTGAAAACTGATTTGATGCATTATGAGGAGGGGGGGGGGAGTTAGTCATGTATTATTAAATGATCAAAGATTGTATCTTAACTATATGCTATGCCTGCTTCTATCAGAAAAAAAATACTTGGCTTGTTTTTGAAAATGACTTCATTTGTAAAATAAATTTATACAGCTTACAAGAAATCGGTCAGAACATAAATTAATTCATTTAATAGAATATTTCAGACGAGTGCAATAGTGTAATAAATAGAAGAACGTTTTTTTTTTCTTGCTAGCGATTATCTCTGAAAACCATTTTGTGTGCATCATTTACTGATGCTTTATGCATCATTGGATTGGAAACCATAATTATATGCCTATATTGATAAGGAAACAAAGATGCTATCTAAAAAAAAAAAATGCCTACAGGAAAAGAATATCGAATAATTTTCTCCTTTTTGTCATCTACATCTCATTAAAAAAGAAACGTTAGGAACCAGCAAAGGGCCATAAAGGGACCAGCATTTTCGAAATGCTGGTCCCTTTTTATATGTAATGCTGCTTTCTCTACATGAAATACGTAGCCTGAAAAATATTTAGATGGGGAATTTGGTGACCGGAATTTTAGTCTTGTGTTGATTATTAAGACAAGATATTATTAAGACAATTATTTTAGATTTAATTTTAAGATAGCATCTTTGCTCTCTTTGCAAAGATGCTATCTTAAAATTAAATTTCTTACAGGAAATAAATTCAAATAATTTTCTCTTTTTTGTCATCCGTATGTTATATATTTCTTTTAAAAGACATTAACCTACTTTAAGAATACTTTCATGATCGAAAAAGTGGTACCTTTTGGTATGTATGCTGCTTCTTTTATACATGCGTCCTTTTACGAAACAACTTTTTTGCCTTTCCGGAGAAGACGTCTTAATATAGTATAAAACAATTTTAATCATTTACTGATGCTTTTTGTATCATTTACTGATGCTTTATGCATCATGCATTGGAAACCACAGATATATTCTTATGTTGTTAAGAAAGCAAAGATGCTATGCGAAAATTAAATTTCCTACAGGAAGTAAATTCAAAAACTTTTCTCCCATTTTATATTTTACTTTTAAAAAACATTAATCTGCTTTAAGAACACTACCATTATCAAAATACTACTTGTACTTTTGTGCATGTGTATGCTGCTTTATCTAATATGCTTTCTAAAAATAAAAAAAATAAAAAAATAAAAAAATAAAATAAAAAAAAAAAATAAAAGAAAAGGAAAAATTTTTTACTTCCCTCGCCAAAACAGTCTTAATATAGCACAAAAAATTTTAGTGCATCAATTACTGATGCTTTATGGATCATTTACTAATACTTTATGCAACATATTACATTGAAATCACAGATGCGTTCTTATGCTGTTTAGAAAGCAAAGATGCTATCTTAAAATTAAATTCCCTAACAGGAAATAAATTAAAATAATTTTCTCCTTTTTTGTCATCTATATGTTATATTTTTGTTTTTAAAAACATTAATCTACTTTTAAGAACACTGTCATTATCAAAATACTCGTATTTTTGTGTATATGTATGCTGCTTTCTCTATATGCTTTTAAAAAAAAAAAGAAAAAAAAAAATGTTACTTCTCTCGCCAAAAACGTCTTAATATAGCAGAAAAAAAATTGTAGTGCATCAATTACTGATGCTTTATGGATCATTTACTAATACTTTATGCAACATATACATTGAAATCACAGATGCGTTCTTATGCTGTTTAGAAAGCAAAGATGCTATCTTAAAGTTAAAGTCCCTAACAGGAAATAAATTAAAATAATTTTCTCCTTTTTTGTCATCCATATGTTGTATTTTTGTTTTTAAAAACATTAATTCACTTTTAAAAACACTGTCATTATCGAAATACTGGTACCTTTTTGTATGTATGCTGTTTTCTTTACATGCGTCCTTTACAAAACAATTTTTTTCCCTCTCCCGCCAAAGACGTCTTAATTTGGTCCACCTGGCCCAAACTTGCGCGTTTAATGGGAATTTGATTGCAGGGGCTGGAACTTCGGGTGTTAATACCTTAGTATAATCGCCGCTTTACGATCATATACGATTCATAATCAAAGACGCCGTCCTTTTGTAAAAGTTAGGAGGACCTCAGGGGACGTTTGTTTTGTCTCTTCTGTAAGGCAGTGCGGTCCGGTAATTTTACATTTATGAATTCTTCTTTATGAATTCATTTGTTGAGATAGCACTTAATTTTTGCTTCATGCTTATGTTCTTTTATTTTTAAAGAGGTGTTTCTACCGGCTAACGTCGATGTCTTTGCTGCTGTGACAAAGGTAAAGTGCCTTGAATATAAATATCTAAATTACAGATTCTCTGATTTGTTGAGTTATACCGTGTCCTTCTGTGTTCCTGTATGAATACATATATTGGGTTTTGAATTCACCGAGACGGCTGTCAGACGTGTCTGCATGCATTATTATGATGATTATTATATGCGGTGATGCTTTTATTCTGTCATTTGCTTAGCAATTAGATGAAATGTAATGTGATGTACATCTACAGGATGTATGTATTATACTAAAATTTTATTCTGGAATATTTTTTTTTATAAACTAGTAGGTCCTTACACGCACGCACATACACACACTAAATCTTCAAAAGGCAGCAATGAGAAACTCTCAGAGATACTAAGTATTTGTTCTTGGTATCTGAACAACATCTTCAAAAGATTATGGGGGGGCGTGATCCCCCCCCCATCTAAACAAAGAACATTTGTATAGAATGAATAATAAACTTTTTAAATATAAATAATACACTAAAATTGTTTTCATTTTTTCCCCATTCAAAAATGCTAATCTTTCTTATACATCCACGGAGTTATTTTTATACAGAAATGCATGAAAATTATAGACATTATCGTTTAAGCACCAAAGAATTGAACAACGTTTTTCCCTTTTCAATAAATGTGGTTCGCCTTGAACTGTGTTCAATTGCTCCCTCAAGACGATATTTTCATCTGTCGAGTCCTGAAAGTCCACTTAAAATGTGAACTTGGGGAACATTTTCTGTAAGATTGTTTGCTTTTGGAAATGGGAAACTCTCAAGAGATTACTAAGTATTTGTTGACCACTTTTTAAAGTAAACCATACGCAGTTTCTTTATCCCCCCATCGACTTTCATCTCATCCTCCTAATAAAAAAATTGGCTGCTTTTAATACCTATGTTCATCGCGCCTTAAACATTTGTTCATCTGAGAGTTTACTCAAAGTAGAATTAGGCCACATTAAATCCATTGCCATTGACCAGTGCTATCCTGTTGAAATCGTTGATTCAATTCATAATAAACTAATTAAACGTATTTTTTTAATTTCCAACTGGACGAAAAATGTCCGGGCCAGGATTCGAACCTGGGATCGCTTGGCTGAAGCCGCCACGCTCTACCACTGAGCTATCCCGGTCGAATCTGGAGGGCATAATTCATCCAGTTAACCTTATTGATCAAAGCATCTGGTCTGATATTTTAATCAGCTCAACAGAAAAGATCGCAGGTAATGGAACTCCAGTAAACGCTGGATACGCGGCTTCAGCCAAGCGATCCCAGGTTCGAATCCTGGCCCGGACATTTTTCGTCCAGTTGGAAATTAAAAAAATACTTGTGTGATTACTTTACCAATTTGAAAATAATTGTGTTAAAAATAATCCTTTTTAATTAAACGTACACATTCCAACGCTAACAATGTTCTCAATGAAAATTTAATTATTCTTCCATATTTTCCCAGAATTAGCCATCAAATATCCAAAATTTTGAAAAGATTCGATTTTAAAGTAATTTATGCACCATTAAACAAAATCAAATTTATTGATCTCAAACATCCAATTGATAGATTTTCACATTAGGGAATTTACAAGATATCTTGGGAATGTGATAGAATGTGCATAGGTCAAACTAAGTGACCTCTTAAGGTCCGCTTGGGGAAGCATAAAAACTATGTTAAAAATTGTGACATTAAACGCTCTGCTATTGCTAACCATTGCTGGTTAGCATTTCACAGTTTTAATTTATCAGAAGGTTCGATAATTCAGAAGTATACTCATCGATTTACGACCTTGATTTTTAAGAAGCTTTATCATATATGGAAGAATTCAAGCAACTTAGTTAATGATATGTCCAGTGCACCAAATTTTTCAAATGTCTGGCCACCTTTCTTTTAATTCATTATCTTCACTTCCACCTTCCCCCCTTTTCTACTCCGTACTTAAACTCGTCCAGACTGGCGGAGCGCTTCTGATTGGCCAACTCCATCACATGAGACTCCTGACTTCGCTGTCATTTTTAAACACTCGTCGCCATTTCATCTTGGCCGCGAGCGGAGACGCAAGCATACTTACATGGCCTATACTTTTAAATCCGTTTTTTATCTTTTTAACTTTGGCACTGATGATGGAGCTTTAGAAGCTCCGAAACAGCTGTTTGCTACTTTATATGTATTTGTGCTATTTATTATGTTGATCATTTATTTTAATACGTATTTGTTCTTGGTATCCGAACAACAACTGAAAGTTTGTAAATTTACGAATATACCTGAAAATTTCATGCATTAATGAATGGAAATGAATTGGAATATATGTCAGAAAATAGTCAATTTGGATTTAAGATATAAAATTTGTGAATGAAGACATAACCCCCTCATCCCTCTAAAAAGAGACATGACCCCCCCCCCCCCCCCTCTGAATCGAGGGCTGGATCTGCCTCTGATTTAATTTAGGGGTATTGTTTTATATTTTACCACTTTGATATTTTCTAAATATTCAAATAATTCGTTGCTTCTTAATATAGACTATTTTCCCATGTTAACAATAGAAAATACAGCACATAGATGATTTTAAGATTTGTGTCCAATATGTTGTCAACAAATTTAAAGCTTGTTTTAATTTTATTTCAGAGTGATTTTAAAATGGAATATCAAATCAAAACTTCAATTAGATTAAATTTTAAATTTTAAAATCAATTTAAAATTATCCACTTTTTTTTTTTTTTTTTTTTTTTTTTTTTTACGAATTGATCGGTTTTAAATAATTCTTTTACGTAGGGGAGATCGAGGCTGGTTATCACAAAATTCATTTTTTCATTCGTATAATCTGTGCTAGCGCATAAATTCATCAGTACACGTGTTTTATAATGTGTTTCAATGTATATAATTTATACTTTCATTACTTCACTGTGAAAAAAAAATATATATGTTTATTGCTAGTACATATCCGTATTTTTACAGAATTTTTTTTCCCCGATAAAATAATTTCGGGAATGTGTCAGAAATTAGCGAATGTGGATTTAAGAGCATCCTTGAAAAATAATAGTGCTAAAAGCCTAGTTATAGTTTGTCTTTTTGGCTATGGCCTTTTTATATATATATATATATATATATATACACTTTACAAATAATTTCTGTATTTTTACTGATTTTATTTTCTTTTGCAGTACAATAATAAAAATAAATCCCACAGCTTTAGAGAAAGTGAAAATTTAGAATTATCTGTCAAAGATATTCACAAATCTATACTTTTTACATATTCGCGAAATAACATTCATAAAAAAATTAAATAAATACAAGAAATTACGTAAAAATAGGGAAATTGTTGTACTAATCAGCGGAATTCTTTTTCAGTGTAGTGCATTTTCAAAAACTATTTTCTTACATTTTGAGTATTTTTAAGAAGATGATAAAATTTGAAAATTTCGCAAAAGTGAAAATTTCGAAGTTTATCACGTTTTTAAAAATACTTAAAATGTAGAAAAATAATTTTTAGAAACGCACCACATCTGCATTTGACTTTTTTTCTCATAGTGCAAACTGTTTTTCGATATTTATATTAAGTAATGAGTAATTTACTTACTTAAATTTCCCGTAGAACTAGGTTAACATGGGATTTTGCATCGGTAAGTGGGAAACTTGCATTGCTGAAGTATTTGTTTAATTACACTGTAAAGTATATTTATCTACAACATTTATATTTAAAAAATATATTTTTTGTCATGACTATTCTACTTTATAGCAATTTTACATTTCAGGATAAAAATGCATCAAGAAAATAGTGTAGAACTGTATACAGTACTTCCAATACTTAATTTCCTCCATTCAATTAATTTTATTAAAAAATACGTACACAGATTGTTAAATATTTCCCCAAGTTTAAGATAAAAAAAACTTTCAACTCTTTCAGAATTTATTGCTAAGATAAAGAGAGGAAAAAAAAGCGAAATATCATCATCTTATTTCCGAAGAAAATTAGATTTTTCATAAAAATCCAACTAATGATAATTTTTATGGATGCTCTTTTTATTTAAATGACAATTTTTTTCCACATTTGCAACATCAAGCACGAATCGTCTGCCGCGAAAAATTTGAATAATTCATATTTTTATCTGAGTGAAGCAGCTCTTCTACATAACATCCTAATACACTGTAAAGTAAAACGAATCTATAAAACGAGAATCCCCTTATCATGGATTTCCCTGCTTATTTTCCCTCGAACGTCAGTGATTGCAAAAGCATGCTGGGTAGAAAAAGAGAGAGCTCTCCATAACTAATTGTTGATTTGATAACGCCAGCTGATTTAAATATATCGGAGTTGAAAGAAAAGTAGAGAACTCTTTAGCTCATTATCCTGCCTTATCTTTTAAATTGAAGTCGTGGGTGACAAATGGAAATTTGAATTGCAAATTTAGGCTCGAGTTCTATTATTCTTCGCAATATTTATGAATATAAATAAATATTTTCTTTCATACTGGATTGCGATAATTCTAGATTATACTCAAGAATGTTAGTTGAGAATTTAGACAACATATTTTTTCCGGCATTAGTTTTTTTGATTAAATTATTTTAATATAATGTTAGTTGAGTATAAATATTTAATAGATAGTTTTTATTACAAAGATGTTTGTTAACATATCTGATTAGAATATTTATTCTGAGAGTAAGGTATAGAATATTTTAATTGAATTTTAGATTCAGGGAAGTCAATTTTAAGATCTTTTGTTTATGATAACTAATAATACATTTTTTTAAATTAATTAATTTATTTATTTTTGTAAATAGTGTTGCTATGCTTCAGATTTCTTTTGTGCTATAAAGGAAAAAAAATAATAACTTAAAATAATTTTATCCCATGTATCCTGTCAGATTTCATTTAAAGAAAGATTTTTTTTTTAAAGAAAGAAAGAAAAAATAGCATTGGTAACTTAAAACTTAGTGTCTTGAATTTTTCATTGTCCACAACGAGAATTTTTCTGATACTTTCACGAAATAATTTTTCTGTAGAAGCAAATTATTTCGTGATTGGATCTTTAAGACAGTGTTGCCAGAAAGTTAAAAGTCAATTTCCCCACAATTTCTGAAATTCTCTCTAAATCAATGATTTTTTTCCTAAAAAGTTCCCAACACAATTTCTACGGGGAAAAGTAAATTTTCGATTTTCCATTTAAAATTATAAAAAGTATTCTACCTTCTGTCAGCTCAAAAGTTTCCCCAAAATCAAGCCTTTTTCTGACAGAATTCCCCATTTACAAGAGATAAAAATTTAAATTCTTATATTTAAGTGATTATCATAAAACATCCATCTGCGCAAAACCTACTGAGCATATAGTTTCTGAATATTTAGCAATTCAGGATTGAAAACGGAATTCGTCCAGTCATATCATGTTTATTTATGTTTACCAAATATCTAAATCTAAAATCTTATCTACTTTCGTTGCAATTTCTTTTGATAAATATATATATATATATATATATATTAAAAAAAAACATATATTCAAAATGACATATATTTTAGGGAAAAAAGGCAACAAGGTTTATGACATTAGTTACTCGTATTCAGAATTTCGCTTACAAAAGTTAACAAAAAAAAAAAAAAAAAAAAAAAAAAAAAAAACTAATAATAAAAGGGAATAATAGAACTTCTGTTGTTAGAATGTTAAAGATGTACACGAATGGTTGAAAATTATGCAAAGAAACGTGCAAACTGGTAATATTACAAACGACAAGCAAAGCATGACCATGAGAATAATGATTGTTATTTCCGATTTCCGTTTTTTTATTTTCATTTTCCGAATCAAAATCGAGTTCGAGACAGATCCAGTGTTACCAAATGTCTAAAACAGTGATGGAACAGCGGCGCACCGCTAAATTGAAATAGTATTTTTCGTCTTTTTTAAGGCCAGAATTTCTGAGATTTTTGAAGGCGAAGAATACTGATAATATCTAGTGATGTCAACTAAGCACATGGTGTGCCACTATTCCATAGTTGCTAAAAGTAAACTTAACATGAAATATTGAAAAAATTCCCCACGTTTTTCCCCCAAAATTTTCCCACGAATTACTTGTCCCCCCAAAATTTCCCCGAAGGTTCGAAATCCCCCCCAGATGGAGACAAAATCCCCAATCTGGCAACACTGCTAACATATTTTCACTTAATATTATTTATTATTTATTATTATTATTTTAAATTTTTACTGTTGCAAAACGCGAAATTATCTGACACATCCACGAAGCCTTTTTTATAAGTAAATGGATGAAATTTAAAGATTTGAGTGTTCAGAGAATGGAACAACATTTTGAATTTTTCTGCAAATGCTTCTTAAATGCATCTTGAATCATAAATGACCCCTTTCTGATGGAGATTTTCCATGACGACCATGTTTCGGAAAACGGTTTAAAATGCCAATTTTGACATAATCTTTTAAAAGATCTTTATAGAAAAATGAGAAGTATTATTTGTTTTCTTAATTTCTGAAAACCTGCAATTTTTATACATTTACGAATGAAAATGACTTCATGAATGTCTCAAAATGCGGCGTGTGTTTGGGTTTGAGTACAGTCTTAAAAGAACGCTTACGGGCTACTTGAATTACGCGAAGACACCCACAAGTTAATGTTAACACTAGGAGAAGGTTCTCGTTTGAATTTCGATAGTTTATTTTATTTTATTTTTATTTTTATTTTTTATTTTTTGCATTGGATAGCTGAGGTTGATCTCTACAAAGTCCCTTTTTTACATTTTCTATTTTGGTTGCAGTTTCTTTTCTTTTCTTTCTTTCATTTTTTTATTTTTTATTTATGAGGATACTTTCACTTTCGGAACCGTTTCCAAAGTGAAAGTGTCCTTATATATATACATAAAAAAAAAAAAAATTAAAAAAAAAAACTCTGCAACCAAAATGTAAAAACTAAAAAAAAAGGCGTCTGTAGAAATCGAGCTCATCTATCTAATGTAATATATATTACATTGTAATAAATATCGAAATGCGAATGAGATACTTTAAAAAGGTCCCTTTTTTAGGTGCGTTCGTAATTATATAAATACGTAGCACCTATTGTCGTCGTCTGGTCCGTCCGTCCGTCCGTCCATCTGTCTGTCCGTCCGTCCCTTCGTCCGCATATAACAACGCAAAAACCACCCAACCGAATGGTTTAAAATTTAAGATATATTATCTTTGCAGAATTTTGTCGTGACATTTCAAATTTTTTAAAAATCGAATCAAAACTTTAGAAAATATTAATAAAAACATTTATTAAGAAATTTGATTTTTTTTTTTTAAATCGGTGCTTTCTTTTTATAGGAGCTTTCGAAGTTTAATCGTCAAGCGACCGAGATACTTATTTTATGGCAGAAATTAATCTGCAGACGATATAATTCATTTCACAGAATTAAAAATCATCAAGATCTGAATATTTATATAACTAGCTATAGTACGAACGCACCTCGTTTGTAGCGTTTGACGTACAATTTCCATCTTGTTTAAGTTTAACATTAGCTAACAAGTGTCTTCGCGTGACTCAAGTAGCACCTTAAGATATTGATTTTGTGTTCATTGTAGAATTAAGTTTTTTTACCTCTTATTTTGAACAGAATAAATGTAATATTTTTATTTTTGACATTTATTTTTGTTCATTTTAATATTTCTCGATGTCATTGACATATATATATATATGTATATCGAAACTGAGAAAATAAACTTTCGTTTCTTTGTAGACTTGCTGTCATGGCCTGCGAGATCACCCTTCGGTTCCGATTCCGAGAGCAGCGGTGGGCCATCTCCTGCATCGTGGGAGAGGACCGGACTATCCCAGAGTCAACGGAGAGATCGATTGACCCCAGCATCCAGTATCCAGGAGGAGGATGACGATATGGATGAAGTGAGTTATAATTCTTGTGCAAAACAAATAAATGAAATATAGTTAATTTGATACCCCCCCCCCCCCACATTCAGTCGCAAAATAATACATTTAATGCAAAATAATAACTTTTTTTTAACATTTAACCTTGCGTATTTTTTCGGAAGATATGTTTACTTTACGTAAATTCTAATGACAACAGAAATGATACCATGTTACTCCGATATTAAAAACATATTTATATTTATTTTGTGTTTTTTTTTTAATGATTAGTCAATTGTTAATCTTTGGGTCTAGTTTTTTTTTAATGATTAGTCAATTGTTAATCTTTGGGTCTAGTTTTTTTTTTAATGATTAGTCAATTGTTAATTTTTGGGTCTAGTTTTTTTTTAATGATTAGTCAATTGTTAATCTTTGGGTCTAGTTTTTTTTTATGATTAGTCAATTGTTAAAATTTTTGGGTCTAGTTTTTTTTAATGATTAGTCAATTGTTAATTTTTGGGTCTAGTTTTTTTTAATGATTAGTCAATTGTTAATCTTCGGGTCTAGTTTTTTTTAATGATTAGTCAATTGTTAATCTTTGGGTCTAGTTTTTTTAAAAACAATAATTGAATGACTGTTTTAAATGCTGAGCTGTATAATAATAATGAGCGCTAATTCTCCGGTCTACTTTCTGCTGTGACCGCATCACCACTTTAATGCGAGCAAGTAATGCCGCGCATCCTGCACTTTTGTTTAATATTACCGCCATTTTACTAAACTTTTTCGCCTATTTTTAAACACTTTCTGTTATCTCTACACCTTTCTTTTTTTTCTTTGAGCAAAACTTTCGAATTTTGTCAACAGCAGCTTTTGCTTTTGCATATTACAGTGATTGTTTAAAAATAATAAGAAGATGAATAATTATTCATTTTTCCACATACAGATTTTATTTAAAAAAAAAAAAAAAAAAAAAAAAAAAATATATATATATATATATATATATATATATATATATATATAAATTAAATATTTCATTAAAAAATAGCTTAAAAACGTAATAAAAACAAACTATAAGTTAGTAATCGATAAATAATAGCAAAACACAGATATATATATATAAATAAATGAATAGAAATAGAAATGTACAAATATGTATGTGCGGAAGAATGTTAAAAAAGAAAAAAGACAGAAAAAAAAGAATTATTGATTCAAAAAATATTTTAAAGATTCATGAATAAATTAAATAATAATAACGATTCAAATAAATTAAGACAAAAAATTTAAATAAAAAACACATTTTTCATTAAAAATCTCAACAGTCATACACGAAACATTGTATGTAAATATTTATCTTAATCATTGACTATTTTTTATTAAAACGTTCATTTCTGAAACGCAGGGCAGTGATGACCCATCCGAGGACCTCCGGGAGCACGGGTGTCCGCTTCCTTCACCCCGGCCCAAGAAGCTTTCATCCTCGGCATCCTCCGGAAAGCATCGTCGCGCCTCCGCGGATTCCTCATCGTCTGCGCCAAACAATCCGTGCGCGGAATCATTGAAGGGGCGTTGCAATTGTGAGGAATTGAAGCACGTGGAGTGCGTCCTCGAGAACAAAGACCTGTGGGAGAAGTTCAACGAGTTGGGCACGGAGATGATCATCACGAAAACGGGCAGGTAAGCATTTAGAGATGCTGATTGACGAATTGGAAGGACATAAACGAGCCTCCTTTCCCTTTGTATTATATGACAATGGTTTATTTTGTCAGATGTTTTGGGTTTAAAGTTCTGGGAAGGATATTAGAGCTGCAACAATGGAGATGTGAGCGGTGTCCTAGCATCAGGAGACAAGTTTAATAAATCAGATATCTTTAACGATGCACTACACCCAGAAAAAGGAATAGATTAAAACTACAAAACATGTTTTGTTGAGTACATTTTGGTTGCTTTAGCAAAATTCAAGTAAAATTGAACCATTTTACTTGAATTAACAAAACATTTTTTTGCTGACGATACAAAAATTTTTTTTGGAATTGCAAAAAAAAATTTTTCTTTTGTTGATTCAAACAAAATTTCTATTGACCTATATTTAAACAAAAAGTTTTGTTGGGTCAACCAAATTTTTGTTGATTCAACAAAACTTTTTTCTGGGTGGTATTGGATTTTGAGCGCACTATACATCTGAAAATATTGCGCACCCTTCTTAGTGATTACTATAGCTTTTTCATGATGTAGTTTCATATGCAACAATTTTATGGCGCTCCTAAAAAATTAGCACCCTGGACAATCGCCCCCACCCCCCTCTGTCAGCCCTCTATGCTACGCCGCTGCACTGATGATCGGTAAAAAAAAGTCCTTTGCATCAAGCGCTAAATACAGTTGTTACAGCATCAAGTAAGGCCTATTTTACTACAGGACATTCGGGACACGTGGCCTGAGACCCAACTCTCAAGGCAGTTCCCAAAATCTAAAAAAGCCCTAACAAAGGGACTAAAATTTACATAAAACGTTCCAAAGGCATCCTATAGGATGTGTGGAGAAGACCTCCAAGTTAATAAATCGCGTTGCCACCAAGTATTAAAATATAATGATTGACTGATTGCAGGTCCTTGAACAACCTCCTATCTTTTGTGACAAAATGGTTTCTAAGACCAGATAATTTTTAGTTTGGAGGATCTGGAACGATGTATGATCATACTTACTTTACTACATACGATCGTATGCATATGTGTGTTTGGTAGGGTTTAAGCTAAGTTCTAAATTTCTTTAGCGAAAAAGCTGAAATCAGAAAAGAAACATTAGCAAAATGCTAAAATTCCAATATACAAATGAATTGCAATTCTCTCCTCGACTGTTGGATACTTCCCCTTTCCTTTTGCAAACTAAATGTTAAAAATTATTCATGACATCTTTAAAAAATTATTAATAATTTATAACACAAATAATAATAAAAAAATTATGTTTGGAAGATGTTACTTAGTCGAGAAAGATTTAATTCTAATGCTTTATTATCATAACGGTCAATAAATAATGAAAAATATAATAACTATTAAAAATATTTATTGTTTTTAAACCTTTTGGTTTACAATTTATATACATTTTTACCTTTATGTTGGTTCGTTTTATAAGTACAACCTGAAAATTAAGCTCTAGTGTTTCTTTCAAGACGTTCAATGCTTATCTTCAGTATATTACTCACATTGTACATTGATAGAGACCGTTTATATTATGTTTTTTTTAACACTTTCCAACGTAGTTGAAAAGCGCGCTTATGGTTTGTCTGGCCGTCTGGCCGTGCTCTAACAAGCCTAAATATAGTCGGATTGCCATGTAATTAATGTATGTTTTGAGGTTTACCATAGCATATTCGGTATTGAAAATGAAATGTGTAGAATTTATACTTACATTAGGGACACTCAAAAGTATTTCGATACACTACGGTCAATAGGGAAAAATCATTTTCAGTGCATTGTAATGATGTTACACCGTTTAAACGTAATGAAATTGATATGCATCACTGAAGTAGCAGCATGCTTTATATAAAGTATAGAGCAAGTAGCAATTATAGTTCGTTTACGGGACGCACAAAATTATTACATTGCATTATTATCGAATGGAGAAAAATAGTTGGCAGTGTATGTAAATGAAATTGATATCTATTACAGGTGCACTCAGCATGTTTTCTATAGATAATGAAGGACGTTGAATTTATCGTTTATTTACAGAGACTCTCAAAAGATTTCGGTTAGAGAACAGACTATGGGCCAAACTGCTGGATGTAAGTTTTCAGCTAAGACATGCATTTAAAAACGTAACTAGTTTTTAGTGTATTATAAGGTGTGTAGATCATATACAGGGTTGCACGATATAATTTGCACACATTACCGGCTATGGACAACAGTTGATAAAAATGAATTTTTTTTTTTAATGTTTATTTAGATATGTCGATTAATTGTATGAACATAAATGAAACTTCTTAACAGTATTCCATTAGACTTGGAAAGTGTTTAATAATCTATGCCTTGGTGCATCATTTTTCGTTCTTGTTTTTAGATTCAAACAACTAAAGCCTTCTTCTAAATAAATAGCGGGCATTGAAATGAACATTTAATTAAAGAGTAATGGATATTGTTCTCTTTTTTGCAAGCAAAAACTCAAAAAATCCTTTGAAGTCATATTTGTGAATCTTTGCTGCAAATTGAATTCAAGTGAAAGTTGTTTTTGAAAATGTTATAGAAAAAAAGCGAAAATATCTTGTTTTATTTTCGTATTCTACATAGTCTTTTCGCATTATCTAAAAATGCGATCGTATAGCTGAAATCAGTGTTCTGTAGAAACGAACTCTATTGAGTTTAAAAGCATGTGAGTTTGGCTCAATTTTTGTGAATTTTGAGTTGGATACATTTTTTGAAAAGTGAGCAAAATTAAAAATTTCGCTTCGCAGTTGTTTTGTACAATGGTGGGAGAAAAAAAACCTTTCTGGGGATCGGAATGTCTCAGCACGGTTACTGTGACATCAATGCTGATCGTATAAAAAATAAGGAACAGTAATATAGAAATGTGCATGAATCGATAACAATAATAATAATAATAATAATAGTAATTATAATAATAATAATAGTAATAATAATAATAATAATAATAGTAATAATAATAATAATAATAATAATAAAGCATTCCATAAAAAACTGAGATCATTAAATAACGGGAATAACAGAAACTAGATGGGAGAAAGGAGCTTCACTCTTTTTGGATGCAACGCTGCATGGACACAATTTTCTGAGGCAGGAAGGAAAGGCGAGGGGGCGTGGTGTGGATTTTGTTGTCCTGTTAAAGTCTCAAAGTTCAAACTTTTCAAAGTTGATTGAATACAACTTGATATCAAATTTTTACTCAATAAAGTTGATAAGCACAATATTGATACAAGTAAACTGCTTTCATATTAGTCAAAGGAAAAAAATTAGATTACTTTACTATAGCTTGCTGACATATTGTACAATAACAAAGCTAATATATAAAATTTTGGCAGAACTTTGTCCACTGATTGTCTTTGTTAAGAAACGATATGAGAAAATTTAAGATTAAATCTTGATGAATACAAGTTTTACAAAGTTTTTTCTTAACAAAACCAATAAATAATATTGCCACAATATGGGGACCAATACTGGTTCGGATTTATGGAGGAGAAGAATTTATGAAGCAAAAGTTAGATGAATAAAGCTTATTAAAAAATTCCGATTGTATAAGGCCAATAAACCTAAAATTGACACAATATTTCTCGATTCTGATTTTCACAGAAATAAGAGTAATCATAGAATTACTTGAATGTAGCTTATAAAGAATTTCTATATTTGAACGGAAGTACAAAATACACAAAGTGTACTAATTTGCTTTTTGCATAATACCTTTTCAATTACATTATTCTGATTCTATAAGGCATATAGTGGCGAATAAAGATATAAATCCAGTGTTTTAAAGCACTGAATTTAGATCTTAATTAAAGAGACCAATTAATTAGTGAGGGTTTTTTCTTAATTAGAGAGAATTTCTTTTCCTCTATGTGTGCAAACTAATACCATCTCAATATTTTGAGAAATATTATTTATTGGCTTTGGTAAAGATGAATTTTGTAATGACTTGTATTCAATAAAATTTAACCTTTAATTATGTTATATCCTAATCTTAACTGCAGACAAACAGTGGCCCAAATTTCTACCTCGAATAGCCTTGTTACTCTTTTTTCATGCGGCATTTGGGGGAGGATAGTTAGGGGTAATAGCCTTCCTTAATAAATTTGATATTTCATAGTGTAACAGTCATCATAGGTCAAGTAAAACAAACAAAAAAACAAACAAACAAATAAACAAAAACAGAAATTGGAGAAAATCTAAAACATCTTTAAAATCGGATTAAAATCGAAACATTTGCAATAAATGAGCACCTTAAGCACATAAATTAATAATTATCAATAATATTTGCTGAAGACTTGCTATTCCTACATTTTCAAAGTGAGACACATTTATTATTGTCTGAGTGCAACGAAGACTCATACACAGCGCAGTATTACTTTGCCCCATATATAGCTACGATGGATATTAAAACCTTTCGTCAAGCATAATTCAAAAAATATTTAACGGATTTCGTTCAAATTTTTACAGCAGGTACCTATAAAGGTGACAACGTCGTCTATTTATTACCAAGAATAAGTGTCAAACCGTTTGGAAGTTATATTAAAAAAATAGATAAAAAAGCACAATTAAAGTACATACGTCACTAAATTTTGTGCGTACGTCATTTTCACCGGCGGGAGATTTTCGTAGACAATCGGAATTGAAAAGTTCATGGAATACATGGAGCAAAAAAATATGCAAGCAGTAATATTCAGCACAATAAAATATATTTCAATTTAATAAAAATGGAAAGTTAATCTGGAATTTTTTCTGTTTGAAAAGTATTAGAGATTAGTAAGAGTAGTATTAGTATTAGAGATTTGGCGTAAATCACACCATTAGCAGCTTTTTTATTTCGCGTGTGTATGTTAGGAACAATTACTTGATGTTTAAATAAAAGGTTTCGATTTGTGGCATTATTTCTTATTTTCTTTTCCTTTTTAGTATTTTAAATGGGATTAGTGAAAGGCGTGTATTTTAAATTAAATGAGTGAAAGACGTGTATTTGTAATGTATGTATTTCAAATGAAATCAGTGAAAGATTTATATTTAAATGAAATGAATGCAATATGAAGATGTTATGAGAAAAATATTTGGCGATTTATCAACTGCGCCAAGTTAATATAAAAGTACCAATACATATGTGGGTACTTCTCTATTATCCCGTCGACCACTTTTCATAACAAAAAACTATCGCCAAATAAACGGGAGAACGTTGTCATTGAAATATCAAAATACATACATAAATAAAATATAAGAATTTAAGGACACAATTGTTATTTTAATGAATGAAATAACTAATAAATCAGTAAAACATAATGAAAAATACACGCAAATGTCGCGTTAAAAACCACTTGATGACGTAACAAACACGTATAATGCTTCTGATATCAAGTAAATGGGACTGCATTTTTGGCGTTTAATCTAACAGTTTGGCGATTGTTTTTTGTTATGAAAAGTGGTCGACGGGATAATAGAGCAGTACCTCTATGTGAAATGAAACAAGGCACAGATGTCATATACGCACCACGTTGGCGCGATTTTTCCCTCCACCAGCTTGGGGAAAACTTTGTTTTTGAATATTAGTTACAAATAGTGTGACAAATAGTACACGTGATTTTTTATTTCAATATAAAAATAAAATAACGTAATAAATGAAACAGCTTCTATTATATTAAAAAAGGAAATAAAAATAAATAAATAATAGTTTGATATAAATAAAGGCGCGGATGTCATATACGCACCACATTGGCGCGATTGCAACAAAATGGCAATTTTATGCCTCACATGGTAACCCGGTTATTTTGTTTCAATTGTTGTTTATTAACTTTTATTTTTTATTTTAATTCTATCAATTGTTTTTATTATATATATCAATATTTATTTATATCAAACTATCATTTATTTTTTTTTATTTCCCATTTTTGAATAATAGGAGCTATTTCATTTATTACGTTATTTTATTTTTATATTGAAACTAGGGGGCCTACCCCCTGCGAGCTACGCTCGCCAACCCCCGCTCAGACTTCGAGGCCTCTAAAAACATGACAGCGTGCTTTATTTTATAAATATTGGTAAATCTGTAATTGGGTTGCCATGCTTTTAACGTTTTAATGGGGCATTTTTTGATTATCATGGCCTCATACACAGCTGTTGCGACAACTGACGACTGTTTTCGGGAATGATAAGTAAAATCAATTACAACGTGAAAACCAACTTGTATAAAATGGTTAGGTTTAAATTGTGGCTACCTCTCGGACTTTTATAACAACGATCTGTATTCTATTCTTCCTTTGCGTTTAAGGATGAGAAAAATTACATCTGCTTGTGAATAACATTAAGAACCACGGTATTGAAAAGTACTATGTTATAGACATTTTCAGTAACAGGTTTTAATTTTCTCCCTATTTTAGTGCACCATCATGCATATTTTCATGTTATTTTAAATATGTAAATTATTTTTTTTAATTAATATGTATATACGAATTTTCTAATAATTATTTATCATACAAAATTAATTAAATATTTTGTGCATGTATGCCTGCATTTATTCGGCATCAATTGATGAGATATTTAAACAAATTTGCTATCCCCGATAATTTTACACCATGTTATGTCACTTGAATACTGTCCATAAGAAAATCGGGTACTTTTCCATTATAGGATCCTTTGCTTTTAGGTTTGGCGTAATTCGAGCTTCAAAAAGGGATAGATTCGTTAATATACATAGATTTGTTGCCAAAAGTTATGAAAACAAACCCAATAAACTTTTGGTGCTTTTCTATTATAGGGGTCTTGACGCTTTTTTAAAAAGCTTGGCGGAAAAAACCAAGCAGGATAGAAAACCAAGCAGGATATTTTATTCTTCCATTCAGTTGGGCAGTTATTATTTTATATATTAGTTTCAAATATACAAATTAATGATTTTATAAAGTCGTTTAATTAAATTTTACAAAAAAATAACAAAATGATATCAATAAATAATAATTACTATTAATTCCTTTTCCTCCCTTTCTTTTGCGTTTACCTAAATGACGTCATTTGGACGAATTTATTCAAAACATTTTCAGTTTATAAATTAAATTAAATGCTGACAGACGATTGAATCCTGACGATAGAAATGTGATTTTTTTTTCAGATTTTACTGAAAAACATAATTTAATCACAATCTTGTCTTCATTATCGATTGAAATAAAAGATAAATTCAATTTCAATTTGAAAATGACGAATAAAAAGAAATCAATAATCCCTATCGGGATCCTTTTCAATTTTTTTCCCTTTTTTGTCACAAAAAAACTGAGTAATTAGTTGCCATCATTACAGAAATGTCATTAAAAAAAAAAAAAAAATTAATATCTCGAAAACTAATTCCAATTTCAAAATTCTATTACCAGTTTTGACATCCGCGGATTTTTATGAACAATTGGTATTAATTTCACCATCAAGCGTTTAATATCTTATTAAAAATAGCCCTGAAACATAATCAGTTGTTTAATCAGCCGTTTCATAAAATCGTTTCATAAATTCGTTTCATAAAATCGTTTCACAAATTCGTTTCATTAGGATTTTATATATATAGGGTAGATAAAAAATTACATGCTATTATTGTATGGTATTTGTAACTAATATTCAAAAACAAAGTTTTCGCCAAATTGGCGGGGGAAAAATCGCGCCAATCTGGTGCGTATATGACATCTGTGCCTAAATTAATATTGATATACATATAAAAATAATCTATAGAATTAAAATAAAAAATAAAAGTGAACAAGCACAGCAAACAGTTTTCGCCAAAGGGGCGAAGGAAAAATCGCGCCAACGTGGTGAGTATATGGCATCTGTGCCGGGATTTTTACCCTTTTATCTGTGCTTTCGGAAATATAAAAAAATTAAAAAATTCTTATATCAGGTGTATAATGTTTTGCATTTTTATACGGACCACTTCTCCATTTTAAGATTTTAAATGCAATTTATATCAGATATTTCTTTCTTGAGATTCCCACAAGTTTTTTCCGGTAATTTTTTTAGTTCGCTTATTAATTGTTTACAATTTGCCCCCCTGGCAATAACAATTATTTATCACAAAAAATGGGTACTTTTCTATTATCCCGTCGACCACTTTTCATAACAAAAAACTATCGCCAAACTGTAACGCTAAATAAACGGGAGAACGTTGCCATTGAAATATCAAAATAAATAAAATATAAGAATTTAAGGACACAATTGTTACTTTAATGAATGAAATAACTAATAAAGCAGTAAAACATAATGAAAAATACACGCAAATGTCGAATTAAAAACCACTTGATGGCATAACAAATACGTATAATGCTTCTGGCATCAAGTAAATGGGACTGTATTTTTGGCGTTTAATCTTAGTTTGGCGATAGTTTTTTGCTATGAAAAGTGGTCGACGGGATAATAGAGAAGTACCCAAAAATGGCTTAGTTTTGTTAAATTTGTTTGTTATGTATTTTCATTTCTTATTAAAATATCGAAAATGGCAATAAAATTTTATTTTAGCACCGTACTTAATTTTTTAAAATGGCTCAAAAACATGGTTTAATAAACGTATATTTGTAAATATTTTAAAAAACATGTTTTTCCGCTCTCTAGAAAAATTTGTAAGATTCTACAACTGCCTTTGGCACCAACCAGTACATGATACGGAACTTTTCCCTATTCAGATACACATAGAAGAGGTTGGTCACAAACAAGAGTAATGCTAGCAACAATATTGTTTTAACTCTATAAGAGTTAGAAACAATAATGATATTAAATTCCCCGATTAGCTTAGGGCCCGATTACGGAACTTTCTCCTAGAAAAAAAAACTGTAGAAGTCTTTTACATTTGTTTCGAATGAAGCTCGATCAACAAAGTGTTAATTGATAATACAAACAACACTAATATTAACATGGGGGCAAAAGTTTGAATTTAAGTGTATATATTTGGAACCCTCCCCCCCCCCCCAACCACCCACCAAAAAAAGAAAAAGAAAGTTACAGAAATGAATTTAAAATGGCGTGAAGCCACCCTTTCTGACATAAGAAATTGGCTGCGAACCCGATTACGAAACTTTCACTTAACTTAATAACATGTATCTTATAGCCCTGAGGACAATTCCCCTTCCCAGTTATACGGACCTTGGGGCTTGACGCAGTTCGGGTTGAAGAAGTTGAGATTTACTGTCAAATGACATAAACTACTATGAAAATAAAACTGGTGAATTATTATGCTGGTTTATGTATGTATTTAAAAAAATTGCATCTGATTACACTCTTTAGATAAATTACTCCTGTTTGCATTTAATAACAGATAATCGGCTTCCGTTTACTAAATTTTTTAAATATTGGGAAGAGTTGGCGAGAGATAGATAGACGTGTAAACAAACGGGTAGACAGACGGGTAGAGAGACGGATAGCGACAGAGATAAGCTAACGGGTAGCGCAACGAATAGACAGACGGGTAGCGAGGCAGGTGCAAAAAAGGGTTGACAGAGGGGTAGTGAGATGGGTAGGGAGACGGTTAGCGTGGTGGATAGAGAGACGAGTACAGAGACGACTTGACAGACGGGTAGAGAGAGGGGTATATAGACAGACAGACGTGTTGATAGACGAGTAGTGTAACGGGAAGCGAGACAGGTAGAGACACGATTAAAGATTCGGGTAGAAAGACAGACGGATACTGAGACGGGTATACAGAAGAGTAGAGAGACAGTAGACAGATGAGTTCGGAGAGAGACACAGCTAAGACATACGAGTAGTTAGACTGGTAGACACGTTTGTAGCAAAGCATGTTATCAATGTGGTTTGAAGTATACGAGTTTCTATAAATAGTTATACAAATAAACAAAGGAAATTTTTTTAATTCAAATATTAAATATTTGATTTAATATTTCAATATTTAATATTTTATTTAGATATTTGTCACAAAGAAAATGTTGCAAAAATTAAATTAAATTTGCGTTAAACTACGCTTGCTAAAATACGCTATTGGCTGCAAATCTGGTTATGTGACTTTAAAAATATCGTTTTAAAAGATCCGGCTGTTTTTTTTTTTTTTAAGTTTTGAGCAATTCCCGCTTAAGAAAATGAGATTATTTGCCAAATGTTATAAGAAAAATGCATATGAAAACATAACAGTATATGAATTTATATATGATATTTTGTAATTATATCATTTAATTTGCTATTTTTCATATGTTGTATCTTTATCTATCTCTTGTCTATCATATGCTGTATATTCACTTGATTCTTGTTGATATCTTCTTTATATCGTAATTGTTAACTTTATGTTCTCAGCAATATCACTCAGACTAATCCCTTTGAGGGAAGTCCTAGTTAATGAGTGCTTTGGCAGATTTATAAAGACATATATGAGAATAAAACTATATCAATTGTTTCTCAACAAGATCTAAAAATCTAAACAACAACAACAAGATTTAAAAATATTTTGCCAAGATCAACAAGATCTAAAAATATTTTGCCTCTCTCCCTCAAAGAAAACTTTGTCGTATTTATCCCCCAAGAAAATTTTTAAATGGTGCACCTGTTATTACCGTAGAATTTGTAAATAAGTTGAATTAAATTCAGCTCCTAATTTCTCTTTGACAAGTGCAAATCAATATAGGGTCAGTATTGACGAAGTGAG
Source organism: Maratus michaelseni (assembly GCA_963931845.1). Lineage (NCBI taxonomy): Eukaryota > Metazoa > Arthropoda > Arachnida > Araneae > Salticidae > Maratus > Maratus michaelseni. The sequence goes on along the minus strand of OZ007598.1, from coordinate 53,355,591 downwards.
TAGGAAATAATTTATTATCTGTTTCAAAATGGGTTAATTTTCTGAATTGATTTTAGTAATTTTCTCTAAACATTTTGAGTTCCAATCTTTATCTCATTTTCCGCCTAAGAAAATTCGCTTCTTCCCTGTTCATATTTTCCCCAGCTCATACATTTCAATCAAACAAACATACATAAGGAGACTTGCCAGTCGATAAATTATAAAGATTCTACTCCACGCTGTCGAACTGGAGAATTAAAAAGCTCATTTGTGAAAAATTATCCATATCATAGAGCTCTACGATTAGCTTATTTTGATGTAGACCTTCTTAAGAAACAATTAGCATGGGAATAGCGTTGTAATTTTCCAACAAAACTTACATAGAAGTAAATTGCTCAAGCGATTGCGGGAGTTTTAACAAGATATGTGTGGAAACTAAAGTTTTAAGCTTTGCAATGAAAATATAATAAGAGTTTTGAAATTGGAACAATTTGTTTAAAGCAAAGGTAGTACAATACTTCAAGCAAATGAAACAGAAATCTAATCAGCAAAGTGCATAAATCTAAGTTACAAAGTACCTCCAGCATTGGAAGAAAGAAGGAAAAAACTAAAAACCGTTCTAGATTTTTAAGGAATTATTTGAAATGCTTGTTAAACTTTTCAACATTTAGAAATTAATTTATTTGCAGCGAAGTTCAATTAAAGATCTGATGGCATAATGGAAATAATTATACTATTTTACTTTCTTCTGTCCAGAATAGAAGCAAGTATTGTAATCGATAATTTTTTATACTTCCGGTTTTCGACCGATTTGAAATTTTAAGGGATCAAATACTTAACTCAGTTAAAAATTAATTTTCAGGAATTGCTGCCCATATTCAAATTGTTTCGTGCAGCCCTGTATATGATCTACGGAATTTGTAACCAACACGTAATACCCTAAAAATTAAATGAAATTCCATACGACAACGGAAAGAGCACTTCTAGCAATTACCGATCATAGTTAGTCCTTCAACCGAATTCTCTTGTGCGTCCCTGTACATGAACGATAAATCCTACGCACTACATAATCTATAGTAAATAAGTTGTATTGAACCTTAGTGATTCTTTTTAATTTCGTTACGTTTCAAGTAATCATAACATGTTCAAAATGAACAGCAAACGATTTTTTCCCATAGATTATAATGTAAAGGGTTATTTTGTACGCCCCTGTAATTGAACTAGAAATGCTACTCATTGTTTATTCCGGTAAAAGAATGCCATAGTGCACCTCAGTAATACATATTAATTTCATCATATTTAAAATATTGTAACATCAATAGAATGCGCCGCAAACGATTTTTCCCCATAGACCCAAATGCAATGGAATTCTTTTGTGTGTCCCTGTAAATGAACTAATCATGCTACACACTTCATTTTCAATACCAAACATTCTATAGTAAAATTCAATAGTGTATATAAATTTTATGACACACTCGGAAAAAGAAACTGATTAAAACTACAAAACATGTTTTTGAGTACATTTTGGTTGTTTTAGCAAAATTCAAGTAAAATTGAACCATTTTACTTCAATTAACAAAATATTTTTGCTGACGATACAAATTTTTTTTTTGGGGATTGCAAAAAAAAAAAAAAAAAAAAAATTGTTGATTCAAACAAAATTTTTATTGACCTATATTTAAACAAAAAATTTGTTTAAATATAGGTCAATGGAAATTTTGTTTGAATCAACAAAAAAATTTTTTTGTTGAAAACCATTTTTTTTTGCAATTCCAAAAAAATTTTTGTATCGCCAGCAAAAAATGTTTTGTTAATTGAAGTAAAATGGTTCAATTTTACTTGAATTTTGCTAAAACAACCAAAATGTACTCAACAAAAATGTTTTGTAGTTTAAATCAATTCCTTTTTCTGAGTGCAATACAAGTATATTTATGAGAGTTAGAGCACGGAGAGACGGCTGACAGATAAACCTAATTCATAAACACTTTTGAACTATCAATTTCATTATGTTTGAAGTATTGTAACACCATTCACAGGCAATGAAAACGAATTCCCATTCGACCATAATGTAACGGAATTCTTTTGTGTTTTCCTGAAAAAGAATTATTCCTGTAAACACTACTAAATGCTGCACACTTCATTTTCAATATCATATGCATTCCGTTTATCGTTCATTTACAGGGACACACAAAAGATATCGCTTTCATTATACTTGTGATAATTACAGTCTATGATACAGTCTATGATATGATGACAGTGTGATAAGTGCGTTTTCAACTTTGGTTTGTGTTTTTTCGTTTAACTAAAATTTTTCATAGTATGTGGTATGTATAATGGGAGTGAATTGCTTAGGGTAGTTTTTAATTGTGATACGCATTTTCCTGCTGAGCTATAGTAAGTAGACTTATAGAAGTTTGTGGAAAATAAATAAATTCATATTCAGGGCTACTCAAAGAACAAGGTACATTGTCGTTTATGGTTGATAATTGATGGTTTGTTTTAAGCTGCCTTATACGTTTTTTACTTGAATTAAATTTTAGCTTATTATGGGGTGTGTACAAAAGCCTTTAGATAATATACAATAGGGTTGTACAAAAGATTTCGAGTGCATTTCCATTGATTGGCGAAAATTGCAAAATATGAATTTTTTAAATGAACTAAATTTTATCATGCTATGTAGCATATATCCAAATTGATAGATCATATACAAGGCTGCACAAAATAATTCGACCACATTTTTGAATATGGAAGAAAATTGCTAAACCTGGACTTTTAAATGTGTTATGTGTTTCCTGTACTGTTTACTTACATATCTTTTTTCCCAACGGTGAAATTTCGTTACAGGTTTCTGTATGTGTTGGAAAGTGTTTCATAATCTATGCTTGACGCATGATTTTTCGTTCTTGTTTTACATTATGCTCACAATACAAAATTTAAGATGACATCTAAATTTGGTATCTCCGGCAAATGTGGGGTTCATAGGCCAGCCTACTGGAAAATCAGAACTATGTGTATTTATCGAGACCATAAAAATAAATTTTTGAACAGAATCGAAAGTTGTTGCTTTTAAAATAATCAAAACCAAAAACATATTTTTTTCACCTTCTCTAAGGTGTGATAAATAGCTTAATTTTAATTTTATTAAAATGAAAAAGTTCTTTCATTAATTTATTGTTTTAAGTACATTGCGCGTATAATTTAATATAATAGTGCTTCTACACATAATTTATGACTTGGTATTTCTAATCTCAAAAACTGCACACATAAAATAAAAAATGAAAATAAGTTACAAAAGTTATTTTTTCTCTCCTTTAGCGGAAATACCGAAATCACACGACAAGCGGAATTAAAAACAGGCAAAAGTCACGGGGCAGCCCGTTTAATTTTTAAATACTGTGGTCGACACCTTACTGCACTTAGGAATCATTTGTCAGCATGAGACTGACAAGGCATAGCCACGGCGAAGCAGATGGCACGCAAATGCGTTGGCGATCAATATTTCCGCCAACTGTACAAGGTCGCCAAATATTATGTATTTTTTTTTTCCATTCCAAAAGAATATAAATCAGAAGATATTTAATTTATATTCCGAACTATTTTTTAAGTAAAAAATTAGAAAATAGAAATTACGTTCGAGAGGAATTGAGTAAAATCTAATTGAAGGAAAATACCAATAAAATTAAATTAAATAGCACTGTTGTTTATTTACAGTATTTATTTTTACAGATATTTATTTGTTTGTGTAGTTGTGTGTGTGTGTGTGTGGAATTCTTATTTATTTTCTCCGCATGTAAGCCAATATGTGCGAAACTCTAATCTAAATAAAATAGAATCAATGAAACACTTCCTTACAAATGTTATTACATTTCAAATAAAGTGGAGAGTCAAAATACGCCCATTAGAATTAACTTTTAAATATACACTAAAACACTTTTTATTTTGCTTAAAAGACGTCAACATAAACATTAAAGATGTTAAAATTTAAAATTTACATGTTTCGATTTGTTCATCAAATCGTCATCAGAATAGAATATACACAAATTAAATGTGGTGTTAAAATTAAAAATATAGAGGGCGTTGTACCATGGTGACTGTTCAGACTCTCTGGTTTTTAATTAATTTAATCACTGGTTTTTATGTACACTGTATTTGTGGTTTGTTTATATTCTATTCTGATGACGATTTGATGAACAAATCGAAACATGTAAATTTTAAATTTTAACATCTTTAATGTTTATGTTGACGTCTTTTAAGCAAAATAAAAAGTGTTTTAGTGTATATTTAAAAGAAACGCTTCCTATTTAGAAAATCTTAATTTAGAGCACAAAGAGTATTAGTTCTGATTCACAACAAAATTACCATGTCTCCTGTTTCTTGGTATAGGTGCTTTATTCAGCATTACGTGCTCTATAAAGCATAAAAATTCGCTAAAGCAAACTAGATTGTTAAAACGCATAAAAAGTTTGTTCAATGAAACGGCATTATATTCTGTTGATAAACAGTAATTAAGTTAGAGCGATTATATGGAGCTGTTTCTTTGAGTAACTGCTAAATTGTATATTTTAGTTTTAAACTGTATCAATTTGGGAAGTTATGTTTTATGATGCACTGGTAAAAATGTTGTGGTAGGTTGAACTAACTTTTGGTGCTACAGCAGCTGCAACCATTAAGATGATAAAACCTCGCTACTTCATGGGGGATTCTAATTAAATCATAACTTCAAATGTTGGAACAAAATTTCACCATCTTATATTTGCAGCTATTGCAGCACCAACAGTTGGTTCAATCCACCACAAAAATTTTAACAGTGTAACTTCAATAGCCTCTTAACCCACTTTTCTATGTTCTTCTGTCGAGATCTTGTATATTACTCCTTGAGTAAACTTAAAATTGAGAAGATTTTTCGAACTAATGAAATTTAAATATATCCCATTTGGCTAAAATCTTTAATATCAGCGTATCTGTAACGATATTAATTTTTACACAATGAGAAATTTGAGTACTTTTACAGGGTTGGATGACAAAGGCGGAAATAGAGGCTATAGTTCTAGGGACGCCATATAATGGAACTGCAAATTATTACTTTTGTATAAATACTTAATTTTACATAAAGGGATATCGGAAAGTTTTGAGCTTGCAATGGCATTCACTGTTTTCGTTATCATAAATAATAGTAAATAGATATTTAGAAAGCTTTGGAAACTCATTTGCAATTTAAAAACTTGCGAAGCAGCACATAAAAAAGGTCACGATGATTTGTTGATAATACCAAGTTTGGTCGTGACTTAACTTGAGTCAAGCGATGAAATTTATCTACATACGTTGTTTCGTAAAATCTTTTTAATTGACTGTAAATTGTCTATCAATTATCTATCTATGCAATATACCTAAAGATTTTATTTGATCTTCGTTTGAAAATGAGCCTGACGTGTCCTTTTCATTATTGCTCGGGAGTTTCAAATTCGTCATTGCTCCAGGTTTCCACATCCCATATCTTATCACACGCCCACACTCCTTATTTAAAATCTATTGAAAGATAATTTCTGGTTATGAAAAATATTTTTAGTAGCAATTGTATATTTTTAGTAGCAATTGTATATTTTTAGCAATTGTATAGTAATTGTATATTCAGTAAACTGAAATTGGAAATTTTCGAAGATGCACTTAAAAAAAGCCATGGTGATTTGGTGATACCTAATCTACCTAAATTTATCTACATATGTTGTATCGTAAAACTTTGTTAAATGACTGAATATTATCTATCAATTACCTCTTTATACAATATACCTAAAGATTTTATTTTATCTTCGTTTCAAAATGAGTCTAACGTGTCCTCTTCATTGTTTTTAAAAAAAAAAAATCCAGAAGGTATACGGCGTATGCCACCGTATACCACCATTACAAACCTGGTTCTGTATCGAAACACACAGCAATCTATCTGCAACCTCTCATTGAAAAAGAAAAGTAAACGTCATGTCATTTCACTTTCATCTTAAAAGCGTGCCTATCATCATCCGCTGTCAAATTCCTGTCAAACAATGGTAACCAGTTCTCTGACGTAATCAAACCGCTCATCAGCGATGTTCGCCAAAAAAACAACTCACCCTGCCCGCTTATCCATCAGACCAAACCTTACGAAAACGCGCAAATTGTCACACATTAAGAAGTAGTCGTTCACCCGCCCTCAACACTAGGTGGCGCGCCACGAAATCACGGGTTCTCAGAAACCGCTCTCTAATCACGGTTGTGGTTAATGATGGGGTACACGAAAAATCACACCTGGGGCCCAGGGATCAAAGGCGCCGACGGACGGCCATTACCTGCATCAACCACCAATGGTGGAGGAATTTTGTTGGAACATTTAGGAGATTTGTAGAAGCATAGAAAATGTCTCAATACGTGGTGGTTATGATAAATGTGATAGGCTGCAAAATAATTATTAAAAATAATTTCCCTTTTTTTACCACAGCGATGGTATGCCAGTCGATGATAATGTTTTTAAGTATTTGCGCTCTTGTTTATATAAATGAATGGCTGGTTTAATGGTTCATACCTAGAAGCGATGCAAATGTCGTTATAGTGGGATTTATATATTAACGAATGATAATGAGTTTTTATGTGTGTGGTTTTTATTGACGAAAATCTCCGGAAGGTTTTTCTCACATAATATTTTAATGATATACAGAGTGGTATAAATATTTTTATCTTTCATAAAGAATGTCAGCATGGTTCCCGGAAAAATCACTATACATGCCTGTGATTTTCAAAGAAGATACTGCATTTTCATTCTGAAAAGTAGTGTCAAAAATATTTTATTAGCTTATTGGCTTTGATTCACCTGTGTTTTCGCTCGAATTGAATATTAATTTTATAAAAAATACATTGGTTACTTGAAATTTGTAGACGTACTCAAAGGAAACATCTGCTGAAAATTTGTACAGGAATGCAAAGTGCCTCAGAATTCAGTGTTGCGCAGAAACTTACTCACTGAATCCAAATTCAGAAATCTGACTCACTTGTGATGAATTTTGAACTTATTTGTAGAAATTTCAGTCTGAAACAAGGAAGATTCAATTTTCTTGCGAATTTGAGCTTAAATTACCAGATTCACTTAAATTTCGTATTTGTCTAAAATTTACATCATCCTTAAAAATACTTTTCCTTTTAAACAATCGTTATCTCAGATTAGTCAATTTACTGTAATTTTAACGGTACAAACCAAAAAGCATTTATAATAAAAATTGTAATAAAGGATGCTGTTCTTAGTTAAATTCTCCTTAAACGAAAATATCATAGTTCCCGCGTAAAGAATACAAAAATTATAAGTCAGTATGCTTGTTAAGACGAAAACCTGTCTAAAACGAGATTTTTCCGTTCGTTTGCGATTCTGTCATAGTCAATAACTTCATTTATTTAATCGAATTTTAAAATATTTAAAGGATCTTTGACCCCGCTTTACACATTTGCATACATATTCATGTGTGTGTGTGTGCGTGTGACTTTGAAATTTTTCTAAAATACAAAATTGAGAAAAATGAAAATTAGTAAAAAAGCAGTTACACATTATAGGTTAATAATCTTTTTCCTATAAGATTAACTATTTTTAATGATAGTAATATATGTAATAAATGGATGCAATTTTTATTGCAAAATTTGTTTTCAACATAGGCTTTTTAATAATTTATTTCAAAAATTAAGAAATACCAGTGAACCCGTGCGAGGCGTTCACACTGCAGTCTTTGTGATTATTTGCTGTTCATTGATATTTAATTAACTGTGTTTTTTAATCAAACATCGTGTTTTAATGAAAAACGACGCTGTTCAAAAACCTTTCGAATGATACTTGATTCATCGTTGTATGTTTTGTATATGTATAGAAAAAAGGCATATTGACATTAGAAATAATATGTACGATTTATTAATTTTAGACACTTTTGGAGCGCAAATAAAATGTGTTGTTAAGAAGAGTTTTTGATGCATTTAAAAAAAAAAATATTTTATTTTATTTTTAAGAAATACTCCGAAATTGTATGCAGTAATTTTCTTTTATTTCAGTATTTCAATTAACTTAAATTTAGTGAAACCAATTATAATATTGTGCCGTCCTCTAAAAATAGCCCCATTTTTTGAAATGTTCTCTATATAAACTTTAATAAAGAATTTATAAAAATTGAACATGACTAAATAATTACATCTTGTTCTGACTAAGATTTTAATGTTGAGCATTTTTCATTTTATCAGTTTATTACAAAATGACTTTGAAAAAACCCTCTTTTCCAAAAAATGACCCATGTTACCTGAAAACAACCCACACCTGACATAATCAGCTGAAAATCAAGCATTTTATTACCTATTAATGGTTTAACATTAAAAAAATAAATAAAAATTATGTAGCTTATTCTAAAATTCTATTATAAAAAGAAAATCTGTAAAAATGAAGCTCGTGTTTTGCCAGAATTCTGCAATTGCTAATTTAAATTATTTTAAAACTAAATAAGCACTCCTTAGGTATTTTAAATTATTTTTATTATTCTAAATGGTGCATAAAAACAGAACAAAACAAAAAAATTGATTTTAGTAAAATATTTGGTATAGTACTAGGGTGGTTTTTTTTAGGAAACATTTCAGTGTAGGTTTTTTTTAGAGGACAGCACAATATGCATTCTTTAACTCTGATAAAATTTAATTTAGAAATCACTTCCTCATGTCAAAATCTTGCGAAACAACTAACAAACCATCTCGTATTACAATTACCACACCTGCAAATAATTAAACGCCACACGAAAGGATTTTTGTAATATTTATTAATAAATCATATTTAATTTTTCTGTTTTCAAAACATTTAGCTGAACACATCATGAGGGCATAAAGATTCGACGGAAGGAAGTCTCTTAACTTCAGGTCAATGATATACGCTACGGTTGCAGATAACAAAGGCTCTTAGAGGAATTTCTTTTCGGCCAGACTAATTTTCAATTTCTTTATGCGGTCATTTTAAGCTATGGGCGTGTGGCATCATGCTCAGAAATTACGCCACGTGAACTGCTTCATTCAACGCTTTATTGCAGTTTTCTGAATAAAGCACTTGTACCGCAGCTATTATGATGGATAATATTTTTTTTTTCTAAGGGTGTGCGGTAAACGCAATTTTAGAAGGAAAACCCTGTTTTTCTGTAATTCATGAAATATATGCGCTTATAAAGAATATTTATAAGCATCATGTCAGAATGAAATATAAGGAAGATTTTTCTTCCATTCTTTTCATTTTTTTAGTTCCTGCCAAAAAAATGTTATCTATTGTTAACTGTATTACAGAGAAAAAGAAATAATGTTTAAAAAGGATAATCGACTTGAAATTCTCCTTTTAATTTACGCTACTTTTCGTTACCTAGGGCAATCCATCTCTTTAAAGTTGCCCGAGTGCAAGATAATTCTGGGGGCCTTAAATTATTTTCAAAAGTGTGATAAAAATCTCAATGGAAATCTCTAAATCTCAATGAGAATACCTTTAATTTTCCTGGGATTTCTAATAAGTATGGAAGGCAAATACAAGCCTATGGGTGCAAAACATTTTAGAAGACCCCCTTTTTTCTCCAATAAGTGAAAAAAAAAAAAAAAGTAGTATTTTTGTCTCGCTTGGGATTTGTTTAATTGCGGGGTATTATGCATTGCATTCACCGTACCTCCCTATCACCATAGAACCAACAGCGTAGCTGCGGACATTATGTCATTGGACGCAATCGTTTCCTACCACTTTACTTTAGTGAGTATCCTATCTGATATGTACCAATAAACGGTACATGTTTCTCTCAGTTGGTATGCAAACTTGTATACAATATGAGACTTGTTCAATATTTGGAGGAATCAATTGTATGAATAAACTAATTTAGTCTACTTAAATCATTCTATTTTGTTTTCAGAAACATAGAAATTCGAATAAAACGCTAATGATAGTCTATCTTTTCTTAGCTCATAGTCGAATATAATAAATAAAATATTATCAGGTAAATATATTGTCTATTACTAATTTGACTGGGCTCAGTATCATAATCTGACACACTGCTTTAAATTGATAACGGTATCTCGTACTACATATCCTAAGGAGCAATAAGACTCAAAATTTGGACTGAAATTTTTGAGTGGGCATTATGCATTGCATTCACCGTACCTCCCTACCGGCTTATCAAAATATAAACTTAGAATAACCAGCGTAGCTGTGAATTGTTACGTCATTATGACACAATTGTTCCTTACCCCTTTACTGAACTGAGTATCATATCTGATACGTACCAATAAACGGTTACATGTTTCTCATACATTTTGTACGCAACTGGTCAACATGGGCCTTGTTCAACATATAGAGTAATCAAGAGTATTGAATAAACTAATTGTATATTTAGTGGCATTATTACGCTATTCATTTTATTTTATTTTACAAAACATAGAAGTCCGAATAAGACGTTAATGGTAGGCTATATTTTCTTATACTCATTAATATATAGTCTAATATAATAAACAAAATATTAGCTGGTAAATATATAGTTTGTTACTAATTAGACTCGGCAATGTATCATAATCTGATACACTGCCTTAAATAGATAACTGTATCTTGTACCACTTATGTCACATAATAAAACTCGGAGACCACTGACCAGGCCCCTGCCTACCAGGATTCTGCCTAGTTTAACGGGTTGAGGTGCCTGGATAGCGGGACGAAAATCGCCTGATCGCCGCATAGGGAGATCTACTCAGACAAGTATCCGGGTCGGCTAGTAGTTATTCAAAGCCGATATTTTCTGGGTAGTGCTGGACTGAATTATTAATTCTGAGACCTGACACCGCACACCACATACTCGTCATACTTGGGTGAATGGGGCTGGATGTTTTTGTGTCTAAACTTTTGTACGTCTCTTAGCATTAGATAGGGACAATTTTGAGGGAATTTTAAGAAAATAGTTAGCATTTTGAAAGAGTTAGCCAATTGCTAAGTCGTACCGGGGAAAATAATTTTGTGCCGAAATGCAAGGCAGACGAATCGCTGCAGCGGATGACGGGAGATCGTCTTTCTACCGTACCCCACCAAGGAAAAACTGGCTCCGTGGGCTGTCCCATTGGAGCGGGTCCGGTAGCTTGTGCGGACATTGTCCTATTTGCACCTAATAAAGAGGCGATCTGTCAAAAAAGGAATGGGGGGTGAAAACTAAAGAGAAAAAAAAAATGGGGAATGCTCCCGGTCCCCACCGATTGAGGCCCACTATCGCAGGACCCAATCCGAAGCTCCGGGACCATTTGGGGAACCTGAAAGGGAATTTATTAGTACATGTTATTAACAGTTAAAGTTAACATTAAAATTAAAATTAGGAATTAAAATAGATTAAATTAAGCTATAATAGGTTAAATTAGATTAAAACGAATTAAATTAAACCAAGAAAAATAAACAAATTAAATTAAAACGAACTTAAACTTAGACTTAAATTAAATTAATAAGTTTCTGACTTACTGCAGTTGTACCCTTTCATTGGCGTCATCTTCTTTGATCTTCGTTCTTCTTTGTTCTTCTTTTCCTTTTTCCATCTTTTGTGTACACTCCAGCCCCCACGAGGTGCCGGGGGCTTAAGATAGCTTTTTGTTGTGTCATTATGCATACCTTGCTGATCCGTGATGACGTGAGTCGTGCAAGCAACCTAGATTGCGGGGCACCTGTGTAGGGCCGTGGAAGCAGCTGATGGTATGCGACTACCGCACACCTCTGATGGGCCGAGGGCTGGAGTGTACAATTTATATATATATATATTTTTTATTTTTTTAATGGACAAACACGAGGACGGACAAGCTGTGCCGGGGGCATATGAGCTTCTTACTATGTCGTAGTACGACTACCGCACACTGCTATTGGGACAAACACAGAACAAGGACAATTTTATAATTTTTTTTTGTGGCTTCAGCGAACTTTGGCCCTTTTTTTTTTTTTTTAATTACATACATATACACAGAAACATATAAACGTTATACCGTCGTGACTGACATTTGGGACCCCGTGCCCACTGCTGGAACTTTGTGTATGTGGGGACTATTGTGTTTGTATATTTTGGTTTCTTAATGTGGTTATGCTATCACAGTTTTCCTGGAGCCACCTGATTACTACCTTAGCTTTGTTTTGTGTGTGTTTGTTTTTACCCAGTTGTGTGTGCCAGAGTTTTTCATTATTGGGTGTACCAGGTGGTGTGCTTGTGTGAGTGGGCATTCTAGTAGATAATGTTTTGGCGATCCCACCATTCCACATTCGCAGTCCGGTGTTTCCGCCTTGTTGAACCTGTGTAAGTATTCTGGAAATGCTCCATGTGCTGTGTACATCTGTGAGAGTAGAAAGTCGCTGATTAGTCTGTTTTTATCTACTTTTGGGAAATACTTGTATGTCTCTCTTCCCGTATCCCCGTAGTCCCATTCGAACTGCCATTGTTTTATTGTTAGATCCTTAAGAGTTCGTTTTAGTTTTGATATTGGCTTCTTTAGAAAATACGTGCTGTCTTTGGTTAAGTTTATTGCTGCAGCCTTGGCTAGCAGATCGGCTTCCTCGTTTCCTTGGATGCCGACGTGCGCCTTTACCCAGCTGATTTTAAAACTATTGTTCGAGTTTCTAATAAAACTCAAAATTTTGACGGAAAATTTTAAGCAGGGCATTATGAATTGCACACGCCGTAACTTTCTAATGGCTCGCCTAAAAGTTAAATTGAGAATCCTCAGTGTAGCTACGAACATTATGCCATTATGACATAATTGTTTCTTACCATTTTACTGCACCAAATAACATATCTGATTCGTACCAATAAATGGTACACGTTTCTCCCATTTGGTATGCAATATAGTACAATATGGGCCTTGTTCAACATTTAGAGTAATCAAGTGTATAAATAAACTAATTCATTCTACAAAATAAACAAATTTATTGTACTTAGAATTATTAAACTAATAAACAAATTTATTGTACTTAGAATTATTAAACTAATAAACAAATTTATTGTACTTAGAATTATTAAACTAATAAACAAATTTATTGTACTTGCGGCATTATTATGCTAATTATTCTAGTTTGTTTTACTGAATATACAAGTTTGAATAAAGCTCTAATGATATAAAAGTTTGAATAAGACGCTATTTTTTTCTCATGCTCATAGTCGAATATAATGAATAAAATATTATCAAGTAAATGTATAGTCTATTACTAATTAGACTGGGATCTGTATTATAATCTGGTTACACTACTTTAAATAGATAATCGTATTGTGTACCACTTATATGTCAAGTCAAGAGCAACAAAACTCAAACTTTTAACTGAAAATTTTGAGCGACTTATTATGCATTGCGCCCACCATAACTGTCTATTGCTTCACTAAAATATAAACTCAGAATTCTAAGCGGAGCTGCGAATATTATGTGCTTATAACACAATCGTTTCTTACCCCTTTACCGCACCCAGTATCATATCTGATACGTGTCAATAAACGGTACATCTTTCTCTCTTTTCGTATCGTATACAATTGTACACATGTGCCTTGTTCAACATTTACAGTAATCAAGTGTTTTTGAATAAATTAATTTGGTCTTCTTAGTGGCATTATTATGCTAATTATTCTATTTTGTTTTACAAAACATAGAAAGATGTAGATTAACAAACATCACTGCATTTCATATACTACAACTTTAATTATCTATCTCCCCGCATCTCGCTTTAACACAGTATACTTAAAAGCACGGAGGAAGATAGATGGAGGGGAAAGTAACGTTGAAATTTTACAATACAGTTTTTCTCCTTATAGATGGCGCTACGGTAAACTGAAGGCTGTCCTAACCTGCTTCTGCAATGCTTTTCAATGCGAAAAGCATTCGTTTTTTAAATGTTTTTGATTGAAAATTTGAACTTTAAAAAAAGTCAAACAAGTAAAAATTTCATTAAATAAAGTTTTCTTCACACCATGCACATATTTTAATAGATATTTAGCGTTTCGATTGCTTTTTATAACGATTTAAATAAGAGTTCATCCTGACAGAAGCATCTGAATAGTCATTTAAAAATAAATATCACGGATATTGTACTGCGAAGAAATACGGAATGGATGTATAATTTTTAGAGATTAAAAGTATTATTCAAATAAAAACAGCTTCAGATTACAGCCAAACAAATAGCACTCTATAAGACAATTTAAATGGCCATGTCAATTAGCCACAGACATTAGCATTCATTAAGTATAACATTTTAAAAACATATACACTAAGATCGATATACTAGAATAAAAATTTCTTAGTTTAAAAATGATTACATGCATATAACTTTAAATTAAAGTATAATAAAAAAATCCCTGACGGCTCGGCCTACAGGCACAGGTAGATTTCGAAGACGCAGACCGTTGGGCGCCTGTTTGTTGGGAATTGCGGAAAAAATGACCTTTTTGCCATGATGCGGCAGTTGGAACCGCCTACTTCGAAACCTAACTTGTTTGCAGGTGGAACCGGCAGGGGTTTTTTTCTATAAGGGTTAGTCCTACAAAAAACTTGTCAATATAAAAGTTTTAGATAATATTAAGAGGATTTATAATAAATTAAACGGATTTGATATCTTCTGAATTGACGAAGTTATGAATTTTTTTCTTCTAAAACCCCCCTTCCCTACCCCCTCTTGGGGTCATTTTTAATGATATCAAAAATCTGTCATACATAAAATTTCGGCCCTTTTCCTAGAAGTAATAATAACTTCAAACGGATTCGAGACGTATCATAATTAAGAAATTATGGGATTTTTCTATTTTCACAAAAAGCCCCCCCCCCCATCCCCATCCCACCTTGGTTCGATTTTGCCCATTATTTACGAACATGACCGAGATTTTATGCCCCTTGATTTTATGTATCAGTTTCGAAAAGATGCGGGAGTTGGAACGTTTGCAGACGGAGCCGGCAGGGATTTTTTTGTTTTTAATTTTTTTTGCTATAACGGTTGGTCCTATAAAAAACTTGTCAATATAAAAGTTTTAGATAATATTAAGAGGATTAATAATAAATTTACGCGGATTTGATATCTTGTGAATTGACGAAGCTGTGATTTTTTTTCTTCTAAAACCAACTTCCCCCCCCCCCCCCCTTGGGGCCATTTTTAATTATATCAAAAATCTGTCATACATAAATTTTCGGCCCTTTTCCTAGAAGTAATAATAACTTTAAACGAATTCGATACTTACAATAATTAAGAAATTATGGGGGGGGGGTTTCTGTTTTCACAAAAAGCCCCCCCATTTCCCCCCCCCCCCCTTGGTTCGATTTTGCCCATTAATGAACTTGACCGAGATTTTAAGCCCCTTGATTTTATGTATCAGTTTGGAAGAGATTTATGCAGAATTTTTCCAGTTATCGTGTCCATAAAAAAGTGACATAGACAGATAGATAGATAGATAAAGTTTTGAACTGGGGGTGGTTTTGGGTTCTGGGAGTCATGATCGGCGTAGATCTGCAAAAATTTTTCAAAATTTCCAACTTATGTGAGAATGTAATAGGTAGTATTTCTTACGAAATCTACCTAAAAGCACTCACCTTTGGAGCTCTAAACATACTTAAAAAAAAAAAAAAATCTTCGATTTTTCTGTTGTTTATCTCATCATCATAGCCCGATCTACATCCCGGAATAAAGCATTTATATCCCATCTTAAATTTATGACATATAATTGCTATAATTAAAAATAATCGAATAAAATACTTTCGGAATTTAACATGTAATCTAATGACATTCTGTTTAAAGGCAGCCGCCAAATTTTACAGCGCCCTCTTTCGTTAAAAAAATATGACTTGCATTTTCGATATCCTCGCCTATTCTAGTTTCCCCTCCAGGTTCTTTCTCCGTGCTTAAAAGTGTCCAATAAATCAAGCAGATGTAACTCGAAACCAATAAATATTGGCTTATCGAGCTGCGAAAAGCATAAATGTTAACAGAAACGAAGACAAAGAATCAACCAACTATCTAAACGGACTAAATGCCACCCACCAACATACATCCAGATAAGTATAGCGAAATTCATGTGAAATTTTACGCGCCACTGCTGGACCATAAACCCCGATGCTTGCGTTACCATGGAAACGGATGCAAACAGAGAGCATAGAAAATTATTGAATTATGTTTATTTGTTGATAAAGTGAGAGACAAGACTGTTGATTGATGTAAATTTAGTGTGATTGCTTGTTATCAGAGTTTAACCCGAAAGGGGAGTGGGAGATTTATGTGTGTTTAGCATAATGGATAATATTCTTATAGTTTTGATATTCACTTATTGCTGCGTTTTACTCGAAAATAAGAATTTGAGTGAAATTTGTGTGAGAATAACATATTATTTCCATCATCCATTCAGGCATGAAATTGTTAAATACCCAATTCCTTTTTTGAACAATTGAACTGTTTTATTTATTCTTCTTACTAGACCCGACCGGCGTTGCACGTGCCCGTAATAATAAACTCAAATATACCTAAAAGCAATGTTGAATGATTTTATACCTAAACAAAAATCTTTCCAAACAAAGAAAAACTATCCAAACAAACCTATAGAGTAGGGGTCGCACTGCCTTCGGCAGAGTACACCGCGTGTGCTACGCACGCCCCGGTCTGTTGTGACTTTATATTTTTAAAAGAAAGACCAGAGTAGCTCGGGTCAGTGATAATAACCTTAAACATCATATCTAAAATCAGTGTTGAATGAATTTATATATTTAAACAAAACTCTTCACAAATGAACCTAACGGCTTGTAAGAAATGTTTTCTTCTCACTTTTTCTCCCATCGAGTCATTAAAAACAAAGTAATTCTTATCAGCCGAAATCTTTGAAATTTATGAGTTATAAATACAGACATCTTCATTCTTGTTATAATTACAATCCATGTCCTCGTTATGACTACAGTATAAAGATTTGATAAGTGAAAAGTATACTAGGCAGTCCATAACTTTTGTATACAGTAATTTAAAAAATAATTTAGATTTTCGTCAATAGATAGCTACCTATTCTAATGATTCCTGGGTAGGAATCTGCCGGATCGTCGAACATTTGAGCGCCTCTATCGGGAGTTGTGCGCGAGTGGATCGTTTTATGTTTCCAGGTGGACACTAGAAGATATCGCAGAATTCCTGCAGTGGAAGAAGCAGTATTACGCACAGTAGAGGATAAGTCCTTCGACAAGCTCGAGAACTGTTGGACTTGCTTTGGGTGTGAGCCATGTAACTGTTTGGAGGACTCTACACGGAGCTCCGCATTGGTATAACGATGCATGTTGCTCGAAATTCGTGCGGGAATGACAATTCAAGCCAGTGTAGCGCTTTTATACACCTAACACAACAGAGCTCTCTACTGCCTGAGCGCTGCATTTCGGCACCCACATTACTATACGAAATCTGCTTAATTAGGTCCCCTCTACCTGCCTTTAAATTTCTGATACATAGTTTTGAAACACCCTGAATATGTGATAATGTCTGAAGCCTGAGTTTTACACATAGTATTTGTAATTGTAGCCAGGTTAACATTAAGACAACGTATTAAAACACTGAACATCCAATTTTTGTATTTCACCCAATTTTTCTCTTACTGCACATTTAAAATGAAAAGGTTAATATATATATATATATATATATATATATATATATATATAAGTATTTTTAACATCAAATTTATCACCACATTTTAGTGATGTATATTTTGATCTTCTATTATATGGAATTAATCAACTTAATGTAAAAATTTCAAAAAATACTTATAAAAAAACTAACAATACTCAACTTATAATCACTTTTTCCAATATAGTACTTAATAAAATTAATATACACAATGTAATTAATAACAATAACAAAATCCCCATAAAAAATTTTACAATACATAAATCATACAAATACAATGTTACACTTGGACGTAGAATTTTCAATTACAATAATTTTGCAAAATTTCTTACATCAAATGATAAACCTCCGTGCTTATGTAATAATTCTAGTTTTAGTAATTATGTAGATAAGGTACATGGTCACATTATTACAGGGGATATTAATATTGTCGAGAATGATTATCTGCGCAGTTTTATGACTAATGGGACTAAATTTCGAACACCATCATGTTATAATATTTTTTCTATATTAAAACAATTTAATCTGGATCTTGACCTTTTTATATATAAAATTTCAATAAATTATAATAAACCCATTGAATCTTTTAAAGAATGGAAATTAAATGTATTAAGTAATTTAAATCTTGAACTTTTCAGAAATATGGAAAATTTTAATTTTAATGTTAAACAACTAAATAGTGAAATAAAGAATTTACAAAACAAATTTATTATTACTTATGTTGATAAATCACCAAACAACTATGCTTTCATCTGCAAAAAATATTATTCACAGCTAATATCTAATGCAATAAATACAAGTTTAAATTTAAAAAAAACTAATCTTAATACAATTATTAATAATCGACATATATTTCAATATTATAAATTGCTAAAAATTAAAAATTACAACTTTAATTATCCATACATTGTTGTTATACCTAAATTTCATAAAACTCCTATAAAATTCAGAACTGTAACTATAGGCTGTAATACGTATAATAATAATGCAAGTAAATTTCTATTAACTATTCTCACTAAATTGTTTGAACTTACAAAACTAAAAGATAATTTGTTTAGCATAAAAAATAGTTTTCAACTTGTCAATAATATAAAAAATTTAAATAACATAACTTACATGAAGACGTTTGACTTTTATGACTTATTTAATAATATTGATATCAAGGATATGTTCAGGATTGTCAATTTATTATACAAAGAATACAAGGATTCCATAAAATTAAAAAATAACATTTCTTTAAATTACTTTAAAACTTTAACTAGATTTATTCTACATCATAATTATATTGGTTTTAATGAGAATATATATATTCAATGCTGTGGATTACCACAGGGTGGCATTGTTTCTTCAATTCTTGCAGAATTATATTTATATTATTATGAACGTAATTCACATATTGCTAATTGTAAAATGTACCGTTATATAGATGATATAATTGTCTTCTATTTTAATAATAATTCAAATTATTTACTACCAATAAAATATCATAAAAATTTAAATTATAGTTTCAACCTTATGGTAAATAATGAAATTAATTTTCTTGATCTTAAGATAATTCTTAAAGATAATAAAATTTTGTTTGACATTTATGACAAAAGAAATGATTTTACATTTAAAGTTAACTTATTTACTAATTATAAGTCTTGTATACATAAATCAGTATTTGTAAATATTTTACTCAATTTTGCACATAGAATAAACAATCTTTGTTCTAATAATTTTAAAACTCAAAATTTAAAACTTATTCTTCAACATGCAATAGAATATGGCTATCCCTTTTATTTAGTTAAGTCAATTTTACGAATATAAATTTTGCTTTCATTGGGGTTTATATGTTTGCACATTCTATCTGTTAAAACACTTACATTTTGATTACTGATATATTTGGCTAAAGAATGAATTCCTGTATGTGAGAGCTGAGTGGGAATATTTTGGTTAAATATCTTTTATTAATTAAAAAATTTAAATAGTAAATTCTAATTTTCTTTTTCTTTTTCTTTTCTAGGGAGAGAACTTTAAATATAATATTGTTCCAATAAGTGCGTTGCCATATTGGAGATTTACTGGTTTTTTTTTTTTTTTTTTTTTCTTGTTAGGTAGAGAACTTTTAACAATATAGTTAAATGCGTTTTTATTTTTTATTTTTTTATTTTTTATTTTTTGCAAGATATTAGATTCAATACGTGAGGTTAACATATTGGAAATGTTTGGTTATTTTTAGCTATCAGTGTGTGAAATCTAATTTTATTTTTCAGAATAAATAATATTTAGCAAGATGTTAGTTCCATTAAGTGCGTGTAGCCATTTTGGTATTTCTTTTAAACTTGCATTGTTATTTATAAAATGAAAATCTAATTTTATTTTTCAGGGTTAATAATATTTTGCAAGATGTTAGTTCCAATAAGTGCATGTAGTCATATTGGTAAATCTTTTAAGCTTGCATATAATTATTTATAAAATGAAAATTTAATTTGACTTCTACAATAATATTTTAGATTTTATGGGTTTATTTATGTTTTGAAATTATTTAAATGTTGACATATGCAAAAATAAATAGATAAAATAATTTTATACTGGAAAATTTACTTAATCAAAATAATTAATAGTTATTTAGATATTGTTTTAATCTTTAACTAGATGGCAGCACCATATAATGATTTTAAAAAACTATTACTATTATTCTTTAGTATTATTTTTTAGTTATTGTTTATTATAAAACCAGATGGCAGCACCATATAAATTTTCACAATTTTTTTTTCTCTTTTACCTGAAAACTTGGAATACAAGTGAAATTTTTAAATATTCCAATAATATAATATATATATTAAAATTATTTAAGTTAAAAAATATTTTTATTAAATGAATTTATAGTTTTTATATTATTTATTTGTATTTTTATATTTTAAATTAGAAATAGTTAAAATCACAATGGTTAAATTAATAACTGCTACTTTTAGAAAATTAACTGTAATTTTAACTTGTACGTTTGAATTCCCTTATTCACTTTACCATGTGCTTAGCACAAAACATTTTTGGCTTCGGATTCTGGACAAATTGATGTTGTAATGTATAGATTTTCTTTGTCTTCCTTTGTATTTATTTGTTTATAAATGGATTTATTTTCTTCCGTTTGATTTGTAGTGTTCTATTTTCAAAGGTATCCTTTTTTTTTTCAATTTCTTTCCAATGATTGTTAGGGCTTGGAATTGTCACAAAATTTTGACTTTAAGCTTGTGACAGTTACAGAAAACAATCATTCTTTGCTTATAATGTGGTTTCCCAGCCTTTGAAAAAGTAAATTACATTATAAGCTTGCATTTGTGTTTTTTTTTTTTTTTTTTTTTTTTTTTACTTATGTTTCACTTTTTGAATAAACACTTCATTTGTTAGGACTATGTTTTATAATGTGTAATTTGACAGTGCTATATGGGGTAATAATTTCATTGCATTTGGTCAGTTATTTCTGTTTCAATGGTTAATTTTTGCAATAAGTTTATATATATATATATATTTGTTTTTAAAGTTGTGAAGTAGCTTAATTTTGTATGGATAACACAACTGGTAAGTAGATATCCATGTTACAATAGTAACTGAAAATGCATAGAAAAATTAAACCACCGAACAAATAAATGACAACTCTATACAGTCGCACTCATTTAATAGGAGCACGGCTAAAACAAGCAATTTGCACGTTGAGAATGGTTCATGATTTAAATTATATTATGATTTTAATGCGTTTTACGAGCAACAAAAGCAGGATCACGTCTATACGAGCAAATCATCTGTTCATTTCAATGCGATCTTCGGTGCAAAGTAGGGCAGAATAAGGAAATAAATCCTTTTCTTATCGAACACTGTTATTTCTCAGCGATAATGCTTGGACCTGGACTATATTAACTAGCCTTTCATGTCTCTTATTGTACATTTAAAATGAAAAGGATATGCAAAATCAATAGCTCGAAAACTTCAGTGACTATTGCAAT
This sequence comes from Maratus michaelseni, assembly GCA_963931845.1. NCBI lineage: Eukaryota > Metazoa > Arthropoda > Arachnida > Araneae > Salticidae > Maratus > Maratus michaelseni. The sequence goes on along the minus strand of OZ007598.1, from coordinate 53,333,991 downwards.
GGTTAGTCGAATTTTCAAGAAAAACTTTATAATATTATGCTAATTTAGTATTTAGCTAATTAGAGCAATTATTATTGTTAATTAGTTTATTATGCGTATAATTTAAACAGTTTTATTATCTTCTTATGTATTATGTGTAACGGTTAATTAACTTTTATAATTTCCTTGCTTCTCGTATTAACCGTATGATTACAGGGTGTCCCATCAAGACCACACAAACTCTGCACAGCTATATTTCTCGCGTGAAGTACATAAAAAATGCTTAAAAAACTACGCTTCTACGACCCTTAGTTTTCGAGAAAAATGCGAAGGAAAAGTATGACGTCATATCCGGAAATAAAACTTTATTGGAAACATGAACATCAGTATTTGCATATGTTTGCAGATGAGGATGCGCAAAATATCCACCGCGCATTCTCAAGGCATGCATGCGCGTGCCGTTGAATGACGTCAAACCGTCGTTTGAATGGTATTTAAAAGGCTGCATCTAGTAATTACCATTAATCTTCGTATGGTGATAATGCATTTCGTTCATGAATATTGTATTCCGTTCGTGAATATAGCGATGTTCATGTTTCCAATGAAATTTTTTTTCTTGCTCCTAATATGACGTCATACTTTTCTTTAGCATTTTTCTCGAAAACTATGGGTCGTAGAGTTTTAGTTCTTTGGACATTTTTTAGGTACTTCATACAAGGAATCTGGCTATGTAGAGTTTGGGCTATCTTGATGGGACACCCAGTATATATATTTTTTTTCATGCAAAAAGAGTGTACTTTTTCTTTTTTACAGGCGGATGTTTCCGACGCTTCGAGTGTCTTTTTCTGGTCTGGAATCTGTGGAGACGTCTCAGTCTAACAGTGGTGTCAAATATTTAGTGCTTATGGACATTGTACCAGTTGATCAAAAAAGGTATCGATATGCATACCATAGATCTTCATGGCTAGTAGCTGGAAAAGCTGATCCTCCCTCACCTCCCAGGTTATATCTGCATCCAGATTCCCCTTTCTCTTCGGATCAGCTTCGAAAACAGGTTGTTTCTTTCGAGAAGGTGAAACTAACAAACAATGAAATGGACAAACAGGGTCATGTAAGTACATTATTTTGTAATTTCTCTCTTTCCATTTTTTATGACTATTCTTAAATTGTAACAAGCTATTTTATGAAATATTCGCAAAATCAGTTTTATTCTTAAACTACCAAAACCCGCGGCTGTGCATCCGTGGTTGTTGAAATATGCCAAGTGGTATTTGTGTGTCTTATTTGCATTAGAGGAAATTATACTGCTATGAATAATTCAAGAGTTACTCATTAAGCCACATTTTGAGTATAAACTTTATTATTTCATTCACTCTAATTTTTTAGAAAGATTTCTTAGTGAGCATTTATGCCTTAAAAGTAACCTCCATACCAAATTTCAAGTCTCTAGCCCCAGAAACTTCACATAAATCGCAGTAATATCAATTTTAGAACGATTTTCGTTTTTGCACCCTTTTAAATTTCGAATTTTCTAAAAACTGTTCTGTGCGAGCATTTACGTCTTAAAAGTAATATACATGTCAAATTTTAAGTTTTTATCCCTAACAATTATAAATAAGCCGTAATTTAGAATGTTTTCCGCTCATTTTACACGTTTAAGTCTCGAATTTTTTATAAACTATTTATACCGAGCATTTACATCTTAAAAGTAACCATCACACTAAATTTCAAGTTTTAACCCTAACTATTTCAATTAAATCGTAATTTAGAACGTTTTCTGTTCATTTCGAATTTTTTAGAAACCGTTCTTAGCACGCATTTACATTTAAAAGATAAATATTTAAATATATATTTTGAATTTTGTAAAAACTGTCCTGTGCAAGCATTTACGTCTTAAAAGTAATATACATGTCAAATTTTAAGTTTTTATCACTAATAATTTTAAATAAGTCGCTTTAAATAAGTCGTAACTTAGGACGTTTTCCGCTTATTTCACACTTTTAAATTTCAAATTTTTTATAAACTATTTATACCGAGCATTTACATCTTAAAAGTAACCACCATACTAAATTTCAAGTGTCTAACCCTAACAATTTCAACTAAATTGTAATTTAGAATGTCTTGAGAACGTTTTCTGCTCACTTCGGATTTTTTAGAAACCGTTCTTAGAAAGCGTTTACATTTAAAAAATAACCATCATGCCGAATTCTAAACTTCTAATACCAACTGAATCACAAAAATCACAATTTTAGAACGTATTTTGCTTCTGCAGACTTTTAGATTTCTATTTTTTTTTTTTTTTTTTAACTGTCCTGTGCGAGCATTCACGTCTCTAAAGTAACGGCCATGACAAATTTCAAGTTTTCAGCCCTAACAAATTAAAAACAAATCGTAATTTAGAATGTTTTCCGCTTATTTCACACTTTTAAATTTAGAATTTTTTTTATAAACTATTTATACCGAACATTTACATCTTAAAAGTAACCACCAAACTAAATTTCAAAATTCTAATCCTAACAATTTCAACTAAATTGTAACTTCGAACGTTTTGAGAACGTTTCTGCTCATTTCAGATTTTTTAGAAACCATTCTTAGTAAGCGTTTACATTTTAAAAATAACCATCATGCCAAATTCTAAGCTTCAATAATACCAACTGAATCACAGAAATTACAATTTTAGAACGTATTTTGCTTCTCCAGCCTTTTAGATTTCTATTTTTTTTTTCTGTCCTGTGCAAGCATTTACATCTCTAAAGTAATAGCCATGACAAATTTCAAGTTTACAGCCCTAACAGCAAAAAACAAATCGTAATTTAGAATGTTTTTAGAACGTTTTCCGTTTATTTGACTCTTTTATTTTTTTTTATAACTTTTTTGGAAACCGTTCTTAGTAAGCATCTATACAGCTTAAAAGTAACCGCCATACCAAATTTCAAGTTTGTAGCTCCAACTGTATCATAAAAATCTAAATTTTAGAGATTTTTGCATCTGCATCCGCATAGGAATAGTGATACAGACCTAAAATATAGTCCATGTTGGAGCAGAGATTAGTCACCATTATTTTTTAAATCAGTTCGGTAGTTCTAGAGATTATCCCTAGAAACAAACACACAAACGTTTCTTCTTAAAAAATTAGTATAGATGGGCTACATCTACAGGGTATTCTTATTCAGAAGCTGCGAAATTGAATCGCGTTTATAATTTTTTGATAAAAGCAAAAGTTTTTTCAGAAAATAGTGCCAAAATTGGCTTTCTGAACTAATTTTTTGGGACACGCAACAGTGTGGGAAAGTGTCATTATGAAACAAGAATCGTTTACTCAAGACGTATACATTTATCGAAAAATGAAAAATATTATTCAATTACAAACCTTTTCAATATAGTCACACCTTACAATTTCATGATTTTATATATCAAAATGTCACCCGTGAAAATGTCAGGAAACATGGTGTTGTTGAGCGGGGTTATGTATTTTTTCGAGAACAGCCTTACCTACAAAGATGCTATAGCAGTAACTGCAATTCGACTGCAGTAAGTTGACGTGCGCATGACGAAATTTTAGACAAAATCATTCTCTGATTAAGGTGACAACCAGAACCAGAAATTAATAGAAACTAGTTTTTTTAATTAATTAATGAGGTTTCTTCTCCTCGACGATGTAGGATTTATATTTTTCTCCATACGGTAACGAACTCTTTCAGAATTACACGTTTTTCCAGGATTCTGTTTAGAACGAATTTTGGGTCCCTCACATTTTTTTCCATTTTAAAATAGTATTCTACGCAAAATTTTTCATCTTACACTCTTAAAAATTTTGTCGTGGTTTGAACCAAATTTTGGTGCTGCACTGCAAAAAAAAAAAAAAAAAAAAAAAAAAAAAAAAAAAAAGTGTTGATTTTACAGTATAATATTGGCACCCAATCTGCCAGTATTATACCGTAAAATTAACAGTAATAAACAGTAAAATAAGCAGTAATACGCTGCCGCGCATACTATATTTGACCATTTTATGATTGCAGTTACTGCAACGCCAAAATTTGGTTCAAACCACCACAAAAATTTCAACTTTGTAAAATATTACCCTTCACAAATTTCTTTGTCTTAAAAACAGACTTTTCATAAGACCTAATCACACACAAATCATATTTACAATGCTTTCCTTGCTCTATATGCCCGGAAATAAAAAATGCAAAAGTATTGAGTAAAAATTTTCCCGTAATATAGGATAACAATAAATTTGAAGATTTATAAAAAGTTTCTTTTTTGTTTAACTGACGAATTTAACGTTATTTCATGTAGTAAAAAAAAAATTAAGAAGTTATAAAACTATTGTAATTGTTTTGGAATGCGCTTTTATGGTATGAGGTCACTCCAGTATGGGGTGGTACATAAAATAATGATAGATTTAGAAAACTCTCTAAATTCTTCATATTTTAGTGTGTGAAAATTGAACTCTGTTTAGAATAACAAATAAGCAAAGCATCTCCCCCCCCCTTTTTTTATTACAAATTCGTACAGCATCCAACGTACACTGTTAAAAAAATTGTAGTGAATTGAACCGACTTTTGGTGGTGCAGTAGATGCAACCATAAGATGATGAAATCTTGTCCTACTATTTGGAGCTCTGTTTGAACCATGGCTGAGGTTTCACCATCTTATGGTTGCAGCAAATAAAGTACCAAAAGTTGGTTCAACCCACCACAAAAATTTTAAGTGTACGTACAGAATACAGTACATTTGTTATACTCATGTTATCAAGCACATAATATCGTGTTGTTCATTTAACTCTAAACTGCACTATGAACATTTTTTTAATTTTTTTTTTCAATTTTTACAATAATTCTTGTTTATGCATAATCTCAAAACGCTGTAAAAATTTTTGTGCTAGGGCTACTTTTGGTACTGCAGAAGCTGCAATCATCAGATAATGAAACTTCGTTCCAACATTTGGAAGGATGGTTCAACCAGAGCTACAAATGTTTGAACGAGATTTCAACATCTTATGGTTCAACCTCTGTAGCACCAAGAATTGGTTCAACCTAGTACAACATTTTTTAACATTGTAAAACTTAGTAGGACAATAGGAACGGCAAAACTTCTGTTTTACAAAGATGTAATTTTATGATATTTATTTCGTAAGGATCATGAAATTGTTTTGTTTGACACAGGATTCCTTTATAGACGGGTTCTGTTTTTACAGGTTTTACTGTATTGTGTCTTCTTAAATATAAATAACCTAGGAAAATGCAAACTCAATATAGAACTAGTTTTGTTGTATCAAATCACTGTTTATAATATTTATTCGAATATACTAAAATGTACGCGCTTGCCGGATCTTTTTTTTTTTTTGTTGTTGTTATTCGTGTTTCTGTTTATTTTTTTTTTTTAAATGGCTGTTATTCTTAGAATAAAGGATTAAGGTACTTTCTGAAGAATATCTCTTTTTTTCTTTAGCCATAGTATCACGCGATAATAGAAACAAAATGCGGTTTAAGAGTGATGAGTTACGAAAGATCACTGAATTCTGATAAAAGCGTGACTTAATATTATGTTAGCAATTCTTGATTAACATTGTATCTTGTATTAAGTCTTGTCGTGAAATGTCAGCATATGACTAACTGTAATTACACGCATTCAGTATTATATTCATGCATTCAATATGTCATTATAGTCGCATTTATGTATTAAAAAAAATAGAAAGGATACAGCACTCAAATGTTACAAAATCTGCACCTTTCTTTATTACAGTAATCAAAAACTCATCAGATTTTCTGAACGTATCCTGTTAGTTCTTTTAATATTTGTTGCATGTTAGAGTTCCTGTGTCTACACTAGTAATCTGAACAGTTATTATTTCACTCTTCACCGGTTCTTTGTGAGAGATAGATAATTACAGTGTACGGAGGCATACGTTTAGAGAAATTAAAAACACATCTACGTTATAGAACATTCTATGTTTCTTGGTAAAAGATGAAAGCATTACCTTTTAAGAACTTACTTTATCAATGTGTTGACAAAGAAAGGTGCGTGTTCTTTTCTGACATGTTTGGTAAATGTTAAAAGGAGTTTGTATATAAATACTCAGTACATTTAGTAAATGAATACATAATTTTTTTTAAATAAATGCGATATATTGGCAACTAGGAATTAGAGACAGATTTTTTTTTATTGACGAGTTGTTGTTCTATTCTACACAGAAAAGTATAATGACAATTAGAAAAAAAATATCCTTAAAATTCCAATTGTTGCACCATAACATCGCATAAAAGACGTATTATACCTTCTGGGTTAAAACAGGCCATTGGCACTCGAAGGAAATGATATGTTTTCCGGGTCTAAAATGAGATTATTTATTATAGATGCGGGATTGACTTCCCAACCACAAACGGAGAGCTACATGTTTTACATACATGATCTGTGTTAAAGGATATGAATAATTATAAGAGGAGAAATACCAACTTGACTTTCATAATGCTTTTTCTAATATACAAATAGTGAAATTAAACTATATATCAAACAAGACAAATATATTTAATCATTTTGAAAATGCATTCTTAAAATTAATCCTTGTGTTTTATTTTAAATGCGGTGATATCAACAAGCTTGAAATCGTCACAAAATCAAAAGTATCATAGAATTGTTTTAACGGGAGATGCATTATCAGCCTTCTTATTGATGCTGGCATGCTTCATCGTCACAATGTAAGTCGAAATAAAAGGTTTTAAAATTATTCACAAGTGAAATTTATTCATTGAAATTCATTCGATTATATTTCAGACTGTTTGTTTTTTATTACAGAAGTATGTTTCAACAATATTATTCACTGCTTCTCAAATGCGATTTTTTGTACAAATTATTTTACTGTAAACTTTTTTCAATTCATATTAAACTCTTTACAAAACAAATACTTGAAAAAAGTTTCGATAACAATTACAAGAATGTTCATTCTTCCATTCAAAATATCTTGAACTGTATTTTTTTTTCTGCAAATTCGACACATATTTAATTGTAGCTGATTGCTATTTAATTATTATCATTTTGAGGTTTCAGCATTCAAAACTTGCTTTAAAATATCAATAACTATTCTTCTTTATAAAAAGTAATGTTACTTTATAGAAAAAATATGAAACTATTGTTTTGATCTTGAATTAGAATCCAGATACTGTAAAGCAGGGGTGTCAAACAGTGGCTGGACAGATACAACTATTTTTTAAAGAAATAGTCGACTTCTTGAATCACATAAATTCGATGATTAGATAAGGAAATGATTACTATAAAATTTTAGTGGTATCGGGCGGGACCACAGTTTGACACACCTGCTGTAAAGAAACCTGGAAGCAAAAAAAATATTTAGTATAACAAGGTACTTGAAAATCCATAAAATGAAGAATGAGGCGATTATACTTTCAAGGGTTTTTAATTAACGACTAACTTCACCAACTTAAGCAGAGTGTGCTTACATTTATAAAAGTAGAAATCCAGTCTACTTTGGAAAATATAGTCGTGTTTTTTCATAATTTGGCAGTGTCTGGAGAAGTTTCTTAAACTGCTGAATCAGACTATCTGATATGTCTGCATGTACAAATGTAAATTAGTTTGCCACTGTGGTTACAATGAAGAATGGTTTTATTTTTGAATAACCTTAATCATAAATAATCATTGATTGTAAGCTTCATTATCCAAAATTTTGAAAAATGATTTGCAAACTGCAATACAATCTAATCTATATCTCAAAACATTACGATCGTCAGACATCATTAGTGGCAGTGCCTTTCCACTATATCGCAAAAACATACACCTGATAGATAAAAGATCTTTCAAAGTCAACACCTCGTGTGGTATCTAATCACAAAAACATTTAGATAAAGGAAATCGGCATGACGACAGTCGTTTCGCATCGCTATATTTTAATAGACTAATATGTATTCGAGTGGACAACCTTGTCAAATTGTCATCACCTTCCTTTCGTTTTACCAGACTATGTCTATAGATAAGCGCTAAACGTATAAGACATGCGACATCTTTACGCTCGGCTACCTTTCAACTCTTGATCCCTATCGAAAACGATTCGACTGTCATAATGATGGACAAAAGACAATACGATGAAATTATATGAGATTTTAAACTTGTCTTATCTTCAAGTTTCTGTAAGTAAGTCAGACAGTTATAATATTGTCATTTGCCTTGTCCTTGAGACTCGCTTCGTATTCGTGATTATAACGCGAAAGAATAACAACGAATATCCACACACACACACTGAGTTAACGATTCAGTAAAAAATGCTGCACCTCTCTGATACATATCGAAAACGATTTGTCTAGCATAGAGATTGATTAATAAAAATAAGATGAATTCCTTTCAACACATCTTTTGATGCGTATCGAAAACGATTCGACTGTCATAGAGATGGACAAAATACAATACGATGACATTATGTGTGATTTTAAACTTGTCTGTTATTTACTTTTCTATAAGTCAAAAAGTTATAATATTGTCGATTGTCCTGTCTTGCTTCATGTTCGTGATTTGCAAAATAGCGGAGAATGCTAACAAATATTCACACACCCACTGATTTAATGATTCAGTAAAAATGGCTACATCTCTCTAATACATATCGAAAACGATTCGTCTAGCATAGCGATTAATTAATAAAAACATGACGAATTCCTTTCAATATATCTCTTGATGTCTATCGAAACAATTCGACTTTCATAGTGATAGACAAAATGCAATACGATGACTTTATGTGAGATTTTATATTTGTCTGTTATCTTCACTTTTCCATAAGTAAGTCAAACAATTATAATATTGTCAACTGTCACGTCCTTAAAACTTGCAGCACAAATTTGTGGCTTCAAGAATAACAAAGAATACCAAGAAATATCAACACACAATGATTTTATGGTTCAGTAAACATTTTTACACCTTTTTGACACATAAAAAACGATTCGTCTACCATAAGAGATTGATTTATAAGATAAAGAGGAATTGCTTTCTAGAGATTTTTTTATGCCTTTCTAAAACAATTCGCCTGTCATAGTGATGACAAACAACAATGCGAAGAAATTGAAATTATATAAGAGTTTTAATTTATCTGTTATCTTCACGTTTCCATAAGCAAGTGAAACTGTTATAATACTGTCGATGGCCATGTCCTTGAAATTTGTGTATGTCTGTAGTTTGAAGAATAACGAAGAATACCAACGAATATCTATTTTATTATTTATCAAAAAATTGACACTTTCGTATGCCTATTGAAAACGATTCGTCTAGCATAAAAATTGACAAATGCATATCGCGAGCAGCCAATCTGTATCACTATGGCTTTACAAAGTGTAACACACGCAATGTGCGAGCACGACTTTTCGGTACCGACGTTTTGGTACAGATGCCATTTCGGTCCTCTCACCCTGAAACTCGGACTTTGATTGTCGTAGGCCCACCAAAATTTGTATGGTTCAACATCATAAGGGGCCATTATAATTTTTTATCAATCCCCTAAATTTTATAAAAAAGATGAATACTAATAAAGATGAATAATAAGCTCGAGAAATTATTAATAATAACTTTATAACTAATAAAAAATTGTCACAGCGTTCTCTAAAATTTTGTGTGAGTGACATAATTTTGCAGAGGATAGTGTCGCTTTTTTTAAACGAAGCCCCCTGAATTTTAGTATAGCGCGAATATAAGGGGCCGATAACCGCAAACAAATATAACTCGGATCCAAATTGTCGCAGCCCACACAAATTTCGTATGGAAAACGTTATTGTTTTAAGGAGAAGGGGGCTCTCTGGATTTTTTATAGAAGCCTCCATATTTTAGTCTATCATAAATATAAGGTCCCGTCAAATTAAAGCACTGATAACTGGGGGGGGGGGGGCTTTGTTGGTTTTTTTACCGTAGCTACCTAAATTTTAGTATAGCTTCAATATAAGGGTCCATTAACCACAAATATTTATAATTCAGATCCAAATTGTCGCAGTCCACACAAATTTCGTATGGTAAACGTAATAATTTTAAGGGAGGACTCTGTGGATTTTTATAGAAGAACCCCATATTTTAGTTTATTATAAGTCTAATGTTCTGACAACTTAAAATATTTATAACTCGAGCTGTAATTATACTATTAGAACATTCATATTTCCTATAGTAATGTTTGTAAAAGGTTGGGGGGGGGGGGGGGGTTGTTGGGCTATTTTACTGTAGCCACCTAAATTTACAACAATTAGCCAAAAAAATCCACCCTTTATAAAGATTACGTTTACCATACAAATATGAATGTTCTACGATAATTACTTCTCGAGTTATAAGTGTTTTAACTTGTCTGGATCTTAAATTTGTGATACACTAAAATATGGGGGAGGGCTTCTATGAAATATCCACAGAGACCCCATCCCCTAAAAACGATTAAATTTTCCATACAAAATTTGTGTGGGCTGCGAAAATTTGGATCCGAGTTATAAGTAGTTACGGTTACCGGACCCTTATATTTGCGTTATACTACAATTTAGGGGGTTTCGGTTAAAAAATGCGACACTGTCCTCTGTAAAATTATGTCACGTTGTTCACTCACGCAACATTTCAGTACGCTGTGACAGTTTGTAATTAGTTATAAGAGTTTAAATTTCTCGAGCTATTGTATTCATCTTTTTATAAAACTTAGGGGATTGATAAAAAATAATAATGCCCCTCATGATGTTGAACCATACAAATTTTGGTGGGACTGCAACAATCAAAGTCTGAGTTACAGGGTGTAGGAACCGAAATGGGAAGGGACCGAAATGGTTATGGACCGAAATGATATCAGGACCGAAATGCCGGGACCGAAAAGTCATGTACCCGTCTCAATACTGACTAAAATAAGTTTTTAAATTGTCGCATTACTCGATTGGTATTTTCTTAGTCTCAGATGACCATCCATGCGTGACTTCACTGAGAAGTTAAAATGATCATTTTTTTAATCATTTGCAATTCAATATAAAGTGGAAGATATCGATGTCATATTTATTATTGAAAATATTACTATATGTTCATTTTTATCAATACATATTTCGTATGAAATGCTTGTTATATGTTAAATAAATATGTAAGGAAATCTCCACTTACCTTATTTAGTAGTAACCCGATTGCAATCTTTGCAAATATTTTCCTTGATTGATGATCTGTCTGTGCACGTCGTAGTTTTTACGTAAACTTAATTCAAGTTTGTCAGCTTTAGTCTTTTATAAATAAATGAAACTTTTATAGGATTGTGATTTTTCATATCTTGAGTGGGAAATAAAAAAAAAGAAGAAAGAGTTACAAAATACACAAATAAACACATAATACTGACTGTTAATGGGATTCCGATAAAACTGATTGAAACTATCGAAATAGCCGAGATAACGCGCACAGTATATGAGTCACGCAGTTTGGGATCCAAGGTGCATCATTAATTTCGCCAACCTCCCGCTCTCATGTACTTGGCGATTGAGTGCCCGTATGTATTTAAAGCTGAGTATTAGCAACTTGCTAACATTTGCACATAGTTTAGATAAGTATTAAATTTATAAATAATTTTAGTGGTTTAAATTTAAATATTTTACAAATAAACTATATATCATAATCTAACGATAACATTTTTTGAATGAGCTAAATCAATTTGTGGAACCCTGAAATTCTGGGACTTAAGGTCCGGGTCTTATGAGGCTAAGCAAAAATCAGGCCTTGGAGACGCGAGTATAGCTCACCAGCGCAATTAAACTTATAGCTCTCTTGGATCCATAAACATAAGCTTTCGAGGTAAACGAGACAACAGAAAAAATTGCACAAATAGATGATTTTGTTTCGGGAATTTTCTATAATAGTACATTCCTTTCCTTATAATTTCATATTGCAGTTGTATTTATAACAAGTAATATAAAAACTTTTTTTTAAGTCAATTCCTACTTAGGTCAAATAGAATTTTTTTTCCAGCGATCTACACGCTTCGCCACTGACGGTATTTATTCCTAAATTTATATCCTGCTAAATATCTTACATAAGAGAAATATTTGAAATGTATTAAAAATTAAATAAAAATTAAATAGCTAAAATACCAAAAATTAATAGCTCGAAAAGTATTTCTCACAAAATTGTTAGACAAACTGCGTTAGAAAGTTAAAAAAATTGTATTTTTCTTGATATAAATTTAAAATCTAATGATTATGCCGTTTTTCAAATATTGAATTTCAAAAATTACCAAACTTCACAATAAAGTGCCATAGCGATGTTACAGTTAACGATAATACAGTTTTTTTTCAAATATTGATTAATTAATTAAATTTTATTATTAAATTTTAGTTTTATACTTCATTTCTGTTCAAAAGTACAGACTCACTCCACATTTATAGTCTCCTTCGCCCGCGAGCCGCCTGATCTTCGTCCGTGAACAGCCCCATTATCTTTTTACGAGTGAAGGTGAGACTTTAAATATGGAGTGAGTCTATAATTTTGAAAAGAAATGAAATATAAAACTAAAATTAATTAATTAAATTTAATTAATGAATTAATATTTGTAAAAAAACTGTATTAACATCAATTGTCATCCAGTACAAGTTTAAAAAAATTTATTTGAACTTGATAGGATGAATAGAAAATATTTTATTAACGATTGAAAATTTGAACAAGATATATAAATATATAGAGAGTGTGAGCTAATAGTAGGAATTGAAAAAAAAAGAACTTGGGAGGGAGAAAAAAAAAATTAATGTCCTCCGACTTTTTATAACTATACACAGGAAAGTATTCTCTCAACTTTCTGCATACTTCTTTAAGTGGGAAATAAAGATATCAAGTTTCTGAAAACTTTCATTTTTTTTTAAACATATATAATAATGCACGTGCTATGATATATCCCCTTTCTATGTACTAAGTATTTAAACTTGGGGTTTTGTAATTAATGAAGCCATTAAAAGTCACGATATGTGATTATATGACAACATCAAGAGGCACCACATTTCTCCAGAGAAATTAATCATGAAATAAAATTGTAAGAGACTCAAATGATAATGGGCAGAGGAAGGTGAAATGTTTGGAGTGAAAAATATGGAGTAATTGCTGCAACATGGAAGAGGAACGTGATATTTAAAATAAAGTGTTTTTTTTTTGTGTGTGTCTGCGTGGAAGGGGTTGCCTTGCCTTGTGCGCGAATAATGAGTGTCTGAGTAGCACTCATTACACATCTCTCACTGAAGTTTTACCCACCCATCTCTATGTCTGGATTGTGTTGGGATTCCGGAAAACTATAAAACATGTGTTCAACAAATTAGAAGGGACCTCATTTGGTTAACAAAAAAATTGACGCCAGGAAGGCATAGAGAGCACTCGAGGTGTCAAACTTTTAATGTTTACAATTGTAACTCCTAAATTTAACAATATATTTAGATTTTTCGGTAAATTTTACCTCAGGATACAAAACAGAAAGTTATTCGATCAAGTAGTTTAGGAATTATAAAGGTTTGGAACTCCTAATGCTAAATTCGTTTTCAACCGTTGCAAAACAGATTCCAATGAGAGTAGCTTTTTAAGCATAATTGAAAAAGTACTTTTGGCGGAATGACCTATAAATTTTTATAGATATATTTTTATTGATGTCATCTTCTCATTAAAATTGAAAATAAAACAAAGGAGGAAATTTTCACCACTTTGCATTTAGTTGGACAAATATAATTTCATATAGTATTCGTTTCATTTATCCGAATTCGTCGTTTCATAAAATTGCTTCATAAATTTGATTCATTAGGATTTTATTTATATAGGGTAGGTAAAATCGTTTCATTAGGATTTTATATATATGGGGTAGATATATGTGTATATGTGTGTGTGTTTTATTTAAAAGTTTTTCTTTCTTCTATCAATATAAAAAAGGTTTGCAGAATTTTCAGAAATGGTTTCTGTTGCTATGCTTACATATTTAATTGAAATTCAGCACGCTATATGGTCGAGACATATTCGTTAATTTTAATTTAAGCCGTGCTAATATAAAAAAAAAAAACATTTCCGTTTCCCATTCAAATATTTAATATAATTCAAATATGAAACTTACTCATTATTTTCTAGTTCTAATCATTGTATTCCTTTCTAATTTCAGATTGTTCTGAATTCCATGCACAAATATCAACCCCGAATTCATTTAGTAAGGCGGAAAAGTTCTCACGGATCTAACAATCCGGTCACGGACTTGGAAGCAGAAAAATACAGAACCTATGTCTTTCCAGAAACCGTTTTTACAGCGGTAACTGCCTATCAGAATCAACTGGTAAGTTAATATTTATATTAAAAAAATTAGTAAAAAGTAATTAAGAATAATTTCTGCATTTTGTACACTGCAGAAAAAAAAAAGTTCAGTTTACGGCATAATACTGACAGCTGGGATGCTAGTATTATACCGTAAAATCAACAATTGTTCTTCATTTTTGCAGTGTAGACTTTGAAGTTAAGTTGCAAATATTTGTTATTTTGTAACCCTTAGTATCATTGGAAAAAGTCAGAAGAATCACATAGTTTAATTTTATAATTTTGTTTAATCAAGTTTAAATATAGTTTGATTGCATTTATATATTTAATTATTTATTTTTATCTCCAAATTATTTAAAAATTCTAATGAGATTTTGACTACCACTAATTCATAATTGAAATATCCTCTTTATTTAATCTCAGAAATCTGCGATTATGTAAAATAAATATTTATATATGAAAAAAGGGGTAATTAAAAATTGGAAGACTGGGCAACTATATTTTAACTTAATTTAAAAAAAAAAAACTTCTTACATTTAAAATTTGTTGACTCGAACTCAAATTTTTGAGTTCGAAACTCTTCTTTTGAATAAAGAATTTCGTTCGTGCTCAGATACTCTGTGTGCTTTGTTTGTATTTATTTATTTATTTATATTAATTGATTTCACTTAAATGTGTATGCGGTGAAAAAAATGGGAATATTTTTTGTAAAGCAATAAATGACGTCAAATTATATGAAAGAACGCTGTTATTTTAATTTTATTAGGTAACTTTAAATTTGATTAAATTTAACATAATCGTATAATTACTTCACACCTTTAAAATATCAATATGTTTTTAGAATTTCATCATTGTATTGTCTCTTATTTTTATATGTATAATACTATTACGTATAATAAATATTCTGTTGAAAATAATTAAATTTTAGCTATGTTTTTTTTTCCGGTAATCAGTTTTTTACAAAACGCATAAACGGTATTTCAGTATATTTCCATATTTTGGTTAACTACAAACTTATTTCAAGAGATGAGCTCCTTTTGAAAATTTTCAGCTGATTTTAATTGTTTTATTTTTGTGTGATCTTTTTAATTATTATTTTTTGTATTATACAGGGATTCCATAAACGATTGTCCCGGTTTCCTTTACCTCATAACTTTTGATTTAAGAATATGACGAAAAATATTATTGCATATTAGTAAATTACAACTCAAAAAGTTTTTTTTAATAACACAAACAAAGTTGCATATGGGTAAAGTAGCAACTCAAAACGCTATTCATCAAATAACGATTATAATCAAATAATAATTCATATTAAAATTTTATCAAATTTATCAAAAAGCTGTTAAAGAATTATGAGTACAAAGTTAGATAGCTATTACATCAATCATTAATAATTTTTTGAAAATAAATTTTCAAAATATTGATAAATTTGATAAAATGTGAATATTAATTATTATTTGATTATAATCGTTACTTGATGAATAGCGTTTTCAGTTGCAACTTTACCCATATGTAATTTTGTTTGTGTTATTAAAAAAAACTTTTTGAGTTGTAATTTACGAATATGTAATAATGTTTTTCGTCATATTCAAAAGTTATAAGGTACGGAAACCGGGACAATCATTTATGGACACTAGAGTCTTGCACGGTTTCCTCGACCCGCATCCGACTTGAACCTGCAAAAATAATTTTCGGCGACCCGCAACCCGACCCGAACCCGCAATGAAAGGACAATAAATCATATTTTAATGCTATTATGAAAATTATGTACAATCATATCTCTAATATCAATTTTAAATTTTACATAGATAAATAGACAAATCTATATTCTTTAATATTCAAATATAGTGAAACCTCTGAATAGCGGACAACTCGAGATCGTTGAATAGAGTTCTGCATCGGGTCGGTATGTTTCTTTTTTTTTCCAGGTCGGGATGACTAATTATTTTTCTGTGTGTCGGGTTCACGATAGAATAATTCTTCCAGGTCATTTTTAGATTTTTTGCATGTCGGATTGTTGGGTATTTCACAAAAAGTTTGAAAAGTTTGAAATTGTTTCAGATGAAAGTAAATACGTATTTGAATATGAATAAGTATATATTCACTTTACTGCATGATAAAAAATAAAATGTAGATAAGAAATGTAATCATAGATTATACTTTCTTTACGGTGCAGTTAAAAACCATTTATTCTTTTCTCAGAATCGGAAAAACATTACCAACATTTCGTTTGTGATACACACAAAAGCACACCTATAGTATTTGGGATAGTTTATGCACGCATACACATGTTACGTGTGCGTAGATTTGGAGGTGCCCACTATTCCAAATATATAAGTGTCAGAAATTAAAAAAGTGTTCGCTAAACATATGTGTCCTCTTTTCGGTAGTGTCCATTATGGAGGTCTTATTGCATATATATTTTAAACTGCAAAAATATTGTGGCCATGCTTTTGAAAAAGCGGGTCAACCTGAACCCGACTGACAAGAGTGAAAACCCAACCCGAACCCGAAACAATGAAAGTCAACCCGAGCCGAACCCGAACCGCAATGAAAAAATATAGCGCCAACCCGACCCGACCCGAACTGCGGGTTGGGTCGGGTGCGTCTAAAAGCGGGTAACCCGACCCGATGTGGGACTCTAATGGACACTCTGTAGTATAATAGAAGTGTCAAAGGCAATCTTCAGTTTCAGATAGTTAAAAAATGTATATTATTTATTTTCATTTATTTTTTTCACAGAAACAAACTAATAGGTTTTGATTATTTTTCCCCCCCAGATTACGAAACTGAAGATAGATAGCAATCCATTTGCCAAAGGCTTTCGAGACTCTTCCAGATTAACAGAATTTGACAGGTAAGAAAAATAAAGTGTGTGTTTTCTGTTATTAAAAAAAATTAAATAATTCATGTATATGGAGGTCCAACTAAATAAGCTGCTTTTACATATCAATATTTCAAAGAATTCTTGAAACGCAGGTTATTTAAGATTATTTCTGAAATGCAACTTTTAAGGAGAAATGAGTTCTTCTAAAAATTTTCCAATGTTTTTAAATGCTATTGTGATTTTAAGTTTTCACTGCTGGTAGTTATGGCTTGAATTTCTCGAATGAAATATAACACCACATTAGAAATAATTCATTATAAATCTTAAATTTAACGCATTAGAGTTGAATGTGTAAAACAAAATAATTCTACTAATTGCATGTCATCAGTGATACAGATTGCCTGTGATGAGTAGAAATCATGGCTTCCTCAGCAGTGTTGTAGTCATAAAAAACCAGGAGGTATACGTTGTAGATAGAGGATATACAGTATTACATTCAGGGGTGGCCGGAGTGGGAATTTCTTCCTCCCCCCCCCCCCCCCCCGGTCGGAAGATTTGAGATTTTATGCTTATAAATGGTTTAACCCTCTAAGCGTGTGGAACGTAATATTCCGTTCACTACGCTCCAGGTTTCACTGCAATATAGGAAATGTTTAATATAATATAATTCTATAGATTTAATGAATTTTCAAAACATTGAAGAATGATTAATACTCTCAAGGGTTACATTCATATGTGTAAATAAATTTTATTTATAATGCTGAAAGAATCATAATTTTTTAGCATTTAAAACAAAATGAGGCGAAAACAACATCACAATTTTACCCTTTTTCAAAACGCTCAGAGGGCTAGAAGTGCAATTTCCTCCCCAGAACTCCAGTATGTCCCTCTCCGGAGCTGCATAAATCCCTCGAAGAAATATGTCTGAAATATGTCTGAATTCAACATTCTTCTTGAGAAACAGAGGGTATACGGTACGTCTTAAAAAATACAGAAGGTATACGGCCTATACCATCGTATACCCTTAGAACTGAAGAAAGGAACGTTTTGTGTGATTGTCGAACATTTTATGGAATCTTTATCTCGTATGGGTTGAAAGAACCATTTTCGGTTATGGTGGTAAAAATCTGAACTATTTTTTTTCTTTCTAAATCTATTCCACATGGTCTAAATAGTATTTTTATAAAACTTTGTTGAATTTGGCACATTGAATTTATGGACCTCTTCTTAAACATCTCTATTTAATTATGGCCTCTTCAGATATTTAATTGAAATATCTTACAATTATCCGATTCATATGAAATTGTTACTACAAAACTAAAAATAAATTACTTGAATATAAGTCTTTATAAGACGACTTACATTTCATACAGACTCAAAAAGCGTATAATTTTCCATTGCAAGCATTTATTATGACCTAATAATTATTGTGATTTAGAAAACGACCGTAATTATCAAATATGAAGAATGTAGACATTATATATCATGCATATCGTCATCCGCAATATTCATCACATTAAAATGTTCTTACTACACCACCATTCTTATGTTTCTTCGACATTTTATTACATGTATAATGTTTTTATGGCAGTAATGACAAGTTTCATGGGAAATGTCATTTAATTTCCTGTCATCTTAGCGTCATTATCACATAGCATATTTGTTTCTGTATAGTATTTTTTTTCGAATTAACATTTATCATTGTTGTATAAACTTCATACACCAGTTAATTTGATGAAACAGGGAAATTTCCTGAGAATTAAAAAAAAGCTGACTTTTATTTTTACTATACAAATATTTAGATTATTATTTTTGTTTTTAATGGAAACACGCTCAGAAGCTGCCATTATATTTAAAAAAAAATTAAAAACGTGTTTCTCCTTTATATATATATATATATATATATATATATATATATATATATATATATAAACAAAAACCTCTACAACAGGGAATTAATATGTAAATATAGGTTTCATATTTAACTTTAATTTTAACAAATTCGCATTGGAAAGCGATAATTCTCGCTTTATAAAAATAAACGTTCTCATCGGGAAACGAAAATTCTCGTTTTATATTCTAAAACACATCATTGACTAAGGGCGTGGCTTCTATCTTACAGAAAATGCATTTATATCATGTTGTTACATGTTTTTTTTTTTTTTTTTTTTTTTTTTTTTTTTATTGTAAGACATTTTATAATAGATCCGTATATTGAATGATATTTACTGATGTGCCCTGCCTTTTTCTGAAAGGTCTTTGATAAGTTCGATTCCTAGATAAATTTATCAAATTTATACGTTAGCAAATAGCATATTTTATAATAGATTCGTATATTGAATGATATTTACTGATGTGCCCTGCCTTTTTCTGAAATGTCTTTGATAAGTTCGATTCCTAGATAAATTTATCGAATTTATACGTTAGCAAGTAGTATATTTTATAATAGATCAGTATATTGAATGATATTTACTGATGTGCCCCGCCTTTTTCTGAAAGGTCTTTGGCAAGTTCGATTCCTAGATAAATTTATCAAATTTATACGTTAGCAAGTAGTATATTTTATAATAGATCCGTATATTGAATGATATTTACTGATGTGCCCTGCTTTTTTCTGAAAGGTCTTTGATAAGTTCGATTCCTAGATAAATTTATCGAATTTATACGTTAGCAAGTAGTATATTTTATAATAAATCAGTATATTGAATGATATTTACTGATGTGCCCTACCTTTTTCTGAAAGGTCTTTGGTAAGTTCGATTCCTAGATAAATTTATCAAATTTATACGTTAGCAAATAGCATATTTTATAATAGATTCGTATATTGAATGATATTTACTGATGTGCCCTGCCTTTTTCTGAAAGGTCTTTGATAAGTTCGATTCCTAGATAAATTTATCGAATTTATACGTTAGCAAGTAGTATATTTTATAATAAATCAGTATATTGAATGATATTTACTGATGTGCCCCGTCTTTTTCTGAAAGGTCTTTGGTAAGTTCGATTCCTAGATAAATTTATCGAATTTATACGTTAGCAAGTAGTGTATTTTATAATAGATCCCTATATTGAATGATATTTACTGATGTGCCCCGCCTTTTTCTGAAAGGTCTTTGGTAAGTTCGATTCCTAGATAAATTTATCGAATTTATGCGTTAGCAAGTAGTTTATTTTATACAAAATTAATCTATTTAATAGAGTCTAACAAAATATCCCCAAATATATGATATAAATACATATTCATTCTGATAAACATTTACCAAACTTTTACGCAAGAATGAATACGTAAGCGAAACTAAGTATCCAGGACACGCCTTTAGTCAGCGGTGTAGGTTTTAAAACACGAGTATACTCGTGAGCGGTCAACAAAATGTTAATATCACTAAAAAACTCCGTTTTATAGAAAAGTTTAAAGAAAAATTGCCAGATTCGAATGTCGTCAGGTACTATTTCTAATATTTAAAAATAAGTTTACGAAAAGATTAAAAGTTTTACGAAACTCAAGCTTCTTAAAACTTTTGTTATGCAAAGTTTTGTAGCTTTTTGAAAGTAAATTTAAAGCTACATGTGTTTGTAATGTTACATATGCATATAAACACACGTACATCTATTTTTATATAAAGTAGGATAACAAAAAAAAAAGGAGTAAATTCTAAGTATATACAACACAAAGGGAGGGAAGTTTAAAAAAGTAATATCAGAGAGCAAGCAATACGTATATCCATAAAAATAGACCGTTGTTCACCAATAGAGAGTAATGCAAATGCAAACTATAAGGATGTAGTTAAATTGAAAGGTAGATAAAATCCTGCATATTCAAAGTAAGAAGTTCACAAGCAAGCTATGATGTTCCAAAACATAATTGAAATTATTACTGCTGTAAAAGATTGTATATTGTATTCCAAAACATTAGGTTATTATTAATAGGAAATTAAAACTTCGAGGAGAAAAATCCCAACATGTGTTTTTCTTAATGTTCAATTATATGTTTTTTCCAAAATTATATCTTATAAAAAAAAGTATAAACGATGATCCACTGTATAATTCCTCTAAACATTCAGGCCAACTCATATAATGACTTCACTAAAAGTACTTCATTCAGACCTTGTAGTCAAAAGTGACCTCTTACTTATAAAACTCTTTCTCTCTTGATTTCATGTATTGGATTATGTGTCCATAACTTAAGTTTCTCTTACATTTTAAGCATTACACAGTTTTTAATCTTTTACGTTTCGATATTTTTGCATTCGTTGCTGTATGCTTGTTTAAATTCTACATCATTAATACAAGGTGGGGGAAGGGATCATTTAGATATTGATTGTGAAAAATCTATTGGGCTAAATGCAGCAAAACTTGATAGAAATACTGTTTAGACCATTTAATATGAAAAAGTGGCACTTCAAGGCTGGTTTTGAGAAGTAAAATATACATAGAAAGTAAGAAAAGAAACGTTTCACGTGATTGTGTAATATTTTATGGAATCTTTAGTTTCTATGCCTATTTGACTGGCTTAGGAACTAAAGAAAGAAACAAAGAACCTTTCATGTGATTGTTTAACATTTTACGTAGTCTTTACCTCGCGTGTCTTGAAGCAGTATTTTCGGTTATGGTGGCAAAGATCTGAAGTTAAATCTATTCCGACATAGTCTAAATAGTAATTTTACCAAATTTTGTTGGGTTTGGCACAATGGACTTTTCTATCTCTGTTTAGACATATATATATTTAATTAAGGCATATCTTACTTTACTCATATATTTAATTGAAATCCATTATAATTATGTAATTCATATGAAATTGTTACTTCAAAAGTAAAAAATAAATTACTTTAATATTAATCTTTATAAGGCGACTTACATTTTTAGCAAATGTCCAAAACTTATAGATTATAAATGCTTTTATTTTATTTCCTCAGAAAATTTATTTTTCAAGCTGTTTGCCTATTATTCCCATAAGCACTTAATTCAGGAACACTGTTTCAGATTATGCTTGAAGGGGGCAAAACTCTTTAATTGGATATAGCATATACCAAGATTTTTTTTCTCCAGTTGAAAGGAACTATTTTTCGCGCATTTATTTTAATACTTATTTTTACTGTATAATCTTTTTAGATGCAATCATTAATATATTGATAAAACAGATGAAAGCATTACACTAATAATAAGAAACTAAAGATGCAGATAATGACGTAAACAAAAGTTTAACCCCTTAATCGTCGCGCTCTTTAAGTGTAGGCTACTTTTTAAAAATTCAGATTGCTTGATTACCACCAATTTTTTTAAGTAGAAATGTTCGTCTTATTTAATAGACGATAAAATAATGCAAGAATAAAGCCAATAATACTATTTAAAAAAAATTGGTGGGAATCAAACAATCTGAATAAAACAGGCGTAACCTACGCTGCCCGTGAATGTCTCGGGCACGACGATTAAGGGGTTAAAATTCAGAGGAGAGAAATTGCCATACCCTTCCCGCCCTAAATGACGCTTCTAACTTTATTATGCTACATGTAACTTCAATTGACTTCTTCGCAAGGTCAGTTTCTCGGCCTTACCTTAGGTCCGTAACTATGGTAACACCGCATTTGGCTCACTGACCGCTCTTTTTCCTCACCCTACTTGAGAGCAATAGAAATCTTCGTACTCTATTCAATTGTAGCAGTGGAGAAAATGAGACCAGGTGCTCGCGTCGTCTAGTGCAATGACAACGAAGGGATGAAGTGGGGAGGACTTTATGTCCTTAAGAAGCCAATTGAAATTACATACAGTATAGAAAAGGCAATGGGTTCAAAATATTTTATATTTCTGTACTTGATAAATTTAGACACTAAAACTCTTAGATGAGGTTATGCTATGTAATCACAACAGACAATAGTTTCAAAATATATATTTTTTATGATGTACTTGAAAAATATAAACACTGGAACCCTTAGATGAGATTGTGAAAGAATCCCTTTGATACTGAAAATGAAAGTAACTTCGGATTGTAAGCCTCAACTACTTTCCTTTCTTCAAACGCCATATCTTATCTAATATCCATCTTCACATTTCGAAAATTGCACCATGGGAGGTCTAAATGACTACTTTTGAAATCGTCACTTCATAAACTACTGGTGAAAAAAATAAAAAGAGGGTGAAATAATCAGCGTGTTATCACCTTTGACAAAAACAGTCTTTAGAAAAGAGAAGAAAAAAAATCTTAAATCTTTAAAGATAAGCCTTTTGGAAACATCAACACGTACAAAGAAACAGGGAGAAAATGAGAAAAAAAAAGTAAATAAATAACAGACTAAAACAACGCTGTAACTAAAATAAAAATCCTCGGAGGATACTCGAATAACACGTTACGGGTTATTGGCGACCCCTTCCACATAGAAAGGGAGCATTCATTCAATGGGAAAAAGAGGCGGAAGGATAAAGTTCTCTTTTTCCTCTCTTGGCAAGATAGATGGAACACTTGAAACTGTCTGCATCGCACTTGTTGGAAAGGAAATGTTTGTTACAAACCTGGGTAATGAGTAAACTTAAGTTAAATAGATAACTCGCTAGATTTCACTTGAATACAAAGCCGTTTTA